>JACEHZ010000703.1:0-1454745 GCA_017893485.1 Hemerocallis citrina
TGGAGGTCCAGCAAATTAATTGAAGTAGCAAACATATTATATGAGAAACTTTTGGGAGTCTAGCAAAAAACATCTTATATGATTTTTTTTTGAATTATTTTTAAAGTTTTTTAATTTATAATTTTTTTAAATTTTTTAAATTTTTATTTTCTTAATTTTTTGAATAGAAGGAGAGGGGGAGAGAGAGAGAAAAAAATAATTAAATAAATATAGGAGTTGTTTTGGGTGGGGGATTTGAATATGAGTTTTGGGGGAAAACTTTTAGCGGGGAAAAAATATATTTTGTGATGTTAGATCTGGACCTTTGATTTTTTGGGGGATTGAAGGAGAGCCACTTGATAGCTTTCTTTGTGTTTTATTATATAGATTTATTTGGATTTAAATTCTTGTTCATGAAACTCTTTGATCTTCTTGATAAATTATTTTCTTGTTAATCCTATTTTTCTTTTTTTATTGTGGGTATTTTTTATTTGAACCCTATTGATTTGGATCTACCTTTTATTGAACCCTAAAACCCAATTTCATTTGTTATTGACCTAAATCCACTTTTATTAGACCTTAAACCTCTAACCCAGTACCCTGATTGTACCCTATAAATACAACCCTAATTTTTGCACACAAATCGAAACCCTAGCCGCCTATTCTCTCTCCTATCTCTCTTTCTCTCCCCGCCATTCTCTCTCTCCCCGTTTTCCCGCCCAAACCCACCGAAACCCAATTCACGTTCGTCTTCTCAACCCCAAGTCCCTTTCCGGCATCTTCCCCAGCCATCTCCAGCCACCCCGTCTCCGCCTCCCGTCACCCAACCCCCGGTCGCCGCACACTCCCCCGTCGCTACCCCCGACCCTTATCCATAGTTTTCCGCCTGTGCTACAGTACCATTACTGTACACCATCTTCCCCAACCTTCCTCTCCGATCATCTTCTCTAGCGACCCCCGTCGCCATCCCCCCTCCTGTGCGCCCCCCTGACGACGCCAGCTCACCCGCAACCCCCCTGCTCCTCCCTTCCGCTCTCGTCGATGACTAACAGAATCCAAACCCCGTTCTTCCTTCTCCCTGTTCCGTCGCGCTGCCACCGCGACGCCACCGTCGCCACCTCATCGTCGACGCCGCCACTTGCGTCGCCGGTGCCGCTGCCCCCTTGGCTGTGCTATTCCATTTCTGATGTTGCTGTCTCTCTTGTGTGTTGCTGCTGCCTATCTCTGTGTGCTGCTGTTTGTTTGGTTCTATTTTACATGTGGTTTGCACGTGTTATTGTGTGTTCGTGGATCCGTTGCCTCGGGATTCTCATCTCTTTATTCTTGGTATTCATTTTCACCGGTTATAAGGCAAGTAACTTGTATTAAACTCTTGTAGGCATATACAAGTACAAAATACCGCTTGTAGTGTAGTTGGGTTCTAGAGACAATTCGTGTGTGAAACCTATCGTTGATATTGTCTCTATTGTGATGATTTTACCATAGTTGTCTCACGACATATATGACATGAATTAACCTAGGGTTTACCACTTTTGATGTATATGCTTATGCTATCTTGAGATAACTGTATTTGATGTGTTATTCGTGTTATACTTGTCGAATACTTGTGAAATACCTTATACCATGTTGCTTGGACATCTAATGCATCATATTCCATGTTACCATCCTATTGTTCTCCTACTGATACTATCGATCATCTAATGTCTCTATATTGCATATTGTATTGTTGCATTAATAAAATAATTAACAAGTCGGGATTTAAGAGTTAACTTTTAATAGTGGACAATATAGTGACTGTACTCGGAGGACGGGACTGTGTTTCCCTAAATATTGTTCCGGCTATTGTTTTATCGTGTGATTGTGGTTACGACGGTAACCACAATCCATCGTGTATTGTATCGTTGCCGATGATCATATTGTTCCGGCTATTGTTTTATCGTGTGATTGTGGTTACGACGGTAACCCAATCTATCGTGTATTGTATCGTTGCCGATGACCGTATCGTACACCGAAAGGTGAATAATGTTTATCGTTGAAGAGTACATGACTATAGAGCCCACCACTAAGTCTAAAGCAAAACTGTTTGAATGTAGCAACCATGTAGTAAAAAGATGGATGCATGAAGTGCTACCTAGATAGTAATAATGCAAGACTTGAACATAATCACTTGACACTAGCTACTTGATACTTGTTACTTGATTCTTGACACTCGTTACTCGTTACTTGTTTAAATGATACTTGTTCACTCGATACTTATTACATGCTACTCACACTTGTTTATCTTGCCATGCTAGTTGTTATATTTTGTTATCATGTCTATTCTATGTTATTAGTTATCTCTTTTTCCATGTACTTGTGCCTGCACTACAAGCAGCCCGTAACTTGCATTGACGGGCGTTTTGTTTTCTTTTCAGTTTCCTGCAATTTATTAAATTGCAGATTTTGGAGAACAGTTGCATGCTGGTGTTGGAGAACAATTAGTCTGAAGACTGCTGCTTTCTAATTGCTTATTGTTTTAATAAACTTAATGTATTGAGACTTATTATTTTTGGATTGGATTTATTATTGTATTGGACTTATGTCCCGAATATTGTTATTTGTTTCCAGACGTTGGGTTATTATTGTATTTGTATATTTTTATTGCTTAATTCCAAATATTATTGTTCACGAGATTATTATTATTGCCTGCGCAATTGTTCTGTATTGATTATATTGTTGAGTTAATCGGATAAATAGCTTATGGGTGACGTTAGTGATTTGCTGGACCAAAGTTACGTGCTCGTATTCCGTATTTTTGGGAAGCGGGGTGTGATAAATATAAAATAATTTACATATGTTTATTGATATAAAAATATTTTCTTGTTAAAAATGCAAACATTTAAACAATTTCATAGAACTATAAGAATACATTATAATTATGAGTATTTTGGAAAAAAGAAATGATAATCTAACTATCACTTTGTGTAGATTTTGTTTTGTGTTTGAGCATAATTTCAAACAACAGACTTTTGAAATTACTTTAGAACCCTATGCATTTATCTAAATATAATTATATCTAAAAGTTGCGAAAAATGCATTAAAAAAATGGGTGTTCCTTGGGCACACACCCAGAAGTACCCAAGGAGTATCGGCACCCGATACGCACCCAACATGGGTACGTCGGCTATTTGCAAGTATCCGTGCTTCCTAGCCGTTGAGTATATCGATGGTTTACACGAGCTAACCCAAGATATTCTTGACTTTGTGCCATTATCTTTGACTCGAACCCTAGTCCCCATTGCACATTCAATATGGACGTAAATTATAAATACAATCGAATCATGTGATAGAATTGATCTTCCCGATTGAATTTGATTTTCGTGAATAAATTATCTTGATTGTAAATTGCATCGTTAATCTTAAAATTGCATGTTAATCACCAAATAGAACTTTTGTTAATTAATTATTATGAGATTACATGTTTATGTGATGAAATCATTGTCTATTCATGTTAAATTATTTTATGGCCCGCTGTCTACTTCTTTTTGTATCAGACTTTCAAACCTACTACTGTAGTAATTTGAATGATCTTTGTAAACATGAATTGTAGCTCTGTGAGTCTATTTTCCAGGAAATTCGACGGATTTGAATTCCAAGTTATAATCTGTGAGATACCTGACTTTTAGTACTGCTAGGTCTGGATTTCTAGATTTGCAATTGTATGTGTATCACCCTGATTTATTAATAAAAAGAACATGTTAACAGAACGTGTTAACAGAAAAATTAAAATGTGAAATTAATTTGGCTTAGACTAGACATGCGTAGGAATCACCCTAATTTTTTTGGATTTAATTGATAAGTTTTCTGACCCGATACATGCATGTGAACATGATTTTTAACCTGCTGCCTGAAGATGAAATCTATAAAGAACATGAATTTGAACATAGTTTCTGAGATTATTATATGTCGTATGTATATGCGCTGGAACCGGCAGAGAGTCTAGTTTCTAGAACTTCTGACGAATCCAGATTTGCTTTTCTGTAGCAGTGGAAATCTCTGTTTTTTTATAGTAACGTTCTGCTGTCCAGATTGTATGAATTGTATTGATTTAGTATAAATGTTTCTTACATTGCATGTAATGAGTAGAATTAGTCATACCTTGCATTACACGACCTTGACATCTCGCATGCTGACATAGGATAAAATAAAATACCAACAAGCCGGGATAATAAGGAAAAGACCTAGTAGTAGGCAATATAGAAGAGTGTACTCGGAAGGAAGCCCGTGTTTCCCGTATTGGTCGTTATTATTGGACATGTTATAAATTATTGTCCTCGATCAATTGTGGATTACTGACTACAGTATTCCGATTATATCGTGTATTGGTCATCGGTCATTGGTCATTAGTCATCGATCATTGGTCATTGATATTGCAAGACCCGAGTACATGAATCTATAAAATTCACTACTAGAGTCTAAACGTACTTGATTGTATGCACCGAACCTGTGGAATGGGATGCAGTACTGCGTGTATTGGATAGGTTAATAAAATGAATAATAACCCTCATCTGACATTGCATGCTTGATCCCGTATATTGTCAACAATATTGATCTTGAATTGTAACTATTGAATATCGCATAATTGAATATAGACCCTTGACATTATTGTCAATTCTTTGTATTTGTTCTTGACTTTGATCCAGTCCTTCATTCTTGATATACCATGCTTTTTATTGTTCTCTGTTTTTCACTACTTGCTATCCGTGACTTGCTCTAAGCACATTATTTTCTTTATTTTTAGATCACGAGTTTATAGGTACTGAAGGGGTGATACCAGATGAAATTGGTCAGCAACGATTTTTGAGAATGGAGCCCAAGAATAGACTGGAGAATTATCTTTTATGCTATATTTCCTTTGAACATTGTTATTCTCATTGTACTTTGTATTCCGGGCTTGTGTGTCCCGAAGTTTACTTTTTCCCAGATGTTGGATATTATTTGGTAAATTTATTTCATGATTATTTTGAAGTTTATTCATTGTTAATGTGGTTATTCTTTTCTTGCGTTGTTATATTCTCTTGTATATTGTTGAGTTAATCTGTTACAACTATGGATGGTATAGGTATTCTTATCATTTGCTGGGCCTTCGTTACGTACTCGTATTCCCGTATTTTAGGAAGCGGGGTGTGACATATTATAAAAGAAGCAAGTTTTTAGTTCAGAGAAACTAGTGAAGCATGGCATAAAAATATTATGGAAATGTAGCATCGGTATCTAACATACATAGCAAGGTTTGACAACTTCAAGTTTGGGCTAGGCATGTCAACGTATCTGTGGGGAAACTCTCCATCCGATACGAACAATGCAGAATACGCAGATATTTGAAACCATTACGACATGCCACCAGTATGCTATAATTAACTTGAACTTTGTCTTTAATCGTTTATCTATGTAAAAAACATCATGTGAATCAGTGCTTTCACAGGCAGCCAGGGTCTAGTGTCTTCTGACTCAGTACAAAATTTAAAATGTATAGGCTAGCTACTCCAATAATAAGGTAAACATATGTATTAGATACAAATATTGCAGTCATGACAACTTTGATATCTATGATGACAAAATTCAAGCTTGCTTTATGCAATCATGAAAAGTCGATTAAGAGCATCGCTTTTCAACTGGGACTTGTGACATAATTTTCACTTGAAGTAAATGCAATCTTTACAGGTAAAGAACTATCCCAATTTTCTAACTAGAAGGTTCTTGATCACAATGGAAGACCAAAGCTAGAAAGGCATGTGCATACTCTTATCACTCTTATTCCAGCATTTTTTAAATATTTTCCTAAGAGCATCTGTAGTCGTTGAGGTCCAATTTTTGGATATTTGGCAAATGGAAATGAGAAATATAGCTTTGGGTTGCAGTCGTCGACTGCCATTTTTTTAAAAAAAATTAAAGGACATACGGGAAATGATCTCCCGTCTGTCGGGAAATTTTTTTTTCTTCGACCGGACGGGAAATCATCTCCCGTCCGACGAAATTATCCTTTTGTTTCTATCTGGAAAATGGACGGGACGGAAAATAATATCCCATCCGTCCGACCCTTTTTTAAAAAAATTTAAAAAACATTCAAAATAAATTCAAAGGACGGGGAATAATCCCTCGTCCAATAAGTTTGAAATTAAAAAAAAAAACTCTCCGCCAACGAAAAATCATCTTTCGTTGGATATATTTTGGCAATTGTCATTTCGTCTGCCATTTCGTTAGCTATATTCTGGCAATTGCCATTTCGTCTGCTATTTATAGAGCGACGATACACAATTTTTGGGTAAATTTCCCAAATTTTTCAAAATTTGGATAAATGGCAAAAGACTACAGATGCTCTAATATTGCCCAATTCGAGAATTTTTGTGATTTTGTCCTCGAAAATGACAAGTCAGTTAAAGCTAATGTGACTACCGATTATGCATAAACAGAGACTCATTCTAATCATAATTTTCAACATAATTATTTTCAAACAGGAAAGAATTTCCGTAAAAAATACACTCAATTAAGATATTCACACAATTCAAACAAAAAACATAACAAAAGATGCATAATCAAATCAAAGTATCATCAGCACGAAAATCAAAGCACTCACCGTCGCCAATCCCTGAGCTTGCCCCCCTCCTCCTGCATCTCCATCGGATCCGGCAACAGCGGACCACCACCACCACCCCCCTCCGACGCAAAAATGTCCTCATCCAACGCCCCACCGCCTCCGTACCCGTTCCCGCTCGGATCCGCACCGAAATCGGGCGGAGCACCCGCACCCGACATGAACCCGTAACCCTCCGGCGACTGCGGATCCGCCTCGATCGGATCCTTCCCCTCGAAGTTCGCCGAGTACGATCCGTAGTCCCCGTACCCGCCACCATCATGGGCGACGTAATCGCCGTCGGCGCTGAAGTTGTCGAAGGAGGAGGACATGGATTCGATCTTCTTCGTCGAGTTTCGAGCTTTTTTCTCTCTCCAGAATTCTCGATGGGGTTTGTGTGTGTGTTTGTTTGTTTCTATCTCTCTAGAATGTAGTTGAAGATGATGAAGGACACGTGGTTAACACGTGGCTCAATGTCCGAAGCTGATGCCGATTAATAACTTAATATCGGAATATTTAGGAATGCGTCCCTGAGTTTGTGACAATTTCATTTTTATGCTAATTCATTGATCATCGATTAACTCATTACAAAATGAGTTAGAGCATCCACAACGGTAATTCTCAAATATGAGAATATGACACAATAACATATAGTAAAAAAAAGATTTACTGCAGTCTTGATTTGCTATAATTTCATAAACAAATATTAAAAAACGAGCTTGAACGAAACAACTTGTTTCGTTTGTTTTTTTTATTTTTTTTACACAGCATTAAAGTTAGTTAAGTAATAATTAGATATTAAAATAGGTAAATTAAATATTAAAATAAATATTAAGTTATCTAATTAATAAACTAACCTAAGATTAACCTAAGAGTAATTGGGCTAAAATTATGGGAATGGGCTGGACGGGACATGTTGTCCCGTTTGATGATTTACGGGTTTTTTTTCCAGATGGTACAACATGTACCGTCTGATCATTTAAAAAAAAGGTCAGACGAAACAACATGTTTCGTTTGATCCTATTAATAAATAAATTTTTAAAAAAAGACGGAACAACATGCTCCATCCCCTATTTTTTGAGAATCGTCAATTTCGTTTCTCAAATATAAGAAGCGATTGTAGCATTTTTTTCAAAATATGGTAAAATAACAAATGACTGCAGACGCTCATTTCTCACAACATGAGAAAATGGCAAAAATAGCAAACGAGTGTGGATGCTCTAAGAACTAAATTATTGAATGAGTTTTTTGTGTGTGCTAAACTGTAATTATTAGAATTTGAGGGACTAAATTGAAATACCAATCAGCCCATTAGTACCGACACTTGCAAGGTGTAAATAGGATAATTTTTCCATCCTAACACACATTTTAAAAATATTGACCAAGCTGACCCATTTTCGAAAATATTTACCCCACAGACTCAGTTTTGGACACATCAGCATAAAACGATATTGTCAATAACGACATCTGTTATAAAACGATATTGACAACAACGACATCTGTTATTTTGATGTCGTTGTTGGCAATAGCGGTACCTGCATAAAAAAAATCTGTTATCGCTATTAAAAATGACATCCAGGGTCGGCCCTACCCTAGAAGCGGGTAAGGCAGCCGCCTTAGGCCTCCGGAGATTTCGCGATTTTAGGGACCCAAATTTAAACTTTTCTTGTAAATATAAGTACGTATTTTGTGCATAAAATATATATATATATATGTTATTAGGAACCTCTATAACACCCCGTAAATTTTCAAAATATAATCTATATTGAAAATCATATATAAAGTATATATAATATATATTCAAATAATAGTTGGCTGTTATATTATGAGTATACTAGGTTTGCCCGTTGACACGCGCCTACGGCACGTCTTCGGAATGATACACCTTATTTGATCATATAAAATAGTTTTGGAGGTCGAACAAATTAATTAAAGTAGCAAACATATTATATGAGAAACTTTTGGGGTCCAGCAAAAAACATATTATATGATTTTTTTGAACTATTTTTAAAGCTTTTAAATTTTTTATTTTTTTAGTTTTTTAATTTTTAATTTTTAAAAAAATTTTAAAAATTTTATTATCTTAATTTTTTGAATAGAAGAGGGAGGGAGAGGGAGAGAGAGAAAAAAAGGTCGAACAAATTAATTAAAGTAGCAAACATATTATATGAGAAACTTTTGGGGTCCAGCAAAAAACATATTACATGATTTTTTTGAACTATTTTTAAAGCTTTTAAATTTTTTATTTTTTTAGTTTTTTAATTTTTAATTTTTAAAAAAATTTTAAAAATTTTATTATCTTAATTTTTTGAATAGAAGAGGGAGGGAGAGGGAGAGAGAGAAAAAAAATTAAATAAATATAGGAGTTGTTTTGGGTGGGAATTTGAATTTGAGTTTTGGAGGAAACTTTTGGAGGGAAAATATATTTTGTGAGGTTAGATCTGGGCCTTTGATTTTTTAGGGGATTGAAGGAGAACCACTTGATAGCTTTCTTTGTGTTTTATTATATAGATAGGGAAATGGAAATGACATGATGTGTTGTTTGCCTTGGTTGACTTCGGTCAAAATGAGAGGTGACGTGGCAAATGGATGGGGGCCACCCGCTATTTCTCTTCTGTGCGTCTCTCTCTTCCGAAAGGAGAGATGTGTAAGGGATTTAAATCCCATATCGGATATAATATAGATTAAAATATAATATAAATAATATAGCCTATGATCAAGAATCATCAATCTGGTTAATCACATTTTAAGAGGTATGGGCAGTTGTACTATGTAGTATCTAAGTTGTCTTAGAGCATCCACAATGGTTTTCTAAATTTCTCATTTTGCCATTTTTTGAGAAAAGAAGAGCTGCAATGGTTTCTCATATTGCCATTTTTTAGCAAACGGATCAATTCTGTTTCTCAAATATGAGAAACGATTTGAGAATTCTCAAATTATAGAGGACGGGGAATGATTTCCCGTCTGTGAAATTTTAATATTTTTTTTTATGAACAGACGGTATATCATATACCGTCTGTCAATTTTTATTATTTTTTATTACAAACCGGGGTCAGACGGGATATGTTTCCCCGTCTCTCACCCTTATTTTTTTTATTTTATTTTTTTTTTAAACGGCCCCCTCCTCAGACGGGATATCATGTCCCGTTTGAGCCAGACGGGATACAATGTCCCGTCTGGGAGGTTTTAAATTTTTTTTTTTTTCCGCTTTTCTGTGGTTATTTTTGTTTCCTAATTGGTCAAATTAGTCAAATGAGTCAAAAAAGTCAAAAAATGATGGAATTTGTTTATGTGAAATGATTGGTCAAATGAGTCAAAAAAAGCCAAATTTGCCATGGACGGGATATCTTATCCCGTCTGAGGCTCCCCCCCCCCCCCCCCCCCCCCCCCCCCCCCCCCTTTAAAATAAAGAGACGGGGAATGATACCCCGTCTCTCATTTAATTATAAAAAAAAAATTAACAAACGGTACATCATATACCGTCTCACGCTTTTTTTAAAATAAAAAAAGAGAGACGGGATATCATATCCCGTCTCTCGTGTAAATGAGAAAGATATAGCAAATGACCACTGCACGATCGCTCCCTATTTGCTATTACTGTAGATGCCATATTATAGAAAATGAGAAACACCACTGTGGATGCTCTTATAAATTGTATAAATTAGGTACTATTTTGGTTGGGACGATTCGGTATTGGTGTTATACCAAATATGATCTAACAAATACCTTAGCAACTATCAGTACCAATAAAAGTAACAAATTAACAATACCACACAACTACCGAAACAAAAACAAAATAGACCACAAATCCTATTTCATCCAAAAGCAAGCTATGATGATAAAATCATGACAATTTATCGATTACAGGTACCACCAAACAAACTCGACACAATGAGAACATGCGAATCTATTCAAATTCATATCCAGTAGAAATAATATAACTGAGCAATATCACTTAATTTTACGTTAGTTCTGTCACAAATCCAGCTATATCCATAGGCAAAGATCCAACAAGTAAAATTAAATATCGCAAAGATTAAAATCTTTTTTCACCTGGACATATAGAGAATAAACTCACCAAACAGTTCCATTAAGTTCTTACTAGCAATTCGGTACGGTACGGTAAAATACCGACTGAACCATATTCACCGAAATCGAACCGGATTTAAGAACTCGGTACGGTTGTACCGTACCATACTTTTGGTAACAAAATTTTTCGGTACCGAATCGATTGGTTCGGTTGGAAAACTGGTCGGTTGGCTCATTTCGGTGTGATCGGCCACCCCTAGTATAAATTGTCTGAGCTAGGTGCAGGAGCGTTAGTAATCATAATTAGTCGGGCGGATAGGAGGCGCTAAAAAAATAGCGCCTGTGGTGGGCAGTTGTACTACATAGTAATATAATAGCCTATGATCAAGAGTCACCTAATTGGTTAACCAATTTTTGAGAGGCAGCCTGTGGTAGGCAGTGTACTACATAGTAATATAATAGCCTATGATTAAGAGTCACTTAATCGGTTAACCAACTTTTTAAGAGGCGGCCTGTGGTGGGCAGTTGTACTACATAGTAATATAATAGCCTATGGTCAAGAGTCACCTAATCAGTTAACCAACTTTTGAGAGGCAGTCTATGGTGGGCAGTTGTACTACATAGTATCTAATTTGTCCGGCCCTGATGACATCAATACATATTGCATTCACTTATGAGCTCTCTGGCTTAAGAGAAACATTGTAAGAGAAAAAATCTTATAACTAATGCCGCTATTCCCAATAGTGGCATAATTAGTCTGATGCTGCTATTGGCAATAGCGGCATTAGTATAATTCACAGTGCATTCCAAATTTCGTGCATGTGCATCAACTTCAAGCCCGATTTCGATCTTGATGCAGCTAGGATCTCTTAAAACTCAAAACATGAAAGCTGTAGAAATTTTTCTTAGTGTTCCATAGCATTTTGAACCATCTTAATCGGAGTCCAGATGATAAAATTATGCCCAGATTACGTAGCGATGTCGAAACTGTCCAGAATCAGTTACAGTTTCGACATCGCTTCATAATCTGAGCATAACTCTATCATCTAAATTCCGATTAAGATGATTAAAAATGCTGTGGAACACAAAAAAAAACGATCTACAACTTTCATATTTTGAGTTTTGAGAGATACTAGCTGCATTAAGGTCGAAATCGGGCTTAAAATTGATGCACCTACACGAAATTTGGAGTACACTGTGGATTATACTAATATCGTTATTGCCAATAGTGACATCACGCTAATTAAGTCATTATTGGAAATAACAGTATCAGTTATAAGCGATTTTCACTTACAATTTTTTCTGGACAGTTTCGATATTGCTATGTAATCTAGGCATAACTTTATCATCCGAACTTTGATTGAGATGATTCAAAATGCTATTGAACACCAAGAAAAATATATACAATTTTTATGTTTTGAGTTTTGAGAGATACTGGCTGCATCAAGGTTGAAATCGGGCTTGAAGTTGATGTAGGGGTGGCCGATCATACCAAAATGAGCCAACCGACCGGTTTTCCGACCGAACCAATCGATTTGGTACCGAAAAATTCGGTTACCAAAAGTATGGTACGGTACAACCGTACCGAATTCTAAAATTCGGTTCGGTTTCGGTACGAATATGGTCCAGTCGGTATTTTACCATACTGTATCGAATAAGGTAGTTGTTGTAAATAAGGCATCAAAGTACTGAAATTCTTTGTAAATAAGGCTCCCTTTTTCTGATTTGGTTCTTATATTTGCAGACTTCTGTAAATATGACAGCTAAAGTAAGACAAGGAAGAATAAGGTACTTCTTTTTCTTTTTAAACTGCTATGCAACCAGCACAAAATTTTCAATAAATTTTCTCGTATGGGTCTCTAATATCTGTTTTTTTCCTCTTCTTTTGCATTTCATTATTTATGAAATTTACAGTGAGAAAGATGTAAAAGCCAAAAAGGGCGCTATTGCAGCTCATTCAAGTTCTGAAAGAAGTGAACGGTAAGTTTGCAATCATGCAGCCAACAGGTTACTTGACAGCATCACAGGGAGATCATTGTATTGTAACTGCAAAATTCTGAAGTAATCTTGGTTTTTGTAGGCCTAAAGGGATAGCTGGTTCGGCTAATAAGGAAGAAACTAGACAAAGTGCTCTAGTCTTTAAAAGTGATGAGAGGGCTGAAAAAAGGAAAGAGGCAAGTAGCAAGTAGCTAGATCCTTTTTATCTGTGATTCAGTATTTCATGAAGTTGGAGGAGAAACTCCATGCTAAGGAGGCTAAGATGAGTGAGATCCAAGCTAGAACACAGGTCATTGTTATGGATCTTGGAAAGTTGCTTAGTTTGATTAAAAAAATTATGTTCTACGTACTAATTCTGTTCAAATTGTTATATTAATAAATAGTGACAGTAGTAACATCTGTAGGTTTTGCGTTATTGTATAAAAGTTTATAATAATCGTATTCTTGAAAGACAAAAAGTATATTATAATTCTGTTAATGGTTAGTGAAATTTTGTGCTCTGTTTCTACATTAATTTTGTTTTAAGGTATTTGTTGGGTCATATTTAATATAACACCATTACCGAACCGTACCAACCGAAGTAGTCGGTATACCGAAATTTCAGTATACCGAACTTTTTGGTTGGTAACGGTTTGCACATTTTCAAACCGAACTAGTTTGGTATGGTAATGATACAATGTCAAAAAGTCTTGTACCGTACCGAGCCCACCCCTAAGTTGATGCACTTGCACAAATTTTGGAGCACACTGTGGATTATACAAATGTCATTATTTTCAATAGCGACATCAAACTAATTATGCCGTTATTGGGCATAGCGGCATCAGTTATAAGCGATTTTTACTTTCAATTTTTTTGGATAGTTTCGCCTTAGCTACGTAATCTGGTCATAACTTTATCATCCGAACTCCGATTGAGATGATTCAAAATGCTATTGAACACCAAGTAAAATATCTACAACTTTTATATTTTGAGTTTTGAGAAATACTGTAACGTCCCGAATTCCAAATAAGACCGAATTCGAAGTTCCACATGATCTTTACACTTCACTTCGTACAATGTTACAGTAAAATTTGAAACTTTTTATAATACAACAGAGTTTTTTACATTTATTTACACAGCGGAAGATAAAATGAAGTACAATAATGAAAAACTATACAATTGCAACAATAAATCAACAACAGCATATCAACTTTATGTCTTCATGAAAATTCAACTACTGCATAATAAACTGTGGGCACGTCAGTTTCTTACAACCGACGAAAATGTTATACAAAGTCATCCTCTCTATGCCAAAAATACAACGATCTCAATACTTTAACAAACCACAACTTGAATGCAATAAAGTGTTAAATGTGACTACACTAAACATGTAAGTGTATGCAATGCCTTAATGCCTAATACAGATATTTTATACTAGGATGACACTAATGCATACTTGTTCGGATTCTATGCATCCCATACTATATAGGTCCGAGGGCAAGTACCTACATACTCCACTTTAAAAGGGTTCGATCTCTCGCCATGACAATTACCCAGTAATAAAGTAAGGTTTAGATCATTCCACGAGTTCGGATCTCAGTCCCGGAGTCCACCGCCAGACTGTTATAACATACACATCATCATGCGAATATCCCGCAAGTGCCCCTCTAGCCCCGGTATACGTATATACATTGGAGTACGACAAACTATCCGTCCGACTACACATAGTCCCCGATTTAAAATAAAAGCTCGTCTCCCACGAAGCAACCACAGTCCCGGAATCCTCCGTCCGACTGGGTCTATAGTCCCAGAATCCTCTGCCCAACTATATAGAGTGCCCCATTTACGTTTACCCGGGTTTACTACATTTTCACTTAGTGCCTAATTCTTAAGTTCAAGACATGAATAAATTATCATACCTAGAGTTAGTCTTACCCCCTACCGGACTTAATCACAAATACCGAGATAGCTCCATAGCCATATCTCAAAAATATAACTCAAATCTTTTACTTCAACAATGCCGGTACCCGAGGTCTTACTAAACTCTAGATCACAACCTTTCGTGTACAAGAATCCACGGGTACACATATTCTTCAATAATCATGTATTAACTCATTATATTCATATCTTCAATTTATTCACAATTTGTTCGATGTCTTATCTTAGCATCATTCATGATTCATTTATTCATTCATAATCTTTAAAAGCAATAATTCTTTATTAGAGATCAAGATGAGTAATTAGGGTTAGGGTTTATCTCATAGCCGCTTAAGATATTATACCCTGCTTATCAGTATTGGAATATCACAGAGCACTACCTCTAGACCAGCTTTTATATGAGATGAACTGGGTTTAGGGTATTGGGCTTTATGCCCACTCAAACCGGTCTAACAATTAAACAGATAACACGTGCAAAGCACGTGTTGCTCCATAGAACATTATACACAATAATATTCTATTATATTGAGAATATACCTATATATCCAACAATCTCCTTCTATATTCTCAATATATTAGGCAATGCCCCGTTAAATCATCGGCTCACAAAAATATATAGTTCACAGACTAAATCAATTATCACTCGAATAGTTCAAATGAGACTAAATCAAAATAATCAAATAGTTTAAAGACCATATCAAAATAGAATAGTTCACAATGACTAAACCAACTAGAGAAACCTGTCATAGTTTCAAAATCAACCAAAGCAAATAAACTTCAAGAATAAAGTATGAGTTTTAAGCTCATGAATACAAGAGTCTTAAACTCAACAGAAGTTTTACCAAGCAAGAGACAGATTTATTCTTGAGAGAAATAAACCAAAACTATATCCTTGCAAACTGCTTTATGTTTACTCCTCCATTTTGAGCAAATCATTATTCTGAAATCTATATTGACAAAGTCAACTCCTCCATCTTTGCTAGCTTATTGAAAATAAGAATATCAAGAGACACATCTCTAAGGATTCGAGTGAATTTCATAAAGTATCTAGTTCCACTAAAGAACTTAGTACAATTCAACGATAGCTTAGCAAGATGTAACGCAAGGATCACAATCAAGTTTCTTTAACAAAATATAGAACAAGAACTATTATAGTTTCTGCACAAGAACTATACTATGTTTCATATTGGAATGATAGAACGGTCAAATCAATTATGGTTAATTCTGAATTATCAAAATTAGAATGAAACATGAATCCATAAAAGAGTTATATCATCAAAATTGGAATGATATAACAACAATTCTAAACATCGGAAACACATCGACAAATTTTTATGCTTTCTTTTGGAATAATGAGATGATTCTAAGTAAATTATGAAAATATATAGCATCATCAAAATTGGAATGAAATTATATATTAACAGAATTTACATAGAACTTTTCAAATTATCTAAAGCATGTCAACTGCCTAAAATTGATGCTTCAGTTTGAACTTCTCTATGGCTCCAATTGGATTCTAAATCTCAAAATAACTTAGATGTTAAAGCTTTTAACTCCATTTTCCCCACAGTTTTGATAATTAGATCACTTTCAAGTCTCTTAGCAAAAGCATTAGCCATACTTGTCACAATTGCACTATATCTATGAGAAAGTTCAACTAGGCTTCTTTCAGCCTTAATATACTCCTCTTACTATTATAAGGTGAGTTATGAGCTACAGTGCATTATAGCTTGATAGTCGCATAACAGAATTAGAGAATTTAAATTAAACTTCTCAAATGGATGATTAGCAATAAGTCATTCAATCCACTCGGCCTCTTCCCCTGCAGAGAATAATACATGGAGGTCTGATTTCTTGGATGAGAACGCAAGACTTGTTTGCCTATTAATCTCCATAATTTTTCTGCTCCTCCTAGTGTGAACACATATCCACTAGTTGTCGACTTTCACTAAACTTTGAGTAGCACAAAGCAAACTCTTGAGTACCACTCAGGTATCTCATTAGCCTCTTAAGGGCACTCAGATGTGTATGGGATTATTAGTGAATCTGCAGATCATACCTACCTCAAAGGCTATGTCTATTCTAGTGCAGATCTCTGTATACATGATACTGTCAATTCCTAGAGAATGATCTACCTGTCTCATAGTTGCACCATCTTTAGGTGTCAACCTTTTATCATAATCATAAGGTGTTTCAAAACACACTTTCAATCACTATATCCCCACTTTTGAAACACATTATTGATTTATCGAGTTTGACTAAGGGTTATCCCTTGCCAAACCAAACTCACCCTTATACATAATATGGTGCCCACAACACTTAGGCGTTTCATGCTAAATTTATTTGGATAGCACAATTTAATCCCATTTATAATAGAGATGTCACTTCCAATCAACAAGTATGTTAATAAAACCAAGTAAATAATAGCCATTATATTTGACACACCACAAAGTTAAAGGCACTGATCTGAATTACTTAATTCATATACTAGGCTCTTTGAGAAATTTGTCAAATTATTTATACGATAGCTATATTACATGTTTTAAAGCATACGGTGATTTTACTAAATTGTAAATCTTGTTCATTAAATATATTAGTTCAAGACTTTCCAGTACAAAACTGTTCAGTACAAAATATCAAGTACAAAACTTTTAAATATCTTTTATGAATGACAAAATTTTCAATAGATGTAAGGGTAAGAAGAATACTTATTGTAGCGATATGACAAACATGTGAGTAGACATCAAATAAATCTACCCCATTTTTCTCAATCAATCTATTAGCTACTAAAAAGCATTAAAGTTGCTATTAAACAATCAAAATTAAGTTTCTTCTACAAAACCCTACTTACTATAGTTTTAGCCCCTTTCGACAGATCAACTAAATTAAAGTATTATTGTATGACACAAAATCATCTCATTATCTACTAAAGATTCTTCTTAGCTCATTTGTCATTCATGTTTAAGTGTCAGTAGGACTGGTTCTTGATTCAAATTGTGAATCATTGATCGTGACAGTAGGATTGATAATTTCATAGATTTGTCATTGATGAACACATCGTCAAAAAAACAAAAAAAACAAAAAAAAAACTTTGCAAGTCCAGATTCTACTAACCCAAATTGGATAGATCCAAAACTGTCCATAGAACCACATTCTGCACTTTCTAAATATACACAAATATTTGTTATAGGTCCTACTTTAGGCCTTCTGGGATCATGTACTTTATCAAATGTATCATACCACATTTTTCACTTTGACAAAATTATTTGTGTTTTTTTTACCGTTAATCTACAAAGTGTAAGTAACTTAGAGTGTGGTAACAAATTAGAAATATGATTGATAATGTAACATCACTCATAATTACTCAAAGTCAAACTAACAGTCAATAACATAGAATTCAACATTTTACTGAGTGTTTGATTCTAACTTTATCAATACTATTTGACAATGGTAAATATAGTACACTAGAGATTATGCCAAATACAAATTACTCTAAAATTATTAAACATATTCACCACCTCCATCAACTCTGAACCTTGACTTTTAGCATTTAACTATATTTTAATTCATCAAAATAGTGAGTGCTACATCCTCCATATATGTATGACAAATATTCAATAATCATCTACATAGGTAATTAAATACTTCTGACCAATTATCGTCTCATATAGTCACAAAGCTACTGAGATCCCAAATATAAGAATGTATTGACTCAATAAGTTGTGTGCTCCAAGATACCATACTAAATGATTTTCTAGTGATCATAGTCTGAGCACAACTTTCATATTTGTCATATTTAATGGAGTGTCATTTAGCAGAGTTATGAGTTTTAACAAGAACAAACAATTTAATATACAGTTCTCAAATCCTAGCCAATTATGCTATGTTCAGGAACTATACACAATTAGAACTATTATTATTAATTGTCTCATTTGTTAAACTCAACTTATACATGTGATTGACAATATATGCACAAGAGTTCATACAAAATTACTCTATCACATTTTACAAACTTGTTTGCTTTCTCTAATGGTTCTAACAATGTCCACTTGCCCAAACACAGTAAGCAAAATTTTCTTTATTCGTTCTTCATCATCTTCGAAACGCTAAACGAGATAATGGCTAACGTGTTATAATTCAACTTTGCACACATAGTACAATGAACGAAAAAAAACAAGACGTAACTAATGGAGTCAAATCCTACATTAAGATATGCTCTCTCCTAAGTTACAAACATTTGTTGTACATCTTATACATCAAAAATTTATTTTATTTGAGAAGCAAATATATAATCTCACACAAACTGCAAATAATGGATTTGTCAAAATATCTATACACACAGTATGATAAAGCACTTAACAACCCTAAACATGCTAGTTTTCAAAGCGAGAATAACTATGATCTAAAATTCTCAATCATATGATCAAACGCACAAAACGTTAACACATTCATCACATGAAGAATACTAAGAAAATTAGAGTAGATCATACCGACACTTCAAGTTAGAAGTGTTTTCCAAATTCGATGGAGAAGCCTGCGTAGCACAGACTTATCATACCGTGATGTAATTCCATCGTCTCCAATACACACAATTTATAAGTAACTTTGAAGTTCCTACATTCATCAAATCATTAAAGATTAGCCAA
Source organism: Hemerocallis citrina (assembly GCA_017893485.1). NCBI lineage: Eukaryota > Viridiplantae > Streptophyta > Magnoliopsida > Asparagales > Asphodelaceae > Hemerocallis > Hemerocallis citrina. Next base: position 19,183 of record JACEHZ010000703.1, read on the forward strand.
TTAAACAAATTATTAGTGCAATCTAATTCACAACAATTTAATTGGAGATTCAGTTTTATAGTCAAAGCCTATAATTTATCAAAATAAATATTTGATCCATAGCACGTAGCCAAAACAGTTATTCAGATTTGTATTTAATTAAACAATGTTTAATACAGTTTTGAACTTTAGCACTTAGAAACAAAATTCAAACGAATAATTAAATAACAGTTTAAATTGGGTGAGGAACTTATCTTTAATTTAGATCTGAATTGGAAGTACATTGCAGTAGATCCAGTATTCTCTCCAAACACGGAATACAAAATAATACACAATAAATCTGCTCCAACAGTCCAAACACCAAACAGCAATCTCCAACCAATAGAGCATCTTTTGGAGTGGATCTGAATCTGGATCTGCTCCAACCACCTGAACACCAAACTCCAAATTCTCAACCAATGAGAATTCTTGTTTGGTCAGATCTGAGTCAAACTCAACTGCCAGGATCCCCTCTCCAACCCAAACACAGAACACTATAATCCACCAATCGAAAAAATCAAATTTTGGATTTGAGTTGTCTCCTTTTCCTTCTATCTCACACAAAGATCAATGGAGATGAAGTGGATAATAAGGCAGCATAGATCCAGACGGGGGTTTCGGTGACCTCCGGCGGCTCGCTTCCAGCATCGGCAGGGGCATTGGCGGCGCCCATCGACGTCATGGGCGGCAGCGGCCCCCAGCGACAGCGGCTGAGGCTCCTCCACCGGTCGTGATCGCCACCGAATCCAGTCGATCTGGATTTCGACCACACCGACGACACCGGTGATCTGGGTGCCCCTTCGATCCACGACGACAGTGACAGCACCGGCGATCGCGATCTGGATCTGAGACGACACCACCGACGACAACGACAACGGATCTGGTCGGTGATAGCGTCGAGGATGCTTACGTCGTCGATGGTCGAAGACGTGCTCGGTGATGGCGGCGACTCTGGTCGGAGACAGCGGTGGCCAATCTCGTCAGAGGTGGTGTGCGGCGTCTAGCAACGGCGAATGATGGGGGTGAGATTCCGACGAACCCTTTCTCATTCTCAGTCTCAGTATTTTTCTTGAGTAATATCTTAAGATTGTTAGAGATCAAGATGAGTAATTAGGGTTAGGGTTTATCTTATAGCCGCTTAAGATATTATACCCTGCTTATCAGTATTGGAATATCACAGAGCCCTACCTCTAGACCATCTTTTATATGAGATGAACTGGGTTTATGGTACTGGGCATTATGCCCACTCAGCCCGGTCCAACAATTAAACAGATAACACGTGCAAAGCATGTGTTGCCCCATAGAACATTATACACAATAATATTCTATTATATTGAGAATATACCTATATATCCAACATTATTTTCATGAACATCACTTGAAATCTCATTAGCAATTTAAGCTCATAAAATATCTCAACCCACATCAAATATTTCTTAACCCAAATGAGTGTATAATCTTTTCAAGGGAAATCAATTCACACAACAATATTTTACTCTTCTTCTCAGATAAATGTCATACTCTTTAATAATTAATTTTTAAGTTAAAAACTCATTCTCTATCTCAATTTCTCCTTTTTAATTTCTCAAATATACATTAAAATTTCTAAAACTATTTTAATAAATTCTATTTCAATTTATAGGAATTCTAGAATTTTTCCCCAAATTTCATTTGCATAAAAATCCCTTCAAAAATATTAAAACATCGAAAAATCAAAAAAAAGTGGCCACCGGGTTTCGAACCCAAGACCAACCACCCTACACAGTGGACGCCCAAAGCATACACAGAAATCCACTAAGCCCATGTGGCTTAGTTGTCAAGAAGCCATATCGAAACCCCCATATGCTAACTTTCGGGTCTGGTATTTAATTAAATGATAACAAAATAAAATGTGTCTAACAAGTTTCGAACCCAAGACCTCCTACAAGCACAGCGATGGCCCTATGGCACACCGGCTAGCCAGTAAGTCCAAGTGTGATTACTGATTAGGAATCACGTTATTGTAGTTTTGTTCATACGGTACAGTAACTAGTTTATTTTACAAAACCCAAACATATGATCGATATAATCTTTTTAATAGATTGTAATTATCTCATTCATACTGATTTTTACTTGAAAACAGTGATTCACGAATTTCCAAACTTATGTTTAGACATTGTATCTATATTTCAAATTATCTCCTTCTCTTTTATGAACATGAATTGTATTTCTTCAATTTAATCAAAATAGCAATTTTGTATTTCTTACAAACAATTTAAATGAATCTATGTGTACCAAATTATCTTTACAAAAATTCATTTTTTAAACACAAGGGAAAATCTCAACCATTTCTCATACAATTTTATATTTCTACATTTGTAAATTAGCATGCATATTTGTTCATGGCAAATACTCATTTTTTTTTTCTCATTTCTACTAACATGATGACAATTTGTTTCTTAGTCATAACAAAATTTACTACTATTTATAGCACATACAATAGCATGGATTTGTTCAACATTTACTATATCAATTTTATCTATACTATACATTTAACATATTACCATACCTTCCTACAATTAGAAAGCACAAGATCACCCACCTCTAATGAAGAATTTGAAACAAAGAAGATGAGACACAACTCCTAGCTCCAACAAGCAACTCCTAGTCCTTTTCCTCCTAGCAAGAGCACTTCAACAAGCACAAGAACACTTTAACTCTCTTTCTTTTTCCTCTCTTGATTTCTTTTGTTTTGGTGTGAAAAAAGAAGAAACAACAAGGGTATTTATAGGACAAAGTGAACGGTTAAAATACAAATTTCTCCACCTAATAACTTCTCACCTAACTCTCCACTCTCCGACTACTCCATTACTCCAACTCTTCATTACCCTAGCCCCCATAACCCTTAACCTTACAACTCCAAAACCGGCCAACTCTCTCTCTCCCTCAACTGGCTGACTCTCTCTCTTCCACACATTCACGTGTTGTGCACTAGTGCACACACTGTAGCGCCCCGAATTTCTAATATGATATCTTAGAAAATACGTGGCACAATTCCAGCATCAACTTCAATGTAACATTAAACACAACCAACTCCACTAAAATTTTTAGCTTTTATTACAACAAACCTTTACATATCACAGCAGAATTTAAAAACATCTCAATCATAGTTTTCTTTTATTTACAACACAGTCTTATTACAACACTGCTTTTACAAATTTACACAAACTCCATTAAATCAATTTATCTCAAAACTAACTCAAGCATCCAAACCTCCGAACTCTAAGCAACAACCTGCAACACATGAGGCTAGAGATGATCCCTAACCCCCAAAACTAAAGGGGTCAGCCATAAATGGTGTGAGTGACATAAAACAAACAGCATAAACGAACATTTAGCATGGATTCTTAAACAACATGTAGAGAACCAAAATACATAAAATATGAAGTAGCAAGAAATGTAAACAACAAGTGATACTAAACCAAGTGTCAAGTGTAGAAAACAGGAAACCACATGCATAAAACCAAGTCAAGAAAACACAAATTCTATATGCGGACTCTCTAATGCGTACTTGTCGAAGTCTATGCATCCCACTCTACATAGGTTCGGTGCAAGCCCTTAACGTCTTCACTTCATAGGGTTTAATCCTCCGTTATGCAACTAATCCTAACACGATGACTACTACGAGATAAAGATAAACTGTGAGTATTAGCCCATGCCCCGATAATTCCGGAGATAGATCCCACACCACAGGTATTTTACCGTGATAATTCCGGAGATCATCTCACACCGAAAGCAATGACCTCATCACACGAATACCACATGTGCGTCGCCTCAACCCCGATAATTTCGGAGATCAATCCCACACCATAAGTAATTACCGTGATAATTCCGGAGATAAATCCCACACTACAAGTAATCTACCGTGATAATTCCGGAGATATATCCCACACCACAAGTAATCTACCGTGATAATTTCGGAGATCAAATCCCACACCGAAAGCCATACTGAGGTACTTGACCCATGTTCTCGTTCATCATATCACCACTAGTGGCTGTCCTTATTATTTTTGGGTTACTTAATTACTCAACGAATCTCCTAGAGTTGGTGTACCCTACCGGACTTAACTCAAACTGAACAACTGAAATGCCTCAACAGGCCTCAACAAAAGAACTCAACGCCGGTATACTAGGGTCACACACATCCTCTAGAGACTCAACACAAATGTCTAAACCAACTTTCCACCTTAAATAGCTCAACTAAATATCTTAAAATCATATGCTTAACAGAAGACAACGTATAGACTAAAATATTTGAAGACTAATCATTCGAAAGAACATTCAAGTTTATGAAAACTCATCAGTACCAGTCGACTTATTATTGTAGTAAGTCGACTGTCCAGAGGGAAAATATCCATGATTTTAAGAAAATAAGTTAAGTGACATAAGTTGACTTATAAGAGTCATAAGTTGACTTACCAAAATATAAGTTGACTTATAAAAGTCATAAGTTGACTTACCAAAAATATAAGTTGACTTATAAAAGTCATAAGTTGACTTACCAGATCATAAGTAGACTTATAAAAACATAAGTCGACTTAAAGGAGACATAAGTCGACTTATAAAAACATAAGTCGACTTAAAGGAGACATAAGTCAAAAAAACATAAGTCGACTTAAAGGAGACATAAGTCGACTTATAAAAACATAAGTCGACTTACCAGAGAGAAATTCCAGAAATCTTTAAGAAAATATTCTAAGTGTTATAAGTCGACTTGCAAAGTCATAAGTCGACTTAAAATACGATATAAGTCGACTTAAAGGTCATTAGTTGACTTACCAGAGAAAAATCTACGATAACTTTGGAAAATAAATTCTAAGTGAATCAGTCGACTGAAAAGGGTCTAAGTCGACTGTCCAGAATGGATTTTCAAGAGAAACTAAAGATAAAGCGGCTGGGTCGTGCCAGTCGACTGAAAAGTCGTACCGGTCGACTGTCGGCCTACAGCCTGAAGAATTTAGGTTGTACATATGTCAAAACTAGGATTTTTAAGAATCATTCATATGACAAAATAACTTTGTATTACTTTCCAAATCTTATTAATACCAAAACAATTAGATTTAAACTTAGCATTTGAGAAATCCAAGTCCAAACAACATCTTTCACAAAATCACAAATTCCCAATTTAAATCCTCACAACTCTAATCCTCAAAATATGGTTCTCTAAACCATTAATCATTCACAAACTTCCTCAACTCAATCTCAACTATTTTCTATAGTTGATTCATAAACAAAACAAATTTATCCTCAACATGGTCAAGTTGTTTTTATCCAACTCACCAATAAATCCAAAAATCTCATCTTTAATTTAATTAGTGCATGACATCTATCAAACCCAACCAAATCAGCGATAATCCAACATTTTTAACCTACTAATAATTTATATTAAGTTCCCAACAATCTAAAACCATTCTCAAACAAATATCTAGGATCCTTCTCAAGGATCTAATTTTTCATCCATCCAACATATTCAACATCCAAATCAATCTAAACGTTCATATCATTCTCATACGTCATACACAAATCAAAGAAACCAAACAAAACAACAAACAATTATGTCATTCACCTACAACATAAACAAAACAAAACAATGTCACTCACCTTTGAATTGAGAAGATCCAACGAAAAAGCCTTCCTTTTTGCGAGATCCAAATCTTCCTCTTGCTCCACCAAAACAAATCACAAAATTCTATATTGTGCAGCGAATGACGGCTGCAAAAATCCTTTTAAACACCCGGGATGAAGGAGTTTAGGGTTTTACAACATTTTTACAAAATAATCCCTTCAAAATACTACTTTATATATGTAGCTCTATTCTTAGAAATTCAATCAAATTTATTTAAATTAGGATCTAAAAGTAAAATAAAATTCTAAATCTCAACCGGTACTGTTCAAAACGTCCAGAAAGTATATTTTACATTTTAACCCCTAAAAATGACAAATTTGCAAAAAGGTCCTTCTTTTCTCAAAATTTGCAAATAGTTCCAATTAATTTCAGAAAAATCTGGAAAAATACTAAATAAATCCCAAATATTAAATAATGATTTTTCATGAAGAAAATTTGACTTTTGAACTTCTCAAGAAATCATTTGCACGTGTTTTGCATGTGTAAAAAGATATATTTTCAGAAAATATTTATAAATTTTCCAAAAAATCATTTTAGTCATTTATAAACCTTTAAAAATAATATTTTAAAAATATGGGGTTCTACACACACATACACAAAATTAAATACAATTCCTAAAATTCTAAAATGTGTATTAAAAGTTGTTACATGTCATGTGTGAATCCATGCACAACTAAAAAATAGATCTAATTAATGGGCTTGCCTTGTGGGCTTTCTTTTAATTAATTTAATTTGTTAGTCTAGTGGGCTAGAATCTATTCTTAGGTCCATGGGTTTAATAAAAGGCTAAAAAAGACTCATGCATGCTAAAATAGTTAATGAGAGTAAAAAAAATAAAGATGGAAAAATTAGCACGTGCATCATACGTGCAAAAATTGAAAAAAAATGCATTTTTAATTAAAATAAAAATACGAGATGTTACAGATACTGGTTGTATTAAGGTCGAAATTGGGCTTGAAGTTGATGTATCTGCACAAAATTTGGAGTACACTGTGGATTATAGCAATGTCATTATTGCCAATAGCGGCATCCAGCTAATTGTGTCATTATTGGGAATAACAACATCAGTTACAAATAATTTTCACTTACAATTTTTTCTGGACAATTTCGACATTGCTACATAATCTGGGCATAACTTTATTCGTACTCTGATTGAGATGATTCAAAATGCTATGGAACACTAAGGAAAAAGTTATAACTTTCATGTTTTGAGTTTTGAGAGATACTGGTTGCAACAATATCGAAATCGAGCTTGAAATTGATGAACTTATACGAAATTTGGAGTACTATGTGGATTATACTGATGTTGTTATTGCCAATAACGGTATCCGGCTAATTATGTTGTTATTGGGAATAACGACATCAGTTATAAGCAATTTTCACTTATAATTTTTCTCAAATCAGAGAAATCCTAAGTGAATGTGAGATATACTGATGTTGTTACTCTCAATAGCGATAACAAATATATTTTTTACTTACAGGTGCCGCTATTGGCAATAATGACATCAAAATAAAAGATGCCGTTATTGCCAATAGCGTTTTACGCTGGCGTGTCCAAAATTGGATCAGTTGGGTAAATATTTTCGAAAGTCGATCAGTTTGGTCAATATTTTCAAAAAGTGTGTCAGCACAGGAAAAATTATAAATAGGAGGTATGTAGTTGCAATTTTGAGTAAAAGTTGATGATCCGAAAGACGTAACCAAACCAGTTAAAAAATTTATGAGGTATGGTTCAATAATTTTAATTACACTGTTACTGTTATTCTCATCATCTTGAAGGCTTTCTAGTTTTTTAATAACAATGATATTTTAAGATTCGGATTCAAATACTCACTTGCAAGCAAACAATGCCAAGTGTTCCTCCACCTTTCGAAACCACTTGCTTGTTGGCAGCCCAGACCTGCGCAACCACCCCCAAAAGAGGTGAGAGTGGGTGTCGTTGGGTCGAGAATCGAAACAGGAAGTTTCCTCTTTGAAGCAAGCAAGCAGCAGAAGTATCAGCGACAGAGCCCATGCCCAAAAGGAGAGAGACTCGGTAGGTGAGACAGCTGAGCAGCAAAAGGGGAGAACGCAGGGGAGAGCGCAGAGGGGAAATAGAGAAGTTGTTGGAGAAGAGGAGCTCTCAAAGAGATCTAAGGAAATACAAAGAGAGTAGGTGAACTCAAAGAGAACAGAGGGTCGGTTGGTGCAGCCCTCGATAGTGTCGCCCCCCTCTCTCGAGTGTACACGTGGAGAAGGCGACAAGAACGAACAGGCTCTCTGCAAACGTGGCCTCCTATTAACAGCGGTGGACTCGATTATCGATAAGGAGCATATGCTCACTCGCGGAGGAGATCAAGTTATCCATCTCCAGCGGTGAACCTAGGAATATGGACGCGTCGTTTGGTGAGAATGGCGGTATGTTGCATGGCGGTACAACTCATCTGATATGTGGGGCCAACGGTGTTGAGGGGGAAGTCGAGGGGGGTATTTATAAGGATATTTGTAGGCCCAAAGAGGGGTCCAAATGCAATTTGTTACAGCTATCGGCATGCAGTGGGCCCATCGAGGGGTCCACTACGAGCAGTCAAGATAATCTGGATAGACAATCTCTGATTAGTGGGCTCAATGAGGAGTCCGAGATAAGAGCACCTATGGAACTGGATATTCAGCAGGTAGATAGTGATGAAGAGCTGGAAGGACGTCTAAATCTGGAAGAAGAATTCACATTTACGGATGAGGAGTCAGAAGATATAGATTTTATTGCTGACACACAGAGAGAGACCTCTCCATAGATGGTCTTATCCACCCTTCCACTATCAGCGACGGGTTTCAGCACGGGCACATCTAGCAGGGCAGCGGGATTCAGGGTTCAGCGTTCACCTAAAAGGGCTCATGTAGAGTCCCTGGATGACTATCTGGAGGTAGCAGCGGCAGCCAAAGCCACAAAATTTGATGATGGAGGTACGAAAAGTTTTTTAGCATCCATTTTAAATTTCATGTCAGATTCAGATGTTTTTATTCTAGCTCAAACTTGTGGCTTAGAAGTTTGTGACAGAGAGCGCAACGCTCTTCTGCTCAACAAAATCAGGGGTTGGGAAACTGAACGGGCTATGACGAACCCTCAAAAGGACACACGTTCTTGCTCTGGGTTGGCGGTGGTTGTGGAGGAAATACCCCAACCCACAACCACGATCACCCTTAGCTCACTCCCCCAATGAATACACTTTTCTGGAATGTTCGGGAATTAGGGGGTAGGGGAAATACCCCAACCCACAACCATGATCACCCTTAGGGACGTTATTATGACGTCCAGAGCGGAAGTGGTAGGGATACAGGAGACAAAACTCGCGAATGGGTTTAAGCTCAAAAGAGCAGGGGGCACCAGAATCAAGGAATGGGTGCTACGACCGTCCACAGGAGCTTCCGGGGGGGGGGGGGGTTGCTATCAGATTCAACCCAGATATCTTTTTCTGCTCTGAGGAATGCAGCGGAGCATTTTCTCTATCTATCCGATTAAAGCGAAGATCCGATAACTGGGTGCAAACAGTCACCGTGGTCTATAGGCCAAATGTGGCGGCAGATCGCGCCGCCTTTTGGCAAGAACTTTATCGATATTTGCCAAAGGTGGTCGGGAGCTTGGATGGTCGGGGGAGACTTCAACATCACCAGATTTGCTTTTGAACACAAAGGAAGAGGCTCCAGCAATAGACACAGGGAAGAATTCAATAGGGTGATCACGAAACTAGAGCTAATCGACATCCCTATCAATGATAGATTATTTACATGGTCAAACATGCAAGAAACCCCGATTATGGCCAAATTGGACAGGATTCTGGTATCGATGGATTGGGAGGCTAAATTCCCGTTAGCAAGCGCTAAATCGATCCTAAGACCCACGTCAGACCACACCCCGATCCTACTTGATGCCGGGATGCAATGAACTCAAAGACTAAGGAAGTTTAGATTTGAGAAGGTCTGGCTGGAAATCCAAGGATTTCACCACATAGTGATGGAGAACTGGGCACTCCCTACAACTGGGACGGATGCAGCATCCCGCTGGTGTGAAAAAGTGCGTCGATTGAGAAAACGGCTGTGTAGATGGAACAGATCTAGATTTTCAACCATCTGGCATGCAAAAGACTCCTTCTTGGAAGGTATTGATGAGTTAGAGAGATTAGAAGAGGTGAGAGTCCTGTCACAAGAGGAAAGAAACAAGCTGCTAGAACTCCGTCAAAACATTGCTAATCTTTATAAGCTAGAGGAGATCAAATGGCAACAAAGGTCGAGGATCTCGTGGCTCAAAGAGGGAGACGCGAATACGGCCTACTTCCATCGAGTCGTAAGCACAAGACATAGATCTAATCTAATAGTGTCACTACAAACAGACTCGGGAATGTCGCAAGACGAAAATGGGATCTCCAAGACCTTTCAAGACCACTACAAAGGAATCTTTGGGAAGAAAAATGACTTCAGGATCCCGATTACGGAAGACTTCTGGCAGGCTGGGAGGACCGAAACAACGCAAACTTTCTCCAACTTGGAAGCACCTTTCTCGGAAATGGAAGTGGAAAAGGCCATTAAGCAAATGGGAGCAGACAAGTCACCTGGGCCGGACGGATTCCCAATGTTATTCTTCAAGGTGTTTGGGAGGAAATAAAAGGGGACTTTATGGCGTTGCTGGATGATTTCTTCCACCACAATCTCAAACTGGGCATGTTCAACTTTGCAGAGGTAGTTCTAATACTCAAAAGGGCAGAATCGTCTAGGGTGGGGGATTTCAGACCGATTAGCCTCATAAACTGCTCAGCTAAGATCATCACCAAAGTCCTGGCCATTCGGTTGGGTAGTACCATGGACTGTTGAATTAACAAAGCGCAGTCTGGCTTCATTAAGGGTAGATGTATCTTGGATTGTGTGGCGACCGCTGAACAAGTCATCCACCATTGCTACACGGGCCAATCTAAGAACTTCCTCCTAAAGCTGGACTTCGAGAAAGCATATGACTCAGTAGACTGGAAATGTTTGCTGGAAGCCCTCAGAGGGAGGGGCTTCGGGGATAAATGGATCAGGTGGATTAAACAATGTCTATACTCCAGCAAAACAGCTATGTTGGTGAATGGTCGGCTAGGTCAACCATTCCCTTGCAAGAAGGAGCTACGCCAGGGGGATCCGCTGTCACCTCTACTATTCACCATTGTAGCAGATGTACTGAGTAGCATGCTAGACAACTGTCATAGCAAGGGTTGGATTACACCAATGGCAAGAAGTCATGCTAATCAAGGGTGCACGATTCTTCAGTATGCTGATGACACCCTTCTTTTTGGTAATGGGAATCACTCAGAGGCAATCTGCTTTAAAGGAGTACTATACTGTTTTGAAGTGTGGTCAGGTCTCAAGATTAACTTCCACAAGAGTGCACTGATCCCAATTGCACTTTCCGATAGTGAGGCACAAGACCACGCGACCATACTTAACTGTCTGACGGATGAGTTCCCAATCAAATATTTAGGGCTCCCACTCAGGCCAGAGAAGCTAAATAAGACGGATTGGCTACCTATAATTGACAGGGTGGAGGACAGATTATCTGGGTGGAAAGGCAAATCGTTGTCCCTCGGTGGCAGAGTAGTTCTCATTAACTCAGTGTTGTCTAATCTGCCCATTTACTATATGCCATTTTTTGAGCTTCCGAAATGGGTAATCCAGAGGATTGACCGAATCCGAAAATGATTCCTCTAGAAAGGAGCAGACGCGAATAGGGGAGGATACCACCTGATAAAATGGAGTATCGCTTGCATGAAGAAGAGTCACAAGGGGCTCGACATTATCGACCTGAGAGATATGAATCTTGCCCTACTGGGAAAATGGTGGTGGAAGGTCTTTCACCACACCGGGAAAGGATGGCAGGACTTCATTCAGCCATACCTAGGGGATAAAGGTACGAGAAGTTTAGGCTTCCGAGTAGGACCGAAAGTTTTTCGATTCTGGAAAGGAATTACCAAAGCAAGCGGGCTTTTCAACTCAGCAGTTACTTCGACTATTGGTAATGGACGTTCCACCAGATTCTGGTGGGATAAATAGTGTGGTGCACATAACTTTAAGGAGACCTTCCCATAGCTTTATGAGAAAATGAATCGTCCCAACATATCTGTGGCCGAGACTTGGAAAAGGGGCACCTGGAAACCGTCTTTCCGAGGAACTCTTACCCCAGTGCTTCATCAGCAACTACTGGAACTTCGAATGCATATAGCAGGGTCCGGCACGATGTGTGCTCAAGGTCCAGAGCAGATGCGATGGGCCCTTGAGACCAAGGGAGCGTTCACTGTGAGATCTCTGTACAACCGGATTCACTTTCGAGGATACAGACCTAGCTGGGCAAAGGTGCTATGGAAGGCGAAACCCCCCTTTAAAGTTAGAGTCTTCCTCTGGTTAGTGCTCAATAACGCGATCCTCACCAGAGAGAACCTGGCCAAAAGACAACCCCAGATAGGGATCAATTGCGGATTCTGTAACACACACACGGAGACTCTGAACCACCTTTTCATTCACTGTCAGAGGGGTAAGGCAACCATGATTGAGGTTTTAAGGGCCTTAGGGATAAGTGACTATCCAAAACGAATACGAGGATTTGTGGATCGGTCCCAAATTTGCCTCGGTACGCCACGAGATGAAGGATGCTTGGTACATTGCCATTGCGACAACTACTTGGGTGTTATGGTTGGATAGGAATAGTTTTTACTTTCGTGCTTCATGTAATAGTACTAGGTTTGCCCGTTGACACGTGCCTACGGCACGTCTTCGGAATCATGTTTGATCATATAAAATAATTTTGGAGGTCCAGCAAATTAATTGAAGTAGCAAACATAGAGCAAAAAACATATTATATGATTTTTTTGATTTTTTTGAATTATTTTTGAAGTTTTTAGAATTTTAATTATTTTAGTTTTTAAATTTTTAAAAAAATTTTAAATTTTTTATTTTCTTAATTTCTTGAATAGAAGAGGGAGGGGGGGAGAGAGAGGGAAAAAAGATTAAATAAATATAGGAGTTGTTTTGGGTGGGAAATTTGAATTTGAGTTTTGGAGGAAAAATATATTTTGTGAGGTTAGATCTAGGCCTTTGATTTTTGGGGGATTAAGGGAGAGCCACTTGATAGCTTTCTTTGTGTTTTATTATATAGATTTTTGGTAATCTTACTCATATTATGCATCTGATTTTTTTTGGGCCACAGCTGCTGGCATAGGGGTGAGAGGGAGGATTGCCAGAGTCTTTCAGGTGGAAGAATTTGATGATGAGGAGGTCGAGTTTGGACCGACTTTGGATTGAGGGGTAGGTGACCCTATGGCTCACTTGACACAGCAGGTTCCAGCTAGCAGCACCTATCGCTAGTTTGTTCTTTGGGTTCGAGCTATTGTACTTTTTGTTGTATTTTGTTTGGATAGTTAGATCCATCCCCTAGGGTGTTGTTGGGAGGAGATGTTTTTATTTCCTGCACTGCACTTTTGTTTTTTCCTGATTTATTGAGGTTATTTTATTAACTTCTTATTAATGAAACAGGGTGGATTTATCCCACCTTTTACCTCAAAAAAAAAACCACTTGCTTGTTGCTCCATAGATCTTTTTGTAGGTGAATGAGCTCTTATAGAGCTAGTTAAAAAAACAATGATCGATCAATCACCCAACTAATTACAAACAATAAAAAGAAAAAGGCAACGCAAGCATCCAGCTTCTTCACTGTAACATCTGTTTTTTTTTTAATTCCTTAATTATTTGATTTTAATTATTTTTAAACATGTTTCTGAGTATATTTACCCCTATTAATTGATTTAGTTAGTATTAAAATGATTAAATTGATATTTTGGGGTAAACGGGAAAAATTGAAAATACAGGAGTTTGGAGACGAGTTTTCTCAGAGGAGATGAATCTGTTTGACCCGAAAATTTTCCGGGGTGCTTGTATGATATCGGAGGACAATAAAATGTTAATTCGAGGAATTATTAGATTATAACATGAAATGGGAGTTTTAAGGCCTGTGTGTTTAAAAGCTTAAAAATATTCGTGTGTGTATATATATATGTATGCATTTCTATTGGTTATAACTATTGATATTGATTATAATTATGCATAGAACTGCACTTCTAATTTATTTTATGTCTATGATGTATTTAAGCAGATAGTGGAGTGATTTTTGAAAAGAAATATACTAGAAGGGTATAAAAATAACCCTATGGTCAAAAGAGGGACTTATATTGAATTTTACCACTTTAATTCTCTATACCCTTCTTCCCCTCCCCCATCCCACTTCTGTTCGGCCAGAGAAGAAAAAAAAAAGGAGGAAGAAGAAACCCATTCGGCCAAGCTAGGGCTCAACAAACCCTAGCCATTTTCTATTAGTTTCTTCACAAAATTTTGAGGGTTTTAGCTAATTTGGAGGTGCTCTACTCATTTCCGGAGTCCGTTTGCAAAGATAAGGCTTGGAAGGTAAGAAATTATAAAGTTTATTTTATAGGAATATATGATTTTGAGTTCTAGTGTTAGAAAATGATACAATAGGATAATTAGGTGATGCTAGTAATTATAGAGAAGGAAGATTGGTAAGAAATTGAGTGGTTTGTGAGTTATAAATTAATTAGTGTGTTGGCTTTAGAATTTGGATAATAAATAGAATAATCGATAAATATGAGTTATAGAAATTGTTGTGTATTAAGGGGAAGCAATTTATAATGGATTTAGTGAAAATTTTATGGAGTTAGAAACCCGTCGGAATCTTAAAAAAATACGGGTATACCGTGTATGCACGCCGGGTGTTCGGAGAAATGCCCGAGCGAGATTTAGGTGAGAATTTGATGGGTTCAGAGGTATAATTGAGGCTTATTATTATTATTAACCCTAATTTGTGAGATTAGGAAAAAGAGGATTAAAGAAATTAGAAAATATGAATTTTTCTTATTAGAAAGCCTCCGATCAATAAGGGAGTGTTTGTATTGGGACCCAAATTTGAAATCTATCGATATAGCTCACCTACATATGTCATTTGTGATGCGTGGGTGAAGACGGATTTGAATTTGGAGGTCTATAGGTCGAGTTTTGAGTTTTAAGCTAACCGGTTCTATAATTTTCCAATTAGGTGGAAAAAGTCGAACTTCGACTGGCTACCGAGCGGACGTGGGACATCGTTTGCTCGATCCGTCAGGTGAGTATGTTGTATTTATGTATACTCTATGTTGTAGTCTAATTTTGTGGTATTGTGATATATTTAGTAGAAGTTATGCTAAAAATTCACTTTTTAGAAAAATATGGATTTTTAAAGGCTAAAAACGGGTTTTTGTGTGAATTACCGAAATTCACTATTTTGAACACATCAAATCTACCCTAGAGGTTAGTGTGACGTGTTTAAGCAATAAAAATTAATAACCCACACATTTTATGTCTTTTTCTACTCCGTGCATATTTCGTGCATGTTTTTGGCCACATAGGCCCTTATAGGCGGTTTGGCTTACGTGGAACGTTGTGTATGGGCTAGCTTGCTATATTGGGATGCTATTAGATATAATTAAACGAAATAAGTGATTGTGGTGCCGTTTTGTGATATATACATATTGTCGGTAATGAGTAATGATGTGTTAATTGATGAAATGAAGGATATAGCTCATGTATGGTTTATTATGGTATTTATAGTGAACGAATGGGTGATAATATGATAGAATCTTCTATTTAAATCAATATATGCTTAAGTTGTTATAGTGTGGTGAATTACATACCTTGATATTCCTATGATACACTATATTTTCTAATAATAATCTTATAATGCAATAACTGGGTGGATGTATATACGTAATACGATGAGATAACCAATCACATGGCTATAGGCAAGGATGTGGCAATTTATTGAATTAAAGGCTGTGATGCTTTATGTTGATATAATAAGATGAAAAGATGAAATGATTGATGCTAATAACAGATAGTTCTGTTGACCAGTACCTACAGCAATCCTGGGGGTTTGGGCTAGACCTCCTAACGCCCAAGGACCGGCTTGGAAATAATGGACCCAAACTATGTTTGGGGTAAGTGGTTTTTATCGCCCAAGCTATCGGCTTGAGGCCCGGTTTCCTTCGATGATACCCCAGGTGGAACCTGGGAGAGCAGATACCTCCGGTGGGACCTGAGAGAGATATGATACCTCAGGATAGACCTGAGAGAGAGTTGATACCCCAGGATAGACCTGGGAGAGCCGATACCTCCGGTGGGACCGGAGAGTGCCCAAGTTCTACTTGGGATTAATGGTTCCCTCGCTAGTTCGGCTAGGAGGAAGACGTAGCATCGGATGAGTAAGACTCTGTGTCAGCATCGGGCCGCGTGTTTACTGGGCTGTCGGTTTTCATTATGTTGGGATACTGTGGCTCACTGGTCGACAAACTAATAAAATAACTAAGTGTAAATAAAAATGTGAGAGTAAAGAAAGTGGAAGGTGAACTGTGAATGTGAACGAAAGTGGTTGTGGATGAAATGCAGTATGTGGTTAATTTAAAATGAAAAGAGTAAAAGAGACATGTGTTAATATGAATAGTATGAAGTAATTATATTATGTAAACGATTATTAAAGCAAAATATAGTATGATATGAGTTGTTACACTTTGGAATTGTGTCAAGAAACTACGTGCCCGCTATTTCTGTGAAAATGGTGGGAACTACCTGCCTTGGCATAATTCGCAGGGCGAGTTGGCATGATATTGGTAATGATTAATGGAAATGAAGAATTAAGTAAAGGGAAGATGAAAAGTAATTGAAGTGAATTAATAACCAAGCTATTGGCTTGAGATGTGATGTGATATTACCCAAACCGTGTGTTTGAGGTGCAATGATTATTACCCAAGCTACCGGCTATGGGGTGTGATATGTTGTGGCCCCAAATTGTATTTGGGGGATTAAGTGAAAATGATAATAAGATATATTACTTATAAGAATGAGAAATTACTAAAGTGGTATAATGAGATGAGAATGAGCTATAAACCCTGGTTTTGATACAATGAGTATAGGTATTCTAATTAGTGATGTGTTAACGATGTGATGAAATGTGAGTGAATTGCATGGGCAACGAAATGTTATATTTATGTCATAGGATATGAAGGAAGGTGGTATTATGAGAATAGATGTATATGTTTATGATGTGATACTTATGTGATGCATTATTATGTGAATAAGAAACGATTAAAGTATATATGTGGTTAGTGGGATGTATGTAGTGAAGCTATATAAATATATAGTCGGATGCAGATTCGAAGAATGCTTTGATGTAAAGCAATAATTGTGATGTATTATATCCAGAGTTTAGGTGGATATTTCTTATCTCGATATTTGTAAGTTCAATTTTTTTTTGTTATACAAGTTAATTTATTTGTTAGATTCTTTAAATTATACTCACACCAGAAATGGCTAACCCCTGATGTTTTCTAGGGGTTGGGGGGTCCCTCTCTGAGAGTGGACAATCCTAACTCTCCTGCAGGTTTGGCAGCAGCTTGGTGAGGTAGTTATAGAGTTAGAAACTATATTTGATTGAGATGATAGATTATTTATGTATTTAGTATATAAAGAAACTTGGAAAGTTGATGTATTATTTTGTATTAAAGTGAACATACATAGATATAGTGCTGTGATGAGGTAAGAAAGCCCGTACCCACCTCGTTGTGGAGTATTGGGTCCTGTGGTTGGTTTTGAAAAAGGTTTTCTTGAAGTTTTACAAAAATCCTATCTGTTTTCAAAAGAATTTATAGTTTTTATTAAATATTTGATATTCTATTGTGAGTTTGGCCCCCAGAGCGTGATATTATATTGCCTGTGTGATTCTGCTCGTTTTGGCCTGGGGAGCCTATGATATTATTGCTTGTGATGTGAGCTACGGAATTTAGAGCAGAATTCCGTAAGCTAATTGTGTTTCGAGGTAGAAATTACAGGGGAAACTCTGCCCAATTTTTATTGAAATATAACAATCTTAGTTTATGTTTAAAGTGATATATAAATTGAAAGAATTGAATTTCGAGGTTTAGTTTTCAAAAAAAATAAAAATAAAAAATTTGGGTGTTACATTCACTGTCTCTTATCAGTCATTATGGAGCAGCAAAGTCCAAACCTAACATCTGGGTTTGGCCCACTCTAGCATGTAGCTTATTAGAGTATCCACAGTCATCTGCTGTTTAGCTGCAGTCGTTTCATGCATAAATAGTTACAGTGGATTGCTATATATGAGAGTGGATTTGAGAGAAATGCATAAGATACAGGACGAAACTTTACTTTGCGTTCCACGGAAAAAAAATTAATTTTTAATTCTCCGACGCAACTTTACTTTGCGTTGCTCACCAAAAAAATTTAATAAAACATAATTAAACCAAACAAAATTCTCCCCCCCCCCCCCCGCAAGTTCACTTTGCATCCGGTGGGGTTTTTTTTCAACTAAAAATTAATTTTAAATATAAAAAAATCCATAAAAAATTCAAAAAACCGTGGGATGCAACTTCACTAACTTCACTTTGCGTATGTCACTTTTTTGTTTTTTTTTCCCTTCCGACGCAACTTCACTTTCCGTCTAACAATAAAAAATTAATTAAATAATTCATTTCCTTCCGACACAACTTCAAAGTCCATATAGTATTTTTTTATATCTTAAATTGCTATAAAATAGCATTGAACGATTGCAGCAAATGCTAGAAATGTTATATGTAAATATGCATTTTGCCATTTTTTGACAATCACGATTGTGGATGCTCTTAAAGTGACATTCTGAGTTTCAGTTTGAGAAATGAACAGAAAAAATGTTAAGAAACCGTAGTGTAGGGGTGGGCTCGGTACGGTACCAGACTTTTTGACATTGTACCATTACCATACCAAACTAGTTCGGTTTGAAAATATGCAAACCGTTACCAACCAGAAAATTCGGTATACCGAAACTTCGGTATACCGACTACTTCAGTTGGTACGGTTCGGTATTGGTGTTATACCAAATATGACCCAACAAATACCTTAGCAAATATCAGTACCAGTAAAAATTAGGGTAGCAAATATCAGTACTTGTTATTTTCTACTAGTACCAATAATTATTAGTATCAATTTCATGTTGTGATTCAACAGTGGGAGTTGAAAATTTGTACTGCCTAACGGTTAAGTAAAGCATTAGTGGTTTCTTGTGATTTCAAAAAAAATACTGAAATTGGATTTTAATTGTTAATAGTCAAGTAGAATTAAGATTTAATTCAATGTTAAAGTTGATATTTAGCACATACCTTATCCCTGAGAAAACATCAACAAGCACGAAACGGTCAATCATAAATAGTGCTTTTGAATTCATACTAGTAGAAAATAACAAGTGATAACAGTTTTAAATGAAGAACTGAGCATTCATATTAATGAAAAGTTAATTAGTTGCATGTGGTTTTGTTTAACTAAAAAAATACCGCTATTTGTGTTGGGTCATATATATACATGTTAAAAGATTTTGGGGAAGTTGGAGAGTTTATTCGGTACAGTACGGTAAAATACCAACTGAACCATATTCATACTGAAACCGAACCGGATTTTAGAACTCGGTACGGTAGTACCGTACCATACTTTGGTAACCGAATTTTTCGGTACCGAATCGATTAGTTCGGTTGGAAAACCGGTTGGTTGACTCATTTCGGTTTGATCGGCCATTTCTACCGTAGTGTACATAGCAAGACTTTCAACTTTTAAACAAGAGATCACATATTCGATGTCGACCTTATATGAAATTACTTTGGGATAACCTTTTTCTGAAATGGACAGGTATGGCCGAAATTTTTTTAAAAAGAAAAGAAGAAAAGAGAGTATGTAGAGTTTTTTTTTACATTCCAATTTTGAAACTATTTGCAGAAAAAAGACAGTTGCCAAAGTATTTGTGCTCGTGGACTCAACAACTAAATTTGCTATTCCCAACGGCAAGTTTAGTTGTTTCATGCTCGCTGTTGGAACACAGCGAGTGTAGTTTTTTTTATAGATACTCGCTGTTCCCAACAACGAATTTAGTTCAAAATTTTCAGTGAAGACTCGCCGTTCCTAACGGCGATAACATTTACACTAGACTCGCTGTTAGGAACGGAGAGTTTAGTACTTTTTTTTTGGGGAGACTCGCCATTGCCAACGGTGAGGACATTTATACTAGACTCGTTGTTGGGAACGACGAGTTAAGTTGTAAAAAAAATTATAGAGTTTTTTTTTGAAAATTCACAAAGTTCAACAGAATGTTTCACTCTCTGTGAAATTTCCTACATCCTCGTTGTTACCGCTAAATCTAGTGTGGGGGCAAACAGAGAGAATTTGTGGATTCTTTGGGATGCCGAATAGTCAAACCTGAAACCTCAGCCTGAATGGATTAACGTCAGAAGCACGTCGTGTACTCGCGATGAGAGTGAGAAGGGAATCTCGTTTTACGAGCTCGCAACTCGTTCGCCTGCCGTTAGGCAGAGTCCGGCGGACGCTCAAAGTGGAGTGGCTACTTGGTCTAGTGGTGCTTCGGTTGGGGCCACGGTCAGAGGCAGTGCTGAAGAGGCGTCTCGGTTCGTTGGTCTAGAGACGAGCTTCGAGGTTAGGTGACGCCGTCCCCGGGTGTCTTTGAATCGAAACGTTACTGTTCCGAAGAAACGCTAAATAAGTTGTTGTAATTATGCCTCTTTGAGTCTTTGTAGTCCCTTGTAGTAGAGTAGTTTGGCCTTGTAACCTATGTTCCTTTGAACTTTAATAGAAGTGAAGGCTTGTTTTACTCTCTAGCGTTTGTGTGTTTGCATGTTTTATTAGTACTTGTTATTTGTTTGGTACCACTTGTAACTCGCTTATGAGCAAGGGATAGAAGCGAAGCCGAACCAAGCTTTGAGCTCCGCGTTCTGAACTCGTCGTTTGAGTAAGTTTCAACGGTTGTGGGAGCAGTTCCGAATGACGAACCACTTCTAGCTCGCTTAAGAGAGAGGTCGCGAAGTGGAATTGAGCCAAGTTTTGGACTCCGAACACGTCATTTGAGTGAGTTTCAACGGTTGTGGGAGCAGTTCCGAATGACGAACTACTTCTAGCTTGCTTAAGAGCGAGGTCGCGAAGTGGAATCGAGCCAAGTTTTGGACTCCGAACACGTCGTTTGAGTAAGTTTCAATGGTTGCGGGAGCAGTTTCGAATGACGAACCACTTCTAGCTCGCTTAAGAGTGAGCTTGCGAAGCGGAATCGAGCCAAGTTTTGGACTCCGAACACGTCGTTTGAGTAAGTTTCAATGGTTGCGGGAGCAGTTCTGAATGGCGAACCACTTCTAGCTCACTTAAGAGTGAGCTTGCAAAGCGGAATCGAGCCAAGTTTTGGACTCCGAACACGTCGTTTGAGTAAGTTTCAACGGTTGCAAGAGCAATTCCGAATGGCGAACCACTTCTAGCTCGCTTAAGAGCGAGTTTGCGAAGCAGAATCGAGCCAAGTTTTGGACTCCGAACTCGTCGTTTGAGTAAGAGCGATTAAAGGCCTTAAACAGAAAGACAAAAATAATTCACAAGGAAAAATACGGGGAAAGAAGATCTTTATTGATAACTACTAATCGGCTGCTTCTAAGTTGCAAGCCGTTATTACAATGTCAAAATAAAGAAGCAAAATACAAGTGAAAAGATGGGAAAGGCTCGACACTTGAAGTTACATAGAGAGGCGTTAAGGCGCTCTCTTGGTACTTCAGTAGGTGGTCGGCATTCCAAGTCCTGGGTATCTCTCTGCCTTCAAGGTCTTCAAGACGGTACGTCTTGGGCCGAACTACCTTGGTGATCTTGTAGGGTCATTCCCAATTGGGGGCTAGCTTACTCTTTTGGCTGGGGAAGGAGATAGCTAGTTTTCTGAGGACCAAGTCCCTTCCTTGAGATTGGTGGGTTGGACCCTTTTGTTGTAGGCCTACTCAATTCTTCTTCGGTAGTTTTGCTGGCGGATTGAAGCTCTTTCACGGAGCTCATCAACTAAGTCCAAATTCGCCCGAAGCTCTCTGGCATTCTGCTCTTCTTCATAGGCCATAAGGCGAGGAGATGGTAGACCGACTTCCAAGGGGATCACAGCTTCAGACCCATAGGTGAGATTAAATGGTGACTCACCTGTGGAGGTCCGTTTCGTAGTGGGGTAGTTCTATAGTACGTTGGAAAGTTGTTCCGCCCATAAGCCTTTGGCCGCCTTATCTTAGCCTCTTCTTGATACTGGAGAGGATCTGTCGGTTGGCATTTTCCACTTGGCCATTTGATTGAGGCTGAGAGACAGAGGAGAAGCATTGTTGAATGGCGATGTCTTCACACAGAGATCGGAATGCGTCCCCCATAACTGTGTTCCATTATCTGTTATTAGGACCCGAGGCACACCGAACCTACAAATAACGTTTTTCCAGAAGAACTGCAGTACTTTGTTCTCTGTAATTGTAGCCAACGGTTCGGCCTCGATCCACTTAGAAAAATAGTCGATTGCCACCACTAGGAACTTGAGCTGACCGGGAGCTGGTGGAAACGGGCCTAGCAAGTCCATCCCCCACATTGCGAAGGGAATCGGACTTGAAAGAGATGTGAGTTGTGCTTGGGGTAGGCGACGAATGTTGGAGTACTGCTGACATGGGCTGCATCGCCGAACATGTTGCTCGGCATCTCGGAGTAGGGTAGGCCAAAAATATCCATAGTTCTACACTTTCCTGGCGAGGGACCTCGACCCTGAATGGGCTCCGCCTATACCTTCATGAAGCTCTTGCAAGGCGTATGAGGCTTCTTCCGGGGAGAGGCATCTCAAGTAGGGTCTGCCGTCTACTTGGGTGTAGGAGCGTTTGTACAAGACTCCTTCAACAAGGGTGTACCGCTCCGCTCTCGTTCGGACTTGACGAGCTTCTTTAGGGTCTTTGGGGAGGAGCCCATCCCTGAGGAATTCTATCAAGGGTTTCATCCAGTTGTCCCGAAGTTGGACGGGCAGCGACTCCATCGAGTCGAGGGTTTCTTCTTCTATGCTCGGTCTCAGGAGCACTTCAATCAGGACAGTCTGCTCGATACCTTGAAGGGAGGAGGAGGCCAATTTGGAGAGCGCATCCACTTGGGAATTTTCTTTTCTAGGGATCCGCTGAATCTGTGCTTCTTCAAATGAAGCCATGAGACTTTTGGACCTTAGCTAGGTACTTAGCCATTCGGTCGTCTCGTGCCTCGTACTCCCCTAAGACTTGATTCACCACCAGCTGCGAATCACTGAATATTCGGAGGCGTTGTGCCCCTGCCTTGCGAGCCATACCGAGGTCGACTATAAGGGCTCCATACTCCACTTCGTTGTTGGAGGCCTTAAGTTGATGCGGAGGGAGTATTGGAGAACGAAGTCATCTGGGCCTACCAGAATGACCTCGGCTCTGCTCCCTTCGGTGCAAGAGGACCCGTCTACATATACTGTCCAGATGGGAGGCCCGTTCGTTGCTTGACTGACCTCTGGGATGGTGCTCTCAACAATAAATTCAGCTAAGGCTTGAGCCTTGATTGCGGTCCGAGACTGGTAAGCTATATCATGCTGACTCAGCTCGATCGACCATTTCATCAGATGCCCGGAGGTCTCGGGCTTGTGTAGAACTTGCTTAAGCGGCTGGTCAGTAAGAACGACCACTGAGTGGGATTGAAAATAAGGGCGGAGTTTTCTGGCTGCCATAACCAAGGCGTATGCTATCTTCTCTAGTCTTGGATAGCGGAGCTCGGCATCCCGAAGTACCTTGCTTACGTAATAGATAGGCTTCTGAGCCTTGTCTTCTTCCCTCACTAGTACAACGCTGAGGGTTTGCTCGGAGGCAGCTAGGTAGAGGTAGAGTGTTTTCCCGGGAATAGGCTTGCTGAGGAGAGGGGGATTGACTAGATAGGCCTTTAGCTGATCAAACAATTCTTGCTGCTGTTGGTCCCACTCGAAGCCCTTAGCCCCCCTGAGGGCCTTAAAGAAAGGAAGACACTTTTCTCCTGACTTTGACAGGAAATGCCCTATGGCCGCGAGGCGCCCCGTGAGCTTCTGAACCTCTTTCACACTTGTAGGGTGTGCCATGTCCAGTATGGCTTTGATCTTCTCGGGGTTGGCTTCGATTCCTCTTTGGCTGACCATGAAGCCTAGGAACTTTTCCGATGAGACTCCGAACGCACACTTGTTCGGGTTAAGCCTCATATCATGCTTTCTCAACACATCGAATGCTTCTTGGAGATCGGCAACATGGTCGGCCCCATGGATGCTTTTAACTAGCATATCATCAACATACACTTCCATGTTTCGGCCAATCTGATTCTGAAAGACTTTATTGACCAGGCGCTGGTAGGTGGCACCAGCATTCTTCAGTCCGAAGGGCATTACCCTGTAGCAATAGAGCCCTTGATCAGTGACGAAGGAGGTCTTTGGGATATCCGGGGGGAACATTCTGATTTGGTTATATCCGGAGAAGGCATCCATGAAGCTTAGCAACTCATGGGCCGAAGTAGCGTCGATCAAGGTGTCGATGTTGGGGAGAGGGAATGGATCTTTAGGGCAGGCTTTGTTCAGGTCCGTGAAGTCGATGCAAATTCTCCAACTTCCATTGGCCTTCTTAACCATAACAATATTAGAGAGCCATTCGGGATAGTTGACTTCTTGTATGAATCGGGCCTTGAGGAGCTTGTCCACCTCTTCCTTTATAGCTTGCTGCCACTCGGGGGTGAATTTGCACCTCTTTTGTTGGACAGGTTTGGACCCCGGAGCAGCGCTTAGGTGGTGGATGAGGAGCTCCTCGGAAATTCCTGGCATATCGGCAGCCGACCAGGCGAAGAGGTCATAGTTCTTCCTGATGCATTGGACTATGTCAGAACATAGGGCAGACGGAAGGGTCTTGCTGATAAAGAACTTGCGGTTCGGATCTTGTTCGGAAAAAAGCACTTCCTCCAGCTCATCCACCGGTTCGGACATAGGTTGGGCATTCCCCTGGGGGATCTCGAGGGTCTTGAGGGAGAGGACAGGACCCCCGGTGGAGGTCATGTAACACTTGCGGGCCATCTCTTGACTACCTCTTACTTCCCCTACACCTGACTTGGTGGGGAACTTCATCTTGAGATGATAAGCCGACGGGACGGCCTCTAAAGCAGCTAGGCCAGGTCGGCCTAGAATCACATTGTAAGAAGCTGGGATGTCGACGACCATGAAGTCCATCGGCTCTGTCCGGGTAGTAGGAGTTTTGCCAGGGGTTACGTCGAGGGTGATCACCCCTTCGATAGTCACTGGCACTCCCGTGAACCCATGGAGCGTGTAGCCGGCGGGCTTGAGCCTGTCCCGCGATAACTTGAGTCCTCGGAAAGCCTCCAAGAAGAGGATGTTAATGGAGCTACCATTGTCCACCAGAATCCTCTCCACTTTAAAATTTGCCATATGGAAGTTGATGACTAGTGCGTCACAATGGGGGGTTCAGACTCCTTCCAGGTCTTCATTTGAGAAAGTGACCGGGACTCCGAGGCCTTTGGGAGGGGGTATGCCATGAACCGAATTGACTTCTCGTATGATAGCCTTCTGGGAAGAGTTGGAGGTTCCTCCCATGGGACCTCCATGAATGAGATGCAAGATGCGTTCTTCTTCAAACTCGGGAGTCTCGTCGCGCCTTTCGGGACACTTGTTAGCCCCTCTGGGGGGTGGAGGAAGATCAATTTGGTCATTTCTCACAACTTAGACAGCTGCCCTCTCTGGATGAAGGCCTCAATTTCATTCTTCAGTGCCCGACAATCGTTGGTATCGTGGCCGTGGTCTCAATGATATCGGCACCACTTTTCCTTGTCCCTCTTCTTGCCGGGAGTGTTCATCTTCGAGGCAGGAGGCAGAACTCCGTCCTTCTCGACTTCCATGAGAATGGTAGAGATGTTGGCGTTACGAGGGGTAAACTTCTCAAATCTGGGAGGCGGGCGGCGCTGGCCCCCGTTGTCCTTCTGGAGCTTCTTCGCTCCTTCTTCTTCAGCTGCCTTTCTCTTGGTCCCGGAGGAAGACCCCTCAAAAGTGGGTCGATGTTCAGATTCCTCTGCCTGGATATACTTCTCGCTTCTGAGAAGAAGGTCGGAGAAATTTTGCGGGGGCTTCTTTGCTAGAGAGGACCGAAGGCTTGAGTTGAGGACATTTGACTGGAAGGCTGCAGCGGCGACCGGTTGGTCGAGGGAGGCAATGGACCTAGTTTCCGCAGTAAGTCGCTTCACATAATCTCTCAGCTTCTCACCCTTCTTCTGACTGAGGTAGAGCAGCGAAATACTAGTCTTCTCGGTGAAGCGGCTACTCACGAAGTGGGTGACGAAGAGGGTCTCAAATTGTTCGAAGGAGAATGTGGAGGATGGGGCAAGATGAGAGTACCATTCTCGGACCGGACCCTTGAGAGTAGCTAGGAAGGCTTTGCACAGTAGAGCATCGGAAGCTTGGTGGATCAACATAAGGGTCTTGAAGCTTTCGATGTGGTCCACGGGGTCTGACTCCCCAGAGTAAGTCTCAAACTGCGGGGGCTTGAAGCCTATTAGAACGGGTGCTTCCATGATAGTTCGGGAGAAGAGAGGTCGGCTCGGACGGAGGGTCCTTCCTCTCAGCTCCTCTTCCCTGTCTAGTTGGCCGAGGTGCCTCTCCATCTCGTGGATACGACGATGGACAATATCATCCCTCCGACGGTAGCCAAGTGAGTCTCTGGACTCGTCTTCGTACGATGGGGAGCGGGGGCTACGGCGACGGTAGCTCAGGGAATGGCGAGGATTAGGGATATGATGGTGGTAGCTCGGAGCTTGAGGAGGAGTTAGGGACCGATGGCGAGGACTTTGGACCGGAGGAGGAGTGGGGACCCTTTGAGCATTGTTGTTGTTGTTGTTTGGTCGGAGGTTGAGGGCTTGCAAGATTGTAGCCTGGAACTCTTGGAATTCGGCTCGGGTGATAGGTCTGTTATCGTCCCTCGGGGGCTGCCGGCCAGCGGGAGAACGATGTCTTTTCGATGGTACTCAGGGGACTCTCTCTGCCCCCTGCGAGGAGGGGACCTCCTGTGGTCGCGGCGACGAGGAGATCGCTCATCTGGACGTTCCGGGCGGGAGGCTCCCTCACGGGCCCGCCTTTCATCCAAACGGTGGCGAAGGTCCTCTTCTTTCTACCGGTTGAGGAGGGTATTGCAGAGGTCTTCGGAAGGCCGGGGGTTGTGAGATGCCATTGAATCGGTAGAAGGGTTGTGTACGGAGATGCGGTCTCAATGAGGAGGTTGCTTCTGAGTGTTGGGATGAGAGGCCCCTGCGCCGGCATTTTAGGGCCCGAGTGGAACCCTTTGGGATTGAAGGTTCTGAAGAGGAGGTTGGTCCTGCTGCGGGGGCTGATCAGGCTGTGGTGGGAGTTGCCCCTGTGGCTGGATGGTTTGGAGGGGGATCTCCTGTTGTGGTTGAGGAGGAGTGGGTCCACGGTTGGACCCTTTGGATCTCAGTTTTCGGAGAGGCATGGCTAGAGGTGATTTCAACCAAGGGAAGAGGAAGGATTGCTATTCGTGGGTTCCCACAGACGGTGCCAATCTGTTACCGCTAAATTTGATGGGGGGGGGCAAACAGATAGAATTTGTGGATTCTTTGGGATGCCGAATAGTCAAACCTGAAACCTTTCCGCCGGAGTTTGACCGTGATCTCCCACCGTTCACCTGCAAAAAGTACGAAACACCGGGGTTGATCCCGGCGACGCACCCTCCGACGCTCAAGTCAGTAATCAGAAAGATTATGAATGAGCTTTTACTGGCAAAAGATTGATTACCTGTTAATGGTGGGGGATGGGGGTATTTATAGCCGCCTTAGGGACCAGTTTTGGGATAAGATCAAATCCTTACTTCCCAGTGAATGGATAGAAGTGAATCAGGGCCGTTGATTAGGTATAATCATAAACCCTAATTCTACCCACCTGGACCGGGTTTCTTGCGGGTTGAAACCCGCACCCAGTTGAGATGGATCCGTTCGTGGGTTATTGGGCCTTTGGAAAAAGGAGCCAGTACCCGCTTCAGACCCGTCTGTAGGTGAAATTACCATTTTACCCCTGATCTTTAAGATTCGCGTCCGATTTGGACGGTTCCGATTTAACCCTATTTTTAGCCATATCACTCGCCATTCTCAACAACGAGTATAGTATAAATGTCATCGCAGTTGGGAACGCGTATTTATTGGAAATTTCGAACTAAACTCGCTATTCCAACAACGAGTCTAGTGTAAATGTCATCGCAATTGAGAACGACGAGTTTTCATTGAAAAGTTTGTATTGAACTCACCATTGGGAACGGCCGTGTCCAACGGCGAGCATGAAACAACTAAACTCGCCATTGGGAACGACGGGTTTAGTTATTGCGTCCACAAACATAAATACTTTGATAACTGTTTTCTTTCTGCAAATAGTTTCGAAAAATGACATATTAAAAAAAAACGTTCTGAGTCTGTATATTCAACTACCATCCGCATTTTTAGCTATCTAGCAAACATGTTTGGTAAGCATCCAGCTAAGAACATGTTTGGTAAGCATCCAGCTAAGCACAAATATTATATTGCAGAATAATAAAAAAGTCAAAGGTCCAAAACGCAAAACAACAATTCTACCACATGCGAAGCAGCGACGCGGTTCTTCAAAGAAAAATGAGAGAAAAGAAAAACCCGACTTAAAAACCAAAATCAAATCTAAAACCCCGTCCTCAATCGCCGCTGATTTCCGCCCAAAATTCAAGAATCCCAAAACCGCCTTCTTCTTCCTCTTCAATGGCGAAGGTACGGAGCTACCGAACCTTCTCGAACCGCCGATCGTCGCCTTACACTCTCATCCTCACCGGTCTCCTTGCGTTCTCGATGTTGCTTCTGATGCTTCTCGCGCTCGGCATCGTCTCGCTTCCGATCAGTTCCGACAACGCCCCGAAACGCGCCCATCAACGGCACGACCGGTCGATCTACGAAAAGTGAGTACTTATTGATTTGATGATTTCGGTTTTGGATCGGATCTGATTCGGTTCCTTGATTGTAGGGAAGGAATGGGGACGAGAGGGAAGCAGTGGACGGAAATCTTGTCCTGGGAGCCTAGGGCTTTTCTTTACCATAATTTTCTGGTTCGTCTTCTTGTTTGATGCATTTCGCTTTTTTTTGTGGATAGAATAATTTGTAGGAAATTGTTTAGTGTGAATAAATTTTGAGATCGTGGTTTAATAATGCTGTTTCAGAAGAGAAGGTAGTGAAATAGTTGAGATTAGTGCAAGATTAGTGGTAACTGGGATGAGTTTATGTTTATGTTGAGGGTATTTTAGAGGAGATTATGCTGTGTTGTGTTTTTGTTTGTTGTGGTGTAGTGTGGATATATAGGTCTGCATGTTGTAAGAGCATCTCTAGTCGTTGGCTTTTTACCCAAATTTTTGAAATAAAATAGGAAAAATGGTGCTGTAGTCGTTGGCTATATACCCAAAATTTGGGTATTTGGTGAACAGTGGTCTGCTATATTTGGCAGACGATATAGGAATATGGAAAAAATAGCCGAATGATGATCTTTCGTATGTTCGATCGATCGGACGAAAGATGATGCAATTATTTTTTTAAAAAAAAATTCGACACTTTTTTTATAAAAAATTTCGTCCCATCCGTTCTATATATATATATATATATATATATATTTTAAATCGAGCACGGACAGGAAATGATTCCGCGTCTGATTCGAAATTAAAAAAACAAAAGGGCACAGACGGGAAATGATCCCATGTCCCAGCCCATTTCTTTTGAGAAATTTTGGAAAGTCCTATAAACTAGAGTCTATAAATATTTCTATGGGTATAGATTAGGTTTTAATTGAAATTAATTAAGAATTAAGATTTATTATGATTTAATTAGGATTAATTTAACAGTAAATTAGGAATTAATTAGGAGTTTCTTTTAATTTAATTTTATTTTTATGACAGGAAATGATTCACCGTCCGTTGGTTTTTTATTAAAATAAAATTAAAAATTAATGGACAGGAAATAATTCCTCGTTCGTCGTTTTTTAAAAATTTAAACTCAAAACTTGGGTTCAAACGATTATAGTTGAAACCCACATTTCCAATTCCTCTATGCCAAATACCCAAAATTTGAGTCGGAACGACTACAGATGCTCTAATATCCCAAAATTTGCATGAGTAATGCTATGTGCACAAACTATACTCAACAAACTGCTGTGGCATGCATTTCTCAATATTCATGCATTATGGTGGAGATTGTGCCACATCAGTTTGTGGAGTAAAGTTCGTGCACATAGCATTGACCATTTTTTAATTGTTAGCTTGAGAGGGACCAGAGTCTAGAAGACTAGATACGCCTTTCTATTTTCTAAGGATTTGTTTGAACTCATGAATAATTTGTGAAATGAGATGGTGGATTTAGATGTGTATTATTATTTCGACTTGCCAAATATTTGATGAAGAATCTGTATTTTAGACATGAATTATCATGAAATTTGTGATTTATGTACTACTTCTTTTCAAAGTGAAGTTTACAATTAAATTGGCAAACACTAGTAAATATGGACTAGAGTCTCTCGCTGAATATGAGAGCGCTAAGTGCTAACCATTCAACTAATCAACTTTCCTTTTGGTTTGTACCAGCACCAATTTGGCTACTATTTATTCTTTTTTCTTTTTATAAATTTAGAGGTGCTGAAAATAGCCTTGACAAGCTACTAGCCAAACTAGGCATGGTTAGGTTGTGTAATTTAAGAACTTTAAGCTGATGTCAGTGAAATTTAAGCCCTGCAAACATCTACATTTAGCCAGCTTGGGTCTTTAATGAACCTGGGCCATTATCATCCCTACTTTATGTTTCTTACTTCTAATCCTTTATTACTTTCAGATGATAGTATCACGCTTTGACATTATCATATTCACTAGGTTCTATTATGTGATCCATGTTTCCATTTATTTGATTCTTTTAGTTGGTTATATGTGTTTTATTGAAATATATTATACACAGTACTGAAGTTTGCATATTCATTGATAGTCCAAGGAGGAATGCGAGTATCTAATTAAACAAGCTGAACCACATATGGCCAAGTCAACTGTTGTAGACAGCACTACTGGAAAGAGTAAAGACAGCAGGTTTGCTAGTGCATATTTCATATATCATGGCACCGTGTTAACTAAGGTTAAGATTTCTCATCATCATGTAATGTTACATTGAAGCAGGGTTCGAACAAGCTCAGGCATGTTTCTTCAAAGAGGACGTGACAAAGTTATTAAAACAATTGAGAAAAGGATAGCTGACTTCACCTTTATACCTGTAGGTAAGTAATCACTCCTGTCGCAATTTTTTTGCTTTTCTTAATCCTTGTCAGTTTTTGTCTTTCCTGATATACAATACATTAGAAAATATTCACTTTTGCATGGATTTATGTGATGCAGAAGATACACACTACACACTATCTTTTGCTATATATGGTGTATAAAATTGTATGTTTATAAAGTTGATAACGTTGTTGCATAACCATCATCAAGGGCGACCCTTTAGGCTATCATTTGATGACAGTGTTGAGAATTGGCTTAAATTATTTTTGATTTTTTTTTTTGTCTCTAAACTGTGGATGGAAGATTATAGGAGGAAGAAAGAGAGTAGATAGTATGTATTTAAAACTCAAATAATGAGTTACATAGAACAAATTAAAACTGCTCAGCTAAATGAAATTAAAAAAAATAGTTAATACTTCCTAATAGAATTTGCCATATATTCAACTAATTTTTTTCCCATATTGTTTGTCTTGTTTTCTTCACATATGCCGTTCGATGAAGCTATATTTAATATATCTGTAAAATTGCCTTCTGAGGAAACAGTTTAAAGTTTAATTCATTTGGAGTTTTATAAACATTGCAATGCCATAAGCACCCTTCAATTTTTATTGCTATACTGAACGAGTGGGGGAACTGTACACTTCCATGTCTGTTTGAGAGAGAACATTTTATTTGTATTTTTAACAAATCTGTATTTGCAACATACAAAGTTAGTTAGGATTATCCCTTTTGCATTTCACATTGTTAGAACAAGTTTAATTTGGTTGATTTAGATCCAGACAGATATATTTTCCAAGCCAATTTAACTGCTATTTTTCTTATTGTTGTTTAACATCTACCTAACTATCAAACAAAGAAACAACTGTATCTGAAGAATAATAATATTTTTAGAATGCGAAGACGGCAAAAGTGGGACAGTAAAATTTCCTTATAAATTATAGCTCTAAATGGTTAATGGTGAATTGATAGTAAGTAGTTAAGTACCTCTAAGCCTACCCCTAAAGATGTCAAATGGGTTGTGCCGCCAGTATCAGGCACAAGGCCGACACACATTTTCGGGTTTCGGGTGCCAAGAGCACGAAAACGTGGGCTGTGGACGCAAGGGCACGCTGACTTGGGTTGGGTTGAGTGAGGATTTTTCTTCTTCAGCACTACACTGAACGGCCCTGAAACACGCTCACCGAGCTCGAAAACAAGGTTCAACAAGGGAGGGGGGGGGGAGTTGGGAGGAGTGTTGGAGAGAAGGTCAAAGAGTTTGGAGGAGAGGAAGGAGTTGCAGCAATTGGAGGTGTCTAAGGAGGCGGGGAGAGGAGGGGTAGACCAGGTAGGGGCTAGGGTTCTAGGTTCTGGATAAAGAACCTGGGAGGTCATGGTAGGCAGTAAAAGAAAGAAGAGGAAATGATTTTTTTTAAGTTCAATCCTCTTTATTTTAGTATTTGAAGTTTTAGTTATTAGTTTTAAAAAATATTAGTGATTTAAAAAAAATAATTAATTAAATAATCAAAATTTACGTACACAAAATTTTGGGCTTTAAGTATCATGTCGGGTAGGAATTGGTGGTTTGACAGGTTTTGATATGGCGGTACAAGCCCTGCTTTGAAGTGGGCAGCACGAGCACGACTACAAGCCAGCATGCCAAGCATGGTTTGACCAGACCATGGGCGGCGCATCACACCCGTTGGACATCTTTATGTATTTTTTAGTGTTTATTTGAAAATATTGTGGAGTGTATATTTTTTATAATATTATTAGTGAATTTTTTTTCTTCAAATAGTCACTCAAATACTTCTTCAGCGTATTTTTTAAAAGTTGTTTCCTTCTAAGAAAAATCTTATGAGATTCTAACTTAAATAAGTATTTGTGGGAAGTCCTTTATATTCAGCCTAACCTAACTAAAAAAATAAAATTGCGTACATGTCATTTCAGCTACATGCTTGATTATGTGTATAATGGCCTAAGTGGTAAATCATGTATATTACTTGGGTCTTCAAGCGGAAGCGGACTAATTTAATCATGTGATCATGTTTATTCTACCATGTGAACTATATTCATGACAGTTCATGCCCTTATAAACAAGGAGGCCGTTTTCAACCTAAAATATCATATAGAGACTTCAATTTCGTCATTTCTTCACTTTTCTTTCTTTAGTATTTTATTGAAGAGCATTAATGATTCAGTGAGATGCTTGGAAAAATATTTCCTTTTTCTTGGTTTACTTTTTTGGATGAACTTGGGTTTCTTTAGGATGTTTTACCATTATCTATTGTTAAATACATATGTGCATTAAAACTCAATTTTTAAAATTTAGTGTTGCATTTCATTGTACCTCAGATTTTCAGCTACAACAAAATGACCATATTCAATTTATTTATAATCATTAAGCTCCACTGAAGTCCACAGTGCTGTCTTAAAGTTTAGGTCTTTCCACTGTCTATCCCAAGCTAGGATAAAGGAGGGTGGTGTTAGGTAGCTAATGACCGACCAAAAAATAGTTGCTAGTCATGCAATGAATTCTAAAAGTGACTTGTTGGGGGCATCTTCCCCTCAATAGAGTTGTGCAGAGTTATAAGGATTCATGTAGCCGACACCAAATTTTTTGCATATAGGCTTTGTTATTGTTGTTGTTGTCGAGCTCCATTAATACTTTTCTTGTCTATTTATACCTTTCATTGTTGACACTAACATGCAGTGTTCTAAGCCATGGAATTGTGTTGTGCATATGCGATATATGCACCTCATATGCGGTATGCTACACAATCCCATAGTTTTGTTCTTGCATATAACTTAAAATGCTACACAAAGAATACATGGCCACATAGTCAATATGCGTTAAGCATGGGGATGCATACTTGGTAATTATGCAGTGCGTGTATTTGAGATGCTTATTTTTCACTGGCCAGAAGATTTATCTTTGTTCTGGTTATACTTCTTAGATTTGGAGGAGTTACACTTTATGTCTACTGAATTACTTATTCTTTTGGAATGACAATGCACCAGAATCTTGACAAGGTTGTGAGATTCTTGCTTTTTGGTTTCCGAAGGGAATATAGGTTACTACGACAAATGTATAGTTGTCGCATGCACAGTCATTTAGCTGTTGCGACTTAAAAAGTTACATAGAATTCAATGGAAAAATTATTGTTGCCTTTCACTGGAGGTTTGTCCTTACTTTTTAGATTTTTTTCGCTACTTCTTAAGTTTAATTTTACAATGTTGTTGTGATACTTATGTTAATTTGCAAATGGAGCGTACTTGATCAAATTTGCTTGAACTTATGATCATATTGTTTCAATTATTTTAGCTATTTAAAACATGAAATATGTCCTTAACCACATGGCTGTATGGGTAGCCGTACCAAAAGGTTTTATATATCTTTCAATTTCATACATGGCATAAGAAACACAAGATAATCTACAAAGGTATTACTTCAATATCAGATCGGTGCAATTGATATACACCAGTTAGCAATAAAGAAAGAAAATTTAGGAAAAGGATTAGTGACACTTGGACATCATCACAATACTAATTGGATCAAAGAAAAAAAAAATGCTGAAGAGAAATATTGAAGTAGGAAGCGCATCAAATATAATCAGTTATTGTTGCATCTGCAAAGGGACCCTTGGGCAAACCGTGGCTCCATACATACTTTAGCAGACAACAAACAATAGAATGAGAAGAGTAACGGAAGAAACAGTATGAGAGTATGACTTAGCGTCGAGGATCAGATCACCAACAAAAGAAGATTAAAAAATATAGAAATTGTAGTTGATAACAAAACAGAAAGAGGAGTTTTGTTTGATTAGCTTTCATGTTAAAGGGGACAAAAGCAACTTGCTTCATCTAGTGCGGCAAGACCAGGTGTTGCAAGTGCATTAGGAAAAGGAATTGCTCCAACTAGTTCAACAAAAGGAGGTCAAAGAAAGTTAGGAATTGCACTTGATAGCAGGAAAAAAGAAGAGTTTGTTTTATTAGCTTCACGTTAAACAGGGGCAAAAGCAACTTGCTTTACTTGATGCACGATAAGCTGCTGTAAATGCGTTTGGACCTACTGTACTTGTCTTCTTGAAGTAACCCTTTTGTAGATTGTTTTGTGTTTTTATTACGAGCTGTGAAATTTGAATATGTATTGAATTTTCTGGTACAGTTCCCATAGATTGGCTTGGTTGAAAACAACTCTCAAGCTTTAAATATCAAAAAGAGAACAAAAATTGTTGAGAAGTTGAAACAAATTTGTATCACAAGGTAGTAGTACTGTGCAACTACATTCTAAGAAGTAAAAAAATCCGGCAAAACAAGGATAATCAACTAGCGGCTGCCACTAATGTCTTTTTATATGTGTTTTGTATCATAAGGTAGTAGTATTATGCAACTACATTCTAAGAAGTGGTAAAAAAATCCAGAAAGCAAGGATAATCAGCTAGCGGCTGCCACTAAAGTCTTTTTATATTTATTTTATTGAATTTAAGTGAACTTTTTATGTGAGTCTCAAGCAACAACCCTGTACAACTCATGCATTACAACTCATGCATAGGCTAAGTAATTTGATTAAGTTGTTTTTTAAATGAACCTCCTAGTTTTTACATGGATTACCTAGATTTATCTGCTGAAATTATGAATCTAATTTGGGGTTTTTGGCAGTTCGATCCCTTACTATATGTGTATTTACAATTTTGTCCCTTAGTGTATTTGCTAGGATTGTGATGTCAAGGGGAAATGGCGTAGTCCATGTATCAAAACAACCATATGGACAATAAAGACAGATTTTCATTTAACTTGTGACCTGCCATCCTATTGAGAAAAGCACATGAAATTTGAAAGTGATGGAACGATTAGATATAAATGGAACGATTAGATATAAAATATTTGCAATTTTAAAGATTTGATATGATTGGAAAAAACCTAGTTCGTTTATCACTTATGTGATTGGGAGACATGATTGGGAGACGATTTAATACTGGATGATGTCGCATGTGCAGTTGTTAATTGCAGTAGATATGGTAGATGTATGCTGGTGTTATGGTATTAAACAGACATATACCAAATAATAATAATAATAATAATAATAATAATAATAATAATAATAATAATAATAATAATTACTATTATTATTATTATTTTTTAACTCAAGCCAAATATTTTGTTATGCTGTGTATAGAAGAATTATAGTAATTAGACTCGAAGCCAAGTTATTACAACAAACAGTTGTATGAGTGCCACTCTCGTTTGTTTATGTGACTCGGAAATTTCCGTTTAACTGTGAATTAGAGAAACTTTAATCTATAGTTTTGTTTTGAAGTTCCATATTTGCAGCCGATTGCCTGGTTTCCTCTATCACAATTACACATGCAGATCTCAAAACCTAGTGCGGTTTTTACTATTTGGGATTTCCAACTTTTATATGAGGTGCTAACATTTTGTTTGGATTCTTTTGTGCTATATCTGGAGGCTCTTGAGACTTTTTCCTCGTATATGGGTTCGAGCCTGGTTTTTAATAGTTTATTTAATCTTTAGCTTGTACCAAGGTTCAACAACTCAGGATCGGCACTGGGATCGGGTTTCTCCAAACCTTGATTGGATAGAAGACTGCCTAGACATTATGTTCAAAGAAACGTAGTAAGTGCAGACTAAGATCAAGGAATCTAGTATAGCAGTAAGTAGAAAGTAACAGTAAAGGCATGGATTCCAGCCTTGGCGTACTCTCTATTTCGAGAAAGTTTCTTCCCATGATTAGAGACCATATATTCAAAATTTCAAATAAAACGCAGAACTGTGCAAGTGTGTGAGTTAAAGCTAATTTATGATTTTTTCAGAAAAAAACTTGATACATATTATCACACTTTTTGTTATTAGAATAATATAGTTGAGTATGTGGAAAATGCTCTTTTATTGTCCAAGGATTTGTAAAATGTTTGCCACCTTGCATATATGCCCTTTTCAATTAACAAGTGTATTTAGTTTTTGTTGCTTATTAGTTGATGCACCTTTCATCTAGTCCTTAGTAGTTAGTATCACGTGTTGTGTAAAGTTTGAATATGCCAAAGTTAGGTCTTGGGTGTACACAGTGTAGTCGAAGGCGTAAGACGCAATGCAATTTCACTACTCGTGAAAAGCCTGAGGCGCAAGGCGCAATTTGAGGCGTGAGCCTCACTTAACCGAAGCGCACTATTACTTTTCGGGGTTTTAAAAATTTATAAATAAGATTATATAAGCAAGATAACACATTAACACCATAGCAATAAAATATATCATACAATGACTAATATAACTGGATAAGTTATCATTTTTGTAAAACTACAATGTGTTCCTGTGTACTACAATGTGTTTCTTTCCCCAAAGAAGTGATACAATGTGTTCCTTTGTAAAACTACAATTGTATCAAGTTAACCTTCAATTCATAGTTTCATACAGGAATGAGCATACAGTATTACAGTATTACAGTAACGAAGATACTTAGCATACAACATGCAGTATTATATTAATGAGCATACAGTATAACTACAATAGTATCAAATTAAATATTACAGTAATGAGCATACAGTATTACAGTCTTAGTAAATGGTAAGCTATTTTGAAATATTACAGCAATAACATAAAGTTAGCTGACCATAAAATTTGGTCATGCTCTACACTGAGATATGGTGCAATTGTTTGAATAAGGCATAGTTTCATGATTATAGTAAATTATGGAATGATCTAGCTTCACGATTTTCTTCCAAAGTAACTTGCAAGAATATCGTAAGCAAAGATAAATAAAAACCCAAGAAAGAAACCATAAAAGTATAATAAAACCATAAAGGAAAGAAACCAAAATAGGAATGGAGAGTCTGGAGACTGAGGAGTATGAGTGTCCCCTGCGCCGCCGATCTGTTTCCGCTGTTGCCACTTATCTGCTGTATGCTGTCATGCTGCCGCCGAGCTGCTTCGTTGTCGCCGCCGATGTTGTCGAGAGGAGATTCAGTGGAGATTAGGGTTAGGATTTGGAATTAAGGATGAAAAAGGTGTGTTGGGGGGAGTTATGAGATATGAGAAGGGTTGAAGATGGGTTGGGTCGGGTCTGTTATGTTCAGACGTGCCTTTTGCTTGAGGCGCAAGCCTCAAGCCTTTCCTAAGGCGCGTCCAGGCCTGAGTGAAACTTCGAACGAAGGGAGAGCCTTAAATGAGGCTTGAGGCTCAAACTGCTGTTAAGCCTGAGCCTTGAGCTTGAGCCTGAGGCGAGCCTTCAACTACACTGGTTGTACATCACATCTTTTATTCTCAAATGGGTCTTTCTCTTTCTTTTGATTGAAAAAGACAAGTTATGAATTAGTGGAAAGAAGGACCGGTTATGTTTTTCTTTCCCCCGTATATTGGTATGAAAGTTTTGTACATGTCAACCTGATTTTTGCTTTCAAACTTGTACGTTTTTTCATATTCTTCTATAATTAGGTCTCCCACTGCCTACCTCTTAGCATGGTTGGAACGGTATGAGAACACTCAATTGTATATGTTTTTCTATAATATAGTTTTGCTTTTGTATTTCCTATAAGGTTGTTTCTTCTAGAATTTTTAATTTGTCAGCAGTAAAAAAAAAAGAAAATTCTATAATGTGGTTCCATTTGTCAGAAATGCTTGTTTCGGTAGTTTGTTGTAGTCAATGGTGTTAGTTTGACAACATTTTGACTTCAAGTACTCTGAGTAGTCGGTGATACATGTACTATTACATAGTTGTCATTCTATATTATTAAGTTAAACGTTGGCTTTCTCTTTTCCCCTCATTATAATGTCAGTTGTTTACACTGATCTTATATCTTACAGAACATGGAGAGGGGCTCCAGGTTCTCCATTATGAAGTAGGGCAGAAATATGAACCTCACTTTGATTACTTCCTGGATGAATTCAACACTAAAAATGGGGGGCAGCGGATAGCTACGGTGCTGATGTATCTGTAAGTTAATTGTTCTACATCTTTATCAAATTGTAATCTACACTGATCTACTTTGTTAGGTATTTTACCATTCACTAACACGTTTGTTGCGATCTGCACAGTTCGGATGTTGAAGAGGGTGGGGAGACCATATTCCCCTCTGCCAAAGTGAATAGCAGTTCTTTGCCATGGTATAATGAGCTATCGGAGTGTGGAAAGAAGGGTCTTTCTGTGAAACCAAAGATGGGAGATGCCTTGCTCTTTTGGAGCATGAAGCCTGATGCAACACTAGACCCATCAAGTTTGCATGGTTAGTTTTCTTTAGTTACTAGTTCAGAGCTCCTGTGTACTTCACTATCAAGGTTTTTTGCAGAAAGTTTTAAGTGATAAACTGTTTTCAGCTATATTAGTAGGATGTGATGCAGGTGGTTGCCCTGTGATCAAAGGAAATAAATGGTCTTCTACCAAGTGGATGCATGTCAATGAGTATAAAGTTTAATGTATTGACCTAAAGGTATACTCTTACTGAAGTAGCGAATTAAAATTTTGCTATGGGTGGGATCAGGGTTTTGCTTTTTATCTATTATCCTATTTTTCAGTACGTTTCATTGCTGGTATCCAACCAACCATTTTATGTGGTATTCACATGCAGCAATGTGCTTTTACTGAACTTTAACT
Organism: Hemerocallis citrina; assembly: GCA_017893485.1. NCBI lineage: Eukaryota > Viridiplantae > Streptophyta > Magnoliopsida > Asparagales > Asphodelaceae > Hemerocallis > Hemerocallis citrina. The sequence goes on from JACEHZ010000703.1 coordinate 58,706, forward strand.
TCGTTTTAGGACATGTATACATATAAGCTGTGACATTTTGACCTTAATATTTACAATTGTTTCTTCTGCATCTTTTTAACCATCCTGTTTCATTATTAAGCTGATAAGAGCATCTGTAGTCGTTCCGACTCAAATTTTGGGTATTTGGCATATAGGAATAGAAAATTTGGGTTTCAACTGTAGTCGTTTGAACCCAAATTTTGGGTTTTAATTTTAAAAAATCAACGGACGAGGAATGATTTCCCGTCCATTAACTTTTATTATTATTTTTAAATAAGAAACCAAGGGACGGTGAATCATTTCCCGTCATAGAATTAAAAAAAAAATTAACTCCTAATTAATTCCTAATTTACTGTTAAATTAATCCTAATTAAATCTTATTAAATCTTAAATAAATTTTAATTCTTAATTAATTTCAATTAAAACCTAAACTATACACATAAAAATATTTATAGGCTATAGTTTATAGAATTTTTTCCACCAAAGGAAAAAAGGAAATAGGCGGGACGGGGAATCATTTCCCGTTCGTGCCCTTTTTATTTTTATTTTTTTAAAATTTCAAACGGACGGGGAATCATTTCCCGTCCATCAATTTTTTTTTAAAAAAAATGGAACGGACAGGAAACAAATTTTTTTATTAAAAAAATTTGGGACGGACGGGAAATCATTTCCCGTTTGTCGAATTTTTTTATTAAAAGAAGCAGCGAATGATGATCTTTCGTCTGATTGAACGGACGAAAGATCCGACTATTTTTTCCAAAATCCCATTTCGTTACCCAAATATAGCAGGTGACTATTCACCCAATATCCAAAATTTGGGTATATAGCTAACGACTGCAACGTCTTTTTTTTCTATTTTTTTTCTTTTCCAAAAATGAGTATATAGCCAATGACTAACAATGACAGAGAACTAGAGATAAAAAGTAGTGGTTCACAGTTTCTTTTCTCAGTAGAAACTGGGGATTCCCATCGTCTTCCATTATGAAAATTAATTAAATAAGCAATTTTTATCAAAGGTCCTTTCTCTTGACAGATAAAAAAAAATGAATCATTTTGACTTGTTCTTCCATTGCTGTGAAAGATGTGTGCTATTTAGATGTTTTCATACTAAAAATTTTACTATGTCATGTCAAGAATGTAAGGTTGTAGCCTTGCCAGTATTTTAACTACTCATTCTTATTCTTCCTTTACTAATTCAGTTTTTTCATCAGTTCTCTATAGGTATGTCCTTCTCCGACTTCTGATCTCTTGTGCAGGATGAAGAGTTGAAAAGATAAATTAAAGTTCTCTGTTATGTATCTTCCGCGATCGAATCCTATCATTCTTTAGCTTTGGGGTGTTACCTCTTCGACCAGTTGGAGTTAAACATACTTTGAGAGCTGAGGAGTACTAAGTTAATGTTAGAAACTCAATATTGAACTTCTTGTTGTATTTGTTAATTTTGCGTTTTTTATACTTCTCTCACCATACTGTAACCATAGTGATGCCAGAAGGAACAGAAGTAAGATAATATAGAGTTGATACTTCTTTCTTGAACTTCTGTATTTAATGCCTTCTGCTGGTCTGACTTCTTTTGCTGTCTGTTTTGTGTCGTATTTGGCAATTATCTTAATTGCTTTTTGCGTTTTGTAGTGCAGTCTTTATTTCTGGTCTACTTCTGTACATTACTTTACTCCTTGTAATCTTATTGGTTGTATGATACTTTCCATTTATTAATATTTTTTGGTGGCTGGAGTCTTGAGGCTCTATCCGTACTATATATAAAAAAAGAACTTCTGTATTTAATATATATATTAATTGGTTTTTATAATATATTTGAAATTCAAATTTCCGATATCTTGCCCAAAAGCGAGGATGGACACTTCTTCCGATATCTGCTCGATCTCTCTTCTCACTCTCCCGAAACTACATTCAGGTAACAACAACATCTTCTTGATTTCTTACATTCATTTATTTTTTTAAAGAAGTTGCTAAATTTGGATAGTGTTTTGCTATTTTTGATGAATTTTTGCATTTATAATTTCGTTAATTAGAAATTGATAGACCAATTCAATGCGATTATACTTTGGGCCTTTGGCGTTCTAGAGTAATCCATAAGGTGTTGAAATGCGTAATCCTAGTCTATTTACATTCACAGCCAAATGTCAATTTCATAAAATTATATAAAAAGAAAAAAAAAATCTTGATACTAAGAAATTTTTGAGACAAAAATATGATAATCTAAATGTCAAACTTTTGGGTCGCAACTATAAACAACAAATTTATATCTTGAACAAATTTGTGTTAAAAAAATTGCAAAAATATATATTGAAAAATTGGGCACATTTTTTGGGTCCGCACCCGAGAGTACCAAAGAGTATTGGCATCCATTACACACCTGACATGAGTATGTCAGCTTTCAATGAGCATTCCTTTTTCTGAGAACTTTTCCTGACCCCAGAAATGATTTCTCGTGGGATTGATTGTGTACAATTTGAGATGCAACTTTGATAGAATTAGACCCTCGCGATATAAAGACATTAACATGTTTATATCACTAGAGAGAAACCCTGAAAGCCATGGGGATCTGGTCTGTCTCTCTTTGCTATCTTGAGTTGTATCAGGCCGAACGATAAGCTTGCAGACTGATGCCACGTTTTTCTAACATGATATTCAGCATTTTACAGATGCATATATATGCTTTAACACATAACTGTATCAAGAAACACTGCACTCATCATTCGTACATACATACTAATTCTGGAAAAAAATATTTTCTTATAATAAAGATTCCTCGCTTACAATACTCGGTATGACGGGTGGGAACATATTTGGAGGCAAGTGAACTGCAATTACTCCTTCTAACATCTGAACAACCTTCTTCATAGACGGTCTCAACCAAGGCTCTTCCTGTAAGCATGAAATCCCCACCAGCACAAACCTCTCCAGCCTCATCCCATCACTCTTCGCCTCGTCGTCTTCCTCCACCAACAAATCCAACCTCCCATTCCTAAGGCACTCTCTTGCGCGCACTATCACCGTTGCTGTGCTGTCCGGTCCCAAGTCAAAATTCCTCCGACAACAAATAATCTCAAGCAACACCACCCCGAAGCTATACACATCCACCTTCCTAGTAATCCCGTCGTTTGTGAGCCATTCTGGTGCAAGATACCCTTTTTCTCCCCCTGGGGCACGTGCTCGTCCAAGTCTGGTCTAACTTGAGTAACTTTGATATTCCGAAATCAGAGATCCTCGCCTCCATATTGTCGTCCAAAAGTATGTTTTGGGGCTTTATATCGCAGTGTATGATTTGTGTTGTACACTCTTCGTGCAAGTACACAAGCCCCTCTGCAATTCCTAGCGCAATTTTGACCCTTTGGTTCCATTCGGGCCGATTGCGCGTAAAGAGGGTTCTATCCAATGACCCGTTACTGATGAACTCAAAGACTAGAAAACGATGTGTTTTCTTTTCTTTGCAGAATCCGATCAATTTGACTGAAGCACCAAGAATTACTGAACCTACAACAACAACCCATATTCTCCAGTAACCCCCCCAGAAGAAAGTACTTTTAGCAGAATTTTGTGAGGACAAAGTTTCTTCCATAACTGTCGAGTACTTCATGAAAACCGTTCTGTTGGAATCACTTCCTCCTTTTCCATTCATTAAAGGAAATCTCTTCTTCCAACAGTTCCCATCATTGTATACTGCAGCGGAACAAAAACAATCTTTCAAGCAGTTATCAGTGCACTCTGTTTGGTTCATGGGGCTGAAGTGCTCATCTGAGTCCCCCAACGGCCAGAAGGCGTTAACAACCTCGTTCAAACTGAAGGAGGCTTCGCCACCTGGTTCGCAACTTTGGGCGATGAAATTGCGCGAACAACCTTTGTATGTTCGGATAGGATCAATTAAGGAGTAGTGGGGAGGGCACTGGCAGTTGGATCGACCGTCAGGTCCAGACACGCAATAGCTGTTGGCCCCGCAAGCACCACTGCCAGCGGCGAAATTTATGTCACAGCTTTCGGAAGGTAAGATGCTTCTTACCGTCCAGCTTCTAGTAGTTAGGTTGTCCTTTGGAAACGAGTATTGCCTGAAAATATTTAGGTGAGAAAACGTACTTGGCATTAGGACCTAGGATGCATGCAAAATTTTGAAAGAGAAAATTTGCACTGTCTTCTTTGTTTGATCCTAACTTTGTCATTTTTTAATCGTCTGAAACAAATTCAGGGACGATCCCTAGGAAAGATAAAATGAAATTGAAGAATGCATATAGAATGTGCAATAAAACTTATTATTAGTACAAAATCCTGGACGGACCTTGTTAACTAATGACGAAAGATGATTAATCACTTTCTTTCGAGAATTATCTGAACCTAAATATAGTTTTTTTTACTAGGTTTCGAACTTTGGTGTGCATTTTTTTATTTATTTTTGATAACGAGGATAGGCCAGCCTAAATTTATTAATAAGAGTAGAAATAAACAAACAACAATCAATTTACACTGAAGATGGTGGTGGTGGAAGATGGTGGTGGGATATGAACAGAGCTCTCCTCTGTAAGTGGTGGTGGAAGTTGGCTGTGCAACGTAACAATTGGTGGTGTAGGTCGCTTGTTAATTATAGGACAAGGAAGAAATTCCGTTTCGGAGGGAAGAGCGTCAGGAGTAGGAAATCTTTCTTTTGGAAAGGGATTTACAAGACCGGAGACATTTATCACAGCAACACACGATGTAGGATTAAAGATGGGAAGAAATCGAGATTCTGGAAAGACAAGTGGTGCGGGAACAACTCACTCCTTAGCCTTTTTCCAGCAGCAGCAGAAGCAGCTCTCAACAAAGACTCGTTGGTCTCAGATGTTTGGAAAAACTCCAGATTGAGACTCGAGGTCAAGGATTCACTTGAACAGACAGCGATCGATCAGTTGCAAAAGGTCAATGATTTCATTCGGTCAGAGGGCCAGTACACGCAATTGTCGGAAGACGAGAGAATATGGACGTTGGAGATCCACGGAAAATACTCAGTTTCCTCCCTCTACAAAAGGCTGAACGATGGCGGTACTAGAAACGAGATTACAGAGGTAATTTGGGGTATTCCCGCTCCGAACAGGGTGAAAGTCTTCCTATGGTTGGTGGAGAATGACGCAATTTTATCCAAAGTTAATCTGAAAAAGCGAGGGATAACGGAAAGCGGGCTCTGTGGTACTTGCCAGAGCGAGGAAGAGGATACGAACCATATTTTATTTCATTGTCATAGAGCTAGATGGGTCTGGGGGGAAGTGTGTAGGTCGCTCAGAGTCTCACATTGTCCGGGGTCTAGTTCAGAGGTTTGGGGGGTTCTTAGAAAAAACTGGAATTCAAATGAGGTTAGAATAGAGTGGGAAACTGTGGTAGCATCCGTGCTATGGAACCTATGGCTAGATCGCAACGAAATTTGCTTTAATTCTGTTCGTCAGTCTCTCTCTTCGTTGATTCAAAAGATTCATATTTGTCGGTTTGATTGGACAGGCCTCAGTCGATCAAGGAAGAAGATGCGTGCAGGAGAGGAGGCCGAGTAGTTTACAGGCAGGCGGAGAGTTCACCTTGGGCAGTGGACTCCCAGACACGCGCTGGATGTGATAGCTAACTTTCCCCTTCATTGTATCTTTTTGGTTGTTGTTTAGGTACTTTGGTGATCGGGTTGTTCTGCCCGCTTTAGGTGCTTTTGGATATCTGTGACCTTCGGGTTCGATGTAGTATTTACTTTCTGTCTCGGTAGATGCTTTTGGTTTTTGGAGGCCTTAGGGTCTGATGTAGTGTTTATCTTCCTGTTTCGTTAAGACCTTTTTAATGAAGCGATGACTACGGTCATCTTTTAATCAAAAAAAAAAAAAATCAATTTACACGGTGTAAAACTAGAGGAAGAGATAGAGTAGCAACTACAACTCACAAATAACAAGAGAAGCAGGGGAATGACAGATGAAGAGCCCTTCTAGTATGGCTCTGGAGATATGGTACAAGAGGGATCCGTTGTGGTTTTTGGGGGTCTATTTATGTAAACAATGTATGTCAGCTAGGAGTTTTCTTATTTTGGTGTACATGTACTGAACTTGAGCATAGTTAACTTGTATTGATGACTACTTTATGTTTCGTTAATTGTTCATTAATGAAACCAGTGACTTTAGTCACTTTTATTTCAAAAAAAAAAAAAAAAAAACAAGCGAAGCAATGAAAACCATTGCCTAAATAACAATAGCCAGAGTTGAAACTGGCAGACAGCAGCAAACGATCTGAATGCAGGAGTCACAGAGCGCCGGATCTGAATGGAAGCATCAGCAAAATAAAGCGCTGACAAAAAGCAACTGACTAGCTCTGACCCAGGCACATCCATCCAGCAGCAGGATCGATAGAGCCTTAGATAGTGGCATCGACTGGGCAGAAGAAACACAGCAAGACCCAAACCAGTGAACGATAGAGCCTTAGGTACGTAGTGCCATCGAACTTTGGTGTGCATATATATATATATATACTTTTTGCTAGATTTTTTTTTAATCATATACTTTTTGCTAGATTAAACATGTTTCTGATGTGCAAATCGCTTTTATTTTTTTTGATTAAAAGTAAATCTAATGAAGAATTAAAGACTGCAATAAAAAGCTTCGAGTCATAAATTATACATCAAAACTAAGTACAACTATATATATATATATACTCTTTGCTAGATTAAACATGTTTCTGATGTGCAAATGGCTTTTATAATGCTAAGCAAATCTAATAAAGAATTAAAGACTGCAATAAAAAGCTACGAGTCATAAATTAGACATCAAAACTAAGTACAACCATGATGAGTACGTCAGTGTGTAGAAAAGAAAATTAGCAAAATTTCAAAACTGAATATATAAATTAATTACCTGAGAATACCATCAGTATCCAGAGTGAGTCTCAGATAATTGTCCCCAGCATTTACAGCAGGTGCAGGCAGCACAGAATGCTGGGTTCCATTAGAAAAAGACATATAAAGAGCACCAAGTTGATCGTAAACCAGTTGAATCCCAGTCCCAAAAATTGAAGCAGCCCAATATGCATGGTAAGTGATAGCTGTAGGGTACCCTACAGGATACATCACCAAATTCCCATCAGGTTGCAATGTTAGCTCAAACCTCCCACGCGAGTAATCATCATCCAAAAGTTTTGCATACATTTGCATGCCCTGGTTCAGTATTTGTCCAGGCAAGATCGTGTCAGTTGGGTTGTCAAAGGTCTGCCAGATAGTACTAGAATCTGATGTTGCCAATACCAGATTGCCATTATCCAGAATAGAAGCATAGCTGGCAGCTGCAGTATTGTTTGAACTCCAGATTTGTTGGCCGGCGGTGTCCACAAGTGACAGCTGGCCATCAAAGGCCAGTTTAGCAGTGGATCCACTGGTGACTGGGTTGTCCCTGTTAGCGACCCAAACAACAGTTTTGTTGGGGCATTTGTCGAACCAGACTGCTAGGAGGAAGAGGGTGGGATCAGATTCAAGGGCGTGAAATCCAAAAGCAAAGTCACCCGAAGGGGAGGGCCAAAATGTAGGGTGGGTGACTGGGGAGAAGGTGGTGCCAAGGCTTATGTTGGTGTAACTTTGGGCTGAGAGATTGGAGGGTAGGACGACAAATAGGAGGAGGAGGAGGAGGAAGAGGTGAGGCATAATTGACACAAGGTTAGAACTAGGATGAGGATGGAAATATATAAGATTTGTGTTGTGACTTGCGAGTAGAGGCATATGATCGTAAATTAATGGAGTGAAGTTGATTTCCAAGAAAATACATGCATATTGGAAAGTTATTAAAGTGAGTAACTAAGAAAAAAATTTACTATATATTCACTGTAATAAGATATGGACAATGTGCAGGAAATGGCTCAGATCCCTATTGTTTCACTCTTGTGTAGAACAGAATTATTATAAAGTTTATAGTACAGTTAGGGGTTTTCAGTTTTATATGTGTGTAATCACCAATGACATTCTGGCTTAGATGAACTAATTATGGTGCATAAGCATTGTGACAGAGAGAAGCCGTATGTTGTTAATTCGATTCGTTGATGATTTCAAGAATAACATTTTCTTTTAGGGGAATCCAAGAAGAAGCTTTTGTCTTTTTTGTTTTTCTTTTGCATGCTTATTCGGCAAGTACTGTCTGTCGATGTTTTAGCGGAATCAGAGTCCTTATCATTTACTTCATGGGCCATGTAAATTAGTTTAAGACTTGGGAAAAGACAACTGCAGGAAACTCCTGATCTATCCAGAATAATTTTGCCAAAAACACTTGTATATTATTTTATTGACTTTTTCCTCAAGAAAGATGTATACTTTCATCGCACTTGGTCAATACAATTGTTTTATTTGATGAATGGTCAATACAATTGTAAAGATACTTTTTTCCCCCTTTCTAATGACTAGTAGTTTACACGTGCGGTGCACGTTTTAATAAATATAGTTTTTTAAATTAAAAATTTAGACGTAGTCTTGATTTGAACCTAATACCTCCTTTATAATAATTATGCATGTGCGTTGCACAAGTTGGTAGAATGACAAAACATTTACAAATGACACTAAGGCCTTCTCCAATTATAATATTAGAGATAACTATATGTTTATTTTGGTGAGAAAAGATAACTATATGTTTATGATTTATTAATTAATAGAGAGCCTTATGAGGAATTGAGGATACACAATAAAAGAGCCAAAAGTGACTGAAGAACACCAAAACAAAGTATAATAGGCTGAAAACAAAAGGACAACTCAATGAGGATGACGCGAATATGGCATTTTTTCATCGGGCAGCCAGCGCACACCGGAGATCTGACATCATCCTTTCGGTTCAGACGGAGGCAGGGACTATCCAAGAGGAAGATGATATCCACCTTGCCTTCCAATCGCACTTCAAGAACAGATTTGGATGCAAATCTAATTTCAGAGTCCCTCTGAATAATGGTTTCTGGCAGGACAGATCTGAAAGCTTGGTGCAGTCCCTTCAGTCCTTAGAATTACCATTCACGACAGAAGAGGTTAAAGGGGTGGTCCGCCAGATTGGCAATGAAAAATCTCCGGGGCCTGATGGTTTTCCGATTTTATTTTATCAAACCTTATGAGAGGAGATTAAAGATGATCTCATGGCGGTCATCAACGAGTTCTACGACCACAATCTTAAATTGGGTAGATTTAACTACTCAGAGGTGGTCCTTATCCCTAAAAAGGAAGAACCTCGCAGGGTTGGCGACTTTCGCCCTATCAGCCTCCTCAATTTCTCTGTCAAGATTATTACAAAGATCCTAGCCAACAGGTTAAGCAAGATAATGGACCGTCTAATCAGTAATGAGTAGACGGGCTTCATTAAGGGTCGTCGTATTTTAGGTTGCGTGGCTACGGCTGAAGAAACTATCGACCATTGTCATATCTCGAATCAAATAAGTTTTTTGTTAAAACTGGACTTTGAGAAAGCCTATGATTCAGTAGAATGGGAGGGTCTCTTTGTAGCGCTTAGAGATAGAGGTTTTGGGGTCAGATGGATCAGATGGATTCGGCACTGCCTCTCTACGAGTAAGGTTGCCATACTGGTCAACGGCAAGGCTGGTAGGACCTTTTCATGTAGAAGAGGCTTGAGACAGGGGGATCCTCTCCCCCTTACTCTTTACGATTGTCACAGATGTTCTTAAATGCATGTTGGACAATTGTAGACAAAGCTGGTTGGATCTCGCCGGTTGCTAGGAATAGTAGTCGTCCTGGTTGTTCAATCATACAATACGCGGACGATACTCTCCTATTTGGTCACGGGGACTTAGGAGAGACAATCACCTTCAAAGGAAACTTTTACTGCTTCGAAGCTTGGTCGGGTCTGAGAGTTAACTACCACAAGAGCGCCCTCATTCCTATTGCTATGATTGAGGAGGAGGCTTGGGTTCACGCGGTATGCCTAAACTGCAAACTTGATTATTTCCCTATTAAGTATCTGAGATTGCCTCTTCGTCCTGGAAAACTTAAGAAATTAGACTGGATGCCGATTATTGACCAAGTTGAAGCCAGTTTGGTAGGTTGGAAAGGGAAAACACTATCATTAGGGGGGAGAGTGATCCTTCTCAACTCACTGCTGTCCAATCTACCGACCTACTACTTGTCCTTTTTTGAGTTTCCAAAATGGGTCATTCAAAGGATTGACCGAATACGGAAAAGATTCCTTTGAAAAGGAGCAGATGCGAACAGAGGAGGGTACCATCTTATCAAGTGGAAAAAAGCCTGCATGAAGAAGATCCATGGTGGGCTTGGTATTATTGATCTGAGAGACATGAACATGGTCCTCCTCAGCAAATGGTGGTGAAAAGTGTTCCACCCGAATGGGGAAGGATGGCAAGAGTATATTCAGCCTCACTTCCTATGTAGGGGGACACATAATTTTGGATTCCGGATGGGCCCCAGAGTATCTTGGTTTTGGAAAGGGGTAGCCAAAGTCTATGACCCATTTAACAGCTGTGTGTCATCTTCCATTGGCAATGGTAGGAGTACCAGGTTCTGGTGGGACAAATGGTATGGAGATCACTCCTTCAGAGAGTTATTCCCTGATCTTTTCGTTCTTGCTGCCCACCCCAACATTTCGGTCTCCAAAACTTGGAAAAGGGGCACATGGAAACCTCCGTTCAGGTATCGTCTCGCCCCTCTTTCCCAAAAGAAAATGTGGAGAATTACTAGCATACATCTCCCAATCTGGTATCATTTGCTTTCTAGGACCAGACCAGAAAACTTGGGGGCTAGAAAAAAATGGAGCCTTCACTGTTCGCTCCCTTTATAATTGTATTCACTTTAGGGGTTGCAGTCCGAAATGGTCTACAATTCTATGGAAGGTGAAAGCTCCGATGAAAGTCAAAGTTTTCCTTTGGTTAGTTGTCAATGACGCAATTTTGACTAAGAGAACCTGGTAAAAAGACAATCACATATCGCTACTAACTGTGGATTATGCAATTGTCACATGGAATCTAAGATCCATCTGTTCTTAGAGTGCCACAAGAGTAAGGTTGTTCTGTGTGAGGGATTGATGGCTCTGGGTTCATCAACCTATCCTCAGGTCTATGAAGACCTTTGGATAGGGCCCATGTTCGCTAAGGAGAGACGTGAGATGAGGGAAGCGTGGTATATCGCTATTCCCGCAACGACCTGGGTTTTATGGCTTGGCAGAAATAGTTATTACTTTCGTGGAACTTGTAATAGTATTTCTAGTAATCTTACTCACATCATGCATCTTATTTCTTTTTGGGTTACAGTTGCGGCGGCGTGGCCAAGAGGAAGAATCTCTAGGGCTTTTGAGCTTGAGGAGTTCGATGACGAAGTGGTGGAGATTGGACCTACTCTAGACTAACATGGACGTCATGATCGGGCTGCCCACCCTCCAGGGCGATGTTGGAGGGACATATTATGTTGGTCTTATTTCATGCTCATGTATGTTTTACTTTTGTTATTTTGTCCCACCCTCCTATGTTCTATGGAGGAGTGATGTTTTACTTTCCGCTTAGTAGTTTCTTATAATACTCCCAGTTCTCTGGGTTTGTTTTATTAACTCCTTATTAAAGAAACATGGTGGCTCTACTCCACCTTTTTCTTTAAAAAAAAACCTAAAAGGATAACAAGGATACAAGCCCATTACCAAGCGTTGGGGAAATGACCATGAGACCACCAAAAGCATAACATCCCAAAATGTGTAAATCTCTAATATTATAGTGGGAGAAGGCCTTAGTGTCATTTGTCAATATATTAATACATATGATGCACGTACATAACTAATACGAAGGAGATTTCAGGTTCAAGTCCTCACTACATCAGAGTTTTTATTTTTTAAAATATTTATTAAAATGTGCATCGCACATGTAAATTACTAATACTATTAATGATCCGTAGATTCTACGGACGAGTTGTTTGGTTCATTGCAACAAATTGGAATTCAGTTTACAAATTCCATCAAGTTTGAAGTACAATTTCGGACGCACTAAAAAGTAGGGTAATAAAAGTTCTTTTGTACTTACAAATAAAATGGAATTTTTTTTATAAGACACTTTTGAAAAAATTTGTAGAAAGATGACAGTTGCTAAAGTATTTGCGGTCGTGGACACAACAACTAAACTCGCCGTTTCCAACTGCGAGTTTAGTTGTTTCATGTCCGCTGTTAGGATACGACAAGTTTAGTGCTAATTTTTTGAAAAACTCGGCGTATCCAACGGCGAGTTCAGTTCAAAATTTTCAATGAAGACTTGTCGTTCCCAACGGCGATGACATTTATACTAGACTCGTTGTTGGGAACAACGAGTTTAGTTAAAAATTTTGAAAGAAGACTCGCCGTTCCCAATGACGAGGACATTTATACTAGACTCGGTGTTGGGAACGACGAGGATGTAGAAAATTTCACTGAGAGTGAAACATTCTGTTGGACTTAGTGAATTTTCGAAAAAACTTCATAGATTTTTTTTGAACTAAATTCGCCGTTCCCAACAGCGAGTCTAGTATAAATGTCCTCGCCGTTGGGAATACCGAGTCTTCATTAAAAAATTTGAACTAAACTCGTTGTTCTCAACAGGGAGTCGAGTATTAGCGACCTCAAATGAATGTATTGAGATACTTTGCGATTTCTATAGAGATTTTGTTCTTTTGGAAAAAAAAATTTAAAACTGAAGACCTTAGTATACTTAGGTCATTATTCGCAATAGCGACCTCTGTAGGAAACACAATCTCCTTATTCTTTGTAAAATTTGTTAAATAATCACACAACTAAGGCCTCTATTCGGGATAACGACCTTAGTACAATAAAGACTTCTATTCCGAATAGCGACCTTTGTACAACTAAGGTCGCTATTCGGAATAGCGACCTTAGTTTCAAAAATAAATTGATTGTTATTTTTTCTGAGAGCAAAAACTCTCTAGATTTTGCTAAGTGTTAAAATACAATTTGTTAAAGCTTGTTAATCTCATTAGCGACCTCATATATACTAAGGTCGTTATTCCTAATAGCGACAACAGTTTTTATTTCTTCAAAGAGAGAGCAAAAATTCTATAGAAATCGTTAAGTGTCTCAATACATTCATTTGAGGTCTCTAATCCCATTAGCAACCTCATATATACTAAGGTCGCTAGTGGGAATAGCGACAACAGAAAAAAAATTTCAAATATTTTAAAACAGAGCCCGCTATTCCCATTAGCGACTTTCAAAATGAAGAAATTACTAATGAGAATAGTAGCCGCTGCTGATGTGGCACAAATTAGCTCACGAGCGCTAATAGTTTCGAAACCGACTCATAATCCCAAATATTTTAAAAAAGTGGCCAAAAAACTCCAATTATTAGAGCATCCACAGTCGTTTTCTATTTCTCCCATTTTCCCATATTATAGCAAACGGTGCGCTGCACTCGTTTGCTATAATTGCCATTTTTTCCATTCGTTTCAAATCTGTTTCTCAAATTTGAGAAACGAAAGTAAGAATTCTCAAATATAGAAGACGGGGAATCATATACCGTCCGAAGGATATAATAATTTTTTAATCGTATCAGACGGACGATCATATACCGTCTCTCCTATTTTATTAATTTTTTTTTTTTTTAAATGGTCGGACGGGGAATGATACCCCGGACGGGGTATCAAACCCCGTCTCTCCCTTTTTTTTTTATTTGTTTTATTTTTTTTAATTTTTTTTTAATAAAACGAACGGCCACGATGTAAGCGATAGAAAAAAAAATAAAAAAATAGTGTGGGACGGGGACACATACCCCGTCCGGGGTATGATACCCCGTCCAGATTTTCAGGAAGCATTTAATGCTGGCATTAGTTTTAGTGTGGTACTTTTAGTTAGTATATTAGGATTAGTTAGTATATTAATAAGTTAGTATATTAATTAGGTTTAGTTAGTTTTATATTATTTAATTTAGTTAATTAATATAGTTTAATAGTTAATAAGTAATTAACTTTTTTTAATTTATTTGAAACGATCGGACGGGGTATGATACCCCGTCTCTCTAAAAAATAGAAAAAATATAGCAAACGACGACTGCAGTGAACGATTGTGTTTGCTATTACTGTAACTGCCATATTATACCAAATGAGAAAAATGACTGTGGATGCTCTTAGGTGGCAATGAAATCCCTCCTAAAGACCAAGTCAAACCCTGACAGAGCTCGAGTTACCGTGATATCAAAACTAACGAATTGACAATTTCATCATCTTATCCTGACTTGTCATTCAGTCATACTATATATGTGAACCATGTATCTTGTAGTGTTTGCATTCCTCTGATTATGAAAGTTAGCTGCTTCATTGACTAGATCATACCAACAACTGCCTGTGTGTTTCATTTTCAGAAATTAAAGCTTGCCCTACCATGATGATCTAATTGCAAACAATCCAGAATTACAGAATCACATGTAATCACATATTTATTTTGACAAAACTGAGAGAAACATAATGTTAGGATGCATATAGTAATCGAAAAAAAGAAAATAAAAATTCACGTAACCTTGAAGATTTGAAAAGGAATTTGCTGCTTACCTCTAAACCAAGACCAGGCTCCCGATGATTCTTAGGTATAATACAAATCATTCATTGAGAAAAACCTGTGCAGCAACCTGCACAGTTAAATTGAGACTGAATTAACCATTGTTATTAAGTCTAGTTCTTCAAATAAAATAATTACGATCGAATCACCTCTAATTCATACATTGCACATCATTTAATCATTTTTCCCTATTAATTCAATGCAATTCAGTGAAATAACTAAATCGGAAGACAAATAACATGAGTATACATTCAGCAGAATATATTGACAATTGGCTGTGGACAGCGTTTGTATACACATCAATGATTGATTACTTGACTGCACCAAATTTCTTGATGCCTTTGCCAGCAAATCCTGTCAAAGAAGTAATATTTTTTACATAAGCTTGCGTTAGTATAACAAAATTCATCGAAGGACATTCAGATAAAAGTTAATTTTGTTTTCTTATATGTTCCTTTTATTTCTTTTGCAAATATGCAAGATCATTGATAGTAACTGAGAGACAAACAATCTAGTCTTACACTTCAAATCTACAAATGTAAAGGCGAATGTTGATGAAATTATTGCTATATGCATGGTTTTGAAATGGTTCAAGGCTTGGTTCGGGATGCGAGTGAATCTCAACAAAAGCAGTGTTTAACCTATCAACGATGAAATGTCAATACCATCAAAAGATATCTAGGATGCGAGATTGGTCAGTTTCCTTTAACATATTTAGGAACTCCTATACAACCCGGGGCTATGCGTAGAAAAGATTGACAACCTTTTAATTGATAAAATTTAGAAGTAATTATCGGGGGGGGGGGGGGGGGGGGGGGGGGGACGCTTTTTGTCGCTAGGGGAAAGAATTACGCTACTTAATTAAGTTCTTAGATGCATTCCACTATATTTAATGTCTATTTACGAATTGCCGAAATGGGTCATTGGCAAAATAGACAAATGCAAGAGAAGATTTTTGTGGAAGGGTGCTGATGAGGCCAACAAAGGATTTCATCTCGCGAAGTGGGATAGAGTTTGTAAGAGAAAAGAATTCGGAGGACTAGGAATATTGGATCTAAGAGATATGAATAAGGCAATGATGAGTAAGTGGTGGGGAAAAATGAAAAGAAGACGCAACAATTGGTGGTGTAATTCATTTGCGGGGTATTGTGCCAAAAAAAAATTAGATTCGGGGGGAGGAGCGTTCATGGGAAAGCATCATTTCTTTGGAAAGGAGGGTCAAAGGTGGGGGATATCTTTCATACAAATCCAAGGTGTAGGATTGGAGATGAAAAGAATACCAAATTCTGGAAGGACAAATGACGTAGAGATTGTACTCTTATTGGACAAATGGTCTGGAGGCAGCAGTGGCCACGAAGAATACTGACACGTTAGTGGTAGATGTGTTGCGTAATGGAAGACTTAAGATAAAGGTAGTTGATCAAGTATCACAGGAGAGTATACAGCAGATGCAAAACTTGAACAATTACATTCGGACTGAAGGATGGTATACGAACGAGACGAAGGATGAGAGAAGTTGGAACCTAGAACCATCTCACATATTCTATGTTAATTCTCTGTACAACTGGATTAACGATGAGGGTCTTAGATGTAAGGATGCCAGAATTATTTGGAACATTAAGGCGCCTCTGAAAGTCAGGGTTTTTGTTTGGCTCGCAAAGAATGATGCAATTTTATCGAGGACTAACCTGCACAGACGTTGTATGCAAATAGATGTTAGCTGCTCGAGGTGTAGTAACATAGATGAAGACACTAACCACTTATTATTTAGCTACCCTAAAGCTAGGTTAGCCTGGGAGGTAGTGGGTCTGGGGTTTGGGGGAGTAGATTACCCTACGTCGATATCTGATGTTTTGGGTCATCTGAGGGTTCTTAGGGTCAGGAAAAAGAACATAGTGGCCTGGGATATTACTGTTGCGACTACTCTGTGGGGACTGTAGCTAGATCGTAAAGATTTATGTTTTCGTAATATTAATAACAAATTTCCCGTGATGATGCATAAGGTTTTTTCCTATATTCTTGCTTGGGCAGGTCAGGCAGGGGCCAGGAAGAGATTACAAATGGAGGAGTAAAGCCTAGCAGTTGAACATGACTCGAGTTGAGTGGGATGTTATAGTCTACTCATTTGTATCTTCTTTCAGTATTGCACTTTTGCTTAGTTAAGCTTATTTTGATGTATGGATTTTGATGGTTTCTATATTGTATTTACTACTATATTTCGTTAATCTATCATTAATGAAGTGATGACGAGGTCATCTTTTTATTAAAAAAAAAAATCTACATATGTAATAGGAATTGAGAAAGAAAGCCTAACTTTGCACGAAATTGCAATGTAGTAAGATGGAGAAGACTCTTCATATTCCGACACCATTGTTGGCTACTTGGCTTCTCATCTCTTTTTCTCCTTCAGGCAATTCATCGAACAGGTGGAGGGCACTATGAAAATTTTTGAATTTTTAAAGCACCCCCAACCGTATCATTTTTGAGAAGTCTCGGGCAACCAACAAAATTTGGTGGTTGCTGCTACTTCTTCTTTTAAAAAGAAAATTTGCAGAAAATTGAACCCTAAAAACTGCAATTTGGGATATAATGAGTATCTTGGACTTTAAAAAAAAATTTGGGCTTACTATATTAAAAGGGAAAAAAAATTGGTGCCCCCAAAATTTTGGGCCTGAGGCGGCCGCCTCTAGGACCTCATATCAGGTCTGGGCTTATTTATGTCGTGTGGGAGTTCGAACGAGAAGGAAATGCACTGTTCTACTATTGAGAAAGATGATTTCGTTGAGAGTAATAAGATGTATGTGATTGAAAGGAGATAAGATTGAATGCGATTTTGTGATGCGTCACACGTATTTTCCCCTTGGAATCTCCTCTCCTTCATCAGGTCTGAAGCTGTTATTAATGGTAAGGCTGCGTTTGGTTTGTTGTTTTGAAAACACATTTTAAAAACTGTTTTTGGAAAACAGTTTTCTGAAAACAGTTTTTTAAAAATGAGAGTGTAAAAGGTGTTTGGTAATAATTTTTTATGAAAACAGTTTTTTGAAAATGAGAGTATAATGTATGTATAGGTTTGGTTGTATGTATATACTATATACAGTATATATACTCTGATACATACATGTTGTATACATATACATACATACTGATATATAATAATATAAAATATTTTATTATAAAAAACATATTTAATAATATACATATATAAAATAATATATAATAATTATAATAATATATATGTAATAATAATATATTCAAACTATATATTAAAAAATTTATTATAATAATAATAAATTATATAATAATATATATAATAATATATAATAGTAATATATAATAATAATAATATATGTTATAAAAATAATAGATTATTGTAATAGTATATATAAAATAATAATATAATATAATATATATATAATAATAATATAATATAATAATAGTATATATAATAATATAATATAATAATAGTATATATAAAATAGTATATATAAAATAATAATATAATATAATATATATATAATAATAATATAATATAGTAATATTATATATAAAATAATAATATTATAATAATTGTATATTATATAATAATATAAAATAATTTATTATGATAAACATATTTAATAATATACATATATATAATAACATATAATAATTATAATAATAAATATGTAATAATAATATATTATAATTATATATTAAACAATTTATTATAATAATAATAAATTATATAATAATATATAATAGTAATACATCATAATAATAATATATATTATAATAATAATAGAGTATTATAATAGTATATATAAAATAGTATATATGAAATAATAGTGTATATATATATATATAATAGTAATACACCATAATAATAATATATATTATAATAATAATAGAGTATTATAATAGTATGTATAAAATAGTATATATGACTATTATTTTGTCTCCAACATTTCCATCTCGTACGTTTTTAGCTTTCCTTGAAATGTATAGTAATCGAATCCCTTCTCTTCAAGTGTTTCTCTCATTGCCGCGGTCTTAACATCCCACTCTGGCGTGAGATAGCTTATGAGCTTTTCGACCTTTCGGTCATCATCAAGCCCCTTACCCAAGCTTTCAAGTTCATGAGCAATGATGTCAAACCGGGCGAGCATTTGATCCACGTTCTCCCATGGCAACATGCGAAACGCATCAAATTTATAAAAGCACAAATTCACTTTAGTTTTTACCTCGGAAACTGTTCCTTCATGCCGCTTCAGCATGTTGTTCCAGATCTCGTAGGCTGTTTTGCAGTTGCGCCCACATCGCATTAGCTCTTCATTGTTCAACCCTGCATAAAGAGCCGTCATTGCTTTGGAATTTGCTGTCTTGAGGGCCAACTCCACCGGTGTGAATGCCTTCTTTCCATCGCTATCTGGGATTTCTGTTTTGTTGATGCATACATTCCATACATCTTCTCCGAACATCTGTAAAAAATGAGACATACGAACTTTTCAGACGTCATAGTATTTTTCATAAAAAAATGGTGATCGTGTAAGACTTGCCACATTGGAGATGAAGGGCTCCGATGAGTACAAGTTTTTGGGAGGAGGGATTTCGGCCATTGGACCTTTCGCTTAAGCTTTTAAGCTTTTTATAAGCACCTCGCTCTGATACCACCATAAATCACCCTTAGGGGAGTGAATAGGGTGATCGTGCGGAATTTAAAATTAAAGAACTAAAGTAAAGTAAATTAAAGTAATAAAATAGAGACAAGAAAAACAAACTCAGATGACGCAGCGATATAACGTGGTTCGACCCCCAGATCTACGTCCACACCATCTACTTGTAGGAATTCTCCGCTACAAGCATTCCACTATACTCAAAAACCATTAGTACAGTGAATCTTGGATTCAGGCCGAGAGACCTATTACACCCACAGGACTTCTAATCCAAGTCCCGTCAATCTCACTGAAGTGGAAAAGAAAAGAAAATAAAACTCAAGATTGTTTGAGATCTTGACTAAAGAATACAACCAATTCAACGCTCACACTTAGATTGATTATCAAGAGATTAGTTCAAAGTAATTTTCTTAGAAGGAATAGGTGAAGAAGACACAGTGGATTTGTTCTATTAAATAGAAGAGGAAGTGTATCGATCAAAAGAGGCAACGATACATTCCAAAAGAGATATAGAGCCAAGTTGCGGTCGACCGATCAAAGTGTGCGGTCGACCGTTCATCTCTTTGTCGTAGCTAGAGAGATGAAAGGTCGACCGCTGTCTTTCACAACAGAACTTGCGGTCGACTGCGACGGTCGACCGACCTTAGGTACGGTCGACCGGTTCGTGGCTGTATAAATCGAATTCACTATGTTTTCTTACCATAAACTAATCGCTCTTTTAATCAATCAATTACAATAAACATCTCACAAAAATATTGCTAAAAATCCAGCTTTGATAGATTGCTTGGAGATCAATTGATGTAGAGCTTTTTCCTCTTTTGTTTGTATATGCAATCTCACTTTATTGCTTTCCTTGTTTGTATATTTGTAGATATCTCTTGGATCTCTTTTTGATGTTAATTGATCCTGAAAATCTGACACACTAAATTTAAACTTATTAGTACAAGTGAGCACGTTTTGTGCACACCAAACCAAGAGTCAACATACAACAGAAGCAAAACTTGAACAATTACATTCGGACTGAAGGATGGTATACGAATGAGATGAAGGATGAGAGAAGTTGGAACCTAGAACCAACTCACATATTCTCTGTTAATTCTCTGTACAACTGGGTTAACGATGAGGGTCTTAGATGTAAGGATGCCAGAATTATTTGGAACATTAAGGCGCCTCCGAAAGTCAGGGTTTTTGTTTGGCTCGCAAAGAATGATGCGATTTTATCGAGGACTAACCTGCACAAACGTTGTATGCAAATAGATGCTAGCTGCTCGAGGTGTAGTAACATAGATGAAGACACTAACCGCTTATTATTTAGCTACCCTAAAGCTAGGTTAGCCTGGGAGGTAGTGGGTCTGGGGTTTGGGGGAATAGATTACCGTACGTCAATATCTAATGTTTTGGGTCATCTGAGGGTTCTTAGGGTCAGGAAAAAGAACATAGTGGCCTAGGATATTACTGTTCCGGCTACTCTGTGGGGACTGTAGCTAGATCGTAAAGATTTATGTTTTCGAAATATCAAAAACAGATTTTCCGTGATGATACATAATATTTTTTCCTATATTCTTGCTTGGGCAGGTCAGGCAGGGGCCAGGAAGAGGTTACGAATGGAGGAGTAAAGCCTAGCAGTTGAACATGACTCGAGTTGAGTGGGATGTTATAGTCTACTCATTTGTATCTTCTGCACTTTTGATTAGTTAAGTTTATTTTGATGTATGGATTTTGATGGTTTCTATATTGTATTTACTACTATATTTCGTTAATCTATCATTAATGAAGCGATGACGGGGTCATCTTTTTATTAAAAAAAAATCTACATATGTAATAGAAATTGAGAAAGAAAGCCTAACTTTGCACGAAATTGCAATGCAGTAAGATGGAGAAGACTCTTCATATTCCGACACCATTGTTGGCTACTTGGCTTCACATCTCTTTTTCTCCTTCAGGCAATTCAAACAGGTGAAGGGCACTATGAAAATTTTCAAATTTTTAAAGCACCCCCAACCGTATCATTTTGAGAAGTCTCGGGCAACCAACAAAATTTGGTGGTTGGTGCTACTTCTTTTAAAAAGAAAATTTGCAGAAAATTGAACCCTAAAAACTGCAATTTGGGATATAATGAGTATCTTGGACTTTAAAAAAACAACTGGGCTTACTATATTAAAAGGGAAAAAAAATGGTGCCCCAAAATTCTGGGCCTGAGGCGGCCGCCTCTAGGACCTCATATCAGGTCTGGGCTTATTTATGTCGTGTGGGGGTTCGAACGAGAAGGAAATGCACTGTTCTTCGAAAGATGATTTCGTTGAGAGTAATAAAATGTATGTGATTGAAAGGAGATAAGATTGAATGCGATTTTGTGAAGCGTCACACACGTATTTTCCCCTTGGAATCTCCTCTCCTTCATCAGGTCTGAAGCTGTTATTAATGGTAAACTTCTTCTGAATATGGTTTGGGGTCTTTCCGGCCTTCATCATATCCACAACATTTTAAACAAGTCTTAGATAGTTTGCTGGTACTACAAGTTCGACGAGGGTGCCCTAATCAACCTAAAGCATGTAAGAAAAGGGATAGTTAACAGATTCAACATAAGTAATTCACAGACAGGTGTTCGAATAAAACGTCTTCTCCCTCCCTATAAAGACCAAGTCAAACCCCACATCGTACGCAGCCTCCGTTGACCAGCCCCAGCGACAATTATTTCATAATTAAGGCACGGGTCATGACAACTTCCGTCCCATTCCCCCAACAAATTTTTTCTTTCCCTCCGACTTTTCAATCGGGCATATGAGTTACTATTTAGCAGAAATGATGCTATAGTTATTAGTTTCTCACAGATCGGGGACATGGCTTCATCATTGTTGTTACTTGTCGTCTCTGTTTTTATTCTGATCCTTTTAATAACCAACCCTATTTCAGCAGCAGCAGCTCAAACAAACAGCAACATAAGCCTGGGTACAACCCTGACTCCACCCTCTTCGTGGCTCTCCCCATTATCCGACTTCGCCTTTGGATTCCACCCCCTTGAAACTACTGACCCCCCTGGTCTCTTCCTCCTTGCCATCTGGTTCAACAAAATGGAAAACAAAACTATAATTTGGACAGCGACAGCCAACGGGCAAAACCACCCGGTTGCAGCAGCAGCAGGGTCCAGACTCGATCTGACATCTGATGGCAATCTCTCTCTCAAAGACCCAACCGGCCAGGAAATATGGAATCCTGGTGTAACCAACATTTCTTCTGCTTCCATGCTTGATACCGGTAACTTTGTGCTCTGGAATTCTGATTCTACTGTTAAAATATGGCAGACCTTTGACAACCCTACAGATACTATTTTGCCCGGCCAAGTTTTAAACCAGGGAACACAGCTGTATGCTAGTCTAATGGACACAGACTACTCGAGGGGGAGGTTTGAGTTAGCATTTCAAAATGATGGTAATCTTGTGCTTTATCTTATAGGCTATCCTACTACCGTTCGGTATGTTAGCTATTGGTCAAGTGACACTTCTGGAAGTGGACTTGGGCTGGTTTTCAATCACACTGGGAGCATATATCTCTCTTTCCAGAACAACAGCGTCTACCGGTCCATAACAAATGTGTCTCCTACTGCAGGAGATTATTATCAGAGGGCTACTCTAGACCCTGACGGGATATTCAGGTGTGTGTGTGTGTGAAAAACATTTTGATCGAAACCATTCATTCATTCATTACCAATATTTCTTGTTCGATCGTCATCTATCTAGTTTTTGTCACTGATTAATAGTTAACTGTTGCATATAATGAATCGTTTGTTTATTTCTAAACTTCAGTTTATTTCACTAGGTAAATTGAAGTGATCATGTATCATTAAAGATAAAGTTTAACTCATGCCTCCAAATCAAGGAATTCAAAACAATTGAATGCTTTAATTAAAAGTTTACAACCCCTTGAAAAAGAGAGAGAGAAAGATTCTACTACAACAGAAGTTCGTCACACAAGTTTATTGAAATTAAACTTGATTTTGAGTTAAGCTTAATTATGGGTTCATAATCCAAACCCAAAATTAAGCCCAAGTTCTAGAGATTCTCTAGAAACATCATAAAATATTATCACCTCCTCTATATGTTCTAGAGAATTCTATAAAGACTTGTGTAGAAAATTCTAGGAATTGTAAAACATAAAATCTAGATATTATGGTAGAGAGTTCTAGAAAGATATTTTGTAATCTTGGAGCCTATAAATAGCTCCTTCCTCTTCCATTTGTAAACAAGTTGAACAAATAAATAAAAAGCAAGTTAAAGAAAGAGTGTTCTTCATAAGTTCTCTAATTCTCTCTAAAAATCTTTCAAGTATTTTCTAAGTATTCTTCCATATCATTCTTCATACTTAGAGGGTTTCTTCTCTTGGTTTCACTCGAATTTCTCGGGTATTACGGTCTTGGGCTAGTGCTAAGCACTATCGGAGTTTCTTTACATGGTATCAGAGCCATTCTAATCTTGTGCGCATCAAGATCGGGGTTTAAGAGAGCTCGGTTTATTCTAAGTATGGAATCAATGGGTCGTGTCGTTGGATTGGGAATGGAGATTTTAAACCAATCTAACTACCGGTTATGGAAGTCATGTATGGAGTCATACTTGGTTAGTGAGGACTTATGGGATGTCGTCGGCGGTAGTAGCCCAACACCACCAAGGGGAGATGCTGCAATAGCGGAAGCGACAAAGGAGTGGACACGGAAAAATGCCAAGGCGGAGTTTGCTTTGAAGATGTCAATATCCTCAGGAGTATTTGAGCAAGTCTCAAGGTGTAAATCCGCTAGTTCAATTTGGCAAGCGTTAGATCAATTGTTCAACAAGAAGAACGAGGCTCGGCTACAATTATTAGAGAACGAGTTGGCGAATGCGAAGCAGGGGGAGTCTTCAATCTCAGAGTTCTTTATCAAGGTAAAAAACCTTTGCTCAGAGATTAATACTCTTAATCCGGAGGAGTCGATTTCAGAAGCTCGGATGAAGCGGTCTATTATTCGTGGTTTACGACCCGAATATACACCGTTTGTTACTTCAGTTCAAGGATGGGCTACACAACCTTCCTTAGAGGAGTTCGAAAATCTACTAGCTTCGCAAGAATCACTAGCCATGCAAATGGCGGGAGTTAAAGTCAATGATGACTCGGGGAGTGCGTTTGTAGCTCGGAGGCAACAAAGTTTTAGAGCCAAGTTCAAGGATAATGATACAAAAAATAATGATGGACGAGAAAGATCTTCTATGGGAGACAAGAAGCGATTCAAGTGCTACCGGTGTGGGAAACTTGGGCACTTCAAAAAGGATTGCCGAGTTAAGTTGAAAGAAACAAATATGGCGGAATCAAAGGGCCACACTGAAGACAAAGAATGGGGAAAATGTTTCACGGTGGAGGCTGCATCTTTAGGTACATCCACAACTAAAAATCTTGGAAATGATTGGATTGTGGATTCTGGTTGTAGCCATCATATTACCGGAGACGAGAAGTTATTTTCTAGTCTTCAGTGTCATGACGAGAAAGAAGCCATCATTACCGCGGATAATTCAATCCACCGCGTTGAGAAGGAAGGGACTGTTGTCATTAAAGGAGATGATGGAAGCCCAATAACTCTCAAGAATGTATATCATGTTCCTGGAGTATGGAAGAATCTTCTCTCTGTGGTAAATGCGGTGGACTCAGGTAACTACGTTTTATTTGGCCCAAGTGACGTCAAATTCTTAAAGAATATTAAAGAGTTAAAGGCGGATGTGGTTCACACCGGAGCATGAGTTAATGATCTATATGTTTTATCGGCCTCCAACTCATATGTTGAGAAGATGAGCACCAATGATAATGTCTTTATATGGCATGCTAGACTTGGTCATATAAATATGACTAAGCTCAAAGTTATGGTAAATAAGGATTTGGTTAATGGGCTCCCAAGGTTGAAGATTCAAGATGAAGGAAAACTTTGTGAAGGTTGTCAATATGGAAAATCACATAGGTTTCCATTTGACAACTCCACTTCACGATGCAGCGCTCCGTTGGAGAGGATCCATAGCGATTTGATGGGTCCAACAAGAACACCCTCCTATTCTGGGTTTCGTTACATGTTGTTGTTCGTTGATGATTTCTCACGGTACACCTGGGTATACTTTGCGAAAGAAAAATTAGAAGTATTTTCTAGATTTCAAGAATTCAAGGTTACCGTGGAAGGCGAGTTAGGTCGGAAGATCAAGACCCTAAGGACGGATAATGGAGGAGAGTTTATGTCAAAGGAGTTCCTCTCTTTTTGTCAAGAGCATGGTATCAAGAGGGAATTTACATGCCCATATACACCTCAACAAAATGGAGTAGCAGAAAGGAAGATCCGACATCTAAGCGAAACGTGTAGAAGCTGGCTACATGACAAGAATTTGCCTAAAGCCTTATGGGCGGAAGGCATGAGATGTGCAGCATATGTCATCAATCGAATGCCACTAAGTCCGAATAACATGAAGTCTCCTTATGAGATGGTTCATGGGAAGAAGCCAACGGTGAAATATCTCAGGATATTTGGATCAATCTGCTACGTCCATGTGTTCGACTCTCAGAGAACAAAGTTGGAGGCAAAGGCGAAGAAATGCATATTTGTTGGTTATGATGAACAAAGAAAAGGGTGGAGGTGCATGGATCCTGAGACACATAGGTACGTCGTGTCTCGTGATGTTGTCTTTGACGAAGTTTCCTCATATTATGAACAACCTCAAGTCTTGGTCGAACAAGAAGGTGGAGATTCCTTCAAGGTTGATGAACCAGTTCCTCAAATGCCAAGTGAGAGCGGAAGTCTTGAAAGAAACGCAAGGTGAAAGGGGGAGCACTAATCAAAAGGAAGATGATGATGAAGATCATGGTTCCATGGCTAATCAAAGGCCTAAAAGGAACATTGTTAAGCCTGCCTGGTTCAGAGATGAAAGGTTTGTCACTACTTACTCATGTTACTTTGCCGCTCCATTAGATGAAGAAGAGCCATCATCTTATGATGAAGCTAAAGGTGTTCAAGAGTGGGAGACCGCAATGGAAGAGGAGATGAATGCCCTTATAAAGAATGAAACTTAGGATTTGGTTCCGAAAACCAAGTATGTTCAACCCGTTTCATGTAAATGGGTGTATCGAATTAAGCGGAAAGCGGATGGAAGCATTGATAGATTTAAAGCAAGGTTAGTTGCTCGGGGGTTCTCTCAGAAGTATGGAGATAATCAAAGTGCTATCAAGTTGGCTAATAATCTGGTGTTTCATGTAAGGACGAAACATATCGAGTTAGAGCATCACTTCATAAGGGAGAAGGTGCTTGATGGAACAATTGAAGCTTTGGAAGTTCGAAGCGATGACAACATTGCAGATATCTTCACAAAGTCATTACCAAAAGGTAAATTCGAGTTACTTCGCTCGAAGCTCGGTATGGTTAACAAAATCAAGTTTAAGGGGGAGTATTGAAATTAAACTTGATTTTGAGTTAAGCTTAATTATGGGTTCATAATCCAAACCCAAAATTAAGCCCAAGTTCTAGAGATTCTCTAGAAACATCATAAAATATTATCACCTCCTCTATATGTTCTAGAGAATTCTATAAAGATTTGTGTAGAAAATTCTAGAAATTGTAAGACATAAAATTTAGATATTATGGTAGAGAGTTCTAGAAAGATATTTTGTAATCTTGGAGCCTATAAATAGCTCATTCTTCTTCCATTTGTAAACAAGTTGAACAAATAAATAAAACGCAAGTTAAAGAAAGAGTGGTCTTCATAAGTTCTCTAATTCTCTCTAAAAATCTTTCAAGTATTTTCTAAGTATTCTTCCATATCATTCTTCATACTTAGAGGGTTTCTTCTCTTGGTTTCACTCGGATTTTTCGGGTATTACGGTCTTGGGCTAGTGCTAAGCACTATCGGAGTTTCTTTACAAAGTTGATATGCTTCACGTAGTTTGTGATTAATTTAGAGCTCAGTATCTTGTTGTCTTAACTCATTCAGCCTTAAAACAATTTGGTTTTTTGGAAGTTAAAATTGATTCCTGAGAACAAGTCATTCAAGCTGAATTCTTGTGAACAGTATATAAAAAAGTATTAGTAGTAATGACATGAATATTGAGCTTCTCCTAATTTGAATTTGGAGCTGTTATGTTGGAATAAAGTCCGAGTTTTCTTTCCGGAATATTGAATCTTCATTTGGCCACTGATTATTCCGAGTTACATTCTCCTTGGACTGATTAGTAATAATTTTTTTAATGCATCGAGATCTTTGTAGATCCCACCCAACATGACTTTCGCTGTAGCAATGAGTTGGAAGTTTTCTTCCTAATACAATATTTTTTTCATGTCTTCTTTCCAGGCAATACTCCATTCTAAAAAATGAGCTAACTACTGGGTCGTGGGAGGTGTTAGGCAAGATAGATATTGACATCTGCACTGCTATCACTGCTACTGATATCGGCAGCGGTGCTTGTGGATTTAACAGCTACTGCACCATGGACGACAAAGGGCGAGCAGAATGTCAGTGCCCCCCTACCTACTCCTTCATCGACCCCGCACGAAAATACAAAGGATGCACACCTAATTTCTGGCCTGAAGAAAGTTGTGAACAGGTGGGCAATTCCCTTTTCGATTTTGCCTCTTTGCACAATGTCAATTGGGCATTCGGAGATGCCGATCATCTCAACTCGATGAACGAGAGTGCATGCAGAGATAACTGCTTGAACGATTGCCTTTGTGCTGCAGTTGTGTTTAACGCCAATGATGGCAATTGTTGGAAGAAGAAGTTCCCACTCTCAAATGGAAGGACTGGGGAAATTGCCGAAGCTCTTTTCAAATATTCGATAAATGCTAATTTCCAGTCTAGGAAGAATAAGGCCGACTGGAAGACGTGGTCAATAGTTGCATTCTTTTTACTCGGAACCTCTGTAGTTCTGAATCTGGTCATTTTATTTTTCTATTTATATCGAAAATTTTGGAGGGTAATAATACCTGTAAGTTCCGGTTGCATTCCAGGTCCGGCCCTGAGCTCATTCACCTATAAAGAGCTTGAACAAGCAACAAAAGGCTTCAGTGAAGAGATTGGAAGAGGAGCTTCCAGTATTGTGTACAAGGGGATTTTAACAATTCCAATTGCTGTAAAGAAACTAGAGCACCTATCCGAAGAAGCTGAGAAGGATTTCACGAATGAGGCTTCCGCCATTGGCCAAACCTACCACAAGAACCTAGTCCGACTGCTCGGTTTTTGTAAAGAGGGGACCCACCGCCTCCTCGTCTTTGAGTTCATGACCAACGGGTCCTTGAATAAGTTCCTTTTCGGTGGCAGCTCGCCCAAGTGGAATCAGCGAGTGCAAATCGCGCTTGGCATT
Source organism: Hemerocallis citrina (assembly GCA_017893485.1). Lineage (NCBI taxonomy): Eukaryota > Viridiplantae > Streptophyta > Magnoliopsida > Asparagales > Asphodelaceae > Hemerocallis > Hemerocallis citrina. The sequence goes on from JACEHZ010000703.1 coordinate 87,219, forward strand.
GCAGGGGGGCTCGCATACTTGCACGAAGAATGCAGGTCCCAGATCATACACTGCGACATAAAGCCACAGAACATACTGTTGGACGAGAATTATGTGGCGAGGATATCAGATTTCGGGCTAGCAAAGCTCTTGAGGCTCGAACAGACACGGACAAGCACGGGCATTAGAGGGACCATAGGTTATTTTGCACCTGAGTGGTTTAAGAACGCTGCGATTACAGCAAAGGTGGATGTGTATAGTTTCGGAGTGGTGCTGTTAGAGATCATATGTTGTAGGAGGAATTTCGAGTGGGGGTTGGAGAGTCAGGAGAAGGTTACTCTGACAGATTATGCAAAGGAGTGCTACAGAAATGGGAGGTTGGATTTGTTAGTAGAGGAAGACACGGAAGCGAAGATGGATTTGATGACGCTTGAGAGATTTGTAATGGTGGGGATTTCTTGTGTGCAGGAACAACCATGGCTGAGGCCTTCGATGAAGAAGGTGGTGCAGATGTTAGAAGGTGTGACTTCGGTTTCTGTTCCTTCCAGTACGTATTCTAATAGTTTGCAGTGACTAATAAGTTTTATTTTCTTTTCTCTCCCCTGTTTATAAGTCTTTATGCTGAATGCTGTTCCAGTCTAGTCTGGCTTGGATTATAGCAAGGAACTTATTTTTGGTATGGTTTGTTCTTATTTTGTTGGATCCCCGGCCTTTTGGTGGGCAGGCGTTTCTTGCCTGTTCCTCTGGATGCATCCGATGCTGGGTTGTGTGTTTTGATGCGTTTTATTGTGCTATATTATGATGCTTGTCTCTATGTTTCTATCGGCTCTGTGGTGTTTGCCTTGAGGATGTTCTGTACGCTTACTGTGAGTTTGATCAGTGGAGGTGTTTTGCCTCGTTGTTTTTTTATTTGGGTTTGTGTTTCTTTTCGATTAACCCCTACACTGTTTTTCTCTGTTAACTGTAAGCTTGCTACTTATTTTTTCTTCCGGGTTCCGTTTCGGTGCGACCTATTGTGGTAGTAGGCTGTTGGTGAGCTTTTTGGGCGGGGGTTTCTTTCTTTGGTTGCTTGGCCATGCCCAGACTGTTTGCTTTCCTTTTGGGTGCCGTGAGCATTTTTGGCTCCCTTGCCAGTCTCGGCGACCAGTAGCTGCCAGGTATCGGAGTTTTTTTCAGCGCTCCAAGATGTTCAGCAGATGCCTCTAGTTTTTGCTCTCCCCTTCAGCTTGGTCCTTGGAGGATGGAGCTTCGCTATTGCCTCGCCGGGGCGTGTCCCTGGATGTTAACGGCCCCTCCACCGTAGGGGTTTCGAGAGGGCGCACCGCTCCCTCGCAGATGGCGTTTCAGCTTGCTGACCATCAAGCAGTGTTGCTCTCTGGCTTCTGTGTATTTGTTTCTACTGTACTAGCTTGTCTACCCTTTTTAGCCTAGCTCTTTTTGTCGCTGCTCTCTTTTTATCGCCTGTGTCAGTGGGTTTTACGACTTGTAAAACTTTATTTGTACAGTCCTTTGCTTTTATAATATTATTGCATGGCTGGAGTCGCTAGACTCTATCCAGTTCATCAAAAAAAAAAAGTTGTATTTCTATTGGTATACTTTGATTAATAACAAGTTAATAAAACATACTCAGCAAAAACTAAAACTGTACTATGTGTGTTAGAAAAGTGCTGTTAAATATGGTATGCTCTCAGGAATGCAAACTTATCGATCTACAACTGCACTACATTCCTGGATTTGGTATGAAAGTGATTTTGCGTGAAGCTCACAATTTCTGCAGCAAGTTTGATAAATCATCAGTCTTAATTCTTAAAATTGCTTTTTGACTTGGACTGCAACTCCTTTAATAGTTTTCTTTTTTTGTTATGAAGTGAACATTACATATAATCTTTCATATGCATATCTTTTCTGGAAAATAAAAGAAGACTATGCAGAAAAGAAAGAAAAAAAACTTATTAGGTTTGCTTACAAATTGCAATTTCTAGACCATGGAAAACAAAAATCAGCCCCAAAAAGAAAATAAAAAATCTAGAACTGAAATTCAAGCTTTTTCATCTACTTCGTTGCTCACATGGATTTGAGTTTTTAGTATTTTATTTTATTTAGGGATAATTCGGCAAATGCCCCCATTCAATTATGAAAATTAGCATATGCTTCCACAATTTTAAAAAAACTTAGAAATACCCACAATTTGGACGGAATCGTTAAAATTCCCGTTAAGTGAATTCATGTGCATCACACGTGATATGTAAAATGACCTAAATACCCATGATAAACTGTATTTTAGCAAATACCCCCAATCAGAATTTGGAAACTAGCATATACCCTCCACTAACACACACGCTGTTTAAATAAATGATATTTGGGATATTTTAGCAAATGCCCCATTCAAAATGTAGAAACTGACATATACCCCCACTATATCAGTATTAGGTGTTGTGAAAAATGTAAGTGTTATGTGCTCATCTTTGGGATATTCTGAAAAACTTTCTTCCTGTACTGATGAAAACAATATAATAGAAAGAGTTTCTACGTCAGATTTTGACCCCAAAAAATACAAAAACCATCATCTATTACAACAGATTACTGTGCATCATCGTTAGCTTGTGTATCATCATCTATTATAACAAATTGTGTGGTCTCATGTTTCACTCTAAAACGTGCATCATCATTTCCATCATCTTCATTCACAATAGGTTCAAGAATAACTTGTGTATTACCCATAGTCACAATTCGTCATTTATAAATAATTCAACAAGATTTAATATTTGGAAATCAACAAAAATTCAAAAAATTCGAGGGAAAAAGTTCGGCAAAAGTTCGGGAAGAAAGAAATACAAAATTTAATGCATCTAAGTAGTTAGTAGTCATCACCTAAGTAAAATATATATAAATGCATAAATATTTCTTGTATAATTCGCTAAATTTGTGAAACATTTGTTTAATTCGTGATTTTTGTGAATAATTCGCGAACTGCAGAAATTAAATGCAAACCTACAAATAATTTGTGAATCTGTTCGGCAAATTATTTCTTCGTGAATAATTTGCGAATTTAACGAATTATTCACGAACTTTGTTAATATGGTATTACCAACTGTCACACTAGGTTGTGCATCATCTTCAACAACACTCAAGTTAAGATGTGGAAACAAAGCATTGATGCTAGCATTGATGTTTTTTTGTCAACACAACAAATACGTATTATATAGTATTCAAAACCTAAACTTGTTCCGTCCAAACTGACAGTATTTTTTAGTTGTTTTTTTAAATAGTGGAAGTATATGCTAGTTTCCGCATTTGAATGAGGGCATTTGCTAAAATATCCCAAATATCATTTTTTTAAAATAGTGGGGGTATATGCTAGTTTTCACATTCTGGATGATAGCATTTGCTAAACTACATTTTATCGTGGGTATTTAGGTCTTTTTACATATCACGTGTGATGCACGTAAGTTCGCTTAACGGAGATTTTATCAGTTTCGTCCAAACTGGAGGTATTTTTTAAATAGTGGGGATATATGCTAGTTTATGTTATTCTCTTCCAATAAGAATGACCATTAAGAAGTTAATGTTGACCTTTGTACATAACATTTACTTTTTTGTGTGTGTGTGTGTAATTTATATTGGAGTCATCAGGGACGTATCTGAGTTTTAGGGGGCCCTAAGCAAATTCTCAAATGGGGCCTTTTGCAAGTTGACAAAATAATAATGACAAATATTATAATGCAAACAAATTTGGAGCATTGGAGAACAAACTATATAAATGATATGCTTCCAAAAAAAAAGTTAATTGATAACGTCCGTTTTTTTATATAAAATGCATCGTGCCCAAAAGGAACCCGGACAAACTCTAATAACAAAAACGAAATATATTATCTCAAACAGATAAATATGATATATTAGAGCACATGATCAAAATAAAATGATAATGATTATATATATATGAGAAAACTAGTTAGAAGCTTAAAATGTAGAATAACCATATGCACTTGAAAATTTGGTTAGAAATTTATCATAAACAGATAAATATGATATATCATAGAACATTGAAAAAATATCATAGAGTGACATACATTGGCTAAGTGAAAAATTATATTAAATTCATAAAATGGTAAAATGACATGTATGGTTATGTGAAAAATAATTAGTTTTATAAATAAAAATGATTATATGAGAATACTAGTTAGAAGCTTAAAATGTAGAATAACCATATGCACTTGAAAATTTGGTTAGAAATTTATCATAAACAGATAAATATGATGTATCATAGAACATTGAAAAAATATCATAGAGTGACATATATTGGCTAAGTGAAAAATAATTTTAAATTCATAAAATGGTAAAATAGCATGTATGGCTATGTGAAAAATAATTAGTTTTAAAAATAAAAAAGATTGACAAATTAATTGGCTCATACAAGTTTTGAACTTGCAACTTTCAAGTTACGAACACAACAATCTAACCAACTAAGCTAATAAGACAACTATTTATATTATGTAAGAGTCTCCTTCGGTTGCACACTACTTTTGGTGAGCACTCCGTGAGCACTCACGAACTAGAGACCCTATGAAAAATCCGAACCGCTCATATCGTTCTATATGTCTTAGATAGCCTAACAATAAAAAATCAAGTTATTTGAAGTTCATTTGCCCATCCATCAAGCTGTTAGAATTTTCAGCCATACAACTTTGTGATGATGTAAATCATGGGCAAATGAACTTCAAATTACTTGATTTTTTATTGTTAGGCTATCTAAGGCATATAGAACGATATGAGCGGTTTGAATTTTTCATAGGGTCTCTAGTTCGTGAGTGCTCACGGAGTGCTCACCAAAATAGTGTGCAACCGAAGATTTCTCTATTATGTAATTATATCATAAAATATTACATTCTACTTTTTTAATATGGGGCCCTATAAAATTGGGGGCCCAAAGCAATTGCTTGGGCTGCTTGGGCCCAGATCCGCCCTTGAGAGTCATCGCTAGTTATGACTTTGTATATAGCTTTAAATTGCAGTTTAATTACCTGATGCTATCAACCATGTTAGCCTCGTATGAATTCGTTGCAAAAGATTCAGTTTGCTTTCAAATTTGTAACTTGGTACAAGGAGAATGTTGTGGTTTTAGACCATTTTTATCAAATTCTTGAGGATCAAAATTGGCAGTGGAAGCGGTGACTTTGGCGGAAGAAAATGACTTGTAAAACACCCTAACAACATACTAGATGTTGACGACTTAGCGGTTTCTGATGAAGAGGAGATTAGGGGTGGGCATCGGTCGATATTCGACCTAATATGAACCATCCATCCCCGATTCAAAGAAGATCGGTTTTTTAATTTTCTCACCCGCAACCAATCCGAACCTTAATTGGATCAGTTTCCATCCAAGCCGATTAAGCTCGGTTTGGATTTGATTGGATGGTCGGTTTGGCGTGCTACTTTTCACCTTCAACATCATTCATAATTTTGTTGAAATTTAAAAGATCAACTTCAACCAAACTTAAGAAACAATCTGCTATTTGTTATTCAGAAATGAATTTAAAATGAATATTCATAAAACCACGAGTTGTTAATGAATTTTGCACTAATTGTTTGAAATTATGACGTTTAAATGGGTGAGATAAACTACTTTTTCACTTGCATACTTCTGTAATCTTAGTTTATTATCATAAAAGAAACATTAATAATCATAGCTAATTGAATTTCAGGTACATTAAAAAAAAGATTTAGAAAACAATTTCTGCTTGACTTGATTAAGTAACTACTAAATGTTACATCAATTTCATAATTCTATTAAGTTGGGCCACACTGTAAATCAAGCATTTCTCAACAACATAACACATGATTATGGAGAATCAAAACATATGTAGAACAGTTGCTCGGTTTGTATTAAAGAAATAAAAAAAGACTGTTTGTATCTCCAAGAAAATGAGAAATGACTATTTTTATATTCAAGAAATTAAGGAGAACTATATTTTTTATGGACTTATGCATAGAGGTGCGGTTGGTTCGGTTTCATCGGTTATTTGAAAGCCCCATCCAACAACCGAACCGGTCCAGTTGGTTATTGAAGATCAAGAACCGAGCCAATCCAAACCCCCAATTGGTTTGGTTAAAAACCGGTCGGTTTGGGTTGGATTGGTTCGGATTGGTCGGTTCGGATAATTGTTGTCCACCCCTAGAGGAGATCAATAGGAGAGTCGTTGTATTCTTTGAATGTTTTGGTGATGCTTATGCACTGAATGCATTATGCTTTGTAAGCCTCGGCATAATCATATGGTTCTTCCTGAATTTCGGCCATGGTTTGTGAATCTAATTAAGGGTATTTGAGAAGTTGTTATGTTGCTGCATTGAAAGTGTTTTGACTGTGGCTTCAAATACACATAGACACTGAGTACCTGAAGTTGGAGAAGACGAAGACAGCAAGAGAAGATATCAGCAAGTAGAAGAATGAAGTTAGAGAGGTTGCGGTCGACCAACCGAGAGTGTGGTCGACCGGTCTTGGCTGAAAGGAGTTCTTGAAGTGTACATGGTTCAATAGAGAAGTGGACGGTCGACCATGCAGTCGACCAGTCATGCTTCGGGTGTGGACTTGACACATTGCGGTCAACCAACATTAGCGCTGTTTATTATTTGGGCTGACGAGTTTAAAGCTCAATAAGTTGTATTTGTATTTATCTTTTAGGATTTGCTTGAGGGCTATATAAGTGGCTGTAGACTCTAGGGTTTGTATCCATCTCAAGAACTAATTAGAAAAAATTGGTGAGCCGTTATCATTGTTCAACTTCAAGAGGGGTTTGTGTCGAGTGTCTCAGAGGTGAGAGAGAGAGAGAGAGATTGAAAGTTGTAATCTCTTTGTAATCATTGTATTTCTTGGAGAGTAAGAAGTATTGGTTATCTCTGTATATTGATTGTGTTCTTGTGAGATCTTGCATATATCGTGGTGACTTATTCTTCATCTAGTCCTTGTAAGGTTTCTATTGCTTGTAGTGTATTTCCGCCACTAGCACTATGAGTTGTTGGTAGATTCTACAATAAGTGGTATCATAGTACTAGGTTTGGGATGGCCAATAGCAAGTCGATGATCGAGAGGTTTGATGGGAGTGACTTCGCGATGTGGAAGATTCAGATGATAGCGTATCTTTGTCAAAATAATCTAGATGGTTTGTTGTTTGATGAGAACCGAATGGTGGAGACAATGATACGATGGTCTTGGCAGAGTGGAATCGTTTAGATTAGAAGGACAAGGGTAAATTCAATTGGGACTGAGTAAGAAGGCGTTATTTCATATCTTGAAGGCAAAGACCATAAAGGAGACTATAAAGATTCTCACGGATATATATGAGAAACTATCAGTATCTAATCAAATTCTTCATATGAAGAAATTGGTTAATATGAAGTTGAGGGAAGAGAGTTGAGTAGCAGAACATGTGAACAATTACTGTATGGTTTAAAACCAGATAGAAGCTGCATGATTGAAGTTCTCAGAGAGGGAGCAGTCATTGTTACTTTTATCTACTTTGCCCGATAGTTATGGTACGGTGGAACAAACTATTACAGACACTATGACAGATTCGACGACTCTACATGATGTAGTGAGTAGCATTCTGAATGAGTAGGTGAAAAGGGTGAGAAATAGGGGATTTTCATCATTATCATCATCTTCTAGAGATTCCGCAATGATAGTTGAGAAGCGACGTGGGAGAGCTAAGAGCAATCGAAGAAGAAAGGATCAGAGTAGTTCATTTGAGAGTAGGTATGATGACATCGATGAGGGACATGGACCTGAGTAATGGTATTGACACAAGAGGAGTCACATGATGCGCAGTTGCAAGACTTATATGGAGAGGAAGCAAGATAAACCGAAGAAAGATAACCCAAAGGAAGCTCAAGTGGAGCTTGTTGAAGAGTTATGCTTATCAGCTCGGGAGGAGTTGGGCACTCAAGATTGGTGTATTGATTTAGAAGTCTCTTTTCATTACACTCCGAGGAGAGAGGTGTTTGATGACTACAAGGAGAGTTCTTTTGGAGATGTGATCGTGGGGAATGGTCAAAGGTGTCATGTACGTGGGGTTGGTACAGTTCACGTGAAAGCCAATGATGATCAAAGTGTTGTCTTGCGAGAGATAAGGCATGTTCCAGACTTGAAGGAAAATCTTATCTCAATAGGAAAACTAGACAAAAAGGGTATGTATACTACAATTGGTAGTGGGGAGTGGCGTATAACTGCAGTTTCAAGGGTGATTGCAAAAGGGAAGCTTGAGGGAACGCAGTATTTGCTTAAAGACATTAGGGGTATTTTTTCCGTAATTGACTCTCAGCCGGAATCGAGCAGTAGGTTGTGTGGGGTGCAACCGAGTTCTTTCAGTTGTGGATGGAAAGTTACTAATTTAGTAGGAGTTGTTGGCCATAGAAGTGATCTTAGAGAGCAAGACGTTGCTACAGCGAGGGTACTTTGCGATATGGCAGACGAAGCTTCAAGTTGCTTTGTTGGGTAGTGAGCACTGGTATCGATATGCGGGGTTATGTCGATAAGGGTAACCGAAATTGGGCTGTAGGGGTTGAATAGTCTACGGATATTAGGATGTGTCATTCATGGAGACTTCTAGTGTAGAGGATACATTGAGAGGCTTTGAACCATATCCGGTGTTAATGGAGATTCTGTGAGTTGGGGTGTCTTGTAACACAGAATCCGACACGGGAGGTTGTTTCTCCAGTATTCGTGCTCTATGTGATTGGTGGAGCACATCCTTCATGAGGCGATGAAGGGTGGTAGGTGTAGTACCCCTTATTTTTAAATATTATTTTAAAAGATTTACAAATGAATTAAAATGATTTTTTTGGAGATTTAATAAATATTTTCTGAAGATTCATCTTTTTACACGTGCACAACACGTGCAAATATTTTCTTGGGAAGTTCAAAAGCCAAAATTATTTTGTGGAAAATCATTATTTATTATTTGGGATTTATTTATAATTTTTCTAGATTTTTCTGATATTTATTGGACCTATTTGCAAATATTACGAAAAGAATGATCTTTTTGCAAAATTGTCATTTTGAGGGATGAAAGTGCAAAACTATTTTTCTGGACTTTTCAAACAGTGCCGGATGGAAATAAATTGTTCATTTTGTTTTTAGATCTCAATTAAATTAGTTTTATCAAGTTTCCAAGTATAGGAATCTATTTATGTAAAGTTATATTTTGAAAGGAATATTTTGCAAATGTGTTCAAAACCCTAATTCTTCAACTCCGGCCTATTTAAAAGGTGGAGTACAGCCGTCTTTCGCTGCAGAACACAAAGGTTTTATTATTTTTACTTTCTTGGAGATTTAAAGAGGTGATCTTGGATTCTTTGCAAATGAGGGATTCTTCGTCTTCCTTTGTTATATTCGTTTGATCTCTCCAACGAGGTGAGTGATGTAAATTGTTTTGTTTTGTTTTATGTGTGTTGTATGTGGTGTTACATCCATTAGATAGCATGTTAGGGTTTGAGTATGAATATGTACATGATGGATTGGATGGATTGATGATAAAAATTGAATCTTTTTAGAAGAACCCTAGTTGTTGTGAGTAGGATTGCATGTGGATGATTTTAGATTGTTGGAAAACCTAATATAAATTGTGAGTAGGCTATTTCTTTTAGATTATTGCTGATATGATTGAGTATGATGGATGTTATGCATTAATTGACTAAAGATGGGATTTTGGACTATTAGTGAGTTGGATGAATGCAACTTGGCCATATAAATGATGAATTTGTTTATGGATCAACTATTGAGAATAGTTGAGATTGAGTTTGAGGAATTTTGAGAAGGAGTAATGGATTAAAAGACCATGTCTTCAGGATTTGAGTTGTGATGACTAAATTTGGGTTTGATACATTTTGACTAAATTTGGGGATTTGTACTTTTGTGAAAAATATTACTTAGAATTTGGATTATTGAATAATTTGTTTATTTTAATTGAGGGATTGGTGAAGTTTTCTTTGGTGCACGAACATGCACGAACGTTTTCATGAATATAGTATTTTTGTTGTTTAAGAAGAAATTGAGTTTTTTGTGTTTTCGAAGGATTTGACTATATCTCAACTTAATTTGGTATTGTTATAGTTTGGAATATAAAACAAGTTATTTTGATGTATGATTAATTCTTAAAAACTCTAATTTTGATATATGCACACATTCATGTTTTATTTTGAAGAAGTTCATCAAAAATCTATTTTATCAATTCAAGTGGTTTTTATTGGTTTTTATGGATCTTTGTATATCCTATAAGTTGTATTTGATCATATCAAAAATATAGTTTTGATAGATTTCGTTTTTGTAAGGTAAATCTTCGTATCGATTGAATTATGCACAACCCAAACTGCAGTCTGTAGGTGAGGCAGTCGACTGGTATGTTTTCGACAGTCGACCGTCGCTACCTGGCTGCTGTGTTTTCTCATTTTTCTTGAAATTTCGTGCAGAACAGTCGACTGAACCATTTCTCTAGTCGACTGTCTCTGCTCTGTTTTGATGTTTTCTCGAGATGTTGGATTTTCGCTCTGGACAGTCGACTGGTGACTTTTACAGTCGACCGTCAATACTTAGAATTTATTTTCTTAAAAATGTTGGATTTTTGCTCTGGACAGTCGACCGATTCTGGGTTGCAGTCGACTGCTACTGATGTGTTTTGAGATATTTTGATGCTATTTTAAAATGATTGATTCTTTAAAAGTTTTTGGATCTATAACTTACTATTCTAAATATTATTGTTTCTACAGAATATATGTTTTTAAGATATTTTATTGTTGGATTTGGATTCGGGAATTTTATAAAGATTTGGGTTTTGTTGATTGAAGAGGTTTCTCCCTATGATCGTTTCGACGATGGATTTGTGAATTTTGGTCTTGTTGAGATCTCTAGGAGTTGAGTGGGAGTCCTGTGAACCGGCAGTTGAGATTTGTTGAGTTAGACCTGGGGGGTCTTGGTTTAGTTGTTGTTGAGTATTTAAGTCCGGCAGGATACACTAACTCTAGAAATGGGGATTTTTGTGTTTTAATAATAATCAACTTAAGGACAAGCACTAGTGGGGATGTGATGGAACTTGGGAAACGTAAGTATAGGCTCATGGTTTGTTAGTCCAACGGATGCGTTCCAGGATTGTTTGTTGTGTTCTGTCTCGAGAGAACATTTGTGTGTTCGCGTGTCGAGGGTCTGCAGGCCTATTTTCGAAGTATGTAGGGTGCATTCGTGTGTCGAGGGTCGGCAGGCCTATTCACGGAATGTACCTGGTGTATCTACACGTCGAGGGCCTTGCAAGCCTGTTCATGGGGTACACGGGTTTGGGAGATGATTCTCCGGTTGTTTTTGAGCTATCTTACATGATGCTTGCGCGTTGAGGGCTGTGGTGTCTATTCGCGGAGCATTCTGGATCTTGTTTTCCATCACAGTAGTAGGATTAGTTGGATAACAAGGGGTTATCCCTATAAGTGGAGATCGTTAAGGGCTTGCACCGAACCTATGTACTATGAAATGCATAGAATCCGACAAGTATGCATCAGAGAGTCAGCATATAGCATTGATATTTTCTTGACTTGGTTTTATGCTTGTGTTATCCTGTTTTTCCTACACTTGACACTTAGTCTAGGATCACTTGACGTTTTCATGAATTACTATTTACTATCTTATATTCCTTGATGTTTTCATGCTTTACTTATTTGTTATTTCTCATTTCATTTATTCTTGCTGTTAATGCATGTTGTTGATGACTCAGTGTTTTATGATTTAATTATGTTGCTTTGTTTTTATGTTACTCACACCGTTATGGCTGACCCCTGTAGTTTTGGGGGTTAGGGATCATCTCTAGCCTCATATTTTACAGGTTGTTGCTTAGAGCTTGGGGTTTGGATGCTTGAGATAAATTGATGTAATAGAGTTTTTGAGTAAATTTTGTAAAAGAAGTGTTATAAAAAGAGAGTTTGTAATTCAAGGTGTTTTGTATTCCGCTGTGTTTGTAAATGATTATTGTAATAAAAGTTAAAATAAAAATTATCTGTGTTTTTGGACTGTGTTTACTATTGCAATTGAAGTTGATGCTGAGAATTATGCCATGTATTTCTATGATATTATATTGGAAATTCGGGGCGCCACAGTTGGTGTACTCCATGTGGTGGAGTGTCAGAGGTGCTCTTCATAAGAGTGGGGAGTGGGAGATTGGCAAAGATAATGCGAGGTAAAAATTATAATAACTTTGAAGCATTGTGTATTTGGTCCAAGTGGGAAATTGTTAGGATTGTGGCATCAAATACACGTAGGCACTGAGTACTTAAAGTTAGAGAAGAAGAGGAGAGGTAGAAGACAACATCAAGTAGAAGAATGAAGCTGGAGGGGTTGCGGTTGACTGACCGGGAGTGCGGTCGACCGGTCCTGACTGAAAGGAGTTATTCGAGTGTACTTGGTTCAACAGAGAATGGGACGGTCTACCAGTCATGCTTCGGGTGTGGACTTGACACGTTGCGGTCGATCGACCCAAAGTTCGGTTGACCGACATCGGCGATGTGTGTTATTTGGGCTGACGAGTTTAAGGCCTAATTAGAGCTGGTATCGGGTCCTATCGGGTCGGATCCTCCACTACTCGGGCCCGGACCCGGTACCTCACAGGTCCAAAAATTGGACCCGGACTCGGACTTGCAAGAACCGGGTCCGGGTCCGGGTCCTAATTAAAAAAAATCACCCGTCGGGTCCGATAGTAAAGAATAAATATTTGCACTTAAGTATTTTTACACCCGATACCCTACGATTCTAACAATTTTTGCACTTAAGTACATGAATTAATATTATATTTACATATCTATCATCAACATTTATTTTTATATGTATATTCCTATAACCCTATTATTCAAATTCTATATGTTTGGGGGTATTTTTTAACGGGTCCGGGTCCGGATCCGGGTCCGGGTCGGTCGGTTCTATTTTGAGCGGACCCGGACCCGGACCCGAAAATGCATCGGGTCTTATTTTAGGACCCGGACCTGGACTCGTATAGGCCAGGTCAGTTCCGGTCCAATGCCCGGTCTGGGTCGGGTCCGGGTATCGGGTAAATGTGACAGTGCTAGGCCCAATAAGCTGTATTTGTGTTTATCTTTTGAATTTCATGCTGTACTGGTCCACTTTTTGAAAATATTGAACGACCTGACCCACTTTCAAAAATATTTAGCGTTCTGACCCAGTTTTGGACACGTCAGTATAAACTGTTATTGGAAATAACGACATAGGTTATTTATATGTAATTGTTTCCTATAGCGGCATCTGTTTTTTTTAAAAAAAATTGCGTGCCGCTATTTGGAGTAACGGCATCAGTTATCCTATTCTCAATTGTGTGCTCTCTGACTTGGGAAAAATTTGCAAGTGTGAAAAAAACCTATAACAGATGCCGCTCTTTCCAAATATGTTTATATGGGTGCCTTGTATTGTAATATTTTTATATGGGTGCCGCTATTTCCAAATTTGCAAGTGTAATAAATTTGCAAATATGTTTATATGGGTGCCTTATATTGTAATATTTTTATGCGTTTGTATCCTATCCTAATATGCATACTTCTCATAAGTTATAAATTTTTTAATATGTATCCATAACTTATTATGATTTGCTGAAGTTTGATATCATGAACATTTTTTGTAATATAAGATTTTGTCAAGTTGAGTCTGAGATATATGAAGATAAGATTTTGGAGTGTTTGTGCATGTTTTGAACAAAATTTAAAATAACAGATGTCGTTGTTGGAATAATGGCATCAGATACCTGTAACGTTATTCCAAACAACGGCAACAGTTCAAAACATGCACAATTGTTTTTATATTTTAATTTTACTTGTTGCTTCTTTCCACAACAACGACAACAGTTAAACTGGTGCCATTGTTTAAAACAATGGCATTAGTTATCTCTATTTTTTGTGGGAAAAATTGGATGTCAAACTCTTTGCCTCCACAATCGATATTGGCAACAACGGCATGAGAGTAATGAATGTCGTTCTTTGCGACAACGGCATCAGTGCAAGTAATGTTGTTATTCTGAACAACGACATTAGTTAAATCCAATTTTTCCCAGCAAATAGCCTCTCTGCCTCCACAGTCGTTATTGTCAATAACGACATCAAAATAACGGATGTTGTTGTTTGGAACAGCGACAACACTTCAAAATTTTAACATATCAAGATTTTCTGCCGAATTTAAATTGTTGCTGTTGTTCCAAACAAAGACATCGATTATTTTGATGTCGTTATTGACAACAATGACTGTGGTTGTAGAGAAGTTGGCAAAGAAGCTATTTGCAGGGACAAATTGGATTTAACTGATGCCGTTGTCCGTTGTACAGAATAACAACTTTATTTGTACTGATGTCGTTGTCGCAAAGAACGACAACAAGTACAATGAATATAAAAAACATAGTGCATGTTTTGAACTGTTGTTGTTGTTGGGAATAACGTTACAAGTATCTGATGCAGTTATTCCCAACAACAACATATGTTATTTTAAATTTGGTTCAAAACATGCACAAACATTCACATACATTTCAAGTAGTTTAAGACTTCAATTTGAATATGATCAACAAATGCAATTATAAACACCATAAAATAAACATAATAAATAACACCAATAAACAATTCATCGGCAAATATATAGCATCAGGATTTATATTTGCAACACAATATAAACGGCAATAGTTCACATTCAACTGAAGTTAACAAATTTACAAAATCTGTTTGAAGTTCACTTTTAAAACAATTTGAAGTTCGGATTTTAGAAGATCTGTAGAAGAAATCAGTGCCAAATATCAAAGTGAACGGAGATAGAAAGGAATCACAATTAGGGTTTATGGATGGGTATTTAATAGATTTGTTTGGGATGTAAAAGAGCACTCTTGACAGTGGGATTTTGGGTTTTTGGGTTCTAGGGATTTTGGGTTACGGGAGAGAGGGAAAACATATCTAAAGTGAAAGGGGAAGGAGAAGAGTGGGCAACTATTTATATGAAAAAATTCCTATAACTGATGTCGTTATCCCAAATAACGACATTTGTAATATGAATGTCGTTGTTGGTGATAGTGGCATCTGTTATAGGCTTTTTTCATACTTGCAATTTTTTTCTCAAGTCAGAGAGCACACGATTGAGAATAAGATAAATGATGTCGTTACTCCAAATAGCGGCACGCGATTTTTTTTTAAAAACAAATGTCACTATTGGAAACAACGACATATAAATAATCAGTGTCATTATTTCCAATAACGGTTTATGCTAACGTGTCCAAAACTGGGTCAGATCGCTCAATATTTTCAAAAAAGTGGGTCAATACCGCAAAAAATTCTTATTTTTTAAGGTTTACTTGAGGGCTATATAATTGGTTGTAAACTCTAGGGTTTGTATCCATCTCAAGAATTGAAGAAAATTGGTGAGCCGTTATAATTGTTCAACTTCAAGAGAGGATTGTGCCGAGTGTTTCAAAGGTGAGAGAGAGATTGAGAGTTGTAATCTCATTGAGATCTTTGTATTTCTTGGAGATTAAAAAATATTGATTATCTCTGCATATTGATTGTGTTCTTGTAAGATCTTACATATATCGTGATGACTTGTTCTTGGTTCATCTAGTTGTTGAAAAATTTCTATTGGTTGTATTTCCGCTATTAGCACTACGAGTTATTGGTAGATTCTACAACAGAAAGAATATTGTCCTAGTCATTTCGGTCTTGATGATGCGTTAGTTTTTTATGGTGTTAGAAGATCTTACTCCACGATTATACTTTGGAGTGGGATCAAGAGTTGTTATTATGTGGAGGAAATTATACATCGATGATTACATAAATATTAGGAACTTATTACAATACGTTCTTTTGAATGTACAAAAGTATTAATTACTTCACCCCTCAAATTTATTTATTTTTAAAATGTTTTGTTTCATATCCATTCTACGTTGTTTATGCTCTACGGTCATGTAACTTCAACTTTTTTTTATTTATAATAATTGGAGATATATTTTTTAGTTTAATTGGTAATATGTTTTTGTTTTTGTTTTTTCATCTTCCAGTTTTAGAGAAGTCCTACTTGCATATTTGTTTGTATACAACTTTAAAGAAAGTGTTATATTTTTTTTTTTGAGGGAGAAGGTGAAATCTGGCCACCAAAGAAAGTGTTATATTACCATCGAGTAATGCTCGGATGCTACAAGAGTGGATTGGGTTGAGACCCAAGATCTTGACATCTCCAAAACTCAAAAAAAAGAAAAAAATGTTCCATTTGTAGGAGTTTTCATCTTGGTATTGGCGAGATCCAATGATACTTGAAGAAGTTAAAGGGAGTTTGAATCTAAACTTGAAAAAATTGAAATATAGAAGAAGAAGAATAAGTTAAGGCGGGTTTGGTAGCAAGGGAAGCATGAAAATAGGAGATGCAGCCGGTATTAAGATCAATATATCTCCTTTTCTAGTTCTACATTTCTTTTTTTTCTTTTTTGCATTTTTTTTTCAAAAATTTATTTTTTTCCAAAAGCTAAGTGAGACACCTAGGGTTGGGCTACCTCTTCGCTTCTATGTACTGCTTATTACCTTCGACAACCTTAGTTAAGGGCCAATAAGAGACAATTTCATTTAAATTATTGTATATATCTGTTCGATTGTATCTAAGCTTAAACCGTGTTTGCCCTTTCTTGTCTCCGAGGAACAAAGTGCCTTAGTGCATGGTCAGGCCAGCCGCCTCGGAGTTTTTGCGATTTTAGGTGCTCCCAAATTTGTATTTTTCTTTTAAATATAGCCACATATTTTGTACGTAAAAAGTTACTGTTATTAGGGGCCCCAAAAATAATTATTTGAGACTTTAAATTTTTTTAATAAATTGTTTGGGTTTAGACTTAAAGACATGAATTGAATTTGAGACTTTAAATTTGGGTGATTTAAAACAAATCCACATTTTAATCAATAAAAACTTAAACCCGAAACCCACATTCAATTTTTAATCCGAAACCCTTACGGGCCTTACCCTAAACCCGATTACCCGAAACCCACGTTTAGAATAAAACATCTTCTTTCGTTTCCCTAAATCCCAACTCGATCGAAACCCTTACAACCTTACCCTACTTCTAACTTTCGGAATTCCTCTTTGCTGCCACTTCTTCAGTTCTTCCCTTTTCTTTTTTTTGCAGAAATTTCGAGTAATCAACGTCGTCGCTCGTGAAATTGAGGTGGTGCCGACGTGCCGTCGTCACTCGTGGAGGTTTTGGGTATTCCATCTTCACTTAAATATTTATTTAATTTATTTTTCCCGAAAATTAGGAGGTTTTTGGGTTTGCTAGGGCTTATAGTTGAATGTTAGGGCTTATTTGTTAAGGATTAAATCTTAATTATGAGGTTTTTTATTTGTTAGGTTTTTTATTCTCCATCTTCATACTCAATTTTATGTTAGGGCTTAATAAGCTGAATGTATAGACTTAGAGTTCAATTTTATGTTAATAAAGTTGAATAGATTATTGAGTTATTGAGTTGTTTAATTTTATATTAAGTATGTTAATTAAGTTGATTAGTTGATTATTGAGTTGCTTAATTAAGTTTACGTTTATCCCACTCTTTTGGAAAGACCGACCCTAATAAATTAGGGCTTAATTAAATTGAAACTTGATATGTAATGGCTTAATTCATTTTTTTTTTTTCAGTTTTATCATGCCTCGTAAATATGTGTCTGGAGCGTTAAAAAGAAAGAAGAAACAAGAAGAAGATAAATTTATACAATCTCAAGTTGGGGCATTTGTTAAATTTCTTACCAACAAATCAATCTCAAGTGGTAATGTTAATGAAGAAGAAGTTCAAAAACATCAAGAGTTGAATGTGGGTGATGAAAATGAAGCACCAAATCAAGAGTTAAGTGAGAATGTTAATTTGAATGTGGGTGATAAAAATACAGAATCAAATCAAAATGAAGAATGTAGGGCTATAAATATTTATGATCCAATAAACTGGAAGAAGATTGATAAAAAAAGTTCGGGATTTATTAGTTGAAAGGGGGCACATTAGAGTTGCTATTGATTTTCCTATAGATGACGAAGGTAGACATTTTTCTTGTGTACACTACACTCGATTGTTGTTAAATGAGGAAAAGTATAATAGAAGATGGCTTGGATAAAGTATTTTGTTTTTGTTGTAAATTGTTCAAGAAAGAAGGGAACAATAATCAATTGTCAAGCGAAGGGTTTAAACAATGGCATAATGTTAGTCAAATACTTCAAAGTCATGAAGAGAGTGAAGACCACATTAATTGCATGACAAGTTGACTTGAATTGGAGATGAGATTGCAAAAACGTGACGTTATTGACAGAGGTGTAGAACTATTAATTATAAAGAAAAAATAAGAATATTGGAGACAAGCTTTGTTAAGAGTTATTGTTATTAAAACACTAGCTAAAAATGCATTGGCATTTCGTGGTGACAATGAGAAGATTTATAAAGAGAATAATGGTAATTTCTTAAGCATGATTGAAATGATTGCCGAATTTGATCCCATCATGAAAGAACACATTAGGAAATTCCAAAGCGGTGAATCTCGTAAGCATTTATTAACCACAAAATCCAAAATGAATTGATAGAATTGTTGGCAAGTGAGGTAAAACTTGCAATCATTAAAACAATCAAAGAAGCAAAGTATTATTCAGTAATACTTGATTGTACTCCAGATGCAAGTCATGGGGAACAGATGTCTCTGGTCATACGGTGTGTTGATGTTTTAAAAAGTCCAATAAAGGTGGAAGAATTCATTTTAAAGTTTTTAGTTGTTGATGATACATCCAGGTTGGGACTTTTAAAAGTGCTTGAAGATGTTCTGATGGTTCTTGGGCTTGATATTTTTAATGTTAGAGGACAGGGTTATGACAACGGTTCCAATATGAAGGGGAAGAACAAAGGTGTGCAAAACAGGTTAATTACTGTTAATCCTTGAGTTTTTTAGACGCCCCGTGGTTGTCACAATCTTAATCTTGCAATTTGTAATATGGCCAACTGTTGTATCAAAGTTGTGTCTTTCTTTGGAGTTGTATAACGTTTGTATACGTTGTTTTCATCTTCTACAAAATGATGAGATATTTTGAAAAGACATTTGTCAAATCTCACGCTTAAGCATTATCACAAACTCATTGGGAAAGCCATGTTGAAAGTGTTAGAGCAATAAGATTTCAACCCGTGGAGATAAGAGATGCATTAATTGACTTGGCAAAACAATGATACAGATCCCAAGATCAAGAGTGAAGCTGGTTCCTTAGCAACGAATGAGATGGAGAATTGGGAGTTTTTATAGGGTATGATTATTTGGCACAATATATTATTTACTGTTAATTCTGTCAGTAAATACTTGCAAGAGGAAGACATGCATATTGATGTTGTTATACTTCAATTAAAAGGGCTCATTGCATTTTTTGAAGAGTACAAAGAAACTAGTTTTATGGAGGTTATAACTGAAGCTAAAAAAGTTGCAGAGAAATTGGAAGTTGAAGCTGTTTTCGTAAAGAAGCGTGTCATCCATAGAAAGAGAAAATTTGATGAGAGTGGTAGTGAAGAAACAACGCAATCACCTAAAGAATAATTTTGGATTCATTACTTCATAACTTAGTAGATCAAGCTATTTCTTTACTCAACAGTAGGTTTGAACAATTCATGAAATATGAACAAGTCTTTGGTTTTTTGTTTGATTTGAAGAAGTTGAGAAGTCTACATGATGAGTTGAAAGCTTGTTGTGCCACTCTTGAAGAGTTTCTACATCACGACTCACATTATGATATTAATAGGGATGATCTGTTTTTAGAGTTGAAGCGCCTCAAAATAATTTTACCATCGGAAGCAAAAAAAGCAATTGATGTGCTTAATTATTTGCAAAAGATGGATGGTATATTTCCATATGCATGGATCGCGTATAGGATTTTGTTGACCATACCAGTTACTGTTGCTTCTGCAGAAAGAAGTTTTTCGAAGTCGAAAATTGTCAAGTCTTATCTTTGATCAACCATGTCTGAAGAGAGATTGAATTGATGGGGCCTGCTATGTATTGAGAAAGTGATGGTAGAAAAACTTGATTCTGAACATTTAATTAGTGAGTTTGCTGCACGGAATGCGAGAAGAAGTCATACGTTGAGATGATTAATGATGCAGGTATAACTCCTTAATGTTTATATTTTTCCTATGTTTCATTTCTTCACTTAAGTGTTATTTCATTTTTATTTCATAATTTTCTGTTTATGTTTCATAATTTTCATTTCATCTATGTAGATGTGGAGGTGAATTGTTAAGGCATCTTCATGCATTAAATGAGGTAGAATCAGAGTTTTCCATTGACATGTTTTGCATATTTAATTACTTAATTTTGCATATCTGTTTAATGTTTATGAGTAAACTTGTTATTCAATAATATATATTTTGTATATTTTGCTTTGAACAATGTGCAATTTTTTTGTATACATATTTTTTAAAAATATTATTTAGTGTATGGGGGGCCCCATTTCGGGAGTTCGCCTCGGGCCCCCGGGAACTCAGGGCCGGCCCTGTGCATGGTAAGGCTTATTCAGGACAATCCACTTGTGGCCGGCATAGGAAAAGAGAGGGTTGGGAATGAGTCTTACGGCGATTAAGCTCGATATGGAATGAGCTTATGATACGATGAGGTGGAAATTTATTGAGGATCGATATTCTTCTAAGGTTAAGTTTGTGAACCTCATTTTGGGATGTATATACTATTACTTCCATATACCATGGGATTGAGGCAAGGGCTGGCATCCTGTCTCCTTATCTCTGTACACATCTTACTTCTAAGTCTCACCCATCCTTCTATATACCATGGTAATATTGTTTTACAGGATTGTTGCATCTCACCTATCCTCAGTGTACAATATCGTAGCATCTGATCTATCCATCGTTATTCCACAATAACGTTGATTGTTCTATTGCATTCCTAACTCTGCATTATGTAGCCTTTCACAGGAGGCCAGTTCCCTTTACCGTCCAATCTTGAGATGTATGTTAGTAATCCAATCCCGATAAGAGTGAGTATTTTGATCGCTTAATAACAAGTTATGAATAAATGAATTGAATTTTGAATTTATCCTCATATTCCATACAGAATTTAAACTAACAAGTTTCATTTTTAGTCTAACAAGTGATTTAAATTGCTGGATTCGCAACAACAAAGTTTACAAATAGCATTGCTCTGAGTAGGAGAGAATGTAAATGTGTGATACTCTAATTTTCTTATATAAAAGAAATTACAAGTTTCGGTATGTTTTACAGTGCAATTTAATCTAATCTAAATTTTCCTCCCCAATTCTAAATCTCAAAATAATTGATCTTTACAATTACATATCAAATTATGATTGAAGGTACAACAACAAAACTGGAACTGCAAAAAAGAACCACCATCCGAAATCAGAGATTCACGTTGCTCCCCACCAAGGCTATATGTCTATCTTCCGGAGTGTATTCATGTATGTATAACTGGAGAAGAGCACAAATAACTTGCGAAACCTGCAAGAACATAGCAGAGACGATTTACATTGGTTACCACACAAAGATTCTAATAAGATGATTTACATAATATTCCCTTGATGAAAAGTAAATCAAATGACATCTAAAGGGGCTAAACTACTTGCAAGTCTTACAAGCACGTACCAAATCCACTGGCTAGAATGTTGAGCCATTGCAAGATAGCTAATGCGAGGCGAGTTATTTATCAAGGAATAAACTCTTCCCTGCTGGTAAGCTTGAAATAGTGTGGACAACCAGATATCCACAGGGCCGCTATACTTACGAAGGAAACTTGCACTTATCTGAAATTTTATAATTGAAGGTTTGTTCACAAAAATTTCCGAGGAAGAATCAAGGTACATTGTAACTAAATTTTATTCGCACATGTGATGCTTGTGTTTGTTTTAACCATTTCCAATTGAAATTATTCACCACTAGTAAGGCCGCATGAGATATTAATGATGTTCCCCATCTTCAAATTGATATTGGCTTTGCACACCGTATTTGTGTTACAATAATAAACATGTTATGAAAGCAGTATAAATACAATTTCTTACATACAAACAGAAAAGCACATTAAGTTGTTAATGGTATAATCCGTCGTGTTCATCCAGTGTCCAAATCCTAATTTCTTCAAAACTCGTCATTTGTTTAAACCCATCCCCTTGGTGCATGTCTGTGACCGATGTCAATGCAAGTGATAGACATCCCAGCTACATATGAAAAGAACAGGAAGATTCCTTTTGTTTTAAATATTAACTAATATGAAGAATTGATGAATTAGTTCATATTTAAGATTAAAACAGTAACAATAAAAGATCATGAAGATGTATGTTGCAAAAGCATTACTACCCCATTTCACCAGTCCACTAACTGGAAGAAGCACTTTGAAAGTGGTGAAGTCCAAAAGACCATGCCATCTAGTAGAAAAACCAATGAGACCGTCTAGTCTAATCGTAGTAATTAGAAGAAAGAACAGCTCATACAGATTGTTGTAATTTATAATCCAGTTAAATGTATGCACAACCAGTATAAGTAGCAAAAAATAATACATGGAACTATGAATACAATATTCATAGGAGAAACAAAGTCATGCGACAGAGGGATCAAGTTCAAAGAGGTCATTTATGTAGGAAATACATTAGCGAAAATATAAGGAAACATCATATAAATGAAACTGGATACTTTTGAATACTTGGAGGAAAGAAGTCTTACGAGTTCCCAGGCTTCAATATTTTGGTCAGAGGTCCTGTGCAGGGCCATGCTGTTTGCGGAAAAAGAATACAAAGAATTCAGTTGAACATGACCAGAAAAATTGTACAAGTTCTAATGTTCCAGGAAAACATGTGATTTAGATACATAGTCTGGAACCTCGATTTAGTTCACCAAGTATAAATCTCATGACTAAAAAAATCAAAACATAAAAATTAAATTCAGATGAATTATTTTTGAAAAAATAAATGATGTCAAATTTAACTAACTAAAAGTATAATGAACTTCAAAGTCCAAATATCATTGATCAATAGGGCATTAAGAAATTAGCCTGCTATTAAGCGAAGCAAAACAAAGTAACTAGTAACCAGTGGACCAAATTCTTTTGGTTATCAGTTCACGGCTATGCGTTCCTATTTGAAGTGATGGTACATAACATCCTGTGATTTCAATAAATGTGAAAGAATCCAAATTGACCAATTTGGTTAAAGACTACTCTAAAACAACAAGACAAGAACAGCAGAAATTATTTAATTTGTTTCTCAGAAATTTCAGCAAGGTCACTTAATATTCATTTGCAACCATTGAAACTCTAGCTCTTAATAGACAGCCGCCACTTTTTTCAAAAGGACTGAACTGATGCATATTTCTCTAAGAACCCATCTTCCCTCCATTCTGCTGCATTTTACAAATTAGTGACGAGCCTTCGATTTACAATGCAGGAATAATATCATGCCCTTGCAAAGGACATCACCAATGGCCATTTTAAAAAAGCATTGGATAAAATAGAGGGAATGTTATAAGGGCCACTAATATTTAGAATATTAAATTAACTTTTCAAAACAAAAAACAAAAAAACCTTTCCAAAAGAAATACCAAACCATCTCATTATGAATGCGCAAGTTGCATGTCCTGGAAAGAAACATGTACTATAATACAGGATCCTTTAGAGCAGGCCTGGATTCCCAGGTACGTGAAGGCAACCAAACTTGCAATATGCATTATTATTTCATTTTTGTCACTCTACCGCAGTTATGAGAAGATAAGTATACCCGGTGTTGCTTCTATTACAACTAGAGACTTGGAGTCGTGTACACTGCGGACAACCAACACACTTATCCATTTCAACCACACATTTAAATTCCCTTCTTTACCAATCAAACACTCAATTCCAACCATCCACTTAAATCTCAAGCACATATTTAAAACTCCAAGCTATATCAACCATCAACTTTATTCTCAAGCACATATTTTGAACTACAGTCTAAATCATCTGTCCACTCAAATTTAAAGATTTAAGAAAAGAAAACTTGATGTGCCGTCTCTCACATGTTGTGGACATGCTAAATACAAGCAGCCTAAAGTTCTACAGAAATCTACAGCTATAGGAAGTTCATCACTAAGAATTGATTATCATTAACACCACTTCAATTTTTGTCCCACCTCTCTCCCTGGCAAATAAATAAATTCCAAAGGTTTGGGTTGACATAGTCTGCAGCCGTCACTGTCACAGAACTAAAGGAGTATTCTCGCTACTGTCTCAACGTTTTGCAACAGCCAACAGGGATTGAGAATAGAAAAATGGCACCGAGGTTTTAAAACACGGTTTCTGAGTGTCCAAGATAGGTAAGCTTCGGCAGGTTTTATTTGGTTTTGTTCCAAGCTCCAGTTTTGGTTTTGAAATTTTTTTAGTATAAACATATAGTATACAGAACAGTTTATCAGAGTACCAGTTCTCTTATAAATTTACAAAATTTAAGTGTTAATTGAATAAGATATATATTTGCTTTTTGAAGATGTGAATGGTTTTGGATTCTTTCAGTATTATACAAATTACAAGGGCTATGATGACAAAAAGTAATACTTGTTGATCTTTATTAGATAAGAGGTTTTGATCAGGTCAGATGAATTAAAAATCTGACCTTATCTAACTATTACTTTATATGTTTATAAGGTGGACAACTTCATTATCCTAAGTTCCCTCATCCTTTCTTTGTCTCTTATCAGTTCGCCTTGTCCTGCTAGGTTTCGGCGCCAAAAAGAAAACCATAACCTATCTTGACTCTTTTGATCCCTCTACCTCTTTGGAAATGGCGGTGATGAAGAAACCTAACCCTTTATTTCTCTGTCTCTCCCTTCTGGTCAAATATAGAGGCTGTGATGAACAAAGAATGATGTAAAAGGCTACTTTTCCCTCTTTGATCTCCTTTTCCCATCCTTCCTTTTAACAGCGTGGGGTTTGAATTACTATTTTGGAATTTTTAACCATTTCTTTAACTTCGGTTGAAACTTATTTTATAGCACTGTTTTAAAAAATAAAATATCCTTCAAAATCAATAGAAAACAACCGATACTGATTCACTGCAGAAGAAACCTTAAACCATGAACTGTATATGCATCAGCGCATGCAACAATAACAGTTTAAAATTGGCAGAATAACCAGCTCTATTCTGTTATGGAAGATGATGGTGGTGGTTATGATGATTGATGATGTGTGTCAGTACATGAAGTTCCTGCATGTATATACACTAATACACATGCGTATGGAAATTCTTCACTAGACATTTACCAAAACTAAAATGTTAAGATATCTACAAAATTATTATAACAAAACTCACATAATAAGCGAATAGTATAAAGGCATAACACTGACATTTGTGTAGATCGTGTTTTAATAAACTGTAAGCCGTGGGTGCCCAAACATGAGTATATGTGCAGACACCTAACCAAGACAAGCTCTTTCCAGCAAACGAAAACAAAGACGAGAAACTATTAGCACTCAAGGATTTACATAGATGATGCCAATGCCTGCTAAACTCTTTACACCCCCCCCCCCCCCCCCCCCCTCCAAAACAAAAAAAAAGGCGTACTTCGAACATGCAATAGAAAAACGAAAAGGAAAAGCTTGCCATAAAGTCAACTTGCAGGTAACTAGAATATTTAGATTTAGTGGGAAGCATACTGACCGTACTCCATGATGAACATCACGATGATTCTGATGACCCGAAACACCAAATTTATCAAATGTGATTAACTGGAAGGAAATAAACCATGTGCGTTAGCATTACACAAAATGATTTTTAGAACATATTACAGAGGCTACTCATTCTACAAGAGATTTGCAGAACCATGTATGCATATCACATACAAGATAATAGAGGTACAGAATGTTGCTGAAGTTCAAACTTGTACAAGGGATTCCATTAACTATAAAAAAACATTCTGGGTAAACCTGAATCCTCTTAACATTTACAAAATAAACTAGATAAAACACGGAGAATTCTAAGAACCGGTATTAGTGGAATCCTTGTGACCTAATAATATAATCTTCATTTAATATAAAAGGATTAAATGATAAATTATATGTAAATGATCCCATCAGAGACAAGCATGCCATGTCCCCATGCAAAAATACAAATGAAAATTTTGGAGATAGATGTGGTTAATCCTTTTAAATTTGTGAATAGCAAAGAACAAGGTTTCGAACATACCATTTTCATTTCAAAAGTAATCAATCTGAAGCATACCACATATACTCAATTTCAGCCATATTGGTCCATATAATCATTATTCTGATTTCTGACTAGTTCTCATTTTGTCAGGCTTTGTAAGGGCCATACACAAATGCAAACATATTCTGTGTGTTGTAATGGATTTGTATGTATACGTACATATCACTATAAACAGATTCTGTAACTATAAACTCAAAAGTGTTTTCAGAGCTTTTTGGAACCCCTAATTCAGCTGCAGTACCCCGAAATGCCTTCCTACAGATGTAAGTGGTCCTGCAAGGCGAGAAACTAAGTCTTGAGGGTTGTAGGAGAGTCTCCCACCTGTACAGAACACAACTTGGTTGCCGAGAAGGGGTCCCAATTGGCATATACTGGGTATGAAAGACACTAACATACAACCTCCAAAACTTCAGTTCTTGACTTCATGGACCACTTGAAACGGTAGGGAGGTATTTCCAGTCATTTTATCTCAATAGTGCCTAAACCATTCTTCTTCGAATTTCAGGTGCTGAACAAAGCCCAAATCACATTACATATATAAGGGAGGCCCCTGTACTGCCCCCAAAATTATGTTCTCACTCTTCGGGACCACTTGAATCAATAGGGAGATGTTTTCAGGTACTGTAGCCCACAATGCCCTAAAAGAGCCTCTTTTCAAGTTTCTGGGAGCCGGAAAGGGCCCAAACCGAATTCTATATAAACAGGAGATCAACATACAACCTTACAAACTTCACATCTCGCCTCCCGGGGCCATTTGCATCAATGGGATGGTACATCCGAGTAAATGCAGCTAATCTGAGGGGTCCAGAAAGCCCAATAAATCCCGTTCTCGAATGCTGGAACCCAGTAGGTAAGGGATCGGGTCGAGTTATATGTAAGGGAAAGACCCCCTAAAGCCTTCAAAATTTCACTTACAGCCATCCCAAGTTGTTCGTGTTAGGGAGGTACTCCAGGTATTGTAGCTCATACAAGAGAGTAGCTCCTACAATAAATTAGGAAAGTAAAGAACCTCTTTGTTAACAAGATCCTTATTATAAACTTTTTTTTTGTTGTTGAAAATATAGTTACTATAAAGTGCATCTACCTTATTGCATCTCTCCATACCAAATCCAACCAGAGTAAGTAGCCCTTCTACAGATTTTGGCAATCCTGTTTTTGTAGGCAGTCTATGATATCTCTAACATAAATACCTCCTATCCTTCTGAACACATTTAGTCACCATGATCATCATATAGCCTTTTCCTGTTATATAATCTTAAAACATCGTCTTTGTAGCCATTCCGAATTATGTAGATTTACTTGACTTGAATGACCTTTGTTCCAAATTTAATTATCTACTTAAAAAGGAAGATTGGGGAAACAAATCTACTTAAAAGGGAAAATAATCATGTGCATGATTACTCATCAATATACTTTAAAGGAACTTAATAGCATCCTGGATTTTTTGCTTCCCACTAACTCTAATCCGTTCAAGGTGGGAATGTATTACTTGAAGCTTGAGTCTTTGACTGTCCTTCCCCCACTCAATTAGAATGTTCAATTCCAGCTACAGCCTATGAAGGAAAACGGCTCAGATCAGGCATCCATGATAGGTCAAACAATCCCAATCCATTGAGGAGGCAAGCAGACACATACAGGCTCCCTAGAAACCCAAAAGGAAGGAAGTTATTAAAACTCCCTACTACCACACGATAGTAGAACTGTTGAAGGGGTTTACATTCCCCTGCTACAATCACACATAATTCAAATATTAAAACTTCCCAAAATCAAACTAGTGGCCTTACTAATATACAAAATCTTACAATGTAGATATTGTACCAGAAACTACATAAATAAGAATAAGAGTCGTCATAACCCCCTTTAGTCAAGCACATAAAAGTATATACATAGTATGAGAATTTACTAAGCAAATATATATCATATATGGACCAGCAATGATAAGGAACATCTAGTTATCTGAGGTAGAACTTTTTCTTGTATTGGTTACTGTTGGAATTTGGGAGTACTTGAAATCAATGGTACTACATATGTCCATTCCTCCGTGGAGGTTTATCAAGTTTAGAGGCTGGCATTATGAGGAAAGGATAGGCTAGGGGAAGTGATCACAAACTTGCAGAAAGAGGGCTCAACACGAACACTATATTAATTATGCATAACAGAGTAACATACAAAAGCTTGCTATAGCACAAACTGACTTGTAATTGTCAATAGACATTGAGAGGACGGACCGGGGCTTTTTGAACATTAAAGCTTCACATCAATGACTAGAATCTCCAGAAATTTTATTAAATTTATAAGTATCTTTAGTATAAATAAAAGTGAGATAAATCAAAATGAGAAAGAGGCTTCGATAAATAATGAAGTTTAGATATTACCAAAAGGGAAGATAACAAAATTCAAAATAAAAGGTTATCATTTGGCTCTTCCAAGTTCCAAAAAGTACTTATCATATATCGTGTGTAAGGGGTTTGATACTCAATTCTAGCAGGCTATGCTTCAATGAGGGTAGGGGTTTGGTACTCAATATATTATATAAGAAAAAAAAAGCAACAATAATGATTAAGGATATTAGACATTATATGCAACTCAGAAAAGAAGAAGGGGCTATACATTGAGGCACTAAATCAGTATACGACACAAGTGGACACAGATCATGAAAAATTATACCTTTAGGTTTAAGCATATGGGATATATATGGAATGAGTATCGAGGAAAAGGAAATAAATAGAAGGTCTTACAAAGTCAATACCGCACATTCTGATTTCCTCTTTGACAATTGTTGATATTAACTGATGATCCCAGTGATGACCAAATCCATCCTAGCAGTATTCAGGAATTAACAAAATAAATAATTTGCTCGAGTTTTCATTCATGAGAGAAACTGGTAACTTTGATTAACCTGTAATTTTGGATGATCCAAGATTTTAACTTGTTTTGGTGGAACCTGCGAAAAAAAATTTACAATGAATGCCACAGATTTACTATTTACTAGTATGGTTTTATAGAACTTGTATAGGTAGTAACCTTAAGAACTGCGCATGCCCGGTAAAGCTCGTCCTTCCGGATATTTCCCTTGCCTTCGGCATTTCCTGCATAAATAACTAAGACACTTGAAGAGGTATCAAGCAACTGTTCAGCTTAAAAATTCAGCATCGTTAACCGTTCTAAAAATCAAGTGATGTCATATTTTAGCATCTAAAGATAGGATCATGTTCATCCATCATGAATGGTATCATGATAACTATGGAATGAATCTAAGCTGATTTTAGATAGGTGTGAAACTCCCACCCTTATTTGTCATTCTGGACAGTAATTCTCCTCTTACAATCTTCTAATCCTTCAAAATATGCCTTGTATCACTTTTCAATTCCTTTATATTCTCTCCTCTAACCAGCTAATCTTCTCTTTGTTGGAATTCAGTAACATTCTTGGTCGATCATGTATGGATTACAAGTATAGGGAAGTAGGAGATCAAGCTATAACTAACCATAGCCATTAAACGGGCATGTTTATAGTAGCCTACAGATCTATAACCCACAATGAACTAAAGACCATTTGTTATGGCTCTCTCTACAGAACCGTTGATCAGATTTACCCATTAACTTAATAATTGATATAGTTCTTAAAGTGTTGATAAAGTTCTTAAAGTGATTACTGAATGGTTATTAGATGGTTTAGTGGTTAGGTATGCTTCACCAAGATTACAGCTTTTTAAAATTTATGATGCTCATTATCTAAGATAAAAATACTCATGGAGAACAGACAACAAAAATATACCCTCAATCAGTGTCTGCAATATTCATCTGTGTAAACCATCTCCCTGAGCAAGTAGCAAATTGGCCAGTTTTGAACAACTATTGGATTAATATGATCAAGCAATTTTGTATTGTTTTGAGTACCCAGCTTTATCACCAAAAAGCCTGTCATTGTGTATGTAACCCCTGTTTTTCAATTTGTGTATTTTGGAGTGTATTTTTCGTTTTGGTGTATTTTCTCTCTTGTATTTTTTCTGAACCGTATATTGAGTTGTTTCAATATATTTTCATTTTCTCTTCTCATTCTTGATTTTTTCGAGTTATTTCTGATTTCTTGGTTGTTCTTGATTATGGTTGTTGTTTTCGCTCTTTATTGTTGTCTCGTTCTCTTTATTTGTGTTTTGGGTGCTCTTGGTGATTTGGTGTTCTACCCCATTCCTAATCCTATTATTTTGATCCCTAATTGATTACCAAAACCATATTACCCAATCCTAACTTGAATCCTATTCAATTTGATCCCCATTTGTCTTATTGGGTCAATCCTATTCATACTCCTAATAAATCCATTAACCTAAATACCCATTAACCCTATTCGCCTCCTTATATATATACCCTACATCCCCTCACACAAACTCTAACCCTAACACCTAAAACCCTAGCCCCCGGTCTACCTCTCTCTCCCTCTCTCTCTCCTTCCCGGCTGCACACCCCAACCCGAGCCCCCTCAAACAGGCCAGCAACCCCAGGCCGACCCCAGGCCAACAGCCCCCTCCTCTTCTCCGGCCTGTGTTCAACCCCGGCAACACCACCAGCCCAATCCCCCTCTCCTTGACCATCCCGACCATCTCCTACACCACCATAACAACCCTCTTGCACCATATAATCCCTCTACTCTCTCGTGGTGTTCTCTTGTGGCCGCAAGCCACTTTGATCATCTCTCGCGTTTGGAAGTCTTGTTCGTGTGGAGGTTTTCGCTCTAGTTGCTTGGATTTGTTGATTCACGGATTTTCGTTCGTGGATTTTGCTCCTACTTTGATTGCATCGTTCTTCATCCCCGATTTAAGGCAAGTAACTTGTACTCCAATTTATTTGTTTAATACAAATCAAAAAGTTCACCTATAGTATAGTTGGGTCTAGAGACGACTCTTGTTTGTGTTTTTCTTGATGGATTTTGTCTCTATTGTGAAAACTTGACCATAGATGACTCACGACACAATCTTGACATGAATTAACTTAGAATTTGGCCGTTCTTGATTTTGATAATGTATGTGAGACTTGTGAAAGAATTTGTGTTTTGGTTGAGACCCATGTGAAATACTCGGTGTGGACATGTTAGATACCCTAATTCATAATGTTTAGACACTTGGTAGACTCAATTTCATGTTTGGGTGTGTTTGGATCAATTTTCTTGAATCTATGTCGATTTTGTTTTTAAGGGAAAAATCTGTAGTTTGTCACTGTTCTGTTTTGGTTGCTGTTTTGGACTGTTTTAAAGTCAATATCTTGACTTCGGTATAAAACATGAGTTTTAGAGAATTTCATCTATTTTCAAACCCCTCTGACCTTACTTGATTTTGTTTTCGTATGACTGAGTTATGACTGTTTTACTACAGAGGTGTCGATCTTTTACAGATTCTGTTTTTCGGTAATTTTGATAACAAATCATTTTAAAGAACTATGCTACATATATTATTTTGATCCAAAACGTTGGTCAGTATTTCTTTATTTAGTTAGGATTACCCAGAATTTTGGTGAAATTTATTGATGTTGTTTCATGCTCGCTTATGAAATCTATACTTGTTCTATTTCGCTCACTGATCTGTAAAGAACCTTATTTTCACTATGATTCTTTTTACTGTATGAAAAATGTTTGTGAAATATGAAAGTTGATATATTTTATCTATTTTCACCTCCCTTTGGCGGATTTGGATTTCGTTCCACTGGTTGCAAGATACTTCAGTTTACGTACAGCAGTGTTGGGAATTTCAGATTTTCCAAAGTGTCAATTCTTGATATTTTCTTATTTTTGATGACTAAACTAATTTTACTGGAATATTATGAAACTTTATCTGTTGATTCTAGACATATAGGGGAATACCCCAGATTTTTTCTGAATTTATTTGAGAGGTTTTGGTGCAGTTTTCCTGACTGAGAATTCGTTTTCCTGATTTCTGACTCAACATGTTTTCTGTTTTCAAATCTGTTTTGAGTTACGATGTTGTGAATTACTATATGACTTATTTATACTCGCTGGATTCGTGCGGAAGTCTATTTTCCAGATCCAATGACGGATCCAGATTTGGATGTTTGTAGTAGTAGAAATCACTGTTTTAGTACAACACTGTCTTGTTGTCCTGAATTTGAAAACTAGTTGTTTTATCCTGTTATGTGTTATCTTGTACCTGTAGTTATTTATCTTGCACCCTGAACCTGAAACATGTTTATATCCTGTTATCCTTGCTTTGTTTTGCGACACATACTTGCATGCCTGATTATAATAATAAATGACCAAGACGGGGTTTAAGAGAAAGATCTAGTAGTGAAAAATATAGAAACGTATACTTAGAAGATGACCTGTGTCCTGACTGCCTGTTGTGCTCATAACTACATGATTGACGATCCTGTTACCTGTACCTGATTGCATGCTTCCATATAGGAAGATGTACTCAGAGATAACCACTAGGTTATGCTTGTTTCCTGTACCTAACTGCATACTTCCCTTAGGAATGTGTACTCGAAAGAGAACCACTAGGTTCTACCTGTTCCTGTTATTTCTGTTTCCTGTACCTAAGTACACTGCCCTATGGGCTCCACTATGAAACCTAAAGCGAAACTGTTTGTTGTAAAAACCATGTAGTAAAAGCTGGGATGCATGAAGTGCTACCTAGATAGTAATATAACAAGACTTGACATGACATAATCTGTTTACCTGTTACCTGATACCTGTTACTTATTTACCTGTTTACCTGTTACCTGATACCTGTTGCATGTTTACCTGTATACCTGTTTTCTTGACACTTGATATATGTTACTTGTACCTGTTAGTATATCATGCTACTTGTTTCTATTTTTCTGATTCATGCTAGATATTATATTTCTGTTGACACACTTATACCATGCTAGGCCTGTTTCTTAAAATTATCTAACCCCTGTACATGTATCCTACATTATAAGTGGTCTGTAACTTGCAATTAACGGGCACTTGTTTTCTCTTTCCTTCTCCTGCAAATTTACTAATTGCAGATCAGGATGGACGACTGCCAGATGGTATTGGCGAGATGATGTAGTAGTGCTGGATTTTCTACTTTATTATTATTATTACTTGTTACTTGAACTTGGATAAAATGTACTTGATGACTTGGATATTTATCTTGTATTTGGGCGATGTGAGTCATGTGATCCAGGATATTTAACTTGTTCAGAACCTGATTATTTGAAATTATTATATTTGGTTTCAAGTAATTCCTGTTGGTATCTTGTTTCAATTATGCATGTCTGGTTGTATCTTTTACTTCCGACTCTGATTATTCATGTGGTATGTTGTAAAGATTCCTGAACAGCTTATGCATGATGAAAATTATTCGCTGGACTTTTGTTACGTATCCGTATTCCGTATTCTTTTTAGAAAGCGGGGCGTTACAGTGTACAGGAGAAAGCATTTGCACAAAGTTATAATTCACAGCAACATAGACTGCATGCTATGGGGATGGCTAAATAATTCCTCTTTTCTCTATTCAACTCTTTTAACGGCAGTTCTGTCAAAAGCCACTACACAGGCAGGGTTGACCCAAGGTTGCCCTATAGCGGGATAAGTATTACCACCTTATAATCTTTTTGTGAAAGGAAATTTAAAAAAAAAAAAAAGAATTAACACAGAGAACTTCTGCTGCTCTCATCCTGCACTTGCACCTCCCTCATTTCCAATGGATGTCTCTTAGTATCAGAGGTCAAAGGGATTAGGTAAGGCTGGACTCTTGCCACATTTAAGTTTGGCAGGATGAGCGGAAATGGTAGAACTCTTTAAAAAAAGTATTGAAGGACAGCTGAAAGGCAGTAAGAAGTAGGTGGGGAAGCGTGAAAGGCATAAAATGAAAGCCCGATTGGTAC
Source organism: Hemerocallis citrina (assembly GCA_017893485.1). Taxonomy (NCBI): domain Eukaryota; kingdom Viridiplantae; phylum Streptophyta; class Magnoliopsida; order Asparagales; family Asphodelaceae; genus Hemerocallis; species Hemerocallis citrina. The sequence goes on from JACEHZ010000703.1 coordinate 121,303, forward strand.
AAGATGAACGTATGTCCTTTCATACATTTTTCTTTTTCTTTTTTTCACCACAAACCAAGTGACACCTAGGTCGCATTACCTCCTCACTTCCCTTGTGCTGGCTACCACCTTCAATGACCCTAGTTACGGGCCAGTATAAGGTAATTTCAAATAAATTATTGATCAAGTGCTGCCATATATAACTAACATTACAGATATGGACCAAGTCATGTTGAAATAGCCAAAGCATTTGTAGTGCAGTTGGCAAGATTTTTCGCTCTCAAGTGAAAGGTCACAGCCTCACAGGTTTCATTCCACGGAATTAATTAGGAATGTTGGAAAATCCCTCTCTTCCCAATGTGGGCAACTATGTTAGATTGTCAACAACAACAAAAAAGTGAGAAAGAAATCAATCAATCAATCATGTCGATATAACTGATTTACATTACGCTGGAAAAAAAGATGTATATGATGTGGTATAGATGACGCGGCCCCATATGAGCCATCAGATCTCCTCAGATTTCGCTCCCCTATGATCATCAGATCAAAACAAGTCCAACAGGCTTCAGTCAATTCTGGCCCACTGGCTAACGGGTCCGACCCGGCCCACCAAGGTCAGAGACCCATTAGCCCCTGCCTATAAATACCAGAACCCCTCCTCACTTTGAAAGTTAATAAAAATTTACCCACCTGAACCCTAGCTACTGTTGCTTTCTCAGTGACTGACTAGATAGTCGGAGGGCCTATCGCCGGGACTTCTCTCGATGTTTCTAGGCATTGTGCATGTGCCCAAATTCGAGCTGAGCCTCTAAGATCCGAGTCGAGCATCCAGCCTCTTCCACTTTCCTGCTACCCCCGAGCCGATCCTACAGCCGAGGATCAGATCAACGCCAGTGGGTCATGCCTTCCGCTTCACAAATTACAAGAACTCACACATGTTGCCCCCACACCCAAAAACAAACAGCATCAGATTGACGCCGTCTATGGGAACGCTACTGGCACCGGTCCAATCCCAGCCTAGGACGTCATATCGAATTCAGGCTCTTTCATGGCTCCCAAAGCCAAAAGGGCCGTCACCTCTGGACATCGTCCGGACCCTCCTCCCCTTCACAGCCACGCGGACGCCTAAGGCTCTGACCAACCGCAAGCCAATGGCGCAGCCAGACCCGGACCAGGCGCTTCTCACTCAGTCGCGACTGATTTGTGGCGCGTCATCCAGAATCGGCAGGCCAGCCGAACAAGGGGAGGGGCCGCTTCCAATTCAGTCCCGAACCAAGGCAAACAGCCAACCTTAGAACGGGAACCAGGGCACAACCGCTCACTCCGAGGACCTCCACCCTCGCGTGACCCTATGGAGCAGGCCCCAGTCACGATGACCGAGTTCCAAAACTTTAGGAACGAGGTCCTCTATATGATCCGAGGCGGTCCCAGGACCGAGGCGCGCAACAACTCCTACCCTCAGTCAGAAGCTCGGGGCAGCGAATCCCACGGATCGACCCGCCCACTAGAACAAGAAGACGCCGTCCTTCGACGCCTCCGGAAGATGAAGAACCGCCTCGCCCATCTCGGCGAGGGCGGGAAAATGCCAGGCCAAGGTCACAGGCCGAACCGACCCCTATTCTCCGCCCAAATCTTGGAAGCTAAAATCACCAGAAATTTCAGGCCTATCCAAATCAAGACATACAACGGCGAGGGTGATCCCGTTGATCACATGGAAGGGTTCAAAATCCTGATGTTGATTCACAGCGCTTCGGATCCTCTCCTATGCCGCGTCTTTCCTGCCACCCTGCGTTGTCCAGCTCGGGAATGGTTCTCGAAGCTCACCCCCAGTTCGGTCTTTCTCGTTCGACCAGCTAGAAGCAAGCTTTCTAGCCCACTTCGTGACCAGCAGAAAGGTCGAAAAAACGAGCGCATCCCTTCTGGACCTCACGCAGAAGGAAGGGGAGCCACTCCGCGAGTTCGTTCGAAGGTTCACCGCCGAGGCAAGGTCAGTCTCTTCCCTCGACGCGGGCGTCGCTTAGGCAGCTTTTCGGCACAGTGTTCGCCACGGACAGCTGAATGCCTCCTTAGCCAAGAAACCACCCCTCGACTTCCCCGACCTCCTCAACAGGGTCGATAAGTACATTCGGGCAGAGGAGGCTCTGCACCCCGAGAGCACCAAATAAGCCACGGCCAAAGGGAAGCACAAGGCGGACGACGCCGAGCCCACCAAAAAAGCCACGAAAGACGCAGATGGTCTGAAGAGGCCTCCTCCGGTCTCCCGTTTTGAAAGATATACGCTGCTGACCCAGAACGTGTCAACCATCCTATTGGAGATCGAGGACAAAGGGATCGTCCGACTCCATCCCCGACCGAGCAACAATAAGAAGCGGGACCAGAGATTCTACTGTCGTTTTCACCGGGACAATGGACACGAGACGGACAACTGTCGTGCCCTTAAAGACGAGATCGAGACCCTCATCCAGTGAGGGTACCTAGGGAGTTCACCCGAGCCAACCCAAGAGACCGGCGGGATTCGAGGAATCTGAGGCCTTCGCCTCCTCGAACGGTGAACCGGCGACCCGAGCAGGATCCCGAGCCCGAGGACACCGGGGGCAGGCCATCCTACACTACGTCCATGGCGGACCCATGGGAAGGGAATCCAACACTTCCCGTAAAGCCTTCCTGCAAGAAGTAAATTCTGACCGCGACCATCCCCTCCGCCCAGGTTCAATAGCGGACAGCCTCCTCCGGAGAAGACCTGGAGGGCGTCCGACCCCCGCACTGCGACACCCTCGTCATTAGCCTCGTCATGGCGAACTTCGAAGTCCACCGAATTCTCGTGGACAACGGAAGCTCGGAACATCCTCTTTTTTGAAGTATTTGAAAACCTCAAGCTCCCCTGCAAGAAGCTAAAACCGGCCGGGTACACCCTTCATGGGTTCTCGGGCATCTTCGTCCAAATTGAGGGGATCGTGACACTAGATGTCACAGCTGGGACGACCCCTATCATACGGACCAAATCAATGGACTTCATGATGGTCAACATCAAGGCTGCATACAACGCCATTCTCGGCCGACCGGACCTCTGTTCCTTTCAAGCAGTCCCCTCGGCCTACCACTTGAAACTGAAGTTCTCCACCGACCTCAGGGTCGGTGTCGTCCGAGAGAACCAGGAGTCTGCACGTTCGTGCTACATGACCGTGGTAAGGGGCGGGGTGTTCCCCCTTGAGGCAGTTGAACTTCCACCTGAAAGAAACCAGTCGAGTCGAACCCGCAGACGAATTGGAGGTCTCATTCGAGGCAGAGGACAAGTCTAAGTGGTTCCGTGTGAGCCGCTCCCTGTCCCCCGATCTGAAACCGACCCTCCTTGATTGTATTCACCGCAATATCGACTTCTTCGCTTTGAAACCGTCCGACATGCCCGGGATTTCCTAGGACCTAATCATGCAAAGCTGAGCGTCCACCTGAGTTCCGAGCCGATCCATCATAAGCGACGCAAGTTCGCCCCAGAGAGGCAACAAGCAGTAAAAGTTGAGGTGGACAAACTGTTGTCCGCCCGGTTCATATAAGAAGTCAGTTATCCCAAGTGGCTAGCTAACGTCGTGATGGTAAAGAAAGCAAGCAGTAACTGGAGGATCTGCATAGACTTCACGGATCTCAACAAGGCATGCCCCAAAGATCCTTTCCCTCTCCCAAGCATCGACGCTCTGATCGACGCAACGTCGGGTCATGAACTACTGACCTTCATGGATGCATTTTCAGGCTATAACCAAATCCAGATGTTCCCTCCCAACATCACCAAGACGTCCTTCGTAACCGACCAAGGTTTTTACTGTTACCAGGTCATGCCCTTCGGGCTAAAGAACGTCGGTGCCACCTACCAGAGGCTCGTCAACCGGGTCTTTAAAGAACAGATCAGTCGTAACATGGTGGTATACGTCGACGACATGCTCATCAAGGATTGACAGGGCAAGATCATGTGGCTGACCTCGAAAAAGCCTTTGGCGTCCTACCCGCTAAGTGCGCCTTCGGCATCTCCTCAGGAAAAAAATTCAGGTTCGTCGTCAGCCAGCGCGGCATAGAGGCGAACCCCGAGAAGATCCAGGCCATAATCGACATGGCCCCTCCCAGAAATATAACCGACCAAGGTTTTTACTGTTACCAGGTCATGCCCTTCGGGCTAAAGAACGTCGGTGCCACCTACCAGAGGCTCGTCAACCGGGTCTTTAAAGAACAGATCAGTCGTAACATGGTGGTATACGTCGACGACATGCTCATCAAGGATTGACAGGGCAAGATCATGTGGCTGACCTCGAAAAAGCCTTTGGCGTCCTACCCGCTGAGTGCGCCTTCGGCATCTCCTCAGGAAAAAAATTCAGGTTCGTCGTCAGCCAGCGCGGCATAGAGGCGAACCCCGAGAAGATCCAGGCCATAATCGACATGGCCCCTCCCAGAAATATCAAGGAGGTTCAACGACTCACGAGAAGACTGGCAGCCATCGACCGCTTCCTCTCCAAGTCTGTAGAGAAGTCCCACCATTTCTTCAAGGCCCTCCGAGGGGCGAAAAGCTTTGAATAGGGCGACTCACAGCAACAGGCATTTGACCAACTAAAGACTTACCTCGCCAACCCTCCACTCCTAAGCAAACCCGAACCGAGAAAACCCCTCCTGCTTTACCATTCAGCCTCGAAAAACGCGCTCAACGCCGTGTTGATCCGAGAAGAAGATGGGGTTCAGAAGCCCCTCTACATGTCAGCAAAGTCCTGCTCTCAGCAAAAATGGAAAAGGTCGCATACGTCCTGGTCATGGCCGCACGAAAGTTCCGTCTTTATTTTCAGGCCCACTCGATTCAGGTCCTTACGGACCAACCTCTCAAGGCCGTCCTCCACAAGCCAGAAAATTCTAGCCGCTTAGTCAAGTGGTCGATCGAGCTGAGCCAGTACGACATCAGCTATCAACCTAGGACAGCCATTAAAGGGCAGGCCCTCGCCGAATTCATTACGGAGTACACCATCTCCGAACCTTCGGAAATTCAGAAAGGGGACCGGATTTGGGAGGTCTATGCCGACGGCTCGTCTTGCGAAGTCGGGAGCGGCGCAGGTGTCATCCTCAAAGGTCCCGACGACTTCCTCATCCAGTATTCTCTACGCTTGAACTTTCCTAACTCCAACAACGAGGCAGAATACAAGGCGATGATCGCAGAGCTCACATTGGCACATAAGGTGGGAGCAAGGCGAGTCAGGACCTTTAGCGACTCCCAACTCGTGGTTAACCAGATCACAGGAAAGTATGAGGCTCGTGAAGGATTACCCTGTCATGCCCCGCTTCCCAAAAGGGAATACGAAATACGAATTTGAGACAAAAGTCCAGCGAATGACTTTCACCATTCATGAGCTGTAAGGATCTTTACAGCAATACACAAGAATAAATAAGAATAAACATGAAATAATTATCCGTGCATGCATGAAACAATTTAATATGATCAACGGAATTACTTGAAACAAATACTGAATTCTCAAATAATCATATCTTGAAACAACAAGTCACATGTCCCATGTTCTGGGACAAAAACACCCAATACAAGATTCAAGTAACAGTGAATACAATTTATTCAAAGGCTAAATTTTAAAAAAAAAACCCCACCAAGTTTTGGGCCATTTTAAAAAAACCGCACTAAGTTTTTTTTTATAAAAATGACACAAAATTTCAAAAAACTCCACTGGTTTGTTAGGGTTAGGGTTAGTTCGGGGACGTTTATTTAAACATCTGATTAGTTAAGTGATGTTTTTTTAAACACAAACGAAAGATGAATGTGGTTTTTTTAAACACAAATGAAAAATGAAAGTGATTTTTTTCAACCCTACCCTAACCCAACCTTAACCCTAACCCTAACCCTAACTAACCCAGTGGAGTTTTTTGAAATTTTGTGTTGTTTTTTTATTTTAAAAAACTTCGGTTTTTTTTAAATGGCACAAAATTCAGTGCGGATTTTTTAAATTTAGCCTTATTCAAAAACAGGAAATAACTCAAGCAGGAGCTCTAGCCAAGCCCAGAACACTTAGTCACTTACACCTTCAGGCAGCTAGTCACCGAAATCTGCAAATTGACAATTTGCAGGAAAAGCGAACAGGAAAAAAACGTCGGTCAGTGCATGTACTGCAGGCAACAAGTACGGAAAACAGATATAAAATATACAGAGTAGCAACAAAAAGCAAGTACTGAAGTAAGCATAGAGGAGATGTGATAGCAAAATAGAGCAACTGAATCTTAATCAAGAACAGAATCAAGTAATATGATAAGATAACAAGGTGCAAGTAGCATGCAAGCAAGTAACAAGTAGCATGCAAGCAAGTAACAAGTGTCAAGTAGCATGTACAAGTAACAGGAATGAGCAAGTGATCATGTTATTTTCAAGTCTTGTATCTAGTCCTATCTAGGTAACACTTCATGCGTCCCAAATTTTATCACATGGTTGCTACATTCAGACAAGTTGCATTTAGATTTCGTAGTGGATCATCTAGGGCCATGTACTCAGGTAGAAAGTATCAAGTAGTCGCGTGTCAAGTAATCAAGTGTCAAGTATTTCGTGTCAAGTATCAAGTATTAAGTAGGATATACGGATCCCCTTCCGATTACACATTTCTATATTTTCAATTACTAGATCTTTTTCTTAATCCCGACTTGATTTCTTGTTATTATTATTAAAGCAAGTATGAACGTGCACAAACAAGGTAAGAAAACATGACAAGAAACAAGGGACAAAGTTCAAGTTGGGTAGAAGACATGAACGGGTGACAAATAGTTCATAATAGGCCAGGAGACAACGAGGACAACGAGACTTTCAATTCTGGACAACAAGACATTGCTGCACCAAATCTGAGATTCTCGTTGCCACTGGAATGAAAATCTAGATCCGTCAGAAAATCTAGAAACTATACTCTAAGCCGAATCCAGCACATATACACAAGTCAAATAACAACTACAGAAACAGGGATCAAAACATCATTTTATACAGAATTCATGTTCAACCAGAAATTGCAAAGTTTTATTTATAAGCATGAAAATGGCATAAAAACACACTAATTAAATCTAGGAAAAATCTGGAAGGTTCCCTAGCATGTCTAGTATCAGCATATAAAATTTCATGAAATTCCATTTCAGATAGCATAGTCAATTAAATTTGGAAAACAAAATGATGTAGCAAATTTATGAATCTGAAATTTTGGACACAACAGTACTAAAACAGTGATAATTCACAAATTACAACTCGAAATCCAAATCCATCAAAAGGGTTGTAAAATTGACATACCAGGCTATATTTCATGTTCACAAAGTTTTAATCAACAGTGACTGGAATTAGGTTGAAAATAGAGTTCTTCACTGCACAGCATGCAGTTTTGGAAGTATATTGATTTGTATCGCAAGCATGAAATAAGTTATAAGAGTCGTTACACAATTCTACAAAATTTAGGGGTTGATCCCAGTCATGTATAATAATACCTAGAAAAATATTAAGTCCAAATTTTACTTTTAACATCAGTTTTAAAATAATAAAACATACAGCAATCTCATAAATCGGAATCTGAAAATTTCGACACAGCTGCAGTAAAACAGCGATAACTCACACATCAAAAATCAAAATTTAGATCCGTCGTAAGTTCTGAAAAAATAGACATCGAGGCATACGAATCATATTCACAAAATAATTTATTTTACTGACCTTAACAGGGTCAAAAACGTTGAACCAAATCAGACCAGCAGCAAAACGAAATCTCTTTTCATGCATTTAATCAAACAACTCATATGCAATAGATCAAAATTAGAATATAATGCAAAACATGATAGATTAGATATTCAATTCAACATGGCATTGGTATTTAACAAATCTACAACGACATAACACATCTAGTACACCAATCACATAACAAAAATGCACAACATACGATAGATCACGAACATGGATATATATACATCAAGAGATCTATCTAGATCTAGTTTATTTTTATATAGTGTGTGACAACTTATTATGATGGATCATGACTACGGATGGAGCAATGAATGAGATCAAGATTTTTAAGAGATCATCATGAGAACGAACACAAAAACAAGAGCAAGACTACATGCGGTATTTTGTACACATATACAAACAAAAATATTATACAAGTTACTTGCCTTAGGGTGAAGATGACGAATCTGACAGGAAAGAATAACGGGAATGAATCCTAGGCAACGAACACAACACATGACTCATGAACACGAGAGGGGCTTGCGGGATTGAAGTCGACGGCGGCTCGGACGGTGGCACACAGCGGACGGCGGCAGGCGGAATGATGGGATGGCGATGGGAGCATGGCGACAACTGGAGGTGGAAGAGGTTGCGGGTAGTGGAGATGGGTTGCGACTGAGGGAGGCTTACGGGATGAGATGAAGGCCGAGGATATGGCAGGGTACGGGTGTGGCACAGGGCGGCGCAACGTCGGGGTAGTCGCGAGGGGGGTGCGACGGCCGGAGGGGCAACGGGCGGTGGCCGGAAGGCGGGGGTCGGGTGAGCACAGGGAAAGAGAGAGAGATGAGTTGGAGAGAGAGATTGTAGTTTAGGGTTTAGGAGATAATGACTGTAGAGGGAGATACAACAAATTTGGTTATGATTATAAGGAGATTTCAGCAAGTTAGGATTTTGAGGAATCAAGGGAAGATAATTAGGAACATGATCTGCTTGTTAGGCAGATATGGAGAACGTGAGGAAAGATTTAAGGGAGACTAGGTAAAAGTGGGTATTGGATAGCGAGTTTAGGATCCAATAGAGCGGATTGATTGGGTTTTGGGTCTAAATAGCAGAGATAGGGTTAGAAACCAGATCCAATATGGTAGGCAATCAAATAATAGACAATTAGGCCATGAATTATAAGTAAATTCAGAATCAACAAATCATCAATAATTGGCAGAAAGAATTTGAATCAAGATTGAAAATCACAAAACTAAATTGACAACAAAAATGGATGGATTTTATTGAGAACGAAGGAACAATTACACGGTTTAGAATGAACAAAAGAATACAATCAGAATAGATACTCTGGAAAAAATAAATTCATACGAAAATACAAGAAGCAGATTACCGGAGTTACAAATCCTACCCACCTAACAAGAAGAACTTCGTCCTCGAAATTCAAACAAGAAGTACATAGGGTAACCCCGAAAAGAAAAGAAAGAACAACAAAACAAAGCTACACAAACAAATGAGTGAACTTCCGCTGGATATCCTCCTCCAATTCTCAAGTCGACTCCCCCGGCGAGTGAGGATTTCAGGAAACCCGAACCAACTTGATGACCTTGTTCTTCAACACATTCTCCCTCCGGTCCAAAATGGCAACTGGCGTAATCTCACAAGACAGATCCGGCTGCACGGACAACTCTGAGTAATCCATCACGTGGCTTTCATCACGGATATACCTCCTGAGTTGTGAGACATGGAAGACGTCGTGCACCCCAAACAAAGTCAGTGGCAATGCAAGACAATAGGCTACTTTGCCAATTCGTTCTACGATATCAAACGGCCCGATGAACCTAGGGCTTAGCTTGCCCCCACCACCAAACCGAATGACACCTCTCCACGGCGATACCTTAAGGAAAACATGGTCACCAACCTCAAACTCCAAGGCTCTCCTATGGACAACTGCTCATCTCCTCTGCCTGTCTTGTGCGGCCTAAAGGTGCTTCCTGATCTGAGTGACCACATCGACAATCCGGGTGATCAACTCCGGACCCAACTTTCTCTCACCAATGTCATCCCAACACACTGGTGATTTGCACTTCCGACCATATAGTGCCTCATATGGTGCAGCTTTAAGACTGGCCTGATAGTTGTTAACATACGAAAACTCTACAAGATGCAAGTGGTCCTCCCAAGATCCTTCGAACTACAGCACACATGACCTCAACATGTCCTCCAGAGTCTGGATGGTCCTCTCTGACTGTCCATCCGTCTGGGGGTGAAAAGCTATGTTGTACTTCAGTTTACTGCCCCGACTACTTTGAAGACTCCCAAAACTGAGACCTGAACTTCGTATCCCTGTCGGATACAATACTGACTAGAACCTCATGAAGCCTGACAATCTCTTGCATGTACTTCTCTGCTAGGCTCTCACTAGACTGTCCGACTCTGAAAGGAAAGTGAGCACTCTTCGTCAGTCGGTCCACAATCACCCAAATGGCGTTGACCCTTGGGACTCCTCGGCAAGGCGGTCACAAAATCCATTGTGATGTGCTTCCACTTCCACTCCAGAATGGGAAGAGGTTGAAGAAGTCTGGCGGTTCTCTGATGCTCTGCCTTCACCTGCTGGCAGATCAAGCACTGAGACACAAATCTTGTTACGGCCCTCTTTATACTATGCCACCAGAAGTGAAGCTTCAAGTCCCGACACATCTTAGTACCACCGGGATGAATAAAGTACGACGACTGGTGGGCTTCCTCAAGCAACTTCTGACGAACTTCACCCTTAGAGACACACAACCTGGACCCAAAACGAAGCGATCCAAATAGTCATATCTGTTCTGGATCCTGCCTCAACCTCTGCTCTGAATCTCTGTAACTGCTCATCATCAGCTTGAGTCTCTATAATCTGCTCAACAAGAGACGACTGTAACTGAAGCATCATGCAACTCCAATCAAAACTCCGCAAGATTGCATCCAATTCCAACCTCCTCATCTGCTCAACCAGTTCCCTCTACTGAGTTAGGAACGTGGCGGCTGGTCTTCTACTCAAAGCATCCGGCACCAAGTTGATCTTACTGGGGTGATACTGCAGATTAATATCATAGTCAGCCATCAGTTCCAACCAACGCCTCTGCCTCATGTTCAATTCCTTCTGAGTGAAGACATACTTGAGACTTTTGTGGTCGGTAAAGATTTCCACTCGGTCTCCAAATAAATAGTGTCTTCACAGCTTCAAAGCAAAAAGATCACCGCTGCCAATTCCAAATCACGAGTCGGATAGTTCCTCTCATGCGGCCTCAACTGCCTCGATGGATAAGCAACAACTCGGCCCTTCTGCATCAACAATGCACCAAAACCCTTGCCAGAAGCATCACAGTGAACCACAAATCCATCTGAACCATCCGGAATAGTTAACACTAGCGCTGATGTCAACCAGCTCAACTCTGCAAAAGCTTCACTGCAAGCCCCATCCCAGATGAATTTCTGATCCTTTCCTGTCAGCTTAGACAGCGGCCCAGCTATCTTCAAAAAGTCTTGGAAGAATTTTCGATAATACCCGGCTAGTCCAAGGAAACTTCTCACCTCGAAAACTGACTTAGGCACTGGCCAATCTTTCACTGCAGCAATCTTGGACGGATCAACTGAGATTCCTTCGCCCGAGATAATATGCCCCAAAAAGGTAACTCGATCAAGCCAAAACTCACATTTGCTGAGTTTCCCATAGAGCTGATTCTCCCTCAGAATTTGCAGAACCAACTTCAGATGCTCAGCATGTTCCTCCTGGTTCCGAGAATACACCAGAATATCATCTATGAAGACCACCACAAATATGTCCAAGAATGGGAAAAAGATCATCTTCATCAGATTCATGAACACAGCTGGCACATTCGTGACTCCGAAAGGCATCACTAGGAACTCATAGAAGCTGAGACGGCAAAAGGAGTCGTTGCAAGTATTTTGCATTTCATTATTTTGTTATTTCCTTTGCTTTTTTCAATGTCTTGCTCTGTTCTTTCATATCATCTTTTTAGCATTGTTATTCCTTAGCCCTTAATCGTCATTCTTCTTCCCTTGCCTTTTGACTCTATCTTAGGTATTATCCTAGTTCGTTCTTTCCCTGCTCATGTTATTTTTGATTCCGGGGCGACCCATTCCTTTCTCTTCCTGCTTCGTAAATCGGCATCAGTTGGAGTGCAGTGTCATGTCAGCAACTTGGAACATTGTCACGGGTGACGGTGTTGTCGTCTGTTCCCGGAAGTACAAGCAGAGTCCCATAGTTATTGGTGGCGCATGTTCCAAGGCTGATCAGATCGTAATCGTGAATTCTGGATTCGACGTCATTCTCGGTATGGATTGGCTGGGAGAGTCCCATGCTGTCATAGATTGCCGAGCCAAGAAAGTTGTATTCAGAATTCCAGGTCGGGCAGAGTTTGAGTTCCATGCTGGGGAGACACCCCTTCGCCGAGCTAAGACTGCAGTTGATCAGGAGACTTGTGCGATGGAGTTGCACACAAGCTGTGAGGCTGCGCCTCTAGTAGTGCAGGAATTTTTGGATGTATTTCCAGAGGTGTTGCCTAGGCTACCCCCAGAGAGGGATGTGGAATTCGGTATTGAGGTTCAGCCTGGTACAGCGCCGATATCGAAAAGTCCCTACAGGATGGCGCCAGTTGAGCTAGCAGAGCTGAAGGTGCAGATCCAAGGATTGCTAGATTTGGGATTCATCAGACCCAGTGTTTTGCCGTGGGGGCTCCAGTCCTATTTGTTAGCAAAAAGGACTGAAGCCACTGACTGTGTATTGATTACCGAGAACTGAACAGTGTGACTGTGAAGAACCGGTATCCGCTGCCCAGGATTGATGATTTGTTTGACCAGTTGGGCGGAGCGTCAGTCTTTTCGAAGTTGGATCTTCGCTCAGGGTATCACTAGGTCAAGGTGAAAGCGGCTGATGTGCAGAAGACAGCCTTCAGAACAAGGTACGGACACTAAGTTCCTAGTGATGCCTTTCGGAGTCACGAATGCGCCAGCTGTGTTCATGAGTCTGATGAACAAGGTCTTTTCCTCATTCTTGGACAGATTCGTGATGGTCTTCACAGATGATATTCTGATGTATTCTCGGAATCAGGGAGGAACATGCTAAGCATCTGAAGTTGGTTCTGCAAACTCTGAGGGAAAATCAGCTATATGGGAATCTTAGCAAATGTGAGTTTTGGCTTGACCGGGTTACCTTTTTGGGGCATATTATCTCGGGCGAAGGAATCTCAGTTGATCCGTCCAAGAATGCTACAGTGAAAGATTGGCCAGTGACCAAGTCAGTTTCCGATGTGAGAATTTTCCATGAACTAGCCAGGTATTATCAAAAATTCGTCCAAGGCTTTTTAAAGATAGCTGGGCCGTTGACTAAGCTGATAGGAAAGGATCAGAAATTCATCTGGGATGGGGCTTGCTGCGAAGCTTTTGCAGAGTTGAAGAGCTGATTGATATCAGCTATTCCGGATGGTTTAGGTAGATTTGTTGTTCACTATGAGGCTTCTGGCAAGCGTCTTGGTGCAGTGTTGATACAGAATGGTCGAGTTGTTGCTTATGCATCGAGACAGTTGAGGCCGCATGAGAGTAACTATCCAACTCATGATTTGGAATTGGCAGCGGTGATCTTTTTGCTTTGACGCTGTGGAGACACTATTTACTTGGAGACCGAGTGGAAATCTTTACTGACCACAAAAGTCTCAAGTATGTCTTCACCCAGAAGGAATAGAACATGAGGCAAAGGCGTTGGTTGGAGCTGATGGCCGACTATGATATCAATCTGCAGTATCACCCCGGTAAGATCAACTTGGTGTCAAATGCTTTGAGCAGGAGACCAGTCACCATGTTCCTGACTCAGCAAAGGAAACTTGTTGAGCACATGAGGAGGTTGGAATTGGATTTATGAGATCGGATTCTATCCAACCCGATGGTACTAAGATGTGCCGGGACTTGAAACTTCACTTCTGGTGGCATGGTATGAAAAGGGTCGTAACTAGATTTGTGTCTCAGTACTTGATCTGCCAGCAGGTGAAGGCAGAGCTTCAGAGAACCGCTAGACTTCTTCAACCTCTTCCCATTCCGAAGTGGAAATGGGAGCACATCACGATGGATTTTGTGACCGCCTTGCTGAGGAGTCCCAAGGATCACAACGGCATTGTGGACAGATTGACAAAGAGTGCTCACTTCATTCCCTTCAGAGTCGGACAGTCTACTGAGAGCCTAGCAGAGAAGTACATGCAAGAGTTTGTCAACCGCTAGACTTCTTCAACCTCTTCCCATTCCGAAGTGGAAATGGGAGCACATCACGATGGATTTTGTGACCGCCTTGCTGAGGAGTCCCAAGGATCACAACGGCATTGTGGACAGATTGACAAAGAGTGCTCACTTCATTCCCTTCAGAGTCGGACAGTCTACTGAGAGCCTAGCAGAGAAGTACATGCAAGAGTTTGTCAGACTTCATGGGATTCCAGTCAGTATTGTATCCGACAGGGATACGAGGTTCAGTTCTCAGTTTTGGGAGTCTTCAGAGTAGTATGGGGAGTAAATTGAAGTACAGCACAGCTTTTCATCCCCAGACGGATGGACCGTCAGAGAGGACCATCCAGACTCTGGAGGACATGTTGTGGTCGTGTGTACTGCAGTTTGGAGGATCTTAGGAGGACCACTTGTATATTGTAGAGTTCTCGTACAATAACAGCTATCAGGCCAGTCTTAAAGCTGCTCCGTACGAGACATTATATGGTCAGAAGTGCAGATCACCAGTGTGCTCGGATGACATTGGTGAGAAGAAGTTGTTGGGTCCGGAGTTGATCACCAGGACTGTTGATGCGGTGACTCAAATCAGGAAACATCTTCAGGCAGCACAAGATATGCAGAGGAAATGGGCAGATGTCCATAGGAAAGCCTTCGAGTTTGAGGTGGGTGACCATGTTTTCTTTAAGGTATCATCGTGGAGAGGTATCATTCGGTTTGGTGGTGGAGGCAAGCTAAGCCCTAGGTTCATCGGGTCATTTGATATCGTAGAACGAGTAGGCAAGGTGGCCTATCGTCTTGCATTGCCACCAGCTTTGTCTGGGGTGCATGACGTCTTCCATGTCTCACAACTCAGGGGGTATATTCGTGATGAGAGCCACGTGATCGATTATTCGGAGTTGTCCGTGCAGCCGGATCTGTCTTGCGAGATTCCGCCAGTTGCTATCTTGGACCGACGGGAGAAGGTGTTGAAGAACAAGGTTATCATGTTAGTTCGGGTTTCTTGGAATCCTCACTCGCCAGGTGAGTCGACTTGGAAATTGGAGGACATCCAGCGGAAGTTCCCACATCTGTTTGAGTAGCTTTTATTTCTATTGTTCTTTCTTTTCTTTTTGGGATTACCCTATATACTTCTTGTTTGAATTTCAAAAACGAAATTCTTCTTGTTAAGTGGGTAGGATTTGTAACTCCTGTATTCCCTTTCTTGTATTTTCGTATGTATTTATTTTTCTGAGTATCTATTCTGATTGTATTCTTTTGTTCATCCTAAACCGTGTAATTGATTCTTCGTTCTCAATAAAATCATTCCTCACATTCTCCATATCTACCTAACAAGTAGATCATGTTCCTCATTATCTTCCCTTGATTCTTCAAAATCCTAACTTACCAAAATCTCTTTATAATCATAACCAAATTTGTTACATCTCCCCCTACAGTCATTATCTCCTAAACCCTAAACTACAATCTCTCTTTCCAACTCACCCTCCCTCTCCCCTTCACAGCACCCCGACTTCCGGCCACCGCCCGTCGCCCATCCGGCCGTCGCACCCCTTCGCGACTACCCCGACGTCGCGCCGCCTTGTGCCACACCCGCACCCCCGCCATCTCCTCGGCCTTCATCTCATCCCGCAAGCCTCCCTCAGCCGCAACCCATCTCCACCACCCGCAACCTCTTCCACCTCCAGTCGTTGTCGTGCTCCCATCGCCGTCCCCTCATTCCGCCTGCCGCCGTCCGCCGTGTGCCACCATCCGAGCCACCGTCAACTTCAATCCTGCAAGCCCCTTTCGTGTTCGTGAGTCGTGTGTTTTGTTTGTCGCCCGGGATCCATTCCCATTATTCTTTCCCGTCGGATTTGTCATCTTCACCCTAAAACAAGTGACTTGTATATTATTTTTGTTTGTATACAAGTACAAAATACTGCATGTAGTCTTGCTCTTGTTTTTGTATTCGTTCTCATGATGATCTCTTAAAAATCTTGATCCATCATAATAAGTTGTCACACACACTATACGAAAATAAACTAGATCTAGATAGATCTCTTGATGTAGATATATCCATGTTCGTGATATATTGTATGCTGTGGATTTTTGTTATGTGATAGGTGTACTAGATGTGTTATGTCGTTGTAAATTTGTTAAATACCGATGCCATGTTGATTTGAATATCTAATATATCATGTTTTGCATTATATTTTAATTTGGATCTATTGCATATGAGTTGTTTGATTAAATGCATGAAAAGAGATTTTGTTTTGTTGTTGCCCTGATTTGGTTCAACATTTTAGACCATGTTAAGGTCAGTAAAATAAATTATTTTGTGAATATGATTCGTAGGCCTCGATGTCTATTTTTCAGAACTTTCGACGGATCTAAATTTTGATTTTTGATGTGTGAGTTATCGCTGTTTTACTGCAACTATGTCGAAATTTCTAGATTCCGATTTATGAGATTGTTGTATGTTTCATTATTTTAAAACTGATGTTAAAAGTAAAATTTGGACTTAATATTTTTCTGGGTATTATTAGACATGACTCTTATAACTTATTTCATGCATGCGAAACAAATCAATATACTTCCAAAACTGCATGATGTTCAGTAAAGAACTCTATTTTCAACCTGATTCCAGACACTGTTGACTAAAACTTTGTGAACATGAAATATAGTCTGGTATGTCAATTTTACAACCCTTTTGACAAATTTGGATTTCGAATTGTAATTTGTGAATTATCACTGTTTTAGTACTGTTGTGTCTAAAATTTCAATTTATAAATTTGCTGCATCATTCTGTTTTCCAAATTTAATTGACTATGCTATCTGAAATGGAATTTCATGAAATTTTATATGCTGATACTAGACATGCTAGGGAACCATCCAGATTTTTCCTAGATTTAATTAGTGTGTTTTTATGCCATTTTCATGCTTATAAATAAAACTTTGTAATTTCTGGTTGAACATGAATTCTGTATAAAACGTTGTTTTGAACCATGCTTCAGTAGTTGTTATATGACTTGTGTATATGTGCTGGATTCGGCTTAGAGTCTAGTTTCTAGATATTCTGACGGATCCAAATTTGCATTCCTTAGGTAATGGGAATCTCATATTTGGAGCAACAATGTCTTGCTGTCTAGAATTGAAAGTCTCGTTGTCCTAGCCTATTATGAATTATTTGTCACCCGTTCATGTCTTCTACCCAACTTGAACTTGTCCCTCGTTTCTTGCCATGTTTCCTTACCTTGTTTGTGCACGTTCATGTTTGCTTTAATAATAATAACAAGAAATCAAGTCGGAATTAAGGGAAAGATCTAGTAGTGGAAAATATAGAAATGTGTACTCCGAAGGGGATCCGTAGATCCTACTTAATACTTGATACTTGACACTTGATTACTTGACACGCGACTACTTGATACTTGCTACCTGAGTACATGGCCCTCGATGATCCACTACGAAATCCAAACGCAACTTGTCTGAATGTAGCAACCATGTGTTAAAACTTGGGACGCATGAAGTGCTACCTAGATAGGACTAGATAGAAGACTTGAAAATAACATGATCATTTGCTCATTCTTGTTACTTGTACATGCTCCTTGATACTTGTTACTTGTTACTTGCTTGCATGCTACTTGATACTTGTTACTTGCTTGCATGCTACTTGATACTTGTTACATGCTACTTGCACCTTGTTATCTAATCATATTACTTGATCCTATTCTTGATTAAGAGTCAGTTGCTCTATTTTGTTGTCACATCCCCTCCATGCTTACTTCAGTACTTGCTTTTTGTTGCTACTTTGTATATTCTTTATCTGTTTTCCGTACTTGTTGCCTACACTACATGCGGCCCGTAACTTGCACTTACGAACATTTTGTTTCCTATTCTCTTATCCTGCAAATTGTCAATTTGCAAATTTCGGTGACCAGCTGTTTGAAGATGCAAGTGACCAAGTGTTTTAGGCTTGGCTAGAGCTCCTGCTTGAGTTATTTGCTGTTTTTGAATAAATTGTATTCACTGCTACGTGAATCTTGTTTTTGTCCCAGAACATGTGACTTGTTCCCATATCTGATTATTTGAGAATTTAGTACTTGTTTCAGATGATCTGATACTTGCCGCTAGTCCAGCAGCTCTTAACCGCCTTCAATTTCACCTCGGTGGAACGAATCCCGAGGGAGCAAAACACTCAGGCCGACTCTTTGTCAAAGCTCGCCTCATCGTCCTTCGAAGGCCTCGGCCGCACCGTCCTAATTGAAGTTCTCCTCAAGCCTAGCATCGACCTCCCCGAGGTCCTCTGCCTTGCTTTCGAGCCTCAATCGAACAACTGGATGGCTCCCATCCGAAAGTTTCTGACGAAGGGTGAGCTTCCTCAAGATCGGGCCGAGGCGAGAAGGACCACAATCCGTTCAGAGAGATTCATCATAATCGATTGACACTCTTCAAGCGCCCGTACACAAGGGTAGACGGAAGACCTTACCTTCGCTGTCTAGCCCCCAATGAGGCCAAGTACGCGCTGAAAGAACTACACGAGGGAATTGGGGGATGCCACATGAGGAGTAGGTCGCTCGCTAGAAAAGCCCTAAACCACGGCTACTACTAGCCGACCATGTTGCAAGACGCCCAGGACCTCGTCAAAAGGTGCGGCCCCTGCCAGAGATTCTCCTCGGTGAAGCAGCTTCCACAAGCCAACCTCCACTCGCTGGCCAGTCCGACCCCCTTTGCCATGTGGGGGATGGATTTGGTCGGCCCCTTCCCGAAATCAACGGGCCAAAGGAAATTCTTGGTAGTGGTCATCGACTACTTCACTAAGTAGATCGAAGCAGAATCCCTGGCCATGATCACGGAGAACCAAACTCAACAATTTTTCTGGAAGCATATCATCTGTCGGTTTGGAATCCCACAGGTACTCATCACCAATAACAGAACCCAATTTGCGGCAAGAATTTTCGGAAATTCTGCGAAGACATTGGCATCCAGCAACGCTTCCCATCGATGTCATCCTCAATCAAATGGCCAGGCAGAAAATGCGAATCGCCAAATCCTTGACGGACTCAAGAAGCGGTTGGATAATTCTCCCAAGGGAATGTGGGTCGACGAGTTACCGAGCGTCCTTTCGGCGCACCGGACAACCCAGAGGATCCCCATGGGCGAATCACCATTCAACCTTACCTACGGCACCGAGGCAGCATCCCCCTAGAAATCGGGCTACCTTCGCCCCGGATTATGGGCTTCAACAAAGAGACCAACTCGGCAGGCCTCAGAGCCAACTTGGATCTAATCGACGAGGTCAAAGAAAAGTCCATCGTCAGAAGAAGCATATACAAACAACGAATCGAGAGATTTTATAACAACAATGTCCGCCCCACCGACATCAAGTAAGGTGACCTCGTGCTCAGAAAACTATCAGTATCCGACCCCAGCAAAAAGAGAAAGCTGGCCCCCAACTGGGAAGGCTCATATAAAGTCTCTGAAGTGGTACGCCCCGGCACGTACCGACTCGAAGACCTGGGGGGCAGGGTAATAAAGAGGCTCTGGAATTCGGAGCACCTCATCAAGTTCCTCGAAGGGGAGGAATAGACTCCCTTTGTAACCGAACTTACGTAACCGACCCCCTATAATCAGCACTACGTGCCACTCCTTTTTGTGTAAAGATAAAATAGTAGAAAAAATAAAGTGTAATCTTTGTTTCTTTCCTTTTTTTTTTGTTTTGTCCAAATTTCTGTGCATTCTCACAAGCTGGGGACTCGACGTTTGGCATGCGCTGCGAGCAATGCCCTAGCTTTCTCACAAGTGGGGGGGCCCAACAATCGGCATGCGCTACGAGCAATGCCCTGGCTTTCTCACAGGCTGGGGGGCTAGCTTTCTCACAAGGTGGAGGCTCGACGGTCGGCATGCACTGCAAGCAATGCCCTGGCTTACTCACAAGCCGGGGGCTCGACGTTCGGCATGCACTACGAGCAACGCCCTAGCTTTCTCACAAGCCGGGAGCTCGACGTTCGGCATGCACTGCGAGCAATGCCCTAGCTTTCTCACAAGCCCGAGGGCTCGCCAACCCTGCTCACATCCTCGCCACTCGGCATGGACTTCGAGCACCCACGAGGAATTCCTCAATCTCTCAACTCCTAGCCCTTGGCTCGGACAACACTGGCCCACGTCCTCGCCACTCGGCATGGACTTCGAGCACCCACGAGGGATTCCTCAATCTCTCAATGCCTAGCCCTTCGGCATGGACTTCGAGCACCCGCGAGGGATTCCTTAATCTCTCAACTCCTAGCCATCGGCTCGGACGACACCCGCTCACGTCCTCGCCACTCGGCATGGACTTCGAGTACCCACGAGGGATTTCTCAATCTCTCAACTCCTAGCCCTCGGCTCGTACTACATCTACTCACGTCCTCGCCACTTGGCATGGACTTCGAGCACCCACGAGGGATTTCTCAATCTCTCAACTCCTAGTCCTCGGCTCGGACTACACCCGCTCACGTCCTCGCCACTCGGCGTGGACTTCGAGCACCCAGGTGGGTTTCATCAAAATTTCCCAAGTCTTAATCGTTCGGCTGAAACTTCAGCTGATCTCGGTACCCAAAATTTTCGTTAAGATTTACGGCCCTCGCCCACGGTGAGAGCCACCGACCCCCGAGCCACAGATCGACTCACCTTTCCCCCGCTGGCAACTTGGGATAAACAACGCTTATAGCCATTACCCACAATTGTCAGAGGGTGGGAGGAGAGCCATTGGTCCGGGACTCCGAACAGAAGTTTCGTTTAGGGCGCTCGCCTACGGCAAGCACCCTGAGCCCCGTACTCCGAGACCGACCCTCCTTTCACCCGCTGGCAACTGGGGATAAAACGGCACTCATAGCCGCTTACCCCCAATTGTCAGAGGGTGGAAGGAGAGTCACCGGCGACGAGAACTCACAGTGAAGTGAGAAAATTTCTGATGAGGGGGGTGAGGGTTATATAGCCCTCGGGTTAGGCGCATTGATGGCCTATGGAAGACGAAACGCCTGAGCCTTTAATGACATTGGAAGACGAAACATCCTCCATTACCAGGCGTCCGAGATGCTTAAACCTCGTCATCACCCTTCGGGCTCAAACTCCTCCATCGGCCTGGATATCAAGGACCTGCCCTTGGAGATCGGAAACCCCAGCTTCCTCGCAAGCTAAAGGGGGCCCATATCACCGCTATCTGGCAAGGACGACAAGACACAAACGGAAAATTGAGAAATCTCTAAGTGATCAACCCTCAGCTCGCTATACAAGCCGAACGAAGCGACAGACGAAAGATTCTTTGACCCCCCGTTCTCTCCCTAGCCCGTGATGGCCATTCTCAAGGAACAAATTCAATGACAGGTGGAAAGAATCATTTTTATTATAACGCCTTGAAGGGCCATAGTACAACAAGTTTTTATTACAAACGACTATCACCTCAGCCTAAGTTTTCCTCAGAGGCTCTTCAGGCTAACACCGGCTAACTCGAGCACTGCTGAGCGCGTTTGCTCTCCAACGGGCTTGTCCGGCCCCATCGGCATCGCCAAAGTAGACGCTCCGGCAACAAAGCTCTGCCGTCTCCCGGCCTTGCCATTTCCAGACGTAGGGGTCCGGGTTGGACCCGCGACGGAGGGTCGATCTCCCCCGAAGGAACGAGGTCGCCCCCCGCCCAACATAATCTTCAACCTCTGAATCTCCAGCTTCTTCTCCACCACGACCTTACGAAGGAAGGGCTCAGAGGTCGCTTGTCTGGTGGAGGCATCGAACAACGACCACGCCGTCTCAGCACTTTCCCAGTCACGGTCTGCGATGGCCTTTTTCAGGCGAGCCGCCTTCATGCTTAGCTCTTTAGACTTGTTCATGAAGTAGTTAACAGCGGCTTCCCGATCACGGGCCTGTTTGCGATAGCGGATCAAGACAGACTCCTTAGACTCCAGCCTGTCTCGAAGTCGCTTGACCTCGGCCAAGCTAAGAACTGCTATCTGGTACAAGGAAAAGGTGAATGAGGTTTCACTCCAAACTTTCAAAGCAACAAGTCATACAAGTTCAGCCGAAAACAAAAATGTATATCTATCATTCCAAAAAATCATTACAAAGGGCGATGGCCAGTCCGCAATCGGCAAATACAAAAAGGAAGAAGGGAGAAACTACTTCTCAGAAGAGAGCGGCACCTCTTCGTTTGCCAGCCCTTGAGTCTCGGCGTCCGCTGCTACTCCCACTTCCTTCTCAAGAGCCGACTGTAACTCCACCTCTTCGCCCTCTGCCCCAGGCGTCTTCGGATGGGCGGGCGGCTCCCAGCCATAATGAAGCTCGTCGATCTTGGCCTGAGGGTACAAGAATAAGAAGTGCTCCTTGGCCCGATCGTAAGCCTCATCTTGGGCAGCAAGTACCTCTTCCCCGGCAGCGGCCTCCAGGCCCTTATACTTCGTCTCCTCCTCCACCTTAACCTGTGCCAGAGTCAGGAGATGCTCGTGCTGTTCGGTCGCGAAATCGGCCTGAAGGGCTTGTACTTGCCCCTTAGCAGCATCCAGCTCTATCATCGGGTCCTTCGCCTCGTGCAAGAACCTGTCGACATTCCTCGCCTCGTTCCACACCACCTCTCGTACCATCTTTTCAACTGCGCCCCAGCCATGGACTCCTGCGAACGAGGAACAAAGAGTTGTAATTTTCAAACTCAAACAATATCACTAAGTGCTAAGCTGACAGACGGGCGGAACCTTACCATCACGTGTGCTAGAGCCCACTTCATGTAACACATCTCGACCGTCTCAGTCGCCAGGATGGCCCGATCGCGGGGCATGGCACGGCGAGACTGTCCACCACCTCTACCGATATGGGACCCTCGGCCAGAGTGTCGGCCTTCTTAACCGACCAATCGGGGGCCCATGGCTTGAGCCCCTTTTGGCCCACCATCGATTGGGCATCTGGGCGTAAGGGAGGAGTCCCACCCTTCAGAACCTCTGCCACCTTGCGGCTACTGGAACTCGGTACCGGCTCTAGCGCTCCTTTGACGGAGAGGGTCTTCGCCTTCTTAGGGGGGCACTCTGGGGGACCTTCGGCGCCCCCTGAGCGGACCCCGCCTTCGGTTTAAACTTTTCGGCCCTCCTTTCAGGGCCAGGTCCTTCAGGGCCTTCCTCGCGTCAAGTGTCGCCTGGTCCATCGTTGCAAGGAAAAAAAAAGAATGTTAACACGAAGGTAGAAAGTTAAGTAAAAAAAGAAACGAAACATACAAGGGTCGACTGAGCTCAGTCCGATCCGGGCCAAGTGCAACTCGGTCACATTCGGCCAGCCAATATTGTGGCCCTCGACTATCCGCTCAACATCAGCCCACTCCGCTTCCGTCAAGTCACGCCGCTTCGGGGTTTGTGGTTCGGCTTGTAAAAATTCCAAACGGTAGGAATTTCCCAGGGCTTCTCACTTCGGACCACGAAGAATTTAGCCTTCCACCCCTTGATTGAGTCCAGATGCCCATGCATCACATTCTTGTGAAGGCGGGGCGATATGTAGTAAATGCCCTTCTGCTCTCCTAACGAGCTCAACCCTAGGACGGCCCGAAAGTACTTCAGTTTTAGACGCACCCCCTTCTCCTCACACTTCAAGCTGAAGCAAACCAACTGCTTCCGAGAGTTAGGACCATACTGCATTGGGCAGAGATCCCCCCATCTAAGCACCCTCTTGATAAACGGGTGCAACGGCAGCCTTAAACCCAAAACGAAGACGTCCTCGGGAAACATGCAGTAGCCAGGGACCAACTCGGTGATAGGACGAAGACTAAAGTTGGGGATCATCAGCTCATAATCCCGCCCTATGAAATAACTCGCCCTTATCATGGGCAGATAGTCGGCCGTCAAGGCGCACTAAACCTTATCCACCTGGACCTGGGTCCGGGCTGGCAAAGATACTTCCGCCCCAAATCGAACCAAGTTCTCGACGTCATCAAGATACATCCTGATAGATCGGAGGTTCTTAACATAGGAATGTCGAGCCCATGCTTGGGCGCAAACTCATCTGCCGACCCCGGACTGTCCGGAAGGCGTCATTTCTGCTTCCTCCTTCGGATACGAGGAGCCCTCGGAGGAGACGGTGTTGCCAAAGGAGGAAGAATGGGGAGAGCCTCATCAGCGTCGTCCCCACTACCCTCGTCAAGATCGCCCTCGACTCCCTCATCTTCCACTTCCTCCTCACCCTCCACTTCCTCCTCACCCTGTACCTCAACCTCATCCTCGACTCTCTCGTCCACCACGCCCTCCTCGACTCTCTCGCCCTGTACCTCCACCTCATCCTCGGAATCGTCTGGACTCCACCGCATACGGCTTACGACTATGGAGCGGAACTACGTCCAAGACCCAGTCGCCGAGGTCCCAGGACGTGGAGGTTGACTGACGATCCTCTTCACCCCTACCGGAAGTGCTCGCCTCGAAACCGGACTGAGACCGCGACATAACAAAAGTGATACTAACCTAGTTTTCGTGAACGGGATGTCATCGGAAAAGTAATCGCCGACAGCTAGAGAGAGAAGCTCCGATTTTTAGAAAGATAAAGCGGAATGAAAAAATGAAAAGGGGGTGAAAATTTTATAGAGTAACTGACGTCTCGAATTCCACGAAAGAATCCTAACCGTCGAATCTTAATCATCAAGATCTAACAGCTGAAAAGATTTCAAACGCCTCGATTCCCCCCCATGACGTTAGCATCACACGTGTAACATCGCAGCTCTCACAAGCTACAAGGGTTGGATGCTCGACGTTCGGTATGCGCTGCGAGCAACACCCTAGCTTTCTCACAGGCTGAGGAGCTCGACGCTCGGCATGTATCTCGAGCCATGCCCTAGTTTTCTCACAGGCTGGAGAGCTCGACGCTTGGCATGTATCTCGAGTCATGCTCTAGCTTTCTTACAGGCTGGGGGACTCGACGGTCGGCATACATTTCGAGCAACGTCCTAGCTTTACTCAATAGGCTGGGGAGCTCGACGCTCGGCATGTATGTCAAGCCACGCCTTAGCTTTCTCACAGGCTGGGGGGCTCGACGCTCGGCATGCACCACGAGCCCCGCCCTAGCTTTTCCAACAAGCTGCAAGGGTTGGACGCTCGACGCTCGGCATGTATACCGAGCCACACCCAAGCTTTCTCGCAGGCTGAGGAGCTCAACGCTAGGCATGTACCTCGAGCCACGCCCTAGCTTTTCAAACAAGCTGCTTGACTCTGGATGCTCGACACTCGGCACGTATGTCGAGTCACGCCCTAGCTTTCTCACAAGCTGAGGGGGCTCGACGCTCGGCATGAACCTCGAGCCCCGCCCTAGCTTTTCCAACAAGCTACAAGGGCTGGATGCTTGACGCTCAACGTGTATGTCGAGCAACACCCTAGCTTTTCCAACAAGCTGCTCGACTCTGGACGCTCGATGCTCGACGCTCGGCACGTATGTCGAGCCACGCCCTAGCTTTCTCATAGGTTGAAGGGGCTCGACGCTCGGCATGAACCTCAAGCCATGCCCTAGCTTTTCCAACAAGCTGCTCGACTCTGGACGCTCGATGCTCAGCACGTATGTCAAGCCACGCCCTAGCTTTCGCATAGGCTGAGGGGGCTCGACGCTCGGCATGAACCTCGAGCCCCGCCTTAGCTTTTCCAACAAGCTGCAAGGGCTGGATGCTCGACGCTCAACATGTATGTCGAGCCACGCCCTACCTTTTCCAACAAGCTGCAAGGGTTAGACGCTCGACGCTCAGCATGTATGTCGAGCCACGCCCTAGCTTTCTCACAGACTGAGGGAGCTCGACGCTCGACGCTCGACGCTCGGCATGTACCTTGTACCTCGCCCTAGCTTTTTCAACAAGCTGCAAGGGCTGGACGCTCGACACTCGGCGTGTATGTCGAGCCATGCCCTAGCTTTTCCAACAAGTTGCTCGACTCGGGACACTCGACGCTCGGCACGTATGTCGAGCCATGCCCTAGCTTTCTCATAGGCTGAGGGGGCTCGACGCTTGGCATGAACCTCGAGCCACGCCTTAACTTTTTCAACAAGCTGCTCGACTCTGGACGCTCGACGCTTGGCACGTATGTCGAGCCACGCCCTAGCTTTCTCATAGGCTGAGGGGGCTCGAAGCTCGGCATGAATCTCAAGCCCCGCCCTAGCTTTTCCAACAAGCTGCAAGAGCTGGACGCTCGACGCTCAGCATGTATGTCGAGCCACGCCCTACCTTTTCCAACAAGCTGCAAGGGCTGGACGTTGGACGCCCGACATGTATGTTGAGCCACGGCTTAGCTTTCTCACAGGCTGAGGGGGCTGGATGCTCGACGCTCGGCATATACCTCGAGCCCTACCTTAGCTTTCTCACATGCTGAGGGGGCTCGACGCTCGGCATGCACCTCGAACCCCGCCCTCGCATTGCCAACAAGATGCAAGTGCTGGACGCTCAGCATGTATGTCGAGCCACGCCCTAGCTTTCTCACAGGCTGGGGAGCTCGACGCTCGGCATGCACCTCGAGCCCCGCCCTAGCTTTTCCAATAAGCTGCAAGGGCTAGACGCTTGGCATGTATGTCGAGCCACGCCCCAGCGTTCTCACAAGCTGGGGGCTCGACACTCGACGCTCGACGCCCGAATCGCGTTGCGAACAATACCCCAGCTTTCTCACAGGCTGAGGAGCTCGACGCTCAACGCACGGCATGTCAACTCTCCAAGGGATTTTCCATCCTACCACCATAACCGCTCCCTCCCGTGAACCAAGGTTGTAAACGGCGTCAGGCGGTGGCGGTTCGGCCAAGGACCGCCTACCGCCTAGGACGCCTAGGCGGTGCCTAGGCGGCGCCTAGGCGTTTTGTTTTTATTTTTTAAATATTCATATATTAACCTTTTAAAAGTTACATTTCTCTATTTTTGCTTGTAGTCTAAATCTTTTAAATGCATCACAATTCACAAGTGATGCTAGGTCAGAATGATTTTAGAAGTTCAACAACGATTATGGTGTAAACTTTAGATTCATAATGACAAACAATAATCAGTCATATAAAATTTCAAATATAACGTGAACTAGTAACACCTTAATGTAAAAATGAAGAGGCTTTTTACTGTTGAAGATGAAGAGAGTTTTTTCTGTTGAAGATGAAGAGACTATTTTAAGAATTAAAAAAAAATTACAAAAAAATCTGTCAGCCGCCTGATCGATTTTGGCCGCCTAGGCGCCGCCTTGGCCGCCTCGACCGCCTAGGCGCAGCCTCGGCAGCGCCTTGTACGCCTAACTGCCATCTCAACGCCTAGAGTACCGCCTATTGCATATGCGGTTCGTTCTCCTCTTTTTGAGCGCCTAGGCGTCCGTGGCGGACGCCATTTAGAACACTGCCGTGAACAGCCTCGCTCGGCGCTCTGTGCCTCGGCTTTACTAGTGCTCGGCTCGGCGCCGACCGCAATTACTCCTCAGGAACCCAAAGATCCATCTTCGCCAGATACTCCCCTTCGCTCTTCCTACAAAAACAAAACTACTCCACGACTGGTTTTACACAGCCCTCTAAGAGTGGGGAGCTCCTGATGTGGTATAAATGACGCGGCCCCATCTGGGCCTTCAGATCTCCTCAGATTTCGCTCTCCTGTGATCATCATGTCAAAACAAGTACAACAGGCTTCAGTCAATTCAGGCCCACTGGCTAATGGGTTCGACCCGGTCCGCCAAGGCCAGAGACCCGTTAGTACCTACCTATAAATACCAGACCCCCTCCTCACATTGAAAGGTAATAAAATTTTCCCTACCTGAACCTTAACTATTGTTGCTTTCTCAGTGACTGACCAGATCGTCGGAGGACCCGTCGCCGGGACTTCTCCCGGTGTTCTAGGCATTATGCAGGTACCCAGATCCGAGCCGAGCCTCTAAGATCCGAGCTGAGCATCTAGCCTCTTCCCCTCTCCTGCTACCCCCGAGCCGAACCTACAGCCGAGGATCAGATCAACGCCAGTGTCATGCCTTCCGCTTCACAAATTACAAGAACTCACACATGTTGCCCCCGCACCCAAAAACAAACAGCATCAGTATATATGTTAAGTTCAAGTGTCGGCATTTTCTTTAGAAAGGGTGTCTATACTTATACAGTATTGTTTTTTGATAAGCGGAAGTTCATGTTTTGTAAAACTTTCAGTAGCATGTACTACTTACTAACTTACTTTCAACTTTGAATACAAAAAATAGAAAAAGTACACTGAGAACCCTAATTTTTTATTGTCGAAGTTCACAAGTAAGCACAATCAACTTCACGGTGAAATGTCCTGAATTTGTATTATGTTGATGGTGAACTGTAATATGTTGAAGAACCAAAACCATAAGATACATTCTATCAGCTTTATTCGGTCCATTGTGGATATGGCCGTGCCCCTGAGCGATCAATGTTGTTCATTGGATTCGGGCTTTTGCTAAATACAATACTGCATCTAAAATGTGATGAGAATGCATATGTGAAGGGGTTGTGTAAATTCAGGTAAGCCTTACCAGTAGACAAGCATAAGATGTGAAGTATGTGACCTTCAGAAGCCAAAAAAAGAATAGTTGGAGCAAAAAACCTAATCAATAAAAACAATGCCTTCAGTATGCTATTTTTGTATTTTGTGAAGTATAATTGCATTTATAAATACCTTAAAATGATATTAGAAGATTTAGGCTCCATTTGGCATTGCTTTTGGAGGGTGCTTTTGGGTAAAAGCTATTTTAGGTTCAAAATAGGTGTTTGACAAACTTAATTTAATGTGTGTTTAATCAAAGGTATTTTTTTGTAAAACTACTATTTTTAGCAATTTTTCTCAAAACACGTAAATAGAGCATTTAGCTTTTCAAAAAGTGCTTTTACTTACTAGAAATTTTTTGAATTTAAACATAATTCTTTATAATTCTTCTAACAGTACTATTGGAATTGAAAAATGTTTCAGATAAAAGAACTTTTCGTTTACAACAATAGCAATACCAAAACAGAGCCTTAGTATTAGGGCAGCTGAAATTCGAACATACAAAAAATCACATGTCATGTTCAACCCAAAGTCAGCAATCTGTTGACTGATATTTGACATTGATATACAAAGAGTTTGAGGCAACAGATGATTTAAAATTAAGCCAGGTTATAATTTCCAAACTGAAGCTGACTTAAAAGTTGAACTTGGAACATAGATAAGATTTGTACTGAGTTGTATGACTTGCCAGTTGTTATGCTCTATTATGCTATTGTTATTTACTCATTTACAATCAAAATTTTCTATTTAGATAATTCTCAATTTTATGTTTGTGAATGTTTCACTATATATTTTACATGATATTACGTAATCATCATCTATACCTTCGTAAATAATTTGTGTTTCACATATGAAATAATGACATTGGATGAATCTAAAAGTTATCTAAAACCCATTTCGGACATTTCTAGTAATATATCATCACTCCCTGACATTTACT
Source organism: Hemerocallis citrina (assembly GCA_017893485.1). Taxonomy (NCBI): domain Eukaryota; kingdom Viridiplantae; phylum Streptophyta; class Magnoliopsida; order Asparagales; family Asphodelaceae; genus Hemerocallis; species Hemerocallis citrina. Next base: position 150,655 of record JACEHZ010000703.1, read on the forward strand.
ATGTGTCCCTTATGTCGTGACATTCTTCATCTGACATGGACTTCACATGCCAACACGAGAAAAAACTGACATTTAGAACCTAGTGGACATGACAAGGTACGGACACTATCAAAGTTTTTAAGAAAAAATGGTCATGGGATGTGGTGGCATGATAGATACAGAAGGATACAATGCGAATACATAATGTGAGCACGTACATATACCCACGAATGCAAATGTGATGAAATAATCTAAAAATAACACATAAATCATTTTAATATAGTAAAACTTAACCTATGATATTTAAAATTTTGAAATAAGTAAATAAACCTCGACTCTCCAGTCTCCGTCTTCCTATAGCAAATTACTGTATCTGGGTTGTTACATTGAAATTTTCTAATTCCTAAAAGCAGTATAGTTTTACACAGTTCGTTGTTTAACATATCTTTCACTAAAACATTTTTCAAATTACAGAAGTAATATTTTAAGGTACAATGCGTGAAGGAAAATTTTTAATTTAAATATATTATAAACTTAAAGAATTGGCAAGCTTTTCAAACATGCTCAAGGGTGTGAGCAATGTCAATATCATATGCATATCCAACATGAACAGAATGCCGATACAGAATATAATTGTTCAAGCTTCAAGGATGAAAATAAATTGCTAGGATGAGACAATAGAAGCAAGAGGGTGCATGTGATTTATTTTTAAACTAGGACAAAAAATCCTTTGCATGAATTCACTTTGATCTCATGCATATGTTGGTCTCAAGGGTAATTGTGCATTGTATAGCTATGTCACTGAATCCAGAAACGTTTGTTTCAACAACTTTTCGCTAAAAGAAACATAATGAACAAATTTAATGCATTATTTTTATCATAACAATTTCAGAGGGAAGAGCTGTGTGTGTGTGTGTGAGAGAGAGAGAGAGCGAATATTAACAAGTTCTTCGAAATCTAGGACTTGTGACTATTTCATGGAAATTAACAGGAACCATATTTTACTCAGAAAGATGGAGAAAGCAAATGGACGCCATGAAATTGAATAAAAATGAAATGAGGATGATAAAGATGTCATTTCTCTAATACACGATGAAAAATACAATTCAAAAGCATGTCGGCATAATGTGGATTATGTTATCAAAAGGCATCCAATCAAAAAACCAAACAACAACAAGCTTAAACAATAAGGCATTCCTGAGAAATCTAGAATAATGAATAATAACACCAAAAATCATTTTAGCAATATTCAGAACACAAATGAGGAAGTAGTGAATCTTTATGGTCATGAGATACCTAAGAGAGATTGTTTCCAATATCTAGGCTCGATTATACAAAGAGATAAGGAGATTTGAGAAGATGTTATACATAGGATCTAAGCATGGTGGTTTCAGTGGAGAAACGGTAGTAGTGTTTTGTGGGACAAACGTACACCTTTGAAGTTGAAGAAAAAATTTTATAGGACGACTGTTAGAATAGCAATGATGTATGAAGCAGAGTGTTGGACAACAAAGAAACAACAGGTCCTTAAAAATGAGTGTAGCAGGGATGAGAATGTCAAGATGGATGTATGGTAAAACCAGAAATGATAGAATTAGAAATGAGCATATATGAGACATAATAAAGGTAGCCCATATCCAAGATAAATTAAGAGGAAATCGTCTGATGTGATTTGGACATGTCACACATAGACCCAATAGTACCTTGTTAAAAATAGTGATTTGATAAATATTGAAGGTAGAGTTAGGAGTAGGGGAAGACCTAAACTTACTTGGGTGAAAAGTGTGAGAAAATATATGATAGTTTCTAGTCTTACAGAAGATACTGCGCTAAACTGAGCAGAATGGAAAACCATGATTCATGTAGCCAACCCCAACTAGTTGGGAAAAAGGCTTTGTTATTGTTGTTGTTAACACCCAAAATCGGCTAAAATGTTAGCAAACTCTTCAACACCATTCTGAATTTTTTGTCAAATTCTCAAGGTGCCTTGATGTGAAGTCCAGGGCCAGCCTCACCCTTGAGGCAGGTGAGGCGGCCGCCTCAAGCCCCCTGTGTTTTGGTGATTTTAGGGGCCCCAAATTTGTAATTTTCTTGTAAATATAGGTACATATTTTGCTCGTAAAAAAATTATTGTTATGAGGGGCCCCCAAAAATAATTATTTGAGCCTTTAAAAAAAATTTTAAAATTATCTGGGATTAGGCTTGAAGACTTGAATTGAATTTGAGACCTTAAATTTTGGTGATTTAAAACAAATTTATATATTTTGCATATTTTGCTTTAAACAATGTGCATATTTTTTGTATACATGTTTGTTTTTTTTGTGTATGGAGGGCCCCATTTCGAGAGTTCGCCTCGGGCCCCGGGAACTTAGGGCCGGCCCTCGTGAAGTCTACAGTGTTAATCACTCTTAAGGTTTCAAAAATATAAAAAGGCAAGCTCCAAGCCATGCAAAATTAGAGACATATATAGACCCAATTATAACGAATCAAGGACAAAGAGACTTACATTGACTCATCGTCCGGATGAGCTACAACCAACAAGATATTCCTTTTCTTGTTCACCTCGCTCCATGATCCATCTGTCATAAAACAGTTAACAAAAAATTTTGAAACAATCACAAACAACACATTAAAAACTGAAACTATCTCAATTACTAACCATTAGAGAGGAACAAGGGTTTTGATGGCACCGACAAAGGGCCGAACAAGACCCTATACAGTGATGCAATCCATAAGACGATAACAACAATTGCAATTAACATCCATGCCATCAACTCCTTCTAAACCCTTACAGTTCTGGAATACCCAAAGATTAATTGTTCATTAGGGTTCTATTCAAGATACTAAAATCTTGTGTGATCGATTTGTGAAACGAACAAGTAAACAAGAGATGAGCATTTCATCGAACACATAGCCTGCTTTAGAGGAAAAAAAATACTAAGCATTGTGATTAGAAATGCTAATAATCCCCCAATTATGATAAAGAATTGGGTAGAGTCCCTAAATAAAAACACCAACATTCAAATATAACAAAGAAATTTCGATTAAAATCCCTAAATTGAACAAATAAGTGAACAAATTAAAACCCCACCTTATCGGTAACCCTAACCCTAATAAGAATAGAAAGATTGTGAGAGATGACTAGGAAGTTTACCGGAGAATATGGCGGAGGGCGGTGGAGCGCCGACGACGAACGAACGACGGGGGGATGAGAAATTTTGGGAGTTGACAATTTGAGAAAAAAAATATTCCCTTCAGAATTTGGGCTTCGCCTATTTACTGTGGAATTTGGGGCGTTTGAGAAATGGGCTAGTTGGTCGTTGAAATGCCGACGCTCAATTGATATTCGTACGGTTATTTTGTTGTTTTTTTCCCGAAGGCCGGAACAGTGCGCCCTCACACTTTACCCCCAAAATAAATATTAATTAAAAAAATTTGGTGCAGGTAGGATTCTAATTTCTGACAACTTACTCGTCAGCAAAGAGACTTATCAGTGAGCTACGATACTTGCATTTGATGTTTGTAGTTGATTGAGGCATAATTTTTGTGACAATTTTGTATGCAATCGACTGCAACCAAAATTAATCTACGAACAAGTTGTTGGAACATAAACAACAAGTTACAAGATGGATGCTAAATGTTCCATAACAAGTATTACACCTGCCTTCTATTACCTAGTTTCATTTACATATGTTATATCTTCTATATAATATATTATGCTAAAGTTACTTTTGTCTAAGATTTTTCTTCTTTTTTTTCTTCTTTTAAAAATAAAAAAAGAATAGTAAATATATGAGATAACTCCCCACTATTGCTTCATCAAAAAATTTAATTGGAATCCTAAATCAAATCTCAAAATTCATGCAATCATGTATAAATATTATTAGATAATTTTTTTAATAGTTTATACTATCTGTACAATATATTATGCTAAGATTATTTTTTTATCAAAATGTTTTTTTCCTCTTTTTTTAAAAAAAACCGCAAGAGTAGGAGGTAGCCAACACCATCACAAAAATCCGAAACCGACCAGGACATGGCATTTGAATGGAATCAACTTGGTCTATTACTGGTAGGGTTCGGGTCCTAAAATAGAATCTGTTCATAATTTTGGATCGGACTGGGTCAGCTAAAAATAGACCCAATTCGTACCCGAACCCATACTTGGTCAATTGCGGGCAGGGTCTGGTTCAATTGAAAATGGACCTGACACAGATGCAGACACCAAAAGAAAATTTGTTTTAAAAAAAATGCAAGGAGAACAGAATAAGCAACATGCCCAACCTCACTCTCCTGCCCGATACCACCCTCTCGCTGCTACCCAGACCCGGTGGGTAGCATTTTTTAACATGGCTCAGATCCAATTCTCATCGGTCGGGGCTGGGTCCAATATTTGGACCAATAGAGAAGCAGGTCTAGATTCGGCTGTGCAGCACCCGACCCGACTGACTTGATAACAGTGCTAAAGGTAAACCTCTCACTTTCTCTTTATCATTACAAATTTTAAACTAGAATCATATCCGTTAATCAAACCTCAAAATATTGCAATATTGTATCATGTTATTATATATAAAAAATTCAAAAAAAACCTTGGTCACTTTCTCATTTTTGAAAAATTTGTGCAATATTGCACATGGTTATACTAGTACATCTTATACTAATATAAGAGAGAGTCTACCTCTACCCCCCCCCCCCCCCCCCCCCCCCCCCCCCCCCCCCCCCCCCCCCCCTTCCTTATTTTGAAATAGATGTATGAGAGAGGAAAAGCATGGATTCATATTTAACTAACACGTGCACTACTCACGATTTTATTTAAAAAACAAAACAAAATAAAAAACACAATCCCTCAAATACAGTAAACTCCTCTCCTAATTTCTCAATCTTACAAAATCTCACGTCATCTTCCAAACCCACCACCATCCCCTAACTTAGAATTAGATTTTTAAGCAAACACAATTCATAAAATTATTTTTATATGATTATCTTAGTCTATATCTTTACCCTAAGTCGTGCTATAATGCATGATTTATAATGTATAACATATTTACTGAATGTTAATAATGTTATCATATACATGTTAACATAAATTAGTTGAATTTGCGACATCTTTTCATTGTATGTATTTTTTTTAGCTTTAGTAATATTCAGTTAGATAACATTATGATTTGGTAGTGATTCTTTAAATCATATATACTTATATGAGAATGATAATGAACATTTCAGTAATTCCAGCAGTGATGATATTCATAAATTTCTCTCAATTCTATCACCTTTTTTTAGAGTTTTATATAATTTAATGAATCCCTCAAAACTATTAACTATTTTAGGTTGTGTAATTTGCACAACACTAGTATTTATTTTAAGAATATGTTGATCGCAAGTTTGTCCCAAAAAAAAAAAAACTAAACAAAACAAAACAAATAAATTAAATTAAATTAAATTAAAACAGAACCAAACCGATATGCAATTATTGCCCTTGCAGCCATTCACCAGTAACAATTATACAGGATCATTCTGTTAGAAGACACATAATTGCTATAATCCTCATGATGTATATATAGGTATCTATCTATTCACAAAATTCAATAAAGAATCAGAGCATCAAGAGAAGGTGGTACTTGAAGAAACTAACAAGGGAAGCCAAAGTTTTGAAATGCTCTGATTTGCCCTCCTCTTCCAGCAGTCACAATCACCATCCCCCAAGCCGAGTCACTTCGCAATTGAAAGGATTTCCCACTGCCAAAATTGTCTAAACTACGACGAGGACTGCTTCGGAATTGTAATGCTTTCCAACTGCCAAGATTGTCTAAACTTTGTCGAGGACTGCTCTGCTTATCTATGGTCCAAGCCTTCAGCCTATCACCAAAGGGATCGCTACTTTTGTTGTTCGGGATGCTATTTTGTTGTGGGCTGCCACCACATTGTGCTCCTGTGCTTATGCTTGTGCTTGGCCAAGGAACCGCAACTGTAACATCTCGACAGTGGAAGTGTTCATACGACTGAGTGACAGGGACAGTTTCTTTGCTTCTATCTGGCTGGGTGTTAGCGTCGTATTTCCAAATATAGACATGAGAGTCCTCGCTAGCACATACCACGTACTTCCTGTTTGTGGCTAAGGAGGCTGAGATTTGGCTGTTTGTGTTGCGAAATCCTGGGCAAGGGAAATGATAACAGAGAAACTCTTGCACTCAGATAACACAGAGAACAAGCAAAAATTATATTCTTGCACACTCACAGACAAAAAAAGAATTTAAAAAAAAGATATTGGCTTTTGTTACTTTTTCGTTTCTTTCTTTTTGTGTGTGTGTGTGAGTCTGTGTCTGCATATTACATTATCCTTTTGGCAGGATTCAAAACAAGATGAAAGTGTAAAAATGGAAGCTGAGGTGGCCATTCCTCAATGGATTGAGTGCATTAAAGTGGACAAAAGAGACTGACATTCTCTATCAAATTTACAATATACAGTGCAATGCTATCAGTGTGGGAGGATGCCACCACAAAATCATTATAGCTCCAACAGTTCATCTAATTTTGGAAACATTTATTGAAACATATATTAAAGCAGATTTTGAGATAATCAATAAAGAAACTTTTACCTTTAAACTTGTGAACTACTTTAGTATCATCAACCACCCGAATTGTGGAATCTGCAGATGTGATGAGCACTTCCGAAGAACTTCCTGGAGTAAACTGTTCATTGTATAGAAACAGCAAAACAGAATCAGCAAAACAGTGATATTCACATTCAGTACAAGTGCGATATTCACAAGTGCTAGAGCTGAAGATGTAACGGAAGAAAATGACTTGAGGAGAAGTGTAACGCAATCTGATAAAACTGTCTGCATCCTGACACGTGTACCTGGAAGCCAGTTATTTTCTTTTGATTGGAATTCTTTTTCTTCTTTTGGAAGTCAATTTGACTTTTCTTAAAGAGTTTATTATCTGGGAGAAGAACGAAGACAAGAACATTCAGGTTATTTAATACTCAGTGAAAGCAATAAAAGTTAGGAAAGAATATTATGCTGAAAACAAAATGCTGACAGAGAGAGATATATGTTTCCATACCAGATGTATCAAAAATGTGACAACTCCCTTTATGTGAACCCACGAATGCACCCTAGAGAAATAATCAGTACCAAATAACATCTAATAAGGATATAATAAAGAGAACATGAAGTACACTCCTAGAAATCCATATCAATTATGCAAAAGTAGATACGAAAATGCATCACCAAACCAATAGAAAACCTGTCCATCAGGGGTATAACAAGCAGCTGTGACCATTCCATGAAGATCAATCCAGTTGACAATTTTGCGGTCTGGAATACTCCATATGCGGACCTTTGCATCTAAGGATCCACTAATGAAGTATCGATCATCAACTGGATTGAACTGGATGCAAGTCACTACATAAAAACAGAGAATTTGTAGTTAGTTCCATTATCTTATATAAGTAATATAAAAGCATCTAAGAAATAAAGTGAATGAATTCTGCTATCAAAGAGAAAAAGAAAATGAAAAACTTACCATAGTCACTGTGTGTGAAAGTTTTCAGGCAAGAATGGCTAGACATGTGCCAGAGCCTAACAGTTTTGTCCATTGATGAAGAAAGCAGATACTGTAATGCACAATACAATGTTTGTTAAGGATAAGTTTTTAGTTGCATGCACACAAGTAACAAGCAAGTATAACCAATTACTAATATTTTTATTTTTTTTATTTTCCATTTCTTTTTTATTTTCTTTTTTTAACAAGGCCGTAGCCAATATTTTTAAAATATTAGTCCTACAACATTTCTGCAATTTGTATAATAAATCTCTTAAATACTGTGATTACCATAACAGTTCCGACTAATTAGCCTATTTCTAACCATGTTCAACTGAAACTTTATGATGGCAATAAACCTAAATACCCTTCTTCTTCTTCACCTGCATGGGCAACAAGAACAGATGCAAGAGGCTGAGAGTAGGAGAATTTGAGTAGAGTCACATTGTTCTATCAAATTTAGTGCAAGGTTTCATGTCTCTTGTATGATCAATAACCAGTGGGACTGCACATTGCCAGAGACTAATATTTAAAACATCGTGATTGCTGTGGAACTAAGTGATGAGTATTGAAATCCGTACAAAAAAATATGTCAGCACTCCTACTATTTTCTTTTCCCTCATTGCAGTAGTAGCAGTGAGGGGATGTACCATACTCGTCCGTCCGCCAGCACATAGAGTACTAGTGGGGTTCTTGATTGGAGAAAATGACGATGTCAAGACCTGGAACTAGTTTAAGATTCTAATGACATTTCCGGCTGCTTGAGTTTAAATATCATTCAGGGTTGGGGTATCTTGATCAGGAGGGTTTGTGTCACAATCCGCACAACAATCCATTTATTTATAAAAGTTATTTGGTCAAGTTTGAACATTTAAATAGATACAGATTGAAACTCAAATGGTTTAGAGTATATGTTGTTGAATGGTAAAGGTCAGAGACCTATTTAATGTATGAGACTTGAGTTTGATCACACACGGACATTGTCCTGTTCATCTGACATGTACTTATGTTACCCCCAATTAAACTTGTAAATTTTACTGGTGAACTATTATTTGAAATACTGGACGAAAGTGCAACTAAAACTGAATTCTCAAACTTTAGACTAAAAGCACCTCGTGTTGTTTTCAATGGATATGATCGAATTATAAAGACTTGAGGATAAAGCTATGAGAAAAGCATGTATTTCTTTTCCTTATCTAAATGTAATAACAGTAAACATAGTTAAGGTACAAGGACCAAAAGCATGTATTCTTTTGGTGGTCAACTTTCTTGCTAGGTTAGGAAAAGTTTCCTCTGACAAACATGTATCCTATGCAAGCTTATGGACTAAAATAACAAGATTCGTATAGGTGTTGACAATAACAATATTTTTGTTGGCAGCATTGGTCAGAATCATGGTATCAAATCCAAGCCGAAACTAAGATGCACTGAGTGAGTCAGATTGGAATTTTGCTTTCCAATAGCCGATAAATGGCAACTGATACCCGACCTGATACTGATACTGATACCGAGTTCTGCAACCATGATCCAAATCATTAAACTATAGAGACATATCTGACTTACATCAGACAGGTTAGATAATTCAATGATTCACCAAAAAACAATATGAAAACCAAACAAATTAAAAAGACAAAGAAAAGTGCTTGTTACTTCTCATGCAATCTGATTAGCAATATATGATAAACTGTAATTCCTATTCATACACATTATAATATGAAGTTGAATTGCACTGCGCTTGTAAGATACAAGTTATTTCCTTCACTTTCTTCTCGGTTTGTTCTGTGGTCTAGAAAGGGTAACCTATGTCACTAGCTGCTCCAAATAGGAAAACTTATAATGTACAGTCGTGGATAATCTAACTAGATCATTGTAGCTATACTTCCCAAATTCTCATATCCGATTCACATAATTTGCCCATCCCTCTACACTCCAAGTGACTTTAGTTTTTTAAACTTCTCCTCTTTTCTTATTATGATGGAGAATAGAGCCTAGGTGCAAGATATAGATATTTCATATTACTCCAAGGGGGGAATATAAAAGAAGATTATAAAAGAGCGAAAACAGTTTCTGAGTACGGGAAAAGAGCGAAAACAGGTTCTAGCTACGGGAAAAAAAAGATTTCAAGGAATTGTGGGTTTTGAAAAAGGCCACTTCTTGCCTGCAGTGCAAGGTGTAAAAGAGACCATTAAGGAAAAAGAGTGTTCGTTTCTATAGGTATAAGTTTTTGCTATTGAATGAGATGTTTTCCATACCTCTAGTACTCATTTGAACTGAGTTTCTTTTTATATGCGAGGTGTGTTTCAACCAAAATTCTCCCAAATATATAATCAGAGCAACAGTCCAGTCTGTTCAATTTAATTGCTCCCTCATGCAGGAATGTTGATTCAGTCATTGACCGAAGCATAGATGAATAACCTAGTTTTAGATCCTCGCTTATTGCAAATAAGAGAAGTAGCCATTAGCGAATGGATAATTATACATAAAGAAAGCACTCCTGGTCGTGGAACCCCTCGAACAGTAAAATCTATCATACATGCAAGCGTGATTATAGTCTAGTGGTAAGCCTCGTCCCAATCCAGCTTTTACCTTTATAATCTGCGATTAATATAAATGGTAAATGTGACAGTGAGTGGCTATGGCTACGGCCTATGCTCAAACAAAAAAATCTGTCAACACACCTTCTCTTGTTGCCATTTCACCTTTAGTTCAATCCTTACTCTCAACATGACTCCTTGTGTGCCTCATGGATCTCTTGTTGCCATCTCACCTTTAGTTCAATCCATACTCTCAACATAACTCCTTGTGTGCCTCATGGATCTCTAACTTATGAAAGAATAAGTGATTTGGAGTTTATTATTATTATTATTATTATTATTATTATTTAAGACTGACGTAGCTTGGTCTCGAACCTGACACCTCCCTTTACCCATCACAAACCCTTACCATTTGAGCTACATCTCAGTGGTAAGTGATTTAGAGTTACAACAAATCATTATCAACATGGTAAACAAAGGAATTACTCGATCAAATTAGCAACATTTTAGTACTAACATCATTGTATCCAAAGCATGAAATGCAAACAACTAATGCATGTCATGTTAGATTCAATACCTCAGATTTGGACCACGAAAGATCAAGAACATCATCCCCATGTCCCTTAAACGAACAAACTGGCTTCTCCTGAAACGCAAACAACTGATCCGGCATTAACAACTGATCCGAGCTCAACCACTTCCTCCCAAGCGACATCCTCCTCCTCCTCCTCTCCCAACCACCACTCCCCTCCCCATAACCCACCATCAATTCCAACTCCAACCCCCCATTCTCACCCTCACTACGAACAGAATCATAATTCCCATTCTCCTCTCCAATTACCATACCCTCCTTCTCGCTCTCTGTGACCTTCCATACATGAATCACACAATCCTCGCCAGCACTTGCCATATACCTCCCATCCAAACTAAACTTAACACACCAAATCGCTCCACTATGAGCCTCAATCTCCTGCGTCAAATAAACTCCGGTGAAGTCCATCACAGACTTCCCGCTCTCTCGAACCCTAACCCTCCCTCCATACCTACCATCCACACTCACAGAACTCGATCTCCTCCCTCTCTCTAAACTCACCACCCTCTCAACACCATCCTCTCCATTATAACTACCGCACGCAACCAATTTTTTTACAAATCTCTTGACACTCTCAATCCATCCCTCTTTCTTCGTCCCTCTTAACTCCGAATCATCAAAATTAACCACCCTGGGTTCTGAGAATCCACCACCATTTTGATCAAGAAAACCTCGTGATTCTTCGATGTTCTGCCGCCTCATGAGTTCTTGAACGATCGGGACGGTTAACTCGTCGCCGATCTCGAGGTTCCTGCCGTTACTGTTGAATCTCTTGATGCTCTCAAACCACTCCTCCTCCTCCTTCTTTTTCGATTTCAACCCTAAATCAACCCTAGATTCTGACAATTCCGTTAACTCATTGCCGATCTCGAGGTTCTTGGATTCATCGGGAGCGGATGCGGATTTTGCCCGGGTCGGGGAAAGAGGGGGATCGGCGATGATCTCGAACTGTTGGAGCAATCGGCGGCGGCGATCTTGGATGGGGGAAGTATCGGACAGCCAGAGGTCGTACGAGATGGCAGACGGCGGAGGGAAGCGGAGGAGGTGGCGGCGGCTGCTGCTGATGCTGCCTTCGTCGTCGGAGCAAGAGGTGGAGGAGCAAGCGGAGAGGTTTCGAGATCGAGATTCGTAGAACTCGTCATAGTCGTCGTCTTCGTCGTCTTCGTCTTCCCGCCAATTCCTCATCGAGGTGCACGCATTTTGAGAAGATTAGAAAGGGGATTTTGTTCGCGCCATTTTTGACCGGTGAATGGAGGTTGAGCTCGGAATACGGAAGATAAATTATTTTTTTGTAAAGATGGATAATTAATTGATTTGAGGGAATATTAATGTTGAAATTCTGTATTAAATAAAGCACGTGTAGTTTATGGATAGAGAAGTGTTAAAATTTTGAGTTTATAGAAAGGGGCAATGATCTATTTGGACTTAAAGTTAGTATTAATACCCTAAACACATCTGAAGTTACAGTAATACCCAGCAGTACCCAAACTTTTGAAAATTGGACCCATAGGCATCTGGTGCCCACTTTGGTTAAATTATTAACGGATATAGCATGGATTTACTTTTCTACCATTGCCTCTTTAATTCTCTATGTTAACTTAGGGTCTATTTGGAGGGGAGGGGAGGGGAGGGCCGGGGAGGGGGGGGATTTTAATGGAGGGAAGGGGAGGGGAGGGGAGAGAAAGGGAGGGGAGGAATTTTAATTAAGACTCTGTTTGGTTCTAGTTTGGTTCACAAGGGGAGAGAAGGAATTTTATAATTAAATTACTTTTATATCCTTTTACATTTTAGGAGAGTCTATGTATTATTGTTTCTAATTCTAATTTGGTAATATAAACAAAATACAACTAGGAGCACCTGGTGATAGACTCACAGGTCAAACCTAGGAATTTTCCTTAGGCGGAATTAAATTAATCCAACTAAATACTCAAACAATCAAACACATTAGGGAATAAATGTTAAATAACCTAGAAGAAACATTTCCAAGCACATTATAGGGGTTTTAACATAAGAGTTGGCAAGTAAGATAAAAATCAGCTTGAGCTTAATGCGTGTGTACTGTGTACCTGTGTATATTTTAAATGTGAATATAGTTATTAAGATCACATATTTTATTTTTTATTTAAAAGTAATTTTAGGAGTCTTTTATACAAAGCTAATATTTTAGGAGTCTTTTATACCCAAGTGTTTGATAGTTTGAGTATTTAGTCGGATTAATTTACATTTTAGGGATTTAGATCTAAAAAGGACAATCTAGTCCAATAACTTAAAAAAATTAGACCTACTTTCTCTCCCCTCCAAATTCCCCAAATATTGGAGGAGGGTCAAAATTGGCTCATGAGGGATTTTGCACCCGATCCATTCCCCTCCCCTCCTCTCCTAAAAAATGAACCAAACAATAAATGTTTCAAAAAATTCCTCCCCTCCCCTCCCCTCCTTCCAAAACTATTTACCAAATTGACCTACTCGCTATTTGTGATAGCGAGTCCAGTACAAATAAACTCGCTATCTCAGATAGCGAGTGTAGTTGTACTCATTTTTCATGAAAATTTTGAACATGCAGCTTCTACCAGAAACGTAGTGAACATGATTACCAATGAGTGTGTATAAACTATAAACATTGTGTATTTGTAACTCCTGTGACTCATTATTGTATTTTTGTTTGTATTCAATTAAAATCCCTGGTTATTTTACTTGGTTTCTGATTGTATTTCTTTTCGTCCATTTTGAATTGAATGTTGTTGTTCGCCTTATAACTCATTTTGCTTTGATTCAGCATTTACTTCTCGTATTGATTGATCTACGTATTGCTTTTCTCCTTGTTTATTGTCTAAACCTAATTCATGGCCTATTTGTTTAATAATGGACTATTTTCTTCCTATTGGATACTGCACAGTTAACCCAAACCTGTTTTGACTCTATAAAACCCCACTAATCACACCCTAACCCTAATTATTAAACCCTAAACCTAATTACCACTTCTACAGCCGTCACCCTTCACCCCTAATCTCTCTCCCTCATGTCATCTCTTTCCCTCCTCTACTGCACCCCGACCGCCAACCTCCCCCCCGTTCGTCCTCGCCTGCACCCGTCTCCTTCGCCCATCGCCGGTGAACCCATAACCCCTTAGCCCCGCTCCTCTTTCCCATCACCGGTGAACCCATCACCCCTCAGCCCCGCTCCTCTTTCCCTCACCGTTGTTCCCTGTCACCCTGTCCCCCGTTCGAGCACCCTCGACGCTGTGCCGCCACCGTCGCCCTAGTGCCGCTCACCGCCGTCGTCTATCCCTAGCGGCGAGCTTCCCTCGACGTTCTTGCTGTCGCTGCCTTTGTTGCTGTCGCCGTCTGTCGAGCCGCTGCTCGCCGCTCGCTAGTTTGCTACCGTCGCTATATGTGTTGTGGAGAACACGTGCGGTGCACGTGTTATTGCTTTGGTCGTTCACTGTTGTACGTGCGTCCTTTTGTGCACGTGTTGTTGTGTTCGTGTGTCGGGATCCGTTCCCGTTATTCTTTCATCGTCTTCGTCGTCATTTTTCAAGCAAGTAGCTTGTATGTTAATTATGTTCATACAAGTTAAATACCGTAAGTAGTCTTGCATGCGTTTGTTGTCACTCTCATGATGATCCTATATCTTGTTAGTTGATCCGTTCCTTCATCTCTTGATCATGAGTATTTCACAGTAGTTGTCACCCGTTGCATGTATTGATTCTTGATTTTGATGATCACAACACACTGCACATGTATCTATGCTATACTTTATAATTACAGGTGCTATACACAAAGGACTCACTACTATACAGCTGAACAAATGAACAAGCACAAAAGCTCCAGATAAAGACAATGGTTAAAGCTTCATTCAAGACTCAAGACTCAAGCCAAAGACTCATGCTTAAAAGTGTTAATTATTGTCATGTCTTGTAAACAAATGTAATCTTGTTTTTATTGAGTCTTAGTATGATGTAAAGCCTTGTCACACACACATACACTCACTCTATTACAAATGTGTGTTTTTCAAACATAAAAAAAAGGTCAAAACAGTTTGAAATGGTTTAACTGTTGAGTACCAGTCGACCGATGCTTCTATCAGTCGACTGTCAGTACAAAACTGTTTAAATTTATTCAAACTCTGACCAGTTGACTCATTATGGCAACCCAGTCAACTGTTCGAGTGCTTTTGACCGTTTTCTGTTTTTAAAATCGATTTTCAAATTCAAAAGCTACTTAGATCCATTGGTTGACAGTTGGAATAACTGCCTCCCAACGTCCAGTAACTCTAAACTCTATAAATAGAGTTCAGAATTCACTGATAAAGATCTAACATTGATCTAACATTTCCGACCACTCTTTGAGAATTTTTTTTAAGTGTTCACGAGACAAAGCTTTCAAGTTCTAAGTTTTTGGTTCTCTACATTCAGTCCAGTATAACATCAGAATTCATTCTTGACTAGATATAGAAGTCGACCTCTTTTAGCCACGTTCTACATCACATAACACAAACAAGGCTATAGGTTGACCGTAAACTTTTTATTGTTTTCTTTTGCTCTTGGTTGGAGAGTTAGACTCTAGGGTGTAGAGTCGGTCGTTTCACTCTTGGTGGTAGAGTGGGTTTGCTTTCTCTGGTTGAGAGAAAGGACTACGGGTTAGACAAGGTTGTTGTCTGAACGCCGTAGGGTATTCTTGTAATTTTTTCAAGAATAGTGGAAATCTCAAGTGGGTTGCTTGGGGACTGGATGTAGGTCGGAAGGACCGAACCAGGATACATCGTGTGTACTCTGTGGTTGTATCTCTTGAACTTGCATTTACATTTTTCTGTTTGTTTAAGTTCTGTGAAACTTGTCTAGACAGTCGACTCAGCACATTATCAGTCGACTGGTTAGTCTCGTATCTTTGAATATTAACTGTGTCTTCAGTCGCCTGTCTCAACTTTAAGTCGACTGCACAGAGTTGGTTGAATTTTCTTTTATTTGGTTATCTCAGTCGACTGGTTCATTCCTAAGTCGACTGCACCGAAGAAAAATTCTTTATTCTGCATTTTTTTAATTAACACTATTCACCCCCCCTCCTAGTGTTTGTTGCCTCGCCTATAGGATCCAACAGCATGAAAACAAATTAGTTTAGATGGACATCTTGATGTATATGCTTGTTGTGACATATCATATGTTGTAGATAACTGTTACATGGATGCTTGCTAGATATATTATCTCATTATAGACTGTTAATACACATGTCATGCTGATTTGAGTAATCTAGATATCATGCTTTGTATTACATCTTAGATTGGATCGTTTGTAATTAAATTGTTTGATAAAATGCATAAAAGAAGTTTTGTTTTACTACTGCCATATCTTTGTATAGTAATTTCGACCCTGTTAACAGCAGTAAAATAAATAAATTTGTGAACATGATTTGCAGGCTTTGCTTTCTAGTTTTCAGAACTTTCGACAAATCTGAATTCTGATTTTCGATGCATGAGTTGTTGCTGTTTTACTGCAGTTATATCGTAAATTCCATATTCTGAATTATACGATTTCTGTATGAATTATTATTTTAAAAGTGATATAAAGTTGAATTTGGACTTGATATTTTTTTGGGTATGTTTAGTTATGACTAGGATCAATCCCTAATTTTTGTGGAATTAATTAAGGACTTTTATATCTCGTTCCATGCTTATAAAACCAATCGATATATTTCCAAACCGCATGCTGTTCAGTAAAGAATTATGTTTTCAACCCGATTCTATTCATTTTTTATGAAAACATGTGAATATGAATTGTAGCCTAATTTGTCTATTTTATTACCCATTTAGCGGATCTGGATTTCGAATTGTATTCTGTGAATTATCTCTGTTTTGGTATTGCGGTGTCTGAAATTTCAGATTCGAAGTTTTGTTGCATTACTCTGTTTTTCCAACTATATTGACTATACTATCTGAAGTATAAATTCATGATATTTTATAAGTTGAGACTAGATATGCTAGGAATACAGGATTTAATTATGACATTTTAAGCCATTTTTCATGCTTATAAACAAGATTTTGCATTTTCTGGCTAAACATAAGTTCTGTTGTTACGCCCAAATTCCCAGAATACGGGAACAAAAGCACATAACTTAGGCCCAGCAAACGATGTGAATACATCATTCACAAGCTATATAGTTAACTCAACAACAAGATAACAATATCAACCACGCAAGCATTTAAAATCACAATAGGATAACAAAAGTACATGACATAATATATGACATAACCAACAACTGGAAACACAAAGTAGGTACGGATCAAACATGTCTGGATTACAATAAAGAGTACATGAATAAAATAAGAACTAAAATAACATGAAAATAAACAGGACTAAAATCTTTGTTCAGCAACACCTTCGGGTAATTCTCCATCTGGACCTGCAAGTATATTATTGCAAAAAGAAGAAACAAGGAGGTACCCGTTAATGCAAGTCACGGGCCGCAAGTGGTACAAGCTAACGGGACAATTATAAAACGAAACAAAAACAGGAAAAGAGTAAGGAATCAAGAATCATATAATAGGAGAAATACAACATGCAAACAGGAAAACAAGATATCATGGAATAAGTGGCATGCATGTAAAAAAGTAAATAAATCAGTAGGAACATGTACATGTAAACGAGTAAGCAAGCAACGAGTCAACATGAACGCGTAACATGTAAACAAGTAAGCAAGTCATCATGAACATGTAACATGTAATTGGATCATGCAAGTGTACGTGTTAATCTCATATCTTTTATTAACCTAACTAGGTAGAAATTCATGCATCCCATACCACATGGTTGCTACTCGCAATCAAGTGAACGTTTAGACTAGTGGTGGATTCTATAGGCCACGTACCCGAAAAATCATGTCAATAGTACCTTGTATCGAGATACGTGCAATATGGAACATAGTGTAACTTGTAGCATGAAACATAGAACATACAATTCACAAACTTGCAACTTGTAAATTGCAATTTGCATCGGAAAACCACGAGCTCCCGTCCGAGTACGTTCTTCTATATTACCCACTACTAAATCTTTTTCCTTTATACCCCGGCTTGTTATCTTTTTATTACAATCAAACATGAACAATAACTACATGCAACAACAAGGACGGGTAACATGGAAGGATCGAGTATCAAGACTTATGCAATGCAGGAAAACATATTTTAGGGTTTATAAAACATATGGATGTGATCAATGACATTAGCAAACTTAATCAAAAAGATATTATAACAACATGCAAACTAGTAACAAGACAAGCAATTCATGCACAACATCCTGTATAGTTCTAAGAGTATATATGTGTGTATCGTATTCATGCAATGCATATGGTGAAAAAGTATTCGCGATCATGTACGAATATGGGAACAATGGATTATATACAATACGAATAGAGTCAAAAATATACTTGCGGTATTTTGCAAAGGAGCTTGTACTAGAACAAACGAATTTGTATAAGAGATACTTGCCTGTTAGTTGACGACGATGAAATTGAAACAAGAATAACAGGATCGGAATCCCGGGCAGCAGAAGTACGTGCAAGATACGTGGCACCTACGCCAAAATAGCAAATGCAAAATAGCAAACTCCCAAAATAGTAAACAACAACTCCACTAAAGTAAAACAACCCTTTCAATAACTCTAAGACAGCAACTCCCCAACAATAAACTCCAAACAGCAACTCACTAGATCTAATCCCAAACTCCAAACACAACACCAACACACCAATAAAATACCCAATCTTCTCCACGAACACCAACACCAATACAATAATCTAATCCCCACAACACCCAAAACAGCAACTTCAATACCAATATATCCAATCCCCAGTCAAGAACACTAAACAGCAACAAACCCAAATAGCAACAATCCAATACTCTGTCTCCTTCTCCACTTCGACACAGAGAGAGAGAGAGAAAGAGAGAGAAGGCGGGGGAATTGGCGACTGTGGAGGCGACACGGAGCAACGGTGGGAGGAGCGCAGGGGCTGTAGGCGGCAGAGCGCGACTGGGCTCGAGCGGGAGGGAGGTCGAGGTGCTTCGGAGAAGGATGAAGACGGGGGAGATGGGTTCGGCTTGAGGCTGGCGACGGGAGGCGAAAGTCGACTGGAGACGACGGGGACTTCGAGGGTTCTCGGAGTTGAACGTGCACAGGGGAGAGCGAGAGGGATGGCAACGAGGAGCGATGGCGGGAGGAAGAGGAACGGGAAGAGGCGAGGCGAAGCTTCGGGGCTTGAGCGAAGGAGGAAGACGAGGCTGAGCGGCTTCGTACTGGCTGAACGGAGGAGAGCCGAGGCGAGCGGGGCGTCGAGAGTGTGCAGCGGATGGCGGGGATTAGGGGCGCACTGGCTGCGTGCGGCGCATGCTGAGGTGGTCGCGGCGTGACGCAGGGGGAGGGGGAGAGAGTAGGAGGAGGCGTGAGGTGGTCGAAGGAGGCAAGCGGAAAAGGTGGAGTTGCGGTGGGTACTCGAGGTTGAAGATGACGGGGAAGAGAGGCAGGTTAGGGTGAGAGGTTGAAGACGATGAGAAGTGGGGTTCTGTTTGGGTTCTCTGTTTCTGATTAGGAATAGAGGGGGAAGGTAGAGAACGGGAATAGGGGGGTAATATAATAAAATAAAATAAGTAATGGGGTGAGAGAGAGTGGGGGTAGTTACGAGTTATGGGGGAGTGTGTCTGCAAAGTGGGGAGTTGGGATACGGGATTGAAGAGTGGGGGGAAGTGTGAAGAAATTGTATACGGGTAGATGTGGGATAATTAGTCTGTACAAGTATATGGGTTCTGGGTTAGTGGGTTTAATAATGGGTATCTCCAAAGCGACCCAATAGTCAGAATGGGCTTCAATAAATGGGTTCAAGATATTTAAATAAAATACATAGGGTATTGGGCTAAATTTTGGGCTCAGATTAATTATATAAATAAAATAAAATCAGAATATGGAATTGGGTTTATGATAACAACTGGGCTCACATTAATAATTAATAAAATCAAAATGCAAACTTGGGTTTATAATAAACAATTGGGCTCCAAAAATAGTTTAAATAATAAAATCAATTAAGAAAGAATAGTTATAAGATACTAATGATTTAAATACGGAAAAAAATACTTTAAAAATACGTATTAATGGAAACATGGGTTACATCTGTATTAAACGCTATTTTAAACCCTGATACTGTGGCTGATGTATGACTTGTGTATATGCGCTGGATTCGGAAAAGAGTCTAGTTTCTAGATTTTCTGACGGATCTAGATTTAGAGTTCTGTAGCAACGGAAATCTCATATTTGGTACAGTAGTGTCTTGCTGTCAAGAACTGAAAGTTTCGTTGTTTTGATTGTTATGAGTTGTTTTGTCACCCGTTTGTGTTTCCTATCCATCTTAGACTTGACCTTTGTTCGTGCCATGTCTTTAGTCTTGTTTGTGTTCGTTCACACCTGTTTAATAATAATGAAAAATAACCAAGTCGAGGTTTAAGGGAAAGATCTAGCAGTGGACAATATAGAAATGTGTATTCAGAAAGGGGACTCGTTTTGTAACGCCCCGAATTCCAAATAAGACCGAGTTCGAGATTTCACAGGATATTTACTTCACTTCGTACAACTTTACAAGGAAATTTAAAAAAATTTCAACATACATCAGAGTTCATTTACATCCTTGATTTACACAGCGGAAGAATAAAAGATTACAACATTGAAAACAAAATATACCTTGTACAACTTCATCAAATAAATCATCGATTTCATCATAACATCTTCATAGCAAAGTCCATTACCTGCATATCAAGCTGTGGGCATGTCAGTCACTTACAACTGACGAAAATGTTGTACTCGGCTATCCTCTCTATGCCATACATATAACGATCTCATTACTTTAACAAAATCACATAAGTTGAATGAAGAATAAAGTGTCAAAAGTGATTATTCTAAACAGGTAAGTGTATGCGATGCCTTAATACCTAATGCACACGTTTTTATACTAGGATGACACTAATGCACACTTGTTCGGATTCTATGCATCCCATACTACATAGGTCTGAGGGCAAGCACCTACGTACTCCATAATAAAGGGCTCGATCCCTCACCATGATAAATACCTAGTAATAAGACAAAGTTAAGATATTCCACGAGTATGGATCCCAGTCCCGGGGAACCGCTGCAACAAATCCCCCGCCCGACTGTTATATAGACTCCTCATTATGCGAACCTCCTGCAAGTGCTCCTCTAGCCCCGGTATACGTATATACACGGAGAACGGAAAACTATCCACCGGACTACGCAAAGTCCTGGATTTAAAATGAAGGCCCGTCTCCCACGAGGCAACCACAGTCCACCAATTGGGTCTATAGCCCCGGTAACCGCAGCAACAAGCCCACCGCCTTACTATATAGAGTTCCCCACTTACGTTTGCCTAGGTCTTACTACATCTTCACTTATGTGTCTAAAATTTATTTAGATCAAGACATGAATGAGTTATCAATCTTAGAATTAGTTTTAACCCCTACCAGACTTAATCAACAAAAAAACGAGATAGCTCCATAGCCGATCTCAAAATCATATCTCAAATCTTTTCTTTCAATAGTGCCGGTAATCGAGGTCTTACTAACTCTTAAACCATAATTTTTTACGTACAAGAATCATGGGTACACATACCCTTTAATAAGCATGTCTTAAACCTAGATAATTTCATCTTTCAACTTAATCACAAAATAATCAAATCTTATCACTATTCATGATCTATTCATTCATTCATCATCTTTATAAGCAAAATAATTCCTTTCAAGCACACAATTTCATCGCATGAAATTTTACAACAAATTCAAGCTCTTATAATGTCTTAATTCACATAAAATATTCTTAAACCAAAACAAGTGCATTATTTCTTCAAATGAAAATTTTTAACTCACGCAATCGAAAATATTATCATGCTCTTTATTAATTAAAATTCTAATCACAAACTAAATTGTCATTTCAATTTTTCCTTTCCAAATTCTCAAATGTACAAAAGAAATTCTAAAACTATACTTAATAACTTATATTCCATTTTTACTTTTTCTAAAAATAATGCAAGAGATTTCATCAGTATTTCAAAAGATGGGATCTTATTCATATGGAAAGTATCATAGTATACTAAAACCCAACCAAAAATAAAAAGGGGGTCTCGGTTTCAAACCCTAAACCTCAGCCGAGACTGCAGCAAGAGCCTAACCAAGACCCGCTAGCCACAAAGTTCACTGGGACTTTGTGTTAAGCTTTTGCCGAAAATTACTTATGAATCAAGTCTCAGTTTCGGGACTTAATTAAAAGGGTAAAATGAATGCAACTATCAAGTTTCAAAACCAAGATCTCTTTCAAAGAATGCTCTATATTGCACTGGCTAACCAGTAAGGCTAAGTGTATTTTCTGTTTAGAAAATGTACAATTGTACTTTTGTTCAACTATTATGAAATGTTTTTTTTTCCATGAAACTTGTTCATTCAAAAGATCAAAATCTTTCTAATAATTTTGAAATAAACTTTTTCTTGATATTAGATTTTAAAAATAGAAATCAACAAATTTTCAATTTCATTTAAAAAAATACTGTTTCCACCCATTTAAATAATTCTCTTTACATAGACTTATGTTTTTCTTTAACAACTCAAATTTACAAAAAAGTGCTAGTGTTCATGACAAATAATCGTTTTCTCACTTTTTCACAAATTTCACTTTTATAACAATACTAGTGTATCACTTGAACAAGAGAATTTCACAAGAAAACTCTTTCATACAATAATTTATATTTTTCTCAATTAGGACATACATATGTGATATGTCGATACATTACAATTACTAACTAAGATTTCTTTCTTTCTTCTTTCTTAATTATCAAAGCATGATGTGGTCAACATATTTCATAAGCACAAAATTTTGTAAACCTACTAACATGGTTTATAACATAAAAGAGTTCTTATCTTTAATTAGCATGGTGTCTATTTCTTAATCCAAAACTACCTTCACACATATCATATTATACTAGCATGAACTTTATAATTTTCACATCAAAATTCTTCTTATATTACTCATTTTAGCATGCATATCCTACATTAGAAAATAATGAAATCACCCACCTTAATTGAAGAAGGAACAAATGAAGGGAAGGATGGAACAGTACTTCTAGCTCCAAAGCAACTCCTAGCTCCTAGCAAGGCTTCTCCTCCTAGCAAGAGCTCCCTCTCCCAGCAATGGCTTCTTCTCCTAGCAAACTCTCATAGCAAGAATTTACCTCCAAGCAATAGAACTCTCTTACTCTCTTTCTTTTTCTTTCTCTCTTATGATTTTGTTATTGTTTTTGGTGCAAAGGAGAATGATAAATTGGGGCTCTATTTATAGGGTTTTGTGAGGGTCTAAAGTGGAAAATTTCCCACCTAATAACTATCTTTTAATTCATACAACCCTCCATTTTCCTAACTCCTAAAACCTCCATCTCTTCACCTTTCCAGCTCTTCACTATCTCAACTCCCATAACCTCCAAACTCTCCATCTCCTCCACTATGCTACACCCGGCCTATACTAGGGTTCAAAACCGGGTTACCCTATGTGTGCACATGCACACATACACATACAATTTTTATAGTCCTCAATGTGTACCAAGAATTGTAACTTGTCATGTATTAGTCCAAGCTCAACTTAATTTGTGATTTTATTAATGGGCTTGATTCATGGGCTTACTTCTAATTAATTAATTTAATTATCCTAGTGGGCTCTTCTCCTAATGGGCTAGATTTTAATTTAGGTCCATGGATCACAAGAAGGCTAATTAAAACTTATGCATGCTAAAAATTTGTAATTGAGAATAACAAAATGAGAATAAAAATTTGCACGTGCATCATACGTGCAAAAAAATCAAAAAATGCATTTTTAATTTAAAATAAATTGTGGGGTGTCACAAGTTTTTCCCAACTATTTACAGTGGTACAAATTGTTTTTCTCTGGATGCATGAGGGCATGATCCATGACACAGTTACTGTTTACTATTAATGTTACTGTTTGTCTGAATATACGGCCCTATAGGTTCCACTACGAAATCTTAAAACAAAACTGTTTGATGTAACAACCATGTGATATAATTTGGGACGCATGAAGTGCTACCGAGATATTAATGAACATTAGACACAAGAATAACTGTTTCACTATCACATCCTGTTACTGTTACTATTGTCCCTGTTACTGTTACTGTTGTCCCCTACTATTACTGTTACTGTTACTATTACTGTTATTTACACTTTTTATCCATTCTTCCCTATTATCTGTAGACTGTCTCTATTGTTGCTTTTCTCCATGTTAGTACTTCCTATTTTTGTTTCATTTTTCCCTTTCATTTTCCTGCTTGTACTACTTGCGGCCCGGAACTTGCAACTAACGGGCATTATGTTTTCCTGTCTTCCTATTTTTCTGTAATTGTTATACGAGCAGGTTTTAATGATCAGTTTCCTATTGGAGTTGGTGAGCAAAAGTTTTGAGTTGTGCATTGAAAATTCTTGCTTAATTGTTTTGAACTATTT
Source organism: Hemerocallis citrina (assembly GCA_017893485.1). Taxonomy (NCBI): domain Eukaryota; kingdom Viridiplantae; phylum Streptophyta; class Magnoliopsida; order Asparagales; family Asphodelaceae; genus Hemerocallis; species Hemerocallis citrina. The sequence goes on from JACEHZ010000703.1 coordinate 174,841, forward strand.
TATTCATGCTACTATATTGAGACTTATATTGGGCTTGTAGTCCCGGAATATTGTTTTGTTTCAGATTTTGTATTTGTTTGGGATATTTATTATTGTTGCAAATAAATACTGTTGATTTATAATTGTTCATGCATGTGTGGTTGAGTATATTGTTATATTTACTGTTGGGCTGAGTTAAGTAGATCCTTACAGCTTATGGATGGTGAAAACCATTCACTAGGCTTAGTCGCATACCGTATTCCGTATTCCTTTTGGGAAACGGGGCGTGACAGTATCATAATTTGGGGATATGTTCCAAACAAATTGTTCATGCCACGTTATGGTGAGATTCAAATAGAAATTCAAGAAACAGATGAAAATTCTAATTAATGACAGCAACTGCAGACTGTCATATGGTATATAACATAAAATTAGACAACAGAGATTCACAACAGAAAAGTCTCAAGAGTCGAGCTCAATACCGTAATGAAATTTTCGGTATTCTGGCCATCTGCTCGGAGGTAGTTGTTGGTTGTGTTCCCTTGAATGCATGCTGAAATCTGTTTGATAACATCAGATGGTGGAGAACCAACAGAAAGCTTTTGAACATGCTCAGATTTGACAGAAGTAGGTATAGGATTTGCAGCAGGGATAGGGTTTGCAGCAGGTGTAGGATTTTGCAGCAGGGTTGGGAGCTTCATCGGTTCCAAATAAGTAACCAAGAGAACTTTGCTACCCACCGCAGCTAACTCCATGACCCATTCTCTATCTAATCAAGTAAGAATCGGGTTTCAGCACAACTTTTAGAGGCCACCACTCACCAGTTAAACATGCATATAGCCTTGACAAATCAATGCAAAATCAAGAAACACGAATGAAGTTAATGCAATAAAATTCTTATATCAATGCATGGAGACTAACTTCTGATACAATACAAAGATCTTTTGGGGTAAAAAGAAGTACAAGATGCTTCAGAAACCTACCCACGCACCCCATTTACTATCAAGACTTACAGTGGCAGTAGTGGTTATTAATATATTTTCTTCTCTTTTTTGAGAGGAACAATGTTAGTGAATTGTTAATGGGTAGTCACACATAACTCGTGTCTACTATTTGGAGATGCAATTTTTTGTCAGACCTTTGAACATGAAATTTTGAAATTTCTCTAAATAATGGGTACAACTACACTCGCTATTTGAGATAGCGAGGTCAGTTGAACTAGACTCGCTATCTGAGATAGCGAGTGTAGTTATATATATTTCAGGTAGAAATTGCTTGTTTAAAATTTCTCTAAAAAATGAATATATACATTTCAGATAGAAGTTGCATGTTCAAAATTTTGCTGAAAAGTGAGTATAACTACACTCGCTATCTGAGATAGCGACTTTATTTGAACTAGACTCGCTATCACAGATAGTGAGTAGGTCAATTTGATAAATTGTTTCGAAAGTGGGTCAGTTTGGTAAATACTTTCAAAAATGGGTCATTTTGGTAAAAAATCCGGGTGAAGGGGCAACGGCCCCTCAGACCCTGCGGCAGGCGGTGGCGCACAAGCAACAGATGCATCAGAAGGTGGGGACTCTATCATCTTTACATTTGCTGAACTTGTCTCTTAGTCTTTATCTGTTATTTGTAGATTAATTTGGGTTTTGATTATAGAACTACTCTTAATTGTTGATTATTCTTTATGGTTGTAGTATCGTTTCTTCAATTTAGGATTGAATTTGGGATTGTTATTAGTGTTGAATTATGATTCTGATTCTCTATCTAATCAAGTAAGAATATGGTTTCAGCAAAAATTTTAGAGGCCGCCACTCACCAGTTAAACATGCATATAGCCTCGACAAATCAATGCAAAATCAAGAAACACGAATGAAGTTAATGCAATAAAATTCACATATCAATGCATGGAGACTAACTTCTGATACAATACAAAGATCTTCTGGGGTAAAAAGAAGTACAAGATGGTTCAGAAACCTACCCACTCACCCCATTTACTATCAAGACTTACAGTGGCAGTAGTGGTTATTAATATATTTTCTTCTCTTTTTTGAGAAGAACAATGTTAGTGAATTGTTAATGGGTAGTCATAGATAACTCGTGTTTACTATTTGGAGATGCAATTTTTTGTCAGACCTTTGAACATAAAATTTTGAAATTTCTCTAAATAATGGGTACAACTACACTCGCTATTTGAGATAGCGAGGTCAGTTGAACTAGACTCGCTATCCGAGATAGCGAGTGTAGTTATATATATTTCAGGTAGAAATTGCATGTTTAAAATTTCTCTAAAAAATGAGTATATACATTTCAGATAGAAGTTGCATGTTCAAAATTTTGCTGAAAATGAGTATAACTACACTCGCTATCTGAGATAGTGAGTTTATTTGAACTAGACTCGCTATCTCAAATAGCGAGTAGGTCAATTTGGTAAACTGTTTCGAAAGTGGGTCAGTTTGGATAATACTTTCAAAAATGGGTCATTTTGGTAAAAAATCGGGGGGAGGGGCAACAGCCCCTCAGACCCTGCGGCAAGCGGTGGCGCATAAGCAGAAGATGCATCAGAAGGTGGGGACTCTATCATCTTTGCATTTGATGAACTTGTCTCTTTGTCTTTATGTGTTATTTGTAGATTAATTTGGGTTTGATTGTAGAACTACTCTTAATTATTGATTATTCTTGATGGTTGTAGTATCTTTCCTTCAATTTAAGATTGAATTTTGGATTGTTATTAGTGTTGAGTTATGATTTCGATTTGTTGCAATTAGAAATTTTAGGATTGTAATTCCGATTCCGAATTAGAAATTTAGGATTTGTTGCAGAGATTTCGAGTTAGGAATTTATAATTTGGGATTTGTTAGGAATTTGAAATTTGGAATTTGGAATTTGGAATTTGGGAATTTGGGATTGGAATTTGGTATTGGTATTGAAATATACATTGAACACATTACAGTAGTACAATACTTCATACATTAAAAACTGGCAAATACATGTAGATTGGACATACATACAATGCATACATTACTAAAGTTAATTGCTATTACAAACTGATTTTTCACACTTTCAGTAGACTTGAGTATATTTCGCAATTAATTTAGTATACAAGTACATGTTGAGTTTTTTATCAGCGGGTAGGAAGGACTACTGATTCTGCATATTTTTGAATGCATAAGTAGCAGTTGTCCCCCCTACATACACTTCCATTCATCACCGTTAGACAGAGACAACAATTCTTTGGTTCGGGGGTTGAAGAAGTAGCGGGTGTAACAGTATATTCAAAGTTCTTAACAACTTCTTAACACGCACTCCTTCCTATTCATGCTATTTGTTGCATGATTGTGAGGTGTGCATGTCAAGAAGTTGAAAAGTAGCATGAATACATTGTGACACACACTACTGCTCCATCCTCCAAAACCAGATAATTTTTGCACTCTGTTTGATGTTGGTGGATGAAAGTGTATATGTAGCGCCCCAAATTTTATAATAGAAATAAGAGATACAAATCCAGAATCTTTACTTCAATGTAAACCATACGTACAAAATACAGAGAAAACTAAACACTTTTTTTACATCAATACCCAATACAATGCACAATGAAAATTTTACAACACTTTTGATACAACTCAAATGAAAACAAAACTTCTCATAGCTCAAACTCTAACTCCTGCTAAGCTACTCACTTGCAAATCCGACAAAATAAACTGAAAAAATGGGCACGTCACTTAATTGTAACCGACGCTTAAGCTGATTAAAGCAGCGACTCTCCATTGTCTCACAACCACACACTTGTCGCACAACATAAAGAAAAACAATCAGAGAAAGATTCATAAATCAACAAGTGAGACTAAACTAAAAGAATAAGTGTGTGTTAAGAAAACAAAGAAAAATGCATAAAACAATGTTTAAGAAAACACAATACACACGTTGCACACTAATGCATACTTGTTCGGATTATATGCATCTCATACTACATACGTCTGAGAGCAAGCCCTTAGCGCACTCCAAATTATAGGGTTTAATCTCTCGCTATGCAACCTACTACCATGACTACTACGAGATTTAGACATTTTGTAAGTATTGGCTCTCGCCTCGGAATACTGGAGATCAATTCCACTTTGCATATCATTCTGGAGCCTCTTTCATCCCTCGTCCCGGAATACTAGGGATTATCTCACTCCGCAGGTCATCATGGAGCCCTCATTACACATATATCCCATTAGAATCTCTCTCGTCCCGGAATACTTGAGATCAGTCCCACTCCAAAGATCATTCTAGGGCCTCTTTCATCCCTCATCCCAGAATACTGGGGATTATCTCACTCTACGGATCATCCTGGAGCCCTCATACTCACGTTTGTTCTTGTTCCATCATATCTCCAACTAGTGCATGTCCTTAAGAGTAAAAAGAGTAACCTGAGCTACCTAGAGCTAGCTCCACCCTACCAGACTTAACTCTACAAAACTAGGTACGCTAGCTCCTCTAACTAATTCCTACGATCAATTAATTCACTACCGATAATCCTGAGTCATGCTCACCCTCTATTGCCCACAACACAAAGTCTTAACAATATCTTACTCTAGGGTTCACACAATGACCCAAATTCAAAATACGAACCATCACTTGGTTCAAATCCACCAAATACTCTTTCCTTTATTTATTTCTAAAAACATCACTTTCCACGATATCATAAACATGATTCATCATTTTATTTAAAATCATCTCTTACCAAAAATACAATTTTCATTCATCCGCAATCATTCCATCACATCTCATTCCTTATTTAACAACAATTCATTTCCATTGAGACCTCTTCATCTATTAAAACAAATCAATTTTTCCAAACATTTTTTATTTCCCATCAAATATACTTTTTCATATTTGAAAATACCCACATATCTGGATTGTTTATCAATTTAAAAACTGAACTTTAATCTTCTTCAAACTCCAAGATTTTTCTTTAAAAAATCCGAAATTCATAATTTGAAAATCTAAAATTCACACCTCTTAAAACTGAGAGTAGTCCCTTTAAAAATCAAGAATTTAATCGTTCAAACCAACCAATTAACTCTTCAAAATTGGGAACTTTATTCATCAAAATATAGTCTTGCACATCCAAAATCTGAAATTTATTCGATCAATTATAAATCTCAATTATTCCAAAAATATCAAAAAAAAAGATCAAACTCTAAGGAATTATTCAAGTGTGTGTGTGTGTGTGTGTGTGTGTGTATATATATATATAGAGAGAGAGAGAGATAATGGATATTTAATAAATTAAATAACCCCTCAAAAAGAAACACAGCCTCCAGGTTTCGAACCTGCAACTAAACACCCACAGCACCAACAACCGCACAAGGCAGTAAGTCCATGTCGCTGTCTGTCATCTTGATTCAGATGAGTAGACCGACCCGATCTCCACTGTTCAACTTTAACCCTAACCCTAACCCTAACCTAGGGCTTCTACTTTGATTCTTTAGATTTCGAAATAGAACTCCAAGAAAACTTCTCATCCTAGCAATATGATCACCCTTCAAGCCACCAAAATCACAAAAAAGTCGAGGGGGGGGGGGGGGGGGGGGGGGGGGGGGAGGGGGCGGCGGAGATCCAATGCCTATATATGAGACCGAGATTTGCTTAGGGTTTCCATGTGGAAATTTTACAAATAAAACCCCCAAAATCCACTATTTGCATAAATCAATTATTGTTACCATCCATATATGACCCAATCAATTAGGATTTGTTTCCCACAAATCCCTCATAATTGGATGGCAAAAATATCAGAAATTCAAGTGAAAAAATTTAAATCTTTGGGCTTTTTATTGGCCCAAAACGATTCCTTTTGAAAATAAATTTGTTTGTCAAAATAATTTCAAAACTAGAATTTTCTTGTCCAAAAATTCTCAAAAATTGAATTTATATTCAATATAATAAAGAGAATTTATTTATCAACTCAAAATTATAAATTTCGCTTTTCAAAATATTTGCACGTGTTTTGTACATGCAAAACAATAATTTTCACAAAAATCAAAATAATTAAATAAATTGATTTAAAAATTACTTATTAATTCAAAATAGCATATTTAAATTTCTGGGGCATTACAGTATGAAGAGAGGAGAAAAGCTACTTCCGCATTAACAAAAAAATTGAAAGAAAAGAGGCAGAGTTAGCAGTCTTCTCTACCCGTAGAAGGAAGCCCAACATGTACTTGTATGCTAACATAAAGCCTTGCATCTATCTCCCTCCTTAAACTCATTGATGAGGACATCTTTCCAGTTTAGGATTTTTATTTTATTACCATTTTTTAATTTCTGGCAATTATAGCCATATGTAATCTTTTTGTAATTTTTTAGATTTTGAGAATATTTTGGAGATGTGTTTCAAGATGTATTTGAGCCTATTTAAAGGCCTTGAGATTAATGAGAAAGCATGCCATTATTGATTAAAAAAAAATCTGTGTTGAGTTTTGCTCTTCCTCCTTCTCTTTTGTGTGATACAACTAAGATCCAAATTAGGGTTTGTGATAAATCATAATCAATTTTAGAGTTAGTGGTTAATTCTAAAATCTATCCCAAAAAAAAATTAAAAAAATCCCCAAATACAAATCCCTAACATTAATTTCCCCTAATCCCAAATAACCAAACCCTAATCATACCCCCCCCCCCCCTCATCAGCCGCCACTCCCATCTTCATCTTCTCCCGTCCTTCTTCGTTTTCCCAAACCCACCAAACTCCCAAACCGATCTCCACAAAGAACCCAACTCCCCACTACTCTCGAATCTCCCTCAACCTCCACGCCCCCGATCCCCAACTTCCCCAACCCCCGCCGTCGCCCTAGCCCCGTCACCACCTCACCGCGACCCCACCTTCCCCACAAATCCGTCAGCCCCTTCATCTTCTCCGTCTTCTCCCGACCACGGCCCGTCTACCCAAACCCTACTCTCCCCAGATCCCATGACAGCCTCACTGCCTTCTCTCTTCCCTGTGAGTCCCGGTCGCCTCCACCTCACGACGACGTCGCAGCCGTCGCCAGTCAACCACCAGCGGCAGCACAACACTCTCACCGGTCCGATTGCATCCCGACAGCCATCAGCAGCTCGAGTAGTCGCCACTTCGATTGCTGCAATTGTTCTTCGCACTCGGTATACTCTTTCCATTCTTAATATTTGTGTTCTACTGCCTTATCATCTGGTCTATTATCTGATTTACCTGTCGACCACAAAATAATTGAGATTGAGAGTTCCACATGCTTGAATAGAGTATGAATCGGTATTGAATTTCTTACTTGCTAAAACACGTAGGGATTTAATTGATTGTAAGGTTGATTTATTAATTGGAACTGTTACACATTCAATTCTTGAAAACCCATCGAACCTGTTAACTGTTAAAAATTTCCAACTTAGATCCGCATTTTCATGTTGGTAAAATTAACCCATTAAAATTCTTGAAAATTCTCTATTTTAGGGTTGGTTTTACATCACTCATACTTCAACATCTTCCCTACCCGAAGAGGGAAGCCCAGCATGTACTTGTATGCTAACATAAAGCCTTTCTTTTTTTTTCACCTTTTTTTTTTCATCATATTTCTTTTCTATTTCTTTTTTCATCTTCTTTCTTCTTTCTTTTCTTCATCTTCATATTCTTTCTTTTCTTTTTTAGTATCATTTTCAATAGAAATATGATGAACAACACACTACTTGAATTGAGTATATATAGCATTCCCAAGACAAGACTACACACTCATGATCAATTACATATCTAAAAATCATTAAAAGATGTTCAATGACACACCTTTCAAAACTTGTGAAACTCAATGAACAAGTTTCCAAAATAGGCTCAGCCTTTAAGTGATAGCATGTCTCAAATTTTTTTATTAAAAACAATGAAGAAGCTGCCAAAAGATGAATAAATTGTTCAGTGATGCATCTACTGCATAAACAACTAAGCCTACTATTGATACAAAAATCAAAAAGTCAAAAATATTGATACAATTCTCAAAAACCAGAAGCAGCAGAAACAACAAAAATCAGAAGTAGCAATAGCAAAAATCAGAAACAACAACTCTAAAAAATTAGAAGCAGCAACATTAAAAATCAAGTAGCAGCAACATTAAAAATTAGAAACAGCAACATAAGCTTGTATATTTTACTTCTGTATCTATGAACTTGTATGTATGTATAAACTTGTGAAATGATGAAGTATGTATGTATGTATGAACTTATTAAACATCTCTAAAAAATTGTATATTTACTTGAACTGCATTCACAAATAAATGAATGTTCCTTTGATGAATGCTTCATGGATGTGAATGCTTCAAATATCTTTAGAAGCCTTCCAAAATTTTGCAGCAAAGTATATTCATTATATTTTGTTCAATAAACATAATTATTACCCAATAAATACTGTATGAAAGAGCTGACAAAATAATATTGAAGATAGAACTGGCAAATACTAATACATTCTAAATTTTGTTCTTCTATTACATTGCAAAGAAATATTACATTCTAAAGAACCGGCAAATACTATCTTCATCTTAATAAGCAAAAATCAAGTAGCATTTCTAAATTTTCTTCGTCGTCTTCTTCTTCTTCTTCTTCTTCTTCTTCTTCTTCTTCTTCTTCTTCTTTAATACAAGCAAGTTGTTGTTGTTTTTGTTGTTCTTCTTTCAACCACAAAAAAACCAGCTTCTTCTTCTTCTTCTGCCAACCAAGAAAAAAAACAAGAGTTTAACAGCAAAGTTCATGTATCTGTATGTACATGATACTAAACAATACACTACACAATTACTAATAGGCTCAGAACACAACTGTCAGCACAGACAGATCAAATTTTCCATTTACAGTAGCATCAGTTCATCAAATATTAAAAAAATGGTGTCACTTGGGCTGCATTGTATTGTCATGCCAATTAGTTCAAATGCAAAAAGCCTAAGCATAGGCAGCAACAGCAAAATCAGAAGCAGAAGCAAAAGCCTAAGCAAAATCACAAGCATCAATTCAAATGCCAACTAGAACTTAATCTGAAACATCAAAGGCCTAAGCATAACTAGCAGCAAAGAGCAAAGCTACATTATATTCTCTACATTGTAGGTATCCAACATATACCAATCTCAAAATAATTCTCAAATATAATATTAGAATATAAAATAATTCTCAACTATTCATGATCATAACTGTACTAAATTCCAAATGCATAATCAATATTACATAACAAGCAAGCAAGCTAGTACTACTTTTTCATTGCTACTGAGAATCCAAGAAAAGATAATTACCAATCCATATTATTTTTGATGAATATTATATGACTTCCATCCACAATCAAGAACAAACAACTAAGTATCATATAAAAAGCTAACAATAGTATTTTGTGTGACTCATCATCGCCTACTGAGATTCCAAATAATTTACAAGAAATTAAATAATATTGTATAAAAAATTTGCAACTGAGAATTAAACACTTCCCTCTAGTATCATACTGTCAAATGGCAGACGCTATTTCAAAAACCCAACTCCGACCTTCAAACTTAGGTGGGCATTTGACAGTGGATGTAGGTGGCATTCGACAGCGGTCCTCACAAAAAGATGTAGAGATTGAGGATGCACGGGGCGTCGATGATGAGAGATGAGAGATATTTAGTACTTAGGGTTTCGAATTAGGATTTAGAATTTTAGGAGATGATAGTTAGGGTTTAGAAAGGGGAAGAGGAGATACCCAGAAAGAGGAAGAGAGGATGAAAAGATCGGGGGCATTTTGGCCTTTTCACAAGCTTCTTAACGGGTATGAACTCGTTAAGTGGTATATGCCATGAATATTCCACCAACTTAACTGAGAAATGAACGACAAGGGCGTTTAGGTCCAAATGATAAAAGTTTGGGTGTCATTGGGGTATTATTTTCACCTTAGGTGTGTATAGGTAATTAGGGCTACAAACGAATTGAGCTATTCGCAAGCTATTCGGCTCGAGCTCGGTCAAAGCTCGGCTCGAACCGAGCTCGAGCTCAAAACTGAGCTCGTTTCGTAAACGAGTCAAGCTCGAGCTTGGGGTTTTTTTTTTAGGCTAAGCTCGCGAGCTATTCGACTCGAATACGGTCAAAGCTTGGTCAAAGCTGTTGGAACCCGATTTTATAAATATGAAAAAATACCAACAGCAATTGTGAAGAACTGAAATACAGGAAATAAAATAGTAAACTGAAGGCTTTGCACAGAGTCAAGATGAAAAATCTCTCTCCTTAAAGCAGAATTCGCCCCATAGTGTGACGGTGGCTGGCGAATTGCTTCTCAGGATACTACTGTACCTTCTTTGAAGAGCAGCATCCTTGCTTCAGAGATTCCAGCGAACTGTTGTCTGTGATGTACTCTCAGTTGACACAGAGAAGAAGAAGAAGAAGAAGAATGAAACTTGGACTGTCTAAAAGACTCTGCAGGATTCAGTAGCCTTATAAGAGAAATGGAGACTCTTCAGAGGCCCATTACTCTACAATAGCAGAGTGGTGGTTCAGATTCATAACTGGTGAGCCATTACTCTGCTGTTACAGAGTAATGGTATCAGTTACTGAATGTGAAAAGCCTCAGTTTACTGGGGGAAAATAATTTTGTCTGGGCAAAAAAAAAAAAAAATTAAGCCAGAGCCAGAGCCAAGCCAAGCCAAACCAAACCAAGCCGAGCCGAGCTGAAGCCGAGGTCGGAGCCGGGCCGAGCCGGCCCGGGTGCGCGCGCGTGTGTGTTTGTCATTTTGGCTAAGTTCTCTCTCCACTACACGTTAGTGGTAACCCCCGGGCCACGCCCTCTAGTCCAGTTTTCTAGTATATATACTAGAAAAAATCTTTTCCAATTTTCGATATGGGACTATCCATTTTCTCCAAGTTAGTATATTTTAAGAACCCAACTTTGGACCAACATTTCTTATTCATACGAAATTCGTTTTTGGCAAGTGAACACCACGGAATAGTACTCGTCGAGAGGATCGCAATCCACTCAATTTCCGATGCCGGCAATAGCCGGAGCTTGCCGGAATCTGGCCCCAAAAAACTGCAAAAATTAATTCCAACAATCCCCCACATGAATGGAAATTACCAGACCATGTAATCCAGACACGACAGAAAAACAAAAAACATGACAGAAAAACTCTGTGAGTACAATCGGAAAATCACTGCATCAGGAATGGTAGTAATTTTTCAACTTTGAACCACCCTTAGTAAGTATCTATTGGATTCACTTGACCAGGTAGTGATCATGATGTCTTGAACTACTCGGGCTTTGATATGAACCTAGACAATAACTATCACACAGTTTTATCTCCTCATAGAACTAAGTTCTCTTGTTGTGTTCATTTTGGCCTTGAACATCCCTGGTTAATCGTGAGTGAACTTGGAGAATGTAGCCTCTTTTCATTCTCCTAGAAACGGTCTCATTTCACACTCACAAGGTGATTGCCCATAAAGAGTATTCTGCTATATCCCACTTTTATTTTAAAGCTATGGGAATCATTAAAAGCCAAGCTTATCCTAACTCTTTGCACTGTTAGGATAAGCAGGCAGCACTGTTTTATCATCCTAAGAGTGGGTATGAGATTTTAATCTCTCAGTTCTCTCATCGATTCAACAAGATTTAGTTGTCCCTTTGAACCTAGATCTTGGGATCTCCAATTCCTAGGTAGGGTTTCCATCAAGTATCCTCTTTCGTCATAGGCTTTAAATCCATTACTCTTGATGATCTCACAACCTGCTCTCGCGACAGACCTTTAGTAAATGGATCTGCTAGGTTGTCAGCCGATTTTATATATTCTATAGAGATTACTCCATTTGAGAGCAGTTGTCTAATGGTTTTGTGTCGCCTTCTGATATGACGAGACTTACCATTGTACATACAATTCAGTGCCCGTGCTATAGCCGATTGGCTGTTACAGTGTACACATAAAGCAGGCACCGGTTTTTTCCATATAGGAATATTCTCTAAAAAGTTTCGAAGCCATTCTGCTTCCTCTGCTGCTTTGTCTAAAGTAATAAACTCAGATTCCATGGTGGATCTGGCCAATAGCATTTGTTTAGAGGATTTCCATGACACAGCAGCACCACCAAGTGTGAAGACATATCCACTTGTAGATTTTGAGTTCTTGGAGTCCGATATCCAGTTGGCATCACTGTAGCCTTCTAGTACTGCTAGATATCCGGTGTAGTGCAGTGTATAACTCTAAGTATATCGCAAGTAGTTCAATACTCTAGTTATTCCTTTTCAGTAACTTTGTCCTGGATTACTCGTGTATCTGGTCAGTACATTTACCGAATGTGCCAGGTCCGGTCTTGTACAATTTGTTAGGTACATCAGACTACCGATTACACGTGCATATTCCAGTTGTGATATGCTTTCGCCTGTATTTTTGAACAAGTGAATACTTGGATCGACGGGACTTTTTGCTGTCCCATTGGAGTAATTCTTGAATCTTTCAAGTACTTTCTCAGCATAATGAGCTTGAGACGAGGTAATTCTCTCAGATATCCTGGAAACTTTGATTCCTAGTATGACATCTACAACTTCCAAATCTTTCATGTCAAACTTGCCACTAAGCATGCTCTTAGTTTGTTTGATAATGTCATTATTGCTTCCAGTAATGACCATGTCGTCTACATACAAACATACCAGAATGTATCCATTTGGAGTATCTTTGATGTAGATACACTTAACACATTTATTTATTTTGAAACCATTTGACATCATAACATTGTCAAATTTTGCATGCCACTACTTTGGAGCTTGTTTCAGTCCGTACAGAGATTTTACAAGCCTGCACACCTTGTTTTCCTGTCCAGGAACTACGTAACCCTCAGGTTGTTTCATTTATATTTCTTCTTCTAATTTCCCATTTAGAAATGCAGTTTTAACATCCATTTGATGTATTTTCAGGTTACGTAGAGCTGCAATAGCTATCAACATTCTTATGGATATTATTCTTGTAACTGGAAAATATGTATCAAAGAAATCTAGACCTTCCTTTTGCCTAAATCCTTGTACCACAAGTCTTGCCCTATTCTTCTCTATTGAACCATATGGTTTCAATTTTTGTTTGAAAATCCATTTGCACCCTAAAGCTTTACATCCAGAAGGCAAGTCGACTAACTCTCATATATGATTTTGCATAATGGAGTCTATTTCACTTTTGATTGCTTCCTTCCACATAGGAGTATCAGGCATAGACATGGCTTCCTTAAAAGTTCTGGGCTCATTCTCTAACAGAAAGGCCGTCACAAAGTCAGGACCAAATGATTTTGATGTTCTAGCCCGTTTACTTCGTCTAAGCTCATCAATATCATGTTCTGGTTCATCAACTGAAGTGCATGCATTCCCTTGTTCACATGTATGTCTGGGGTACGTAGTATCCTTGCACAGAAACACGTATTCAAAGAAGGAAGCATTCCTTAATTCTATTATTGTATTCACATGGATATCCGGTATATCTGATTTGTATAACAAGAACCGATATGCACTACTGTTGTGTGCATAGCCTATGAATATGCAATCAATCATCATAGGTCCCATGGTGACCTATTTCGGGTTAGGTACTGCCACTTTTGCTAGACACCCCCACACTTTGAGGTATTTATACGAAGGTACGTTATCTTTCCACAGTTCGTGTGATGTCTTGCCGGTTTTCTTGTGAGGTATTTTATTGAGAATGTAGTTGGCAGTCAGCAACACTTCCCCCCACATGTTTTGGGGTAAGCCAGAATTCAACAACAAGGCATTCATCATCTCCTTTAGAGTTTGGTTTTTGCGCTCGGCAGTACCGTTTGATTCGGGTGAGTAAAGAGCAGTTGTCTGATGAACTATTCCATGTTCTGAGCAGAACATATTAAATGGTGCATCATATTCTCCTCCTCTATCACTCATAACGATTTTAATCGTTTTGCCAAGTTGATTCTCAACCTCAAGTTTATATTCTTTGAATCCAAAGCCTCATTTTTGCTATGTAACAAATATATATAACAGAATTTTGTGCAATCGTCTATGAATGTCACAAAATACTTTTTGCCACCTCTGGTCTGCACATATTTTAAATCACACAGATCCGTGTGAATTAGACCTAGAGTTTTTGTGCTTCTTTCTACATAACGTGATGGAGCTTTAGTGAGTTTGACCTCCGTACAAACTTCACATTTTTCGGAGTTATCTACCTTAAATTTTGGTAGCAAATTTATGTTAATTAATCTACGCATAGAATTGACATTAACATGGCCTAGTCTTTCATGCCAAACAGAGGAAGACTCAACAACATAGGCAATAGGAGTTATTTCATTAACATTGGGAATAGCAGGAACAATAGTTTTAGGGATGACTGTCATTACATTAAACTTGAACTGTCCATCCTTTACATATCCTTTACCCAAGTATACCCCATTCTTAGACAATACAAAATTATTAGAAACAAGAACAACCTTAAACCCATTCTTGCTTAGCAAAGAACCTGATATCAAGTTCTTTCTAATATCTGGAACATGCAGCACATTTGTGAGTGTTAGTTCTTTGCCTGAAGTCATTTTCAATACTATCTTTCCTGTTCCTGCAATTTTGGAGGTGGAAGAGTTTCCCATGAACAGCTGTTCATCTTTGTTGCACTTCTGGTATGAAGTGAACATTTGTCCGAGCAGATATGCTTGGTGGCTCCAGTATCATACCACCATTCACGAGGATTGCTCCCCACAAGATTTACTTCTGATACTACAGCACAGAGGTCCAGGTCAGAGAGACCAGTGGACAAGTTCTCCGCTATGTGTGCGTGGAATTTTTCATTCCCTTTTGTATGTCCTGTTCCTGAACGATTGTTATCCTTACTGCGACACTCAGAAATTTTGTGCCCCAGCTTACCACACTTGTAGCATTTCCCAGCAAACCTCTTTGCAAGAGGTTTTTTGTTTGAGGCCTGTGGAAGAAACTTTCTTTTCTTGCTCTTATGTTCGTGCTCTACCACGTTGGCCTTTTCTATGGACTGATTTCCATAAGACCTGTCAGCCTTGCGATTCTCCTCTTCGATCCGCAACCTGACAATTAGGTCTTCAAGAGACATCTCCATTCGCTTGTGTTTGAGGTAGTTCTTGAAGTCTTTCCATCCAGGTGGAAGCTTTTTTATGAACGCTGCAACCTGGAATGGTTCGCACAGCATCATGTTCTCTGCAGCGATGTCATGCATTATGACCTGCAGTTCTTGGACTTGACTCACAACAGTTTTGGAGTCAATCATCTTGTAGTCCAGAAATTTGCCGACTACAAACTTCTTGGACCCGGCGTCTTCTGTTTTGTACTTCTTTTCCAAAGACCCCCACAGGGTTTGGACGTCTTAAAGACACAGTAGACATTGTACATGGGGTCTACCAAGCCATTCAGGATGTAGTTCCTACAGTGTACGTTCATTACACGTGTTACACATATGCACGTGCTATATTTATATAGAGAGAATATACCAATATATCCAACAGTTCCTACAGAGGTAGTCGCCCTGAGTCCACGCATCAACCGCAGCAACGGAGTGTGCATCCATCGGTGCCAGCATCGGGGTAGATTCAGTGAGAAATCTGTCCAGCTTCAAGGTGGTCAGGTAGAATTGCATCTTCCCTTGCCACTTTTTGAATCTAGTTCCATTGAACTTCTCCGGTTTTTCTTCCACGGTTATGTGCGTGGGCAGAACGGCCGAATGTGCCATAATCGATTATGCAGTCACATTTTGGGTCACCGGTGTTTCGATACTGATAAGCCCACAGGCAATATCACTTTGTGTATTCTCCATGTTCTTATATGAAATAGTTTGAAATAGAACTGTTAGTTGTTTTTTTCTTTTCGAATTGATAACATTACCTGTAAATAAACTTCACAAAAAAACTGTTAGAATTAGTGAGGAAAAAATTCTGCTTTAAGATTGTTGTAACCCGATTTTATAAATATGAAAAAATACCAACAGCAATTGTGAAGAATTGAAATACAGGAAATAAAAATAGTAAACTGAAGGCTTTGCACAGAGTCGAGATGAAAAATCTCTCTCCTTAAAGCAGAATTCGCCCCGTAGTGTGACGGTGGCTGGCGAATTGCTTCCCAGGATACAACTGTACCTTCTTTGAAGAGCAGCATCCTTGCTTCAGAGATTCCAGCGAACTGTTGTCTGTGATGTACTCTCAGTTGACACAGAGAAGAAGAAGAAGAAGAATGAAACTTGGACTGTCTAAAAGACTCTGCAGGATTCAGTAGCCTTATAAGAGAAATGGAGACTCTTCAGAGGCTCATTACTCTGTAACAGCAGAGTAGTGGTCCACTACTCTGCAACAGCAGAGTGGTGGTTCAGATTCATAACTGGTGAGCCATTACTCTGCTGTTACAGAGTAATGGTATCAGTTACCGAATGTGAAAAACCTCATCAGTTTACTGGGGAAAAATAATTGTCTGGGCAAAAAAAAAAAATTAAGCCAGAGCCAGAGCCAGAGCCAGAGCCAAGCCAAGCCATGCCAAACCAAACCAAGCCGAGCCGAGATGAAGCCGAGGCCGGAGCCGGGCCGAGCCGGGCCGGGTGCGCGCGCGTGTGTGTTTGTCATTTTGGCTAAGTCCTCTCTCCACTACACGTTAGTGGTAACCCCCGAGCCACGTCCTCTAGTCCAGTTTTCTAGTATATATATTAGAAAAAATCTTTCC
Source organism: Hemerocallis citrina (assembly GCA_017893485.1). NCBI lineage: Eukaryota > Viridiplantae > Streptophyta > Magnoliopsida > Asparagales > Asphodelaceae > Hemerocallis > Hemerocallis citrina. The sequence goes on from JACEHZ010000703.1 coordinate 191,486, forward strand.
CAATTTTCGATATGGGACTATCCATTTTCTCCAAGTTGCCAAGTTAGTACATTTTAAGTACCCAACTTTGGACCAACATTTCTCATTCATACGGAATTCGTTTTTGGCAAGTAAGTACACCACGGAATAGTACTCGTCCAGAGGATCGCAATCCACTCAATTTCCGACGCCGCCGGTGGCCAGAGCTTGCCGGAATCCGGCCCAAAAAACTGCAAAAATTAATTCCAACAAAAGCTCGGCTCGAACCGAGCTCGAGCTCAAAACTGAGCTCGTTTCGTAAACGAGCCGAGTTCGAGCCTGAAGGTATTCGGCTCGGCTCAATTGTAGCCCTATAGGTAATTAATACTAATTTTGGGTGCCAATAAGTCATTTACCCTTATAGAAAATCACAGTTAACTTTTTTTAATGTTTTTTTTTCTTCCTATAATACCTAATTTCAGGTATCATATAAAAGGATTGGAATTGTACACTCAACCTTTATTCCAATTAGCTCCTTCATCACTTTAATTCGTATTTAATTCCCTCCGGAAAAGTTATTCTTTTCTTCACTCATTCTATTTGCTTCTCATTCAAGTGTCTTCCAACTAATAAATTATAAGTTTATTTGTGGTATGTGCAAAATTTAAAAATTGCAAAATGACTACATCCTTTATGCTTGATGAAACTCATCATATTTCATATGTGAAGCCAATAACTTTCTATGTTCAATTGGTGCATGCAGTTCAAGCAAAGAGCAGTTGACTGCCATGAGGGCAATCGACTGCTCAAACTCTCTGTTTGCTCGGGATGATTTGCAGTTGACCGTCTTTTTGCTCAGTCGATCGCGATGACGCTGATCATCTACGACTGAGATCTATTCTATTGTAATCATATATATATATGTATGACTGAGATCTATTCTATTGTAATCATATATATATATGTATGGTATGTGATTATTATGGTCTAGTAAGACTTATTCCAATAGAGAAAGATAAATCTAGCCGTCGTTCTCCCCAAAACAAATCATTTTGAATGGACAAGATAGATGAATCAAAATTAATTATACTGGCTGCTTTCAAGTCCATCTCAAACCAAGCAATCACATGACAATAACATATTACCAAAAAACAGAACAAAAATACTTATAGACAAATTAAATTCTACGAACTAATTAACAATTATATATCTTTATTTTTGAAAACCCATTGAATTGATCTAACTGTATGAGCTCAGTCCAACGCTGGATTCTTTGCTGAAGGGTGGGAGGCTAGCATTGCGAGCCTTGGCATAGGAGACATAGTAGAATTCAGTGAGGATTGCCGTGAAGAAGACAAAGGCAGCTCCGGCTCCAAACACGCCCTTTCTTAGAGTTTGGCACGATGGTGGGTTGTCAACAAACATAGTCCTGTACCGGGTATGGTATGCGTTCTCAACCGAACCCGCTAGCAAGCATGACTCCGCTATTATGAATGTCACCCTACATGGGAAGAAAAATTATTGTGTTTTCTATCTCTATTTGTCATGCTAAAAAAAATAATAACAATTACTCCGTACCAACACGAAAGGAAGAGGAGAAGAGCGCATGCACGGGATCCCCCGGGCAACATAGACGGTCCGCAACAGAAGCACTTGCTAGCAACCACAACGAGCGCCTGGCTCACCATCAGGAACAGAAACGCTCCAACTCCGTATCCAGTTGCAACGTCGGAATTGTACACACAGTATGTGTAGTTCTTCTCCTCATCGGCTGCCACCCATGCCTAAATCAAAGTGATCGATAACAACCAACAAAAAACAGTTAAGGAAAATATTGTTGCACCACACAATCGAGAACTTCAACTTACGATCGATCATATTATGAGGTGGGCTTACTGTGCTTCTTCGCTGCTCTGCTGCGACTGCGAGGGAGAAAGCGATGAGATCAAGCACGAAGATCGAGATAAGAACCACCTTGGAGGCCATAGAAGACTGAGGAGAAGATGTTGATGCTTACAAAGAGAGCAGTGGATGAATATATGTATATTATAAAGGGACTTGAGAGTGAAGTGGACTGACCACCGACAAGTAGTGGAAGTGAAGGAATTTATACTTTTTGAGCATCTTGTTCTTTAAGAAATGAAAAGAGCAAATGGAAGGTTGTTGAATATGTATCTACAGCAGTTGAGATGTACCAACAATAGTGACGGAGATAGAGCAGCAAAATGGTTAAGAGATGTTGATGAAAATCCCGAGTCAAATGAGGGGTTCAGGAAAACTTTCCCTTACAATTGTTATAAAAAAATTTGATCATAAACGAGTGGGTGAAAACCCCACACTTCATTAATTTTTTTTCAGAGAAAACAACAATAAAAAAAAAGTAACATGTTGTTCATGCTTCCCAGCTTCCCAACTGGTGGGGCACGAGACACATTAGAGCTCACCCCATATAAGATAGTCCATCCCCCCCCCCCAAAAAATCAGAGTAATTACAACATTACAAAAAAAAATTGCTCCCCTGGAGAACGAATCCACAAAAAAGTGACCAATCCTCAAACCCGACTTGACACGCAGGATCCTCCACCTGTCAATCACTCCCCCCCCCCCCCCCCCCCCCCCCCCCACTTCGTAAGCTGAAGTACTATATCTGCATATATTTCTTTTATTTTCTTTGCTTGGTCCATTCCTGCCATTTGAGACCATAATATAGTATTAGCAATAATCATGAATAATAATTGTTGATGCATGATGTGTATATGTCTAAAGATTATATTATTCCTCTCTAGTCAAATCCCCCAACATATTGGAGCTACACCTATTCCCCAAATGTCAGTGTAACCCTTATTAACATTAATGTCCCTCCATACCCCCCGACTTCCTGAAGTGTCTCTGGAAAAGGACCGTTCATGCTTAATATGTGTAACACATCCACCCATAATGACTTAGCGTATCTGCACTGGACGAAGAGGTGATCCACCGTTTCGTTTTCCACTTGGCACAAAACACACTCTCCCGGGCCCTGCAATTTTTGCTTCGCCAAATTGTCTCTCGTTAGAATGATGTTTCTACTATCTAACCAATTGAACGTCTTAATCTTAAGAGGAACTTTAACCTTCCATATTGGGTCACTCATCCGTACCCCCCCCCCCCCCCCCATCATTTAACCATTTATAGGTTGATTTTACCGAGAAAACACCACCTTTCTCAGCTACCCAGCTCATCTTGTCTTTATGGTCGTCTCCTATTGGCTTCCAATCTTGAAGGTATAAAATTAGCTCTTGCTTTTGTCTTCTTACTCCCCTGGTTATCTCGCCCGATACCCTCGGCCTCCATTCTTCGTTCCTCCATTGTCTGCTTACCCAATCGTTCTTATCTATAGCAAATTTGTAAATATCCAGGAATCTTCTCTTTAGGTTAATTGGCCAACATTTATCTTTCCAGAAGCAAATTGTTTCTCTGTTCCCAATGGAGAAGTTAACACCTGCAAGGAAAATATCTTTAGTATGTGTTACCCCCCCCCCCCCCCCCCCCCCCCCGCGCACCAAACCCCTGACTCATATTCTTCTGTTTCTGATGTATGCAACCGTTCCTGATGTATGTTGCTTTACTAAGTGTTGCCCACCTGGCTTTTGTCCTTATTTGAATTTCCACCACCACTTACATAGCAGAGCGCGGTTCATTTGTCTAATGTTAATAATGCCCAACCCCCCAAACTCTTTTCTTCTGCAAACAATCCCCCACCTAATTAGTGAGTATCCCTTCTCGTCCGACCCTGACCCGTGCCAAAGGAACCGTCGTCTTAGTCTGTCAATTTTCTTTATAACCAAAACGAGTATCTCAACATGTAGTATAGTGGGATAGAACTGACAACCGAGTTCAATAGAACTAGGCGCCCACCAAAAGATAATATCTTTCCCTTCCAACCCTCTAGTCTATTAGCTATTTTCTCAATTAGGTCGTTCCAGTCAATTCTCCGAACTTTTCCTGAACCAATAGGCAATCCCAGGTACTTAATAGGTAACTTCTGAATCTGGCAATTTAGGATACCAACCACTGCGAGTCCAGTCTCCCCTGTTTCTCCCAACAAAGTAATACTGCTTTTGTGGAAATTCACTTTCAACCGAGACCACTCTTCAAAGAGATATAACTCCCCACTTAAGGAGTGTGGCTTGTGCAATGTCGCATTCTCCGAAAATAAGTGTGTCGTCCTCATATTGTATGTTCATTACCGCAGAAACCCCCTCCTCATTCCTAGGGGTGGGCATCAGTCGATATCCAACCTAATATGGACCATCCACCACCGATCCAAAGAAGATCAGTTTTTTAATTTTCTTATCCGCAATCAATCCGAACCATAATTGGATTGGTTTCCATCCAAGCCGATTAAGCTCGGTTTGGATTGGATTGGATGGTCGGTTTGGCGTGTTACTTTTCACCTTCAACATCATTCATAATTTTGTTGAAATTTAAAAGATCAACTTCAATCAAACTTAAGAAACATCCTGCTATTTTGTTATTCAGAAAAGAATTTAAAATGGAGATTCATAAAACCACAAGTTGTTAATGAATTTTTTACTAATTGTCTTATTGTTTGAGATGATGACATTTAAATGGGTGAGATAAACTACTTTTTCACTTGCATACTTCTGTAATCTTAGTTTATTATCATAAAAGAAACATCAATAACCATAGCTAATTGAATTTCAGGTACAATAAAAAAAAGATTTAGTAAACAATTTCTGCTTGACTTGATTAAAGTAACTACGTACTAAATGTTACATCAACTTCATGATTCTATTAAGCTGTGCCACACTATAAAACAAGCATTTCTCAACAACATAACACACAGGATTATAGAGAATCAAAACATAGGTAGAACAACTGCTCGGTTTGTATTAAAGAAATTAAAAAAAGACTGTTTGTATCTCCAAAAAAATGAGAAAATGCTATATGTATATTAAAGATTTTAAAGGAGAACTATATTTTTTATGGACTTATGCATAGAGGTACGGTCAGTTCGATTTCATCGGTTATTTGAAAGCCCCATCCAACAACTGAACCGGTCCAGTTGGTTATTGAAGATTAGGAACCGGGTCAACCCAAACCCCCAATTGGTTCGGTTAAAAATCGTTCGGTTCAGGTTGGATTGGTTCGGATTAGTCGGTTCAGATAATAGTTGTCCACCCCTACTCATTCCTACCCCATTAATGAGTCACATTTCTCTATAGGCATGTAGCATTCTGTGTAAGCCATCCTCCACCATTGTAAACAATATTGGTGATAGTGGATCCCCCTGTCTGAGTCCCCGTCTACACTTAATCTCCTTCCCTGGGTTTTTGTTGATTAACACAATAGTCTTAGCAGTATTTAGCCAAGTCTCGATCCATCCAATCCACCTTGCCTCAAACCTTCTTCTCCTCAGTATTTCCAGCAGGCATTTCCACTCAACTTTGTCGTAAGCCTTTTCGGAGTCTAGTTTCAGCAAAAACGCTGCCTTCTTCCGTATGTTAGTGTCTTGTATGACCTCTTGGACTAATGCCACACCATCCAAAATATCCCTCCCCACAATAAATCCAGTATGGTAATCTTCCACTAAGTCCCTGATCTGCCCTCTTAATCTATTTGCCAAAATCTTTGTGATAATCTTGACCGAGCAGTTAATCACACTGATTGGCCTATAGTCCCCAACCTCTGTATCCACCTTTTCCTTAGGAATTAGAAATACATTGGCGTAGTTTAATCTACCTAGATCTAAAGTTTCCTCATAGAAAGCAATCATAATTTCCATAATGTCATTCTTGACAATATCCCAGAACTGCTTGTAGAAGAAGACAGGGAACCCATCTAGACCAGGCGTCTTTTCCTTACCCATCCCCCAAATTGCCGCCTTGACCTCTTCCTCTGTAAATGGGTCATGTAAAGATGCTACACGTTCCCGAGTATCTTCCTGCAGTTCTACCCAAAGATTTTCTGCTGACTCGCTCTGTCCACTCCTACTGTGCCCAAATAGATCCTTTTATGTGGCACGAACATGCTTTGCTATTTGTAACTCCTCTGACAAAATGTTTCCCTCAATATTCAGGGAATGGATGTAACTGTTTCTACATCGCATGCTTGCGAACTTATGGAAGTATTTAGTATTTGCATCCCCATCTGACAGCCATTTAACTTTCGACCTTTGGCACCACATGATTTCTTCCCTGTAATAAGTTTCCAAAATTTCATCCCTACATGACTTTAACCTTTGAAATTGATTGTCATCCAATGTGTTTGCCTCCTCCTTCCTTTTAAGCTCCTCGATTTCTCTCAGAATTGATTCCTTCGTTGAAGAATATTCGCGAATGTATCTTTGTTCCATTTATTAAGTCTTCTTCTTAGTCTTGCGAGTTTTCTAACCAGTCTAGTTGCTGGTTCTGTCTGGGCGACATTCCTTCCCAACTTGTCTTGATCAGCTCATGGCAGTCCCTGTTTATCAGCCACATGTTTTCAAAGCGAAAGATCTTACTTTTCCGCTTCCCTACTTTCCCGGTAGTGATAATGATCAGGACGTGATATGAGGTATTGCGAATGCACGATCTCACCATAACCCATGGAAACTTAGTTTTCCAGTCAGCAGACACTAGAATTCTGTCCAGTTTAGCCAAAACTGGGACCCTTTGGCGATTAGACCAGGTAAAAGTCTGGTCATTAACAGGGATTTCCATCAAAGTCAGAGCTAAAATGACCTGATTGAACTTCCTTCTGTCATGTTCGTTTCCTACCCCTCCCCTTCTTTCTTGGGAATGTCTGACGATATTAAAGTCCCCCTCAACGACCCATGGTAGATTCCAACTGCCCCTGATGTAAGTTAATTCATTCCAGAATTCTTGTCTGTGTTTCCTATCGCTGGGACCATATATTGTCGTGATCATCTGCTTCCAAGAGTCACTCCTCCTTTGGCCCACCACTGTTACGGCAAAATTACCAACCCAGACTTCCAGTAAGTCGAAATTACTGGAGCTGACCCCTACCAGGATCCCCCCTGATGCTCCTATAGCGTCCCGTACCCTCCACTCCTTAATATGATTTAACTTAATCCCCCTTATCAACTTGTCTGTTGGTTGAGACAATTTTGTCTCTTCCAGGCATACCACTTCAATGCTGTTATTTTTAATTACCTCACCTACCATCCTATGCTTGGCCATGTTGCCAAGCCCTCTAACATTCCAAAAAAGACGTTAAACATTAAAATTTATGAACCCTCCCTCCTCCTACTGAGTAGTTCCTAACTCAATAAGGTTTCGTGATACGCAATCCTGCTTAACCTCCCCTCATAAAACCGATGAATTTTAACAATATTGTCTGTTTCCCTATCCAGCATTATGTCAATAATGTTGGTGTGTGTAGTATGACAGATATGCAAATTTATTCCATAAGCACTAGCTAACTGAATTAACATATCATCAGGAATTAAGCTGAATATAGAAATATGCGATTTTATACCTGTGATGTTATGATAACTCTTTCGCTTTCCCACCCTTTGGTAAATTTCTTTCACCGTCATCGGCTTTCACCCCTGCTTCTTTGTCTATCACTTCTCATGTACCCCTCGGTAGCTTTTTCAGCTCTTTTCTTCTTGACATCCGTCTCCACCCTTAGAGTGTCCTCTGATATACTTTCTAAACCTCTCTCTCCCACTGATCGTGGATCCTCATATCTGATAGACTCACTATCTGATGCAGATGACCCCTCTGATGTTGTTATATTTTTCCGTAGTCCAGTTTTCTAACATAGCCTTCACTCTCTTCTTGACTTCCCGCTGCACTCCTTTTTTGACCTCCTTTTTTAGCATTGCCTCTATCTTCGCTCCCTCATCTTCTTGGGAAGTAGTTGCAAGAATAATTTTATTACTCAATCCTTCCCCCTCAATCATACCCTTTCCCCTACTTTCCTCCCAGACTTTCTTCATAACCAACTGTGGAAATTGTAACTCATTTTCCAGATCTACGATCTGCAAACCCTCCTCCTCATGCATATCCAAGCCCATCTTTTCCCCTCTATTTTTGTTCAGCCCCAACTCTTTATTATTTTCCAGGTCCATGAGATTTTTTTGGGGCCCAAGCTCTCCAAGCCCTTTACATTTGAATTAATTACTGTATTGATTGTTCCCTTCTTTTCCTCCTCGAGATGCTTAGGATGTGATTTCCTGCAATCCCTGTTAACTTCCGAGATTGGGTTTTCACGTCGTGAGTTGATGTCTCCTGCGATTGTTGCTCCCTTTGCATTAGGCCCTTCACGTGCAGTAGTGGGCTCAAGCGTAGGAGCTAATCCTTGCGCCCCATCAGACGTCCCCTCTTCATTAGGCCCCACCTTGAATGCCAACCCACGTAAATTGCTGGTTGCTAACGTGGTTGATTGGTGGGACCCACATTTAGCTGAACCAGCCTTGTCTCTTTTCCAAAAGAGAACTCCCCAACTGCCTGATCTCCTTCCAATTCTCGCTCATAGTTTATCAGCGGCTGTCCTTTAGCATTTTGAACCAGTTTGATTAGACCTGGTTCAGCGAAATTGAACTGTTCTTCTTCTTCCTCGTTTAATTTTTTCCAGCTGCAATCGCCGCCCATTTCGCTCTAGCTCTTTCCTCTCCCTCATTGTCGAAAAGTTTCTTTACCACTGGCGCCCTCACCTCCCTCATATCTCTGTCGTAGTAGCCCCCTCTTCCACCACTGTGACATCGACATTGTAATATCTGTTTTCCACCATGGTTTTAACCATCTAAGGAATCCAACCGTTGGTATGGCAGGCGATTCTAACCCTCGCGAAGCTCCCCCGTCGCTTTGACGTAGCCTCTTCGACTTCTATAACGACACCAAATTTCCTGATAACATCCTGAAATCCCGCAACTTCCCAGCAATGAAGAGGAAGCCCGCCGAGTCTAATCCATGTCGACTTAGTAGTGTTCTGTTTGATCGCTCCTTCCTCCCCCGTCCAATGTGTGATGCATATGCCATATCGTCCCCCGACAATCCTAGTCTCGCTTCTTCTAGCCAATTGTAACACCCCCTCCGTCGATGAAAACTCAGCTAGCCAGTAACTTTTTACTCAGTGAAGGTCCCAACTCCTTTTGTTGAAGGGGTCTGATAAGTTACGAAGCCCTGTGACGACCTCCATAGTAGAAGGCCAACCCCTTAATGCTGAAATCACCCCCATGGAATTTTTCAACACTTCTCTGGTAGCCCTCATAGTGTTGGTGACTGTTAGAGTGGCGTGGATTGCCTCTTTAATCTTTGTTGGCTGTCGCATCCTCTCCCCTTGCCTCCCCCTCCTCTTCCCATCCCTGATGGGACACACCTAGACCTTGTGTCCAGGCTCCTTACACTCAAAACGCACGAACTCCCCAATTAGGGAGTCTTTCTTCCGATGAGCATCACCACATAGAGTGCAAGAGGCCACAAATCCTTTCCCCCGTAAAAGATCATGCTTTTTTGTTGATTTTGAACGGTAGACCTCCCATTTTCCCTCATCCCCCTCCATTGATACAAGATTTTCACTTTCTTTACGACGAAGCTCTCGCAAGGCCGAAAGAAGCTCATGTTCGGTGATTTTGGACATCGTTTTAACAGAATTATTTGATATCGTTGAGGAAGTAGCAATGCACGGCGAGTTTGCATGAGGAGTTTGTACTTGTGTAGCTTTATTGGTGTTAGGCGAACTCCTCTATAGGTGTGGAAGCGTTGGTGATGTTAAAGAATTTGTGGGGCTCTATTGGTGATGATGTTAATGTTGGAGGTGGTGTTGTAGCTGATGCAGTGGACGATGCAATGGACGATTTCCCGAGTATTGGTGCTTGTGATGATAGTTGATCGTCGGAGATCTAGATCTCTGTCAACAGTGTTCACCGTTGACCACCTTCGGTAAAGCGACACCCGTCGCCTTCCTCGCTTCATGTTGTCTCAGAGGGATCTCACCCTCCGGTCTTCCCTGCGTCACCCCCCCCCCCTCTCTTATGATCCTCGTAAGCTTGCCTGGATCATGGATGACGCCTATCCTCATCGCTGCTGCTGTGTTTGCGCGGCAACCAGGCCCTCTTTCTCCCCCTCTCTCGCCCTAGTTCACCTCTCATACTATAGTGAAGATGTGATGGATGAAAAGAGGGGGTTGCAGTGGTGGTGGTGGGTATTGGGATGTTAGTGACTGTAGGAATGGGTGTTCGTTGAAGGTGGTATTTACTAGTGGAAAATGGATGAAAGGATGATTTGGGCTTGTGGGTGACTGGGGGGAAGATGAAGGAGCAGGATAGGGATGGTGGGGGTTGATTATGAGGAGGAGGTGGTGGGAAAGGCCATGGTTGGGGTTGAGTTTTTGAAAGAGGAGAGAGAAACTTCAGGATTTTAGGGAACCTCATTTTTTTACCGTAGCGTTTCTAGAATCCTTTACAAATTGTAAATTGCAATGGGGTGTTCAGTTCAAGTGTTCAACCCAAGTTGAAGTTAACGGTCAGGGACTAGTATGGATCATACAGTGGGATGATATTGTCTCATAGGGTAAATTTCAAGGATAAATTTTACTAAACTATACTCATATTTCACCAATTCGCAGAAAACTATATCCATATCCTTTTCATGTTGATTGGTGTACTTTGTCCATATTTTTTATGTGGGTCGGTGTACTTTGTCATTTTAGGTATCACGTGACAGCACATGACAATTTTTTTATTGTTTTTGGGCAATTTTCCCCTTAATAAACCCCAGGTTTCTATAACGGTTTAATTATATTATTTTCCATAATATGTGCTTATTAATTAATATCCCATTCCCCTAATTAAAAAATAGAAAATAAGATAGAGAGAAGAAGGATAGTTGTTTTGAGTTTATGTTTTAATTTTTTAAAGAGGGGGGAAAGACGAAATAGCACCTGAAGTTTACTTTAATTTCCAAATAGCACATAAAGTTATTAAAATATCTAAATAGCATCAGAAGTTTTAAAATTATGACAAAAACCCCCCATCTGTTATCTTTTCCATGAACTTAGTGTAAAATTACATAAATGCCCCCAGGCCTTTCTTCTTCCATTTTCAGTTCGTTTTTTTTCCCCTTTTTTTCTTTTTTTTTCCCATTGTTTTCAGTTTTTTTTGTTTTAGTTTGTTTTTAATTTTTTTTGAAGATGAAGGTGATGGTGATGGGTTTCGGTGGTGGTGGAGATGTTGGTCGGTGGAGTTGGGTTTCAGAGGTGTTGGTGATGGGTTTCGGTGGTGGTTGGAGATAGTGGTGGAGATGGTGGTGGTTGACAAGGTTCGGTGGTTGACCGAGATGGGTTGATGGAAATGGTGGTCAGCGGTGGAGATGGGTTTGGATTTTAAACTCATTAAGAGGTAAGGACAATATTGACATTTCATACTCTTCTTAAGAAGGTTAAACCCATTAAGAAATATATTCGAGAGCTGGAACTGTTAAGCTCTATCCTTATGTTTATAATAAAAAAGGCATATTCAGAAAATATTCCATTAACTTAATTATAAGTATTTTCTCGTCCATATTTAAAAACTTCAGGTGTTTTTAAGTATTTTTAAAACTTTGGATGCTATTTTGGAATTAGTATAAACTTTTGGTATTATTTGGTCATTTCCCCTTTAAAGAATTGAGAGAGACAGAGGGAGTACTTAGACCAGTCAAACACGGATATAACGGTCAAACTGATAAAAATTGATAAAAATTGACGGCATTAGCGCTGACTGACTGGAACAAACTTACATACACTGAACCGTAAAAAATATAAAAAGATATATGGATGGAGTTATCTACAAATTGGTGATACATAGTTATAGATTAGTGAAATTTACCCTTCCTCAAATAAAGTAATGGTTATATAGATAATAACAAGTGTTTACATAATAAACTCATAAAGTCAACTAACAAGAGACAAAGGTCGATCGAGACTTCAATTCCCTCTTGCACCAAAAAAAATCCAAAATAAAACATATATGGGGATGGGATTTGAATCTTCTATTACCAAATGATGTTTATTTATCGCCCACTAATTTGCCAACTTCGCCCTCGCCAAGTCCATACATTTCCGCCTCCGCCTCTTTAATTCCACTACTTAATGCTAGTTACTTGTCCAACAACACAGATAACTTATATTGGGTAATGCATGTGACATCCCACGTCAAAGGATATAAAACCAAAGGTTAAGGAAGCAACCATGCATCGTACCATATGCGAATTTTATTGTCGTCTCCTCTAGATTCCACGAAACAAAGTTCATTTGCAAATCCTCATAAGAAGGCATCAAAGCTTTCCAACAATGAGATGCTCTCGGTGGGCATTGCTAATCTCCTGATCTTGTAGTATACTTGGCATGAACAATGCGAAACCAAATAGAATTCTGCTCCATAAATAATTTATAAGTCTGCTTTGCAATAAGTGCCTTATCAATAAAAATAAAAATAAAAATTGCTGAGCACAAACCAACCCCCCCTCGCTCTAAAGCTGTACATGTGTCATGCCAGTTAAGAATATGACATTCCCCCTTGCTGCCCCATAAGAAATCATGGGCAAGTTTGTCAATCCTATCCAGAAATCATGGGCAAGTTAGGGAACATTCATCGTGCAAAAAAAAAAGTGGTGATAGAATTAAGCACTGACTTTTACCATTGTCAGTCTTCCTGGGAACGAGATATATATGTTGTCTTCCAATAAGCGAGTGCTGCTTCCATCTTCACAATAACTGACGTTGTTTCGGAATAGTTCTTACAGTGGGCACGAAGACCATCTTCTTGTACAAAATTCCTGACGAATTTTCTCATCTCAGCAATAACAGTCAGTGGGGCAGTAAATCCAAATTTACATAGAAGCTAAGACTTAAGACAGATTAAGCTGCTGACCACTAGCGGTACAATATAGCTGAAATAAATTAGCCATTCATGAAACATTTCCGGCAGCAGTTTTTTTTTTCTTCCAAAAATAATGAGAACATCAACGAAGAGAGAACGAGTGATGGGGTGAGGAAGCCCCCAATACTTGAATCCCTTAAAGAAACTAACATCTGACTTGGCACGAAAGAGGGAAGACAATGCATCGACTGCAGTAATAAAGATGTAAGGGGCAAGCAGATCACCCTGACTAACACTGTTGACAGGTCGTTCCATGGGATTTGATTGATGATTGAATATCAAGGAATAGGAGGCTGACTGAACACACGCCAAAATCCAACTGATCCATTTATGAGCATAACCTTTCTTTGGCATGACTTGTTCAAGAAAATCCCAGCGAATCTGATCATAACCCTTTTCCATATCTGCTTTGAAAATAAAATGCTGACGCTTGTTACGTTTTCGTAGATGAATCGAATGCCCAATTTCCTGAGCTACCATAATACTGTCAACAATGTCTTTTTTGGGGACAAACCCAAATTGGTCAGTCAAGATGATAAGAGGAAATAAACAATTGCCATCGAGTTACAAGAACCTTAGTCAGTATTTTATATGTAGCATTCCATAAACAGATTGGGCGATGATTCTTACCCAAGTTTTGGATCAGGCACCTTCGGTATCAAGACAACCGAAATTCTTCCCCAATCTACCGGCAAGGTGAATGAATGTTCGAACTCTTGTAATGTGCGCTACACATCCAAACCTATATGGTCCCATAGAATACTTATAAAAAAATCTGTGCGAATCCCATCACTGCCCGGAGCATTTCCACTAGGTAAAGCACAAACTGCCTACTTGACCTCATCAAGAGAAAAAGGACGACAAAGAACACTATTCATGTCTTTTCAACTGCTAAATCGGCTCTTGCATTTGTCTCAGAGGTCATAAATTTCACAATCCTCATGAAGCTCAACCATAACAGCCTATTCCAATATTTCGGCAAAACAGAACAAGATAGGTTTATTACATCATCTTTATATTGTAGATTCCTATAAGTGCATTCTTTCTCAACTGCAATTTCGGAAAAAGTATTTGTGACCCCTTCCGGTAGAAATGTTTGGCGATTTGGAGTAGCTCAGTCGGTTCCTATTCCAAAATACGCCAAATATAGGCACTGTAAAGATAATGGTAAGATGTTTGTTCAAGAATTTAACCGCTGCTACGAGGGTACTGTTGAGTGGCAAATGTATCTCGGGATCTTCCAAAACCTTTCTTCTCGACGATCAACAACAAGATAGCTTATTATCTGAAATCAAAGAAGTTTGGTTTGAAGTAATTGTAACAAAATAACAGAAAGCAAATCATAATTTTAAAACAAAGAAAAATATAAAAGAAGAGTTAAAGTAAATAAAAGGCTATTTTATTCTTTTGGCTCACCAAGGATCCTATTTTTCATCATGTTCTTCTTTTTCTACTACTTTTTTTGTAATTTTTTTTCTTCTTTCCTTTGGTCTTCTATTTTACTTTGTTTTTGGGTGCATTTGGTTAACCCGGCCCAACCAGCCATTAATGTGCCGACCTTATTATGAAAGCTACTAAACTTTTGTAACCCATACCCATATTTCTTAACCGGTATCACTCTTTCTTCAACCTCTCTTCTCTCTCTCTCAATCCATAAATCTTCCCCAATCAGCATAAGAAGATACTAGCACCGTTGTTTTTCCATCTTAATAATTAACTAGCATCTACCGTGTAGAATGAACCAAATTAAGAATAATATAGAAGCCAAAGGATGCCGAAATATAGAATTATTAATATGTGGTCTCCAAATATACAAATTTAGTCTTCAAGCAGTCTCCACAGCCAATTTAAGTCTCAAAATCAACGTCTCTACAAAAGTGAACGAAATCAACATGTTTTGCAAATTGTAGTACAAGAAGAACAAGAAGCATGCCACTTGGTACATGAGTCACAATATGTAATTAGACATTCTATACACTTTTTATATATGTTTATACTTTATACTTTGACCTATGGCCACCCTTTTCTTACATCTTTTGGTATATGACATTAAACCTTCGTTAACTAGAAAAGAATTCGCTTGCTTTGCAAAGAAAGGACAATCCCCTTTCGATACATCTCCCCTTCTGAGTTATGCTATTGCTATCAAATGTATGCAACCAGAAAGGCACACAGTTTTTCATCATTTACCGACAAGCCTTGCAGGCCATTCCTTGTACTGATGAGGAATTACTGAAGACACCAGAGCATGACTAAACTCTTTAGAAATGGCAAGAAGCATATTCATTTTTAGTCAAATGAATTCCTGCAACTAACAATATGACCACTCTACTGTATTTTCCAATTCAAAAGAGATATACTACCCACGCTAGAATCAAAATTCTTCACATAAGTGTTCTGCAACTTGTTAAAGAACTTCACTTTAGATAATGTGTATATGTCAGCAATTAGCCAGTCATAAACTTCCTGAAGGGCAACCTTCAGCTCCCGTAGTCCTCCGTCAACCTCGCTATTTCGCTATTGACCCTCCTCTCCTGAATTAGAAGGTTAAAAGAATAAAATAAGATCTCCGCGGGATTTTTACAGCATGGATAATGTTTAATACTACCAATAAAGATGCTCGTTAATTATTTAGATAAAATGGACCAGGTTCAAACATCACACGAACAGCCTATGGACGATAGACCTTGGTAGTTTGAAGAAGAATGTCGACAGAAAGATCACCCAGCAAAATTATTGATGGTAAAAAAAATACACAGAACAATGTGCTAATCTAGTCTACAGCAATCCCCAGCCTCCCCATCTCCACAACCAGACATCCTCACCGATAATGGTGCTGTAACTTACAATTCCCCTCAATTAATGTCATATTAAATTTCATAGAAATGCAGTTTAAATATAGACGACATGGATACAGAAAGTCTCAGTATATTTATGTTCATTGCAATGACAGTTAAGGTCAAGAACTACTTGACACCCTAAGATGCAAGAACCATGTGTATGAGGTTTTCCAATTACTTCTCTGACGTATCTAACCTTTCAATCTATTTAAGTTCATCTACTGGTATATAGAGGGTGGTACGTCCAACACTTCAACCTAATTTCATATATATACCTTCAGTCTCTTAGATCATTCTTTGGTTCTGTTGTCATTCCTCTAATCTTAGATAACTTTTTGAACTCCAGATTTTTTTTCTTCTTCCAAACCTTACCTTTTGGTTTGAAATATCAACCAATGCTGAGATACACCATCCATATCAGATCAAAGATCTAGCTAATGCACGCATCTGATACATCTGAAGTCACTATAAATGACAAGTGCTGAACCCTAATTCAGATACCAGCTCCTTCTCCTTTGGGCGAAAATTCTTCCACACCAAATGAAGAGCACTTAAAGTTCCAACGCATAGAAGATAGCTAATTACACTGAGGGTGTTTTTGGTTGGATGCAAGTGCAAATTGCATTTTCAAATGCAAGTAGAAAAATTGAAGTCCCTCCAAATTTTTGGATAAAACTACCAAAATAACCTTGAATTTCTTTCCTTTCCTTTTCCACATTATGTATGTATTACAACCATCATTCCTCCAAAAGATATTGTCAGATCTAAGTATGAGGCATTTTGTAACTGATTCAAAAAAAAAAGAGGGAAATTCAAATTCCTACTTGCACTTACAACGTCAATTTGCATTTGCATCCAACTAAACTCAGCCTCAATTAAGAACTCCTTAGTTGCACTTTTCATCAAATCAAAACAAGAACTAGGGAATCAACTTTCTATTTTTAAAGATTTTATAAATTATCTCAAGCAAATAGAAGAGAACTTAGAACAGTGGCACCCCCATCACTCCCATACAGGTGAACATATGTGTCGCACTGTGTCGGACACAATAAGAAAAGAATTTTCCATTAACAGGTAGAAATATTTTGTGTCGATGGTGCCAATTTATGTACGAGTATAGTTAAAAGTAATTAAGGCCCCTTACCACAAGTCAACTGAATGGATGAAACTACGTAGTTATAGAAAAGCCACTACCTACTTAGAAATTACTAGTTGGAATATGAAATTTACCGTTCTACCAGACTTATCACAATACAATAAAATGCAAGATTCAAGATCCCCCTATTCACATTAATGATGAAGTGGTACTTAGTTCTCACCAGCTAGATGTATGCAGGGACTTCTCCAATGTCTCCAATATTGCGATACAAGAAAGAGTCTCGGGCAATCGAGACTCTTGACGTACCATGCCGTGCCGGACACACGAATCCGACATGACACTTGTTATTTTAATGTAGTTTTCAAAATTTTGCTCATGCCATGTCATGGTCCCTTACCTACTTGGCAATTACTAGATAGAATATGAAATTTACAGTAAAACCCTAAAATAAAGATCCCAAATTTCGCAACGATGCTTAATCCTAAATGCTAGTATAGTATATATATATCGAAGAGGAGAACTTAGTCCTCACCAGCTAGCTAGCTGCATGAAGAGACTTCTCCAACCTCTCCAACCTCGAAAGAACCTCCAATAACTTGCCATCAACTTCGCCTAATAAACCCAGTGTTCGATCATAAGCCTCCTTAACCTTCACAATCTTCTCCTTAAAAGCTCGAGTCGCAATCTCCGCCTTGTCAGCAATCGATGGCACCTCATCAAAATCTCCTCCTTTTCCTTTTCCTCTATGAATACGAACAGAATCTCCTGAATCCTCTCCAAGATTCAATCTTTCGACTATCTTTCCCGACAAAATAAGCCCTTTCCGAAGCTGCTGCTCTTCCCACATCCTCTCTTCCTCCTCATCTTCATCATCGCCATCAAAAGCAACTTTCTCGCCATCTTCAACATCAAGAACCTCATCATCATCTTCTATTTGAGGTTGGAGATTCGAAGGAGTGGAATCAGCACAAGGCTGAGACTTCTTCTTCGAGAAGGAATGGATCGAAGAACCACCGGCGGCAAGCGGCCGAACGGCGGCTGGGCCCGCCGGATCTTGGTCGTCATCATCGTCGGCGGCGAAGCTGAGGCGATTGAGAATCTTGGGATTTGGCGGTGAATCTAGGGTTAGGGTTTCGGTGTTGGCATCTTCGTCGTCGGTGTCGGATTGGGGACGGCGAAAGTTTCTCCGATTGCTACCCATTTTCGAAATTGCCTGGGTTTTGGGGACTCTAGTATAAAAAATTAAAGAAAGTATTAGTTAAAAATAATTTACTCAAAAATTAAATTAGATTATTTGAGGCTTGAGATATTTATTTCTTTGATTTTTATACTGGGCCCAGTGGGCCTTATATGGGCTAAGCCTATTGGGCTGCACGAAACTTGTTTGCATCAGGTTTCCAGATCAAAATTCTCAGAATTAGGATGATGTATCAGCTTGCTCCTTTTCCTCTCTCTCAAGTAATTCGCATTTATTGCATTTGGTTTCCTTAATCCAAAAGAAGAAATAACGACAATATACACCAAATTTTATTTCACTAAAAACGGAAAAATTGGATTAACATAAAATCATATAAGAACAGTACAAATGAAACGATGGCTTCGGCCATCTTCTTATCAAAAAAAAAAACAGTACAACAGAAAATTTTCGACCAACACCAATAAAACGACTGACCGACCGTATTCAGTTGTAACTTGTAAAAGCAAATAATGATTTATATTACAAGTTACATGGATTCTGTGGCCACGTTTTACAAAGACTCGATCAACACAGTAAGTTAAACTGAGCAAAGCAATCAAGGTTAGTATCTGATCCGGCCATAGCAGTGAATATCTCTCTTGGACTCCTATTGCGAAGAATCAGACCAGGGATCCGTTGACTCCGATTAGCTTGTGTACAAACCTAAAGACAACTAACTGAAAGGGACCTACCCGCTAGGGGAGATTCCTGGAGGTCACCCGAGGGAGTAAGAATTAACTGTGCATAATGTGTAAGTCAACAAGCGAGTCAGCCATATACTTCCTGAAGGGCAAGGTTCAGCTCTTGTGTCGACTTTCCAACGGATCCTCCTCTCCTATTAAGAAGAAATGATCGGATTATTGTTCATTTTTCAACATTGGCAGGATTTTAAAGAATGACGAACAATAATGGAAGATATATTTGCATATGAAGAAGAAAGAAAGTATAATGACTGTTGCTAACCTAGAGAGAGATGGGGTAATTTGCTTGAGCTTTTCCAACTCGATGAAGCACAAATTACACCGCTCCAGTCTACATGAAATGAGAAGATTTGGTGATTACAGAGCAAATAAAACACGCTAAAGTTAATCAAATTAAGAAATTGAACCTTTGCTCTGCCTCTAGGTCTACACCGACTAAAGGAGCTGCTGTTACTGCAGAATGGATCACTGGACCAAAGACTTTGACAAGCTTTATAAGCAGCTCAAGAGAAACAACCAAGTGCCTGTACTCATGAAAGGTTTGTCAGAATACTGATCACTATAATGGGCAGCGAAATTAATAACCAGTTTTCACAGCAATACTTTAAGAGTAAATATGTACAAATTATATTCCCTGCATATAATTACTCCTTTTCTATATATGTTCTACAGAGTTTTCTATGGGAATCAAACTCAAGAGTTGTAACTTGTAAGATAGCATGAAGAGAAACCATGAGATGAAGAACGATCAACATGATATCTTCTATGTACTTGAAACTATTTGATAAAGAGAGTTCAGGCCCATAATTTTTTCTGTAATGATCAGAACAACTAAACTAAACTGCCTAAAAACGAATCAAAAATGGGAGCAAAGAGCGTTCAACAATAGAAAAAGTCAAAGAGGAGAAATAATGACAACTAAAAAATTGACTGGTAAATGACAACATTTCAGCTTTAGTGAAATCTGTAAACTGAGCCATATTTGAGAACATGTAAACAGCTCTTAGCGTTGGGGCTGCCCTGCATAGTAAAATCCAGAGATAGTGAAGTCTTAAAATTATCAGTTTGTCAAAGCAGGCAGACACCCTAGATCACTTACAAGACTTTAATGTTGCTTGTAGTCCAAAGATTTACACTTTATGGTAAAGACATTCAGTGAAGATGGTTTTGGTAGTTTCCTAAACTTGTTCCATTGGAATATGGATTGTGATAAGGCTGATTATTAGCTACATATGTAATTAGGCTTAGTGTTCATTACATTTATGTAGAATCCCACATTAGAAGGAGTCTTCCAGTGCCAGTTAATGGCAACAGCAATATCAGGCACTTTTTGGCACACAAGCAAGCAAGGACATAAGATCTGGCAGTTAAATAAACTTGCCATATTTTTTTAGCAGGAAATGGTAGCTACACAATTGGACTCTACTCATTGTATGCATTATGAAGGAAAATTTTAACAGCAGATTCTTTGTTAAGGTTATCTATGATCATTTCAGAATAAAGACAATCTCTAAAAGAGCTGGTTGCAAACATACCTATCCGTATCACTCCTTAGGAGGTTTGTCAGGACCGGTAGAAGAACAGTGCAAAGGTCCAGTGTCAAAACGTCAGTTTTTTCACTAAAAATACTAACAACATCAGCTGAGACCTGTATAAAATAAGAATGAAAATATAATTAATAGCACCATTAAAAAATTCAATTGAAAGACCCACAAGATACCTACAGCATGATCAGACATCTTTTCCATTGCACTAATGAGACCCCTTATATCTTTCCTTTCCCATAATCGACGAACTACCTGCACAAAATTACATAAGACTTCAGAACCCTTAGGCATCTAAATCACTTACATTTCCACTCATTTCTATTTCCTAAAAATGGATCACTGTTTTATTACAAGTAAGAGGTCTGACTGAAACAGCAGTACGCTGTCTCAGTATTATTATAAGCTTAAAAATAATTTCTGGAGAGTAACAAATTCTAAACTATACAGAAATTTCAGTATTGTCTTCAACATCTTATTGTTGCTCTTGTTGACAACTCCCTCTCTCATCCTTCTCATTTTACTCTCACATGTGGATCATGCACCGTCCTTGCACAAAGTACTTTTGTTTGTTCAATTGTGCACTTCCCATTGTTTCTCTCTTGACTTTCATTATATTGTACTTCTAGGTAATCGGTATCAAAATTTCTCCACCTGTTATCACCATCAAATGAGCCTTCAGGCTTGTATCTCAATAGAAATTGGACTGGTGCACTCTCTTCCACTCAGTGGTACATCTATTACAGTGATATAGATATTGGCATTAAGATAAATTTCTTTAGCAAGAGTGTGTTTTTTATTGCTGTGGCAGGATTTACATATTGTTTTAACTACGTTAGTACTTTATAACTCACAGTTCCTCAGGTAAAAATGTTTAAAACTGGCCATGTCATCAATCTGAAGGTCACTATCATGAATTGTAGATATAAGTGAAGAGTTGTGAAAAGTAGGAGTAAGACATGAAATAAAGTAGGAGAGGCTAAAAGAATGAAATTGGAAAATGATGGATCAAAACAGTGTCCGCTATAAGTAATTTTTGACAAGGGGAATGATACTTCTATACGTCTTTAAGAAAGAAATCTACGATGCCTCAAATCTGAAAGACTCAAGCTTCAATTGGGAAGATGAGAAGACTGGCACTAAAAACAAAGTATGCTCGCAGTCGCAGGAGATTGAATGCTGGAAGTTACCCATAATTTTTTTAATTTGAAATGCGATTGAGATATGTATATGTATATGCATCTGGAGTGCATACGTATATGTACACACATATAATCTGCATAAAAAGTATATCACTTTAAATTAACAAAATTGAATCAAGTAAACAGCTGAACAATTCAACAATTTGATCACCTGCAATTTTGTCAAGCGTGACTGTGCCAAATTTATGAACTGCTGATGCTGTTCCGTTAAATCAGCAATAGCATCCTCATCACTAGCAGAAACTGTTTCTCTTTCACCAGATGGATGTCGTCCTCTCTGCTAAGTTAATGGAACAGATATTCAGTGGATAAGAAGTTACTAAAAGAACAGCGCATTATAAAAACAATAGGCTGCAAGATACATAAAATAGGAAGAAAATTACACCAAACTAGTCTAAAGAAATCCCCGCCTTTCCACTCCAAAAACGTACATGCCTCACCAACATTGGTGCTGTAATCTTTATGATACATTGAACAAACACTCTACATGAAATGGTATATCTGTAGGGATCATAACAAAGAAACTGATCTGATATAGATATATAATTTGCAATTAAAGGGGCATCATATACTCTATTACTGATAGCAGTTACCAAGTATCTCACTATAAACTAGCAATGTTCGAAGGAAGAAAATGAAACAGAATACTTGGAACAGAGAAACTTCTGGAAGACCAATTTAACTTTTGTTCTTTTTTATCTTTGACCCAACTTTAAGTTAACCATAATCTTATTGAAAATTGTGTTAGCACAGAATCATGAAATATCTCCCTTCTAAACAAATTTCCTCAAGTTTACATATCTTGAGATTGAAAAAGCTGAGGAAGCTCCTGATGTCATCCAAAAATAATCCCTTCGTGCATTTAATGTACTTTAATTGTGTACATAATCTTTCTTTTGACCATGTTGATTCACTTTAGTGAAACTGATAGGAATAAAAGTAAATTGTAAGAGTTAGTAGTTTTATACTTGAATTATAGCATGATTGCTTAGATTTTTCATAGAGAAGCAGTATAAATTTGATGCTAATTTCAGTGGACTTAAAACTAGAGAAGAAATGACTGATAATTTGATGATAGGTTTTTTTTATATTTAACAAAAAAAAATTAAATAGGAGATGCTGGCTTCTTTACATAGAATAACTGAAACTAAATGGAAAAGGATTGAAATTAGTGGCATCCCATGGACACCCTGCACAGGCAGACGTGATAAACAAGAATAGATAAGTCAATAATTTTAACGCCATG
This sequence comes from Hemerocallis citrina, assembly GCA_017893485.1. Classification (NCBI taxonomy): domain Eukaryota; kingdom Viridiplantae; phylum Streptophyta; class Magnoliopsida; order Asparagales; family Asphodelaceae; genus Hemerocallis; species Hemerocallis citrina. Next base: position 214,184 of record JACEHZ010000703.1, read on the forward strand.
GGTCTGCTCACTTACGTGTCTAAGACAACCTAAGCCACAGCCCCACCACAGGCCTAGCCCCATCCAAAAGAGCTAGCTTAATAGGTACCGTTTAGGTTCATTGGCTTACTATTGATACCACTCATCCACTCTCATTTTCAATGTGGGACTAAAAGTTCTCACATTCTCACTCTCACATGCTAACTACTATACTATATATAATTTTAGGCCCATTCCACAAACCCATGAGCCCACAAATTAATTCATATAGCTCATCTAGCAATTATACTAAGCCCAAGTAGGGGAATTACAATCAGCAGCAGGAAGAATTATCCACATTCCATTTTGAAAGAAAGAGCTTGCAATGATGAAATTTACTTGCGAGTATAGTTAGAAACAGAAAATTCCCTTCTCACAACTAAAATGGATTAAGTAACAAAAATGAGCTTACGCTTTTAGTGAGTAATTGGAGTGAGGAATTTAGTATTCCATCAGCAATCTTTTTATAAAAAGTTACTAGAGCATCTAAAATCATTAAAAATAAGTATAAAATAAAATCCAAGATTCAAGATCACACATTCACAAATAACAGGTTTCTGAGAGAGAGACCAACCCCAAATAACATTTTGGCAACAGGTGTGGGTTCAGAAGGGGTACTGGATGCCAGATAATCAACTGTAGGCGGTTCCTTCCTTTCCCAATTTGCAACTAGTGATCTCGACCTCCCTAAGCAATTGTTAGACGGTTATATCAAGAAGGCAAATCAATTTGTTTACTATAATTAGATGCAAGTACTGAGAAAGAAGCATACCTCCTTTTGGTACATCCACAGAAGATATATGTCTGGGTTTATGCATTCGACTGTCATCTACACAAATGAATAATAACAAAAACTATAAATATTGTATCTTTTGGAGGTTTTATCATTTTTTCAATCACAGTACAGCGAAACAAAAATAAGAAGATATCTCATACTATTCGTATAATAAAAGAACATTGAGCAGAGAAGTGCATGTGATGTGATAAAGCTATAAGTAATGACGGTAAGTACAAGATTAATACAACAAGAACAACACACGAAGTTACAAGAATCCTTTCTGCTTCATTTTCAGCTCTTTAAAGGATCTGATGTAAACTTATCCCTAAGTAGAGAATTTCCAAGAATATTAAAAGATTAAGTTTACCAACATGTAATGCGGATCAAGTTAGAAATTAAAACAGTTAATCAGTTCGATGGATTTTCAACAATTGAATTAGGTTTAACAAGCCCAATTAACGATTCAGTTCTAACAATCAATAATTATATACCTAAGCGTTCTTAGCAAGTAAAAGATGCAATAAAGATTTGTACTCTGATAGGCAAGTAGAAGCACTTGCTCTCAATATTTGTAAACGACAAATAAATCAAATAATATTATAGAGATGATAAAGCAGTAACACAAATATTTGAGAAGTGGAAAGCGTTTACCGGGTCGAAGAAAGTTGAGCTGGAGCTCGGGTGTTGACGGCGATGGCTACGAGCAAGAGGCCCACAATGGAGGGGGTTCGGAGGTGAGGCGCGACAATGGTGGGGACGTCGGGGGAAGTGGTCGGTCAGGGGAAGGGTGCTGAGATGGAGGGGCTTCGACTGGTACGGGTGCTGGACGTGCTGGCGGTGTGAAACTGCGGCGCTGGCTGGAGTGGCGGGCGGCAAGGCAGGGTGCAACAGCAAGGGTGAGGGTGTGTTGATGGTGGAGAAGCAAGGCAGTGGGGAAAAAGGTGACGACAGGGCAGAAGGTGCAGCGGCAGTCGGGGGTTGGGTTCAGGATCGAACACAGGAAGAAGGAGAAGGGGGTTAGGCGGCTGTAGATGGGGATTAGGAGTTAATGATTACGGTTAATTTAATTAGGGTTAGGATGTTTAATTTGAAAATTTGGGTGTAGTTTTAGAGTTTATCACAAACCCTAATATTTTATTAAGATTTCTCACAAACCCTAATAATTCTCTCAATTGTCTCATACAAACAAATGGATGAAAAGCAATAACTCAACACAAATTTTTTTAATCAAGAATAGCATAACTTCTCATTATTCTCAATACATATATATAGGCTCAAAACAAATCCAGAATAAATCTCTCTCAAATCTCAAACAAATCTATCAAATAAACTATATATGTCTAAATCTCAAAATAAAAATAAAACAGAACCGATGTCCTCATCATTCTCTCCGGGTGGAAGAGGGCTCGACCCAGTCGAGTCAAAACCAGTGATCCTGTCATAATGCTCCAAAAGATCTGGATTCAGGCGTGGGAGCTCCTCACGATCACTCCAAGTGTCATCCGACTTCGGCTTGTTCTTCCACCTCACCAAATGCCTATAAATACCACCATCTCTAATAGAGATTATCTGATCATCTAAAATATTATCCAATTTGTCTGTCGGTAGGTAAATAGTATCAGGTAGACGGGAAAATGTGGGAATCTCACCCGTAGGCTGAAGAGTGGGTTCATCTATAAAGGAATTTCTAGGGTTAAACTTTGGGCCTTCATAGAGTACTAGATCATCAATATTGAAAATCTTACTTATGTCAACCTTCAGGAAGGTCAACAACATAGGCATTATCATTGATTTTATACAGAATTTTAAATGGACCTGCAGCACGTATGTTCAATTTCTTAACAAATCCAGCTGGAAACCATTCTGGACGAATATGAACGATCACTTTGTCACCAACATCAAGACTAGAGTTTTAAATTTCCTTCTAGTATCTGCTATTAACTTGTAGTTAAAATTATTCTCATTAATTTCCTTGAAAAATTTTCTATGCAAGTTATGAATGCGATATGCAAATGTGGATGCAGACTCTGAGACTCTTTGATGTTCTAAGACGGATAAAATCTATAGGCTGCCAAGTGACTTGGGAAGAAATGAGTGACTCGGGTACATTCAATGGAGGTGATTGGGTCGACCGAATATAGTGGAGAGGTTGGTCAACCTCTTCTTCACCGAAGTCATCACTTACATGAGGTTCATAGGTAAATTTATTGTCGGACTCATCAACAATGACAGCGGTACCTTCTACAGTGTTGATCCTACTGAGGCTGGGACAGTTGCCAGCAACATGGCAGTATCCCTTGCATTTATAGCACTTAGAGAGAGGATCAATCTTAGAATAGTCTCTTTCAGTGTTCTTACTCGTGTTGTCATGTCTAAGTGAATAGGGATTTGAAGTAGGCTTGCTTGGGTAAGATTTGTTGGGTACTGAGAAGAGGGGGGCTCAGGTCTAGAGAACTCAGTAGAGGTCATTCTAGAGGAATGATCTCTCGAATCGCTAAACTTGTAAGGAGAACTTGTTGTAAGAAAATCCATATCGAGGACAAGAGCATAAGTTGCTGCCAATGAGTCCACATTTCTATGAATTAGCTCATTCCTAAGATCGGCTCGTAGTCTCGTAGTCTCGTAGTCCAGCTTTGAACCTAGAGAGAGTTTGTTCTTCGCTCTCTTTACCTAAAGCATTGCACCGAATAAGAAAGTCGTCAAACTTATCAACATACTCTTGAGTGGATTTGCTTTCTTGATAGAGTTGATTCCACAAATCTAGCAATCAGGTGTGGAACGATAACAGCACATATCTCTCAGTGAGCTTCTCTTTCATGGCTTCCCAAGTGGCTATGGGTGCTAGGCCTCGACCTCTACGTGCATATTCAAGATTGGTTCAATGTTGTTGAGCTTTACCAGTCAATTTCATCGTGGCAAATTTGACCATCATGGTTTCGCTCACATCAAACCACACAAAGTAATGGTCCATGACACGGATCCAATCAAGATAAACTTGGGTTCCATACGGCCTTCAAAATGAGGAACGTCAGCCTTAACGTTCTTCATGTATTGTTCGTCAGGGTCACGATCTTGACGTCGGTCGTCACGATCATTCCCTTGAGGGATCTACGATGAAGCTCAGGGGCAACGTTTTGATTCAATTCCACTTTCTCAAGCCTCTGATTGATATTGGCAAGAGTTGCTTGAATGGCAGCGAGGGTAGTGGAAATATTAGAGTCGTTCATCTCAGTTCGAGGAGGGGCTCGCGGAATTCTAGAATTCCGGCTGGGGTAGTTTAGGAGGTACAAGAAAGGCTCTTGTGATGGTGCTGCGAAGACGCATTCACCAACGGTGAAAAACTAGGAGTCGTGGGGATGTGTGTTTGCTGATATTTGGGGAATCATATCTTAAATGCACCTAAAAAAAAGTATTTTTTTATTTTAATCTGAAATAATCTAAAAGAAGGAAAGAAAAATAAATGACTCTAAAACGATCTAAATGAAAGCAAAAATTATGACTAAATGATGCAAGAACTAGGGTTTTAACAAACCTTCGCTCTCATACCAAAATGATGTAAACTTAAGCCTAAGTAGAGAATTTCCAAGAATAAAAGATTAAGTTTACCAACTAGTAATATGGATCAAGTTAGAAATTAAAATAGTTAATGGTTCAATGGATTTTTAAGAATTGAATTAGGTTTAACAAGCTCAATTAATGATTCAGTTCTAACAATCAATAATTATATACCTAAGCGTTTTTAGTAAGCAAAAGATGCAATAACGATTTGTACTATAATAGGCAAGTAGAAGCACTCACTCTCAATATTTGTAGACGACAAATAAAACAAATAATATTATAGAGATGATAAAACAGTAACACAAATATTTGAGAAGTGGAAAGAGTTTACCAGGTCGAAGAAAGTTGCGCTAGAGCTTGGGTGTTGACTGTGATGGCTACGAGAGGCCCGCAATGGAGGAGGGGGTTCGGAGGTGAGGCGCGACAATGGTGGGGACATCGAGGCAGTGGTCGGTCAGGGGAAGGGTGCTGAGATGGAGGGGCTTCGACGGGTGCGGGTGCTGGAGGTGCTGGCGGTATGAAGCTGCAGCGCTGGCTGCAGTGGCAGGCGGCAAGGCAGGGTGCAGTGGCAAAGGGGAGGGTGTGTTGACGGTGGAGAAGCAAGGCAGTGGAGAAAAAAGTGACGACGGGGCAGAAGGTGCAGCGGCGGTCGAGGGTTGGGTTCGGGATTGAACAGAGGAAGGAGGAGAAGGGGTTTGAGCGGCTGTAGATGGGGATTAGGAGTTAACGATTAGGGTTAATTTAATTAGGGTTAGGATGTTTAATTTGGGGATTTATGTGTAGTTTTAGAGTTTATCACAAACCCTAATATTTTATTAGGATTTCTCACAAACCCTAATAATTCTCTCAATTGTCTCACACAAAAAGATGGATGAAGAGCAATAACTCAACACAATAAATTTTTTAATCATGAATAGTATAACTTCTCATTATTCTCGAGTCCTATATATAGGCTCAAAACAAATCCAAAACAAATCTCAAACAAATCAAAAACTCTCATATCTAAAACAAATCTCGCAAATAAACTACATATAGCTAAATCTTAAAATAAAAATAAAACAGAACCGATGTCCTCATCAGGATCATCTTCACTTCACTGCCGCATCACCTGTCGTACACATTTAAACTGTCACAATAAATTTGTTTTCAGATTCATTTATAACCAGACATGCATAACTACCATGTACCACCCATTTTTACAATGATCTCAAAAGCGAAGGCGTTCAATTTGAACATCTTGCCAGAATTTTAAAAAAAACGGTGTCACAGTAAGGAGAATAGATGTAGATGTCTCCCTCATTAATTTTATGTCTGTAAGGACATCATAGAAGATATTACAATAACAATAATCTAAAAAGTTAGACATCTACTTGAGAATTTTGATTGTTCCTGGCCATACTGTATGATTTTCCTATAAAAAAAAAATTTGCAGTTGCCTCTAGTGTTTATGGATATGAAACACTGACACGAAAAAGTTGAAAAAATAATATATAATACAGTGAAGTACTAGAACAAATATAGTTTAATATTATGTAGGAAATGCATTATAGTATTTCTTAGTTCGTATTATGAAAAATATTCATCACACTGACTAGTACACAAATAATGAGGCCAGAGAAAAAACAGTGAGCTAATACATTAAACATAACCCTTGTTATCATAAACAAAGTCTAAAAGCAAAGGTACGTCAAAGAAGTTGTCATTAACTTCAAGTTCCAATATTGTTCAAGTAGTGTCATGTTCAAGTGACCAACACAGTCAAGCTGCCATGAAGCACCCATGAGATATTAAGATATCTAAATTAGTATTGGTAACATTATATGCAATTAAAGGTGTTACAAATGCACATAGAGACTGAAGCATGTGGAGTTGATTGTTCTGAAAATAACAACCATACCATGATAGCATCAAGCCAATTGCAGTAATATGTACTGTATACAATGAAAAATAATGTATCTCCATTAATGGTCAATAAATGGACAGCTAACAGAATTTCCTTCATGATAACTGAATTTCTTTTATGACACAAAGAAAAGATAGTGAACGCAACAAGAAATATATAGAAGAGGGAAAAGGTAAATGTGTAAAGAAATAAATAATTAAAATTTGAGGTAACTCTGACAAGAGAAACATACAATTTTCTTGGTGGTAACTTGTACTTGGCTCCGTCAATGGGGCAACCCCAATCTTCGCAGACCCAACACGTCTAAAATCATCCACATTCCTTTCGCCTGCAGAGATTGGCCAGCTAACACCATTCACAGAAGATACAAAATTCGAGTCAACATCTTCATCTGATTTGTTGTGCTTACTCCTCATGAATCCAGCTTGATTTGAAATGCTCAATCTATCTGAATCGTTGGCATTTGACAACTTCCGTACATCACTCAATCTTGATTGAACATTGTATGGTAGTGTTCTTCCAACACCAGCATCCCTTTTAGGCTCAGAAGGCATTTCCATTCTCGAGCTAGTTCTTGGTACAATGACAGGTACCACATCAGATTTGTTGAAGGGAGCAGTGTCTCTCTTAGACTCAGAGATCACTTCCATTCTTGCACTAGCCCTCGGTACAATGGCAGGTACCACATCAGATTTGTTGAAGGAAGTAGCATCCCTTTTAGCTTCTGAGTTCACTTCCACTCTTGCACTAGTTCTTGGTACAAGGACAGGTACAACATCAGATTTGTTGAAGGCGTAATTCTTTGATGAACTTCTCTTGAGGGTTGTATTGCTAGACGGTGCTGCTGAATTTACTGCAGTCATTTTTGAGCCAGTGTTTAATCCAGTTCTTTGAGGAGTACTAGGCGCACTACCACTTGCTTCAGATCCAGCAAATGAATTGAAAAGGTAAAGTTAGCAGTTTAAAAAACAAAATGCAAAGTTGCAAGTTGAATTGATTAGATAGAGATGGATAACCTACATGCTGTAGTTTTTGAGTCCTTAATTGCTGCTTCTGAATTTTGGCAAACTGATGAAACTGATAACCTTCCAATACCAGCCTTTATATTGTTGTCAGCTTGCATGGAAAAACTACTTGATATAGATTTTGATTCTGATTGGCTATTTGATCTTCCAAAACTTGCAACTGCGCAGGGCTCAATACGCTGTAGTGTTGTACAAGAAGTCACATCATATATAAGAAATGACCCTTCTAACTAATAATTTATTATATATGACAATTAATTTACTGAGATTAGTAAAAGAAATTTGGAGTATACCGAGATGTCCACAACCCATACTCCAACACAACTTTGATTATAAGAGCACCCTAGAAGTTTTCCTTCATGGATGTTTAGATCTGACAATCTAGACCATCCCACATCCACTGTATCATGGCACCTTACTGGCTCCCAAGAGAAAACCTGAAATATGCAACAAGGTACATGCATGAATGAAAGATACTCGTGATGGCAATCAAACAAATATTGGACATGTTGAGGTCAGGAAATGGAGCTTACCTTCAGACTTTCATGCAATCCACAAAGAAGAGTTCTACCATCTGGGTTGAAGGTCATTGCACGAACACCAGTAGTCTGCGATTGATGTTCAGTGGTCAGTTCTGTTTCTTACACATTAATATGATAATATAACTATTAACTATATCAGGTATTCTTCATATGAAATCTTTATAACACAATGAGGAGTGGAAATAAGACAACTGGACCGGATCAGTCTGACAAAGTTGAGACAGGATAATAGCAGTTTGCCTACCCCCACCAGGACTATTAAATAAATGGGTTTTGTTTATCAACTTGAACAACATCTGTCAGTAAACAGACATTAGTTTCATATAGATTGTGTCAAAGGTGCGTACAGGGTGTATTAGTATTCTAGTGAAATTTTATGGATGGATGACCGAGGCTTTGACCTGTTACCTACACAATAGATCCCCTCCATTTTTGTGTAACTAGTAGAATAACCTAAACATATTTGAAAGTATAAAAAATTATCATGTCAAACAGGTAAAGAAGGCTCTCCATTTCATTGGAAGTATGCACTACAAGCTACAATATCAGCCATGTAAACCCGTTTCTGCTAAGATGAGAGGTGGGGTTTGTTATATTTATAACAATAGGGTATAACTAGTATAACTATGCACAATTGATAAATGACACGGTGTTGTTTCGAATAGGTTGATTTTCTTTCTTCAATTTTGATCCAAAAGCTTTATAAAGGATATATAAGCATGTGCACGATGAGGTATTTACCCATAAATCAAGTAGATGATTGAAAATGCACTTAATGCATAGGTATAAAGCAATCAAAGAGTATGATTTTCTATTAATAAATCTCTTAAGAAGAGGTACAATAAGCACATTAATTGTACAATTTGGTGTCCGACTAAGCATTTTTTTTGTAAATGACATAACCAAGTTAATCCCTTAGAATAAAGCTATACAGACAATAGCATAGTATTCACACTCCAGGTTTACAATTGTGGATGCTACATAATAACGTATGTAGGATTGCATTTAAATTTCCTAGTATGGGTTAAACTTACCCTTTTAGGGACATCAATAAACTCTAAAAGGGACATCTTTTGTGATTATAACGGTGATCCAACTGGAAGGTGAATAATCTGTTGTAAAAATTGATTACTAAAATATTAGTTCTCTCCCACAGTCGCGAAGTATTTGCTGAACCATATAAAAGATTCTCATATCTCTTTTACTACTATTTTACTGCTTTCCTGCTGTTGTTCATTCTCCAGGGAGGGATATTATTCTTCAATGAAGACTAAAACTAATTAGCCGATTTACAGGAAAGCTTATCAAAGAAAAGAAAAAAATAGAAACTTGGCCAGAATTTTTACAAGACAATACTAAATAACAAGTGATGAGATATACACCATACCTCAGGCCCTGCAGAACCAATCAACTCGAATGTTTCAAGATCCCAATATTTAACAGTCTTATCAGCAGAACCTGATAAAGTTGAGAAACAAGAAATAAATGATTTGTTGAAAACTAACATGTTAGTGCAAACCATGACAATTTTAGCAAGAAATAACAGAAAGTATAAATCTAAGGCAGAGTTATTTCCAAGCTTAGGGGTGTTTAGTAGCTAGTAAGTGTAAGTAACCTTTTCACTCAATTACCTAAAATATCCTTTAAGTATTTGAGGGAAATGATGATTGTGATACGAAAATAGAGGTTATGTTGAAAAGTAGAGGATATTTTGGTAACTGTGCCAAAAAGTTTTGAAATTCAGTCATCACTTGCAAGCTACCAAGTAGGACAAAAGAAATCTAATCAGCTTTATTCAATGGACAGCATTATCATGAAATCAATACTCGACTCCGAATAGTGATTGGCAAGTTAGGGTCTAAATAATTTCCTTCAAAGTGTACACTATATAGACAAATATCATCTTGAAAGTGTAAACTTGTAATACAAAAGGTGCACAGCGGAATAAACAGAAAACTCTATATCACCTGTTGCCAAAAGAAACTCGTGGGGATGAAAATCTATACACTGAACCTGTCCCTCGTGGCTCTTGAAATCGTGTAAGAGCTTCCCAGCAGTCAGATCCCAAAGCTGTAAAAATAAATTTTGAAGTAGAATGTATAAGAAATAGGAAAAAAACAGAGTTTATGTACATCTAACTAATACTGCTTTCATGAGCAAAACTAAAAGACATATGGGGGAAAAAATTATTATGTACATACAAATTTGTCATATTTTACTAAGGGTAGTATATAAAAAGACACTTAAAGATGGCAAACAATAAAATTAACAAAGTAAGTGCAGTACCTTTACAGTGTTGTCTTCCCCACCAGAAACAACCCACCGACCATCTGGGGTGAATCTAAGGGCATTGACCCCTCGCGTGTGGCCTTTGTATGTATGAATGCATCCCTTTCGTCTAATATCCCAAATTTTGAGATTTGTATCCAATGATCCAGAAGCAAAAAATTCCCCAAAAGGATGGAAGTCAACAGATATACAATTAGACCTGTGACTCGTGAGCGTTCGAACAACTACATAAAACAAAACTAAATGTCAACCTATTATCATGAAAGGCACTCTATTTTTCCTAATATAAGAAATCAATATATACATTCTGCAAGGATAAGCTAAAGTATATACTCTTTGCCTCCTCCAAATCCCACAATTTAATCGTCCCACTAGCGGCTCCTGCTGCCACCAACACCTCTGATGAGTCAAAACTCACTGATTCAATTGCACTCGTATGTCCAGAAAGACTCTGCAAAGCATTGGCCAGCAAATGCAAGTCTATTCAATACATAGACATAGCTAAGAATAAGAGTTATTTATACAAGTTCAAAATTGTCTTCAAAATGATCCCAATCTATGCCTCTGCCAAACATATGGGCAATACACGCAATTACATTGTGTTTCTCTAGAAAAGTACAAAAAATATAACACTTTTCGAACAAAAAACATATTTATCAACTTTAGTATTTAGCTCGAATTCCCTAACTTTTTCCCAGCTACTGCGGTGCTTGCAAAATGCAACTTCCAAGTTCCAACTGCATTTCTTAATGAACTAACCTACATATCTAAAAAGTAACTATGTCTTTTGGTTGCAAAATTGGACCCCCACAAAAAATGTTCTAAACTACACCCAATTGCAACTTTTTTTCAGTCATATGACAATTAATTGTGCTGCTGGGTCATCTTCTTTTGCTAATATGGGAATTAACTGGAGTTATCTAAAGTTTGACCCATTTGGATCATATTTGCCCCAAAGATAAGGTAATTCTAGGTACCTAAACTCCATCCGACTTATTATTTTCTTTAACCAAAAATGGATATGCATGTATGCAACCTATAGATTACATTCCTCTACCTCCACTTAAAAATGACTACAAATATCCTACCTATGTATCCAACCAAACAGGGCTTGAAAAGTAACTACATCTTTTGATTGAAAAATTGCATTTGGATCATATTTGCCCCAAAGATAAGGTAATTCTAGGTACCTAAACTCCATCCGACTTATTATTTTCTTAAACCAAAAATGGATATGCATGTATGCAACCTATAGATCACATTCCTCTACCTCCACTTAAAAATGACTACAAATATCCTACCTATGTATCCAAACAGGGCTTGAAAAGTAACTACATCTTTTGATTGAAAAATTGCACTCCCAAAATATGATTTGAATAGTGTATCTAGTTGCATCTTTTTTTGTTGATGTAGGAATTAACTGGAATTATCTAAACTTTGATACGTTTGGATCATATACTGGAGATAAGGTAATTGTAAGTATCTAAACTCTAATCCTGCCAATTATTTTTTAAGCCAAAACTTGAGGTGCATGTATGAAACCTATAGATTACATTCCTCTACCCCCACCTTAAAAGTTACCTATGGGTGTCTCGCCTTTGTATCCAATCAGGGCCTAATAAGAACTGTACCATCGGTTGCAAATTACACCCCCAAAATGATATAAAATGTGTATAAATACAATATCTTTGTTGATAAGGAAATTCTTTGTGCTGCCAACTGTCATGTTGTATTTATTTTGATTCATCCAAATCATATTTTGGAGTTACCTCCCGTTATCTCACCCCAAAGTTGGGTATCTAAACTCCAATCAGGCAAAAAAAAAAAAAAAAAAAAAAAAAATTAGCATAAAAATTGAGATACAAATACACAACCTATATATTGCATTCATCCATATCCACTTAAATTTTACCTATAAGTATCCTACCTTCGTATCCAAACAGCCCCTAGCAAGTAACTCTACTCTAGGGTGTACAAACTTAAATGGTCTAAAATGTGTTTTTAGTTACAATTTTTGTTGATATGGGAATTACTAATTCTTCCAAGTCACAATTTCATACTAAAACTCTAAAAATAACAACGTAATCATAATATACAAAAAGATACAGAACTAACCAATATAGCATTAGGTTTGCCAATAGCCCAAAGATTGACCTTGTGATCTTCCCCTCCCGTAACGAGCACCCGCGAAGTCCTCCTCCCAATCTTCAAGCAATTCACATTCGACGAATGCGCTACAAACTCCTCTGTAATTTTCATACTCCAAGTCAAGGCATCCCAAAATCGCAATCCCAAAAAATTATTTAAAAACTTTAGAAACCCATTTTTCTCTCCCAAAATGGTATCAATAAACTACAACAAAACCCTAGAACTGGAAAAAGGATACGGAGCTTGTAAGCGCGCTTCGTCGTCGCCATTAAATACTACCAAAGATCCAATAAGAAGCTGATGCAGTCTTGGATCCAAACCCTAATAGCTCTCGATCCAATCTAAGCGGCGAGCTGCTATTGAATAGAAACGAGGAGAAGAGGAAGAAGAAGAAGACGAGAAATGAGGAGTCTTGATTTGGTGTTGGAAATTTGAAGGGAAGCTATTGCGTAAAAATCCCAACTTTTTTGGGGGGAGCTTTTTCTTTTATTTGTTAGATCCCCACTACTATTCAATTTTTGGGAGTGGATTTTATATCCTCCCTCGATGGGAGCTTATTATTGCTAGTATTCTGCACGTATGATGCATGTTTTAAAAAAAATTACAAAATTAAATACTAAAACGTAATCTTACAACGAACCTAAGACATTCATTTACTCATCCTATACTATTTACAAATTATTCCTATTAACACTAATTTTTATTTTACATAAGTGATATTTTTGTAAATAATTATGTCATAAATAAATTTTGACTTTTGAGGATATTATGGTAATCAACAACAGTTAAGTAAGTAAATGGTTAATTTAACTTCCACTTAAAAATGAATGGTTGAGATTAGATGGTCGATTGTCTACAAATTGCAGTTTATCTGCAAATTATACAACCTCAACTCTCGCACATCTTAATAAATATATAATTTTAAGCGTAAAATTTTTAGTCTGGCGTCGAATCTGAGACCTCTTTTATAATAATTATGCACGGGCAATGCACGGGGTTGAATGTCTACAAATGACAACATAAACTCTCTCATTATAATATTAGAGACTAGTAAACTACACATGCGATGCACATTCTAATCAAGAAAAAAATTATTACAGAGTAAATAATAAAACATAATCTGGTCTCGAACCTAAGACCTCCATTACTCATACAAACTCTTTACAAATTACCCCTAGCGGAACAAACTTTTATTTTATATGAGTAACACTTTTGTAAATAATTATGTCATAATTAAATAAATTTGAAAAGAGTATTATGGTAACTAAAAATAGTTAAGTAAATGAATGGTTAATATAACTCTCACTTAAAAATGAATGGTTCAGATTAGATGTTGAATGTGTACAAATGACAACCCCAACTCTCCCATTATAATATTAGAGATTAGAGACTAGTAATTTTAGACGTGCGATGCACGTGTAAATAAATTTTAAAAAAATTATAAAAAAAATCGACGTTGTCTGACATCGAACCTAAGACCTTATTTATATTAGTTATACATGTGCATTGCACGTGTTTATTTGGTTATAATGCACGTGTTTGTTTGGAAATAAATGGAGTTTTTGAAAAGCAATTTTTCTCAGGCTCTCATCTTCGCCTTTCTCCTCCAGATCCGGCCACCCCTCACTTCCTTCCCCCATACTCCCTTCGTTATTTTTGTTCAGCTCTTCTTTCTCTCCAGACCAATATCCCCAACTTCCCACTCCTCCCTTTCCTTGGCAATCCGTCTTCTCCCCCTCGGTGTTTCGATCCGAGCTACCCGTCGCCTCCAGGGTTCGCGCCGCGTCCAACCACCCGCCAAGCGCAGCGTCGTAGGCTCGTAGCTCCCGAGCTCTCTTTCTCTCCTCAGCAAGTCAAGCTTCCCCCCTAGGCTGCGTTTCCTCTTGCGCCTCCCTCCAGTGTCATCTTTTCTCCACCCGCTCACCGGAGAACCCCTTCTCGGTGAGTGTCCTGCCAGGCAAGCTCCCCCCCGCAGCTCTCCAGGCTCCCCCTTTAACCGCTCACTGTGAGTCTTCGAATGCTTTAGTCTTTAGCTGTAGATTCAGTTAGAGTCGTTTGTTAGGTGGGTCTTTGGAGCTCTCCTATTGCATTGCCACATCTATTGTGCGCTGTGTCGGTTCCCCTGAGCTGTGGTACTTTTGGGTTGACCGTTTGTTATTTCAGGCATTGCGCTCCCCCTTCCCTGGGGATCGATACTGTCAGTGTTTTTTTCAGCTACTTTCTGTGTACTGACCGAGAGCTTGTTCAAGCTCGGTCGTTCGGCTTATCCTTTCGGTTTCTATTTTATCTCCATTCTTTTTCTCCCTAATTGGAGAAGTGTTGTTGTCCCTCTTTGAGCTGGTTTTTTCTTTGGTAATGTTGTTTTGGTGGGATTGGATCGGTACTGTAAGTGGTACCATTGTCCAGTACCTTTCCTTTGTTGGTGCTTTGATTTGAGCCATTCTTGGGTTGGCTTCAACCTTGAATATCATCAAGTCCGAAGTTAGCTCTTACTGTTCAGAAATGGCTCAGGATTTGAAGTGGGATTTATCTTCTCCTCCTTTGGATAACATTTATCCCCCATGGTGCTCTCCCATTTTCTCTAATTCCCCTTCTCCTTGTAGGCCCGAACCTCATCGGGGCTGCTTCAGGTGCCTCCTTCCTGGACATTTTAAGCGTGAGTGTGTGAATAAAATGAAGTGTTTTTTCTGTGATGAGTTTGGTCACTCTTGCAGTCGATGCTTTTCCCTTCAGAAACTCCTTGGCTTTCCCAGAAGTCATTCCTTACCGGCCAAACTCCTCCCCTTTCTTAACTACCCCCTGTTAAAGCGCAAGCTTCATGATTGTTTGGCTAAAGAGTTTAGTATTGTTACGGGCAAGGACCTCAACTCCTCTGTTGTTGTTCCTCTGCCAGCGACGAACTTCTCTACTTCTATCTCTCCTTATGATTCTCTTGTTATTCTTTAACATCCTAATATTGCTAATTTTTTTAAGGATCGTAAAGTTTATACGAAACTTGTCTCCTACCCTCGTTTGGATTCTTACAAGGCTCTTCCTCGCTCTAACTCAGTGTCACCTTTGTTGAATTGGTATCTGGATAATAATTCTGACTTGTTTAAATCATATTTCTCTTCTCATTCATGGTCTCGTTGTGCGAGGGGGCACGCTCTGCATAGTCGCATCTCTGACCCCCAAGTGCATCCGGACAGGGCTATTGTTAATTTTAAGGTCCCATCATTACTTTTTAACTATCCTTGTGCATTGAAGATTTCTTCTCCCAAAGGTTCTACGTTCTCTTTTCATTTTCCAAGATGCTTATTCTCTTGGTATCAACATTTAGGGGTTCAATCGTGGCTCTATCAGCTCCCGATGGCGTTTAAACATACCCTGCACTCCCTCTCCCTTAAGTTTTCTCTCAGTCTTGAGGACCCTTCTTTCCCCCGTTGTGCCGTCATTACCAATTCCATCCCAATAGCCTCAACGGTCGCTCCCAGTAGTCTCTTTACCCCTACGTGCCCTATCAAAGTCAAAGCTTCATCATCTGACCTTGCGGCCTTTTCGCCCCTTTCGGAGAGGGTTCCCCCTCCCCCCGTCAAGCGGAGTTACAATAAGAAAGTCTTTAATCATTTGCAAATTCGAGTAAGTGCTCATATTCTTGCGAGAAAGCAGCTTCTGTGTCAGCACATCAGCTTCTGCACAGTTGAGTCTCGCCTTCTCTTTGAATTCCTTGGTGTAGGCAGTGCGTTGACTCCGTTGTGCCGCTAGAGTTCCTTTGGACTGCTAGTGGAGTTGGATGTCTTCGTGGGGGGAGGTTTGGCCTCCTGTTTCATGGATCAGTCGCTAAAGTCCTGGTCCTCTCTCGGGTGCGGCAGTTTGGTTTGGCTCCATCAGTTGCTTGTTTTTCCTGGCCGATTGCTCCGCCCTCTTGTTTGGGTGTGGTGCGTCTGTTGTTGCGCAGTCCTCTATTTTACTGGCTTTGCAGCAGTTTTTTTTACTTCCGTTTTGTACGCTTATTTCTGTTTTACATCTTGTAAAACCATTGATTATTTGTTTGTAACTTAATTGTTTTTATTGATTTATATATCTTTTGATGGTTGGAGCCGTTTGGCTCTATCCGATATATCAACCAAAAAAAAAATACTAGTATAATGTACGTGCGATGCACGTTTACAAAAAGTAAAGTCATCAAATTAAATGAATATATATCGAATAAGAAAAAATATTTTATATTTAAATGTTTTGATTTGGGCTACACGTGCGGTTCACATTTATATTTATTGGATGTAGTTTGGACATGTATTATAAGTGTTTATATAGTTACAAAGTTGTGGTTCGTTTGTTACAAATTCCAACTCTCTCATTAAAATAGTAGAGATAGAGATATTAGAGATAGATAGATAGATTATTATTATTTTTATTATTAATTTTTATTATTTTTTATTTATTTATTTTTTAAAAAAATTATTTTACAGTTGTTGATTTCGGGTTTGTTCACTGATTTTATTAAGGTTGTAATTTTGGAATGGGGGGGCTGATAGTTAGGGGGTTTTGATTTTAATTAGTTGGTTTTATGTTGAAAATAGTTATAGAAAAATGATTTAGTTGAGCCTTTGCAAGACCGGAGTCACCAGACAATGTAAGAAGGCTTTATCACTTATTAGAAAATCGGTACTTCATTTTTACAATTTTAACTTGTTCGTACTTTGAATGACGGTAGCGGAAATTCTTCCAACGAAAAGGGGGTGATTGGGATCGAGGGCTTAACTAGGATCCCAATATTATGAGTGAGGGTTTGGGCATTGGGAATGCTTTATTTAACTAACTTGTCAAAATTTTTAGTTAAAAAAGGATCCTTGAGGATATGATTTTGCTTCATCACATTCGCGTTAATTCTCCATTCTATGTATAAGAGAATAGTCTGCTTGAAAGATCTAAAAATAGTATTTTCGCAAAATTGGGTGGACAATTTTAGCCACGCATTGTATGTTTAAGGTTGTTTTTACATATATATTTTTTCCCTTTAATTGGAGTTAAATCAGTCAAGAATCAGATACTATTCCATTTTCTTTGATCAAGAACACGGCCAATTTTCTAACAATATGTAATATACAATAGATAGAACGTTATACATTCTAGGCAACGAAATTGCTGCACTCTACTAAGTTTCTCTCTCTAGAAAGAAAGTACCCCCAACAAAACCTACAAAAAGAAATCCTAGATCTGATAAAGGTTAGAGGGGACGGCAGCTAGGGTTCGTTTCCCCCTTCCCAGCCAACGCCTCTCCCGCTTATCCAATACCCGTCGACGCTTCTCCTACTCAACCCCCATATTTTCAACAACGGCGGCTCCTCCTGCCGTCACCTCTTTCATCGACGCTTGTGAGTTGTTGGCGAGCTCCTATGGCGAGGAGCTTGCGGTGGCGGAGTGACCCAAATCCACCTACCATGTCTTCCACCTCGACCCACTGACACGTTTCTCCCGCTGACCAACTAGCCACTGGGCACCATGTGGCTCTTCACCTTGACGACGGATCTTTGGAGCTAATGGTGGCGGTTCCCTTGTCTCACTCGCAACGTCCACTGCCCATATGGTAGCGGCGGCAGTGGTGCTCCGACCACCGTGCCATCGTCAGTTCTTCCCCCCTTCACCTCCACCATCTCGGTTGACATTAAAACTCAGCAATCCACGTTGGGATTTTGTTGTGTGATTTGAAATTTGATTGTGTTGGGGATTTGATTGTGTGTGTGTGTGAGAGAGAAAGAGAGCGTGTGTGTGTGAGGGAGGGAGTTTCACTGCTCCATTTTTGACTGTGTATTGGTTAGGATTAAGATAGAAGATTGGAACCGCCTAAGATCGACGGCGGCAGCTGTGGAGCTTCCCCGACGACCAGAGCCATCGAGACAACACCACTCCTTTCCCCTCATCACTGACCCTGACATATGAAATCCCATCGCCAGTCGTGGCGAGAGCAGAAGATGATCTTCATTAGTTGTGATTTGGTTTGGGTATTTTGGTTGTGAGAGAGAGAGAAAGAGAGAGAGAGAGAGAGAGAGAGAGAGAGGATATGTTGCTATTCACTACTCTACTTTGGCGTATGTCTGTGTGTGTGAGAAATCGCCGAGAGAGCAAGAGCATGAGAGAGGCGAATGTATCATCTTCACGGCTCTCTCTTTGGCTATGGTTTTGGTTGAGGTTAGTGAGAGTGTTATTTGCAAGAATGTGGGAGGAAAGGAGGAGAACGCTGGGTTCGGCAGATGACAAAATCCCACCTGAATCACTTCATGTGGGTGTGCGCGTGCCGTAGAGACAGTGTACGAAGCTAAATTGATGTACAGGAAATTGTGATGGGGTGAGCATTATGATTGGGCCCAAGATGGAGTCCATTACAATAATTGAGGAGTTCGGGCCCATGATGGACCGGTTTAACCTCTTCGATAGTGTGATGAAGACTATCAGTTTGTCAGCTCACCCTCCTGGGTTGTTGGAGGGATCTCTTGTTGTCTGTGCTGGTCACGCTGCTTCATGTTTTATTTCATGTTCGTATGGTCCAGTACTCTGGCTGTGTTTTGTTAATCTCTACTACTATAATGGGAGAAGGCCTTACTATAATTTGTCCATCTACCAACCCGTGCAATGCACATGCATAACTATTGTAAATGAGCTTTTAGATCAAATTCAGACTACATCTGAATTTTTACTTTTAAAAAAACTATATTTATTAAGACGTGCATATATCTCTAATCTTTAATAATGGGAGAGTTGGAGTTGTCATTTGTAATCATACCAACTTACGTGTATAGCGTGTATATTAACTAATATGAAGGAGGTCTCATGTTCGAGGCCAGACTATGTCTGAGTTTTTACTTTAAAAAAATGTATTAAGACGTGCATTGCACGTGTAAATTACTAGTTTATGATTAATGAAACAAGGCGGTCATATTCCACCTCTTCAAAAAAAAAAAAATTACTCCAACTCTAGATGTATGTTTTTCTCAATACTGAATTGCAAAAAAATTACTTTAATCAGTGTTAAGTTACAATAATCATTCCTTACTGTTAGGAATATGTCTTGTATACTCGTGGTTAAAATTATAAAAAGATGCGATGAAGCACGAAGGTCAAAACGTCGAAGAAAGCAGAAGTGAAACAGTAACAGCAGCAGCACCTGAAGAGGACAGTCGACCGACCTTGGGAACGGTTGACCGCACCCTGTACAGGGTTTTCCTGAGAAGAGGACAGTCAACCGATCGCGACGCTGTATTTTTTTGGGCCTCGATTTGTTAGGTCGCTTAGCCCAATCTTTAACTCCAAGTCAGATCGTACGGCTCCTATTCAGTTACTTCTTCTACAAGTTATATCGGATAACTGAGAATCAAGATTAACCTAGGGTTTCATCATCTATATATTTTTATAGCCTCAAATATGAGAAGTAGTACTTCATTGATTATTTTCTCCAATGCAAAAGGAGACTTTAGAGAGATAGTTCTTGGTGGGTAAGTTTAATTCCTTGTATTGAGTGAATCATTAACTCATTGCAGTCTCTTCTAGTTGAATATTATATCTCCCTATATTTTCCTTCCGGATTAAGCGAAAGCTAATCGGGATAAATCCTCGTTGTGTTTGTGTTGTACCGGTTGATCTATTTGCTTGGGTATTCAATTGATTCGTCTCATCTACTTTATCATCCTCATTGCTTTAATCACTTCCGCTGGCCACCGGGGTGTTTGTAGATACATCATCCCAACAAAGTGGTATCAGAGCTTCAGGTTTTCGAATCCCTTGATTAAGATGACAGGTCACAGTCTTTTGAAGATCAAGTAGTTCGATGGAAAGATCAACTTTAATCTTTTGAAGGTAGACATGTATGATGTCCTAGTTCAAGAACATCTACAGTTAGCTATCAAGAAGAAAGAAAAGTCATCTTATACGAAGGACGATGTTTGGGATGATATTTTGTGAAAGAGCCATAAGTCTGATCTAACTATCATTGGTGGATGAGGTCAAGTGTAGATTTCTTGAAGAAACTGACACAATGAGTTTGTGGGAAAAACTCATATTTGACTACTCTGGTTCGTTGTTATTAAATCAGATGCATTGGAAGATGAAGTTATTCTGTTTATCAATGAAGGAAGGTACCGATCTCCAAGACCACATCACAGAGTTCAACATGGTTCTATCTGAACTACACGCGATCAACGCGGACGTGAGTGAGGAAGATAAAGCTCTCAACTTGATATATTCACTATCGGATTCGTACGAGCTTTTGATCACTACCATGATACACGGTAGATCTGCCAATGAGAGTATTTTTGTAGATGGTGTAATCAAAGTATTGAAGGAAAATCAACTTAGGAATGAGACACAAAAATCATATTCTACTCCAATTGGTCTAGCAGTGAATGGTCCTTCAACTGGAAGTCAAAGTGCATTGCAATGGGATTTGATTTGTTTCTGATATTGCAAGAGGTCAGGGTACATCAAGAAATATTGTTGGAAATTGCAGAATCAGAAGAGTGCCAAGGATGACAATTCTACCGCAAATGTGGTTCACCATTCTGAATCAAGTGATTTATGTCTTCTTGTTTCAAATTCTTTAGAAGTTGATTGTAGTTGGTTTCTTGACTCAAAAAGTTCTACTCATATTTGCTCTGAGAGAGAGTTGTTTTCTACTTATTGTGTGAGGACGGGAACCGAAGATATTTGTAAAATAGTAGGTAAGGGGACAGTTGAGTTGAAGATGCCAGATCGAAATATGGTCACTCTATGAGAAGTTTTGTCTATTCCTCTGTTGAAACGGAATCTAATTTCCTTGGGAACTTTTGAAGCATGGGGGTGTAGGTACACAACTTGAAGTGGAGTTTTGTCTGTTTTTCATGATCTTCATAAGGTGATTAGAAGTATGAGAGTCGTTGGGCCAAGTCAACGCAATATCTACAAGCTTTGGGGAATCTAAAATACCCGCGCAAGTGTTGTTTCTTCTTTTTTCGTTATTCCCGCAAGCTCATATAGTTTGCCGCAACTGTCATCATCGAAGTGAGACTACGACGTTCGAATATCGTAAAGAGGTGGAGAGTGCCTCAATGTAGGTGGAGTTCGTGCGGAGTTTGGCAACTCCGTGATATGCCTACTGAAGTGTGCCATTGAGGGGTTATACTGATCGATGCAATTAGGTAGAATATTTGTTCAACTAGTTGAAAAACTATTGTTCCAAGAATGATTCACAAATGGAGTTTATTAGAGTTTGGAGATGAATAATCATGTCATGTTGATAACACTCGTATGCAGTCCAAGGTGGTGGTTGTTAGAAATATGTCTTGTATACTCGTATTTCAGATTAGAAGAAGATATGATGAAGCACGAGGTCAAAGTGTTAAACAGAGCAGAAGTGAAATAGCAACATTAGCAACACCTAATGAGGACAGTCGACCGACCTTAGGGACGGTCGATCACATCCTGTACAGGGTTTTCCCGAGAAGAGGACAATTGACTGCAACTTTGGTGCAGTCGACCAATCGCGGTGTTGTGTTATTTTGGGCCTCAATTTGTTAGGTCGTTTCAGTTCAATCTTCAACTCAAAGTCAGATCGTACGGCTCCTATTCAGTTAATTCTTATATATGATATATCGGACAACTGATAATAAAGATTAACCTAGGGTTCTCCTATTCTTCATCTATATATTGTTGTAGCCTCCAATATAAGAGGTAGTACTTCATTGATTATTTTATCCATTGCAAAGAGAGGCTTGAGAGAAATAGTTTTTAGTGAGTGAGTTTAATTCCTTATACTGAGTAAATCATTAGCTCATTGTAATATCTTTTTGTTGAATATTATATCTTTCTATATTTTCCTTCCGGATTAAGCGAAAGTTAACCGTGATAAATCATTATTGTGTTTGTGTTGGATTGGTGAATCTATTTGCTTTGTATTCAATTGATTCGTCTCATCTACTTCGTCATTTTTATTTCTCTAATCAGTTCTGCTACGCCACTGGGGTGTTCGTAAGCACCCCATCCCAACTCTTACGATGCAAAAACTTTGAATCAATAATTTGTTGAAAGATAATATAATAAAGTTAGTGGTTATTTTGGTTGAATTATAACAAAATAGTAGCCAACTAGCCGTACCTTTCAATATTCCCAACTGTAGACCATATTTGAGTCTATTATTCATCACATTCAACAAATGATTGCCCTCTCTTTTTTTTCCTTTTCAACGGTGGCTCTCTCTTTCTTAATTACTGATTCTCTTTTAATCTGGCAACAGAATGAAGTTAAGGCAGAAAAGAATACGAAATATTCATAGCCAAACTCTGGATGTTTCTCCACTATCTACACGGCATTTAAATCGTGATATAGTTAAGAGAGATACGATGAAAATAGTTTTCAAACAAAAGATATACTGTTCGTTAATAGAAGTTTTACCGTAGCACTTATTATTCATAAAAGGCAAAATTTTAAAAAATTATACAAAATTTTTTGATAGAAGCTTTACCGTAACACTTATTATTTATAAAGGCAAAATTTAAAAAAACTATATAATTTTTTTTACCAGTTTAAAAAACCTACTCTAAAGTTTTTTTTAATAAAAAGAGAACACAATATTTAAATAAGGTTCACTGGGTTAGTTAGGATTAGGGTTAGGGTTAGGATTAGAGTTGAGTTAGGATAGGGTTTAAAAAAATCATTCTCATCTTTTATTTTATTTTTTTTGATTACTAGGGATAGAGCCATAAGGCTCCAGCCAAACAAAACAAAATACAAGAGTTCATTACAGACTCCATAGTAGCAGACCATACTAACCCCAAAATATCCTCATCTAGAGGATCAAAACACCATACAAACCAAAGTACCAACAGACCATAAGAAAGAAGCAACATCTAGAACAGTGGATAAAACTCCAACAAAAGAAAGCAAAGAACTCATAAAAGAAATCTCTTAAGCAGCAGTAGTCCAGGATTCATCACTTGCATCAGCACTAGAAGACTCATTTTCCACAGAAGTACTCCAGGAGTCATCAGAACTTGCAGGAACATTCCTCTCATAAGTCGATTGCAGGTTGTGCACTAATAAAATTCCAGTAATTAGCTCTTGGTGATGCGTAGACATAGCCGAAATAGAAGAAAGAGTATGAGAAACCAATTCCTCAGCTGCAGCAGCAGATTGGTCATTCTCCATCGCATCTTCCATAGTAGTAGCAGGCACAGCAGATGAAGCATCATGAATCTCCGTACTTATCTCCTCATCATCTTCAATGACAATAACAGCATTATCATCCCAATCATGAACAGGAATTCTCATCTTTTATTTATGTCTAAAAAAATCACACTCATCTTTGTTTTTGTTTAAAAAACATCACTTAAACCTCCGGAACTAACTCTAACTAACTCAGTGGACCTTATTTAAATGTTGTACCTTTTTTAAATTAAAAAAAAAATTTAGTATAGTTTTTTTAAACTGACCCAGCCCAAAGTTTTGTGTAGTTTTTTAAATTTTGGCTTCATAAACAGGTAAAACATAGGCAATGCTTCGAGTTTCAAACCTACGATACTTTGAAGCTGTGTTCGACTACAACAGGAACGTTTGCTCGAAAATTGAACTCCGACAAAATGCAATATACATTTTGTTTGAGTCACTGTCCTTTCAGTGATATGGAGAAGTTAGACATGACATTATTGATGGCATTTTAAAAGGAAAGAGATAGAATGAGATGGGAGCAGAGCAGAGCATGTCCGTTGTCCAAATCAGGAGAGAGTCTGACCCAATAATATTGTACAGGAATGTATCGAAATACTTTTTTTGCTTGTTCATAATACTCTTTATATACGACATTTAGCAACCGTTTGGAGCTAAAACTTTCCAAAATTCAAGATATCGTTAGCATTGTAACTCTGAAAAGGAAAGATATGGTTATTAGTATTATAACTCTGGAAAGTACTACCAAAACCCGAAGATATTTGTTTGAGGAGAAATGCTAGATTTACATGAGATTCTACTCCAAACTTACATAGAGCTTGTCTTTATGTGATTGCTGTGTCTTATCCATTTATCTTTTAGTGATTAATGAATACACCAACCACTAAAAGATAAACCTCATGTATGTTTGGAGTAGAATTTCATATATATCTAGCATTTCTCTTGTTTCATATGATCAATTATAATTTTCAGATCATGAGGATAAAGTAAAATGGAAGGCGGAATTAGGGGGAGTCTTCTCGGTAAAATCTACGTATAAAAGGCTAAACGATGAGGGGGTAGAGTTTTCGATCCAGTGTGGCAAGCTCATGCCCCACTGAAAGTGAAGACCTTTAACTGGCTTGCATGTAGAAACGCCATCCTAACTCGGGATAATTTGGCTAGGAGAAGTTGGCTAGGTCCGGTTAACTGTGTTATGTGCAATCAGGAGAATGGAATGGTGGACCATCTACTCGTCAGGTGCAATTTTGCGAGGCCCATTTGGGGAAACCTCCTTAATAGATTTGGTATCTACGGAAAAGGTCCGGGCACGGTTCTTGACACTTGGGGGGGAGGGTAAGTGAAAAGAGGGTCACATCCAAAGCAGCCAGTCCGGTATTTGGGTCACGGGGGTGGCGACTATATGTTGGGGCATATGGATAGAAAGGAACAATAGAATCTTTAGAAGCACCCACAAACACATCATGCATCAACAATTGCTAATCAAGATCATTGCTAATATTATGTTCTGGTCTAATACGGCAGGTGACGAACAGTCAAAGAAGATCAGGGACATTTACAAGGATTCTACCACCGACCAAGTTGAATCACAGGATGGTGGCGGCACAGCAGAGGAGGGTTGATTCCTTGGTGTGAGGAGGGTGGGCCACTCACCGGGGAGTCTTTTGGAGAAGTGTGGAGCCTTCATGTCATTTTGGGGCTTTTTTTAAAAGTATTTTGGGTCTTTCTATTTACCTGTATGTATTTTGGTATGATTAATGTGATCCGGAGTGACCTATTATGTAGGTGCATCTCCTTTTGTGTGACAATGAATATCATGATCCGAATGTGGGTCTCATGAATATCATTGTACGGAACTGGTCCTTTATTATTTTTTTGTTTTATTAAAATCTTTTTAATGAAATTGGGCCCCTAGGCCAACCTTTTCTAATAACAAAAATTATAATTTTCAGAAGAAAATAACAGTTGACAATACATAATGCATTGCGTGTGTTGTCGGAACTAGATATGTTTTCTATTAATTCATAGTAATTAATAGAACCTGGATGGCCGGATTCTGTGTCTTTTCTGAACATTATTATTTAATTATTATATCTTAACAACTCACACCCCCATGCACCTTCAAATCGTGACAGTGCTGGAACTGTGTCGGTGTGTGTAAATTTTAAACCACAAACATAAATAAATAATAAAGAAATACCAAATGTTATTCTATGAAATACAAGGCCAATAAACAATAGAAGCTACATATTGGATACTTGAATAATGTCAGGAGTGACACATCAACTAACTTGAGAAATTTTAACATCTGCAGTGAGTTTGGGTTGAGATTGTTTGAGACATGGATTAATTTGTAAAGGTGAGATTTTTTTACCAAACTATCCCACTTTTTGAAAGTATGTACCAAACTGTGCCTGTTTGAAAGTTAAATACCAAAAAGTCTCCGTCGCTAACTGAGATAGCGCGCCTGATAAAAATCTGCACGCTAACTCAGTCAGTGTGTGTTAGGATGCACTATTTTCATCCTCAAGTCAGAGTGAAAAAGTCTCAAGTATAGACTCGCTATCTCTGTTAGGGCACTCATTCAAACCAGGTGCGCTAACTGAGATAGCAAGTGTCGATTGGATTTCACTTAAATCACACTCGTTGTCGCACTCTCACCCCACTTCTTCTCTCCCAAAACGCGCTATCTCAGTTAGCGAGTGTGGTACTAACACACTCACTAACTGAGATAGCGTGTCTATACCCAATGATTTTTTCCTGCAAGCCAATATACTCGCTATCTCCGTTAGCGAGTGTGGCACAAACACACTCGCTAACGGAGACAGCGAGTCTATACCTGGTATTTTTCTATTATTTTTTTTTCCAAAATGTGTTTTAAAATTAAACCAATCTATACTCGCTATCTCAATTAGCACACCTGGGTTAAATGAGCGCGTTAACGGAGTTAGCGAGTCTGTACTTGAGATTTTTTTTGCATATTCTCACTTGAGGAAAAAAATAGTAGTCCCTAACACACGCTGGCTAAGATAGCGCTCAGATTTTGACCAGACGCGCTATCTCAGTTAGCGACATAGACTTTCTGGTATTTAATTTTCAAACAGAAACAGTCTGATACATACATTCAAAAAGTGGGATAGTTTGGTAAAAAATTCTAAAGGTGAAGAACTGGCATCATTGAGTCAGGGTTTGGTACATTTGAGTACCTACAAAAGAAAGCGATATGCTGATTCTCTAATAGTTGTTTATGTCCGTACTGACTGGACTCTCCAATAAAAAACAATACTTGCAGGTTTTGAGACTAGCCGATTAAACTGAAACCCGGTCCAACGCTGGACCAACCAACTCCTTTCGGTTCTTCTCCTGTTTTCTGTAATTGAACTCGGTCTGACCAACCGGCTTTTCCGGTCCGAACTTTTTTTGTGATAATGGGAAAGCACTCTGTGGTCCAAAGTCCTACTACTCAATAAAATGTGTTGTTCACACATCACTTGAGACCTTTGACAATGTTTGTAGTAGGGAGGGACCATGAAGGAACATGGTTCTCACGTGTGGTTGGAGGTTGAGACATTACTATGAATAATAAAGTCATGGCTTCTTGCTTTTTCTTGCATTCTTATTTACTGCATTGAGGTGAAAACAGAGGTGGTGGAGTTTGGCTTTCATTATCATTTTGGAGTGAAAGCTAAGTTTGTTGATAACTCAGAAAGATTGAGAGATGCCCTACTTTCATGGTTGTCATGAATCTCTACTTCTTGATATCTCCTTTTTTTAGTACATATTGGTCCATAATTAATTGCTAATTAATGATTTGTAAGAGATTTTTGGATAATGATCAATAATTAACTCAAGATATTTCATATGTGCAATGCTTGGGGATGCAGCAACCATCGATACGTTTTAGGTGTTTTTTTTCTCGAACTCATTGAATACAACAGGTAAAGATGGATAGTATTGCAATAACATATCGATAGTCATCTTGCGATGTATGATTAAGAAGCCTCCAAATAAGTTCATGTTTTGTACATATGCGTCTTTACAATATAAGAAACATGATGAGCAGTGCCGATAATCTATAACAGGTTCTATTGTGTGTACAACTTGAGGAAAGTTTTCTCCTATATGAGGCTCCCTTTCCTCGGCAAAATTGTAAATTTACCTGTGCTTTAAAGCTCTTATTATGAAGAGTGCAACTTCAAACTGATAGCTCCATCTAGTACAAACCACATTTGATTAAGACATTGTTAACTAATTGGGCCCTTTGATATAGTCAGTTCAACCTTCATCTTATAAATTGAAAGCTGTATTTATGGTATGATTGTTTAGACTGGTACAAACAGTGAACTTGCCTTCATATACATCAATGAATCTGCCAAAAACAACAGGCACCACAAGTAATCTTGATACCAAAACCAAACTCTTCAGGTAAGAACTCAACCTGCATTTAAATCACAATAATTATCTGCCAATGCAAACCCGAAATCTAAATTGTCTCGACACAAATGGCGGTGAATTGATCGTGATATATTGTTGCACAAGACAAATACGTTCCACAAAAGAAGAGAATGAGAAGAAGAAATAAACAGAACTGTCAGATTTATAATCGTTGTGATGAAAGTGGGTAATGCATATCAGATTCATAAATTACAGCATGCTGCTCTGCACATTTTTTATCCTCGTAAAGTACGATTACAGCCTTAAGTTACAACTTACAGGTTAAACCTAACTGTATACTCTATAGCCTATCCTCGCGAACAAAGTCCAAGGTCATCTTCCAGATACATGGACAAAATCAGCTTTCATTTTAGTCTGTACAACAATGAATTACAGAAAAGAACACCAAAACCAGCTGAAATCTAATGATCACCCATCTGGACCAGTGTTTTTCCAGCAGTCATGGTCAAATCTCAGCCGATACCAAGATGCACCATCCGAATCGAATTCAAAACTTGCTTATGGATGTTGATCGCCTCACTGAACACTCAGTGACAACAAGCAATGGATGAGCACACAAGTATGTCCGATAAATGGCAGACAAATACACAATACCGGCGCCGATTTTTGAACCATGACAACAGTATCTCACTATTCAGGCTCCATCACTCGAGTCACAATACCCACAGCAACAGTACAGCCTGAAGCTCTTAAGAATACCCTTCCAAGAACTCGACAACTAGAGAACTCTTCAACACAAACTGCTTCATCCAGAGATACCTGATATAAAAAGAGAAACAACACAGCTGCTTCATATATACTCTGTAAGCAATAAGTGCAATGAAACTGGATCCTAACCCTCGAACCTTTCCCCCACAAATATCCGCTTCAGAGATACGATTTCAAAATGATGGCTCTCTCAAAAATAATTTCAAAAAGATGCCTCTAATAGCAACCTCTAAGCAAAAAACAAGAAAAGACACATTGAAAATTTGTTGTGGACTGCAGATCACATCTGCACTTTGCAGTTGCACTTTAACTAGCACTAAAACCACAGTGATGTTTCAAGGTCAGCATACGTATTTTTTTGACTGAGTTGACTGCTACAGGCATGAATGCTTTTATTGCAGAAATTCTATAAGAATTTTCTTTTCTTTTTTCTTAACAAAGAGGAACAATATGCAAAATATCTACCTGTTAGTGGTTGCAGATTTTGTCCCTGACCCAACACATCACATGTAATACACTTCAAGCACTCCTATTACAACTCAAATATGGATTGCATACTGATCTCCCTCTAACTGAACAGGCCATGTTTAGCTAAAAGTGAAATCTTGGGTGGTGAAGGTTCAAATATTGCAAAAGGTATATGATCAATACACTTTTGTACTTATATGACCATATTAGGTTAAAATGATTTAAAACTTGTCAACAAATAACGTTAGTTTTGTACATGAGTAACCTGTAAAGCTTCTCATATCTCCTCCGCCAACAATGAGAACAACAAATTTACAGTCAGACAACGAAAATCGATCACTTGCAATTTCAACGTTCAGCCGGACAACTGGGCTGATGTACATTGATGCCCTAATATGCCATCATTTACTTGTAATTTTACAAATAAAATGGACATTGATGCCAGTTTACCTCTATGATAGCACCTTGTTTGGATGTAAGACAACGTGGCGCTCTTTTGGAGATCTTCCCAGATTTTTGATCTATCAACGACAATATCTTCATCACTCTACCCACCGTCTTTGCATGGTGTATATGAAACTCAACCTACATTTTACTTTCTTTGAGACCAAGGAATGGGAACAAAAAACATTAACAAGTTATAATGAAGTAGAATGTTGGAAATCAGTGCTTGCCTGAGATCCAATCAGGATTGGTGTTTTAATCTCTAACACGAGGATCTTGAGCTCCAATCTTGAAGCAATAGTTACGGGAAAATCTGGATGACAAAGCACTCCACCAGGTATCAAGCGACCCCCATCTATCCCTTGTAAACGTACAGCTACATTGTCTCCAGCTCTTGCTACAGTGCATGGAAGAGAGTCCTGCTCTATAGCTCGAACAGATGCCAAATCTCCTGAAGGCATTACTAGAACCTTAGAGCCACTTTTAAAGGCTCCTCTTTCCAGTTTACCACAAGCTGCCTCCTGTCCCAATGAATGTGATGAAATAACATCACAGACAGGAAGCAGAAGTGGTTTCAAAATGTCCCGAACTGGAGGCTGCAAAGAATCGATGGCATCCATCAGACAAACTCCTTGATACCTGCATAATAATCAAGTAATATGTAAAGCAGATCATGTGCAGAAAGAAAAATAAAAGAATCACCACACATATTTGAATCTTTCATTTTTTTTTAAAAAAAATCTCAGTTGACGACCATATGATAGAATTATTTCTCGGGTATACATGAAGAGAGATGACACTTCATTGGCCGTTAAAAATACAATGGCAACATAGAAACATCAATTGGGAAGCTAATGCCCAGTGACTTAACTATGACAATTTTCAGACACTCCAATTTTTATAAGAAATCAGAACCCAAAATGTTTTTTCCTCCTACTTCATATTTTAATGTATCCATTCAACGATGAATATAGCGGATTAAAAAAACAACAAACAAGTGCATTAAATTTCAATGACATTTCAGGCTGAAAACCTTTCCCTAGTATATATCTATTGTTAGTTAGATGCAAATGAGTATTTTACTAGGTCAACCAGTGACTTAGAGACACTCCAGTTACATGTATTTGAAAGTGTTCTCACTTAATGCAGCTTATGTAACAAAATAACTACGACAAGCAACAAACCATATATTTCTTGTTTAAGAATAAATCTACAGTTCTTCCTAAATAAAACAGAGTACAACTAAAGTTACTGCTTAGTGTCAACCATCATAGGCAGGTTGTACAGGGCACAAACTAAGAAAAAGGGTATTAACAAACCTACCAACAAGATAACCGGACATCAGAATTGTTTGTAACCAAATTTTGATTTTCCATAGCACTCAAAGGAATCCAAATAACATGTGATTCCTTGAATCCGCAAGAACGTAGGAAAGACCCGAGATGCAATTTTATATAATCAAATCTTTCCTTTGAGTACTCCACTACATCCATCTTATTCACAGCAATAATAATCTGCTCAACCCCAAGACTACGTATAAGTTGAGCATGCTCTCTTGTCTGTCCAATACCAATCCCATCCATACCTGCTTCAAAGGAACCTGTTGATGCATCAACAACAAGAATGGCAGCATCTGCTTGTGTCACACCAGATATCATATTTGGAACAAGATCTTTATGTCCTGGAGAGTCAAGTAAAACTACACGGAATTTTTTTGATTCAAAATATGCGACCGCTACTGTCATTGTTACACCCCTCTCCCTCTCTTCACTGCTCTCATCCATTGCCCACGCATAAGCAAATGAACCTTTTCCCTGCAGATAGGAATATACACTACAGACTTTTAGCCATGCATACGAATCTACCAACAAAGCCAAACATTATCACAAAAGTCCTGACAACTTCAACAGAACCCCTAACAAGGTTTATGGGATTCATACAACCATAGAAAAGACATAGCCACAACTATCAGACAAGGACTATAAAAACATTGACATTTACTATATTATCATAAAATAGTACAAGAAAATAAAAGCACCTTTTCTTTGGACTCCTTCTTGTATTTGTGCATTGCTTCCTTCGAAATTCTTCCCAAAAGATGCAATAATCTCCCCGATAAGGTGGATTTCCCAGAATCAACATGACCAACCTGGTAAGAATGGTAGAATGCTTAATTAAGCATAAAACTTAGAGAAGCTATCCTGAAGAAGCTTTAGAAGAAATCTCAGACATTACCAGGTTAATTGTTAATAACTTACAATTGCAAGGTTCAATTGACTTGGGGTTTCTTCTTCTTGGATAGATAATATCCATTTTTCTGGCTTGTACTGAGCAAGTGAGAAAGCTTTTCTCCTGCTTGTGGATTTCTTATCCAGTTTTAAATTGTGTAGGTTGTTGGATAAAATTTGTGATGCACTTTCATTTCCCTTAACGCTGCTGCTCTCACACTCATTATGAAGACGACCTTTAGTGATTGAGGTTGATGACTTCTCCACATTTTCAATCTTCGGTGAAAACTTGAGTATTCCCTTGCTGCCAGAAACATGGGCTGAGGCCCTGGAGGGTGTCAAATCACCTAGGAGAAGAATACAAGGAATATCAGGTTACAACTTTTGTGAAAAAGAAAATTATTGTTTGCCGGATATTACTACCCTCCTATAGACTAACAAAAAAATCCCATATTTAGGTGTTGCCAACATAAACCATTCCTTTTGTTGGTGTTACCACCCTACTATAAAATATCTCATTATGAAATCTATACTAGGCGTTACCACCCTACCATAGACTATAAAAAAATATCCAATATTTAGGTGTTTTTTTGTGTGTAATAAATCCAATATTTAGGTGTTGCCAACATAAAACGTTTTTTCTCCATTTAGATTTACTAAGGATCATCTCCTCTGTCAAATTATCAACAGTCATATCCTTATTCAGTGCCTCAATCCAAGTCCGATTAGGTAGTGTAAAATGTGAAGTGTATAACATGAAAGAGGTAATACTTCTGAAGAGTGGACACAAATCCAAATCTAGACAACCTTTATGCTCATTATTACAAGGATTCCCCGAGTATTACCAGCTAAGACTAACCTTTAAGCAGGTATAAAGTGAACCGGTGCGCTAATGACAAAGATCGCTTGACGTAATGATAAATTAATATGATGTATCTGAATCTGGCCTCTAGCTAATATAATAAAAATGCAAAAGCACCAGTAGTTGTCATCATAAAATATAGTTGGCCCATAATAGGGTAGATCCATCGACAGAAAGCTTACAGCAATATTATTGTCTTAGTGAGTCCTTAGTGATTATGCAATGCTCAAGGGAAATTACATTTAAGTTGAAACTATAACTACCTTAAACTCTTGAAAGTATCATAGAAGTTTTTGAAGTGTATTTGTAAGCAATGTTCTAAAAGTCCCTCTAGGCGGCTGCCTAGGTGCTAGGCCGTCCCCAACCGACTCGCCTAGGACTTGGGCCTTTTTTAAAAATCGGTTTGGTTGCCCACGCGGGTCTGGGCGGGTTTTTTTGTGTTAAGTGAACATTCACTTAAATCCCCACATTCTCAAAACTCCCGACCCCTGTGCTTCTCTCTCTCTCTCTCTCTTCCCAAAAAACCAAAATTCCTAAATCAGAAATCCCCCAAATCGCTCATGCTTTTCCCAAATCGTCAAAATCTCAAGTCTATCGCCCCTCTCATTGAAATCTTGATAATGGACAATACGCAAAACGAGCGCTCTACCATTGAGCTAATTCTCATTAATGATTTTTAATGTTATTTTTTAGTATATATATATCTTGTATTTTATGCAATATTATATTTTCTAATTAATATGTTAAAAAAATATATATATAACCGTCTAGGGCCGAGCCGCCTAGGCCCCGCTTACAAGGTCTAAGCGCTAAACCCCCATCGGCCGCCCGACTACCGCCTAGCGACTTTTAGAACACTGTTTGTACGTTCCAACACCAACTTATAATACTCCAAATATAAAATAGGGGTTTCACAACAAAATTCTTGACAATGACAATAACGAGACTATTCTCACCTCATTTAACAACAAATAAAGACCAATAAGATAATTGTTTTCAATGAAATTCTAACACATCAGTGGCATGAGATTATTCGATCATGAGAAGTATCACCTTTTAAGTCATGCTAGCATTAAGCAGTAGTGCATATTAATCTCTTATATTGGAGAACTGCAGAAATTTGGTTTATTATGTACATAAGTAGCAAACGGATTAACTCATGAAGATTGCTTTGAAAAGAAAGGTTAGACTACTAAGTACAGTCAATGGTTACAAGTAAATGTATCATGGAAGTATTAAATGCATATTAACCACAAAGGTAAAGGCTAGCACCCTACTTCCAGATGATGGGAAAATATGCTATACTAAATGAATATAGATATAAAAAAGAGAGTTTGTTTTGTACTTTCTTACTTTAATTTTTCAAGAGATATTAGTTTTTCAGGATCTTGATGGGGTAAGCTATTAACCATAAATAATACCACCATAGTTGCAGTTTATATTTTACACCTTACCACTTTCTGATGTAAGAATGTGCTAAATAACTACAATGATAACTATGCAGATTACAAAATAAAATAGTCTGTAGCTTACCTTTTAAATTGCTTTTTGAAGACCTCTTTGCTAAAGAAACAACATCATCTGGAGATAGGGTATCAAACCTGAAAGGAACTGTATATTCATTAGAAAACTTGGCATGAAAATTATTATTTGCAAAGAAGATTCTCACCATTGAAAATGACATTTAAGTAGGATCATAGTGCATTGTGTATAAATGTAATTGTACTATTGCAAATTACATTAGTACATACAGTTATACAAATGCAAATATGTTTATGCAACTCAGCATATAAATTTTACCTTTTGTTACAGATATTGTACTGTATATGGTCAGCAAACTAACAAAATGATAGAAGTAATAAGTACTATGAGAAGATCTGAATATTGAAAACTAACGTCGTCTTTGGTGTGAAAATCAGCACATATCGCTAATTTTATGTAATGGCAGGCACTAATGCGGCTTTATAGGATTACCTTCTAGTATTGTGAAAATAAATGTTTCCACCAGTGCACACTCAGACATAGATTATGCAGCAACAGGGGTTGGAAACTTTCCATATGCAATGACAATGAGGATTTTTTTTCAAACCAAAACTTTATAAAGGGACCCTGAGCATTTAGTGTTCCACCCACCGTCCCACCCTCCCCTCAACCCACCCACACCAGACAATGTTGAGAAGAAAAAACAGCTACTACCATGCATGACTGTTTCAAGACTCCTAAAGAAGACAAAAACATATTGGAAAACTCATAACAAATTGTCATCACCTCAGATTTTTACTTGTAAACTTGTAATGAAATAAAACAGGTTTAGAAGACCTATTACTCCTTTAAGAGATCTCTTTTGTCATAACATCTGTTAGATAGATTCATTACAAGAAGATGAAGCAACCCAACTCGACAACATTTTCAAGCATTCTATCTATAAGAATTCCAATGCATTCTGGGTTAATTGTATTAGGTATTGCTAGTTTTTAGCTGATTGACTCTAATCTTTATGCCTGATCTGACAAGTAAACTGCATCACTAATAAGAAACATGTGTTCTATCATCTTGTTATGTATGGCTCATTCAAATATTTACTAACGTTGCTTCTCCATACTTTAAATTTTAAAATAAAGTAAGGATATTGCGGCGTAATTTCACATTAAACAATTTTAACTTTGTGGGTGCTAAAAGATGCATCTTTGTCAGGGTTCATTGCGTTGGGGAAAACATGTATGGGTGGTACACTTTTTTCATTCCAATATTCAAGTCATTACATTAGTTGCTACTTGTTTTCCTTATTGTCTTTAGTCACGCGAAAAATATTAAACATATAATTCCAAATTCATTTACAATGCCATTAATTGAAAGCATTATTGTAAATTTAATTATATTATAACTTGATTTAATACTAAATTTTACTATAAATGTTACAATTTAATAATAATTGTATTAAATTGTAACTTTTATTGCACATTATATGACTATTGTTTATGGAGCCCTCCATGAACAATTTGGGAAGTTAAATGGTTATATGCCCATTATTTGTCAAAGACAGCAAGCATAAACCATTAGAAAGAAAAGGACTAGCTTCAGCCTTTGTTTAAATCAAATAACAAAATTCCGAATGTTGTTTAAGTTGACATATTTACATAACTACATCATATTTGTAAACATTGTATTTTTTTAATAATATGTAAGCATTATATTTTTAACACAGTTTCTCACTTCTGTAGGACTTTTAGTCAATCATTTCATTTTCCATGTTACTGGGTCCCATAAGATCAGAAAGAGAGAGAACTGCATCACTGTCCTATACTACCATTACCATTATTCAATGCCAAACACTAAGTAGAACTCTTGAGGAAGCGTTAAAGCAAATAGAATCATCGCAAAATAAGTAAATAGTATTGTCAAACCTATATCAATGGACTTATTGCTGTTCGAAACCAGGAATGTTCTATGCAGAGCCTCAAAACTTCCTTTCGTGTTTCCTTTGCCATTGAAACCACTGGATTCTTTGCTTAGAAAGCCATTAGAGAATAAATTCATCTTGGGCATCTGACGAGGCTTTTGTGCAAAAAGAGATTTAGCCATTATAGATGGTCCAGAATCCTTGCCCTTACTACGAGCTGTACACACGCAATGATATGCACTTAGTTAAGAAGCAAAATTGCAACATCATCAATAATCAAAAGCTATGATACAACTTATTTTAAAAATATACCTTTCTCGTCGTCATTATTTTCAGCAGTACTAGAGGACTCCCTAAACACTCCACAAGTGTCACATGACAACAGCCATTCATCATTATAGTATGTGCAAATTGGACATTGCCAAAGCACCATCTCATCTAATTTATTAGATGAATCCCCTGTCAGATCAAGAAGAGCACTGGAATTCAAAAACTATCAATGGTGAAAGTCATTAATATGGGGGGTAAGAAATAATCTTTCCTCATCCAAGTAATTAATTTTATCTTAAATATTAGAAGACGCACACAACTGTTACACACAACTGTTATCGGAAAGAAAAATTCAATCAGTTTCAAACCCATTGTGCTGTTGAAATAGTTTACTAATCCGAAGATGAAAAAAGAAAACGGTTCCCATAATAAAGTCCAAAACTTCTATTTTCCAGGTCTGTGGAACTCAAATATGATAGCGCAATATTGTTGCCTTCCTAAAAAAACACAAAAATAGTCTAGTTTTAAGAAAAAAATATTCTTAGTTCCCAATTCAATAGATAACTACATACTAAATCAGTAAATCTTAAAAATTAGAGAAGTAAGCACTTGTGATATGAAAGAGCAACCAACCTCAGTTTCTTTGTTGCATAGCTGAATTTAAATGCACATGACAAACTCAAGATTAAAGTCCACGCAAACTTTCACCAATTTTGAGAGAGTAGGTTGAGGCCTTTATTTGGCTTGTTAGTGTTTTCTAGGGTTTTAAAAGAGGAAGAGAGAGTCAGCCAAAAATTATTTTCTTCTTTATTCTTATCTCTTACATATATATATAGATACAAAGCCCAACGGGCCCAAAAAGCAATTTGGGTCAAAACATAACAATCCCCACCTTGAACCAAATTGCATCTAAAACAAACTAAAACATATAGCAAACATAACCTAAACAAAGGTAAACATAAAGATATACTAGCAACATGCTAGAAACAAAACTAGCTCAAACTAGCTAAAAACAAACCGACATCAAACTTGAACAAAGCTTGAACTTTGCAATTGGAAGAGGCTTTGTGAGCATATCGGCCGAATTCGATTCGGTACCAATCTTCTTCACGGCAACCTTGCCTTCCGAGATCACATTTCGAACAAAATGGTATCGAATGTCAATGTGCTTCGTCTTCTCATGGTACATGCGGTCCTTGGTCAAATGAATCGCGCATTGGTTGTCACAAAACACCGTAATAGGACCCTCGAATGAAAACATCTCACCAACAAACGCCTTGAGCCAAATAGCCTCCTTAATAGCCTCAATAATTGCCATATATTCGGCCTCGGTACTTGAGAGTGCAACGGTGGCTTGAAGTGTAGACTTCCAACTAATTGCACAATCTCCAAGAGAAAAAACATAACCCGTCAAAGAACGCCTCTTGTCCAAATCACCCGCAAAGTCCGCATCCACAAAACCCGTTAGTTTCTTGCCATTACCAAACTCCAAACGAGCATCAATAGTACCTCTCAAATAGCGAAAGATCCACTTCACCGCTTCCCAATGCCCTTGCCCCGGACAAGAGAGATATCTACTTACCACACTAACGGCTCGAGCAATGTCGGGTCGAGTACACACCATTAAGTACATGAGACTCCCGACCGCACTCGAATATGGAACCTTTTCCATATATTTCTTCTCATCATCGGATTTTGGGCTTAAAGCGGCCGAAAGCTTGAAATGCACCGCAAGAGGTGTTGAAATAACTTTCGCTTTCTTCATGCCAAAACGGCGTAGCACTTTCTCGGCAAAAGTCTTTTGAGAAAGAAATAACTTTCTTTTGGACCTATCCCTTGTGATCTCCATCCCAAGAATCCTTTTGGCGGCTCCCAAATCTTTCATCTCAAATGTCGAACTTAGTTGCTCTTTCAACCTCCTAACTTCTTTCAAGTTTGAAGATGCAATCAACATGTCATCCATATAGAGCAACAAGTAAATGAAATCCCCACCATCCAACTTCTTGAAATAAACACAACTATCATAATTAGAACGATGAAAATTAATACACACCATGAATGAGTCGAACTTCTTATACCATTGCCACGGTGATTGCTTAAGACCATAAAGGGACTTCTTCAAAATACACACACGGTCCCTCTTTTCCGCAACCTCGAAACCCTCTGATTGGCTCATGTAAATTTGCTCCTCCAAATCACCATGCAAGAAGACAGTTTTCACATCCATTTGCTCCAATTCCAAATCCTTCATTGCCACCGAAGAGAGCAAAACTCGAATGGAGGTGTGCTTAACTACAGGAAAGAACACATCATTGAAGTCCACACCTTGGACTTGACTATACCCTTTAGCCACTGGTCTTGCCTTGTATCGAGAAACTGCGGGATTTGAGCCATCAATCTTCCTCTTAAACGCCCACTTGCAACCCACAATTCTCTTACCACTCGGAGGCTTCACAAGACACCAAGTCTCATTTTGTTGCACGGATTGTGATTCTTCATTCATAGTGGCAACCCAATTGGCCGCATCTTCAGAAGAAATGCTTCCTTGTAGGAAGATGGCTCACAATACTCCACTTCCTCTGCAATTGCCAAGCAATAAGCAAAGTCAGAGTATCCATACCTTGTAGGTGGTCGTGTTTCTATTCTAGCTCGATCCCTTGCCAATGCATATGGTTGTGCCTCTTCTTGGACTTCCTCCAAATTGACATCATCATGTGAAATCAAATCATCACCTTCTTGGACCGGCACCTCAAACTCCACCTTCTTCTCAACCGTCCCATTCTCCTTAATAGTCGGCTCAGGTGCAACATCATTTGCCTTCAACATGGCCGACTATTGAAAATGACATCTCTTGAAATAAGAAACTTGGATGATTCGGAATACCACAACTTATATCCCTTCACATTTGCGGGATGCCCAACAAAAATACACTTCTTCGATCTAGGCTCCAACTTTTCTTCATTCACATGTGCATAAGCGGGACAACCAAATACCCTCAAATTCGAATAATCGGCCGTCTTACCCGACCAAACTTCTTCGGGTGTCTTCAACTCAATTGAAGTGGTAGGAGATCGATTTACCAAATAGCAAGATGTGTTAATGGCTTCCGCCCAAAACTCCTTACCCAAACCCGCATTTGAAAGCATACTTCTAGACCTTTCAAGTAGTGTCCTATTCATCCTTTCTGCAACACCATTTTGTTGTAAAGTGTTGACCACCGTCTTGTGCCGAACAATCCCTTCGGCCTTACAAAAATTATCAAACTCACGGTTGCAAAACTTCAAACCGTTATCGGTTCTCAACCTCTTAACTTTCCTTCCCGTTTGGTTCTCCAAAAGTGACTTCCATTCGTTGAAGGTGCGAAACACATTACTTTTCTCTTTCAAGAAATAAACCCAAACCTTCCTTGAGAAATCATCAATGAAAGTAAGCATGTAACGAGAACTATTACCTTTGGAAGGCTCGCGAGAAGGTCCCCAAAGATCCGAATGGATGTAGTCCAGTGTTCCCTTGGTCGAATGAATGGCCGTGGAGAAGCTCAACCTCTTATGCTTGCCAAATACACAATGCTCACAAAACTCCAAGTTGCCCGTGCATTGGCCACACAACAAGCCTCTCTTGCTCAAAATGGTCATTCCTCGCTCGCTTATATGTCCCAATCTCATATGCCAGAGCCTAGTAGCATTCTCATCCGAGATAGTACCCGAACGTGCAATGGCGGCCGAGCCCGTGACCGTGGAACCTTGTAGAACATAAAGAGTTCCAATTCTCTTCACCTTCATGATTGTGAGAGCCCCTTTAAAAACTCTAAGGACTCCACCTTCACTTTGGAACTTACACCCCTTTTCTTCAAGAGACCCCAATAAAATCAAATTCTTAGACAAATCGGGTATATGCCTCACACCCGTCAACCTTCGGACCTTTCCATCATGGAACTTAATTGTCACTGAATGAATTCCGGCAACCTTACACATATTGCTGTTTCCCATGAGAACCTTACCATCCATAGGCTCATAAGTCTCAAACCAATCTCTATTCGGAGTCATGTGTTGTGAAGCACCCGTATCCATCACCCAACAATGTACATCATCAACATTGGTATCTACCACACAAAGAGTATCAACCGTGTCACATTCGGCCACATTGGCCTCCTCCGAAGAACTTTTACTATCCGCCTTTTGTTTATTTTTAAGTTTGAAACAATCGGCCTCAACGTGTCCCTTCTTCTTACAATAGTTACACGTCAAATTCTTGTGCCTAGACTTCCAACGGGTCCTTGTATCTTTTGAGTTTCGGTCCCATGACTTACCTCGATCAACAACCAAACCAACACCTTGACTCCCTTTCTCATTATTGGTCATTTCACTATCAATGTGCAACTTGGCTTGCAAATTGCTCTTAACATCCTCAAGAAAATTTTTGTCTCTACTATAAATCAACATGTCTCTAAAAGCCTTGTAAGATGCGGGTAATGAGCATAATAACAAAAGGGCTTGGTCCTCATCCTCCACCTTAACATCAATCTTACTTAAGTCATTCAAAATAGATGCAAACTCCGTAATATGATCGGAAGTTGACGTACCTTCAACCATGCGAAGGGTGTAGAGGCACAATTTCAACCGCAGTCGATTGGTGAGAGATTTCTTCATGCAAATGTTCTCCAATTTCTCCTACAAAACCTTGGCGGTCTTTTCCGATAGGACCTCTTGCAATGTTGAATTGCTCAAACACAATTGGATAATAGAGAGCGCTTTATCATCCATCTCTCTCCATCTCTTATCCGTCACCGCATCAATCAATTTTTTTGGACCAAAAATGGCATCCTTAACGCCTTGGCTCGACAAAATCGCTGCCATACGCACTTGCCATAATGCAAAACCCGTCTTCCCATCATACTTCTCAATATCATATTTTCCCGACATATCCATTCAAATTTCTTGAACCCAATTCAAGTGGTGCTCGTTGATTTGGGGATTCGCCGTGCTCGTCGATTTGGGTGCTCGTCGATTTGGGGATTCGTTGGCTGGAAGCGACGGCAGATCTGGGTGATGATGCTCGTCGAGGTGGCTGGAAGCGACGACGGCAATCGGAATTTGGGGGTATTAGGCTCTGATACCAATTTGTTAGTGTTTTCTAGGGTTTTAGAAGAGGAAGAGAGAGTCAGCCAAAAATTATTTTCTTCTTTATTCTTATCTCTTACATATATATATATAATATAGATACAAAGCCCAACGGGCCCAAAAAGCAATTTGGGTCAAAACATAATATGGCTGACTAAAGTAGGGATGACCTGATCGCGAGGAAGTTGTGAAGGCCTAATAAGTAATAACCATCTTGTGTATGCACGGTATTAAGTCGGTCTACCATCTCCTCATGTAGATTCTGGTTATTTCCATGCATAGGTTGAATATCAAGTGACACCAACTTATCTCCTTTCTACGACAACAAAGCCTTTATCGGGGTCGGCTACATGAACCCCAATTAACAATTTCAACCCAAGTTAACACTTTTCAGATCACAATTAACAACTCCAACCCAAGTTCAGTTAGGTCTACCCCAACCCTTTTTCCTAATTGGGACGGTTACCGGTCAAGTTATCTCCTTTCTCATTTGACTGAACAGTGGCATGGTAACTGAGATGGATAACAACATCAGAGTACAGAATTCAACAGTATTATTCCTACACCTTATTCAACTGTTTAATAATATAATCATGGTCAAAATTCACATCTTTCGAAAACCAGATGCAATAGTTCACCTAAATGATTCACAAACTAGTAAAAAGAAAGCAACTTTAATCAAAATTGAAGTAAAGTAGTAAAACCCTTTTGAATTCGGAATCGAATCAAACGATTACGGTGAATGGAAAATAGGGTTATGTTCAATAGATTACAAAGACTTTCACTTTTAGGGTTAAATTATAATTGAAAGTGAAATTGAGGATTACATAACTTACCGAAAATGGAAGGCTCAACTGAAATTGACCTGAGTTTCAACAATGGAGTGATTCAGATCGAGAACGAAAATTGGCGAAGATTTATGGACTTAGAGTTTCGGGTTAAGGATTGAGACGAATGGAGAAGAGAGGTTGAAGCCTTGAAGGAGGATTAACTAGTAACTAGTAACTGATTGAGGACCCGTTAACAAATATGGGCACAGGTTGCACAAGTTTAGTATGTTCTATAACAAGCCCGGCCCGTCTGTACACGTGTGATACACGTCTTAATAAATATATACTATATTTTTGAAGTAAAAACTCTATGTTGTCTGGCCTCAAATCCGAGACCTCCTTTATACTAGTAATTTACACGTGCGATGCATGTCTTTATAAATATATATATATTTTTTAATAAATTCCAACGTCGTCTGGCATCGAATCTAAGACCTCTTTTTTTAGTTATGCATTTGCATTGCACGTGTTTGTTTAATTACAAATAGTGTTTGTTTACTGACAAACCATTAAAATAGTATAGATTAGTTATGCACGGGTTTATTGGTCTACAAATGGCAACCCCAACTATAGCACTGATACAAAAACCATGATACCCGGACCCAGCATTGGACCAAAACCAACCCATTCTATTCGGGTCCAGGGTCCAGGGTCCGGGTTGGGGTCTGTTCAAGGATCCGTTGGTATTTCGGGTTCGGCCTGGATCCGCTTAAAATGGCCCCGACCCGAAGCTGAACAAATAAAACTATATAAATACTCCAAGCCTCTAATAATTTTGTAAAAGAACCCTAACATTTTGTTCAATTCCCTTTTTTGAAGGCGGATTAGGAGATGGGGGATGATGATGGTGATGGATATGAAATTAATCAGGTCTCAAGTTATTTTCCGGACTCAGGGCGCTGACCCTGACTCGACCTGACCTAATTCTCACGGGTCCAGGTCCAATATTTGGACCCGTACAGTGACGGGTTCGGGTCCGAATCCGGGTCCAGGCACTACCCGAACCGATAGGACCTGATATCAGTGCTACCCAACTCTCTCATTATAATATTACAAATCATAAATTATAAATTATAGATTTAGAAAAAGTAAATTATTTTTTAGACTTCAACATTCTTAAAAGCCAAATCTACTTAAATCTAATAAAATTTAAAGAACTTATGTTGTTATTTCTCAACATATAACCATCTTAAACCCTTACCATACACTTTACAAATTATCCATAGTGGCACCAACTTTTATTCTATATGAGTGGCATTTTTGCAAATAATTATGTTGTAAATATATTTAAACTTTGATGGTATTATGGTAATTGACAACAGTTGACTAAATGGATGATTAATATCTTTATACTATTTTAATGGGAGAGTTTGACTTTGTAACGAAACAAACCCTAATTTTGTAATTAAACAAATCCGTGCAATACACGTCCAAATTATATATAAGAAATATAAGCGTGTACTGCACATGTAGCTCAAATCAAAACATCCAAATATAAACTATTTCTTTTTTATTTGATATATTATTCATTTAATTTGATAACTATACTTTTTGTAGACTTGCATCGC
The DNA here is from genome assembly GCA_017893485.1 of Hemerocallis citrina. Lineage (NCBI taxonomy): Eukaryota > Viridiplantae > Streptophyta > Magnoliopsida > Asparagales > Asphodelaceae > Hemerocallis > Hemerocallis citrina. Next base: position 257,970 of record JACEHZ010000703.1, read on the forward strand.
ACGTACATTATACTAGTAATTTTTATTAAAAAAATAGTGGTTGGGATTAGATAGTTGTTTGTCTACAAATGACATAACCCAACTCCCCGATTATTATAATATTAGAGATAGGGATTAGAGATTATAGATTAGAGATATACCTTTGTCTTTAACTAAACTAGCAATTTATACGTATGATGCATGCCCAAACAAATTATTTTTAAAAAGTAAATACTATGACGTAGTCTGACCTCGAACCTAAGGCCTTCCTTTACCCATCACAAATCCTTACCATATATTTTTTTTCAAATTACCCATAGTGGCACCAAATTTTATTTTATATGAATGACACTTTCATAAATAATTATGTCGTAAATAAATTTGAAGTACATTATGGTAACTCACTAATTAATTATAAATTGATGGTTAATATCACTATCGCTTCAAAATGTGTGGTTGAGATTAAATCATTCAAGTTGGGTTGTCTACAAATGATAAAACCCCAACTCTCGCATTATAGTACTAGAGATTAGAGATTAAATTTTAAATATTAGATATGAGAGATTAGATATTAGAGATTAGAGGAGAATAGAGATTATAAATAATTTAATCTCATAACTCTCGCTTTGTGGTTTATATTGATTGCATCGCATAACTCAACAAGATCCTTGAAAGGGAACAGTTTCACTAATTCCCTAACCAGTTGTGTCATTGTATCGCTTGTTTCCTAACAATTGGTATCAGAGCTATTCAGGTTCGTGGATTTGTTCGAGAAAGCAAGAGATTGGAAGGTGATTTATTCAGAAGCCTTGGGTTTAATCTGTATGCATCGACGAATGAAGTCAGGTTTAAGAGAAGCGCAGCGAGTCTTTGGGCAAGATTCGTCATTGCAAGATCTGACGTAGCAGAAAAGAACGTTGTAGCGGTTACTCAATGAAGGAAAGTACCGCTCTTCTAAATCATATAGTGAAGTCAATATGGAGTTATCTGAACTGAGGGCGTTCAACGCAGAAGATCTAAATTCTTCCATTTTGATATATTCACCACCCAATTCATCTAACATGATAACCGTGCTAGGCGAGAAATCTACCAAGGAGAAGTTTTCCATAGCAGGCATGATCAAGGGGTTGGAGGAGGATGCACTTAGGAAGGAAAGTCAGAAATCAGAGTCAACTTCTATGAGTTGCTTGGAGGTGGATTGTACTTCAAATGGAAGGAAAAGTGTATGTAAGGGTAAGGTCTGTGACCACCGGTGCAAAGGGATTGGGCATTACATGAAAAAATGTTGCAAGCAGTTGAGTCGGAGGAATACCAAATCCAGTGCCGCTGAATTAGGTGATGGTTTAAACAATGATTTTATTATAAGTTCTTTATATGTGGATTCTGGTTGTTCTTTTGATTCAGTTAGTTTTTCTGAAGATTGCTCTAAGAGGGAGATAGTTTTTACTTACAAGTTTGCATCATGTCGTTGTATGGGAACGAAGATTGATAATATTTGTGAAGTAATGGTTCCTACTTACAAGTTTGCATCATGTCGTTGTGTGAGAACGAAGGTTGACAAGATTTGTAATGTAAGGGGTAAGAGAACAGTAGAGTCTAAGATGACAGACGGAAGGGGACACACACTAGAGGAGGGCATGCATATTCCTTTGATGAAATAGAGCCTTTTATCCATGAGAACTCTAGAAGCACGGGACTGCATGTACACAAATCTAGGTGGAGTTTGATCAGTTTGGGAAAGTTGTCATGAGGTGATGAAGGGAAAGAGGGGTGTTGAGCACAACCTCTAGAAGCTTTGTGGGAACGTGAAAACTTGGGCAAGTGTTTTGAAGCCCTACTAAAGCACTATCTAGTTTCTCGTCACTATAATCATCCAAGCGAGATTGTGACGTTCAAATATCGTCGGAATGTGGAAAGGGCCTTGATGTAGGTGATGTTCGTATGGAGGGTGACACCTCTATGATGACAACTACTGGGGTGTGTCCTTGAAGAAGGCATGCAGCGTGAGAAAAACATGTGGAGGTAGATTCAACTAGCAGAGGCAATCACATAACCAAGTTGTTTGCAAGAGGAAAATAAAAGAGTCTAGAAGATTTTAAATCACACATGTGTGGTTCATAGTATGTAACCCAAGGTGGAGATTATTGGGTTTATGTCTTGCATACTACGCTGGATACGAAGACGATGAAACGATAGAAGAATTAATATGGTTGAAGATAGATAAGGAAACATTTAGTAGCAGTAGCAATAGCAAGTTGCGATCAACCGACCTTGAGGTGCGGTCGACCGTCACCCGTACACGATATTCTCGCGAGGAGGACGGTTGACCGGTCTTGTTGGACAGTCAACCGTCGCGGAGCTTATGAGTTTTGGGCTCGGGATAAGCTGATTCGTGAGAAGCCCAACTTCGTCTTTAAGTCAAATCGTGTGGCTCTTATCGCACGGTCATCTCTTCTATAATATTCAATAACTGTTGTATCAAGATATCAAACTAGAGTTTCTCTGGATCTCTATATATTGTTGTTATTGGCCTCCATTGAGAGCCAAAAGAGAGAGAGAGAGAGTACTTCATTGAAGGTGAGATTTGACAGATTATCCAATTGTGAACAAGTAGTACTTACTGGTGAGGCTTGAGAGATGGTCATGGTGAGAATTGTAATATTCTTGTATCATATATAGTTGAATAGCATCTCGAGTTTATTCTCCCCCGGATTAAGACGAAAGCTCCAACCGGGATAAACTTGTGTGCGTTGGTGTGTTTGATGTGATCTCCTATGTGCTTGGTGGTTTGTATTGATTGCATCGAATAACTCAACAAGATCCTCGAAATGGAAGAGTTTCGATAATTCCCTAACAAGTAGTGTCGTTGTATCGCTTGTTTCCTAACAATTTTGTCCCGATTTGGCTACGCCTAATCCGGAGGAGAAGTAACCGATATATTATTAAACTCGAAAAGATACAAGAGTTACACCACCAAGGCTTAACTACAACTAACTGGACAACTGTCTTTAGTTGTTGCATGTTCATAAAATTGGTTTCCAACCTGGGCTTCATGCCTTCATGTGAGTCAAAGTTTTGTTTTTTTCTTTAATATTATCTTCCAACAAGATTATGTGTTTTATCTCATTTAGGTCAACCTGAAATTTCTTATGATATACTTCGGTTCTAATATTTCTACAATACTCAGTCAATTTAAAAGTAACCATACCTATAAGAAATTTGTCACAAATAGTAATTTTCGTGTGATTCAATTTATTTGCAATATTTTATAGAATATATACATGTGGGAAGAGATGTTTTTCTTCCTCATACATGAAACTTATAAGCCAATCAATAGTGTACTTTTGATGGATCCTCCTCCACTTCGAATTGCTTTTGCAATTCCGTCCAGATTTCCTTAGCTGTCTTGACTTTCATGTAAGTTTCTGCTGATTTCTGATTCAAGCAATTGATCCAGTATAAACGAACCAAGTTATGTTTGTTATCCCACTATTCATTTGAAATTGTCACCATTTGCTAACTCATGTATATGATATAGTGCGTTCTCAAGTTTCATGATTCTGGTTTGAAGTTTGACTCTATCCTCCCATGAATTAAACTCATTTATGGTGAAACCGTTCAGTTTATGAACTATGACTCCTGTGAAGATGTTATCAGAAGATGAGTTGTTAGCTATCTCGATCAACACCAAAGTACATAATAGAAGAATATTAGGGCTTTAGATTTGTTTTTATTAAAGCAAAAAAGTAGAGAGGAGTTCGGGTTTGGATCAAGTTTGGGTTTAAATCCGAAGTCAATATTGGGTTGGATCGGGGTCTGGTTTGGGTGCGGGGTTCGAAAGCTAGGCCGGATCGGGTTTGCAGAAGGATTGGATCGGGTTTGGTCACATATGGATATGACGATTGAACCGAACCCGATTTAGCTTGGTTTGCCCAAGTATAGGGGATGCAGAAGCAGACCTGGTTTGATTGGACTGGGTTAGGTTAATGTGGGTTAGATACTGAAACAGAGAAAGAGGCGGCTAGGGTTTGGTCGAAACCCTAGTAGCTGCTATTGCGCAGGAGGCCGAACATGGAGGTCGACAGTGAGGGAGCGGCGGTGCAGGTGGCTGCGTGGGGGTCCTGTGCTATCATCAACGGCAACGGGGTCGCAGGTGGGCATCAGAGCATGTTGCTACACGACAGAGGAGGCCGACCGGGTAAGTTGCAGGGGGCTGCGATCAGGGAGGGGTTGTGAGGGTGGTTTGTTGAGCTTGGGGTGGTTGTTGACTCCGGCATGGTCCAACAAGGTTGGCAGAGGGGAGAGGAGGTGTAACGCCCCGAATTCCAAATAAGACCAAATTCGAGATTTCACATGATCTTACTTCATTTCGTACAATTTTACAAGGAAATTAAAAACTTTTCAATAATATATCAGAGTTCATTACGTTTTGTTTACACAGCAGAAGAATAAAAAAAATACAACAATAAAATACAACTTATACAACTTTAACAATGTAAGTCATCAACAACATCATAACATCTTTACTTCTTCATAAAAAATCCATTACATGCATATTATGCTGTGGGCACGTCAGCCATTTACAACTGACGAAAATATTATACTCGGCTATTCTTTCTATGCCGTACATGTAATGAACTCATTACTTTAACATATCACAAACTTGAATGAATATAAAGTATTAAATGTGACTATGCTAAGCATATAAGTGTATGCGATGCCTTAATGCCTAATGCACACATTTTACACTAGGATGACACTAATGCATACTTGTTCGGATTCTATGCATCCCATACTACATAGGTCCGAGGACAAGCACCTATGTGCTCCACATTTAAGGGTTCGATCCCTCGCCATGAGACTACCCAGTAATAAAACAAGGTTTAGATCATTCCACGAATATGAATCCCAGCCACGGAGATCCACCGCCGACTGTTATAACAGATCCCTCATCGTGCGAATCATCCCGCAAGTTCCCTTCTAGCCCGGTATACGTATATAAATTAGAGTATGGCAAACTATCCGCCCGACTACGCTAAGTCCCGGATTTAAGAATAAAAGCCCATCTCCTACGGAGCAACCACAGTCCACCAACTGGGTCTATAGCCACGAAGATCCACCGTCGACTATATAGAAGCAACCCACTTACGTTTGCCCAGGTTCACTACATCTTCACTTATGTGCCTAATTATTTAGTTCAAGACATGAATAAATTTTCAAGCCTATAATTAGTTTTACCTTCTACCGGACTTTATTAACAAATACGAGATAGCTCCATGGCCATATCTCAAATTGTATCTCAACTCTTTCCAAATCAAATAGTGTCGGTACCCGAGGTCTCACTAACTCTAAATCACAACTTTTTAATGTACAAGAATCCATGGGTACTCATACCCTTTAATAACCATGTCTTAAACTTAGAGTATTCCTTATCTTCAACCTATTCACAATTTGGTATATGTCTTGTTTTAGCATCATTCATTCAATTCATTCACTATCTTTTTAAGGCAATAATTTTTTTCTCGAGTTTATAGCATAGATCCAAATCTCATTTAGAAATTTAATCACATAAAAATTCTTAACCACAATCAAGCATATTCATATAGTCTTATCAAAGGAAATCAAGTACATATCAATTCTTTCCAAAGCTCTATATGAACTCACAATAGATTTTAATCTCACCAAGTATTTCTTACTCAACATAATTGTATAATCTCTTCAAGAGAACTTAATTCACATAACAGTATTTTACTCTTCTTTTTAAAACAAAAGTCATACTCTTATATAAATTAATTTGAAGTCATCAACTCATTTTTATCTCAATTTCTTCTTTTATTTCTCAAAATATACATGAAAATCTTTAAAACTATTTTTTTTTTATAACTTCCCCATCACAAATTATGAATACTAGGATTTTTCTCCATTTATTATTTTTATTTTTTTTATACTTGCATTAGAACCCTTTAATTCATTAAAAACAAAAAAACAAAAAAAATTAATAAAAGTATAGCCACTAGTTTCAAACCCGTGAGCAATCAGGCAGCGACCAAAGGCACACACCGAAACCAAATAGTCCAAGTGGACGCTGTGTCCAAATCTCACACCGAAATGCCCTTATACCCATTATGGGTTCTGAGTGTATTAAAAACAAAACAAAAAAAAAGAGATGGGCTTAACAAGATTCGAACCCAGGTCGACAGAGAGATCAGCACAACGCCAAACCACACGGCCAGAAGCGCCCATCGATATAAAGTCTCTCTATAGACTTTTGTTCAAACGTCCTGTTAATCCTTTTTTATAAAACTCGACTCTCTATTTTGATCTAATATTTTATTAGACAAAAATTTAATCCATAAAAACTGGGTTACTTTCCAATAGTAAATCACTGATTTAATAATTCATAGAAAATAAAACTAACTTTCAATAGTTTCTTCTCACTAGTACACATGAAATTTCATCAAAGTAACACTATTATATGTCTTGTCAAATAAGTTCAATAGTATCAATTTTACTTTACAAAAATTTATTTGCTTATCAAAAGAATTTTTTTTAACAAATGGTCATATAATCAACTATTCCTCATTCATGTATACTAGTGCATGGCAAAAATGAATTTCTTTTCTCATTAACAACTATATGATGAAAATAAACATAACATGTTTCAATACTACAACAAATAATAGTATAGATTACTTTATCACATTAAACTTTCTCTACTACTCATTCGTTATTATTAGCATGCGTTGTTCTATAATTAGAAAGCATGAGAACACTCACCTCTAATGGAAGATTTGAGAATGAGAAAGATGGAATCCACTCATAGCTCCTAGCAAAACCTTCTCCTCCTAGCAAGAACTTCTCCAAGCAAGAACTCCTAAAAAATGAGAACACTTTACCTTTTTTTTTTTTTTCTTTTTTCTTTCCCTTATTTTGGTTTTGTTTTTTTGTGTGAAAAAGAGAAGGAGAAATTGGTTGTATTTATAGGACAATGTTAGGGTTCAAAGTACAAAATTACACACTTAATAAATTACTAAATTTAATTTCTCATCCCTTCACTTTCTTAACTTCTCCCTCAAACTCTCCAAATACTCTAACTTCCAAACTCCCAACCTTTCCTCTCCCCCACTACTCCAAAACTCTAACTCTCATTCTCTCTCTTTCCATACAAACCGGCCACCCCCCTAGTGTAAAACCGGCCAACATATCCAAGTGTTCATATGCACCCATGCACACACAAATTAAGTACAATTTTATAGTTCTAAATGTATACTAAAAGTTGTAACTTGTCATGCATTAGTCAAAGCTCAACTTAATTTAGGATTTTATTAATGGGATTGTCCCATGGGCACTCTTTTAATTTACTAATTTAATTATCCTAGTGGGCTCTCCCTTTTAATTGATCTAATGGGCTAGAATTTAACTTTTATTTCCACGAGTTAAATAAAATGGTTAAATAAGATAATGCATGCTTAAAATTAATAAATGAGAGTAAGAAAAGAGATGGGAAAACTAACACGTGCACCATACGTGCAAAAATCGAAAAATGCATTTTTAATCAAAATAGGGGAAAATGAATTTCCATTTTATAAAACGAGTTCGAACACGTAAAATAAATAATCAATACACATAGAAACATCACACATAGTGATGAAAAAATACGCAATTGATACGTGCATCGAAAACACATAAAAAACACGTAAAAATACAGAGATTGAAATATAATATTTTAGGTGATTTAAATAGGATAAAATATACGGGAAATGCATAAATAGTCTGAAATCACAATACGTAATCAGAACACGTTACAAAATACACGTGCGTAACACACAAGGACAAAATTGTCATTTTCAATTTTGCGGGGTGTTACACTCTCCCTCCTTAGGATAGTTCCATCCTCGGAACTTGCTAGGGTAAAGGTTGTATTTCGTACACACCAAAGAAAATATCTTTTTTGTATATAGAAAACTGTAAATATCCAGAAAATAAATTTAGTATAAAAAAACGCAACGAGGAAAAACAAGACAACTCTATATAAAAAAAACTATGAGTATCAAAATTTTACAAGAACGGAACGAGAAAACTAGGAAAATAACATAAGAAAAGAAATGTGACAAAAAAGACAAAATGGATTGAGAGAAATTTTCATACAAAATAATATTAGGTAAGACATTAGATAAAAAGAAAAAATCAATTAAGTCGTTATTTGCGTACTAGTTCGGAAAATAATGCAACAAGGAGAAACATAGTCAATAGATAATTTATAAGTAGGTTTAGTAGTCAAAATCTTTCAAAGTAATAAGCGATAGAATAATAAAATTGCAAAACTGAATTGGTATTGTATGACAAAAATTGAATTGGCAATTTAAAAGAAAACTATGGGATAACAATTTGAAGAGAAAAAAAATAAACGAGGATGAAATTTTAGTTAAAAGTATAGAAAACAAAAAAAATAATTTTTGTATACCAATCAAATAATTTGTAAAGTAACTATAATAGTTATACATACGAATTGGAAAATTTAAAGGTATAGAAGGCATACATCGAAATACTTTTGAATTGTCAAGTAGAGCAAGAAAAACCAACATACAAATATTTATAGGCGTAAAAATTATAGAGTGAGACAACCAATGACATGAAAATTATAAATAGTTTGTTGGAGTAAAACAAAACATCATAGTAGTAAAAGTAATATCATATTATTGAAATAAAGCGAAAACTAATCATATAGAAATAACTTACGAATTTAGGAAAACGTATAAACACAAAAAAAAAATTCTTTTTTTTTCGGTGAGTAGCCACCAAATCTAAGATAAGTTAGTAGTAAAATAAAATACGATAAGGTGGTGTGAAATGCTAAAAGATTCAAAATAAAGAAGAAAACGGCAAGATAGTTGATGTTAAGTTGTAAATGCACAAGTGAGATAGATATAGAAATGAGTATAAATAATATAATGCTAGGTTGCAATATATTATAAAATAGTATAGGCTAGTAAAAAAATAGAATCATAGAAAAACAAAATAGGGGTTATCAAAGTAGACAATCTCCTTCTAGTGTAGGTTCGTCTCGTTGGCATTTAACTGCAGACTTGCCTCTGCGATCTCAAGTTGCAAAATTGCCCTCTATGACATTCGATTGCAGTTTGCCTTCTAGATATTCGATTGCAGACTTTGCATCCCCGACGTCCAGTTGCAGTTTGCATCCATTGACATATAGTTGCATATTTGCCCTCTCGACATCAGGTTGTACCAAAACAAGAGATGGGAAGATGTAATCTTCCACGTATACTTGGATATTGGGTTGTTTAATAAAATACAGTATTATGCTTTCAAATCAGTGATATAAAAGTGGGTGGAAAAGTTGCAAATAGAGCAGGAAATTATGACGATAAAATATAGATATATAGACTTTAAATATAGGGTATACAGAATTTGTAGTAATGAAAATGACTTGTAATATTCAGACGAAAACAGTGTAAAATATATGCACGAGTTGAAAATACAAATAAAAATAATAATTATGTAGTGTATGTATTATATTGAAGAAGCATAAAACTACAAAAATTAATGAGTAACGATTAATAATAAAAGCGAATGTAACAAAACAAATTAGTAGATAATATGCAATAACAATAGTATTGAATGTAGGTAATAAAATAAAATGGTATGTCATATTTATATAGGTAGAAATTTTCAATCTTATTAAAAATATTGAAATATATAAGGCAATATGAAGAAATAGCAAAAAATATAGTATCACAAAATTAAATCATATAAAATGAGTGTACATAAGCAATTTATAAGTAAAACTCAAAATATAATCGAAATAATAATCGAAAAATAATAGTTTAAATAATAAGAAAAGTAATAACAAATGTAAACGGATAAACATAAAGGGACACGAAGGACAAATCTTTAAGATTGAAATACAGATAAAACAACTTCAAAAGATCAAGACTGGGGAAGATAGACGAAATAATAGATATTCAAGTGATTAATAGTATAAGAAAATATTCATTAGAAAAAAAAAATATTGAATGTTGAAAAGCACTATGATGAAATCCATGGTAAAATAATTTGCAAGGGAAGTGTGTCTACATGTAATGTATCAGAAATGTAGGGTCAACCAACCATGCTTCCACCGTGCCACTCTGATACTCAGAGGAAATACGCTCGCATACAATCTCACATCAATGTATACGAGAAGAGTATCATGAATGAAGATGAATGCAAATTCAACAGCAACCTTCCTTCATGATTCCAGCCATCCAACAGGAAAAGGGAAGAGAAAACATTAGTATATAGAGCAACACGTACAAATGTAAATCACTTACATTCGAATTTCTATAAGCTGAAAACTCACACTCTAATGCCCACTCTAGGGTGTCGTACCTTATAAATTAGTAATACTTGTGAAGTCTGCTCTGATACCATCTGCAATGCCCCGAATTCAAAATAAGACTGAATTCGAGATTTCACATGATCTTTATTTCACTTCGTACAATTTTACAAGGGAATTAAAAACTTTTCAATAATACATCAGTGTTCATTACATTTTGCTTACACAGCGGAAGAATGAAAGAAATACAACAATGAAATAAAATACAACTTGTACAACTTTAACAATGTAAGTCATCAACAGCATCATAACATCTTTACTTCTTCATAAAAAGTCCATTACCTGCATATTAAGCTGTGGGCACGTCAGTCACTTACAATTGACGAAAATGTTATACTCGACTATCCTCTCCATGTCGTACATATAACGATCTCATTATTTTAACATATCACAAACTTGAATGAATATAAAGTGTTAAATGTGACTACGCTAAGCATGTAAGTGTATGTGATGCCTTAATGCCTAATGCACACATTTTACACTAGGATGACACTAATGCATACTTGTTCGGATTCTATGCATCTCATACTACATAGGTCCGAGGGCAGGCACCTACGTACTCCACATTTAAGGGTTCGATCCCTCGCCATGAGACTACCTAATAATAAAACAAGGTTTAGATCATTCCACGAATATGGATCCCAGCCACGGAGATCCACCGCCGACTGTTATAACAGATCCCTCATCGTGCGAATCATCCCGCAAGTGCCCATCTAGCCCGGTATACGTATATACATTAGAGTATGGCAAACTATCCGCCCGACTACGCTAAGTTCCGGATTTAAGAATAAAAGCCCATCTCCTACGGAGCAACCACAGTCCACCAGCTAGGTCTATAGCCACGGAGATCCACCGCTGACTATATAGAAGCAACCCACTTACGTTTGCCCAGGTTCACTACATCTTCACTTATGTGCCTAATTATTTAGTTCAAGACATGAATAAATTTTCAAGCCTAGAATTAGTTTTACCTCTTACCGGACTTTATTAACAAATACGAGATAACTCCATGGCCATATCTCAAATTATATCTCAACTCTTTTCAAATCAAATAGTGCCGGTACCCGAGGTCTCACTAACTCTAAATCACAACTTTTTAATCTACAAGAATCTATGGGTACTCATACCCTTCAATAACCATGTCTTAAACTTAGAGTATTCCTTATCTTCAACCTATTCACAATTTGGTATATGTCTTATTTTAGCATCATTCATTCAATTCATTCACTATCTTTCTAAGGCAATAATTTTTTTTATGAGTTTATAGCATAGATCCAAATCTCATTTAGGAATTTAATCACATAAAAATTCTTAACCACAATCAAATATATTCATATAGTCTTATCAAATGAAATCAAGTACATAGCAATTCTTTACAAATCTCTATATGAACTCACAATAAATTTTAATCTCACCAAGTATTTCTTACTCAGCATAATTGTATAATCTCTTCAAGCGAATTTAATTCACATAACAGTATTTTACTCTTTTTTAAAAAACAAAAGTCATACTCTTATATAAATTAATTTGAAGCCATCAACTCATTTTTATCTCAATTTCTTCTTTTGTTTCTCAAAATACACATGAAAATCTTTAAAACTAATCTTTTTTATAACTTCCCCATCACAAATTATGAATACTAGGATTTTTCTCCATTTATTTTTTTAATTTTTTTATACTTGCATTAGAACCCTTTAATTCATTAAAAATAAAAAAAATAAAAAAAATTAATAAAAGTACAGCTACTAGTTTCAAACCCGTGAGCAATCAGGCAACGACCAAAGGCACACACCGAACCAAATAGTCCAAGTGGACTCTGTGTCCAAATCTCACACCGAAATACCCTTATACCCATTCTGGGTTCTAAGTGTATTAAAAAAAAAAAGATGGGCTTAACAAGATTCGAACCCAAGTCAATAGAAAGACCAGCACAACGCCAGACCACACGGCCAGAAGCGCCCATCGATATAAAGTTTCTCTATAGACTTTTGTTCAAACGTCCTGTTAATCCATTTTTATAAAGCTCGACTCTCTATTTTGATCTAATATTTTATTAGACAAAAATTTAATCCATAAAAACTGGGTTACTTTCCAATAGTAAATCACTGATTTAATAATTCATAGAAAATAAAACTAACTTTCAATAGTTTCTTCTCACTAGTAAACATGAAATTTCATCAATGTAACACTATTACATGTCTTGTCAAATAAGTTCAATAGTATCAATTTTACTTTACAAAAATTTATTTGCTTATCAAAAGAAAATTTTCTAACAAATGTTCATATAATCAACTATTCCTCATTCATGTATACTAGTGCATGGCAAAAATGAATTTCTTTTCTCATTAACAACTATATGATGAAAATAAACATAACATGTTTCAATACTACAACAAATAATAGTATAGATTACTTTATCACATTAAACTTTCTCTACTACTCATTCGTTATTATTAGCATGCGTTGTTCTATAATTAGAAAGCATGAGAACACTCACCTCTAATGGAAGATTTGAGAATGAGAAAGATGGAATCCACTCATAGCTCCTAGCAAGACCTTCTCCTCCTAGCAAGAACTTCTCCAAGCAAGAACTCCTAAAAAATGAGAACACTTTACTTCTTTTTTTTTTTTTCTTTCTCTTATTTTGATTTTGTTTTTTTTTTTTTGTGAAAAGAGAAGGAGAAATTGGTTGTATTTATAGGACAATATTAGGGTTCAAAGTACAAAATTACACACTTAATAAATTACTAAATTTAATTTCTTATCCCTTCACTTTCTTAACTTATCCCTCAAACTCTCCAAATACTCTTAACTCCCAAACTCCCAACCTTTCCTCTCCCCCACTACTCCAAAACGCTAACTCTCATTCTCTCTCTTTCCATACAAGCCGACCACCCCCCTAGTGTAAAACCGGCCAACATATCTAAGTGTGCATATGCACCCATGCACCCACAAATTAAGTACAATTTTATAGTTCTAAATGTGTACTAAAAGTTGTAACTTGTCATGTATTAGTCCAAGGTCAACTTAATTTAGGATTTTATTAATGGGCTTGTCCCATGGGCTCTCTTTTAATTTATTAATTTAATTATCCTAGTGGGCTCTCCCTTTTAATTGATCTAATGAGCTAGAATTTAACTTTAGGTTCACGGGTTAAATAAAATGGCTAAATAAGATTATGCATTCTTAAAATTAGTAAATGAGATTAAGAAAAGAGATGGGAAAACTAACACATGCATCATACATGCAAAAATCAAAAAATGCATTTTTAATCAAAATAGGGGAAAATGAATTTCCATTTTATAAAACGAGTTCGAACACATAAAATAAATAATCAATACACATAGAAACATCACACTTAGTGATAGAAAAATACGTTATTGATACGTGCATCGAAAATACATAAAAAGCACGTATAAATACAGAGATTGAAATATAATATTTTAGTTGATTTAAATAGGATAAAATATATGGAAAATGCATAAATAGTCTGAAATCACAATACGTAATGAAAACACGTTACAAAATACACATGCATAACATACAAGATCAAAATTGTCATTTCCAATTTTGCGAGGTATTACAGGAGGAGTTGAGGATGACGACGAAATCGACGATCTCTCTCTCTCTCTCTCTATCCCCCCCCCCTCTCTCTCTTTCTTTTTCTCTTTATATCTTTCATGGTATATAAAATTAATCTATATTATGCTTCGAGATTGTCTGGATGTTGAATATGTAATTATATCTATTATATCTATATGATGCTAATAGGAGAGAGAGTGTACTCATTTCTCTATTTTAAAATAGAGAAAGGAGAACAAAAGCACAAATTAACATGTGTTCATCACATTAAAAAAAAAGAATCAAACAAAATTCCCATCTCTCCCACCTTCAAAACCCTTCATCTTCCTTAACTCCCGACCTCCTTTCTTCCCAATCTGCACCCCTGCCGTAGCCAAATCAATTTTTTTTATCCATCGCCTCTCTTCTACTCCCATTTCCTTCAAATAAAAACTTCACCTTTTTTATTTGGACCCCAAATTTCCCCCAAAATTAATATGGTTTGGGATTTTGAATTGGAAGATGCAGATGGAGGAATAATTTTTTTCTTCTTCCAGATCCACGCTAGAAATACGCTCATGTCCTACCACAACAACCCTACACCAACCGAGCTTCACAATGGAGACCATAACGGCGGAGAAGACAGCTGTCGAACTCCGAAAAGATATCAAACAACTCCAATGCCAACAATGGGAGGTAACCCCTCTTCCCTATTCTCACCCTCAATTTCCCCAAACTCCATTCAAACCCTAAATCCAACCCAAATTTCCAACAGATCATAGAGAGGTTCCGCAACCGCCGGAACGGTAACAGCCCCACCGTCCTGCCATGTAAGCGCAGTGGCGGCGCTAGACTTGTAAGATTTTGAGATCCAAGATTTCGACTGCATCCCATTTTCTGACCGATTTTTGTGAATTAATTAATTAAATTATTTTTTTGTTGTTGTTGTGGGGTGGGGGGGGGGGGGGGGGGGGTCGTTGGTTGGTTAAATTTAGGTGGGTGAGTACGGGGAATCAAAAAGAAGGTTGTCTTCAACTGTGGTTAAAGTAAACTTTCGTCAAATTTCTTTGAACAAATTTTGTTTTAAAATTAGAATGTTGATTGCTTTGTGATTACTATGGTTAATGTGTAAATATGAACATGAAATGAAAACGTATATTAGCACTTTTTTAAAAAAATGAAAGTTGATTAAATGTGAAACTATTGAAGATTTTATTGTGTTATGTTAGTGGGGATGTTAACATGTATTATCATGAAATGAACGTTCTAGATTTATATGAATGATTAGGTGTAGAAATTTTGTATTAGTTGATATTGATACTAATCGATTATTGTAGAATAACAACATTGTCAATTTTTTGTGTAGGAGTGATTCAAGTATAAATAAATGGGTTGGTTATTCAGTTCATTGTATTCATTTTTTAGCTTTAGTAATATTCAATTGGATAACACTATGGTTTAATAGTGATTCTTTAAACCATCTGCTTATGTGATGATGATAATGGAGATTTCAGTAATTACGGTAGGGATGATATTTATAAGTTTTTCTCAATTTTCTTACACTTTTTTAAAGTTCTATATAATTATAAGTCCCTCAAAGCTATATTAGACTGTGCAATTTGCACAGGGAAACACTGGTTAGGGTTTATGCTAATGGCAACTATTGTTTTGCTCAAAGTATAATACCCTAAATATTTTGGATACCTGGCAAACTGCTCCCACACGGTATATATAGAGTATTGATAGGCTTGTGGCCCGGATAGTATTCGGTCTAATAAATCAATGGTTTTGACATTCATACCCAGATATTACATATACAATACGAGTTCTATAAAATATAATAATATAATAATATTAAAATATACGAGTTCTATAACCTCAACAATAGTTGTTATAGGTAGAAAATGTTTTAAAAACTAGACTGTAAAAAGTAAGAAAACTGAGCGGGTTTGGTCAGGCGGGTCTTCCGCAAATGGCATGATAAACAGCCACTGTAGCTTGAAAATCACACTAATAAAAGTAAACATGTGCATGACAAATTCGCCATATAAAAGTATCTTACATGACAGTTAAAGCCCATGGGCTTAATAAAGAAGGAAAAAGCCCAGTCAAAGTTTCTCAGCCCACACCAAAACGAATTCAATTCAAATGGCAGATCCGTAATTTCCTTCTAACTAAAACCCCCATGACCCCAATTAACAATATCTTCATTATCTAAAACCCTAGAAAATAATCGTCGTCTCCAACTCTCCGGCGATTTATAGGGTTAGGGTTTTGGTTCGAAAATGAGAGTAAAGAAGAAGAAACGGCACCGCAAAGCCGTGCGGTTCTACTCAGCATGTCGCAGATCCTGAGCTGCAACAGGGATGAAGAAAACCTGCATATCAGTCCATACCCTTTGCGTATCAGCCCAGGGATGATTTTCTTTCTTTTTGGGGGGTTTATGAATAAGCGCCAGCTCTTTTGCGTTTTGATCCTTCGCTTTATCTAACGGCCAGCACAGGTGGCAAGCTATGAGTGGTTGCTGATGCAAGCTACAGTAAAAGTTATTGTTGCTTTTTTCTTTGCTTTATGAAAGCACGTTGTATGCACGTAGATGCTTTTCCTCCTTGGTCTGCTTTATAAAGACAAGGAGATGAATGAAGAAGATATAATGAATTTGCTCTAATCCTTCTCCTCTTCCTCTTCTGATCTCTCTACTCTGATCTTCTTAATCTCCCTCTCCTTAATCTTCCTCTGTAGGTAGAATAGCAGCATGGTCGTGACTCGCTCTGGGCGCGAGCCACCTCCTCCTCCCCCAACCAACGAGCGTCCTCCGACGGGGGCTGCAACATTGGTATCAGACCCAGTGGCTCCTTCTAACCCTGACAACCTGGTCGAGCGCCGACCGATCCTCGACTCCGGAGGTAACTCTGGAGTCGGATCCCCAGGCCTGATGGCGCGAGGTTCCCCCCATAGGGAGGTCGAACCTCAACAGCCATCCGATCAAAGTCAGAGAATGGAGAGCCTCGAGATCACCATGGGAAGTCTACAACACCAAATCACGGGCCTACAGATACAAAATGATGACATCCGCAGCTTGCTGCGCCGCCTCGCCGATAAGGACTCGCATACCAGAGAAGGGGCGTCGTTTACCCCAAACCCCCAGAGAGGAGCTCTACCTCCACTCTTACCTCGTCCTGAATGGATCCCCAACCTCAGTCATCCGCCTCCACCATGGCAGAGAAGCGAATAGTCATCTTACACACAAATCCCCAATCCCCATTACCTCTCAAACCCCCCTGGTCCTGAATGGAGTTTGAACCCTCAGTGGCATAATTCCGTCTTCCCCAAACACACCAAGTTAGAGATACCTCTGTACGATGGAATGGGGGACATTAGTAATTGGTTCTTCCATTTGGAGCATCACTTTGATACTCAAGGGATAGAGGAGAGACACTAGGTTAATTTCAGCGTCTACTTCTTGGGGAGTGACGCTTTGATGTGGTGGCGGTGGTTCAAGAGACAGAGCTCTGGTGAAGTCACTTGGGAAGTATTAAAATGAGAGATGATGTTGCAATTTGGCCTTATGGAACTGCAAAACCCAACCGCTACTCTCATGAAGTTACAACAAACCGGCACCGTGATGGAGTACAATAGAGAGTTCCTAAGGTATAGTCACCTGAGTAAATCGATGGGCATGGCAGTATTGATCGATTGTTTTGTCTCGGGGTTGAAGGAAGACATCCAACAAGAAGTGTTGCTGAAGCACCCTCAATCGATAACTGCTGCTTATAGAGAGGCTGTGGCCAGGGAAACCATAGCTCGATGTCAACGGAAGGCAGCGAAGCACTTTAATAATTTTGCCAAACCCCTAGTAAACCCAAGCTCCAGCCTCCTAAGACCTGCGCAGCCAGGGAATCCCTTCTTGGAGCCAAGGAAGGTTAATGTGGAGAGCCCAAGGCAGACCCAGTTCGACAGAATGATTGCAGAGAAGAAGGCCCAAAACCTGTGCTTCCGCTGCGATGAAAAATGGAGTAGGGGTCATTGATGCAAGGGTCGAGCTCTCATGCTCATTGAAGGAGAGTTAGGGGAAGATGAGGCTTGTATAAGTTCTGACGTTGGTGGGGAAGATCTTGCAGCACCCACAGGGTTGCTGAGCCCTGAAGAAACACCGCAAGGCAATTTGAATTGCTTACAGGTGGTGTTGCCCACCACCGCTCCTCCTACTATCTCCTTAGGAGCTGTCTTAGGGATGGAGGAGCCACAAACACTTCGACTCAAAGGGACAGTAGGCAGTGAAGTGGTCTATGCACTCTTCGATACTGGCTCAACCCACAATTTTGTGGACTCACAAGTTATCAAGAGGGCAAAGTTACAAGTTAACAGCCAATCCCTTCTTTCAGTCACGATAGCGGGGGGAAGTCAATTACGTTGTGAAGGAGTCTGCGAGGAGTTGGAATTCTTGTGCCAAGGAGTATCCATTCGGGGACCATTCTACATCCTTCCCTTAAGAACAAATCAAATAATACTAGGGGCTCAATGGATGAGGACCAAAGAAGAGATTTGGCTTAGCTTCAGAAGCCATACGGTGCGCTATGAAGAAGGTGGGAGGATCATCACCTGGAAGGGGCTCAATGACAGCATCGTAAAGATGAATGAGTCGAAGGAAATACAAAAGACCCTGATGCACACCAAAAGAGGGGTCCTTCTCCATGTTTCAGCAGTGTCCACATCTGAGGATGAGACCAAATATCCCATCTGCCATACTCCTGAAATCTCAAGTCTGCTTAAGTAATTTGAAGGTGTGTTTCATGAGCCCTCCGCATTACCACCCTCCAGGCCCCAAGACCACAGTATACCCCTCCTCCCTCACTCACAAGCCATCAATCAAAGACCCTACAAACATCCATGGAACCAGAAGAACGAAATAGAAAAACTCATCATCGAAATGCTTCAGACAGGGGTGATACGACCCAGCTGCAGTTCGTATGCATCTCCGGTGGTGATGGTAAAGAAGGCAGATGGCTTTTGGCGACTCTGCGTCGACTACTGAGCGCTGAACAAGATCACCATCAAGGACAAATACCACATTCCTGTAATTGACGAACTGCTGGATGAGCTACATGGGTCAAAAGTGTTTAGCATGCTAGATTTGAGAAGCAGATACCACCAGATACGCATGAAACCTGAAGATATCCACAAGACGGCATTCAAGACTCACGAGGGGCACTATGAGTATATGGTCATGCCTTTTGGCCTCACTAACGCACCCGCAACTTTCCAATCGCTGATGAATGAGGTATTTAAACCCTACCTGAGAAAATTTGTGCTTGTTTTCTTTGACGATATTCTGGTGTATAGTAGATCTCTAGAGGAACACTGTCGACACTTGAAGGTCGTATTGCAAGTTCTGCAATCAAACTCCCTCGGTGCAAAAATGGGCAAATGTGTATTTGGGGTGAACTCAGTATCATACTTGGGACACGTTATATCAGAAGCTGGAGTCGCAGTTGATCTTACTAAGATTGACGCAATCAACTTGTGGCCTGCACCTAAGTCAGTAAGAGCAGTGAGGGGGTTCCTTGGCTTGGCGGGGTATTACCGCAAGTTCATCAACAGGTATGCGACTATAGCTGCCCCAATGGTAGCTCTCACTAAGAAGGGACCATTTCAGTGGACTCCAAAAGCGCAAAAATCATTTGAAGCCTTGAAGCTGGCCCTCACAACTCCTCCGGTGTTGGCCTTGCCCAATTTCAATGAAAAGTTCATCTTGGAGTGTGACGTAGCTGGAACAGTGCTAATGCAAAATAAACACCCGATTGCTTTTCTCGGTAAAGAGCTGAAGGCAAGAAATAGACACATCTCCACATACGAGAA
The DNA here is from genome assembly GCA_017893485.1 of Hemerocallis citrina. Classification (NCBI taxonomy): domain Eukaryota; kingdom Viridiplantae; phylum Streptophyta; class Magnoliopsida; order Asparagales; family Asphodelaceae; genus Hemerocallis; species Hemerocallis citrina. Next base: position 277,765 of record JACEHZ010000703.1, read on the forward strand.
GGAAATGCTGGCCATTCTTTTCGCCGTCAAGAAGTGGAGACATTACTTGCTAGGAGGGGAATTCGTAATCAAAACCGACCATAAACCACTCAAACATCTACTTGAGCAACGTTTGGACACCGAGGCGCAACATACTTGGCTCTGGAAACTTCATGGGTACAAGTTCTCAGTAGAGTATAAGAAAGGCAAGGAAAACAAAGGGGCAGATGGACTATTGAGGGTCTTTGAGGAAGCGCAAGCGCAAGCAATCACGGTGGTGCAACTAGCGTGGTTAACGGCATTGAAGAAGGAGGTGGAAGAGGATCCTTTCTAAGCGGAATTACAAAGCAAATTAGCTAAGGGAGAGGACCCAAACTACAGCCACAAACATGGTGTCTACTTCTACAAAGGGAGGGTAGTCTTGAACCCAAACTCACCCGTAATTCCTCAATTGTTGCACGTCTGTCATGACTCTCCCCAGGGTGGGCATTCTGGCTACGGGAAGACATGGCTGAAGTTAAAACAAATCACCTATTGGATTGGTATGAAGGGAAGGTTGAAGACGTACATAAGAGAGTGCGATATTTGTCAGCGCTGTAAATATAGTAATCAAGCACCCTATGGTCTGCTGCAACCCCTCCCTATCCCCTCAGAAGTTTGGAAGGACATCAGCATGGACTTTGTCGAAGGCCTGCCTATCAGCTGGGGAAAATCGACCATCTTAGTAGTGGTCGATAGGTTCTCTAAGTATGCGCACTTCATACCGCTGTCACACCCTTACACTGCCAAGACCATCGCAGTGCTCCTTGTTGAAAATGTCATCAAGCTTTATGGGGTACCCACTACTATCGTCAGCGACAGGGACCCAATCTTTACTAGTTCCTTCTGGCAAGGTATCTTCTCGGCGCAAGGAACCCAACTCTGTTTGAGTACGTCGTTCCACCCCCAAGCAGATGGGCAATCAGAAATTGTGAATAAGACCCTAGAAACTTACTTCCGTTGCTTTTGCGCTTATAAACCCTCAAGCTGGGTTAATGTCTTACCCTGGGCGGAATACTGGTATAACCCTGGGTGGAATACTGGTATAATACCAGCATCCATAGTGCTACTAAGCTATCTCCCTATCAGGTTCTATACGGGAAGGCACCCCCAACTCTTCTCAGCTATATTCCGAAGACTGCAAGTTCTCCCGAAGTAGAGGAATGTCTACTAGATAGGGCAGCTACCTTAAAATTACTCAGCGACAACTTGAAGAAGGCCCAGGAGAGGATGAAGCTCTACGCTGATAAGAAACGAACAGAGAAGGTTTACGAAGTGGGAGATTTCGTCTATCTTAAGCTGCAACCATACAAACAAATTTCTGTGGGAGGGAGGCATATCCACAAACTCTCACACCTCTACTTTGGGCCATACCAGATCTCAGAGAGGGTGGGAGAGGTTGCTTACAAACTCTCGCTACCCCTGAGGCGAAGATTCACAGCGTCTTCCACGTCTCACAGCTCCGAGCTCATTTGGGGAGCAAACACACCCTTGCGTCCACACACCCTACCTACTTCCAAGAAACAGAGCCTCAACCTGCGCAAGTTCTAGATAGGAGGATGGTCGGTAAGGGGCGAGTTGCGGTGACTGAAATCTTGGTGCAATGGCGAGGAAGGCCCAAGGAGGAGGCGACGTGGGAAGAATTTTGGAACATCCATCGTCGCTTCCCTAAGTTTCGAGCAACTCTGGAAGCTCCTTTTCAAGATGGGAGGAATGTTGCAGATCCTGAGCTGCAACAGGGATGAAGAAAACCTGCATATCAGTCCATACCCTTTGCGTATCAGCCGAGGGATGATTATCTTTCTTTTTGGGGGTTTTATGAATAAGCGCCAGCTCTTTTGCGTTTTGATCCTTCGCTTTATCTAACGGCCAGCACAGGTGGCAAGCTATGAGTGGTTGCTGATGCCAGCTACAGTAAAAGTTTTTTTGATGATACAGATAGAGTCAACGGACTCCAACCATGCATTAATAACACAATAATACAATAATCCAGTAAAAGTTATTGTTGCTTTTTCTTTGCTTTATGAAAGCACGTTGTATGCACGTAGATGCTTTTCCTCCTTGGTCTGCTTTATAAAGACTAGGAGATGAATGAAGAAGATATAATGAATTTGCTCTGATCCTTCTCCTCTTCCTCTTCTGATCTCTCTGATCTTCTTAATCTCCCTCTCCTTAATCTTCCTCTGTAGGTAGAATCGCAGCATGGCCGTGACTCGCTCTGGGCGCGAGCCAACACCTCCTCCCCCAACCAACGAGCGTCCTCCGACGGGGGCTGCAACACAGCATGCTTCGGATTCCGAGAACCGTTCAAAATCCTATGCGACGGCACCTTCGTACACCACCTTATTGTCCATGGCGTTCTCCCCGCTGATGACTCCCTCTTCCGCCTCCTCGGCGCCCAAACCCTTCTCTTCACTACCAGGTCTCGCTTTTTTGTCCTTCTCGTTTGAATTTGAAATGTTAGGGTTTTGATGAGTCTTGGAAAGCAGTTCGATGAGTCGTTGCAGGCGGCGCATTTGCTTATGACTGCTAGGTTTGTAAAAAGATGTGTTGTTGTTGTTGTTGTTGTTATTATTATTATTATATTATATTATATTTATTTATTTTTTGGGGGGGGGGGGGGGGGGGGTTGGGAGAGTTTTGATTAGATTTGTAAAGAAGTTTTTTTTTTGGGGGGTTTAAGCAATTTTTTTATTGGGTTTTCGGGTGTAGGTGTGATCATGAGAATAGAGTGAGTGCGGTGAAGTGTGTGGAGTCGGTTGTTGGGGAGAGCAATGCAGAGCATTTCTTTGTGGCAATTCAGGATGGAGGGTTACGAAGTAGGTTCCGAGAGGTTTGTGTCGTGCTTCTTGTTTTTAGACGTAATTTTTTGTTAAAGAATTCATCTTTGGTATTGTAAGTTAATAGGGTGTTTGTTGATGGTAGTTTTGTTTAGTTGGAGTTGGGAGTGATGATGGAGTTTGAATAACATATAGGTTCAGCTTAATGTAATATGAGTTTTTTGGGTTAGAGTTCTCATAAAACTTAGTGGTACTTGTAAGATAATCGAACTCCTCCATTGGCATGTTTAGTTGGTTTGAATCCTATAAATGAACTCTGTAGGATTTGACCTAAATTTGGCCCATTCTCACCTCTATATGGCTAGATTGTGTTCGACTCAATTAATCCCTAATGTTCACTAACTTTGCACTTTGCTTTCTTTTTTCACCCATTATCCCATATTTTCACTTAATTTTGATCTACCTTTCGGCTACATGACATTAGAAATTTTTGTTGAATGGTTTAAGTAAATTTTTCTATGGTGTTGTAAGTTATAGGGGGTGTGTTGACGGTAGTTTTGTTTAAGGTTCGGGAGTGGTCGACTGGTCTTGGAGTTTGATGAACATGTAGGTTGAGCTGAATGCAATATGAATTTTTGGGTTAGGGTCTTCAAAAAGTTACTTGTAAGATCTCAAAAATATCCTATGTTGACATGCTTATTAATCGCTTTGGATCCTATAAATGATCGTGCATGATTTGACTCCAATTCGATACATTCTCACCCTTACTGAAGATATTGTGCTAGACTAAACCCGAACGTTTCACTTATTTTTGAGCTACGTTTTGGTAACATAACATTATAATATTATGCAGACTACAAATATTTTGGACATTTCTACCAATACCCTTCATTTGAATTATACTAAATATCTACGTCTCCATCACTCGTCAAAAGCAATTACCTTTGTTATCTCCCCTTTCGAAAAAAATCTATACTTTTCTCCCATCTGCCTCTACTTTTTCTCCCATACTCAAAAATTGCAGACTATTTCATCTTTCATCTCTCTTTAAATTTTCAAAAATTGAATTCAACATCTTATTCACCTCCTATTCCACTACGAATGCCATGTGAAGGGCTCAAACAATTTTTTTTAGATAAAAGTGACCTAGGTCACCGATTTCATTAATGAAAAATTAACGAAACCACAAAATAATCATATTACAAATCTCATGTTCCTTGGAGCACTACCGGCTCGCACCCCAATAAGTTCATTACAACACAAAGCGGAAAGATACAACAAGCTAGGGATCTACTTCCATCCCTGAAAATCCTCATACAAAAGATGGCACCTAGTGCCAACAAAGGGAAGTGGAAGACTCCAATCCTGTAGTAGGAGCCTACCTAGTGCCAACAAAGGGAAGTGGAAGACTCCAATCCTGTAGTAGGAGCCTGCACTCCTTTCCTAGTGGATTATTTGCCCCCTCGAACCGGATTCTCTTCCCTGTGCCTGTGTTACCTGTCCAAACTTCTATTAGAGTCAGTATTTTATGCAAAGATATTTTGAAAGAACACCTATTATTACGAAAACAAAGATCATTCCTATCTCGCCAAAGAGACCAGAAGATCGTCCTAGTCGTGATATCCCACATACTTCTATGGTCTTTACAAATGTTAATAGATCTCCCTCTACCCCATAAGTCCTCTATGCAATTCGGAATGAAGTAGGTGTTGAAGCCTATACCCAAGATTTTCCAAGTTAGCCTAGCTTTAGGGCATCTAAAGAAAATGTGTGCTGTGTCCTCATCTTCAGTGTTACATTGCATGCATATGGCATCTATAGGAATATTTCTCTTTTTGAGATTCGTCTTTGATAAAATTGCATCGTGTAGTACCAATCAAAGGAAAGCTTTGACCTTGTCTGGAACACTAGGGTTCCAAATAGTACTCGCCATTGAATTTCTAATCCCCCATCGTTCAAGAATCCATACATCGAAGCTACCGAGAACTCTGCCGATGGTCCCCCTATCCAGACTCTTGCATCCTCTTCCCCCCTTTTAGGACTCCCTCTAGAACTCAAAAAAAATTCCAAGTTACCCAATTGTTCCTCAGCTAATGTCGAAAGTGTTCCTGTAAAGCTTAAATTCAATCTTCGCCTCTTCCATACGTCAGCTACTAAGTCGTCTGTCCCAGTAACTTCATTCGCAAGTTGTGGGCAGATCGATTGTAATGAGTTGTCCCCACACCACTTGTCCTTCCAGAATCTAGAATCTCTACCATTTCCAAGAATGCATTTCGTGTTAGCGTGGAAAACATCCCCTACCTTTGCGATACCTTTCCATAGAAATGAAACCTTCCCCTGTTTTCGAATCCCCCCGAATCTATAAATTTTGCTTCTTCGGTATTTCATGAACGAGTTGCTCCACCACGCCTTTCGTTTCTTGTGCATCTTCCACCACCACTTAGAAAGCAGCGCCTTGTTCATGTCTCGCAGGTTAACGACGCCTAATCCCCAAACTCTTTTTTCTTACATACCCTATCCCATTTCATCAGATGAAAGCCCTTATTTTCCTCCCGATTTTCTTTCCAAATGAATCGTCTTCTGCATCAATCAATTCTCTCAATGACCTAGTTTGGTATATCATAAATCGACATTAGATAGGTTGGGAGGCTACTAAGTACAGAGTTGATGTGAGTTATTCTCCCCCTAGGGATAGACATTTTTCTTTCCAACTTGCCAGTTTCCTCTCAATTTTCTCAATTAGTGGCATCCAATCTTCGCGATTCATTTTGCCCGGTCTAATAGAGGTCCCTAGATTGCATAGAGGGTAATCCCCTTTACCGCACTCTAAGATCGACGAGGAAAGCTCCAATGAGTTTGCATTGTCAATACTAAGGTCAATGACACAACTCTTGTGCAGATTAACCTGAAGTCCGGACCAAAATTCGAAACATCTAAGAAGGATCCTAACGGCCAATAATTCCTCAATTTGGGAGACCCCAAACAAGAGTGTCATCAGCGTATTGAAGAATAGAGATGGGTTCGGCGATCCCCTTAACTTTGACCCCCTTGATGATACCTCCCTCTATTCCTCTCTTGTTCATTTCTGATAATCCATCCGCAATAAAAGTGAAGATAAGAGGAGATAATGGATCCCCCTGTCTTAACCTTCTCTTGCACCTGATTTCTTTTCCTCTTTCCCCATTTATTTGAATGAACGACTTGCCATTTCTAACACACAGATTCATCCACCTTCTTCAGTTCACCCCGAAACCTTTAAGCTGAAACGCCTCATCCACACAGTCCCACTCGACACTGTCATAGGCTTTTTGGAAGTCAAGTTTTAGAAGGAAACCATCTATTCTGTCTTTACATCCTCTGAACACGATTTCGTGGGCTGACGCAATGCTATCCGTGATGTCTCTCCCCCTAACAAATCCGCTTTGTGATGTACCGATTAATTCGGTAAGTAGAGGAGATAGCCTATTAGCCAGCACTTTGGTTATGATTTTGAACGATCCATTCAGCAGACTAATCGGCCGCAGATCATTAATCCTACAAACCTCAGATTTTTTTAGAATCAGCACCACATTAGCATAGTTCAATTTATCTATCTTAGTGTCCCCCTTGTATAACTCCCGAAAAATATCTAGGAGGTCTTTTCTCACAATGGCCCAATATATCGAGTAGAAAAAAATGGGGAATTCGTCCGGTCCCGGGGCCTTGTTCTGACCCAGAGACCTGATTGCTTTAATAATCTCTTCCCCAAATGGCTCCTCTAGGCAGTCGCCCCCCTCAATCCTCGAGTTGGCCCACATTTCTGAGGTCAAGTTGCATCTTAAGGTTCTCTTACTCCCCAGTAACTCTCTGAAGTTAGAATCTATGTGTTCTCTAATGACTGTCTCCTCCTGAGTCCACTCTTCCCCTACGAGCAACCCCCCTATTCTGTTATGTCTATTTCTACCGTTAGCCACCTTATGGAAAAAAACCGTGTTCGCATCCCCTTCCTTAAGCCACTGAATTTTCGGTTTCTGTCTCCAGTAACATTCCTTCCTTTCCCCGGTTGAATGAAGCTCCGCTCTATTGGCTGAGAGTTCCTCGAATTCTGCTTGTAGGAGGCATCTGTCTTCTTCGATCGTTTCCAGTTCCTGTATCCTCCCTGCTAGGTCATCCTTTCTTCTCCTCGACTCCTCGTTTTCGCTTCTAGCCCAAGCTTTGAGATCTCTCCTCAGACATTTCAATTTGGTGTTCCAGTTAGATATAGCGTCATTTGACCGAGTAGACTCCTCCCAGGACTTTTCGATTACCCTCATGCACCCAGGGTTGGAGCACCAAGATTTCTCAAATCAAACTGTCTGGCCGGCGTTCTTCTACCCTTATCCCAGTCCAGAATCAATGGGATATGGTCCGAGGTCGATCTTGGGATCGATCTAACATTCGCTAAAGGAAAAGCGTCTTCCCACTCCGTGGACACCAAAATTCTATCTAGTTTGGCTAAAGTAGGGATAGCTTGCATGTTGGACCAAGTAAATCTTCTATCGATCCCCTTAATTTCGATGAGATTGAGATCGTAGATTGCGAGGTTGAATCGCTGTCTATCTCTATCAATCGGACCCCTCCCTCTGTGCTCATGACTAAACCTAGTGATATTGAAATCCCCCTACCACCCAAGGTCCAGACCATCTATCCCGAATACCCTGCAATTCTGTCCAAAAATCTTCTCTGTGACCATGGTCACAGGGGCCGTAAACAGACGTGATCATTTGTTCCCAGTCGTCCCTTTTCCGCTTGATCCTAATTGTAACGGAGAAGTTGTCTACAAAATCTTCAGTAATAATAAATTCCTTAGGATCAACGCCTATAGCAATACCTCCAGACATACCTGAAGATGTCTTCCACCGCCAGACAGTCTTTCAGAGAACTCAACCCCTCGAAATATTTTAAAGAAGGGTCCACGATCTTGGTCTTTTGCAGAGCACAAATCGAAGGCCTAATCCTATCTATAGTATCGTTGATCAGTCCTGCCTTAACTTTCGTGCGCATCCCTCTAACATTCCAAAAGATGTAACACATGATAAAACATAAAAAATGCCTATACCCTCTACCCCTCTCACCCTCAGGGGACTCTAGATTACTCGACGATATGCTTCCTCTCTGATGATATTAACCCTTTCTATTTGAGCACTAGGTGAATTGCCCATGTTTAGCCCTAACGTGCAAGCATAATAAAACAGGATTTCATCTGAAATAAATTTCAAAATAGAATACGCACCTCCGCACGCAGATTTTGGTTCCTTTGATTTTAGCGGCCGATCTAATGAGATCTTCCTCGCTCGGTCCTTTAGTTCCCCATCTATCACTTTGTCTCTTGCTCTTTCTTTTCGGGTCTTCAACTCTGTTCTCCGCAACTGAGACTACCGTGCTATCCTGTATGAACGGAGTAAGCGCTTTGACCATGCTCTTGAACTCTCCCTCTGAGTCCGAAGTTTGAACCCCCGCTCCATCCAAGGCCCCAATAATGCCATCGTGTTTGCTAGAGCTCTCCTCAATACGCACCCCTTTGCCCTCCCTATGGACAAAAGCATCTCCGACCTCGTCCTCCTCTTCTAGAACCCCCTCTTCATGTAAAAGCCGTTGATCCTCCCGCCTGTTCGATTTTGCAGCGTCCGAGCTACCAAGTTCCTATCCTTTGAAGCCCCCCTCGGTGTTCTTGACCCCCAAAACCTCTTCGTCATTGGTGTGCGCAGGCTCCTGTTGTGGCCACCCAGAGAACCCATCCCCCATGGGCCTATCGCTTGGTCTAATTGGGCCTTGGGCCTTGAAAATTAAATTCTTTGAGATTGATTTGACCGCTGCCTCTACTGCTTCCTTAAATTCCGTCGAAGAGAGAAGCTGGATGTTGCGTTGTGTCGTCGTGGGTCCCCTGTCAACTATAACTTCTTCGAAGTACCCAAGGGTCCCAAGAATTCCGCACCTCGTACCTCAGCCATTGCCCCTAACGACTTGACCCCACCTGTCCCTGTCACCATCAAAGCTTCTGTTCCGTCGCCCCCCTCTTTCAAAACGTCTCCCATCGCGTCCCTAGAGCCGCGCGCCAGATCCCTTACCTCACTTGGATCCTGTGTTTGCTGTAATGGAGCTCCAGGATTGGAGATCCACTTTTTGGACGGCTGAGAATGCTCCATCTTTTTTGCCCCCCCTGCCGCTCGATTGGATGATCTTAGATCTTCCTTGATCGAACGGCCCGCGTTCATCTTCTTCCTCTCGTCTATGACCCCCGTTCTGATCCGAGTTTGACCCTGAGTACTCCGACGCTCCTGTGAAGGAGACCTTATTCCGCTCCACATTCACTTTAATTTCGTACCTCTCTTTTTGGAATAGAGCGATGATGACCGAAGGGATCAAGCTTGGATCGTCGATGCCAATTTGAATTCTCGCGTACTCCCTTCTCGAAAGAGTAAGAGTGTTCTTGTCTATGTTGATAAGATACCCAAAGTTGTGAATAAGATTCTGGAATTCCGACTTCACCCAACAATGGAAGGGGACGTTGAAAAGCCTAACCCAAATCGCCGGCATTGAGTCGATGTTCAAAGCTCCGCATTTGCTAGACCACCTACTCATGGTGATGTAAAAGTCGTCTCCTTCTAGGCTCCCCGAAGCCAGCAATTCCCTAGTAATAATGTCCGTTTGGCAATACACCATGAAGACGTCTTCTTTCACTTTGAGGATATCCCAATCGAGCCTTGAGCATGGTTGGACCGCCTTCGACAGCAACCCCTTGATACATTCCTTAGAGGGATATCCAGTGTGAACCTTAAGCATGATGGAATTGGAAAATCTACCTTCAAAATCCGTCATGATAGGGGTTGGGCTAATCACTGCCGACACCACCTTCCTTCTACAATCGTTGCTCTCCTTCGACTTCACCACATTTGATTTGCTCCCCTCTTCGACACACTTCTCTACATTAGGGGTCATCGAATGGTGAACTGCTGTCGTCTTCCTCCTTAGACAGCTCTTCGAAATGTGGCCAAAGTTCTTACACGCATAACAGAACCAGTCGTTGGTACACTCGTGTGTAGTGTGCCCCTTTCCCGCGCATTTGTGACACAACGGGAGCTTCGCCGAGCGAGATGCACCCGAGGCAGAGGAGGAGCTAGCCACCTCCGCCTTCCTCTCCGACTTTTTCAGGCGCTTGGGTTTATACAAGATCCACTCCCCCTCCTCATCCTCTTTCTTCACTTGCTCCCTCTCTGGAGATAGATCTTTCTTTCCCCCCACCCCACTCTCTATCTCCTCTATCGATCTTCTCGTTGCTTCCAAGTACGATTCTCTATGGATCGCAGTTGGTCGCCGAACTCCTCTATCCTCTGCTTGCGTAGGCCTACTGATGGGTTTGGACGTGGCTCTATGCCCTTCCTTGGTCGCTCCCCTAATAGCGGCCACCCTGTAGTTGCCGTGCTCAGCAGCAATGCGCGAGCCCTGAGCTCCCCTTTCTTCTCCTCCAAAAGCGCTGGTCTTGCCTCTATAGACCAACCTACGTTCTCCCTCCTCGTCCCTGCCCCTCTTAGCCATAGGGCGGTGAGATTGGTGTGAGTATTTGATAGCTTTGGAGGAGAGGCCTTTAGAGTGAGAAGCTCGAGCTGTGAAGGATTGCCTCTGAACGTCTTTGAGATCGCCTTTCCTGTCGCCTTCCAGAATTTGTGGAGCTTTCATTTTTAACCATTTTTTTAAATCTTTTTATGAATCCTAGTTCTCCAACAATGTTGTCGTGTGCATTTCATAGGCTTCTCAAGTAATTTGGCAACTCTCATTTTTTGTTGTTGTTGTAATTCCTACAAGCACCTAAGCATAATGATTTATCTCTCCGCCCTTGTTTATTTTATATCATTAGTCTTGTTGATGATTTAAGATCATTAGTATAACCTTCAGAATTAGTACTAATATATATCCTTCCCATGTATCTAATAGCTTTATAAACTGTAAAAGTGGAAGCATAAAGAGGTGTTGAGCTACCCTGGCCGGGACATGAATGTACATAACTAATGAACTAATAACAAATGCATTCCTTGCCTTAATCAGAGCAGGAGTTCAAAATATGTTACTTTGTGCTTCAATACAAATGTATCACTACAAACTATCTTATATACTTTCGTTACATGTTCCCGAACCTTTTCCTAGTACAAGTGCAACTAGTGGATCTTTATGAAATGTTGAATCTGTTCGGTTCTATGGCTTAGATAGCCACGCCGATGAGATTTAACAATAACAACAATACGTTTATCTGAGAATTTTGTGGTTGGCTACATGAATCCTTCTCGTTCACTGAATTTTATTGAGGTCCACCTCCTTCGTCAAGCACCGAGAAGTATTTGTTTTTAGGAATTAAAGGGGAGGGGGGGGGGTGGATTTAGCTGGTTTCTCATATCAATCTTTTCCCGTAATGCTTAGATTTTTCACTTTTTCCTGTGCATCTCCCGTAGAGATAGAAATCTCACTAATTGGACTACAATAACTAGTACAAAGCCTTGAAATATCTCTGCGAAATGAAAATCACTATTCCTTATAGCTGTCGGATTATATATTTTTTATTCTTTGATCCTTGATAATTTATTTTTAGGTAAGTTGATATCGTGTGTATAATTGGAGTACCAATCCATTGACCTATGTGAATTTTCAGTGAAAATGGAATAGCCCAGCCACTTTATACAACTGCCTCTACATCATTCACATTTAGATTTTGTTTGTATGATCACTTTCTGTTACCCTCATATATGGTATATTTTAAACCCAATAGGGGGGAAGCTATAAAAATGGTTACTATCGAATAGAGCCTAGGCCTTTTAATTACAGTACACAGATGGTGATCTAAAAAGCCAAAATCAAAACTAGAGAAACTGGCTGATCCAGTTGTAAAGAACAAACTGCTCAGTAGGAATTTTGGAGTAGGATACTTTAATGAAGAATAACTGTGTCTAGGGATGATTATTGCAATTTCTAATCAATGCATGCTAATTTTAAAAGTTCCATTGTTGAGAGCTTTAGGTATTTATTTTTTTGTTTTATATTGTCTTCCAGTCTCTGGAGTATTTGATGGCCTCTCATTTCACTTTGTTATTTGCAGATTCCTGGTGTCCCAGTGATTTACGGTCTCAGGAACTCGTTGTTTCTTGAGAAGCCCTCAACAAATCAACGTGAATTTGTCAAATTGACGGAAGAAAAGCGTTTGCATATGAGTGATTCGGAATGCCTAAAGTTACAAAAGATTAAATTAAAAGATACATCGGAAACTAATTCAACAGATTTGCCTGCCCACGATGATTCTGGTGACGAGTTTATTATCCCTGCACTTCCCACTGGGAGCAATATTGCAAGAGGAATTCTTATCAAGACAGATAATAGTAAATTTAAAAGAAAGCAAAGGTCAGGAGAATTTTTCCAGTCCACCTGTCTTTTCATATATGCACAAACCAAATGCACTTACATTACTATCCTGAGCAACACTTGTCATATCTTGCTGTGTCATGTTTAACTGGGTTTCAATGTTTTTTGTCAAATTAGAAATACTGTAAGGACAAACAACAGATGGACAATGTCTTGTGGAGGTGCATAAATTCCAAGCAATGAGATGAAGTTATGAGTTTACTAACTATTACTGGTGTTTTAACTCTTTACTATGATCTGAACTTTGTGTTCATGCTTTGTGAATGAGCAGTGACCCTCTTTTTCGCATTCTTAATAATTAGGAATATGTTTATTTAAGCTTCAATTATGAAGTTCTCAATATGTGTACCATTTGTGCATATACATGTACTTTTTATGCCAGAGGATTATGAATCAAATACTTCTGTATGTCTGCTTGTATCATATTTATGTCCAATTGTTAGATATTATAGTCCCACATTGGGTAGTTGGCTAGTTTTGTATTTTGTTCCTCCTATATATAGGAGATATTGTACTCGGTTATTTCTCAATTCAATATTGTACTTAGTTATTTCTCAATTCAGTATTCAGTATTGTTTTCATATCTCTCTGATTTATTTTAACATGGTATGAAAGCCAATTATACAAATTTTATTCTCTTAAATTTCTCCATCCAAAAAAAAACCCCAAATTCCAAAAAAAAAACTCTTCTTCAACCTCCCGACTGTTGAAGACTTCTTCAACCTCCTTCTTCATCTCCGGAATCCCGACCATCCTACTGCTTCGACGACTGCCCTCTGTCCTCGTCGTCACTAGCCGCCCCTCACAAACCCTAGCCGCCTCCTATCCTCTCTCACCTCAATCTTTGTAACCCTACTTTTGTTGTAGGTACTTGAATCTCAACAAATTCTTTGTAACCCTACTTCAGTATTATTATTATTGGAAAAAAAAAAACCGAAAAAATCCCCCCAAAAAACCGAAAAAAACCCGAAAAAGAAAAGAAAAAAACTTCTTGCAGGTACTTGAATCTCTCATGGAGCCTCAATTTCATTAGTACCTTCCAGTCTCCACTGATTTCCTTCTTTCCTCTGCTAAGGATTGGACTGATTGGTCTGCTTCTGTTGAGGCCACTCTTCTCGGCCATTCTTTATGGGGTCACATTGATGGTTCCACTGTTCGCCCCAAAGATTCCGATACTACCGCTTCTGCTGCCGATAAGCAATTGATTCACACATCTCAAACTACTTGGGATGATCATGACCGTCGAGTTATTTCCTTCCTCATATTCTCTGTTGACCGTAGTCTTCGTGCTGATCTTCTTCGAGTTTGTCCTGCCAAGGCTCTTTGGAAACACTTGGTTACCCGGTATGTTCAGAATAGTGGGGCTCGTGAGTATCAACCCCTTGTTCAGTCCGTTTTTGATCGGCAGGGTGATCGCAGTATTCAGGAACATTACATAGCCATGCGCAATATCTGGTGCGAATTATAGCAACTAGAGAACAGTGAGGTGCATGTCACTCGTGAACGTCGTCAGTTTATGTTCTTCATGATGAGTCTTCGACCAGAATATCAGTCTTTATGCAGTCAATTGATCAATTGGGATCCGGTCCCTCGTCTTGAAGCTACTATTACTGAGCTTGTTGCTGAAGAAATCCGGTTAAGTGCTCTCCCAACTCCTACTTCTCACTCATCCTCTACCAGTGAAAGTGTCCTTGCCGTTGCTCATCGTCCATCCTTCTCACGCAAGCCTCGCCCCAGCTCTACACCTACTCCTTCTGTCCATCGCAGTGTTCTTGATCGTCGTTCCCATTGCACCCACTGTCAGCGGGATGGTCACTCATAGTAACTACTTTATTCTTCATCCTCAGCTCCTAGCTCAGGCACAGCAGCGCAGACAGCAACAAGGTTTACCTCCTCTCCGCACACCTGGTGCGATGGTCGTCACTCCAGCCATGCCTTCTCATGCTCGCTATGATATTCCACAACACTGTCTAGCTCAGCTGGATCTTCAGAACTCGGATCAGTCTATCAGTGCTGGTTCATCTGCCCCTGCTTTCTCTGTCACTCCTGGTATGTCTTCTTCCTGACTTTTAGATTCTGGTACTTCACATCATCTCACTAGCAATTGTACACTTCTCACCACTTGCACTCCACTTACCTCTCATTTACCGTCACTTTACACTGCCGATGGTTCACTACTTCTCACTACACACTCTGGATCTATTAACACTCTCACTTTACCTTTTGTCCTTTATGCCCCTCGTTTATATACGAACCTTATTTCCATTAGTGCTTTATGTGATAGTGGCCTTACCGTTACCTTTACTTCTTTGGACTGTACCATACAGGATCCTCGGACTGGTAATATGATTGGACGCGCTAGCAGACATGGACGTCCATATTATCTAGATTTTCTTCATTTTTATGATTCCACTTCTAGTTTTGCTGCTGTTGTCAGTTCTGATGCCGATTTGTGGCACAAACGCTTAGGTCACATTAGTGCGTCTCGTTTGAAAGATTTGGTACTTGATGCTTGCGTTCAGCTACACCATTCTGCTCATGGGTGTGGGGGACATGATTGCTGAAAAAGAGTGCCATGGGACTGAAGAATCGATTGCATAGTAGCAGAGGTGTACTCACGAGCACCATCTGAGCGAAAAGTTTTGATACGAACCCCAAACTGGGTGTGAACTATGGTCGTAAAGAATCGGTAAATGTCAGGTATCTCAGAACGTTGGCGCATAAGAAATACCCATATGTGTAGTGAAATCATCGATGAAACTAACATAATAGAGAGAACCTTTTTGAGAAGGTGTGGGAGATGGACCCCATATGTCAGAGTGAATAAGTTGAAAAGCATGAGTAGAATGAGAAGTGCTTTTATTGTTAAAAGGGAGGGCTAAGTGTTTTGCCAACTTACAACCCTGATAAACAGATAATGAAGTAAAATTAAAACGACCGAGAGCACCACTACGAACCAAATCTTTCAAACGAGATGCACTAATGTGACCTAAGCGTCTGTGCCACAAATCGGCATCGGAACTGACAACACCAGCAAAACTAAAAGTGGAATCATGAGCATGAAGAAAATCTAGATAATATGGACGTCCATGTCTGCTAGCGCGTCCAATTAT
Organism: Hemerocallis citrina; assembly: GCA_017893485.1. Taxonomy (NCBI): domain Eukaryota; kingdom Viridiplantae; phylum Streptophyta; class Magnoliopsida; order Asparagales; family Asphodelaceae; genus Hemerocallis; species Hemerocallis citrina. The sequence goes on from JACEHZ010000703.1 coordinate 293,099, forward strand.
ATTACCAGTCCGAGGATCCTGTATGGTACAGTCCAAAGAAGTAAAGGTAACGGTAAGGCCACTATCACATAAAGCACTAATGGAAATAAGGTTCGTATATAAACAAGGGGCATAAAGGACAAAAGGTAAAGTGAGAGTTGGAGTGTTAATAGATCCAGAGTGTGTAGTGAGAAGTAGTGAACCATCGGCGGTGTAAAGTGACGGTAAATGAGAGGTAAGTGGAGTGCGAGTGGTGAGAAGTGTATAATTGCTAGTGAGATGATGTGAAGCACCAGAATCTAAAAGTCAGGAAGAAGACATACCAGGAGTGACAGAGAAAGCAGGGGCAGATGAACCAGCACTGATAGACTGATCCGAGTTCTGAAGATCGAGCTGAGCTAGACGGTGTTGTGGAATATCATAGCGAGCATGAGAAGGCATGGCTGGAGTGATGACCATCGCACCAGGTGTGCGGAGAGGAGGTAAACCATGTTGCTATCTGCGCTGCTGTGCCTGAGCTAGGAGCTGAGGATGAAGAATAAAGCAGTTACTATGAGTATGACCATACCAATGACAGTAGGTGCAATGGGAACGACGATCAGGAACACTGCGATGGACAGAAGGAGTAGGTGTAGAGCTGGGGCGAGGCTTGCGTGAGAAGGATGGACGATGAGCAACGGCAAGGACACTTTCACTGGTAGAGGATGAGTGAGAAGTAGGAGTTGGGAGAGCACTTAACCGGGTTTTTTCAGCAACAAGCTCAGCAATAGCAGCTTCAAGACGAGGGACCAGATCCCGATGGATCAATTGACTGCATCAAGACTGATATTCTGGTCAAAGACTCATCATGAAGAACATAAACTGATGACGTTCACGAGTGACATGCACCTCACTGTTCTCTAGCTGCTGTAATTCGCATCAGATATTGCGCATGGCTGTGTAATGTTCCTGAATACTGCGATCACCCTACCGATCAAGAACGGACTAAACAAGGAGCTGATACTCATTCTGAACATACTGGGTAACCAAGTGTTTCCAAAGAGCCTTGGCAGGACGAACTCGAAGAAGATCAGCACGAAGACTACGGTCAGCAGAGGATATGAGGAAGGAAAAAACTCGACGGTCATGATCATCCCAAGTGGTTTGAGATGTGTGAATCAATTGCTTATCGGCAGTGGAAGCGGTAGTATCGGGATCTTTGGGGCGAACAGTGGAATCATCAATGTGACCCCATAATGAATGGACGAGAAGAGTGGTCTCAACAGAAGCAGACCAATCAGTCCAATCCTTAGCAGAGGAAAAAAGGAAATCAGTGGAGACTGGAAGGTACTGACGAAATTGCTCCATGAGAGATTCAAGTACCTGCAAGAAGTTTTTTCTTCTTTTTTTTCGGTTTTTTTTTTAAAATAATAATAATACTGAAGTAGGGTTACAAAGGATTTGTTGAGATTCAAGTACCTACAACAAAAGTAGGGTTACAAAGATTGAGGTGGGAGAGGATAGGAGCCGTTCAATACCCCGAGTGGCGGAAAGCTATTGCAGAGGAGTTCAGTGCCTTTGATCAGACTGGTACTTGGGATGTTGTTCCACTGCCTATGGGTGTTCAGCTTGTTAGCTGCAAGTGGATCTTTTAAAAGGTCAAATATCGACCTGATGGCTCCATTGAGCGGCACAAGGCTCGTCTAGTTGTCCGGGAATTTACTCAGGAGCATGGCATTGATTATAATGAGACTTTTGCCCCAGTGGCTCAGATGACTACAGTTTGCACTCTTCTTGCTGTTGCCGCCGTTCGTCAGTGGCCGCTATACCAGTTGGACGTAAAAAATGCTTTTCTTCATGGCACCTTATCTGAAGTAGTTTATATGCATCCTCCTCCTGGCCTTACTACTCGTCATGTTTGTAGACTTCGCTGTGCTATATAAGGTCTGAAACAGGCTCAGCGAGCCTGGTTTGAGTGTTTTCGGCTTGTCATCACCATGGTTGGCTTTTGTCAGAGTTCACAGGACCATTCAATGTTTATACGGTCATCACCACAGAGGATGGTACTTCTACTACTATATGTTGATGATATGATCATTACTGGGGATGACTTCGCCGGCATTGCATCCACCCAGAAATACCTTCATCAGCAGTTTTATATGAAAAACCTTTGTAAGCTACGTTACTTTCTGGGTTTAGAGATTGCTCATGGATCTCAGGGGATACTTATTTCTCAGCAGAAATACACATCAGATATTATTTCCGCTGCATGTCTCTCTGACAGTCAATCAGCTGATACACCCTTAGAGCTTCATGTGAAGCTTCGTCCCACAGATGGTGAGCTCCTTCCCGATCCCACTAGATACAGGCAGATTGTTGGACAGCTTGTCTACTTATGCATAACCAGACCCGATATTGCTCATGCAGTTAGTATTGTCAGTCAGTTTGTTTTCGCTCCTACATCAGTTCACTACAGTGCTCTTCTTTGGATCCTCAGATATCTTTGGGGCACTATCACTCGCTTATTATTCATGCCTTCTATATCTAAACTAGAGCTCAGTGCATTTTCTGATTCAGATTGGGCAGCTGATCCGACTACCAGAAGGTCTACCACAGGTTTCTGTCTATTTCTTAGTGATTCGCTGATCTCATGGCGGAGCAAGAAACAGACAGTTGTTGCATGTTCTTCCACCGAGGCTGAGTACAGAGCAATGGCAGCTACTACTAGAGAGATTGTTCATATTCGTTGGCTGTTATTAGATATGAGTGTCACTCTTACAGGAGCTACTCCACTTTATTGTGATAACCGGAGTGCATTGCATATTGCAAGCAACCCGGTCTTTCATGAGCGAACGAAGCATATTGAGATTGATTGTCATTATGTTCGTGAGCGTTTTGAGTGGCAGGGACCATCTCTCTCCATTCTGTTACCTCTTCCCAGCAGACTGCAGACTTCTTCACCAAATCCCATACTGTTCAGAGATTCCGACACTTAGTAGGCAAACCTCACATTGTTTGACCCATCGTGAGTTTGAGAGGAGATGTTAGATATTATAGTCCCATACTGGGTAGTTGGCTAGTTTTGTATTTGGTTCCTCCTATATATAGGAGATATTGTACTCAGTTATTTCTCAATTCAATATTCAGTATTGTTTTCATATCTCTCTGATTTATCTTAACACCAGTAAGCTAGGCTCACACACATATGTTACTCATCTAGGAACCTGGATATAAAATGACCTACAGATAGCACTTCATTGTTTTACCTACAGATAGCACTTCATTGTTTTATGCTTAAATAGATTCGAGTGGTTCTAGTGTGCATTACTTTCTTTAGTTAGAAAACCACCTGAATCTTTTGTGGCTCTTGTTTGATTGGTTTCTGATCTATTGGGTATGACACGCCCCTCTTTTGCTCTTGTATTTGTAAATAGGTTGTCAGTTCCAATTCTGAGGGTGATATGAGATGGAATCCATCTGAGGGACAGCCAACGCAATAAGTTTTAGCAAATCCTTTTATGTACGTTTGTCCCCCCCCCCCCCCCCATATGGTGGTAGAATGCTGATGTTTGATTGGGTTTTTTCTCCTCTCATACTGTAATATTTTTTGTTTCGCACTTGATGTATAGATTTCTTTGCCCTTCCAGCTTGTATTATTTTCATCTTTTAAGTCATACCCTGCATAATCAATATAGCAATTTGAAATGTTCTCAAGTGCTTGAACTGGCCACATATACCTTCGGTCAGCTAACTTCGTCTCCAAACTTCTAATGTACAAACTGGAGCTTTTATGAAATTTTAGAAATGTTACTGTTATAGGTTATATTCAGAAATAGTTACAGAAGTTCTTATTCTTGAAAAAGTTGAATATTGTTAGCGTTCGTATAGTGAATAGACATATATCATTTAGTTGGTGACAGTACTGTTAAAATTATCTTTCATTTTACATACAAAAATAAGATCAGTATCTTTGTTTATGTGAAAGCCATCACTTCATTCCGATCAGTATTGTAGTGTAGAGAATAGGATCATTTGTCTAGCATATTTGTAGTATTGACCGACTTCACTCTGTACCGACCTTAAGGTAGGTATAGACGTCTAGTTAAGGGCAGTGGATATTGTGCACTGCTCTCAAAAGACTTGCTGTTTCTTTTCTTTTTTTTACAATTAGTGAATTCAGTTATGATATTTGCATTTCTGCTAATCATGATAAACTTTGTGACAGAAGCTGTCTAAGTGGACCTGCCATGTTTGAAACATGATGCAAGTTTTTGAGGAAATTATAACTGGTGTAATTGCTCCACGGTTTTATGATTAATAGATATTTCTTATACTTAATAGTTGTTCATCTGTTAATCGTGTACCCATATTCTCTTCGTTGTATTAGTACTGGTGAGAGTCGAGTAATCCTTCAGATGTAAATTATATTTTGCAGGGCCCAAATCCACTTTCATGTAAGAAAAAGAAAGGGAAAAAAGACAGCAAAGATGACTCAGCTTCACAGAATCATGTAAGTTATCGTTAGCTTGCACATCTAGTAATTTTTCCCTTCGCTGCACCCCCCCTTCCCCCTCCTCTCTCTCTCTCTCTGTACTTTTAAATTTTATCTTTTGTTTGAGCCTTTTCAGCTCAGTAGGTCAGATGTAATACATGTTCTCTATCCGTCAGCTGAAGCATATTTAGGCTTATTTTTAAGTATTAACCTTCTGCATTTTAGCATCCCAAAGATGCCAAAACGACTCGAATGATCAACTTTTAAATTTGTTCGTGCTTAAGAATCGCTACAAGTTGTTTAGATGTTTGTAACTGTATTAGTATCACTTGTTGCATGGACTCATGTTATGCAAATGATCAGCATATTGTTTTGGAAAGTAACTGAGCCGGCATAGTATCATTCATCAACTTAACATTATGTAACCGAGACATCTGCAGGATGGAGAGACAGGTGGTGTTGCAAAGAGAAAGAAGACTAGGAAATGCAAACGAGCTCAGTAGGATGGATAGCTAGAAGAGCCTGCAACTTAGCCTTGGGCATTGCGAGGCAGATTGAAGTTGAACCCGAAAACAATGAGAGTATTGTTTAATTTGCCAGGCCGATTTTGTTAGGGATTAGGCTTTAAGTTGATGATGATGTAAAAGTATTATTGGAAAATGAGTATTTGTAGAAATTGACATTTATCATAACTTCAAATATGTTCCACCAAAGTGGGATGTCCTTCTATTTATATTCTTTTATGTTACAACTATTTAAATTATAATTAACTTATTTGTTACTTTGCTCATTGTAAGCTGTTGAAATTTAATTTTCATACCTATAATGTGTTCATTCTTTCTTTTATGGTAAAGCTTAGTTGCCTGAGAGCATCCACTATCGTGTGCTATAAACCTAAAAATTGAAAATTTGAGAAAAAATTCGCCACTATCGTCTGCTATAAACTTATTTTATAGTCGACTCGTGAAATAGCACATGCAAAATATAGAAGTGTCTGTTAAAAATTTGGAATTGTTTGGAATATAAAATTCTAAAAGACGAAAGATCTTCCGTTTGTAGGGTTGATCGGTCAAAATTTGAATCTTCTTCTGTCTCTCTTTAAAAAAAAAATATTAAAATGATTTTCGTCCCACTTTTTTTTTTTTTTTTTTTTTTTTTCTTCCGTCATTTTTAAATGGAAAAGAGGCACTTTTAAGAGAGGGCATATTTTTTTTTTCAAAAAAAAATAAAATTTCCCCCAGACGGAAGATCTTAATCCGTCCGGGTAATTTTTTTATTTTTTTAAATTCGTCGCGTGACCAGACTTCGGGCTAATTTTTTTTTATATATTTTAAATTATTGTCAAACGGAACACCATCTTCCGTCTATTTAATTTGGGGTATTAAAAATTTTAATTCTTTTATTAGACGGAGAATGTTATACCGTCGATCCAAATTTTAGCTTCAACGATAGTGGCATAATTCATTCATTTCTAAAAGCCAAATGCCACATACCTAAAATATAGCATGAACGATAGTGGATGCTCTGAGAGGAAAATTATTCACCACATCATGTTGATATGTTTGAGTTATTGTTGTATGATTACAATTCAGAGTCGCATTTATAAAAGGTTGGCTTCAATTCAGAGTTTTTTTTTTTTTTTGATTAAAAGATGACCCTTCAATTCAGAGTTGCATTTATAAAATGCTGGCCTCGATTTATTTGAGCTATTTGAGTTATGATAACTAGTATCATGCACGTGCGATGCACGTGGAGGAAGGAGGAGACAAAAAAGGCAAAAAGGAAAATAATTTCCAAACTGATCCACTGACAAAAATATTTACCAAAGTGGTCCACTTTCGCACGTGCACGCGGGGAAGAAGGAAAAAGACAAAAAAGGAAAATAATTTCCAAACTGATCCACTGCCGAAAGTATTTACCTACCTGGTCCACTTTCGAAAATATTTACCAAAATGAGCCATCTGGCTTCAAAATGACAAAAAAAAAAAAAAAAAAAATTAATGACAAATACCACTAAGGCCTTCTCCCATTATAATAGTAGAGATATAGAATGTATGTTTAATAATAATATAATTTTTTTTTGTCTTATAACTCAAAAACTAGAAGCTGAAGACTTTTATTAATTGCGGTTACATCAAACCAAACCCTACAAGAACTTCAACGAGATAAACTGACAAGGCGGCTACGAAAAGCAAACAACTAGCTCAAGCAACAGCGAAGAAGGGAACTACTAGCCATGCAAACATCTTAACCTAACAAAAACAAACTAACAAGTCGGAATACACTTCTTGCAGTGAACTGTGCACTTGGGACTAGGAAAATGCTTCTTCTCAACGTCGTCCAGACTCAAGCTTGGGCACTTCCTGTAGCACATCACCTTCCTCTTGATGCATTGCTCCTGAGTGATGCAAACGCTTCCCGAGTCACTAAAGTGCATGAGCTCAAGCTTCATGTCATCGTCATAGAGGACTTCGTTGGGGAATAATGCAGCCTTTCTTCCTCCTTCTGCAGTTAGGATTTCATCATCGCGGGATGGGGGCCTCCCGTCGGGCCTGGCTCGAATGCTTTTGCTTGAAAGATCTTCTACAGTTCTCGACGCTGTATTTGCGATTGAGGTCGCGAGCAAGGCCAAGATCAAGCAAGCAGCAGTGTTCATGATTGGACTGTAAGATTGTTACTAGTAAGATGAGATGAAAAGATGAGGTAAGCTTAGCTGGTTATATATAGTAGGATTGGAGGCCGTTATGCTTAGAGTTACTTCAAGGTGATTGTGATGTGAGCAAACTAATTAGGTGAAATGAGAGATGCATGCAATTCTGAGAAAACATGCATGGAGAGCGTGAGTTTTGTTAATTATAGATTGGGCTTTGTTAATTAGGCCCCCAACAAATGCTTCTACTCGATTTTGGGCCCAAGCCCAGTAAAATTAATCAAAGATTATAGAAAGTTTCTTCTATTAAAAACTGAAAACATTTAATTAAATAAATCAAAGTAATTTCAAGTTTTCTCCTCCTTCTAGAATTCTACCTTAGAAATGATAAGTATACTAGTACAAGAATTACTAGAAACATACACCAAAGTCACCAAAAATATCTTATTATATATTACCTTTACTAACGTATTCTAGAATTATCCAAAAATATCTTATTATCTTTACTAGGGTATTGACCTAGCCATAATGCACCATAATATACGCCTGGAATTACTATTATGATTCTAGTAAAATATTGACTTGAAATTGAGATCAAAGTTTGAAGGTGGTATATTGATTAATAGATAGACTCCTAACAGAGGATTCCAGCCAAAATAATATTATACGAAAATCAAATCCACATAACGTGGATATTCTTTCTACCATTGAAAATATACGGTAGCAAGGTTTTTTTTTTTTTTTTTTTTTTTTTTTTTTTTTTTTTAGGGAAAATGTAGAATCTGACTATTAAGTTTTATTAATAAGAGTTTAACGAAACAAATTTAGAGTACTGGGCCCAAGTACAACCTACAGACATAAAATAAAATATACGGTAGCAAGTTAGAACTAACACATGTCTGAACGATCTTATGGCTGCTAGACGTACTAGAAGGGCTTTGCAATTAGGTCTAGTTCCCGAAAAAGGTTCTTAATTATGTTGAGTCGTTAACGTAATTCACCACATTCGCTGAGCCACTTGAAACCACGCAGTATGTGTTGTCTCGGATAATGAAATCTCATAACGATAAGATACCCAATTTTCAACCAGTTGATCATGTCATATTCATTTCCAGACAAAGATATAAAATCATTGCAGAAAAAAAGGCATGCAGTTTGATATGTTAGACTAACTCTACTATTTTAATGGGAGAGTAGGGATTGTAAACAAACAAATCCTAATTTTGTAACTGAACAAACCGTGCAATATACGACCAAACTAAATCCACCAAACATACCCGTATGATGCACGTGCAGCACCTAAAAAAGAAATATTTTACCAAATGCCCCCATTAAAATGTGAAAAATAGCATTTACCCCCACTATTTTTAAAAACTAAGAAATACTCCTATCTCTAATATTATAATGGGAGAAGGCCTTAGTGTCATTTGTAAATATTTTGTCAATCTACCAACTCGTGCAATACACGTGCATAACTATTATAAAGGAGGTTCAAGTTCAGATTATGCCTACATTTTTATTTTAAAAAATTATATTTATTATAAATTCCTAGTCTGTTTAGTGTAACTCTTTAATTAGTAGTCTATCAGCTATTATCATCATACTTAATTAAAAACATAAATAAATTAATAAATAAATTTTTTTGGATATCAGGATAGATCGAGTCAAATAATTAATTAATTAATTAACGACTTGTACTTCTTTTAAAGACAAAAAATACAAAACCTGATAGACTAGACGACTAGTAGCTTCTTTAATCATTCTTATATTAATCTGCCCATTTGCAGTACATGCATAAATTATTAAGTTCTCTAGAATTGAATTAATTAATTTACAAATTCAAATTGACGAAGTACATTAGTACATATATAAATGGTCTTGGTAGATTATTGTCTATTAGATCGATCTTTGAGATTAACTTGCTCATCCAAGAATCGAATAACTAGTTTGAAATATTAAATGTGATTAATCTTTATAATAAAACACAAAGAAATCTATTAACTGGCTCACCTTCAAACACCTCAAAATCAAAGACCCAAATCAAACTCACAAAATCAATTCCCAACTTTAGCTAGGAGAGGGACTAGTTAATGTTGTACGATTTACTGAGTAATTGTTTTCTGTGGTTCCGTTCTAGAAATAGATAGATGTTATATATTTATAATATTTGTTTCGTTAATTTTTTATCAAAAAAAAAAAAAAAAAAATCCATTCCCAACCCTCCAACAAAAAGTTTCTTCCCAAAACTCAAATTTAAATATCCAAAACGACTTATTTATTTATTTAATTATTTCTTTTTCTATATTTGGAAACATGAATTTTTATTTACAACTAATTATTATCATACTATTCCAACTTGAGCTACATAATTATTGATTTCCTATTTAAAAGGCTTTTCATATGCTGTATCGTTCTGAAGACGTGCCGTAGGTACGTGCCCACGGACAAATCTAGTACTCTTACATGTAAGCACGATGTTTTGTTGTAATATACTATATCTCAATCGAAGGATGTATATTTTACGAAGATAATTTGCATAAATATTCACTTTAGAACGCATTTAGTCTGTTTGATAATTTCATCATCTTCACATGTATACTTTATAGTTAAACTTGAAATTAACTAAAGAACTTAGAATTATATATTCAGTTGGTGGATAGCAGGCCAACTAATTAAATATGATATTGAAGGAAGAGTTCAAGAGTCCCACATTGCCGACATATTGCAGTTTGAATGATGAAAAAGAGTACGTAGAAGAAGAAGAAAAAAACAGAAAAGAACGCCATAATTTGCACGTGGTACTCTGCATATATATATACTAGTATCATGCACGTGCGATGCACGTGGGGAAAGAAGGAAAAAGGAAAAAAAAAGGAAAATAATTTTCAAACTGATCTACTGTCGAAAATATTTACCAAACCGGTCCACTTTCGCACGTGCATGCGGAGAAAGAAGGAAAAAAGAAAAAAAAGGGAAAATAATTTCCAAACTGATCCACTTCCGAAAATATTTACCAAACTGGTCCACTTTCAAAAATATTTACCAAAGTGGGTCATTTTGTCAACACGTGCGCTGCACGTGTTGGCTTCAAAATGACAACAATGACAGATGACACTAACCCCTTCTCCCATTATAATAGTAGAGATATATATATATATATATATATATACATATATATATATATATATATATATATATCAAGGTAAATGAATATGAATAATGAAAGCACGAGTAATTACTTAAGAAATATTGACAAGTTCATTTTTAGTGTTTTTTGTTTGCCCTTTATTTTTTATTAGCTAACTGAATGTGAAAATGTATAATGTATTATGATGCGGTGTGAATCTGGGATACGTGTGGTTGCACCAGGTGTGAGTTCTCTGCTCGATTTGTATTTGAAGGAGAAAGCTTCTTCAGAGACGACCCTCGGCTGGCCGAGCGGTACCTGCGACGGGCTGGTAGTGAGGTGGATGTCTGGGCTCGGATCTGGGGGCTCGGATCCGAGGTCTTGTGTACCTGCAGACGGTCTCGAAACACCGGGGTTGGTCCCGGTGGCAGACCCTCCGACGATCTAGTCAGTCACTTAAGATATAGCAACAGTAACTAGGGTTTTGTGGAGGAAAGATTGATTACCCTTGAAGAAAGGAGAGGACCTGGTATTTATAGGAGATTCCAATCGGGTCCAGACCTGTTTGGGGCTGGGCCGGACCCGGTTACCCGATTGGTCGAAGCGGTGGAAAGTCGGGCGGTATAGGGCTGATGTGGCAGGCACCGGAGTGGTTTCCGGGCTGACGTGGTAGAGCTCCGGGCGGTTTTCCGGTGCTGACGTGGCAGATCTGAAGGATCAGAAAGGACGCGTATCCTGAGGGGATCCAGTGGCTCAGGGTGAGCCACGTTTTATTCCTGACCCATATCACAAGCCCCACACTCCCGCAGGGTTGGGTGATCCAGCAGTGCGGGGGTGACTCCTGGTCCTCAGGGGAAGGGCAGATGGGTAAGAGGTGGGATCTGTTGTTTCCCGAAGATGGCCAGGGGCAGGAGGAATGGACCCCTCGTTGGATGTGCGGGAGGTGAAGTTTTTTAGGAGGGGGGAGCCGGTAGTGCGCATGCCGAGCTCACGAGGTCGGTGGCCGAGCTTGAGGGGTCGGCGGACGAACTCTACGGGTCGGCGGACGACCGACTCGCTAGTCGGAAGAGCGAGGGGTCGTCCAGGCCATCCGATGAGGCTCGTTTTGTCGAGCGATGGGGATCGGCGTCCGAGGTCATGAGGTTGGCGCCATGGTGAGTGTGTTTGGGTCGGCAGTCGGTCTCATGGGGTCGGTTGGACGAGACCTAAGGGATGGCGGACGACCGCCTCGCTAGTTGGAAGAGCGATGGGTCGGTGTCCGAGGAGGCGAGACTTGAGCTCCGATTTGAGCGACGAGTCTCTGCTGGGAAAGGAGAAGTGGCTCGAGCTTCGATCCGAGCTCCGAGTGTCTACTGAGAAGGGGGGAGGGGCTTGGTTCGAATTTCGATCCGAGCGTCGAGCTCCATACTGAGAAAGGGGAAGTAGCCTGGCTCGAGCTTTGATCCGAGCGTCGAGCCTCCACTGAGGAAGAGGGGGTAGCCTGGCTCGAGCTCAGGGGGTCGGTGGACGAGACCGAAGGGTCGGCGGACGAGACCTAAGGGTCGGTGGATGAGACCTAAGGGTCGGCGGACGAGACTGTCAGGGTCGGCGGACGACTGCCTCGCTAGTTGGAAGAGCGTGGGGTCGTCCAGGCCATTCGATGGGTCGTTGTCCGAGGTCAGGAGATTGGCTTGACGAGTGCCTCGTTAGTTTAGAGGAGTGAGGGGGGAGGTGAGACTCGAGCTCCGATCCGAGCGCCGAGTCCCCTCTGGGGAGGACGAGTGGCTCGCGGTTCTATCCGAGCGCCGAGCCCCTTATGAGAAAAGCGAAGGCGATCTGGCTCGAATTTCCATCCGAGGGTCGAGCCCCACCTGTTGAAGGAGAAGGTGGCGTGGCTCGACTTTTCATCCGAGCGTCGAGCCCTATCTGTGAAAGGAGAAGGTGGTATGGCTCGACTTTTCATCCGAGCGTCGAGCCCCCTCTGTGAAAGGAGAAGGTGGTATGGCTCGACTTTTCATCCGAGCGTCGAGCCCCCTCTGTGAAAGGAGAAGGTGGTATGGCTCGAACTTCCATCCGAGCGTCGAGCCCCTCCTGTTGGAGGAGAAGGTGGTATGGCTCGAAGTTCCATCCGAGCGTCGAGCCCCACCTGTTGGAGGAGAAGGTGGTGTTGCTCGAATTTCCATCCGAGCGTCGAGCCCCTCCTGTGAAAGGAGAAGGTGGTATGGCTCGAACTTCCATCCGAGCGTCGAGCCCCACCTGTTGGAGGAGAAGGTGGTATGGCTCGAATTTCCATCCGGGCGTCGAGCCCCACCTGTTGGAGGAGAAGGTTGTCTGGCTCGAACTTCCACCCGGGCGTCGAGCCCCACCTGTTGGAGGAGAAGGTGGGATGGCTCGAATTTCCATCCGATTTCCATCCGAGCGTCGAGCCCCACCTGTGAGAGGAGAAGGTGGTATGGCTCGAAGTTCCATCCGAGCGTCAAGCCCCACCTGTGGAGGAGAAGGTTGTATGGCTCGAACTTCCACCCGGGCATCGAGCCCCACCCGTTGGAGGAGAAGGTGGGATGGCTCGAATTTCCATCCGAGCGTCGAGCCCCACCTGTGAGAGGTGAAGGTGGCGTGGCTCGAATTTCCATCCTAGCGTCGAGCCCCACCTGTGAGAGGAGAAGGTGGTATGGCTCGAAGTTCCATCCGAGCGTCGAGCCCCACCTGTGAGAGGAGAAGGTGGTATGGCTCGAAGTTCCATCCGAGCGTCGAGCCCCACCTGTGGAGGAGAAGGTTGTATGGCTCGAACTTCCACCCGGGCGTCAAGCCCCACCCGTTGGAGGAGAAGGTGGGATGGCTCGAATTTCCATCCGAGCGTCGAGCCCCACCTGTGAGAGGTGAAGGTGGCGTGGCTCGAATTTCCATCCGGGCGTCGAGTCCCACTTGTTAAAGAAGAAGGTGGTTTGGCTCGATTTTCCATCCGAGCGTCGAGCCCCACCTGTGAAAAGGAGAAGGTGGTTTGGCTCGACTTCCTATCCGAGCGTCGAGTAACACCTGTTGAAGGAGAAGGTGGTTTGTCTTCGAGCTTCGACCCGAGCTTTTTGACTTGGCGCAATTTCGCAAATGTTGCTAGGGGGTGATTTCTGTCGGGCAAACAGGAAGGGGTAGTATTGGAATTTTATCCTCCCTGCTGATGTCATGGCGCAAAGATCAACGTTTGTTTAGCCGTTGGATCTTGTCAGATAAGATCTAACGGCTAGATGCTTATTTGCGAAAATCGAGGAGTCGTTGTCTACTTTAAAAACCCCCACCCCCCTCATTTTTCTTTTCACCTTATCGTTTATAATTCCCAACTTTCCAACTTTAGCGCAGGCATTTCGATCGCTGTTGGCGGATTCTTCGCAGAGAAGCGTAACTTTCAAAGCATCAAGTTAGTAATTCTCTTTTTTGACATGTCGCGTACTCAGTCTGGTTCCGAGGCTACTTCGTCTGGTCACTCGGAGATGGAGTCAGATTTGGAAACGTCATCGTCTCTGGGTAAGTACCAGGTTAAAGAGGAGGTTTTCTCCGAACCTGGCTCCGAGGGCGACAGTGACGTAGCTTTAATCGTGCAACCGCTGAGTTCTCGGAGGCTAGGGAAGGAGCCGATGGAAGAGGGCGGTGCGGACGAGGATAGTGATGATGATGAGGACGAGGAGTCGGATCAGGATGCTGGTGATGATGAAGAGGATGAGGAAGGAGAGCAGGGCGATACGGAGAGTGAGGAAGGAGAGGGTATTGGTGCGCCGGAGGCCGGCCACGGAGAAGATCTGCCTCCGTTGCCCCCCTTGTCGACGCCATCGCCCGAGCGCAAGCCTCGGCCACGTCGGAAGAAGTTAGTCCTCACCATCCCTCAAAGTCCTTCTTCTCCTGACGAGGATGCGCCGAGGACGGGCCTTGATGTTCCACCTGTTACCTTTCGAAATCCCGTGTCGATACGAATGTATCCCGATGATGTGAAAGACATTCAACCGATCCCTCCCGTGCCTGGAGAAAACACAAGGACGAAGATTCGTGCGGACAATACTCCCAGCGTCTTGAGACCGGAGTACCTGAATATCATCAGGGCTGCTTACTACATTCTGAGGGAGTACGAGCTCCTGCAGCTGAGCCCGGGTATTCGACCCACGACAGTGTTGGCTCCGGGCTACTGCATATTTTCGGAGCATGCCTTTATCTCGGGGCTGAGGTTCCCCCTGCACCCTTTTGTGAAGACGGTCTTGAACTGGGCGGAGTTGTCCCCCATGCAGTACGGCCCCAACTCTTGGAAGCAGCTCATCTGCTTCATCCTGAAGTGCCAAGAGAAAGGGGTGAGGCCGAGGCTTTCCTACTTCCGCGCCATCTTTAGTATTGGTTCGCTCGGAGATATTGAGGGCGTATTCTTCTTCACGCCGAGACCGAACAAAAGAGTGGTGCACGGCCACCCGGATTCGATTAAGAATTGGAGGGATAAGTATTTTGTCGTGAAGACCGAAGGGTCATGGGACATCCCGACTCAGTGGAATTTTGTGAAGCCGAAGCGCAAGCCCCCGAAGAGGAGTGAGTTAACTGCCAAGGAGTGGGGGAGGGTTGAACATATACTCAGGGGAGACAGCATCGCATGGCGTCGGGTGACCGAGGTTCACCTAGCGAGGGCCAGACTGAGTCCCGCTGACCCTAGTATGTTTCTTTCCTTATTTTTTCATCTTTCTGCCTTCGTGTTAACGTTTAGCCTTCCTTTTCTGTCTTGTTGTAGGGATGTCGACACAACAGGCCCAAGCCAAGCAGATTCTGCTCGCCGCTGCCGAGAAGACGAGGCAGGAGAAGAAGAAGAAAGAAGAGCAGGATCGCCTCGCTGCTGAGAAGCGGAAGCTTTCTGCTCAGCTTCCGCAAGCCGGAGGGCCTTCTAACGTGCCTCCCCCAGCGCCTGAGGAACAGCCTTTGGCGAAGAAGCAGAAGAAGCATCACCATTCGTCGCGGTCGGCTCGAGACCCAGCGGGGGGATCGGGGAAAACGGTTGAAGCCCCGTCACAACAGCTTCCCCCCGTACGTCCGAATGCGGCGGAGTTGGTGGGAAGGATGGCGACGATGCCCTTCGTCCCCGATTGGTCGATCCTGAAGGGCGACACAATTCTTGACGGACCCGTATCGATGGAGTTCGTCTCGAAGGCCATCACCGATCGGGATGGAATGGCCTTGGCGGTGCAGACGGCCGATCAGGCCTACATGCGCTGGGCCCAAGCGACCCTCTCGGTAAGTTGTCCGAGGCCCATCTGGTGAGTGGACTTGTAATTATTGCTAAGTTTGATTTTTTCTTGACAGTCGATGCTCCACGGTCAGCACTTCCACAAGTGTCTGGAGAAGGAGATCACATACGAGCGGAAGCAGAAGGAGAAGTTCCTTCGGGAACTGACCAAGGCGACGGACGACTTCAAGGAGGCTCGGGACATGGTGGTAGTTCACGAGGCCTAGATAGAGTCCTTGGACAAAATTCATAAGCAGGACCGAGAGGACCTACTGAAAAAGATCGCGGCCGAGGCGGCGGAGAAGGAAAAGGCGCAGAAGGCCGTGGCGGACTTGGAGGCAGTCTTGGGGGAGACATTGGTGACGGCGCAAGACGAGGCTTATGAGCAGGCCAAGTCTCACTTCAAGTATATTTATCCTGAGTGCAACGTCGACCACCTCAGCTTCGGGTGGAAGCCGGACCTGCCTCCAACACCTGGTGGTGATGGTGACGACGGGGGCCACCACGAAGAAGAGGTGCACCCCGACCCTCAAGACTAGATGTTTTTTGTTTTTTTTTCTTTTTGTTGTAAATGCCCTCGGCGGACTGGCCACCGCAAATTTTGTATCGAACTTTTTGAAATGGAATGAAATATGAAATTTTTGGGCCGACCCTAGAACACTTGCATTTTGTGATACTTGTATTTTTCTTTTGATAGAGGCTGGCTCGCCAACGAAAGTTGGCTCGGGACCGGGAGGCTGCCAAGAATTACTTTTTGAACAAGTCGAGAGAGCTCGGTCGAGAGGTGGCTCGTTTGAGAAAAATTGTAGCCGACCGGGACTGGTGGGTCATTGAGAAGGACTGGGCGGTCTCGGATACCTCTAGCGGGCGATCGGCCTCCGAATCTTCTCTTCGCGAAGCCGTCATAGAGAAAGAATTGGAGGTTCGCCAGCTGAAGCTCATACTGGGTGCCGGTCTTGTTGAAGAGGCAAGTAACTCCACTCCGGGGCGGTTGCTGCCGCCCTCGCCGGTTGCGACACAGCCGGATGATGCGGAGAGCTCGGTGGCGGGCACGTCTTCCTTGGTCGGAATGGCCGGGCGTCACAGGAGCCTCGAATTCGAGTTCCCGGCCGAGTGAGTGAGTTGAGAGCCTTCATTGTATTTGCGTTTTCGTTCATTGAGTTTGTAAGCAATGAGTAATGAATAAGATCATTTGTTCTCCGGAGCCTTGATTGCCTCGGATGCCGAGTGTAGTTGGCGTGAAATCTCCGAAGAGTCGCAATTGACGCGACTGCGTCAATAATCGCGACGTTTCGCCTTCCTAGGCATATTTATGGCGACGTTTCGCCTTCCGCCGTTTCACATTCCCAGGCGTAATAAATGAGGCCTCAGGGGGCTATATAATCGCCACCCCCCCTCAGTTTTCCATCAGTGAGCCATTTGACTCGGATGCCTGTCCATGGCGGGCGTCCACAAAATGTAATGTTTCCGAGCATCCCGGATCGGAGGCACACCGATCACCCTCGAACAATTCGGGGTACCGACCGTCAGGGCCATGGGACCCTGGGTTGTTCGTTGGTGAACGGTGGGCCGACCTATCGTTTGGGGTGTTCGGAGAAGTCCGAAGCTCGGTGGCTCTTCCGCCGCCCGGGAACAATTCGGGGTTTTGGGCTTTGTTCGAGCCGTAAACCCCGAGCTGTTCTTGGGCGACAGAGGGGTCGACTGATCTGTTCGAGTCGAGAGAGAGCCGCTAGTCTTTGGCCTCCCTGCCATCCTCGAACAGTTCGGGGTTTAGGTTTTGGCAAAAGCCGTAAACACCGAGCTGTTCGCGGGTGAGAGGGTGACCAATAATCCGACTCAAGGCTCGGGGCGTCTGCGGAAGGCGGATGCCTCAAAGCTTAAATAAAATTTTTTCCAACACTTGGTGAGTGAACAGGCGGAAGGCAGCGTCGAGCGTCTCCGCCGAGTGTTAAGGTCGCGGCGCCCTCGGAGAGGGGCACCCGCCTTGCTCGGGATCGACGCCGAGCTCCTGCACTTGTTCTCGTGGAGAGACGGTGCGGGAGTGGCTGGCGGATGTCGCCTCGAGTCTCGGTTGATGGCCTCCGAGGAGGTCAAACCGAGCGAGGGACGGGTGCCGAGCCCCCACAACGGTGAGAAAGACAACTGCAGGCGTAGCGTAGCCCCGCCGCTGAGCGTTCAGGTCGCGGTGCCCCCGGAGGGGACACCCGCCTTGCTCGGGGTCGGTGCCGAGCTCATGCACTTGTTCTCGTGGAGAGACGGTGCGAGAGTGGCTGGCGGATGTCGCCTCGAGTCTCGGTTGATGGCCTCCGAGGAGGTCAAACCGAGCGAGGGACGGGTGTCGAGCCCCCACAACGGTGAGAAAGACAACTGCAGGCGTAGCGTAGCCCCGCCGCCGAGCGTTCAGGTCGCGGTGCCCCCGGAGGGGACACCCGCCTTGCTCGGGGTCGGTGCCGAGCTCCTGCACTTGTTCTCGTGGAGAGACGGTGCGGGAGTGGCTGGTGGATGTCGCCTCGAGTCTCGGTTGATGTCCTCCGAGGAGGTCAAACCGAGCGAGGGACGGGTGCCGAGCCCCCACAACGGTGAGAAAGACAACTACAGGCGTAGCGTAGCCTCGCCGCCGAGCGTTCAGGTCGCGGTGCCCCCGGAGGGGACACCCGCCTTGCTCGGGGTCGGTGCCGAGCTCCTGCACTTGTTCTCGTGGAGAGACGGTGCGGGAGTGGCTGGCGGATGTCGCCTCGAGTCTCGGTTGATGGCCTCCGAGGAGGTCAAACCGAGCGAGGGACGGGTGCCGAGCTCCCACAACGGTGAGAAAGACAACTGCAGGCGTAGCGTAGCCCCGCCGCCGAGCGTTCAGGTCGCGGTGCCCCCGGAGGGGACACCCGCCTTGCTCGGGGTCGGTGCCGAGCTCCTGCACTTGTTCTCGTGGAGAGACGGTGCGAGCCGAGTCCCACGCTTGTAAGAGAAGCATGTTTGGACTCGCGATTTCATCCGGGTGTCGAATCCCATGCTTGTAAGAGAAGCATGTTTGGACTCGCGATTTGATCCGAGTGCCGAACCCCAGGCTTGTAAGAGAAGCATGTTTGGACTCGCGATTTGATCCGAGTGCCGAGCCCCACGCTTGTAAGAGAAGCATGTTTGGACTCGCGCTTTGATCCGAGTGCCGAGCGCTTTGATCCGAGTGCCGAGCCCCACGCTTGTAAGAGAAGCATGTTTGGACTTGTGCTTTGATCCGAGTGCCGAGCCCCACGCTTGTAAGAGAAGCATGTTTGGACTCGTGCTTTCATCCGAGTGCCGAGCCCCACGCTTGTAAGAGAAGCATGTTTGGACTCGCGATTTGATCCGAGTGCCGAGCCCCACGCTTGTAAGAGAAGCATGTTTGGACTCGCGATTTGGTTCGAGTGCCGAGCCCCACGCTTGTAAGAGAAGCATGTTTGGACTCGCGATTTGATCCGAGTGCCGAGCCCCACGCTTGTAAGAGAAGCATGTTTGGACTCGCGCTTTGATCCGAGTGTCGAGCCCCACGCTTGTAAGAGAAGCATGTTTGGACTTGCGCTTTCATCCGAGTGCCGAGCCCCACGCTTGTAAGAGAAGTATGTTTGGACTCGCGATTTGATCCGAGTGCCGAGCCCCACGCTTGTAAGAGAAGCATGTTTGGACTCGCGATTTCGTCCGAGTGCCGAGCCCCACGCTTGTAAGAGAAGCATGTTTGGGCCGAGCCCCAGATCCGAGTGCCGAGCCCGTGAGGTATCCTTTATCTTTTTACAAGAAATGGAGTCTTAAGCTTGTTTTAAGGAAGCTGACGTTTTACAATATATGCTTGTTACAGACAAGTCTAGGCACGACGTGCCGTTTACAGGACTTTACAAAAGACTAGGCCCAACGTGCCGAGTACAATTATATTTTTCACGGAGGCTACTCTCCTAAGAACTTAATCAAGTGTTCCGCATTCCAGGGCCTCTTGACAGGCTTGCCGTCGGTGTCGGTCAGGCGATAGGTACCCGGTCGTACGACCTCTGAAACCTTATAAGGGCCCTCCCAGTTTGGTGCCAACTTCCTTTTCTGGCCGGGGTTGGATACTGCCAGTTTCCGGAGGACAAGATCTCCGAGAGCAATGTTTGTTGGACGCACCTTCTTGTTGTAGAACCTCTCGATTCTTTGCTAGTAGATGTTCCTTCTGATGGATGACTTCTCCCTGACTTCGTCAATGAGGTCCAGGTCTGCTCGTAGTTGCATGGAGTTGCTTGCTTCGTCAAAAGCCATAATTCGGGGAGAGGGAATACCTATTTCCATGGGAATGACGGCCTCAGCGCCATACGTTAAGTTGAAGGGTGACTCCCCTGTCGGGATTCTTTTTGTTGTTCGGTGGGCCCAGAGAACGCTTGCCAGTTCGTCGACCCATAACCCTTTTGAGGAATTGTCGAGCCGCTTCTTGAGTCCGTCGAGGATCTGACGATTCGCGTTCTCTGCCTGTCCGTTGGATTGGGGATGGCATACTGAAGAGAAGCGCTGCTGGATACCGAGGTCTTCGTAGAACTTGCGAAAATGCTTGCCTGCAAACTGGGTCCCGTTATCTGTGACGAGCACTTGGGGGATCCCGAACCGACAGATAATGTGTTTCCAGAAGAATTGTTGAGTCTGCTGCTCGGTGATCGTAACTAGTGGCTCCGCCTTGATCCATTTGGTGAAGTAGTCGATGGCAACTATAAGGAACTTTCGTTGCCCTGTCGCCTTGGGAAAAGGGCCTACAAGATCCATCCCCCACATTGCAAAGGGGGTCGGACTGGCCATGGACCGGAGGTTTGCTTGCGGGACCCTTTTGATGGGCGAGAATCTTTGACAGGGGCCACACTTCTTGACAAGGGTCAAGGCGTCCTGCAACATGGTGGGCCAGTAGTACCCGTGGTTCAAAGCCTTTCGCGCAAGCGAACGACTTCCCATGTGACACCCGCCAATCCCCTCGTGTAATTCCTTGAGAGCATATTCGGCTTCATCGGGAGTGAGGCAGCGGAGATAAGGCCGTCCATCAGAGGTAGTGTAGGACCTCTTGAAGAGTGTTGAGTCGATCATTGTGAACCTTTCCGCTCGGGCCCTGACCCTTCTTGCTTCGCCTCGGTCTTCTGGGAGCTCTCCCTTGACGAGAAATCGCCTAATTAGAGTGGTCCAGTCTTCGGGGGGAGCTCCATCTTCAATGCACAGGACCTCCGGGATGTCGATGCTGGGTTTTAGCATGACCTCGATCAGGACCGTGCGGTCGAGACCTTCGAAGGAAGAGGATGCCAATTTTGACAAAGCGTCAGCCTGGACATTCTGTTCCCGGAGGATCCTCAAAACAGCCGACTCGTCGAAGGACGATAGTAGGCATTGAACTACAGCTCGGTAACGAACCATGCGATCGTCTCGGGCCTCGTACTCCCCGGTGATCTGGTTGACCACGAGCTGGGAGTCGCTGAAAGCCCTGATTTGCCTGGCACCGGCTTGATGAGCTAAGGTGAGCCCAGCGATCATTGCCTCGTATTCGGCCTCGTTGTTAGAGGC
This sequence comes from Hemerocallis citrina, assembly GCA_017893485.1. Classification (NCBI taxonomy): domain Eukaryota; kingdom Viridiplantae; phylum Streptophyta; class Magnoliopsida; order Asparagales; family Asphodelaceae; genus Hemerocallis; species Hemerocallis citrina. The sequence goes on from JACEHZ010000703.1 coordinate 314,085, forward strand.
CGGGAAGTTGAGGCGGAGGTAGTACTGCAGAAGAAAACCGTCTGGGCCTCGAAGGATGATGCCCGCTCCGCTGCCTGCCTCGCAGGAGGAACCATCGACGTAAACTTCCCACGTCTGGTCGTTTTTCGTGTTTGCGGGGTGCTCGGAGATAGTGCACTCCGTAATGAACTCCGCGAGCGCCTGCCCCTTGATGGCTGTTCTGGGCTGATAGCCAATGTCATACTGGCTGAGCTCAATCGACCATTTCACGAGTTGACCCGAGCTTTCTGGTTTGTAGAGTACGGCCTTCAGGGGTTGGTCCGTCAGCACTTGGACAGAATGAGATTGAAATATGGACGGAGCTTTCGCGAGGCCATGACCAGGGCGTACGCTACTTTCTCCATCCGAGAGTACCTTGACTCGGCATCGAGCAAGACCTTGCTGACGTAGTATACAGGCTTCTGTGATCCCTCTTCCTCCCGAACGAGAACGGTGCTGAGCACCTTCTCCGAGGCTGATAGGTAGAGCCAGAGTGGCTCTCCTGATTCGGGCTTGCTGAGGAGAGGGGGGTTCGCGAGGTATTCCTTTAACTGGGCGAAGGCCTCTTGCTGTTGGACCCCCCATTCGAACCCGTCGGTGCCGCGCAGGGCTTTGAAGAAGGGAAGAGACTTCTCTCCGGACTTGGAAAGGAAACGGCCGATGGCCGCCAGTCTCCCCGTCAGCCGTTGGACTTCTTTGATGTTCCTGGGAAGGGCCATGTCTAGGATTGCTTGGATCTTTTTGGGGTTCGCTTCGATTCCCCTTTGGCTGATAATGAACCCGAGAAACTTTCCCGCGAAGACGCCGAAGGCGCATTTATTCGGATTAAGTCTCATGTTATGGGTCCGAAGAACCCCAAAGGCCTCCTCCAGATCGGCTACGTGATCCTCCCCCCGCCGGCTCTTGACGAGTGTGTCATCCACATATACTTCTATATTGCGCCCGATCTGTTCCTTGAAGACCCGGTTGACGAGCCTCTGGTACGTGGCTCCGGCGTTCTTCAGCCCGAAGGGCATGACCCTGTAGCAGTAGAGCCCCTGGTCTGTGACGAAGGACGTCTTGGCGATGTCGGGAGGGAACATGCGGATCTGGTTGTAGCCTGAAAATGCATCCATGAAGGACAGGAGCTCGTGGCCCGATGTTGCATCGACGATAGCATCGATTCGGGGAAGGGGGAATGGGTCCTTCGGGCACGCTTTATTGAGATCCGTGAAATCAATGCAGATCCTCCAGCTCCCGCTCGCCTTCTTGACCATGACGACGTTTGCCAGCCACTCGGGGTAGCTGACCTCTTGGATGAAGCGCGCGGCAAGGAGTTTGTCGACTTCTGCATTAACTGCCTGTTGTCGCTCTGGTGCGAACTTGCGTCGCTTTTGTACCACTGGTTTCGAGCCAGGGATCATGCTGAGTTTATGCATGATGAGTTCCTCGGAAATACCGGGCATGTCAGATGGCTTCCAGGCGAACAGATCGACATTGCGCCGGATGCAGGTGATGAGATCGGACTTAAGGCGGGGTGCGAGGGAGCGGCTTACTCGAAGTTGTTTCGATGAATCCTCTGTCTCGAAGGAGACATCCTCCAGCTCGTCTGCAGACTCCGGCTCTGGCTGGGTCCTTTGGGGTTGCATCTCCACGGCGTCGAGGGGAAACACTCCACTTCCTATTGTTATCATATAACAGGAGCGAGCGGCTTCTTGGTTCCCTCGGACCACTCCTTCCCCGGTACTGGTAGGGAACTTCATCTTCTGGTGGTAGGCCGAGGGGACAGCCTGGAGAGAGCAGAGGCCCGGTCGACCGAGTATGGCGTTGTAGGCTGCCTTGACGTTGACAACCATGAAGTCCATGGACTCGGTTCTCCGGTTCGGGGCCGTGCCAGCCGTGACATCCAGCGTGACGATTCCCTCGATTGTCATCGGAACTCCAGAAAATCCGTGCAGGGTGTATCTTGCAGGCTTGAGCCTGCTTCGGGGGAGCTTTAGGTTCTAGAAAGCATCGAGGAACAGAATGTTGACCAAGCTCCCGTTGTCCACAAGGATCCGCCGAGCATCAAAGTTTGCCATGCTGAGATTGATTACGAGGGCGTCGCAATGTGGGAGCCGAACCCCCTCCAGGTCGTCACCCGAGAAGGAGACGGGGAGTGGTTGAATTTGAGGGGGGAGAGGTCCTTGGACGGCGTTAACGTCCCGGATAAACGCCTTGCGGGAGGTGTTAGAATCCCCTCCCATGGGCCCTCCGTGGACGCAGTGCAGTATGGCTTGGCCGTCCGGCTCTTCGAGCTCCTGCTCTTGCCCGGGGAGCTGCAGGGGAGCTCGAGGAGGAGGTGGGGTTCTCCTGTTCCTCGTGTCCCTTTGCGCCCGAGCATCATCCCGTTTATACTCCCGGAGGTACCCTCGCTGAATGAGGGCCTCGATTTCATCTTTCAGGGCACGGCAGTGATCTGTGTCGTGCCCGTTGTCTCGGTGGAAGCGGCAGTAGAACCGTTGATCCCTTTTCTTGCTAGTGTTGTTGGACGGTCGAGGGGGATACTGAACGAGGTCTCTGTCCTCGATTGCCAGGAGTATGGAGGACACATTTTGTGTGAGTGGGGTATACCTTTCGAAGCGAGGAACCGGTGGTACCTTCTTCATGGTGCCCCCGTCCTTCGGAGCCTTTTTAGAAGGCTCGACTTCCTCGGCCTTCCGCTTCCCTTTTCCGAGTGCTTCTCTGGATTCGTCGGGGTTTAGGGCTTCCTCTGCCCTGATGTATTTCTCGACTCGGTTGAGGAGGTCGGGAAAATCGATCGGGGGCTTCTTCGCCAGAGAAGCTTTCAACTGTCCATGACGGACGTTGTGCCGAAATGCCGCGGAGGCGACGCCCGGATCGAGAGAGGAGACCGACCTCGCCTCTGCCGTGAATCTCCGGACAAACGCCCTGAGTGATTCCCCCCCTTCCTGCCTGAGCCCTAGTAAGGAGGCGCTTGTTCTTTCGGCCTTCCGGCTGGTTACAAAATGGGCGAGAAAATTGCCCTCCAGTTGATCAAAGGAGTAAATGGAGCCGGGGGCGAGTTTCGAGAACCACTCACGAGCCGGACCCCGAAGGGTGGCAGGAAATGCTCGGCACAGCAGAGGATCCGATGCGCTGTGAATCATCATGAGGGTTTTGAAACCCTCCATGTGATCAGCAGGATCCCCTTCGCCGTTATAGGTCTCGAATTGTGGGGGTCGGAAGTTCCGTGGTATTTCCGCTTGGATAATGAGGGCCAAAAAGGGGGGTCGGACAGGTCTGTACCCCTGACCGGCTCTGACACCTCCATCGCCCATATGATCTATTCGGTCCTCCATTTCTTGTAGGCGCCTTAGGAGTACGCCCTCGGCCTCGGGCTGGACCGTTGAGGAGCGGGAGACGCTGACCTCGGCGTCCAACCTGGTTTGGGAATGGCGTGCTTCCTCCCTGGGGGCCCGTTGGAGAGCCCCAAGAATTTCCCTTCGGAAATCCTGAAACTCTTGTTGAGTGACAGGAGCTCCCTCAGCTCGGGCCGGTTGGACCGGAGGTTGCCTCCCGACTCGGCTGAGTGCTGGCCTTCGTTCTTCCGGCGGTGGTCTAGGGTGGTTCGGGGCCGAGTTGGAAGCGGCCCTTTCCCTACCGCGACTAGCCTGCCGACTGGAGATTACCCTTCGTAGGTCGGGTTGAGTTGGAGGGGTGGCGGCCCGCTGGGACCCCTGAGGGAAGCCCTATGCTTTGATGGGTGCGGTCCGGCGTTGGTATTCGGTGAGGGTGTGTCCCGTCGGTTGACGGAGGACGCAGCCCCCTTGCCTTTGGAGGCCATGGGAGTTCGGCGATCGAGGACTCGGTCGGCTTCCGAAGTAGCGTTCCCACAGACGGCGCCAACCTGATGCGGTGTGAATCTGGGATACGTGTGGTTGCACCAGGTGTGAGTTCTCTACTCGATTTGTATTTGAAGGAGAAAGCTTCTTCAGAGACGACCCTCGGCTGGCCGAGCGGTACCTGCGACGGGCTGGTAGTGAGGTGGATGTCTGGGCTCGGATCTGGAGGCTCGGATCCGAGGTCTTGTGTACCTGCAGACGGTCTCGAAACACCGGGGTTGGTCCCGGTGGCAGACCCTCCGACGATCTAGTCAGTCACTTAAGATATAGCAACAGTAACTAGGGTTTTGTGCAGGAAAGATTGATTACCCTTGAAGAAAGGAGAGGGTCTGGTATTTATAGGAGATTCCAATCGGGTCCAGACCCGTTTGGGGCTGGGCCGGACCCGGTTACCCGATTGGTCGAAGCGGTGGAAAGTCGGGCGGTATAGGGCTGACGTGGCAGGCACCGGAGTGGTTTCCGGGCTGACGTGGCAGAGCTCCGGGCGGTTTTCCGGTGCTGACGTGGCAGATCTGAAGGATCAGAAAGGACGCGTATCCTGAGAGGATCCAGTGGCTCAGGGTGAGCCACGTTTTATTCCTGACCCATATCATATTATATATAGAAAAAACTTGTTTGGTCCGTTTTTTTAATCTTTAGAGAGTATATAGAGTGATCGTAAAATGAATAGTTTTTCAATAATATAATATAATAGATATCATATGATGCACGAGTTTAATTTTGGTACACAAGCATCTTACATTATAAAGAAAATTAATGAACGAGATGGATGGATCACCTGCATTGAGTCTAGCTCATTGAATGTGTATAATTATAGCCGAGAAAATTTCTCTTAATTATATAAATACGAGGCTCTTTTCTTAATCTTTGATAAATATTAGGTGAGTCGTTCAATTTCAAACGAAAGTGTGAGATCCATATAGAATATTCTCTACCTCTAAGCAAATGGTTTCTTCTCTTTTGGTGCTTTCTTGGAGCTCGATCTCTCTTGAGTTTATACGAGGAGTGAGGACCACATGTTAATATGTGGACACCAATACATTGTAAAATGATGTACTGTGTACTGAAGGGGGACATGAATGCTGTGGAAAAATATCTTGTTGCCAGAATGATAAATTTTTTTAACACTTGTTATTTTACTTTAAATTAAAAAAGTCATTCTCAACAATTAATTAATGAGTGTTCTTCTATTCCGACTTCTGGAGTACCGACAACCGAGACAGCAACGGGTTTTCATTTCTGCCAAATATGAATATCTTTTATCGTATAAATATTTAAATTATGGGAATATAAAAAACTAAAGTGACCCAATTTTATCATTGCATCACCGAAGTCTCTGATATGTAATAATCCAATTATCCATCCTTTTTTTCTATACAACTTGATTATATATTAAAGCACTGAGAGCATCCACAGTCGTTTGCTGTATATCTCATTTTTCTATTTTATAGCAAATGAATAGCAAAGTTGCGCTGCAATCATTTCTCATTTTTCTATTTTTTGGCAAAGCTCCTATTCTCATTTCTCAAATATGAGAAACGAAATGAACTTTCTCAAAATATAAAGGACGGGGTATGATACCCCGTCTCTTCGATTTAATTATTTTATAATCGATTCAAACGGACGATCATATACCGTCTCAGTAATTTTCAATTTTTTTTTTTTTTAAATGAGGTCGGACGGGGATACATACCCCGGACGGGGTATGATACCCCGTCTGCAAATGGAATTTTTTTTTTTTTTTTTTTAAATTGATTGAACGGCCACGATTGGCCGATTAGAAAAAAAAAAAAAAAAGATTAATCGGTAGGACAGGGATACATACCCCGGACGGGGTATGTTACCCGTCCGTGAAAGGGGGAGGCCATTAATGCTGATTAGGTTTAGTTTGTATAATTAGGAGTTGTTTATTAGGTTTAAGGTAGTATATTAATTAGGTTTAGTTTTATTATATTATTTAATTTAGTTAATTAATTTAGTTTAATAATTAATTAGTAATTCTGTTTTTTTTAATTTATTTTAAACGATCAGACGGTATATCATATACCGTCGCTCGTTTTTTTCTAAAAAATGAGAAACAATATAGCAAACGACGACTGCAGCGAACGATCGTATTTGCTATTACTGTACCTGTCATTTTATAGCAAATGAAAAAAACGACTGTGGATGCTCTGACAGACAATTGAGCCGAGTCAGAAACATTGACCGAGTTTAAAAAATATTTGGGGTTACGTAAAAACCACAGTAATTGATTTGAGTGCACATTTTCAGTCTTCATATAGATACAGCAGAGCCATGTGATCCACATTAAAAACTAAAATTGCTGTTAGTCATATTTCTCAGACAAGGACACAATATATGGGATAGATTCTCATTTTTTCCTTTCAGATTTCTTCTTTATTTATTCATTTCACACTAGCTAAATTTTGTGGAGTTAATTGCAGTGTTTGATTTAATGGTTGAGAAAGCAAATTAAAGGGTTGATGAAAGTCCACAGAGAGTTGACAATAAAGCTTTCATTTATTAACAACCTAAATAATGAAAGCAGCTGAACTAATCAGATTTTAAAATATATATATATATATATATATAACAATCACTATATTGTATTTTATAAATAAAAAATAGAGAAATAAAAGCTAAGAAATTGCACGTTGAAATTCGTTTATAAAGAGATTGATTGTGCATTTTTTTTTTTGATAAAAAGATGACCAAGTCATCGCTTTATTAATTAGGAGTTAACGAAACAGGAACTGAAATACAAGTTGAGCCCGTAGGCGAGCAACATAAAGGTTCAGCTGCGCTAAGGCACTAGCATGAACGACTCAAAATACATCGAACAAAACAAACATCCATTGAAGAAAATAAAGCTGCTCCTTGATCCTTCTCCCTCCCATGAGCTACTTCTCCTCTTCCACTCTCCTCTTCTTTCTGGCACTGAGCAGCCCTGTCCATTCAAAACAGCAAAATTGAATTTTATGCATCAGAACAGATAATCTATGATCAATGCTATTGAAACAGAAGTCGTTACGGCCTATCCAAAGGTTCCACAAGATAGAGGCCACTAGTAAATTCCAATAAATTCTTGCTTCCCTCCTAATTCTGTGCGATCTAATCTCTCCCCAGACCTCCGCACTAGACCCTGGACACTGAGTCACCCCAAACGCTAGACCTAATATTCCCCACACCCATCTCGCTCTGATGCACTTGAAAAATATATGATTCGTATCCTCCTCGTGATTTAAGCACTTATTACATGAAACGCATTCCAGGATACTCCTTTTCCTTAAGTTAACTTTTGACAGAATCGCGTCATTATCCACCAACCACAAAAATACTTTCTTTAGAGGGAGCGTTGATTCCCTAAATAACCGCAGCACTCGCATTCCTTAAACCTCCGTCATTCAGTCTTTTATATAGTGAGGAAACCGAGAACTTGCGATTTGCCTCCAAAGCCCACCATCTCTCATCCTCTGGCTGCTGCGTGGCACGTCCTTCGCTGCGAATGTAGTTGTTAAGCTGTTGTAGTTGGAGAATAGTTTCTTGTTCCATAGTATCCTTGACTTCTAGTCTCAATCTATTGTTCTTCCACACATCGTAAACTAGTGTATAAATGTTGATAACTGCCCCTGCAGCTGCTGGGAATAATCCCATCAAGGAGTTACTGCCACACCACCTATCTTTCCAAAATCTTGTATTCTTACCTTGCTTCACCCTACAGAGGGTGTTGCTATGGAAAACTTTCCCTGCCTTAAAAACCACTTTCCAAAGACACGATTTCCTACTTAGAGGACCCCTACCCCCGTATCTGAACTTCTTCCTTGCCCGGTAGTTGGTCAGAGACTTACACTACCAATTATTACGTCGGTAATCCATTTTCCACCACTACTTACTCAGAAGGGCCGTGTTCATGTCTCTAAGGTTGACGATGCCCAACCCCCCGAATTCTTTCCTTTTGCATACCCTCCCCCAGCTGATGAGGTGGATCCCTTTACCTCCATCGTTTGCTCCTCTCCATAAAAACCTCCTACGACATTTGTCTATCCTCTGGATTACCCATACCGGTAATTCGTAAATAGACATGAGATAGATCGGAATACTGTTGATGACGGAGTTCAATAGCCTGATCCTGCCCCCTATGGTTAAGAATCTACCATTCCAGCCTGCCAATCTTTTCTCAATCCTATCAATAAGTGGCTGCCAATCGTCCCTAACAAGCTTCCCTGGCCTAATCGGAACCCCTAGGTATGTAAGCGGAAATCCTCCTTTATTGCATCCAAGCATTTGTTGAATCGAAGAGATGGGGATAAAGCATTCTTCACTAAGCTGTATGACACAGCTCTTAGAAAAATTGACCTTCATGCCCGACCATGCCTCGAAGCACTTCAATACCGACCCCATAGCAATGATATCCTCTTTAGAAGCCGAGCCGAACAGTAGAGTATCATCCGCGTACTGAAGGATGGAAATAGGGTCTGAAAATGGTTTGATTTTAATGCCGAAGATCGCTCTTTCCTTTCTGCCATTAGCAATCATTTCCGCCAACCCATCTGCTACGATGGCAAATAACAATGACGACAGCGGATCCCCTTGCCTCAGGCCTCTCTTGCAACGGATTTCTTTTCCCTATTCCCCGTTCACCAAGGGAAACGATTTGCCTCCTCTAATGCATTGAGAAATCCATTTTCGCCACCTTTCGCCGAATCCCTTCAGTAACAGCACCTCCTCGACCGCATCCCATTCAACCGAATCATAAGCCTTTTGAAACTCCACTTTAAAAAGGAAGCCGTCCGATTTTTCTTTGGAAGCTCTAAAAACAATTTTGTGTGCCGAGGCAACGCTATCCATTATATCACGACCTTTAATGAATCCGCTCTGAGAATCCCCGATGATATCCTTTAGAATTGGCCCCAATCTATTAGCCAAAACCTTGGTAATGATCTTGAAGGAGCCGTTGAGAAGACTAATTGGTCTCAAATCTCCAACCTCTTTCACATCAGATTTCTTTGGTATCAGAGAAATGTTCGCGTAATTGATTCTATCTAAATCTGCTTCTCCATTATAAAAATCTTGAACAATGGCCATAAAATCCCTTTTGATGATTCTCCAATATAGCTTATAAAAGAAAATTGGAAATCCATCTGGGCCAGGTGCCTTATCCTGACTTAACTCGTTGATAGCAGTAACCACATCTTCTTCGGAGAAACAACTTTCAATACAGTCACTACCATTAATCCTGGAGTCTTCCCACATGTTCAGATTCAACGAACACCTATGCTCTCTTCTCTGGCCAAGCAACTCCTTAAAATTGTCATGGATGTGATCCTTGATTCTCTCCTCATTCTCGCACCAAACACCGTCCACCATCAATCCAACGATGTGATTTTGACGCCTTCTACCATTGGCAATCCTATGAAAGAATTTGGTATTCGCATCCCCCTCCTGCAACCACAAAAATCTAGAGCGTTGCCTCCAATAATACTCCTCCATCTTTTGAATATGAAGGATTTCTTGTCTCTTGCTGTAAAGCTCCTCAAATTCGCACCCTATTAAATCTCTTTCTTCCTCTATAAGTTCTAATTGCTCTATCCTCTCCCCTATAACGTCTTTGAGTCTTTGGTTTTTGCCAAATTCAGATCTGGCCCAGAGCTTCAGCTTGCTTCTTAGTCTCCTGATCTTTTGAATCCAACAACCCACCACTGAGTGAGAGTCTGTCGGCTCGTTCCAACACTCCTCGATGATCTTTGACATCCCATCGCACAACGTCCATGACTTTTCAAATCTAAATTGATGTGTACGTCGTTTTTCTACCACTCCACAATCCAAGCACAACGGTGTATGATCAGACGTGAATCTAATCATTGCAGTGGCCTTAGCAAGTGGAAATTCATCTTCCCATTCAGAGGACACTAAAATTCTGTCTAATTTGGCCAACGTAGGAGCTGCTTGTAAATTTGACCAAGTGAATTTCCTATGCGTAGGTTCGATTTCCACTAAATCTAGAGCATTGATAATCGCGTTAAACTGATCTCTATCTCCCCTGGATGCGCCTCTACCAAGATGTTCGTGTTGGTATCTAGTAACGTTGAAGTCACCTCCCACCACCCAGGGACCCCTACAACTAGCTCTAACGCTCCTTAATTCGTCCCAAAATAAGCTCCTCTGGGCGGAATCATACGGACCGTAGACAGTAGCGACCGTATGAGTCCAATTATCTGCTCGACGCCTTAAGATAATCGTAACCGAAAATAATCCCGCGATCTCATCAATAATCTCAAACAATCTATGATCCACCCCAATAGCTATCCCCCCTGAAAAACCTCTTGACGATTTGAACCTCCACTCAAAAGCTCCTATTCCTTTAATGTTCTGAAACTCCGCCGCGGACGGATTTTCCACTCCAGTTTCCAGAAATGCGCAGATCGCAGGTTTGTGCCTAGTAATAGTATCACTAATGAGTCTCTTTTTTGATTTCTGTCTCATCCCTCTAACGTTCCAAAAGATGTATAACATAAATAACAGTATCTTCGAACACCTATAATCTAGACGCCCCTGCTACCATCTACAAATCTATATGACTCTTGCTAACCCCTCTAATAACATTAACCCTGATCATTTACTCTTCTCTATTGGAACCCATAGCTAGACCGTAAAGACTAGCGAAATAAATAAGCGAATCATCATTTAACAAATTAAGAACTGAAAAATCAGCTAAAGAATTACCTAGACAGGCAGAAGTAGGCTCTTTAGTCTTCGCCGCAGCTCTAATCAGGTCCTCCTCACTTGGTCCACTAGAGCCCCATCTATCTAGTTGTCTTTTGCTTTTCCTCTGATAGTCCACATGATGATTGTACATTATTTCCACAATATATTGCATCGAAATTGTTGAATTTGGTTGCATGTTTTCTTCCGAAAACAGTTATTCCATATAAAATGAAAGTTCATGTGATTATTAGCTAGAAAAAAAAAGTTCATGCGATTGATAATCCTACTAAAACTATGTAAATGTATCATGGAGTTGTAAAATACAAAAATACATATATTATCTAGGGAAATATGACTTGAAATGTTCATGGATAAATCACAAATATGAGTAACTATCTAAATTCTGAGAGTTGTAAAATGCACGTGTATAGCTTGTAATCTTGTATTAGGTCGATATGTAATAAAAATCCTAAATTTACTACATGGGTTAATGTACAAATTTGCAGTTAAAACTTAAAACACAGTGCATATTTACTACGTTGATGCATGTAAAAAGGACCTGACATTTCATGCACGTGGAGAAGAAGAAACGATCGAGCAGCTGTAAGCCTGAATGTCCTTGCTATAGACGTACGTGTCATCAGTTGAGAGTGAATATGGATTACATGGTCTAACAGTAACATCACAGCCGTTGATTATTACCGTGTGGCCCTATGCCTAGATAATAATACAGGATTAATAAGATAGGGTCATATTTTAATCAGTTAATCAGAAAGTACGCAAATTGTGGAGGTATGTCTGTACTTGGGCAATTAATTTTTATGTATGGCCCTTGATTTTTGTATAACTATTTCTTTATACTTTGAAATTAGCCTCATAAATAATATGTATTTGAGAAAAAAAATATTATGTAAAGAAATGTAAAAGACTTACCTGCAATAAATCAAACACTGAAGTTATGGTAAGATCTACGAAGTTACTATTTATATTAATTTTAAGAACTAAGCTAGAATTAATTTGTAAGAGAAATACACCATGATTTAGGAAAGATTTTTGAATTAACCCAAACAGGATAACAAGATTTTCCAACGGAAAAAAATGCAAGTAAACTATTATTTTGGAAGGCACGATCTCTTTTTCATTCTCTTGTTCTGAACAGTTATAATTTTGTAGGATATTAAGTAAAACAGGGATAAAACAATTGGATAATTCCATGTCAAGAAGAGGAGAGAGAGAGAGTGAGAGTGAGAGTGAGAGAGTTAAAGCTTATCAACATCTATCCACCTCACACTTATAATTTCTTAAGCATGTTACATATGTAAGTATGTCCTTTGTGCTTAATTACAAAGACAAACCATATATATATATATATATATATATATATATATATATATATATATATATATATATATATATATATATATATATATATATATATATATATATTAAAAAAAATAAAGGTTGGCCACCTCATTAATAATCATTAAGATAATTGTTGGAGCTAGGTATTACGTAAATTAAAGATAGTTAATTAATTAATCATTTTTCCACATATAAATTTTCAATTGTTTATCTCCATCACATTGTTATCTTTCTAGCCCTAATTAATTAGAGTAATCATGTATTGCATGCGAATTGTAATTTTTTTTTTGATTGCATTACACATGCTATATTTGTCATCAAAATTCTTCATAAACTTTCTTTTACAATAAACTCAATTGATTGAGAGGCACCAAAAACAGAGAAGAGAATAGGAGAAGAAGAAAATCCAACAAGAAAATGAAATTAAATAAATTACAACTTACAAACAAACCGAATAATATGCAACAAGGTAAAGCAGTCGAGACTTGTGTATCACACAATATCCTTAAAACAGATTTCACCTCTTCCGGTTGCTGGATTGTGTTAAGGCATCTGCCTCCCAGGATGCAACGACTAGAGTGTTCATGTAGGCACCACATAACACCCTCAAACTGGCCAACGACGTGAGAACTCTATCACCGACATACCAATCAGCAGGACCGAGGAACGAAACAGAGCAAAATTAAACAGGAATGAAAGAAGATGATTTTTGGTGCAGAGAAGAAAGAGAGGAGGGGGGGGGGGCTCTATATATCAGGGTTAGAGCTTGTAACGGCATGCAAAATGTTAATGCCCTGAATACCACAGTGTAACGGCAAACAAAATGTGGCTCTGCACAGGGTGGCTCTGCACAGGGTGGGGTTAGGTCGGTCCGACATTCGTATCCGCAAGATGTGCGGGCGCACACAAGCACATGTAATTCGGTCCGAGATTTGCACTCATGCACGCGCGAGAGAGAACCTCTCTTCTAGCTATCTTACAAAACTTAGAATAAGGTTACTATATATCATCTTCTAATTTTCTTGATTTTTCCGATGTGGGACTATATCCCCTCAACCATTTTTCAAGAATGAAAACGTCTAACTTTGAGAGACAATTTCTCATTCACTCCTTAACCGTTTTTAACAAATTAATATATGATTTTGATCTACTCACGAAGGAGAACACAATTCAATCAAGAATATCTCTCAATAATTTATTGAGGATCTTACTCAAAAAATTGTTCAAAAACTGATTCGTAAATGGTGTATAAAATATCTATTTTCTAACAATATCTATATAAGATGTTTTTACTATGAACTATCCTTATTCTTAAGGATATTGATTAATTAATTATTGTTCACTTTACACTCCATTTCCACTACTAATTTTTCACAGCTTTTTAAGCATTTTTTTTCCTTTAAAATGAATAGGAAAAATACTTTATTTTACTGTTTTCTGATAACAATTTTGGCCAGATTAATCATACAAGGCCTATAATACTGACTAAATATATGGGGAAGTTTTCATTATTGGGGTCACTAAGAGTACGTGGCCTTCAATCAAAGATATATATTTTTTAATACGTTACTTTTCAAAACTATTTGCAAATGATAGTTGCCAAAGTATTTATATTCGTGGACTCAACAACTAAACTTGCCGTTTCTAACGATGAGTGTAGTTGTTTCATGCTCGTCGTTGGAACAGGACGAGTTTAGTACTATTTTTTAAAAAAAAAACTCGCTGTTCCCAATAGCAAGTTTAGCTCAAAATTTTCAATAAAGACTCGCTATTCCCAATGGCGATGACATTTACCCTAAACTGACTGTTGGGAATAGCGAGTTTAGTTCAAAATTTTCAATGAAGATTCGCCGTTCCCAATGGCGAGGACATTTATATTAGACTCGCTGTTGGGAACGACGAGGATGTAAGTAATTTCACAGAGAGTGAAATATTCTGTTGAACTTAGTGAATTTTTGAGGAAAAAAACTCCATAGAAATTTTATTTAACTAAACTCGTCGTTTCCAACAACGAGCTTAGTGTAAATGTCATCGCAGAAACTCGCCGAGTCCACGAGCACAAATACTTTGACAACTTTGTTATAAGTGTGAACAGTTTCGAAAATTGACATTAAAAAAAAAATCTTCAATCAAATGTAGATTAATTAATTCTTTTTCAAACAAAATATTCATGCTAATTATTTTACAAAATAGGGTTTTCTCCACACCCTAATAAATATGTATGTGTCAAATCGACTGATAGGCCTTTTTACTTATGAGCAAAAGATTGGAAGTTCAATTTCCGTCTGCACCAAAAAGATTTTCTATTAATATATACTAGTATCATGCACGTGCGATGCATGTGGAGAGAGAAGGAAAAAGACCCAAAAAAAAAACCGAATGAAAAGGATTAAAAAAATGCACGTGCGATGCACGTGGAGGAAGAAGGGAAAAGACAAAAAAAAACGAATGAAAAGGGAAAAAAAGATAATGAAAAGGATAAAAAGAAAATAATTTCCAAACTGATCCACTTTCGAAAATATTTACCAAACTGGTCCACTTTTGAAAATATTTACAAAAGTGAGTCATTTTGTCAACACGTGCGCTGCACGTGTTGACAAAATGACATCCGGTGACAGATGACACTAAGGCCTTCTCCCATTATAATAGTAGAGATTCGGGTAAAAATACGGCTGTGTGGCCCCATGTAAAATCCTATTCCGCTCCATGTAAAATCCGTCCCTCAATTTAAATCACTCATTAATATAAAAGCTATATAATAAAACACAAAGAAAGCTACCAAGTGGCTTACATTCAATTCCCCAAAATTAAAGGCCTAAATCAAACATCACAAAATACATTTTTCCTTCCAAAATTTGAAACCCCAAAATCAAAATCCCCCCCCCCCCCCCTCCAAAACTAAAAAAATTCATTACTTTATTACTATCTCTCTCATCTCTCTTCACTTTTTCATATTTCTCATTTTCTCTCTCCCTCTCCCCCTCTCCCATTTTTTCTTTATTTAATTAGAAATTTAGATTTTAAGATTTCAGATTTGTAAAATTTTCAAAAATTTTATATTTTTTTTATTGCACATGTTATATTAAAATTAGCAAATATATCTTTAACAGTTAAATTTCATCATTTTTCATCCTTAAAATTCTAAGATGTTGGATTTCACATCCCAATTTATAATTATTTTTCAACATATACTAATAGGAATATGGACTTTCATTTACAACTAATTATTGTGATACTATTCAAACTTGGGCTACATAATTGTTGTTTTACTTTTTACAGGACTTTTCGTGTGTTGTATCGTTTCGAAAACGTACCGTAGGCACGTGCCCACGGGCAAATCTAGTCATACTACATATTTCAACCTTGTCTCAATTTTAAGCGATTCCGTACAAAAAAAGATACAGTCAATATCTATTCGATTTATCTCTAAAAATGAATGATGTCATGTACATCTGTGTCCAAATGTAACCGATCTAACCTTTAAAATGAATGACGCTAATCTCTACTACTATAATGGGAGAACTCCTTAGTCAGTAACCCGTGCAACGCACGGGTTGGGTTACTTTGGTAAATATTTTCGAAAGTGGACCTGTTTGGTAAATATTTTCGAAGGTGGATCAGTTTGAAAATTATTTTCTTTTTTCATTATGGATTAACTTGGGACAATATTTTCGAACGCAGACCTGTTTTGTAAATATTTTCGAAAGTGGATCGGTTTGGAAATTATTTTCTTCTTACCCTTTTCATGATCCTTCAATTTTTTCCACGTGCACGTGTGCACGTGTATAATACTAGTAATTATATACTCCAAACTCAACTAGTCATGCAGACTCACAAGTGTAAGAACAAGTCTTCACTCCAAACTCAACTAGTCATAACTCAACTAGTCATGCAGACTCACAAGTGTAAGAACAAGTCTTCACTCCAAACTCAACTAGTCATGCAGACTCACAAGTGTAAGAACAAGTCTTCGAAAACCCAATACGTACCTTATGTCATTTTATCAAAATCTTCTTAACTTTCACCCAATATCTCTATCTCTTCTCTATTATTTTAATGGGAGAGTTGGGGTTATAAACAAACAAATCTTAATTTTGTAATTGAGTAAACACGTGCAATATACGGCAAACTAAATCCACCAAACATACCCGTGTGATGCACGTGCAGCTTCTAAAAAAAGAATATTTTAGCAAATGCCCCCATTTAAAATGTGAAAATTAGCATATACCCCCACTATTTTTAAAAACTAAGAAATACTCCTATTTATAATATTATAATGGGAGAAGACCTTAGTGCCATTTGTAAATATTTTGTCAATCTACCAACCCGTACAATACACGTGCATAACTATTATAAAGGAGATTCTAAGTTCAAATCCAGATTATGTCTAAATTTTTATTTTAAAAAACTATATTTATTAAGACATGCATTGCACGTGCAAATTACTAGTCATATATATCAAAACTACTTTGGAAAAAAGTATACATATCAATAACAACCCTCCTTAGAAAAAGACCACCAATTCCTAAACAACATATATACTCCATAACACAGACTTGGATGAATTCAACAAATATAACAAATAGTCTTGCAAATTAATCTACCCTCTCCAAATCCCATTCACCCCCCTACACCAACTTTTATTTGCATAAAAGCCCATTCGAACTCTGTTTCAAAAGTGGCAAGTTTCCATCTACCCTGTCCTCACTTTCACACAAACACTACAAATAAATTAACAAATAAATATCAAAAATAAAATAACCACAAAACAATAAAAGCATTTATTAAAAAAAAAAAAGGGAGGATATAAAGGCAAGCAAAAGCATTGCAGAGCTGAGCAGAGAAGACAAGAAACCCAAACACGCGGCGAAGCGAACGGTTCGCATTTCTTACAACTCATTGATTACACCCCAAAACAAAAAAACTCCTACAACAGCAATCTCGTCCCCTGTTTTGCAGTCCAAAAGGCCGAGACCTTTAGCTTTGTTTCGACCCATTTTGATCCATTTTATTATTATTTGGGTCGTCATTTTTTTGTGGTTTTGTGTTGTGGGCATTCTAGATTAGAGATTGTGAGAGACCCATTAGCCAGTTTTATTAGAAGAGAGGAAAGTTTGGTTTTTTGAGGAAGATGGGTTCTAAGGATTGGAGTAAGCAGCACTCTAATCTGCAGTGTTTTCTTGAGAGAAGTACTCCTTTTGTGGCTACCACAAAGGTAATCTTACTTGCCCATTTCCTTGATTTTTTTTCATTTTTTTTTCAAATTTGTTTGTTTAGTGAGTTTGTTGGGTTGAGTTCAATTCATGAATTCATTTTATAATGGGTTGGAATGTTTATTTTATGGAATGAGTATGCAAACTTTTTGGGTACAAATCCTATTTGCTTTTTAGAGTATACCCATTTGTAGGGATTTCATGAAGCCTGCAAAATTTCATTACTTGGAGATTGTATCCCTTTTTTGGGGAATTTTATTTTTAATTTAATGAAATTTTGGATTTGGGTGGAGAAAATTCTGGGGAAAGAATATAGATTTAGTATTTCTTGCTTATTATAGTTAATGATAAATTTCTGTTAATTTTTATTTTTTGTGACGTTGACTGATAGATAGACAATGTCCATGATCTTTACTTGGAATTAAAGCCTGCAGTTAGAGCATCTCCAATGCTTCCTTCATTTTGAAAGCCTTCAAGAGAGAATATTCTTGGAATATTCTTTTTGGAAGGCTCATCAACTCCAACCATCTTCCTTCAAAATTGGTTTCTTCAAATTTTATTTAATTTTTTAAATTAAACTATACATTAATTATAATTCTAATAAAATATAAAACTACTTTAATATCCAGATAAATATTTTTAATTATAAGATTAGTAGATCTCATTTTAAAGGTATTCAAATAATGTATCAATTTTTTTTTCAAACAATAAAAAAATATTCAAAATTGGTCTTAATATTTTATAAGATACATTCACGAAATATATAGCTACACATTTTAATTAAAGGATACAGAAGGAATTCTTAAAAAGATATTAAGGTAAAAAAATGATAAAATGAAAAATTTAAATTGTGAATAGTGATTTGAAGGAGCTCAAAAAAGTCTCCAAATTTGGAGACTGTTTTGAAGCTCCTTCATTTTAAAGATGAATTTGATGCCCGGTTGGAGTTGCTCTTAGGATGTAGATCTTATCAAAACTTTAATAAAAATATAAGTGGAATAAATGTTTCTTAACTTTCATCTTGTTGATGTTCTTATTTTTATTGTCTTCAAAATTATAATCAGTTTTAATGTTGAACTGTCTCAAAACAGACATTGATGCGAGATAATGTTGAATGTATCACCCTTGGAGACCTTTGGGACCAGTACTATGAATGGAGTGCTTATGGACTCGGTGTTCCGATCCGTATCAACAAGAAGGAAACTATAACCCAATACTATGTGCCTCACCTTTCAGCCATCCAAATATACACAAACAAATCACTCGCTAGCTTGAGGTGTCTAACTAAACCTTCAACAATTTAAATTTGTAATCTTTTTTGTTCATATAAATTTGATGCTAATTCATTTGAACCTTTTGGTTTAGGAATGTGGGAGAAGACAGCGAAAGCGATACTTGGAGTGATGATAATGAGAGCGAGAAGCTCTTTAAGTCGTGGGATGGTACATCAGAGGACTCGGCCTCTGAAACTGATTGTTTGTGCCCTGGAAAGGATCGCATAGGGCAATTATATTGCGAGTATATTGAGTACTGCCCTCCTTATGGACGGATACCACTCACAGACAAGGTACAAGTTTGTTTTATGGTATTCTTTTCACTAAGGTTTTCAATATGTTTTCTATATATAATTTTCAATTTGTTTTGTGTTCATAGGTAAGTGAATTGGCTCGGAGTTACCCAGGGTTGACGTCATTCAGGATTGCGGACCTTTCACCTGCAAGTTGGATGTCAATTTCGTGGTATGTTCATATTTTCCTTGTATATTCGAGGACTTCATTCAGAATGTATGGGGTTTCAAATGGTCTAATTTATAATTTTTTGTGCAGATTATATATTTTTAACCAGTGGAACATTGTTAATGATTTTTTTTCTTTTGAGATAACATTGTTAATGATATTGGACATTGATTTTGAACAAGTTATCAGTTTGTGTGTTTAATATAATTTATGAGGGTCTGACTTTTTCTTTATGTATTTTTTTCTCTGTTAGGTACCCTATATATCACATTCCGTTTACGATTAACGTGAAGGGATTATCTGCTTCTTTTCTGACCTATCATACAATCTCCTCAACTTTTCAAGGTATGTGTTAGACTAGTGATAAATTCCACCTTTGCACTTTTCAACTTGTAAGAATTGCTTAAAGATCGGTCTATTCTTTTGTGTTACACAATATATTTACTTAGAGCATCCACACTCGTTTCTTATTTTGCCATTTTGCCATATTTTGGCAATTTCAGAGCTGCACTCGTTTGCTAATTTGCCATTTTATGAGAATTGGGGAACAATCGATTCTCATATTTGAGAAACAATGTAGCAATTGCCAAAATATAGATGATGTTTCGTCTGGTCAATTTTTATTTTTTATAAATGGATCGGACGACGGAACAACATGTTTTGTCCGATAAAACAAACTGAAAGAAAAAGAAACAGACGGACAACATGTTCCGTCCGTCCCTTCTTTTCTTTCTTTCTTTTTTTGAAAATTTTTATCCAAATCCAAATCCTTCCATTCTTTTCACCAAAGTTTTTTAAAAAATTCATCAAAGTCCAGGAGGCTCAAAAAAAATTTTCTTCTCAATTGCCAAATTTTGGCAAACCACGACTGTAGACAACTGTGTTTTTGTCATTTCTCATTTTGCCAAATTGCCAAATTTGGCAAAAAACGAGTGTGGATGCTCTTATAGATGAAGCTGTCAAAATAAAGTTACACATCAAAATATTTTCTGAAATGAAACTTGTTCCTTTTTTTTAGGGGGGGGATAAAAACCTTTTTCTTTATCAGTAACACCTTATCATGTGTTTATAATATATATTTGATATCGTATTTTCTTACCATGACCAATGACTCGATGATGTTTATATTTAGTTATTCGATAAGGTCTGTCTGATTGTGTTAATGAACTTGTAATGTGTGTTGCTAGTCATTTTCTAGCTGGTCGTTGGGAAATAATTTCTTTAGTTTTCTAAAAATAAACCAGTTCTTAAATGCTATTTAAAAAAAATGAAAATTAAGGGTATTAGACTGCATTGTTGAATCGTCGGGGTCAAAGAAGGGGTTCTTTCCCCAAATCTGTACTAATTACTTGTTTAGGAAAAAGGGAGGTCAAAGAAGAGTTTGTTTCCCCGAATCCATATTAATTTCTTGTTTTGGGAAAAGGATGAAGTCTTCGACCAGTTTTCATCCCTTCTTTAAGTTTTCTTGATTCCTTGTTTCCTCGTGTGTGTATATCATTCGCATTGTGACCAAGGTAGATTTTAGGCAGGTCCAATTTTTCTTGATGCAGAACAATTTTGTTTTCTTCTTCTTTTGAGGAAGAGAACAGTTTTTCTTGATCAATATTCAACTTAGTTGAGCAAAATTTCAAATCCACGTGTGAGTTATTATGGTAAGTTTATATATTCCTACCACAAATTAATTGAGAAGAACTAGTAAATGAAGGACATAATATTTGCAGGGCATTTTCTAAATGATGCTACCAAGTGAACATAGTTTTCAAGTTATTTGTTTTAAATTTGAGTTCTGGTATTTTTCTTGGATGTATTTGACGATTTCAACTCTCCTGCATTGTTTACCATGTCCGGCAGTCTGATCTAGTCCCTTCCTAATGTCTACAAATAGTTTTAGCCAATTCTTGTCTGACGCAATTTGGAGATTATGGTAGTAAGATGAATTGTTCAAGTTGAATTTGTCAGTCAATTTATAGGTTTAGTATACTCACTTTAGAATATCATGTCAGCGCATTGCAATCATCAACATAATATTTTTTTGATATAAGGGATGAAGCGAAAGGCTTTAGCAGCTTTATTTTAAGATAAGTACACGGCTTGAACTTTTCTAGCTCACTTTTCTCGTCACATATCTGCATCCTGTCACCACACTAAAGTTCTTCTCGTAATTATATTGCTTCTTAGCAATCACTGAGGGTTCTAAATTGTTTGTAAAATGAATCTTGCTTATGCCTACTTGTATCAAGCTAAACCCTACAAAGAGTTAAAAGAGGAAATTCTATTTTCTCGTGTGTTTTCTATTCCGAACTTGTCCAGTCATCTCATTTTTAATAATTACTTTTTTTTTTTTGGCTATCATTGAAATCTTAAAAAAAGGAAAAAGATTAATTTTTTAGGATTACATCCATAATCATTTTCCTAGTTGAAAATAAGGATCACATCAAAGCATCACTTTGTGTTATACAGGTTTTGGTTTCAAACAAATTGATACCAGTTCTCAAAATCCGTCAAAATATATTGATAGATCTTCATCTAAGAAGCATTGACACGTCTATCTTAAAGTTGTATTGTGTTAAGGAACTTGTCTAGTACTCATGCCTCTTGCTCAATTCAGTGTTTGTCGGTGTGTCGTATCACACTATGTCCATGTTTGTGCTTTTTTTTGTATCATCAACCATGTTAGTCTCTCCTGTTCTAACTAGAGAGTTGGAGTGTGTATGGTTATGTGGATATATGATTTCTATCACAAGTTCACGTGTTACTTCTCTATCAATCATACGAATTTTATGCAACATCATAAATCGACAACTATTTATGCATATAAGGAAAAAACACGTGCATTTCATGTGCCAAAGAAATTAGTTATAATGCCTCCTCTTAAAACTCACTGATTTCACCTCACTTATTGATGAAGAGCACTTGGGTGGGGACGCAAAGAAAGATGGGTCATGTATTGTATCCTTAGAGGCCGCAAACAAATCAGAGGAAGCTATCAGTCAAGTCAGTCTTCCTCCCTTCGGTTTAGCCACCTACAAACTCCAAGGCTCCTTTTGGGTAAACCCCAAAACGGGTGATCATGAACGAATCATAGCCCTCTACAGCTCCGCAGAGTCCTGGCTAAAGCAGCTCGGAGTACGACACCAGGACTTCAACTTCTTCGCTACTCACTCCACAATGTGAATACATAACTGTACCTATCCAACTTGATGACATTTCTCTTTCCGGAGTTTCATGTAACAGTAAGAAGGGTCTTGGCGAAGAGGCCTGATATTTCTGATAAATGACACTTGATACCTGATAACAACTGATACCGATACCGAGTTTTGAAACTATGGTTGTATACTTATATTCTGCATTAGAGACTAGGAGAAAGTAGTTTGGCTGAGATGAGATAGTTTGTGATGCTCATTGTCAATCGGATGCCCTTCATTCTTATCCAGAATATATGTAAGATATAATGTATGTGTTATTAGAAAAGGAGTGATTCTGCCACAATAATTCACATGAATGATATTAATATTGGAATTGAATCCTCTTCGTTTTGAGAAATTCCTTTGAATATGACTGCTGTACAAAGAAAGGAAATTCTCTCCATTTGTGATCCACAAGTGTTTTGAGGCACCTGTCACGTTTTATTTTTGTTTGATTCATGAGTAAAGTCATATAGAGAAATGCTCAGTTACAAACGGGTCTATTTTTCCAAACCCGTTGCAAACTCCTCTTTCGGTCGTTGGATCACATCGTTCAAGATCTAATGGCCATGATCGAGCCAGCCCATCAGCCCCTCATCTCACTTAAGTTGTGAGGGGATAATTTGAGTATTTCAACCCAAATAACTCTTCACCTTATTCACTCTCTCACACATGCTCTCTCGCAGTTGACGAAGTTGTAATTTTTTTTTGCAAAATTTTAACTTAAACCGTTGTTGGAAATAATGACTTATGTTATTCAAAATTTGACTTGAACTTTAGCCGTGGTTTCAAACAACGACTTTAGTATAACCTAGGTTGTTGTTTGAAATAATAGTTTAGGTTAAACTTTTTCTTTAAAACTTGTCTCAAATAACGACCTAAGCTGTTTTTAAAACTTGTCTCACACTTGAAGGGAGACAAGTTTTAATTTTTTTTAACTTAAGCCATTGTTTCAAATAACGACCTAGGTTATACTGAAGTTCAAGTCAAATTTTGAATAACTTAAGCCGTTGTTTCCAACAACGGCCTAAGTTAAAAATTTTCAAAAATCAATTGCAACTTCTTCAACTAAGAGAGTCTGAATAAGGTGAAGAGTTATTTGGGGTGAAATACTCAAATTACCCCTCACAACTTAAGTGAGAGGGGGGGCTGATGGGCGGGCTCGATCATGGTTGTTGGATCTTGATCGATCTGATCCAACGGCCGAAAGAGGAGTTTGCAACTGAGCATTTCACACACACATATCCGTGAAAACATATCCGTTTGCAACTGAGCATTTCACACACACACACAAGTTGATCATGATCCAGCGGTC
This sequence comes from Hemerocallis citrina, assembly GCA_017893485.1. Taxonomy (NCBI): domain Eukaryota; kingdom Viridiplantae; phylum Streptophyta; class Magnoliopsida; order Asparagales; family Asphodelaceae; genus Hemerocallis; species Hemerocallis citrina. Next base: position 337,482 of record JACEHZ010000703.1, read on the forward strand.
AAGATTGGCCCCGCCCATCACACCATCCTCCCACTTAAGTTGTTAGGGGTATTTTAGGGTTTTTTTCTCATTATACCCCTTCTTTTCACTCTCTCTCACTCTCTCACAATCTCGCTCTCCCTACTCTCTCTCTCTTTGTAACCGATGCCAACCAAAGCCCAACACCCAAACCCTCCCCCGACCTCCGACGCGCCTCCTTCTCCGATTCCTGACCGACCACCTCCTTCCATCTCTCTCTCTCTCACTTTCGCTCTTTCCCGAACCCACCGAAACCCCAACACCCAAAGTACTCAACTCCAAACCCCTCCTCCAACCCGATAACAAGCCCCCCCCCCCCCCCCCCCCCCCCCCACATACACACTCTTTCTCCTGTGGCACGCAACTCTCTCCTAATAGCCCGACGACTCCCCCCGATAACCCTCTCCTCCTCCTCCAATCTTCGAAATCCAATTGACACCTCGAAACCCTACTTCACCATTTAAATTCATATACATCGTCGACCACTCAATCTCTGCCGTACAAATCTGTATTGTGCAAGGTAATCACTTTATTCTAGCTTCATAGATGTAGCTATGTAGATTGAATTATTTATTTAAATTTCGAAATTATTTTTTTGATGTGTAGTTATGTATAGGTTAGTTGTTTGATGTTTACTGTATATAGTTGTTCGATGATTGTAGACGGTATAATTGTAGAACTAGTTGTTGTTGATCACAAATATTATATTAGTAAAATCGCACAAACAACAACAAAAAATTTCGAAACATTGCGAGTAGGTAGGACTCACTACACACAAGCCAATACAATTTGTAGAAGTGAGTTTCAACTCACGGGGTGCAAGATAGGACAATGTATCGCTTAATTTCAAGAAAAATAAAAATAAAGTGATACATGGCCGTATCTCGCAAACCGTGAGTCGAAACTTACTTCCAGAAGTTACGTTAGCTTGTGTGTGGTGAGTCTGACCTACTCGCAAAGTTCTAGAATTTTTGATTGCCGGTTGTGCGGTTTATTATGTTTTCGTAACAACAACAACTAAAATAACTAATTTTGGATATTTTGAGTACGAAAACATAGAAAACCACACAAACGGCAATCAAAAAATAAAAATTACAAAACTTTGTTAGTAAGTCGGATTCACTGCACACTAGCTAACGCAAGTTGTAAAAGTGAGTTTCGACGCACGGTTTGCGAGATACGGCCGTGTAACGCTTTATTTTCTTTTTCGTGAATGAAAGTTTTACATTGCCGTATCTTGCAAACCGTGAGCCAAAACTCACTTCTACAAGTTATGTTAGCTTGTGTGTGGTGAATCCAACCTACTCGCAAAGTTTCGTAAATTTTGGGTGACCGTTTGTGTAATTTTCCCACGTTTCTTTTTTCGTATCTATATATATGGATAATGTGATTTGGTCTATATGATTAGTGTATTAAAAATTATTGTATTATTTTTTTCATTAGATATGGAGAATGATGAAGGGAATTATGTTGTCGGTGACAATTTTGTCTTTGCACAAGAAGGTGGTGAATCTAGGCCGCAAGTTGACGAGCACTAAATACCAGAGATATGTATGATGTTTCACACTGTAGAGGAAGCGGATAAATTTTATCAGAGCTATGTTAGATGTTCGGGTTTCACAATGCGTAAGGGTGAGAATAAATACAAGGAAACCGATGTAGTGGATAAGTTATATCTATGTAATAAAGTCGGGGCATCACTGAGTTAGCCTAATGGTGTTCGACTGGGAACTACTTCTAGAACGGGTTGCAAAAGTTTTTGTTCATGTAAAACTAAATGAAGAAAGCAATACATGAGTTTTTTATTCATTTCACACGAATTTACTTCATCCGATAGAAAACATTTGTTGCCCCAAAACCGTAGTGTGTCGAAATTCGATAAAAGAATATTGGATCAACTGTCTCAAGCTAGCTAGTATCCTACATGCAAACATATGCTTTTCTTTGAAAGTGCTAGTGGAGATTCACTGAAACTGATGCTAGAAATCTAGAGAAAGACTCGGGGGAAGCTATGATAGGACACGAAGGGCAAATGCTCATTGAATTTTTTGAATTGCAAAAATAGAAAGATCCTTTATTTTTTAATGATTTATAAGTAGACCCTGAAGGCCGATTATCTCATTGTATTTGGGTGCGAGGATGAATTATGAAGAATTTAGGGATATACTTTGCTTTGATGTCACACACAACACGAACTGATATCCAATGTTATTTGTTCCATTTGTTGGAATCAATCGTCATTGGTAATCAATCTTCTTAGGTTGTGGGTTCTAAATGAGAAGTCATCTTCCTTTGTGTTGTTCTTTGAAAAGTTGTTAGGAGTGATGAAACATGCTTCATTCGGCATCATGACGGACCAGGATCGTGGGATCAGTGTTGCAGTGAATACAGTTTTCCCTGAGACTTGGCATTGAATAATGCATTTGGCATATTTTGGATAAATTACTGCAGGAGGTGCGGATGTCTAATGATGTTGATAATTTCAGGGATGCTTTTAAGAGCACCATCTATAATTCTGAATTTCTAAAAGATTACGAAGCAAAATGAAAATTATTACTTTTGCAATTCACAGTTGAGAATAACAAATTCTTGAACTCTCTATTTGAAATTCGTGATAAATGAGCCTCCGTCTATGCAAAAGAATCATTTTAGGCGGGCATGTTGAGTAGCCAATGAAGCGAGTCTATGCATTCTTTCTTGAATCATCATACCCAAAAGAAGTACTTATTACATGAATTTGTTGTGATCTTTTATAGTCTTAGGAAGGCAAAGACAAGAGAAACTTAATGAAAATCATCGTACTCGTGAGAAGAGATCGAAATTGAAGACCCAATGGCCTATGAAGAAACAAATGGCACGAGTCTACACGTTGAAGCTTTTCTACAAATTCCAAGATGAAATAAAAAAAACCATATTATATCATGTTACTTTCATTGCCGATCTTAACATAGTGGACAGTGCAGTTTTCTTTGTACTGCTGTGTGGAAATTTAGAACCGGGGATGTCAGTTCAATTTTGCAAACCCCGTCAATTTGCTATTTGTGCATGTTACTTGTTTGAATTCATAGGCATTCCTTACAAACATATTTTGACGGTTCTTCGATTCACCGATCACACTGCACTACCGGAGCAATACATTACATGAAGGTGGACCTGAGATGTTATAAGAAGAAGCTATACATCCGTTCACGATGACACTAGGGGGGATTTTGCTTCTCGCTATTATGAATTGAGCCATCCCGCAAAACAAATGGTCAATCTTGGTTGTTCTTCCGATGAAGGTTACAAATACATGCTCAAGGGCATTGAAGGCGTTCATCTTGTGCAACCTGGTGGACATCCCGAAGGTGGCGCACAACCCAAGAGTTGTGGACAACATGCTGAAGGCAATGGACATGCATATGGAACAGACGTGGATATATCTCATGTTGCCATGGGGGACCCTCAACAGTGCATTACAAAGGGAAGGCCTAGTGGGAAGTGATTGAAGCAGAAAAGAGAGCATATTCAACGAAATCCTAAACGGTCTAATGCATGCGGCTTGCGGGGTCAAAAGCACGATTCAAGAAATTCTCCAAACAAAGTGGCTGCGCAATATATCTCTTTTTTCGTTTAAAAATATTAACTCACGCAATCTTGCTTTTTAGGTTGAAGTTGGTAAATAAAAGTTGACTAACTCAATCTTGTCATTTATTTAGCTCTGCCAATGCACAAAAAATGGATCCAACTGGTGAAGAGAGTTCCGACGATAATTATGATGAACCGTTGTGGCGTAAAATTTGAACTTTGTGCATGTTTTAAAGTTTCTAGACTTATGATAAGGTTAACAGAGAGATTGGAAAAAATGTTATTAGATTGATTATAACTGAGTACAATGTCTCCTATATATATGAGGAAACAAAATGCTAAACTGATATATAACCCGATATGGGGACTAAATATATAATACAATATCTTATAATTCCTCTCAAACTCATGGTGGGTCGAACAATGTGAGTTTGCCCACCAAGTAACGAAATCTCTGAACCGTGTGGGATTTGATGAAGAAGTCTGCTGTCTACTGTAAAGAGGTAACATAATGAAGTGAAATGGTCCCTGCTTCAAAGCATTGACGAACATAATGGCAACCTATCTCTATCTGCTTCGTTCGCTCATGAAAGACCGGGTTGCTTGTAATGTGCAATGCACTCCGGATGTCACAATGAAGATGAGTAGCTCCTGTAAGAGTGACACTCATATCTTATAACAACCACCGAACATGACCAATCTCTATAGTAGTAACTGTCATTGCTCTGTACTCAGCTTCAGTGGAAGAGCATACAACAACTGCCAATTTCTTGTTTTGCCATGAGATCAACGAATCACCAAGAAATGTACAGAAACTTGTGGTTGACCGTCTAGTAGTAGGATCACCCGCCCAATTTGAATTAGAATATGTACCGAGCTCCAGTTTGGATGTAGAAGACATGAATAATGAACGAGTGATAGTGCCCCGAAGATATCTGAGGATACGAAGAAGAGCACCGTGGTGAACTGAAGTAGGAGCAGAAACAAACTGACTAGCAATACTGACTACATGAGCAATATTGGGTATGGTCATGCATAAGAAGACAAGCTGTCCAACAATCTGCCTATATCTAGTGGGATCGGGAAGGAGCTCACCATCTGTGGGACGAAGCTTTACATGAAGCTCTAAGAGAGTATCGGCTGATCGACTGTCAGAGAGACATGCAACGAGATAATATCTGTTGTGTATTTCTGTTAAGAAATAAGTATCCTCCAATATCTATGAGCTAGACCTAGAAAGTAACGTAATCTGCTAAGATCTTTCATATGAAACTGCTAGTGAAGATATTTCTGGGTGGATGCAATGCCTACGGAATCATCCCTAGTAATAATTCTATCTTCAACATGTAATAATAGAAGGACTCTCCCCTGCGGTGATGACCGCATATATATAGAGTGGTCTTGTGAACTCTGATTGAAACCAACCTGGGTGATGACACTGCGAAAACACTCAAACCAGGCTCAATGGGCCTGTTTCGGACCATATATAGCTCAATGCAAACGATAATCATGACAAGGAGGAGTGCTAAGGCCATGAGGAGGATGCATGTAAACAACCTCAAATAAGGTTCCATGAAGAAAGGCATTCTTCACATCTATCTAGTATAATGGCCACTGGCAAACGACGGCAATGACAAGGAGAGTGCGAACCATAGTCATCTGTATAACCGGGGCAAAAGTCTCAACATAATCAATGTCATGCTCCTGAGTAAATCCTCGGATAACTAGACGAGTTTTATGCCGCTCAGTAGAGCCATCAGGTTGATATTTGACCCTCAAGTCCACTTGCAGCTAACAGGCTGGATGCCCACAGACAGTGGAACAACATCCTAAGTGCCAGTCTGATCAAATGCACTGAACTCCTCTGCCAATAGCTTTCCGCCACTTGGGATATTGAATAGCTTCCTGATAGGTTCTGGGCTCACGTATGGAGTGTATAGCAGTGAGATATGCATAAAACTGTGGTGAGTATAGAAGGCTAGAGTGGCAAACCAAACTGGTCAGAAGGACCGATGGCATAAGGTGTGTAACATGCCGGTGGGATGCTCGACGCAAAATGTGTAGACAGACGGACCAGTGGCAGATGGACAGTGTGTGGAGATGAGATAGGTGGTGTGTGTACATGCAGCTGTGGGGATGCAGGAGGTGAGGGTGCATAATGCTGTGAGGATGTAGGTGGTGTCTCCGTAAGAGAAATAATAGGTGGAACGTCAGTATGAGATGAGAAAAGAGCCAAAGGAGTGGGATCAAATGAAATGCGTGAAGGTATGGCTAGGGAGATATGCCCAACAACTAGGGAGTCGAGAAAACTAGCATCCTCAAGAGAGGTCAAGTAGTAGAGATGGTCTTCCTCAAAGAAGACATGTCGAGAAATACGAATACGACCTACCACAGGATCAAAACAACGATATCATTTATGCTCTGGACTGAGATCTAGTTGAACGCACTTAGCAACTCAGGCGGTGAGCTTCGTGCGCTCAGTAGGAGGGAGAATGATTTAACAGGTGCACCCAAAAGTACGGAGCATATTGTAGTCCGGTGGTGAGTGATGAAGAGCCTCATAAGGTGTTATGCCAGATAGGGCAGACAAGGGAGTGATGTTAATGAGACTGACAGACGTTATGGCAACTTCATCCCAGAAAGAACGAGGAACAAAAGATGTGAGTAGAAGAGAGCGGGTCGTCTCAAGGATGTGACGATACTTGCGTTTAGCTACACCATTCTAATCACGAGTGCGAGAGCATGATTGCTGAAAGAGTGTACCATGAGATTGAATGATCGATCTCATAGTAGTGAAAGTGTACTCGCGGGCAGCATCTGAGCGAAAGGTTTAGATATGCACACCAAACTTGGTGTGAACTATGTTCGTAAAAAAATTTGGTAAATATCAGGTATCTCAGAGCGTTGGCGCATAAGAAACACCATTGTGCATCTAGTAATGTCATTGATGAAAGTAACATAATAGAGATAACCTTTGTAAGAAAGTGTAGGAGATGGTCCCTATATGTCAGAGTGAATAAGTTGAGAATGATGGGTGATTTGAGAAGTACTTTTGTTATTGAAAGGGAGTGATATGTGTTTGGCCAAATGACAACCCTGACAATCAAAGAAATAAGTAAAAGAAAGAGGACCAAGGGCACCACTACGGGCTAAAGTCTTGAGTTGAGGTTTACTAATATGTCATAAACGTCTGTATCACACATCAGCATCAAAGGACACAACACCAGCAAAATGAGGATGAGATTTATATGCATGAAGAAGATCTAGATGATATAGACGACCCTATCGACTAGTACGCCCAAACTCTTAACCACTGTCTGAATCAGTAATAGAACAACCTAAAGAATCAAATGTAATGACAACCACTATCGCATAACGCACTAATAGAAATAAGGTTTATGGTTAAATGAGGAGTATAAAGAACATAAGGCAATGTGAGGGTGGGAAAGCTAATAGACCTTGAGTGTGTAGTGAGAAGTTGTGAGCCATTGGCTGTGTGTAGGGATGAATAGTGAGAGAGAAGTGCAGTACTGGTGGTGAGCAGTGTATAATTAGTAGTAAGATAATGTGATGCACCATAATCTAAAATTCATGAAGAATTCATACCGGGAGTCACAGAGAATGCAGGGGCAAATGGGACAACAGTGATACACTGACCCAAGAACTGGAGTTCCAGTTAAGCGAGTCGATGCTGAAGATTAGGTCAATCAGTAGGAGTCAACAAGGCTGGTGTAACAGTCATGGCCGAGCATGGAAGAAGTGGTACGAGTATGAATGAGACTGGTGTTGCTGTGGTAGAGATCAAAATGAGGTCGAAAATGTCGTTGGTGTCGGGATCGGGATATGGTGCTACTAGTGTCGGAAGAAGGGGTGGGGCAGGGTTAAGGGTGATGCTAGGAGGAGGAGGGAGGAGGCTGAAATCAGGATGAATGCGGCACTGCATCTGTCTGAATTGGATGGAGATCGGGATGTGAGGAAGATTGAGTAGTAGGGAAGTCGGTGGAGAATAAAAGCGACTGGTGAGATTAAGGTTCCATTGGAGAAGAACGAGTACCTGAAAAGAAAAAAAAATTGGAATTTTTTTTTTTGATTTTTTTTAACGACGACGAACAGCGGTGACGGTGTTAGCGACGACAGCAACAGACCAACAATAGTAGAGAAAGGAAGGGTTAGGTTAGAGTTAGATGCCAGTTTGGATTTGAGTTTGGGTGTGGGTTTGGGTGTGTGTTTCAGATTTTCTTATTTATTGCAGAAACGGGTTTCGGGTATTAGGGTTCAGTTATGAGTATGTGGGAAATAAGGTTAGGGTCGCAGTGTGAAGATAGAAAGAATGGTTGCTATGGTTTCCATGGGTGTTGGGTAGAGTAGAGGAGGTTGGTCAGGGAGATTGATGCAGCAGAATTGGGTTAGGAAGATTGATGGGTAGTGGTGATCGGGGAGATTGATGAGGATGGAGATGGCGAAGGGGGGATGGGTTTTCAAAGATGGTGATACCATGGTATGGTGAGGATTTGGAGGTGGTTTAGGAATGGGTTTTCAGAGATGGTGAGTTCGACTCTGCTGCTGTTGACGGAGGTCGATGCAGTTGTTAGGAGTTGTTGGTGTTTAGGGTTGGAGATGGACCGATCGGGATCTCTTATCATCTTGTTGTTGGTTGTTGTTATTGTAGTTGAAGGAGAGGTTGATGCCGCTGTTGTTAATGACAGATTTGAGAAAAAGTAATTAGATTTTTGGGGATTAGTGAGGGAGAAAGAAATTTAGGGTTAGCGCTCTGATACCATGATAATATTGTAATGCTCCGAATTCCAAATAGGACCGAATTTGAGATTCCACAGAATCTTTACACTTCACTTCGTACAATTTTACAAGGAAATTTAAACTTTTCAACATACATCAGAGTTCTTTACATTGTTTACACAGCGGAAGACAAAAAGAAATACAACAGTGAAGAATAAAATACAACTTATACAACTTTATCAATGTAATTAATCAACAGCATCATATCATCTTTACTTCTTCATGAAAATATTCATTACCTGCATAATAAGCTGTGGGCATGTCAGTTACTTACAACTGACGAAAATGTTATACTCGACCATCCTCTTTGTGCCGTACATATAACAATCTCATTACTTTAACAAACCACAATTTAAATGAAAATAAAGTGCTAAATGTGACTACACTAAACATGTAAGTGTATGCGATGCCTTAATGCCTAATGCACACATTTTTATACTAAGATGACACTAATGCATACTTGTTCGGATTCTATGCATCCCATACTACATAGGTCCGAGGGCAAGCACCTACGTACTCCACCATAAAGGGTTCGATCCCTCGCCATGACAACTACCCAGTAATAAAATAAGGTTGAGACGTTCCACGAGTATGGATCCCAGTCCCGGAGAACCGCCGCAGCAAGACCCCCGCCCGACTGTTATACAGACTCCTCGTCGTGCGAACTTCCCGCAAGTGCCCCTCTAGCCCCGGTATATGTACATACTTTGGAGAACGGCAAACTATCCGTCCGACTACGCATAGTCCCGGATTTAAAATAAAAGCTCGTCTCCCACGAGACAACCACAATTCCGGAGTACACCGTCCGACTGGGTCTATAGTCCCGGTGAACCGCCACAGCAAGACCACCGTCCGACTATATAGAGAGCCCCACTTATGTTTGCCCAAGGTTTACCACATCTTCACTTATGTGCCTAGTTCTTAAGTTCAAGACGTGAACAAATTTCCATACCTAGAATTAGTTTTACCTCCTACCGGACTTAATCAACAAAATACGAGATAGCTCCATGGCCATATTTCAAAATATATCTCAATGTACTCTTTTCAATTTTAATAGTGCCGGTACCCGAGGTCTCACTAATTCTAAATCACAACTTTTCATGTACAAGAAACCATGGGTACACATACCTTTCAATAAACATGCCTTAAACTTATATATTCTTATCTTCAACTTATTCACAAATAGATCCATGTCTTATTTTAGCATTTACTCATGATTCACTTACACTTCAAAATAGAACAACAATTTCTTTCATGAACAATAGATTCGTCACTTGAACTCTTTTTAGCAATTTAAGCAATTCTCAATTCAATTCGAGTATTTCTTACTCATCATAAATGTTTGTTTATAACAAGAGAATTTCATAACTTGTCACATATTTTTCTCTTCAAAAAAAATAAAAAAATAAGAGTCATATACTCATATAATAATTTTGGGGTCAAAATTTCATTTACTATCTCTATTTCTCAAAAATATACAAGAATAATTTTTAAACTATTTCTAATAATTTCTATATGATTTTATATGAACAATAGAATTTTATTCCAACTTTCTTCACATTAGAAAACCCCAAATGTATTAAAAATCCCAAAAAAATATCAAAGTTGGCTTCAGGTTTCGAACCAAAACCAGCCAAGACAACCAGTAGGTGCCCAAAGCCCAATCACACTAACCACTAAGTCCATATGGACTTGGTGTCAAAAACCACAACAAAACTCCATTTATATTCAAAGTACGGTTTCGGATTTTATTAATTGAAATAAAAATAAAATGTGACCATCAAGTTTCGAACTCAGGATCTCTTACAAATAGTGCTCTGTGATGCACTGGCTAACCAGTAAGTCCAAGTGTGATTTCTATTTAGGAGTTGTATTAATAAACTTTTGTTCATACTGTTCTGAAATTGGTTCTTTTTCGCAAAACTCGTTTATCCAATGATCCAATCTTTTAGGATATTGAAATAAACATTTCTTTTGACTGAGGTGAATTTTAAAACAGCAACCAACAAGTTTCAATTCATTTTAAAAATATATTTTTCCATTTTTAAATAGTTTTACTTTTTCATTTTTACATACTAATTTTTATTTTCTCAAAATTCGAATTTAAGAATCAAAAACTAGTTTATGCATTCCATTATACTAATTGAAATTTTGTAATAAAACCAAACATGTCTTTTAAACATCCATGAACTCTCAAAGAAAATTCTTTTATACAAAAAATTATATTTTCAATGACAATATGCAATAGTTGACACATTTCATGGTAATAATTCAATTTATCTTTCTTTCTTTCTTCTTTCAACTTATCATGGTATCAAAGCATAAATTTAATCTAACACCACTTCTACAATTTTCATCCAATTCAATACATTCGACACATACAAATTTACAAGCATACTAACATGATTCTTAGTATTAGTTCTTTTGTCAAAATTTTTCTTTCTAATTAACATGATGGCTATTATTTACTTAATCACAACAAGATTGTTCGCATTCATGGCATATTACTGTAGCATGGATTATTTACACATTTCTCATCAAAATCAATTTATACTACTCATTTATAACATGCATTCTCTACATTAGAATGTAAGAAATCACCCACCTCTATGAAGAATGAAAAATCACAAATGAAAAGACCTCTTCTAGCTCCTAGCTTCAACTAGTACCTCCTTGTCCTTCTCCTCCTAGCAAGTCTCCAAGCACAAAGGTACTTATTTATTTATTTATTTATTTGAGTGTGACAAAAGAAGAGAAATGGGGGTGTATTTAGAGGACAAGGTGAGGGTTCAATTTGCATAATTCTCTACCTAATAAATTATTACCTAATAAATTACTCTACTTAATTTCCAACTCTTCATTTTCTTAATTCCTATAACCCCCAACTCTTCACATCTCCACCTCTTCAAAACCCAACTTCCCATCCCTTCCTTTCCCATAACTTATGAATCATGGTATCTGATATAAGGCCGAAATCATGGTATGAAAATAAATTCATTTTGGTGTGAAATGATACAGTCTGTATGGATTTAATTTGGGGTGTCACAATCTCTACCCACTAACCACATATCATTATAACTATATATCATTAATATGGTTAATTTGATGCCTTTTAATAGTCTTTACATTTCTTTTATGCAAAAAAAATAGATTTAATAACTAAACATCACCTCTCTAACTCCCATAACCTCCCGGCCCACTCTCTCTCCTCTAAGCATGTGCACGTGCACTAGTGCACACACACACACAAAATTAAATACAATTCCTATAATTCTAAAATGTATCTTAAAAGTAGTTACATGTCATCTGTGGGTCCATGCATAACTTAAAATATGATTTTATTAATGGGCTTGTCCCATGGGCTTTCTTTTAATCAATTTAATTAGTTAGTCTAGTGGGCTTGCCTTTTAATTAATTAATTAATTAATCTAGTGGGCTGGAATCTATTTTTTTTAAATCCATGGATTAAATGAAAGGCTAAAATAAAAGACTATGCATGCAAAAATAGCAAATGAGAGTAAGAAAATAAAGATGACAAAATTAACACGTGCATCGTACGTGCAAAAATTGAAAAAATTTATTTTAATCAAAATAGGAAAAAATGAATTTCCATTTTATAAAATAGATTTGAATACCTAGAATAAATAATTTAAACACATAGAAAATATTACACGTAGCGGTGGAAATACATAATCGATACGTGCATCAGAAATACGTAAAAAGCACGTAAAAATGCAGAGATTGAAATTTAATATTTTAGTTGATTTAAATAGGATAAAATATATTGGGAGTGCATAAATAGTCAGAAATCACAATACGTAATGAAAACATGTTACAAATATTACCAGTACAAAATACACGTGCGTAACACATAAGGGTAAAATTGTTATTTCCAATTTTGCGGGGTGTTACAAAGATTAATAGAGAGATTGGAAAGATGTTATTGGATTGATTATAACTGAGTACAATGTCTCATATATATAGAAGGGGGACCAAATACTAAACTGATATATAACTTGATATGAGACTAAATATACAATACAATATCTAACAACTTATAATATTTATTTCTTTATGTTTGAAATTTAAGATTCTTGTAGGTTTTGATTGGAAGAAGCTTCATTGTGATCTTCAAAGAAATTCTTAATTATAAATGTGTATATATGTATATGTAATCGCTCTTTTTGAATACTGTGTATGTAATTGCTTAATCGCTTATCTTTGTATTGTTTTGGTTGTTATTGTTGTTGTGATGAAGATTCAATGAGGAAAAAAAATGTGGATGGATAAGTGTGGATGAATGAAGTTTGTTGATATTGTTTTTTGTTGTTGCTGTTGATATTGATTATGGACTTATTGTTCCGAGAGAATCTGATGATTGTTGATTTTGGAAACTCCTTGAATAAGATGAGAATGTGATGATTCAATGAGATTGTATATGAAGTTGATGAAATTTGAGCTGATATTGTCTTTGTAGCAGCTAATGTTGCTGTTGAAGAAATTGTATTTTTTTCTTCTAAATTTTAACTAAACCCGTTGTTTGAAATAACGACTTAAGCCTAAAAAAAATTTAGCAAAAATCTCGCGCTCTATTAAAAAATTGTCTATTTAAGCCGACAGAAGCCGTTGTTTCAAACAATGACGTTTTATAACATATATATATATATATATATATATATATATATATATATATATATTATATACAGGCGTTGTTTGAAATAATGGCTTATGTTCTAATCAAATTTTGAAGTACTTAGGCCGTTGTTTGAAACAACATCCTAAGTTAATTTTTTTTAAAAAAATACAACTTCGTCAACTGCGAGAGAGAGAGAGAATGTGAGAGAGTGAATATGGTGAATATTTGCGATAAAATACCCAAATTATCCCTGACAACTTAAGTGATAGAGGGGGATGATGAGCGGGCTTGATCATGGTCGTTGGATCTTGATCAATCTGACCCAACGGCCCATAGCTCAGTTTGCAACGGATCTGTGTAAACATACATGTTTGCAACTGAGAATTTCTCATATATACATATATACTAGTAATTTACACGTGTGATGCACGTCATAATATATATATTTTTTAAAGTAAAAATTTCGACGTAGTTTGACCTTGAACCTGAGACTTCTTTGATATTAGTTATGTACGGACAATCCACATTTTAATAAATTATTATTATTTTTTCAAATAAAAACTCTGACGTAGTGAGGACTCGAACCTAAAACCTTTTTCATATGATAGATTAACAAATGATACTAAGATATTCTCTCATTGTAATATTAGAGATATATATTGTTGTTGTTGAATAGTTTTAGATGCGGATCAGGTTTTATTAGCGCTTTTTAGCATGTTTTATTGCTTCCTGACCTTTAGAAAGGAGTGGAAAGCAACATAATTATAAGGTCAAACCGTGAAGAAAAAAGCTTCCAGATTCTACCGGGATTTAGGAAATGAAATCATTGGGTTGACAATTTTATCTTAAACCCTAACAATTGATCTGGATCGGTATCAAATATAGGAGCATCTCCAACATAACACCATTTTGGTGTGGAGATGCACTTTTGGCGCTGGAGGCACTCCAACCAAGTGCCAAATCCAGTGCCATTTTAGTGTAATTTGTGTTATGTGAACAGTAGCACACACAATACTGTTCATGAATGTCATTTTTTTTTCTCACCCTTTTTTATTGTAACATTTTTTTAGAAAAAAATTATAAAAAATAGGTAGAAAAGAATATGTAGAGAATATTCTTTTTTGGTGTTAGAAATAATATTATGGATTAGAGATGAAATTACTGTATGATGTGACTTTTATACTATTTTGATATAAAAGTTGTACTAAATTAGTGTTAGGGTTGGAAATAATGAGTATATGTAATGTATGTGCAATATGGCAAATATCCTATCAGGAAGATAAATGTACTACACATAATACGCTTGACACAGCTTTTGACATTGCCGTCAAAACCACAATCACCCACCACCTCCTTCCGCCAAAACCATAATAATGAGTATATGTAATGTATGTGCAATATGGCAAATATCCTATCAGGAAGATAAATGTACTACACATAATACGCTTGACACAGCTTTTGACATTGCCGTCAAAACCACAGTCACCCACCACCTCCTTCCGCCAAAACCATCTATACTACTTTCCTGCCCCCAAGACAAACCCATACCTCAACTTTGAACAAAATACTTTAAAAATCTATAGCACTTACACGTGTAAAACTCAAGCATTAATAACTAACACTCAAAAATGAAAAGTAACTTTCCGGGGGTGGAGAGTTATTTTGATGGAGTTTGAATTTCAATTTAGAGTTTTGAAACGCAAATTACATTTGGGCGGTGATGAATGTGTGCGGGGGCTTTCATCTGGGCTCTTGGTCGAGAGTAATATATCAGATTGAGTTGCTTAATTTTGTCCTTCATTGAATGATCGTTGGTGATGTTACTAATTCTCACCGATGCAGTGTCCAATTTTGTCAACATCGTTGGGATGATGTGCCAGTCGTTAATATGGTGGAGGATGTACGATCTGTGACAGTTGTGATAGATGTGCAAGCCGGCGCCGATATGGTAGATGTGCGAGTCATCACTAGTTTGGGAGGTTGAGCGAGGTTGTTGCTGTGGTGAGAGTGATGTGAGTCGTTGTAAGTCTGCTGGTGGCCAAGTCGTCACAGAGACGGTGTTCGGGCTAGTCATCAGCGACGTTGCGAATGGAACGTCGGCCACCGTGGTGGTGAAGGAGCTGAGCATTTCAGACTAGAGAAGTGACAAGTCGTCACTGAATGGGCGGAGTGGCAAGTCATTATCAGAATTGTGATTAGGCAAGTTGTTTTCGGTATGTTGCTCTGATTAGGTGTCACCGAATGGGATAGAGAAGTCGTTGCTAGAGAGGTGTTCAAGTTAAACGTCACTTGAAAGTGCATGGGCAAGTCGTAACTATGGTTGGTGCTCGATGAGTCGGTATCTGATTGTTCAATAGGTATCTACATGCGTCACATGACTCACATCAGATAGGGGGGAGAACAGATTACAGGTGGCAGCGCCTATAAGTTTAGCTAGGAAAGGGACTAGTTAATGTTGTACGCTTAACTGTGTAATTGTTTTCTGTGGTTCTGTTCTAGAAACAGATAGATGTTATATATTTGTAATACTTGTTTCGTTAATAATTTATTAATAAAGCGGTGACGCGGTCACCTTTTTATCAAAAGAAAAAGAAAAAAAAAAGTGAAAAGTGGCAATCATTAGTTGGTTCCTCAATCGAAGCACATATTTTGATGTCAAGATGAAGGACTTTTGCCCAAATCTCACTGTCATCAAAGATGTAGGTGTTATCTACAACAATTGACTTAACAAAGAAATTCGATTTTTTTCCCAAAAATGACCCTCTTTTTGAAAGTTTTTCCCAAACCGCCCTATTTTTTTTATTCCCTAAATGCCCCACTCGCTTTTTGAAAAAACGAGTCTGGGATAAATCCCCTCGCTTTTTCAAAAAGCGAGTCTTAGATTGCAGATTTTCAACCTCTTAAGACTCGCTTTTTGAAAAAGCGAGGGGATTTATCCCACACTCGCTTTTTCAAAAAGCGAGTGTCGTTTGGGTCTTAAACCCCACCCCCTCGCAAACAGATCTCACTCTCTCTCATTTCCTTCTCCCCTTTCATTGAAGCCCTAACCCAACCTCTTCCATCTCTGATCCAAGCGATTAACCCATCAAATTTCGTCGATTCACTCCGAAATACTGCACTATCTCATCTCCGTTCACTTGGCCACTTCGTTATTGGGGGCTGCCGCGATTTTGGGGGTGGATTGCCGCGTTGTTGTTCAAATTTGGGGGTGAGCGTTTTGGTGGAGTGTAGTGGTTCGCATCTTGCCTAAAGATTGTGGTATATCACTCAAACTCTATATTTTTTAATGTTGTTTATATATTTAGAATTATTTAGTTAGAAATTGCTTGATATTATTGGAGGTACAATATGGATAGTGGTGATATTGTGGAAAAATCGGGTTAAAATGTGGGGGTAATTTAGGTGTCAAATTTGGATAGTGTCGTTGGAGGTGGAGGTGTATTAGTTTTAAAAAGTGGATAATTGTAGAATTTGTGGGTAAAATTTGAATATAGTTAATAATGATTGTATGTTCGTATGTGTTCTATATTTGTTGGTTATATATTTTGGTAATGTTAATAACGATTGCTTTTAGTTGTAGGATACTTTATTTTTTTTTAAAATGGCACGGACGATGGGAAATGTGGAGGTAGGATCCTGTAGTAGACCTATTCGTGGCGATGGACCACGTATATCTTTTGGCCCACCTCCTCGCGGTGGACGTGGTGGTCGTCGTGGTGGTACCACACGTACTAATGTAAGCTTATAATTTTCTATATTCGATTTGTTTCATTATCATACAATTAAATGTTATATTTCTTTGTTGATGTAAATGTTATTGTGGTTTTACAGGTCCCAAGTAACCCAAATGTGGCAGGTACTTCATCTCCGGCCCCTTCTTCATCTTACATTCCCCTTAGAGGTCCAGGTCCCCTCGGCCCCACCTTTCTTACTCTTCAGTCACAGCATCGTTCGAAAGATGTGTGGGAAGGCGATTAGAAGGAATGTACATTCTGTGGGGGTCATCCACTACCTATGCATCCATGGATTCACCAGATCTTAAGGGATTGTGGACTGTACAGTATTGCACTGATGAGATCCATCAAGTGCGATCGGCCTCTCCTTACAACACTGCTTGAGAGATGGCGCCCTAAAACACACAGCTTCCACCTTATAGTTGGGGAGATGACAGTGTCGTTGCAGGACGTTTCAGTACTCACCGGCCTTCCAGTAGATGGGCAGGCAGTGATAGGCTCAATGGACTTCGATCTGATATTTAGTGGAATAATATCTCAGTGTCGAAGTGGAGGCCGGAGCAGTGAATGGAAAACAAATTCGGTTGAAGTGGTTAAAGGATATATTCAAGAACTGATTGAGAGATGATTCCACTGATGAGGAGGTCCATTGCTACTGCAGGGCCTACATTCTGACACTATTTGGAGGGGTATTGTTTCCAAATTCTAGCGTACACTCTGTCCCCCTGATGTACCTCTCGCTGATTGCAGATCTAGGACGAGTCAGTCAGTACAGTTGGGGAGTGCCGCCTTAGCGTCCCTCTACAGGAGTTTGTGCTTGTGTAGTCTTGGTTCCATGCAGATGAATGGACCGATGATATTGCTTCAAGTGTGGAGTTGGAAGTGTATTCACGTGGGTCGTCCTGCAGTGCGGAAGCATCACCCTACTGGATCCATCTCCCCGAGGACCAGCACATGTTACCTCCTCTTTGTGTGTACTGGTCCGGTAATCTTACTTGGACTGCCAACCCCAACAGATGCCTGAGCTACTTCCGTGATGAGTTGGACGGTTGGTAGATAATTGCGTAGTGTGGATGCCCTACACGGAGGCGCGTCTTGCTCGACTGCCACCTATTTCCTTGTATAGGCGTGATCTGTGGCTGACGAAAGCATCATTGATCAACTTTAGCACAGTTGAGTTCTATTATGTCAATAGAGTGCTTCGACAGTTTGGTCTACAGCAGATGATTCCTGTTGCCGAACCATTTAATGCGGACATGCATGCACTCACTGGAATGGGTCGTCAATCAGGACATAATTGGGCCGCCAGCTTCTCGACATATGTGGAAAGATGGAATCTACACAGGTTCGAGGAATTCATTGAGAACATTCCTCCATTTGATCGAACCGTGCATGAGAATTATATGGGCTGGTACGGGAGGATGACAAGGCGATATATATCTCCGGCAGGACAGACTCCTGCAGGTGTGGTGGTCCCGATACATCGACCGGCAGCCGAACCATTAGATCTACATTCAATGAACTTGCCTATGTTTCAACCGAAGGCATCGGCTCTTCGTACGATTATAAGTTTTTAAGTACTGTTGTATTCATCAAAGTTATTATGGTATTTTGATTTACATATACATTTACTGCAATTAATATTTCAACTTATTATGTTTTGTAGATGAGCCAGACTTGGAGTATGGGCAAAAAATGTGCTGCTGTGTTGAGTAGCAACGTCGCCAATGCGGTTAAGGACTTCGCACGTGAGATGTTGACATCTTGCCGTGCACAAGCTGATGCTGTTGGAGAGGGGGCGACCTTGGATGCAATGCTAAACACTCCCGCTCATCGAACCAGTGCACGTGCTCCACGTATGAAGAAAGTCGCCCGCAAACCACCACGTCGTCCTAGAAACGAGCAAGAAGAAGAGGATGAAATTCAAGAGGCTGAGATTCAAGTTGAGGAAACAGAACAACAAGAGGAAGAGGATCCGATAATTATGTCCAGTGTGACACAGGCCACTCCATCAGCACGAGGTAAACGGCAACGGATACCTCCCACATTCTTCACCCCTGATCCGTAAAGCCTCTTTGTATTTTGTTGAAATATTTGTATTATTAATGTGTTAATGTGATTTATTGTTTATATCAATCATGTACTCACGATATGAAATATGGAATATATGAAGTATGAAATTTTGGTATGGGGTGTGTGAGTGTAATGTTTTAATTTTGTGGTCTTGTGTATGTTGGGTTCAGTTGAGACACGCTGTGTTGTTCGTATGAAATTGTTGTTGAGATGTTGGTGAAGTTGAAATTGATGTGAGAGTTGGGTTCACGTATGATGGTGTTGAAATGGGTTCACTTGAAAGCTTGTTGAAGTTGAAATTGATGTGAGAGTTGGGTTGAAGCTGATGCTGTTGAAATGTGTAGGGTTTATGTCCCACCTACAGATAATCTAGTAGTGTTTTCTGTGTACAGACCCAAGACTCGCTTTTTCAGCGAGTCTAGGAGTAAACAGCGCGCTTTTTCAAAAAACGAGTGTTGTGGTTTTCGTTTTCCAGAGGTGAGGTATTCTCTGGAAAATAGACCACTCAACAGTTGCGTTTCGAAAAAGCGAGGTTGTTTTCACTTAACTCGCTTTTTCAGAAAGCGGGTCTTGAGTCCAGGGGTGATTGCTTCTCTGTAAAACATACCACTCAACAGTCACTTTTTGAAAAAGCGAGTTTGTTTTTACTAAAGTCGCTTTTTCAGAAAGCGAGTCTTGAGTTTGTATATTTTTTACAAGCAGACGCAAGACTCGCTTTTTGAGAAAGCGAGCCTAGTTAATATTTCCACGCTTTCTCAGAAAGCGACTGTGTAGGCTAGGCTAAAATTTTGATGTTTTGGAAGATGAGTTTAAGGTTTTCAAAGCAATTTTATGGGTTAATCCACAAATTTCGGTGGTACTTTGACGAATCTGAGATGAGAGATGGGTTAGGATTTCAGGGTTAGAAGAGAAGGAGAAAGATAGAGAAGTAAAGAGAATATGAGATCTGATATCGGGCGTGAGGGTCATTAATCCCCAAATCGACACTCGCTTTTTCAAAAAGCGAGTTTGGGATAAATCCCCTCGCTTTTTGAGAAAGCGAGTATTGCTGGGCAAAAAAGTCCAGACTCGCTTTTTGAAAAAGCGAGTGTGGGATAAATCCCCTCACTTTTTCAAAAAGCGAGTCGTGAGAGGTTGAAAATATGCAACCTAAGGGGATTTATCCCAGACTCGCTTTTTCGAAAAGCGAGTGGGGCGTTTAGGGAATAAAAAAAAGTAGGGCGTTTTGAGAAAAACTTTCATAAAGAGGGTCATTTTGGGAAAAAATTCAAGAAATTGCTTATTAGTCAACCCCACACCGAAAAAGACCGAAATGAAAAGAACAAAACAATTCCCTACTACTTAAAGAAATATGAAATTTGTTAGGGATTCTTATGTAAAAAACCAAGGGATAATGGTAAAACAACAATGCTAGACCTACTTTCTTTTCTCCTCAAGGGAGTATGATCTTTTATACAAGACTTGGTGACACAATACTATTAATAATTATTGTAGAATAAGTTGTAAAAATTTTTAATAATATTGTGCCACATAAAGTTATAAAAAAAATTATCGTAAAAAAATTGTACGTGTAGTAACATTATTGATGTGAAAATAATATAATCCCTAGAACTAGGATATGGACCACGCTCCATGAATCAGTAGAATTATCCACCAATTGATCTACTTTCAAATGTGGGCCTTATATGAATAATTTGATTGGCATAATTTTCAAAGCAGATTAAGTGGTAGGTAAAGCCACTGGTTCTTGAACTATGGTCAATATATAATTTTTGGGATATTTTAGCAAATGCCCCCATTCAAAATGTGTAAACTAGCATATACCTCCACTATTTTTAAAAATTAAGAAATACTCCTAGTTTGGATGGAATGGTTAAAATTCCGTTAAGTTAACTTACGTGCATCACATGTAACACAGTAAAATGACCAAAATACTCCCAATAAAATTATTTTAGCAAATACCCCTATTCAAAATCTAAAAACTAGCATATACCCCCACTATTTTAAAAAAAAGGATATTTTAGCAAATGCCCCCGTTCAAAATATGGAAACTAACATATACCCCCACTATTTTTAAAAACTAAGAAATTCCCTTAGTTTGGACGGAATCGTTAAAATTCTGTTAAGTTAACTTTCGTGCATCACACGTGACACAGTAAAATGACCAAAATACCCACTACATAAAGTAAGGGTTTCTTGAAGCAAATTTGAAAAGAGAATGAACCGTCTCCTTTCCGCTTTGCAAGTCCGTATAATTTTTTCTCTGATGGCCATCTACCCCACCTTGTTATATTAGGGTTTTTAAAGAAGAAATATTCCAACCCTAATCAGTCATTGACTCATTGTAAGCATCTTCTCCACCTTGTTATATTAGGGTTTTTGATAGATTATGTTTGTTTGATCGTTTCAACTTGATCAATTTTGTGATGTTTTTTTTTCTGAATTCTTTTTTAAGGAAAATTGGTTGTAGGAAGGGCCATGAATTCGAGAAGGTTCGCATCTGAATCTTTGTTCTATTATTTTGTTTATATTTTTATTATTCAGATGCGAACCTTCAAAAATTCATGGCTCTTCCTACAACCGATTTTCCTTAAAAAAAAATTCAGAAAAAAACATCACAAAATTGATCAAGTTGAAACGATCAAACAAACATAATCTATCAAAAACCCTAATATAACAAGGTGGAGAAGATGCTTACAATGAGTCAATGACTGATTAGGGTTGGGGTATTTCTTCTTTAAAAACCCTAATATAACAAGGTGGGGTAGATGGCCATCGGAGAAAAAATCATATGGATCTGCAAAGCGGAAAGGAGACGGTTCATTCTCTTTTCAGATTTGCTTCAAGAAACCCTTACTTTATGTAGTGGGTATTTTGGTTATTTTACAGTGTCACGTGTGATGCACGTAAGTTAACTTAATGGAATTTTAACGATTCTGTCCAAACGAAGGGTATTTCTTAGTTTTTAAAAATAGTGGGGGTATATGCTAGTTTCCATATTTTGAACGGGGGCATTTGCTAAAATATTCTTTTTTTTAAAATAGTGGGGGTATATGCTAGTTTTTAGATTTTGAATAGGGGTATTTGCTAAAATAAATTTATTGGGGGGGTATTTTGGTCATTTTACTATGTTACATGTGATGCACGTAAGTTAACTTAACGGAATTTTAACCATTCCATCCAAACTAGGGGTATTTCTTAGTTTTTAAAAATAGTGGGGGTATATGCTAGATTTCACATTTTGAATGGGGGCATTTGCTAAATTATCCCATAATTTTTTTCCCAACCACGGCAAAGAAAGAACGGGAAAAAATCATATGGACCATGGTCCATGAACAAGTGTGTTTATCCACCACTTCATTTGCCACCGTCCATGGACCTCACCTCAACAACCACCAACAAATAATTCTGTGCTTTACTGCGCATAGGAGTTTTATGAAATGAAGGAGGAGCATTGGATCTTCGCAAAACCTGGTATCTACATGATTCGCAGTTTTTGAGAAGATCCAAAGGCAGCTTTTTCCATTTTCTCATTAAATTGTTATACGCAAAACTGCATAACATTTTATTCTTCAAATTCCCAATAATACACTCATCTTACAAAAGAATTCCCGTCTTGTCCAAAAAAAATCTGAAAGACCCAAAGTCTTCAGTACGGAACCCGATGGCTCTTCCTTAAAATAATTCGAACCAAATTCTTTCGATTTATTTTTTCTTTCTTAAAAAATTGACGGAATTATTTCGAATTTCGTCTTCTTCGACGAAATCGATAATGGAGAGCTTCTCTTTCTGGTTCGGAATCTTAGTCGGAGCTCTCGCGACCTTCGTCGTCGAGGTCTGGATGTTTGCGGTGGTCGTATGGGGGGTCAGCCAGCGGTTGGAGCGAGCAGCCAATCTCGTCGTTGCAGGTATTGGTTTTCTTGATTTTTGTTTGATTTTTGTTGTTTTGTACTTATTTGAAATTTTGAAGTAAAAATAGTTGGGTTTTTAGAAAAAAAAGAGTCATTTTTGACAAATTAGGATTTAGGATGAAGTATTGTCGACTATTAAGGACAAAGTACCGGAGAGTCTGGGAGTTGGAAAAGAATGGAACATTTACGTTACGCTCGCTCTTCAACTATATTCACTTCAGATGCTGTAGACCGAGGTAGTCATCTATAATATGGAAAGCCAGCTCCTCTCAAAGTCAGGATTGTTCTTTGGCAAATACTTAATGATGCAGTCCTCACAAGGGAGAACCTGGTTAAAAGGTCACCTTACATTTTGACAAATTGCAGATTCTGTAATACGACCATTGAAATCAGAGATCATCTTTTCATCGAATGTCACAGGAGTAAAGAGATTTGGGTCGAAGTCCTAAGGGACCTCGGAATGAACGATTATTCCTTACCAATGAGGATTTATTGATAGGTCCTAAGTTTGCGAGGGTCAGACATGAGATGAAGGAAGTTTGGCATAACGCCATCGCTGCAATAACATGAGTTTTATGGCTTGATAGAAATAACTTTGACTTTCGTTGGACTAGTAATAATATTTCTGCTCACGTTATGCATCTTATTTTCTTTTGGACCACAGCTTTTGAGGTGAACCAAAGAGGGAGAACTACCAGAGCTTTCGAGGTGGACGAGTATGACGAGGAGGAGTGAGAGATTATGCCAACTCTTAACTAATTGGGGTGGCAGTCAGATTCCCAGCCTCCGGAGAGGTTGTTGGAGGATCTCTTTTATTCTATATGTACTCTTGATGTCTTGATGTTGCTTTATGTTGATGTTTGTACTGTAGTTGTTATTTTTGTTGCCCCACCCTCCCATGAATGTTGGAGGAGTTATGTTCTATTTTAGTTCTGTAGCGTTTATTACTTTAGCGTTTATTACTTTCTTGTACAGTAGAGTACTTTGGTTTTTTTTATTGGCGACCTATTTATGAAATAGGGTGACTATACTCCATATTTTTCTTATATATATAAAAAATAGGACAAAGTTGAGATACAAATATTGGATGAGTGGGTTGAAGAGTACAATGGATTGTTGTTTGTGGAATATTGTAGTGTTCGAAAGCAACCCCTCATAGTATGCTTGCGTAATATCTGTGAAATATTTTGCTTGGCAGATATACAACCAAGTTACAGTCATTTGTGGGTACAAATGTTAATATTAAGGAACAACATGTGTCGAAAATGAACATAATTAAAACGAGGATGTTGAGGTGGATGAACTAGCGTTACCAGGTTTGCATACGTTTGCGGGATGATACCTTATGCGGTATGTGGTACGGAAGGAATAGGATGAGTTGGGACACTCATTTGAGTTATATATATACATATGTGTGTGTGTTGTAGGAATAAAGACCAAGATAGAAATTAAACTATTTATATGTTAGTTACTTTCGTTGTTGAATACTTTTTTTAAAGCATGGAAGACGGGCGCGGGGGAGGGGGGGGGGGGGGTACTAAAAGGAAATTTGGATTGAGTTATGTTAGTTGTTATTTGACAGAGGGATATGACCCTCAATGATGCTGAATGGTGAAAAAGTATTCATGTGATTGACTGCAAGGAGTTAGAGTATTCAGGTGGTTGACTGCAAAGGTTGGGGCCAAAGGCATTGTTATCAGATTTGTTGTCAGTAATTTTCTGGAGTATTTGTTTTTGATGTTTTAATCCCCACTTCCTTTTCTGTTGAATGCTTCATTGATTACTTTGTTAAGTTAAGTTACTTTACCAGCATTGTTTTCATATTTTCCATGATGTTTGATATAATGTTATGCATGACAATCAGGGAGTAGTTTGAGTACTAGAACCTGAGAAGGTTCCCAAATTTGTTGCTAATGAATCACAAATCGTGTCCAAGGAGCTGAAGCAAAAGAAGCTGACAATAGTTGAAGTGAACCCAATTAACAAATATGAGTCTTATCATGTCCCGATGGTGCTCAGACAACAATTGAACTCTTAGATTCTACAGTCACATCTGTTTCTGCTTCAGATTTTCCGTCAAGGAAGTGGTAAGCCATGTGAAAATTGATTCGTTCTTGTATTTGTGAAAGTTAGCATAGTTAGTTTGGACATAATTGTCATTCTTGTTTTTCAGAATTTTTTAAAACTGATCTAGATTCATTATTGCAAATTTGTCACTTTGTTAAAATTTACAATGTAACAAATCCAATTTGGCAAAAAAAATCTTGCTCAAGTGTCATTATGCATACTTACGTTTATCAGTTTATGTCATAAATTATGATTTAGACGGATTCCTACAAATTTATAGTTTGATTTGATAGTCACATTTGACAAATTTAATTCACCTTATACTGATTCGCTATAAGAACCTGGACATGTAAAAGCCTTACCACTGATGCTTCATTGAAATTTGAAAGCCCTATTACTGTTTTTGACTTGTATTACAGGGCTGAAAGGTATCCCATCAAGAACTCAAAATTGTACAAGGAAAGCAATACTTGTTATATATATATTTTGAGACTTTGTGGGATAAGGAATCATGGTGCAAAGCTCTTCGGATTGCCGCATTCCCTGATAGAGTAAAACTAAACTGGTTTGCTCAGTTGTCTGACGAGTTTCATAGTTATATAATGTCCGTAGCTTCTCAATATCCGTCATTTCTGAAACCTCCTGCACTTCTCAGTGAGGTTCCAGACAAAACTGACAGAATTGATGCATCATCTTCAAAGGTTCAAGATTCACTTAAATTTTTTTGTAAAGAAGGCTTCAAAAAATAGAATTGAGTCAACTTCATCAACCGGTGGATCAGAAAAGAGCTTTTCAGAAAATTCATTAAGCAACTCCTTGGAAGACCTTGCACAATCTATTCCCACCTTTATCAAGAGCTCTTTCCCGACTATCCCTAATTCAGTTCGTAATGAAAATATTGTTACTGATGGAGGAACACTTTGTTGGAATCTGTTGTTTTCACGGCTTTTCTTTGATGCAAAGGGAAGTAACGAGTTGAACAATGGCATAAAAGCACGAATTCAGGTCATTATCAAAGATGTGATTTTTGCTGCTTTCTTCATCATGTAAACATTGTGGCTTATCTTTCCTTTTTCTGTTTGAACAGAGATCTTTGTCGAATATGAGAACTCCTGGTTATATTGGGGGTGTGACATGCACTAGCTTAGATCTCGGTGATCGTCCTCCTATTATTCATGATATGAGGGTTCCTCCTATGGACTTGTATGAGGTATGGGCACTTTGAATATTTTGGAGGTATAATATTAGATGTTGAAACAAGGATTGACGTTTTTGAACAAGAAAAGGATGATGTAGATAAAAGTGTAGAGAAAGACGATTGATGTAAAACTAACCCTAAATAGAGAATTTTCAAGAATCTTAAAGGATTAATTTTACCAACATGTAATGCGGATCAATATTGGAATTTTTAACAATTAATCGGTTTGATGGATTTTTAAGAATTGAATTAAGTTTTACAAACCCAATTAATAATTGAACTCTACAATCAATAATTAAATCCTTAAGTGTTCTCAGCAAGTAAAAGATTCAATATTGATTCGTACTCTAATCAAGCATGTGGAACACTCAATCTCAATTATTTTGTGGACGACAGACAAATCGAATAATATAATAGATAATAGAGCAGTAGAACACAAATATTTAAAAGTGGAAAGAGTATACCGAGGGTTCGCAGAACAATTGCGATAGATCTGGGATGGCAGCAGCGACGAACACGGCAAATCAGCAACACTAGTAAGAGAGAGACAACACCAAGGTCAGCAATGGCAGGGGGTGGTCGACGGCATCACCGGTTGATGTCGACGACGGTGATGAGCGGTGCGAATGAAGGCAGCGAAGTCGACGAGGAGGCAGGGCAGTGCTGGTGGCGTCGTTGGAAGAGGGCGACGACGGGGTGCTAGGGTTTCGGTTGGGGTTAGGGTAGGAGGAAGAGGACGATGGGAGAGAGAAGGGTTTTGGATTTGGAGATTAGGGTTTGGGTAATTTTATTTGAGGGATTTTTAATATGGGTGTAGATTTTAGAGTTAATCACTAATCCTAAAATTGTATTAGAATTTATCACAAACCCTAATAAGTTGGTTCTCAATTGTATCACACAAAGAGAGAGATGATGAGCAAAATCAACACAATAATTTTTTAATCAAGAATGATATATTTTCTCATTAATCTCAAGGCCTATAAATAGGCTCAAAATATATCTTGATACAAATCTCAAAATATTCTCAGAATCTCAAATACATAAAAAAGATTACATATGGCTATAATTGCCGAAAATAAATATGGTACTGAAATAAAATCTAAATAGAATAGATGTCCTCATCATTCTCTCCGGGTGGGAGAGAACTCGACCCAGTCGAGTCAAAACCAGTGATCCTGTCATGGTGCTCCAAAAGATTTGGATCTAGTTGCGGAAGCTCCTCACGATCACTGCAAGTGCCATCTAACTTCGGCTTGTTCTTCCACTTACCAAATACTTGTGCATACCACCATCTCTTGTAGAGATTATTCGATCATCTAAAATATTATTCTATTCTTCTGTCGGTGGGTGAATAGTATCAGGTAGAGTAAATGTGGAAATCTCACCATTAGGCTGTAGGGTAGGCTCATCTATAAGAAAATTTCTATGGTTGAATTTTGAGCCTTCATAAAGTACTAGATCCTCAATATTGAAAGTCTTACTTATGCCAAAATTTTTAGAAAGATCAACGACATAGGTACTATCATTGATTGCATGTAGAATCTTAAATAGGCCTGCAGCATGTATGTTCAAGTTCTTAACGGGTCCAACAGGAAACTGTTCCGGATGAATCCGAACCATCACCTCGTCACCAATATCAAAAGTTATAAATTTTCTTTCTAGTATCTGTTATTAACTTGTAGTTAAAATTATTCTTATTAAGTTCCTTGGAAATTTCTCTATGCAAGTCATGAATATTATATGCAAATGTGGGTGCAGACTCTGTAACTTTGTGATGTTCTAACACAGGGGTAAAATCGATGGGTTGCCAAGTGACTTGGGAAGGAATTGGTAACTTAGGTATACCTCAGTGGAGGTGACTGGACAGGCTGAATACAATTGAGAGACTGGTCATCATCTTTTTCATCAAAGTCATCACTTATATTAGGTTCATAGGTAAACTCATTGTCGGGCTCATCAGCGATGACTGCGGTATCCTTTACTATATTGATCCTACTTGGGCTGGGACAGTTGTTAGCAACATGGCCATATCACTTACATTTATAGCACTTAGTGAGAGGATCAATCTTAGAATAGTCTCTTTCAGTGCTCTTACCCGTGTTGTCATTTCTATGTGAATATGAATTTGAAGTATATTTATTTGGGTAAGACTTGTTAGGGTACTGATGAGAGGAATGCTCAGATCTAGAGGGGTCAGGAGGATTCATTCTAGAAGAATGATCCATCGAATCGCTGGACTTGTAATGGGAACTAGCTTTAAAGGAATCCATATCGAGGACTAGGGCGTAGGCTGCCGCTATGAGTCCACATTTCTATCAATTAGCTCGTTCCTCAGATTGGCTCGTAATCCAGCCCTGAACCTAGAGAGAGTTTGTTCTTCACTCTCTTTACCTAAAGCATTGCACCGAATAAGAAAATCATCAAATTTATCAATAATTCTTATGTGGATTTACTTCCTTGATACAGTTGGTTCCACGAATCTAGCAATCGGGTGTGGAACGATAACGGTACATATCTCTCAGTGAGCTTCTCTTTCATGGATTCCCAAGTGGCTATAGGTGTCAGGCCTCGACCTCTGCGGGCATGTTCAAGATTGGTCCAGTGTTGTTGAACTTTACCCGTTAATTTCATAATGGAAATTTTAACTTTAAGGGCTTCGCTCATGTCAAACCACACAAAGTAGTGGTCCATGGTACGGATCCAATCGAGATAAGCTTGGGGTTCCATGTGGCCTTTAAACTGGGGAACGTCAGCCTTAACGTTCTTCTTATATTGTTCGTCAGGGTCATGTTCTTGACGTCGATCGTCACGAACATTTTCTTGAGGGATCTGACGATTAACATGAAGCTCAGGAACAATGGTTTGATTTAACTCCACTTTCTCAAGCCTCTGAATGATATTGGCAAGAGTTGCTTGAATGGCAGCAAGGGCAGCGGAGATATCAAAGTTGTCCATTTCAGGTCGGGAAAGTCTAGGGTTCTTAGTAGGGTGATTTGGAAGGGATAAGGAAGGCTCTTCAAGATCTGTGATGGTGCTGTGAAGACGCATTCATCAAAAGTGGAAACTAGGGGTCGTGTATGTCCTATTTTTTTTAATGAATCTGAAATGATCTAAAATAAAGAAGGAAAAATAAATGACTATACAATCCTAAATGAATACAAAATTGATGCCTACGATGCAAGAACTAGGGTTTTAAGAACCTTCGCTCTGATACCAAAATGATGTAAAACTAACCCTAAATAGAGAATTTTCAAGAATCTTAAAGGATTAATTTTACCAACATGTAATGCAGATCAAAGTTGGAATTTTAAACAATTAATCAGTTTGATGGATTTTCAAGAATTGAATTAAGTTTCACAAACCTAATTAATAATTCAACTCTACAATCAATAATTAAATCCCTAAGTGTTCTCAGCAAGTAAAAGATTCAATATTGATTCGTACTCTAATCAAGCATGTGGAACACTCAATCTCAATTATTTTGTGGACGACAGGCAAATCAGATAATATAATAGATAATAGAGCAGTAGAACACAAATATTTAAAAGTGGAAAAAGTATACCGAGGGTTCGCAGAACAATTGCGATAGATCTTGGATGGCACAGCGACGAACACGGCAAATCAGCAACACTAGTAAGAGAGAGACAACACCAAGGTCAGCAATGGCAGGGGGTGGTCGACGGCATCACCGGCTGATGTCGACGACGGCGATGAGTGGCGCGAATGAAGGTAGCGAAGTCGACGAGGAGGCAGGGCGGTGCTGGTGGCGTCATTGGAAGAAGGCGGCGACGGGGTGCTAGGGTTTCGATCGGGGTTAGGGTAGGAGGAAGAGGACGATGGGAGAGAGAAGGGTTTTGGATTTGGGGATTAGGGTTTGGGTAATTTTATTTGAGGGATTTTTAATTTGGGTGTAGATTTTAGAGTTAATCACTAATCCTAAAATTGTATTAGGATTTATCACAAACCCTAATAAGTTGGTTCTCAATTGTATCACACAGAGAGAGATGATGAGCAAAACTCAACACAATAATTTTTTAATCAAGAAGGATATATTTTCTCATTAATCTCAAGGCCTATAAATAGGCTCAAAATATATCTTGATACAAATCTCAAAATATTCTCAGAATCTCAAATACATAAAAAAGATTACATATGGCTATAATTGCCGAAAACAAATATGATACTGAAATAAAATCTAAACATAATAGATGTCCTCATCAACGATCTTCCAATATTTCTGTTGAATTGCTTTGCAAATAGTGTATACAAGTTACACTAGCCCAAGACTCACAACTAAAAGATAAAAGAAAAAGAAGACAATACTTTTATTAATATTGCAAAATGATTACATTAGCTTGGACATAATATAAAGGGAACACTAATAGTTCAAACTTGCATAAGGATAAATATGGGAAGGATTATTTGTGACTTTGGTGGAGGTTGTGGTTTATGTGTTGGTACTTTGGTTTATTTTTGTGCATATTAGATGGGAAGAGATTAGTAGGTATATATAGGCAAAGTGTGTTAGGAATTGTGGCCTCAAATACATGTAGGCACGGGGTACTTGAAGTTGGAGAAGAAGAGGAGGAGACAAAGAAGCAAGAGAAGACAAGCAGCGAAGTAGAAGTAGTCCGGAGAGTTGCGGTCGACCGACCTGGGACCCTAGACTGAGAGTTCTTCGAGTGTATAAGTCTAACAGAGGAGAGGACGGTCGACCGACCTAGGGGGTGCAGTTGACCGATCAGCTCGCTGGGTTGGTTCTACACGTTGCAGTCGACTGACACTTGGGGAGCGGTCGACCGGCAACGTTGGTTGATTGTTTTTGAGCTTACGAGTTTAAAGGCCCAATTACTATATTTGTATTTATCTTTTAGGGTTTAGTTGGGGGCTATATATATGGCCGTAAACTCTACGGTTTTGTTAATCTGGTCATTATTCAACTTCAAGAGGGGATTGTGCCGAGTGTTTCAAAGGTGAAAGAGAGATTGAAAGTTGTAATCTTTGTATTTCGTTGGGAATAAGAAGTATTGGTTATCTCTGCATATTGGTTGTGTTCTTGTGAGATTCATATATTGTGGTGACTTGTTCTTGGTTCATCTATTTTTTGGGAGTTTCTATTACTTGTGGTGCACTTCCGCTATTAGCACTACTAGTTGGGAGTAGATTTCTCCGACAAGTGGTATCAGAGCAGTTGGTTCGAGATGGCCGATAACAAGATAAAGATTGAGAACTTCGATGGGAGTGACTTCATGATGTGGAAGATTCAGATGATAGTGTATCTTTGTCAGAAAGATCTTGATGGTCCTTTGTTTGATGAGAAGCCGGTAGGTGCAGACAATGATGCGAAGGTCTTGGCGGAGTGGAATCGTTTGGATCAGAAGGCGCTGGGACAGATTCAGTTGGGGCTAGTAGGAAGGCATTATTTCAAATCTCGAAGGCAAAGACTACAAAGGAGGCTATGGAGATTCTCACGAATATGTATAAGAAACCGTCGGCATCTAATCAAATTCTTCATCTGAAGAAATTGGTTAATATGAAGTTGAAGGAAGGGGGTTCAGTAGCAGAGCATATGAACAATTACTGTATGGTTTACAACCAGATGAAAGCTGCAGGTTTGAAGTTTTCAGAGAGGGGGCAGCCATTGTTACTTCTATCTACTTTACCCGATAGTTATGGTACGGTGGAACAGACTATTACAGGCACTATGACAGATTCGATGACTCTACAGGATGTGGCGAGTAGCATTCTGAACGAGGAGGTGAGAAGGCTGAGAAACGGAGAATATCCACCATCTTCTAGAGATTCCGCCATGTACGTTGAGAAGAGACGTGGGAGATCTAAGAGCAGTCAAAGAAGAAAGGATCAGAGTAGTTCATCTGAGAGTGAGTCTGATGACAGCAATGGGGGACATGGGCTTGAGTATTGGTATTGTCACAAGAAGAGTCACATGATGCGCAGTTGCAATGCTTATATGAAGAAGCATGAGTAACCGAAGAAAGATAACCCAAAGGAAGTCCAAGGAGGGCTTGTTGAGGAGTTATGCTTATCAGCTCGGGAGGAGTTGGGCGCTCAAGATTGGTGTATTAATTCGGGAGCCTCTTTTCATTGCACTCCGAGGAGAGATGTGTTTGATGACTATGAGGAGGGTTCTTTTGGATATGTGATCGTGGGGAATGGTCACTGGTGTCCTGTACGTGGGGTTGGTACTGTTCGCGTGAACACCATTGATGATCAAAGTGTTGCCTTGCGGGAGACAAGACATGTTCCAGACATGAAGGAAAATCTTATCTCGATTGGAAGGATAAACAAAGAGGGGTTGTCTACTACAGTTGGTAGTGGGGAGTGGTACATAGCTGCAGGTTCAAGAGTGATCACAAAAGGGAAGCATGAGGGAACGCTGTATTTGCTTAGAGACGTGAGGGGCGTTTCTCCTGTAGTTGACTCTCAGCCAGGATCGAGTAGTAGATTGTGTGGGGTGCAGCAGAGTTCTTTCAGTTGTGGAGGGGAGGTTACTAATTTAGTGGGAGCTACTGGCCATGGAAGTGATCCTAGTGGGCAAGACGTTGCTGCGGAGAGGGTACTTTGCAAATTAGCAGTTGAAGCTTCAAGTCGCTCTTGTGTGATAGAGAGCACTGATATTGATATGCGGGGTGATGTCGATGAGGGTAACTGAATTGGGACTGTAGGGGGTAAACAGTCTGCGGAGTTTTTGGAGGTGTTGTCCACGGAGGTTTCTAGTGCAGAGGGTGCATTGAGAGGCTTTGAACCATATCCGGTGTTGATGGAGATCTTGCGAGTTGAGGAATCTCATAACACGGAATCCGACACGGGAGGTTGTTTCTCCGGTATTCGTGCTCTATGCGATTGGTGGAGAACATCCTTTATGAGGCGATGAGGGGTAGTTGATGCACTCCATGTGGTGGAGTGGCGAAAGTGCTCTTCATGAGAGTGGAGAGTACTTGGGTCTTTCATGAAAGTGGGAGATGACAGAGATAATGCGAGGAAAGATTGCAATAACTTTGAAGCGTGGTGTATTTGGTCAAAGTGAGAGATTGTTAGGAATTGTGGCTTCAAATACACGTAGGCACAGGGTACTTGAAGTTGGAGAAGAAGAGGAGACAAAGAAGCAAGAGAAGACAAGCAGCGAAGTAGAAGAAGTAGTCTGGAGAGTTGCGGTCGACTGACCTGGGGGTGCGGTCGATTGACCCTACACTGAAAGTTCTTCGAGTGTATAAGTCCAACAGAGGAGAGGACGGTCGACCGACCTAGGGGGTGCAGTCGACCAGTCAGCTCTCTAGGTTGGTTCTACACGTTGCAGTCGACCGACACGTGGGGTGCGGTCGACTGGCAATGTCGGTTGATTGTTTTTGGGCTTACGAGTTTAAAGGCCCAATTGCTATATTTGTGTTTATCTTTTAGGGTTTACTTGGGGGCTATATATATGGCCGTAAACTCTAGGGTTTTGTTAATCTGATCATTATTCAACTTCAAGAGGGGATTGTGCCGGGTGTTTCAAAGGTGAGAGAGAGGGATTGAGAGTTGTAATCTCTTTTGTAATCTTTGTATTTCTTTGGGAATAAGAAGTATTGGTTATCTCTGCGTATTGGTTGTGTTCTTGTGAGATCCATATATTATGGTGGCATGTTCTTGGTTCATTTTTTTCTTTGGAGTTTCCATTGCTTGTGGTGCACTTCCGCTATTAGCACTACGAGTTGGGAGTAGATTTCTCCAACAAAGTGATGCATGGATGTAAATGTAGGTGGTTGCATAGGAAATAGGAAGATTGTATGTCTCTAAGGGTGCATGCATATAGGTAATAGGAATGTGTGGTTCCAAGAGTGCATGGGTAATAAAAATGTATGGTTTCAAGGGTGCATGCATATAGGTAATATGAATGCATATGGGTATAGGAATATGTGGTTTCCAATTGTGATGGGTAATTGGAATATATGGTTTCAAGGGTTTAATGAGGGTAGGGGTTTGTGCAAATTGACAACTACTTATTTGCATAAAATAAAGATAATTATAGAAAAGCACTTTAATAATTTCAACACTCCACCTTAAAGTGATTTTCTAAGACCAGACCCAACCGTGAACGAAGAACTTCAAACGATGGGAGAGACTTGGTGAAGATATCCGCAACATTTGCATTGCTTCGCACCTCTTGAACTTTGATAGTCCCATCAAGCACACGTTCATGAATAAAGTGATGCTCAATCTCAATATGTTTGGTCCTTGCACGACAAACCGGATTTGTAGCAAGCATGAGTGCACTTTGATTGTCACCAAAAATAGTAGTATGATCATGAATTTGTGAATCCACATCATCAATCAACTGCCTCAACCACACAAACTCTTGAGCTGCAAGAGAAGATGCTTTGTATTCTGCTTCAGTGGTAGAAAAAGACACGGAGTCCTGCTTCATACTACACCAAGAAATACATGACGAACCACTGAAGAAAACTTAACTCGAAGTAGACTTTTGATCATCCAAGTCACCACCAAAACTAGCATCCGCATAACCATGCAAACTAAAACCAACTTCTTTCTTGAACATAAGACCCATGTCAAGAGTAGATAAGACATACTTCAATATGTGTTTAGCTGCGTCAAGATGAGCCTTCCTTGGTTCTTGCATAAATCAACTGATGAGTTCAACCGAGGAGGAAATGTCCGGCTTTGTGATAGTCAAATAAATGAGACTTCCAACCAAGGCACGATAAGGTCGAGGATCCTCAAGAAGCTTTCCTCCATCACGTCTTTGCTTAATGTTGGCTTCAAGTGGAGTACAACGTTTTTTGCTTTGGATTAATCCAAACCTTCTCGCCATTTTATTTGCATAGCTTCTTTGAGACAAGAATATGCAATCCGTCAAATTTTCCACCTTCATACCAAGGAAGTGACTCACCTCACCTAAGTCTTTCATTTCGGACCGAGTTGACTGTTGAACCCGAAGGTTAGCAATCTTTTTTCCATTGTTTTTCAGTCACAATCATATCATCCACATACAAGAGAACAATAATATGCAACTTCTCATGCTTCTTAACAAATAAGGTAGGGTCGGAATTCTAAGCAAAATAGCCACAAAATAGTAAGTATTCAACAATCTTATCATACCAAGCCCTCGGTGTTGGCTTCAAGCCATAAAGAGCTTTCTTGAGCTTGCACACATATTGTGGATGATCTTAAGAGACGTATCTAGGTGGTTGCTCCATATTAATCTCCTTGTCAATCTCTCCATACAAGAAAGCATTCTTCACATCAAATTGCCATAACTTTCAACCTTGAGATGCCGCCAAAGAAATGACTACCCGAACCGAAGTCTTCTCTGCAACAGGGCTAAAAGTCTCCTCATAATCTTCTCCATATTTTTGGGAGAATCCACGAGCAACCAACCTTGCTTTGTATCTATCAACGGTCCCATTTTGTTTGCGTTTTATCTTGTACACCCATTTTCATGTAACCGGCTTTACCTCCTTAGGTTTTGGCACAAGAACCCAATTTCATTTTTGATGAGTGCTTGCATCTCCTCATCCATAGCAAAATCCCATTCTTTCACGCCACGAGCTTCATCAAAACAAGATGGTTCCCTATCATCAAATGAACCTGCAAGAAGACAAGAGTGGATACTAACATAAGCTCCATCTCCATAGCGTATTGGTTTTACAATATTTCTTGAAGACTTCCGAAGTGAACTTCCTTGAGAACTTTCAGCTCCCCCATTTTCTTTCTCCCCCGTTGATGGAGAAAGAGTACGATCGGTAACTACTGAGTCAGAAGACTCAAAATGTGTGATGGACAATTCCACCACCTCATATTAAGAAACATCACCATCCTTCTTATAATAAGAAGTTACTTCATCAATAAAAACATCTCTAGAGACAATGAACTTGTTGGTAGTGGGATCCATACACTTCCATCCCTTCTTCCTCTCATCATAGCCAACTAAGATACACGTCTTTGCCTTCCCATCCAACTTTGTTCTTAGAGCACCTGAAACATGAACATAACAAATAGAACCAAATATTTTTTAATTCTTGACATTCGGCTTCTCAGCCCACAATAGTTCATATGGAGACTTCATGTTTATCGGGCTAAGAGGAACCCAATTAATGACATAAGTTGCACATGACATACCCTCTATCCATAAAAGACTTGAGTAAATTTTTTGCATACAACCAACTCTTGCAAATTTCCATCTAGTGCCGAATTTTCCTTTCCACCACACCATTTTGCTGCGGTGTGTGAGAACAAGTGAGTTGCTTCGTGATGCCATGCTTCTTGCAAAATTAAATAAATTGATCCGAAGTGAATTCACTGTCATTATCAGTTCGCAAGTTTTTAATTCTTCTATCAGGCACGCCTTCAATTAACACCTTAAAGTCTTGAAATTTAGAGAATAACTTCACTTTTTCATTACGAAATACACCCAGGTGTATCTTGTAAAGGCATCAACAAATAGCAACATATATTGGAATCCGGAATAAGATGTATTGCACGGTCCCTTAACATCACCATGAATCAACTCCAACAGGGCCTTGCACCTTGAAAGTGAATTGAAAAATTGTAGACGATGTGCCTTGCCAAATTGACACCCTTCACAAACTTCATCATAAGAAGAAAAGACTTGGGCAACCCATTTACCAAAATTTTCAACATCATATCTTCCAGTTTGGTCATGCTAAGATGTCCCAATCTAGCATGCCAAATTGAAGAGCTATCATTTGTGCTCATTTTGTCAAGTGTCAACATAAGAATTAGATACAGATAATACATAGAGATCTTTTACCCTTTTACCAGTGTGAATAACATCCGCCTCAATGCTTGTAAGGTCCCTAAGAAAATTCACATTGTTGGGTCCAAAGAGTACATGATGACCCGCATGAACAACATTTGCCACTGAGAAAAGATTCTTCTTCATTCCGAAAACTTGAAACACACTGTTAAGTGTAATGCAGTCATTTCCATTTGCAATGGTGACTACCCCTTCCCTTTCAATCTGATGAATGGTGTTATCTGCCGTGATAATAGCATCCTTTCCATTGTAATGACGGAAAGTAGAAAACTTGGAATCATTTCCAGTGAGATGATGACCACGACTGGAATCAATGATCCAATCATCTTCGAAGTTTATGGAGGCCATAACATCCACAGTAGTGTGTTATGCCATAAAGCATTTCCCCCAATCTTCTTCTTTCTGAGATGCATCATTCTTTTAAACAATATTTCCACATTTTAGCTTTACTTGACAATTTTTTTGAATATGCCCAACTTTCCAACACTGATGACAGGTAATGTTTTTGTAGGTTTTTTTATTTCCATCATTTTTAGATGAAGACTCTTCATTACTTGGCTTAGAGAACTACTTCTTTTCAAACTTTTTATTTTTGTGAACAAGGCATTTCCATCACCATCAGAAATAGAAATATCTACCATTTGCGTAGCCAAGATTTCTTGTCCAGTAAGAAGATTTTCAAATTCCATTAAAGATGACTAGACTGCCAACCTGTGAATTGATTGTTGATGTCACAAAAGGAACATATTCCTTCTTGAGATGACGAACAATATGTTGCTTCATCTTTGCATCCGAAATTTGACCATCCGGATCAAAAGAAGAAACCCCTGAACAAAGATTTTTTATCCTCAGAAAGAATTGATAAATTGATAAATCCCCGAGTTGTATTGAACAACTCATTCTCCAACATTTGTAGTCGCGCGTCGTTCTTTTTATTGAACAAACTATCAAGTATTGCACAAATCTCACAAGCCGCTTTATAGCCCATGATATGCTCAAATAAATTCTGAGAGAGACTTCTTCAAGGAAAACTCTGCTTTTGCATTTTTAATCTTCCACTTCTTCAACTCATCAACATCATCCGGAGCGACCCTATCGTCTCCACCAACAAAGTCCCACAAATCTTCACCCAAAAGATAAGACTTCATACAAGTCTTCCACACCTTGTAGTTTGAGTTATTAAGTACCTCAATGCCGAGATCATAACTTCGACCTGCGTCCATTAATGGAGTGTTGTTGCAACTTCTTCTTCTTCTTCATTAAGGGATATTCACAAGTACAAGGAATTCCCCTGTAGCTTTGATACCATGTGGAGAAAGACGATCTTCCAATATTCCGGTTGAATCGCTTATCAAATAGTGTAAACAAACAAGTTACACTAGCCCAACAGAAAGAGAAGACATCACTTCTATTAATATTGCAAAATGATTACATAAACCTGGACATAATATAAAGGGGACACTAATAGTTCAAACTTGCACAAGGAGTCAAGGATAAATATGGGAAGGATTATTTGTGGCTTTGGTGGAGATTGTGGTTTATGTGTTGGTACTTTGGTTTGTTTTTGTGCATTTGGATGAGAAGAGATGAGCGGGTATATATGTAGGCAAAGTAATGCATGTATGTAAATGTAGGTGGTTGCATAGAAAATAGGAATAGTATGTTTCCAAGGGTGCATGCATATAAGTAATAAGAATGTGTGGTTCCGAAGGTGCATGCATATAGGTAATATGAATGCACATGAGTAATAGGAATGTGTGGTTTCCAATGGTGCATGGGCAATAGGAATGCATGGTTTCAAGAGTTTAATGAGGGTAGGGGTTTGTGCAAAATGACAACTAATTGTTTACATAAAATAAATTTAATTCTAGAAAAATACTTTTAACAATTTCAACAAAAAATGTCGGATTAAGTTCTTACGGATATCCTTGAGGACGTTCATTATCAGGAGATCCCATCAATGGTTTCAAGTAATTCAACAGATCAATCTGGGATTAAAAATGGACATAAAGTTGGTGAGTATACAATAATGCTTTTATCGTTCCTTTGGGCTTCCTTCAACTTATATGAAGTTTATTTATGCGCTGCTACCACTAGCCCATTGCTGATAGCCATTTCCTTAGCACTTGCTCTAATTATAGCTATTTGTTCTGCAGAAAATAATCTGACAATCTTTCTGCAGATATTTTTTTCTGTTTATTATTGTGTGTTCCAGACATGGACAAAGTGAACACAATACCTACTATCCTACTCTCTCTCTTGATATGCGTGTCTGTATGTGTTATAGTGTTATACTGACATGTGTTCTTGTATTTGTTTTCAGCTTGTTTTGCTGCCAATTATTATGTATAATTTGAGAATTGACGTGCGTTCGTAAATTATTGTGCATAACCATACTTTTCTTGAAATCATAAATCTAACTCAAAATGCACCATGCTATTTTGTTATGTGCATAGTCATTACAACTTTTATTGGACAATTTATAAGGTTAGCTGTTGGACATGATCTAAATGATTTAGAATGTCTGGAAATGACTAGTGCATCAAGTCATGCTAAAGTAGATGGTGTGCATAAAAGGTTTTTAAGATCTGTCTATAATATTCTAAAAAATCTATTATAGCTATCTACATTAACACTAGTCATTTTTTCTAATTTATTACCTTCAAGCGAAGCTATTGAACATGCTATTTTACTTCATTCCATTTTCTTAGGTTTCATGCTATTTTACTTCATTCCATTTTCTTAGGTTTTTACTCAATAGTTTGGAGATGTTAGAATTTTTTTAATTTCGACGCTATGGGGTCAGCTATACATGAATCCTGATTTTCCATTATGTTCGGTTTAGTGCAATATCTTCTGTAAGACCACAAGTTATCCTATCCTAGATAAATTAAGAGAGAATCGTCTCAGGCGATTTGAATATGTCACACGTAGACCTAATATGTTAGAACGAGTGATTTGATAAGTATTGAGGGTAGAGGAAAAAACTAAATTTACTTGGGGGAAATGGTGAGAAAAGATATGATAGCTTGTGGTCTTACAGAAGATATTAAGCTAAACCGAGCAGAATAAAAACCAGGATTTATGTAGCCGACCCCAACTAGTTGGGAAAAAAGCTTTGTTATTGTTGTTGTACGATATGGCCTTCCCATCTTTTGGATCATAAGTGAACAGGGTCGGCCCTGCCTTGAGGCGGGTGAGGCGGCAGCCTCGGCCCCCGAATTTTGCACATATTTAGGGGTCCCCAAAAATTTTTCCTTGTATTTATATATACGTGTTTTGCGCGTAATTTTTTAGAGGCGCCCAAATTTAGTTTTTTGGGGCTTTTGTTTTTTAAATTAGTACTTGGAATGACTTATTTTAGTTGGGCTTGAGTGTTAAGGTTCTGTTCGAGTGATGGTCGGCGATGAATAAGTGGTCGGAATCAGAGGAAGACAAGCAATGGGTTCAATTTTGGGTTTTGTAGTTCATATTGTTGTATCAGTTTATACTGTATCTGTTTCTGTTTTTCTGTGTGCGCAGCACGTGCTTTTTCATAGTAGGAGGTTGGCGGGATATGGAGGGGCAGAGTCTGTTAAAATCAAATGTACATAAAGAGCACGTGTTGCTAAACTCTGTAACCGCCTATAAATGGGTGGATTATGGGATGAAATAAAGAAAGCAAGTTCAAGAATCCAATTCTCCCCAATCTCTTTTTTCCTCTCCTCGAACCCTAGATTTCTTGCAGCCATGGCGCGCCCTAAGCAATCGATCCTCGGAGCTCATAACAATTTGGTATGAGAGCCAGTCGGCGACGATACTGATTCAAGACACGTCGGCAGTACCTCGTCGTTCGAAAATGAGGTCCAGGAATGGAAATCGAAGATGGAGAAGCTAACGGAGACGATGGAGGCGCTGGCCTTATTACCTGGGGTTGTGACGACCCTAGGGGAGCAAGTCAAGGAGCTGATGCTCGAGTCGCAACCATCAACCTGCTAGAGGTAATCCCTCTTTCCCAAATCCTAATCTGCAAGGAGAAGTTGAGGTGCCTAATTCAATGCCACATACGACACAATTTCAATCCCCAAATCCGATTCAATTGACGAATAGAATTAGGAGTGATCAAATCCATTTTCCGAGAGTGCCTTTTAAAATGGAGTTTCCTGTGTTTCAAGAAGGAGATCCCACGGAGTGGTTGTATGGTGCTGAGCAGTTCATGGAGTTTTATGAGATTGAAGAATCTCAGAAGTTGACGTTCGCTGCACTTAATCTGAAGGGGAAGGCCTCTCAATGGTATAGGAGACACATTAAGGGAAGGAGGAACACTATTACTTGGCAGGAGTTTATAGAAGAGCTAGTTACTAGATTTGGACCCTCGGAGTATCATGATTATGAAGGAATTCTCACCAAATTGAGTCAAAAAGGGGATATTGAAGCTTATATCCAAGAATTTGATCGTCTATCAAATTTTGTTGAGGATTGGACCGAGAAGCATTTTCTGAGTACATTTCTTAGTGGGTTAACAGATGAGATCCGATGGGATGTCAAGTCACAGAGGCCAAAGTCGGTTAATGAAGCCATGGGTTTAGCTCGAGGTTACGAAGAAAAGCTACAATGTACTAAGAGGTTCAACAGAATTCCATTTGTTCTTAAGGTGTACTCTTCAGTAGAGACTCCTGTTGTTCCCAAAAACCTTCAAAATACACCTCCATCAACATTTGTTCCTAAGAGGCTTACATTAGCAGAGATGAGAGAGAGGAAGGCCAAGAACCTTTGCTTCAATTGTGATGAGCAATACGTTCCAGGGCATCGGTGTAAATCCCAAAATTTCTACTTAGAAAGGTTGGAAGAAGAAGAGAAGGAGTCTACTAAGGAAACAGATGAGACCAACACTAAGGAGTACATTGCTACTGGGAGAAGTATGGAGAGCAGCTTGATGAAAATTTCCTGCTATGCTGTCACTGGTACTTCATGTTACCCACATACATTGAGGTTTAAGGGATCAATTAAAGGAAAGGAAGTGAATATATTGATTGACTCTGGATCGACTCACAACTATATTGACCCCTACACTGCTAGTGAGGCTGGGTTGCAGGTTTTGACTGAGCCTATAGGTATAAAGTGAAGGTCACTAATGGGGAGGTCATGTTAAGCGAAGGTAAATTGAGAACGCCAAATTCTCTGTGCAAGGAGTGAATTGCAGGCTGGGCTGCTTATTTTGCCCTTGGGACCATCTCAAATGGTACTTGGGGTACATTGGTTGGGATCAATGGGAAGAGTCACCTTGGATTTCAGCTGTCTCACTATGGAATTTCATGTACAAGGGAAGACGAAAGTACTGCATGGGATGAATGAGGGAGAGTTGCAAATGATAGAAGTTGAGGAATTATCCAAGGTTATGGATACTTCTACCCAAAACCTTCCTCTTACATTTGTA
Organism: Hemerocallis citrina; assembly: GCA_017893485.1. Lineage (NCBI taxonomy): Eukaryota > Viridiplantae > Streptophyta > Magnoliopsida > Asparagales > Asphodelaceae > Hemerocallis > Hemerocallis citrina. The sequence goes on from JACEHZ010000703.1 coordinate 379,694, forward strand.
GTGTAGAGAGGGTGAAATGGGGTGTGCAAAGGCACCGAAAGTCTCAAGACAAACTGAAGGTGTCATCAGTGAAGGCCATGAAGACATACAGCAGGTTCTACAGCAATTTCTTGAGGTGTTCTCTTCTCAAATGGGACTGTCACCACAGAGAAACGTCGATCATAAAATACCACTCTTGGAAGGGGCAAAGCCTGTGTGTATTCGACCTTACAAACATCCCTATTATCATAAGAATGAGATAGAGAAGCAAATCAATGAGATGTTGGAGTCAGGATTGATTAGAGCCAGCTGCAGCTCATACGCTTCACCAGTTATCCTTGTGAAGAAAGCGGATGGAAGTTGAAGATTGTGTGTCGCATACAGGGCTCTCAACTCTCAAACTATAAAAGCTAAGTTTCCTATTCCTATGATCGGTGAGCTATTGGATGAGCTTCATGGAGCCACTGTTTTTTCGAAGATAGATTTGAAATCTGGATATCACCAGATCAGAGTGAGCTCGACTGATATCCATAAAATAGCTTTTAGAACTCACCAAGGTCACTATGAGTTTGTAGTGATGCCTTTCGGGCTCACTAATGCCCCGGTGGCCACCTTCCAGAGTTTAATGAATGAGATTTTTGGTGAATATCTGAGGAAATTTGTCTTAGTCTTCTTTGATGATATCCTGATTTACAGCATTGATATGGAGGCTCATTTGAGACATTTGAAATTGGTCTTAGCTATTCTGAAGAAGCACCAACTGCTCGCCAAGGAGAGTAAGTGCAGATTTGGTGAAGAATCAGTGAAATACTTGGGACATGCGATTAGCTCAAGGGGAATAGCAGTCCACCCTAATAAGATAAATGCAGTTGAAGACTGGCCTGAGCCTTGCACATTGAAGCAGTTACGGGGTTTCCTTGGGTTAACAGGCTATTACAGGGAGTTTGTCCAAGGCTATGGGAGTGTCGCAGCACCCCTTACACATCTATTGAAGAAGTACTGTTTCAAATGGTCACAAGCAGCTAAGGAGGCATTTGTTAAACTGAAGCTTGCAGTGACCACTACCCTAGTACTTCGCCTGCCTGACTTCTCCAAGGAGTTTGTAGTGGAAACCGACGCTTCCCAAGTAGGAGTGGGAGCAGTTCTAATGTAGGAGAGTCACCTTTTCGCTTACATGAGTAAGGCATTGAAGGGAAAGTCCATGTCTCTATCGACATATGAGAAGGAAGTCTTCACAATATAACTGCTATAAAACATTGGTGCCAATACCTTTTGGGTAGGGAGTTTGTGATTAAAACAGACCAACGTAGCATTAAATACATTCTGGAGCAGAGGATTAATACTGCAATTCTGGAAACTTGGTTGTGGAAGTTAATGGGGTTCAACTTCAGGGTTGAGTACAAGTTGGGAAGGGACAATACCCCAGCTGATGGGTTGTCAACGAGGATAGAAGACCAAGCTACTCATTGCACAGTGACTTTGATCATTCCTCAATGGTTGGAATACATTAAGGAAATGGTTAATACTGATCCTTATTTTCAATCAATAGCAGCGAAGGTGCAGAGTGGAGATTTGTCTTCCTCAGACTTCAAAGTGAGGGGTGGGGTTTGGTATTTTCGGGGAAAAATCCTTTTGAGTCCCACTGCAGAGCGGAAAAGAGTGGTATTTCTACAGAATCATGCTTACAATGAAGGGGGACACTCAGGGTTTCATAAAACCTTGCAAAGGGTTAAACGGTCGTTTGTGTGGAAGGGTATCAGCAATGATATCAAACAACTAATAAGGGAGTGTTTGATTTGTCAGAAACACAAGGAGTCTGTATACCCCGTAGGTTTGCTATCTCCTTTACCTATTCCTGAATTGGTTTGGAGTGATATCTCCATGGATTTCATCAAAGCATTACCCAAAAGCCAGGGCAAGTCAGTCATTCTTGTGGTGGTGGATCGCTTGACTAAATATGCTCACTTCATGAGTTTGGGGCATCCCCACAGTGCTCAGTCTGCAGCGCAACTTTTTGTGGATAATGTGTATAAACATCATGGCATGCCGACTAGTGTGGTGAGTGATCGAGACACTATCTTCTTGAGTGCCTTTTGGAAAGAATTCTTCAAGCTACAAGGGAGCAAACTCAAGTATTCAACAACATACCACCCACAAACGGATAGCCAAACTGAGATTGTGAATAAATCTCTGGAGATGTACTTGAGGTGTCTCTGCAGCCAACAACCAAAGGATTGGTCAAATGGATGAGCTGGGCTGAGTTTTGGTATAATACTAATTGGCACTCTTCAACAGGGGTGTCTCCTTTTGAGGCAGTCTATGGCAGGAAACCCCCTTGTCCAACTCAGTATATCACTGGCACAGCCGAGGTCCAAGTTGTCGAAGAAGCATTACGTTCAAGAGATTCAGTCTTAAAGTTGCTGAAAGATAACCTCTGAAGTGCTCGAGAGAGAATGAAGCAGTATTATGACAGGAAAAGAATTGAGAGGGAGTTTGCAGTAAGGGACAAGGTGTTCTTAAGACTTCAACCTTAACAACAAGCTTCGCTGAAAGGTTCCACTCCCAAAAATTGGCAGCAAAGTTCTTTGGACCTTATAGGGTGTTGGAGAGAATTGGGAAGGTTGCATATAGACTTGAATTGCCACCCAGAGCAGCCCTCCACCCAGTTTTTCAGGTGTCCATATTGAAGAAGTGCTATGGCGATCATGAGGTAACTACTTCTGAAGAAATTCCTCACTGGTGGGTAGCTTCTGATGTTGCAGTTCTAAAGTTAGTGTTGGATAGAAGAATTTTCAAGAAGGATAATCGTGTGGGCATCCAGCTATTGATCAAATGGAAGAATGCAGTTGATGAGAATGCGACTTGGGTAGACGTCGATGAGTTGCGGAGGAGATTTCCTGACTTTGAACTTGGGACAAGTTCAATGTGAGGAGGAAGGAGTTGTTAGGGTTCTGTTCGAGTGATGGTCGGCGATGAATAAGTGGTCGGAACCAGATGAAGATAAGCAATGGGTTCAATGTTTGATTTTGTAGTTCATATTGTTGTATCAGTTTATATTGTATTTGTTTCTGTTTTTTCTGTTTGCGCAGCATGTGCTTTTTCATAGTAGGAGGTTGGCGGGATATGGAGGGGCAGAGTTGTTGAGTTCAAATGTACATAAAGAGCACGTGTTGCCAAACTCTGTAACCGCCTATAAATAGGTGGATTCTGTGATGAAATAAACAAAGCAATTTCAAGAATCAAATTCTCCCCAATCTCCTTCTTCCTCTCCTCAAACCCGAGATTTCTTGCAGCCATGGCGCGCCCTAAGCAATTGATCCTCGGAGCTCATAACATTGAGTTTGTATGGAGATTTATTTATCAAATCCCTAAATCTACATCTATTTCTACATATATATCGGTTTTTTAAGAGTTGTAGAAAGAAAAAAAATTCTAATTATATATATATATATACCATTTCTTTTGAAAAACAAATTCTGTATGGGGGCCACATCCCTGCGTAAATTAGGGCCGGCCCTGTAAGTGAACACTAAGATTTTAAACTTCAGTTAGCATGTAAATTCTCTTTAAAGCATCTAAAATCCTATAATAATTAACTGACTTAAATACTAGCAGATACTTGATTTATATTTAATTTCAACGTATTACAGAAATAGTTCTTGTGCAGATTGCACCTAGAGGGTACATAAATCAAGCTTATGTTGTCATTTATATCTTAAATATGCATTTGTTGTCTTTTAAATATCATAATTCTTTCATATCCGTGATTGGCATCTTTTTTATGTTAGGTGTTTGCATATCTATCTACTACAATAATTAGAAAGTTGGAGTTGTGTAGATTGTAGACAACCAACCCACTTGAACTACTCTACCACACATTTTAAAGTTCAAGTTATATTAATCATTCACACCACCCATTGAAATCTTAACCACACATTATAATGTATAGCCTTTCACGTCATCACTCATGTTCAATAACTAGTCTTGCATTAATTCCACATTTAGAATGTTCGCATGTTATTATTCCCTGGCAGGAAAATGTTTCTTGATCAGCTCAGTTTATATGTTAGGGTTGGCATTCGGGTCTAGCGGGCTGGTTCGGGCCCCAATGAGGCAGGCTAGCCTGGGTAACTAACGGGTCCCGACCGGGTTCGAATTCCAACTTCTCGACCCGAAGTGACCCGCGAACCTATACGGGTTCAACCCGACCCGGGCCAGGTCGAGCCGGGTCATGGGTTGACCTGACAAGTTTTTTTGTTTTTGTTTTTTGTTTTTTTTGTTTTTTTAACTCCTAAAAAAAGGAAAATGTACTAGTATAAGAGTAAAAAAGATTGTATTTATTATTCATCAGTGCACTTGGAATAAGGTTTTTCAATAATCAAATTACATACAAATACATATAATAAAAACTAAAAAAAGCATACAAATTAATTGAATTACATGTTTAAGGGGATAATGATGAGGACATCGGTTCCAGACGATTTTGGGCGTTTCTATCAGCGCAGGCGTCATCTTCATCAGCTGCTTTATTTAGTTTAGGATTTTTATTTCATTACTATTTTTGTTTCTGGCAATTATAGCCATATATAATCTTTTTTGTATTTTTTTAGATTTTGAGAATATTTTGGAAATTTGTATCAAGATGTATTTTGAGCATATTTAAAGGCCTTGAGATGAATGAGAAGATATGCCATTATTAATTAAAAAAATCTGTGTTGAGTTTTTGCTCTTCCTCCTTTTCTTTTGTGTGATACAACTGAGATCTCATTATTAGGGTTTGTGATAAATCCTAATACATTTTTAGAGTTAGTGATTAATTCTAAAATCTATCCCCAAATTAAAATACCCCAAATACAAATCTCTAATCCTAATCTCCCAAATTCCTAATACAACCCTAATCCCCTATAATTCCAGCCGCCGCTTCCCTTCTTCTCCTTCATCTTCTCCATCCTTCTTCTTATCCCGATCTCTTGTTACAAACAGAAAACCAAAACAAAATAACCCACCCCCATCGGCAACTCTCCGGCTGCCTCTCTCCCTCATCCTCACATCTCTCCCAATCCTAACACTACCGCCACCTCCCCATCGTTCCAGACACCCTCCTTCGCTGACGCTCCCCTATCGTCGACGCCCTACCACCCGCAACCCCACCACTACAGCCCACATCCCGTCGCCTCTTCTTCTCCCTCCCGATCAAGATCCCCACCCCCACATCCATCCCGAATCCTTCCCCTAACCCATCTAATCCAAAACCCTAATCCCACCGGACCCCAACAGCGTCAACTGCCAGCCTTCACTTGTGCCGCCTCCGTGTGCCTCTGCCGGCACTGTCGCACTTCACCGACGACGCCACCCCCCCCCCCCCCCCCCGCTCGCCGTCAACCGCCGGCGACCAGATCTGCCAACTACGTGGCTTCGTTGCTGACTTTGCTCGCTGTGTTGCTGTGATCTTAGTTGCTGCCCAACTCCGAGATCTACGTTGGTTTTCTTCACATTCGGTATACTCTTTCCACTATTAATATTTGTGTTCTACTGTCCTATTATCTAGAATATTATCTAATTTGCCTGTCGTCCACAAAATAACTGAGATTGAGTGTTCCACATGCTAGAGTAGAGTACGAATCAGTATTGAATTTCTTACTTGCTAAAACACGTAGGGATTTAATTGATTGTAAGGTTGATTTATTAATTGGGACTGTTACACTTATTCAATTCTTGAAAACCCATCGAACCTGTTAACTGTTAAAAAATTTCCAATTTAGATCCGCACTTTCATGTTGGTAAAATTAACCCATTAAAATTCTTGGAAATTCTCTATTTTAGGGTTGGTTTTACATCATTTTGGTATCAGAGTGAAGGTTCTTAAAACCCTAGTTCTTGCATCGTAGGCATCATTTTTGCATTCATTTAGGATTGTTTAGTCTTTTATTTTATTTTTGTCTTTCTTTTATTTTAAGTTATTTCGGTTTCATTAAAAAAAAAAAATTAGGACACACACGACCCCAGTTTCCACTTTTGGTGAATGCGTCTTCGTAGCACCATCATAGATCCTGAAGAGCATTTCCTATCCCTTCCCAATTATCCACTTAGGAACCCTAGACTCCCCAGACCTGAAATGGACAACCCTGATATCTCTGCTACCCTAGCTGCCATTCAAGCAACTCTTGCCAATATCAATCAGAGGCTTGAGAAAGTGGAGTTAAATCAAACCATTGTCCCGGAGCTTCATGCCCATCGTCAGATCCCTCAAGGGAATGTTCATGACGATCGACGTCAAGAACGTGACCCTGACGAACAATATAAAAAGAACGTTAAGGCTGACGTTCCCCAGTTTGAAGGCCCCATGGAACCCCAAGCTTACCTCGACTGGATCCGTGCCATGGACCACTACTTTGTGTGGTTCGACATGAGCAAAGCCCCTAAAGTTAAATTTGCCACTATGAAATTAACGGGTAAAGCTCAACAACATTGGACCAATCTTGAACATGCCCGCAGAGGCCGAGGCCTGGCACCTATAGCCACTTGGGAGGCCATGAAAGAGAAGCTCACTGAGAGATATGTACCGTTATCGTTCCATACCCGATTGCTGGATTCATGGAACCAACTTTATCAAGGAAGTAAATCCATACAAGAATATGTTAATAAGTTCGATGACTTCCTTATTCGGTACAATGCTTTAGGTAAAGAGAGTGAAGAACAAACTCTCTCTAGGTTCAGAGCTGGACTACGAGCTGACCTTAGAAACGAGCTAATCTATAGACACGTGGACTCCATAGCGGCAGCCTACGCCCTAGTCCTCGACATGGATTCCCTTAAAGCTAGTTCTCATTCTATGTCCAGCGACTCGAGAGATCATTCCTCTAGAATGACCTCTACTGACCCACCTAGACCTAAGCCTCCCTCTCAGCACCGCAACAAATCTTACCCCAGCAAACCTAATTCAAATTTTAATTCACATAGAGATGAACATAAGGGTAAGAACACCGAAAGAGATTACAGTAAGATTGACCCTCTCACTAAGTGCTATAAATGTAAGGGATATGGTCATGTTGCTAGCAACTGTCCCAGTCCCAGTAGGATTAATATCGTAGAGGGTACCGCTGTCACTGCTGACGACTCTGACAATGAGTTTTCTTATGAGCCTATTGAAAGCGATGACTTCGGTGAAGAAGAGAATGACCAGTCTCTTCACTGTATTCGGTCTATCCAATCACCTCAATTGAATGTTGTCAGATGTGCTTTGTCCCAACCAAAAGAGGAAGATGATTGGAAGCGCACTGCTATATTCCACACCTTTACAACTATAGGTGGTAAAAACTGCAAGGTGATTGTTGACAGTGGGAGCTGCGTCAACGCTGTCTCTTCTGCGGTCTTAGCGAAGACCGGACTTAAGGCTGAACCCCATCCACGCCCATGCAAAGTATCTTGGATTGATGCAACAGCACTAAGTAACACATCGATGCTTAGTCCCTGTGGACTTCAAAGCTTACAAAGAGGAAATTTGGTGTGATGTGCTCAAAATGGATGTGGGTCAAGTCATTTTAGGGAGACCTTGGTTATACGATCACGATGTGACCATATATGGTCGATCCAACCAATGTGTGTTCCAGCACGATGGACTAAAAATAAAGCTCATACCCGTGAGACCACGAACTAGTCCGGCTGAAACAACACCGGCTCCCTCGAGAAAGGGCAAGGAGGTAACGTATATGGGTGAAAAGGATCTTACAAAAGAAATTGAAAAGGGGGCTACCATTCTTTTACTTACAACGAGAGAAGTCCCTAAAGATTCTAAGTCACTCATCCTGCCCCAAGTTACTCCTGTCCTACAAGAATTTGCAGATGTGTTTCCTGCTGACCTTCCCAACCAGTTGCCCCCATTGCGTGACATCCAACACGCTATTAATCTGGTTCCGGGAGCGAGTCTTCCTAACTTGCCACATTATCGGATGAATCCGACAGAGCATGCTGAGTTGAAAAGGCAAGTTGATGAGTTATTGGCAAAAGGCTTCATCAGAGAAAGCTTAAGTCCTTGTGCTGTTCCCGCTCTATTAATGCCAAAGAAAGATGGAACCTGGCGTATGTGTGTGGACAGCCGTGCCATAAACAAGATCACGGTGAAATATCATTTTCCCATTCGTTTGGATGACATGTTGGACATGATGTCTGGTGCCACAATCTTCTCCAAGATTGATCTTAAAAGTTGCTACCACCAAATACGTGTTCGTCCTGGTGATGAGTGGAAGACTGCCTTCAAGACGAAGGATGGCCTGTACGAATGGATGGTCATGCCATTTGGAGTGACAAATGTCCCGAGCACGTTTATGAGAATCATGACGCAAGTACTCCGTCCCTTTATGGGCAAGTTCCTTATGGTGTACTTTGATGATATTCTTATTTACAGCCGATTCGTTGGGCAACATGTTGACCATTTGAGACAGGTCTGCGGTGTGTTGAGGAAGGAACAGCTTTATGCTAGTCCTACCAAATGTACCTTCCTCTCCGATCAGACTATCTTTCTGGGATTTATTGTGTCTGCCAGAGGAGTATCTGCTGATCCAGAAAAGATACGAGCTATTACAGAGTGGCCTGAGCTCCGCAATATTCGTGATGTGCGGAGTTTTCATGGCCTTGCCACCTTTTATTGTCGGTTTGTGCAAGGATTTAGCACGATCATGGCTCCGATAACCGACTGTTTGAAGAAAGGTGAGTTTGTCTGGTCGAAAGAAGCCACGAAAGCTTTCGAAGAGATCAAGAAGAGAATGACTCAGACACCTGTCATGAGGTTGCCTGATTTCACTAAAGTCTTTGAAGTAACGTGTGATGTCTCTGGTATTGGTATAGGTGGAGTCCTCAGTCAAGAGAGTCATCATGTTGCTTATTTCAGTGAAAAGCTGAACGAAGCAAGACAAAAATACTCCACCTATGACAAGGAGTTCTATGCGGTCATTCAGTCACTTCGCTATTGGCGACATTATCTCCTGCCGCAAGAATTCGTTATCTTCTCAGACCATAAGGCCTTAAGATTCCTTAATTCTCAACAAAAGTTAAATCCGAGACATGCTAGATGGGTAGAGTTCTTACAGGAATATTCATATACCATTAGGCACACAAAAGGGATTGATAATAAGGCCGCGGATGCGCTAAGTCGTTGTCACATGATCTTATCTGCATTGCGCACCGAAACTATTGGTTTTGAGAGATTGAGAGATGAGTATGCCTCCTGCCCAGATTTTCACGAGATCTACACTTCTTTGAAGGAGGGCATAACTCGAGTGATAGATGATTATTTCTTCAAAGATGGTTATCTATTCTATCGCTCCAAACTGTGCATTCCTAGTACATCTTTACGAGAGTATCTTGTTTGGGAATTGCACGCTGGTGGCCTTGCTGGACATTTTGGGCATAGCAAGACCATTGATGCTGTGAAACATAGGTTTTACTGGCCGAAGCTAAAGAGAGACGTTGTGAGACTTGTTAACAGATGTCACACCTGTCAACTTGCCAAGCAACAAAAACAGAACACAGGCCTGTATACTCCATTATCTGTTCCCAGCCGCCCTTGGGAAGACGTGAGTATGGATTTCGTATTAGGTTTACCGAAAACACAAAAGAAACACGACTCCATTCTTGTCGTCGTGGACCGTTTTTCTAAAATGGCCCACTTCCTCCCGTGCTCGAAAACTTTTGATGCATCCCGCGTGGCTCAGATCTTCTTTGATAATATTGTGAAGCTACATGGGTTGCCAAAAACCATTGTGTCTGATAGGGATGTGAAATTCACGAGTTATTTTTGGAAGACCCTATGGCACAAATTGGGTACAAAATTGAAGTTTTCGTCAGCATTCCACCCACAGACAGATGGACAGACTGAGGTTGTCAATCGGAGTCTTGGCAATCTCTTACGTACTCTTGTGGGAGAGAACTTGGGAACATGGGATTTAAAATTAACGGTTGCTGAATTTGCTTATAATACATCTAGGAATAGAACCACTACCATGAGTCCACACGAAGTTGTACACGGTTATCGTCCTAGGCAGCCTATAGATCTCACCCGCATGTTAGAACATCACCGAGTCTCCGAGTCTGCATCTGCATTTGCATCCCGCATTCATGACTTACATAGAGAAATTTCCAAGAAAATTAATGAAAATAATTTTAACTACAAGAGCTGATATTAGAAGGAAGTTTAAAACTTTTAATGTGGGTGACGAAGTGATGGTTCGGATTCGTCCGGAACGGTTCCCAGCGGGATCCGTTAAGAAATTGAATGCACGTGTTGCAGGTCCATTTTAAATTCTTCATAAAATCAATGATAATGCCTATGTTGTTGACCTCCCCGAAGGCTTTGGCATCAGTAAAACTTTCAATATTGAGGATCTAGTACCCTATGATGGCCCAGAATTTAACCCTAGAAATCCTCGTATAGATGAGCCTACCCTGCAGCCTAATGGTGAGATTCTCCTATTACCCCCACTACCAGATACTACTTACCCATCGACAGAAGAGTTGGATAATATTTTAGATGATCAGATAATCTCTACTAGAGATAGTGGTATTCATAGATATTTGGTAAGTTGGAAAAACAAGCCGGAGTCGGATAACACTTGGATAGATCGTGGAGAGCTCCAGCGCTTGGATCCAGACCTCTTGGAGCACTATGACAGGAGGACTGGTTTTGACTCGACTGGGTCGAGCCCTCTCCCACCCGGGGAGAATGATGAGGACATCGGTTCCAGACGATTTGGGCGTTTCTATCAGCGCAGGCGTCGTCTTCATCAGCTGCTTTATTTAGTTTTGGATTTTTATTTCATTACCATTTTTATTTCTGGCAATTATAACCATATGTAACCTTTTTGTATTTTTTTAGATTTTGAGAATATTTTGGAAATTTGTATCAAGATGTATTTTGAGCCTATTTAAAGGCCTTGAGATGAATGAGAAGATATGCCATTATTGATTAAAAAAATCTGTGTTGAGTTTTTGCTCTTCCTCCTTCTCTTTTGTGTGATACAACTGAGATCTCCATTATTAGGGTTAGTGATAAATCCTAATACATTTTTAGAGTTAGTGATTAATTCTAAAATCTATCCCCAAATTAAAATTTCCCAAATACAAATCTCTAACCCTAATCTCCCAAATTCCTAATACAACCCTAATCCCCTATAATACCAGCCGCTGCTTCCCTTCTTCTCCTTCATCTTCTCCACCCTTCTTCTTATCCCGATCTCTTGTTACAAACAGAAAACCAAAACAAAATAACCCACCCCCATCGGCAACTCTCCGGCTGCCTCTCTCCCTCATCCTCACATCTCTCCCAATCCTAACACTACCGCCACCTCCCCATCGTTCCAGACACCCTCCTTCGCCGACGCTCCCCCATCATCGACGCCCTGCCGCCTGCAACCCCACCACTACAGCTCACATCCCGTCGCCTCTTCTTCTCCCTCCTGATCAAGATCCCCACCCCCACATCCATCCCGAATCCTTCCCCTAACCCATCTAATCCAAAACCCTAATCCCACCGGACCCCAACAGCGTCAACTGCCAGCCTTCACTTGCGCCGCCTCTGTGCGCCTCCGCCGGCGCTGTCGCACTTCGCCGACAATGCCACCCCCCCCCCCCCCCCCCCCCCCCCCCCCCCCCCGCTCGCCGTCAACCGCCGGCGACCAGATCTGCCAACTACGTGGCTTCGTTGCTGACTTTGCTCGCTGTGTTGCTGTGATCTTAGTTGCTGCCCAACTCTGAGATCTACGTTGGTTTTCTTCACATTCGGTATACTCTTTCCACTATTAATATTTGTGTTCTACTGCCCTATTATCTAGAATATTATCTAATTTGCCTGTCGTCCACAAAATAACTGAGATTGTGTGTTCCACATGCTAGAGTAGAGTACGAATCAGTATTGAATTTCTTACTTGCTAAAACACGTAGGGATTTAATTGATTGTAAGGTTGATTTATTAATTGGGACTGTTACACTTATTCAATTCTTGAAAACCCATCGAACCTGTTAACTGTTAAAAAATTTCCAACTTAGATCCGCACTTTCATGTTGGTAAAATTAACCCATTAAAATTCTTGGAAATTCTCTATTTTAGGGTTGGTTTTACATCAGATAATCTAGAGTTCGAGAAAGCCTAGGGTTAGATTGAAGAGAGGGCATTGGACTACTGTCATGTACCTCTACTTAACATAAACCTAGGATCTCATCGCCCTAAATTTTCTACTTAACTTGTTGATCTTTAGGCGAGTTGCTTCCTCTTGTTGAGGTATCAACCACATTTTCTTGAGTTGTCTTCAGCTTTCATCCAATCTTCGATGCACACGAGTATCTCTAATAAATTCGGCTTCAAGCAATTCCTGTAATCGATTAAAACTCTGTCACTTGTAGAAAAAACACTTTCTGAAGCAGCTGTAGACACAGGAGGAGTTAATAGAACTCTAGCCATATGTGAAAAAATTGAAAAAAAGAGTTTCATGTTCTTTCCACCATCGTAACACTTCAATCTTTGAACTAGAACTCTTACTATCTTGTTGATTATACCAGTTTAATTCATTAGGTGCATTAGTCCTAGATTTTTTAGATTGAATACAAGAAAATAAATTAGCAGTGACATCTTCTAATATACTCTTACCCTTACCTCTAGAAGTAGAAGAAGTTGATATACTAGTTTGGCGTGTCGTACTACTAGATGCATAAGTTTCATCATAAAAATCATACTCCCTCCGTTTCAAAATATAAGTCATTCTAGGTTTCAACGCGCCATTAAGAAAAAACCTAGGATTGACAAAAAGTACTGACATTCTTGATTTTTGAAGCTCATAAATGAGCTATCAATTGTAAAATGTCTAATTTTCCCTCTTCTAAGTATTACTCCTTTTATAAAAAATGTACGACTAAAATTGGAAATCTCATAAAAAAGTATTTGATGGGACATTTAAGAATGACAAGATATTTGCCTTGCAAACCTAAAGTGATTTATATTTTGAAACAAAAAAAAGGCTAGCATGACTTATATTTTGAAACGGAAGGAGAACAAGTTATTCAATGTCGACTTAAACCTAGCTAAATATTCATTACAAGCATATTCAGAATCATCTGCATGTAAAATAAAAAACATTGCAATCAAATTCTTCGTACCCACCAATTTGATATGAGGATCCATAACAGTAGCTATACAATATAACATAGGAGGAGGATTAAAATATTTCAAAAAGTTATTATAAGTGGGAATAACAATATGGCTAATGTAAGTGTCCGAAATTATGTCTTGAAAAGTTTGCATCAGAGTAATTATTGAAATAAAAATACTACTAAAAGTGGAATCATAAGATTTTGATAATTTCACAGTTGCGGTTTTAGAAGGTTCCAAAAATCTTAATAAAGATTCGGCATAATGTCATGATTCGGAAGTCATTTTTAAAAAAATCATGTTTTTTGCAATACAAAAATTATTCATAACTGTTTTATATTGAGTAACAACATTTAACAAGTCGAAAGTAGAGTTCCAACGGTGTTTAACATCTCTAGAAAATTTTCTAAAATATACTTCCTTAAGATTACATCACTTTAAATTATTGAAGCATAGTTCCACTTAAAGCGATGAAATGTACACAATTTCTAATGACATTCACATATGAATCGGGTACTTTTAAAACATTTTGTACACATAAATTTAAAATATAACATGCACTTCTGACATGAAAATTTTCAAGACATGGAGGAGCAAAGTGTTATTTTAATATACTAATTGAACTATTGTTGTTGGAGGCATTATCAAAACAAATCTGAAAAATTTTATCGCAAATTTGAAATAAATCACAAACTTCTAAAATATGTGTTGTGATACCATACAACTATGGGGTACGGCAAAGCGGCAAGTGATATGATTCTCTTTTGAATGAACCAATCACTATCGATCTAATGACAAGTTATGCACATCATCGAAATATCGTTACCACCTTCCAACAATTGGAAGTTAACGATACTATACAAGTTAAAGAATACAAAAGTGCAATTAAAGCGTCTCTTCTTTTGGAATAAAGTTTAAAACCATCAGCCTTAAGTGTATTTCTAGGAATTTTCTTGAAATGTGGATTCAGTGTATTTTGGTTAAAGACATCAATGTTCCTACTCGGAATTAGAAAAAGGTAACTCTTGTTTAATAACTAGTTTGACCATTTTCCGACGAACAATTTCGGGATCATAACTATGACTATCTATTTACCCGGTTCTAGGGTTAATCTTTTGTTGTGTTTGTTGGTCTTGTACTATTTCGGGGTGTATAGAGGTAATGTGTCGATGAATTGTATCTGTCTCCTCACCCTTCTTCCATTTGTAACTTTTGTTACATGTTCTACAAATCTTATGCCCTATGCTAGGATTCTCTTTGTTCGGGATATAGTCATAATATTTGTGTCAATCACTATTTTTCCTATATTTTTTACTAGAAGTGGGTTGTGCAAATTCAGTTTCATATGTTTGTGTCACTAGTATGCATTTCTTGTTGTGTGTCGGGATCATAATCGTGTGGATGAACACCTTCATAACCTATGTTAAGGTTAGGGTTATAATCGGTCTCTAATTGTGAGAGTATTGGAGGCCAACGAGATCTAGTGGAATCTTGTCCACTTTAGCTTTGGCCGCTACCTCGTGATCCTGACATAATAAATGTAATGGAGTAGTGTTGTATGTGGAAAAACATTTTTTAGTATTTTAGTAGTGTATGTGAAAAAACAGAAAAACAATATATGAGGGTTGAGAGAGTTTAGATAGTAGTATATGTGAAAAAAATTCTAAAAAACGACAAAAGGGTTGAGAGAGAGAGAGTAGTGAAAAACCAACAAACAAGTTTAATTTAGAAAAAATAAAGTTACAACAATAATAAAGAGTTGAGAGAGTTAATAAATTTTTATACCGTACTTCACGAATAGTTGAATATAGAGTTGAGGGAGAAAATAATAATGATAGTTGAGTAGACGACGAGAAATCAAACGATTGAGCGTCTTCACTTGAGAAAAAATGTAGTAGAGTCGTAGAGAGAGAGAGAGTGGACTTCGACAAGAAATTGAGTAGTAGAGAGAGTTGGTAGTAGATGTAGTTGTTTCGACACGATCGAACTTGTTCACTTCTTTGTTGCTTCTTTGTTGAAGTAGACTGAGAGGAATAATAGTAGTAGTAGAGAGTTGAGAGAGTAAGAGAGTTGATAGATGGAGAGTGGGGTGAAGGTGTGAAAAAAATTGAGTGAGATTCGGGGGTTTTATAGGCAAAAGCCCAAATTTTTTTTCCAAAAAACAAAAAAAAAATAGCAGCAACAACTGCATTGGCAACATTCAACCCGTTCGGGCCGCCAGTTCGACCAGACAGGTTGGCCCGCTGGGTCGAACATTGGCAACCCGGCGGGTTGCGAGTCAAGTTGAATCGGGTTTCGGGTTAATCGGGCCGGGTTTAGCGGTTTTTTCTGCTCATTTGTCGACCTAGTTCGACCCGCTTAACGTATTGGGTTTGACCCAAACCCGAACCGGGTGATTGCGGTTCGGGTCGACTGCGGGCAGGCCCGGGCGGGTCACGGGTTGACCCGACCCGGTTGCCATCCGTAATATATGTCAAGTTTAACAAGAATTGCACTTCATCTAGTTATCTAATTTCATTGTGCAATTTTTAATAAACTTGTAATTTTTTATTTTTTTTGTTTGTGTTTGTTTTTGTTTTTTGTTTTTTGCCTGACACAATCAAAGAAGTGCGCATCGAATTATGCTACAAGGTGGAAAGCTGCTGTACATTCTATAGCTAACAAGTCTCACTAGTCACTGCATTTTTTGACTGCTGATCTGTTCGGCTTATTAGTCTATTAGTATGAACTGGAAACATCCTGTTGAGCTAAAAGCTATATGATCCATCATGAATTGAGTGGGTGTATTAGAAATATGCATACGATATACATGCATGAGGTTCGTTTACCATAGGTCTATCAGTTGATGCATCTTTGTTTAAGTGTAGTGTATGTATATGAGTATTTTCTTTAAAGAAGGATTACAGAAAGTTTTCCCATTCTCTTCTCTATCTCAATATTGTGAATATGGGGTATGCTGTGTTACAAATATTTACTTTTTCTCTGATCAAGTAGTTCAGTTGATGTTGTTTACTAGGGCAGTGGGCTTTTGTGACTTCAATTCGCTTATGTAACTAGTAGATATTGGTGAATCATGCTCATCTAAATTAGACCGTAGCTTCTCTATCTAATAACTGTAATATGAGTGTTCTTCCTTCTTTGAGTTTGTATTCAGGTTGCAGCTTAGATCTGTCCTCATTTAACTCTTTAGCGACCAGCTTGAGTCAGCAAACGTATGTTTTGTTGATTCACAGTATTATTAGTGGTTAAAATCAGGGTCTTATTTGCCTCCTTGAAATTCCTATTACAAACATAACAATAGAGAGCAAATAGCTCTTCAATGATGTTTTATTTCTTCCATGTGGGTCCGTCCTTACAAATTATATTACTCCATGTTTCTACAACTATTAGCACTATTGGTTATTTCCCACTTCTGAATGTTATGTTCTTTTTGATAGCATGTGAAAGCACAAAACACAGAATGTCTGTTCCTTCAGTCAATACAGTTTTGGATTTACACAGAATACAATAATCTGTTCCTCCATTTAGGTGCCACTCTCCAATAAGGATTGCTTCACTTCGAGGCACATTGCGATTACATATAAAGCCACCGCCTTCTGATCAGTTATGGTTCGGATCTACAACAGTGCCAGAAATTGAATGGGAGTTGGATTCTTCGTTGAGCACCAAAAAATTACTAGTTCCAGTATTGGTTTACTAATTAGCAACCGGTTCAAGGTAAATTTGAGTTGTGCTACCAAACAGAAATTTAAGTTGGTATTCTTTGAAGAATAGGAAGCCAGTACAACTCTTAACTTTCATTTTATCACTTTGCAGGCGTCCTTGTGAGAAAACTTGATCCTTCCAAATTGTGTTGACATATGCATACCGTGGATGTTAGCAGAGAACGATGATTGGGTCCCACGAAATGTTGCACCATTTATATGGACCAACGAAAGAAGCCACGGACATGACAGGGTCTGATTCAACCAGCTCCCGAGCTGGGGAATTTTAACCAAAGCTTGATGGAAGTAGCACAAGAAGTAAAACTGATGACATCTCTAATCATCGCGATGGCGAAGTTGAAAATGTAAGGAATGCTACCAAATCTCATATTAGTGACTCACTTTGAAGCAGTAAAAGCGAGGAGATGAAGGAACCACTTTTAAAGATTGATGACACTTGAGAACCATATTCAGACTAGTGTAGCTGAAACTCCAAAGACTTCATCATCCTCAGGTGAAAGTTTAGCATGGATTGTGTAATACCCTCTGTAGACGATGTAAAGCTAAAGAAGGCAGGTGGCAGGAGAGCTAGGATGTTGGATTTAGGAAAGAAAATGGGGGAGAAGTTGGAAGAGAAGAGACGTCTCATTGAAAAATGGGACAGATTGTTGTTGAAAAAATGCCAAAAAAAGGAGTTTAACCACGGAAAGAAGAAACAACGTTGGCAACGGATGGCGGCACAACGGCAGTAAGAATGACGGCAGCGAGCGAGCAACGGTAGCAATGGTGAGCGACGGTGATGAGCGACAACAACGAGGAGATGGCGTGGCGTCGGGTTGTTTTTCGGGGTTCATGGGGCCATAGAAGTGCAGTCGTCGGTTCGAAGGTGGAGAGTAAAGTGGAGCTCGGGTGTTGGCTTGGGCTCTAGGGTGTGAAGAAGGCAGAGGAAGAGAAGAAGTAAAGAATGAGACATAGAGATGACCGGTGAGGTGTTATGTGTGTGAATATATATATAAAAGAAAGGGAGAAACACAGCATGATTGCATGTGCATGCAAGTGTGTATGCATGTGTATATTATATAGGTAGTGTAGTGTTAGGTGTAGGAGTGTGGAAAAAAATGAGAAGAGTTGGACTGTTAGAAGAAAAATGAGGGAGTTAGGTTAGAAAATAAGAATAAGGAGGAGAAGTCAAGAGTAGGAGTTAGGCTGTAGGAGAAAAATGGGAGTGAGAGATTGGCGTATGCAGAAGTGGGGATTATAGATGGAAGGGAGAAAAATAAGGTGTAGGAGAAAAATGGGAGGGAGAATCCCCACTTCTGCATACGCCAATCTCTCCCTCCCATTTTTCTCTTACAACCTAACTCCTACTCTTGACTTCTCCTCCTTATTCTTATTTTCTAACCTAACTCTCTCATTTTTCTTCTAACAGCCCAACTCTTTTCATTTTTTTCCGCACTCCTACACCTAATACTACACTACCTATATAATATACACATGCATACACACTTGCATGCACATGCATGCATACTGTGTCTCTCCCTTTCTTTTATATATATATATATATATATATATATATATATATATATATATATATATATATATATATATATATATACATACACACATAACACCTCACCCTTCATTTCTACGTCTCATTCTTTATTTCTTCTTCTCTTCCTCTGTCTTCTTCATACCCAAGAGCCTAAGCCAACACCCGAGCTCCACTTTACTCTCTGCCTTCGAGCCGACGACTCCACTTCTACGGTCCCATGAACCCCGAAAAACAATCCGACGCCGCGCTATCTCCTCGTTGTTGTTATCGCTCATCACCGTTGCTACTGTTGCTCGTTTGCTGCCGTCCTACCGTTGTTGTGCCGTCATCCATTGCCAACGTTGCTTCTTCTTTCCGTGGTTAACATCACCACCGCAATCGTTACGTTATAAGGCAAGTATCTTGTACATTCTTTTTGTTCTCGGACACGCATTTTCTTTGGACTCGTGGTAAGTAGTCTAGTTATTATCATGTTTTATTGTCGAATTCCGTTCTAGTCACTTGTTCCATACTAATCAACTCAAGAGTGAACCGTTAATACATTTCGAATCGTGTTATCGAATATTCAACATTACTATCTCTAAATTTTTTGACCTTGCACTAAAAATTCGACGATGCTCCCGATACTGGATTGAAGATTTTCTACGTGAAAATCGTAGCCCATCGAGTTTCGAATCCAGAACATCTTATGGTTTCTCAATCGGATGTATAGATTGTGAGATATCGCGATTTTAGTACTGGCATATCGTGAATTTCCGAACCTACATGGGATTACTAACCAGTCTCTTGTACTGAGAATTCGACCATGTTCCCGATATTGGATCGAAAAACTTTCTACATGAAAATCATAGCCCTTTGAGTCTAGATATCCGAAATATCCTACATTTTCTCAATCCGATGTATAGATTGTGAGATATTGCAATTTTAGTACTGTCATATCGTAAATTTTTGAACCTGCACTGGATCACTAACCGGTCTCTTGTACTGAGAATTTGACAATGTTCCCGATACTGGATCGAAAAACTTTCTACATGAAAATCGTAGCTCTTCGAGTCTAGATATCCAGAACATCGTACAGTTTCTCAATCCGATGTATAGATTATGAGATATCGCAATTTTAGTATTGTAACTCTGAATTTTCAGAATGCGCGCGAAACATCGAAACCAGCGAAGAATGAATTTGTACGCATAGCTACTGTCTCTAGAATGTATCGTGTGAATATGCGTTGGAACCGGAAGAGAGTCTACTTTCTAAAATCTCTGACGGAATCGGATTTGCTTTTCTGTAACAACAGAAAAGTGAATTTGAATGCAGATATGTTAAGTTGTCTAAAAATTCATCTCTACATTTTTTTATATAAACCAGTTATTTTTCATAATTAATGAACTGAGTGTATTATTGTTCTTGTAATAATAACTTGCATAGATATAATAGGTTGTGATGCGGTTTGTTTCTGGAAGGCGTGTGGATGCACCAGGTGTGAGTTCTTACTCGATTTGTATTTGAAGGAGAAAGCTACTGGTCGGGCAATCCTCGGCTGGCCGAGCGGTACCGGTGACAGGCTGGAGTGGGATGAGGCTGGATGCTCGGCTCGGATCAGGTGGCTTGGATCCGAGATCTTGTGTACCTGCAGACGGTCTAGAAACACCGGGGTTGGTTCCGGTGGCAGACCCTCCGACGATCTAGTCAGTCACTTAAGATATAGCAACAGTAATTAGGGTTTTGTGGAAGAAAGATTGGTTACCTGCAGACAGGGGGGAGGGTCTGGTATTTATAGGGGATTCCAATCGGGTCCAGACCCGTTTGGGGCTGGGTCGGACCCGGTTACCCGACTGGCTGAAGCGGTGGAAAGCCGGGCGGTATAGGGCTGACGTGGCAGACGCCGGAGTGGTTTTTCGGTGCTGACGTGGCAGAGCTGCGGGCGGTTTTTCGGTGCTGACGTGGCAGGTTTGAAGGATCAGAAAGAACGCGTATCCTGAGGGGATCCAGTGGCCCAGGATGAGCCACGTTTATTCCTGACCCATATCACAAGCCCCACACTCCCGCGGGGTTGGGTGGTCCAGCCGTGCGGGGGTGACTCTTGGCCCCTAGGGGAAGGGCAGATGTTGGGGTAAGAAGTAGGATCTGTTGTTTCCCGAAGAGGGCCGGGGGTAGGAGGAAGGGACCCTTCGTTGGATTTGCACGGGAGGTTAAGTTTAGGAGAGGAGAGCTGGAAGGGCGTATGTCGAGCTCACGGGGTCGGCGGTTGAGCCCATAGGGTCGGCGGACGAGCCCTAAGGGTCGGCGGACGACCGCATCGCTAGTTGGAAGAGCGAGGGGTCGTCCAGGCCATCCGTTGGGGCTTGTTTTGCCGAGCGTTGGGGATCGGCGGCCGAGGTCAGGAGGTCGGCCTGTTAAGCGCATTGGGATCGGCAGACGACCTTCTCGGGTCTGGAGACGATCTCCTCGCTAGTTGGAAGAGCGAGGAGAGTGTTTGGTGTTTCGGGATGCGATCCGGGTGCCGAGCCTCACTGATGTCTAGGAGAGAGATTAGCGTACGGGATTCTGTCCGAGCGCCGAGCCCCCAGGAAAAAGGAGAGCGATTGGTGCTCTTGCTGTTATCCGAGCTCCGAGCGCCAACTGAGAAAGGAGAAGGTGGCCTGGCTCGAGCTTCGATCCGAGCGTTGAGCCCCTACTAAGAAAGGAGAAGTTGGTTTGGCTCGAGCTTCTATCCGAGCGTCGACCCCTCTATAATGAAGAGAAGGGGAATTGGCTCGCGCTGCGATCCGAGCTCCGAGCGTCGACTGAGAAAGGAGAAGGTGGCCTGGCTCGAGCTTCTATCCGAGCGTCGACCCCTCTGTAATGAAGAGAAGGGGAATTGGCTTGCGCTGCGATCCGAGCGTCGAGCCCCTACTGGGAAAGGAGAAGTGGCCTGGCTCGAGCTTCTATCCGAGCGTCAACCCCTCTGTAATGAAGAGAAGGGGAATTGGCTCGCGCTGCGATCCGAGCTCCGAGCGTCGACTGAGGAAGGAGAAGGTGGCCTGGCTCGAGCTTCTATCCAAGCGTCGAGCCCCTACTGAGAAAGAAAAAGTTGGCTTGGCTCGAGCTTCTATCCGAGCATCGACCCCTCTGTAATGAAGAGAAGGGGAATTGGCTCGCGATGCGATCCGAGCTCCGAGCGTCAACTGAGAAAGGAGAAGGTGGCCTGGCTCGAGCTTCGATCCGAGCGTCGAGCCCCTACTGAGAAAGGAGAAGTGGCATGGCTCGAGCTTCTATCCGAGCGTCGACCCTTCTGTAATGAAGAGAAGGGGAATTGGCTTGCGCTGCGATCCGAGCTCCGAGCGTCAACTGAGAAAGGAGAAGGTGGCCTGGATCGGGCTTCGATCCGAGCTCTGAGCTCCTCTGTGAGTAAGAGAAGATGGCATGGCTCGAGCTTCGATCCGAGCGTCGAGCCCCTACTGAGAAAGGAGAAGTTGGCTTCGCTCGAGCTTCTATCCGAGCGTCGACCCCTCTGTAATGAAGAGAAGGGGAATTGGCCCGCGCTGCGATCCGAGCTCCGAGCGTCAACTGAGGAAGGAGAAGGTGGCCTGGCTCGGGATTCGATCCGAGCTCCGAGCTCCTCTATGAGTAAGAGAAGATGGCATGGCTCGAGCTTCGATCTGAGCGTCGAGCCCCTACTGAGAAAGGAAAAGTTGGCTTGGCTCGAGCTTCTATCCGAGCGTCGACCCCTCTGTAATGAAGAGAAGGGGAATTTGGCTCGCACTGCGATCCGAGCTCTGAGCGTCAACTGAAAAAGGAGAAGGTGGCCTGGCTCGAGCTTCTATCCGAGCGTCGACCCCTCTGTAATGAAGAGAAGGGGAATTGGCTCGCGCTACGATCCGAGCGTCGAGCCCCTACTGGAAAAGAAGAAGTTGGCTTGGCTCGAGCTTCTATCCGAGCGTCGACCCCTCTGTAATGAAGAGAAGGGGAATTGGCTCGCGCTGCGATCCGAGCTCCGAGCGTCGACTGAGAAAGGAGAAGGTGGTCTGGCTCGAGCTTCTATCCGAGCGTCGAGCCCCTACTGAGAAAGGAAAAGTTGGCTTGGCTCGAGCTTCTATCCGAGCGTCAACCCCTCTGTAATGAAGAGAAGGGGAATTGGCTCGCGCTGCGATCCGAGCTCCGAGCGTCCACTGAGAAAGGAGAAGGTGGCCTGGCTCGAGCTTCTATCCGAGCGTCGACCCCTCCGTAATGAAGAGAAGGGGAGTTGGCTCGCGCTGCGATTCGAGCGTCGAGCCCCTACTGGGAAAAGAGAAGTGGCCTGGCTCGAGATTCGATCCGAGCTCCGAGCTCCTCTGTGAGTAAGAGAAGATGGTATGGCTCGAGATTCGATCCGAGCATCGAGCCCTACTGAGAAAGGAGAAGTTGGCTTGGCTCGAGCTTCTATCCGAGCGTCGACCCCTCTGTAATGAAGAGAAAGGGAATTGGCTCGCGCTGCGATCCGAGCTCCGAGCGTCAACTGAAAAAGGAGAAGGTGGCCTGGCTCGAGCTTCTATCCGAGCGTCGACCCCTCTGTAATGAAGAGAAGGGGAATTGGCTCGCGCTGCGATCCGAGCGTCGAGCCCCTACTGGGAAAGGAGAAGTTGGCTTGGCTCGAGCTTCTATCCGAGCGTCGACCCCTCTGTAATGAAGAGAAGGGGAATTGGCTCGCGCGTCTATCCGAGCCCTCTGACTTGGTGAAATTTTTTCTGTCTAGCAAAGAGGAAGGGGTAGTGGGGTAATTTCACACTTTATTGCTGACGTCATGGCGCAAAGATCAAAGCTTGTTTAGATCTTGTCAGATAAGATCCAATGGCTAGATCTTCATTTGCGAAAATCGAGGAGTCGTTTTCCTCTTTAAAAACCCCCACCCCCTCTCATTTCCTTATTTACGTTTTCATTACTCACTTTTCAATTTTCAACAAGAGCAGGAGTTTTAATCGCTGTCGGCGGATTTTCTCGTGAAAGTAACTTTCCACGCATCAGGTTAGTAATTTTCTTTTAGTCATGTCGCGAACTCAGTCTGGATCCGAGGCTAGCTCGTCCGGTCGCTCTGGGCAGGAGTCGGAGTTAGAAACGTCCTCGTCCCTGGGTAAGTACAAGGTGAAAGAGGAGGTTCTTTCCGACCCCGGCTCAGACGGTGGTGACGACGAGTCTTTGTGGTGCAACCGTTGAGGTCGAGGAGGCCGGGAAAGGAGCCCATGGAAGAGGGTGGTGAGGAGGACGTGGGGGACAGCGAGGATGAGGACGAGGAGGAAACGGATCAGGAGACGGGTGATGATGAGGAAGAGGAGGGTGATGAGGATGAAGAGGGGAATGAAGACGAGCAGGTCGACGCGGAGGGCGAGGGAGAAGAGGATGTTGGTGAGCAGGAGGCCGGTCAGAGCATGCCGGAGGGGACAGCCGGGGTCGGAGAAGATCTTCCACCGCTGCCCCCTTTGTCGACGCCGTCCCCCAAACGCAAGCCTCGACCACGTCGGAAGAAGAGAGTCATGACGATTCCCCAAAGTCCCTCTTCGCCTGACGAGGATGCGCCGAGAATGGGCCTTGATGTTCCCCCGGTCACCTTTCGGAATCCCGTGTCGATACGTATGTATCCTGATGATATCAAGGACATCCAGTCGATCCTTCCTGTGCCGGGCGAGAACACATGGACGAAGATCCGCGCGGATAACACCCCGAGCATCCTGAGACCGGAGTATCTCAACATCATCAGGGCTGCTTACTACATTCCACGGGAGTATGAGCTCTTCCTACCGAGCCCAGGTATCCGCCCTACCACAGTTCTGGCCCCGGGCTACTGCATGTTCCCAGAAGACGCCTTCCTCTCGGGACTGAGGCTGCCTCTGCACCCTTTTGTGAAGAGGGTCTTGAACTGGGCGGAGCTGTGCTCCATGCCGTACGGCCCCAACTCTTGGAAGCATCTTGTCTGTTTCATTCTGAAATGCCAAGAGAAGGGGGTGAAGCCGAGACTGTCGTACTTCCGGGCCATCTTTGGAATTGGTTCGCTCGGAGATATTGAAGGGGTATTCTACTTCTCGCCGAGGCCGTACAAGAAGGTGGTGCATGGCCACCTGGATTCGATAAAGAATTGGAGGGATAAGTACTTTGTTGTTAAGACCGAAGGGTCATGGGGGATTCCGACCCAATGGAACTTCGTAAAGCCGAAGCGCAAGCCCCCGAAGAAGAGCGAATTATCTGCCAAGGAGTGGGAGGCGGTTGAGGCGATAGTTGGGGGTCACAGCATTGCATGGCCCCGTGTGACCGAGATTCACTTAGCGAGGGCCGGACTGAGTCCCGCCGACCCTAGTATGTTTCTTTCCATATTTGTTCATCTTTCTGCCTTCGTGTTAACGTTTAGCCTTTCTTTTCTTATCTTGTTATAGGGATGTCGGCACAACAGGCGCAAGCCAAGAAGATTTTGCTCGCCGCGGCCGAGAAGACGAGGCTGGAGAAGGAGCAGGATCGCCTGGCGGTCGAGAGGAAAAAGTTGGCCGCCCAGGCTCCGCAAGCCGGAGGGACCTCACAGGCGCCTCCTCCAGTGCCCGAGGGGCAATCGCCGGCCAAGAAGCAGAAGAAGCACCATCAGCACCCCTCCCGCACGTCGAAGTCGGCTCGAGAAGCAGCGGGCGGCTCAGGGAAGACCGTGGAAGCCCCGTCGCAACAGCTTCCCCCTGTACGCCCGGGCGCCGCGGAGCTGGTTGGGAGGATGGCTACGATGCCTTTCGTTCCTGACTGGTCAATTTTGAAGGGGGACACTATCCTCGACGGACCCGTCTCGATGGAGTTCGTCTCGAAGGCCATCACCGAGCGTGATGGAATGGCCCTGGCGGCGCAGACGGCCGACCAGGCCTATATGCGATGGGCCCAAGCCAATCTCTCGGTAAGTCGGTCGAGGTCTGTTTGTTGACTTGGCTTGTAATTATCGCTAACTTTGATCTCTTTGAAACAGGCGATGCTCCACGGCCAGCACGTCCACAAGTGCCTGGAGAAGGAAATTCTCTATGAGCGGAAGCAGGGGGAGAAGTACCTTCGGGAGCTAAATAAGGCGACGGATGATCTGAAGGAGGCCCGGGACCAAGTGAACGTTCACGAGGCTCAGTTAGAGTCTCTTGTTAAGATTCATAAGCAGGACCGGGAGGACCTGTTGAAGAAGGTCGCGACCGAGGCGGCTGAGAAGGACAAAGCGAAGAAGGCCGTGGCAGATTTGGAAGGGGTTTTAGGGGAGACCTTGGTGGCAGCGCAGGACGAGGCGTATGAGCAGGCCAAGTCCCACTTTAAGTACATCTACCCCGAGTGCAACGTCGACCATCTCAGCTTCGGATGGAAGCCGGACTTGCCTCCGACCCTTGGCGGTGATGGCGCTGAGGAAGGCCAAGGTGATGAAGAGGTGCCACTCGACCTCCAAGAATAGATATTTTTGTATTTATTCTTTTTTGATGTAAATGCCTTTGGCGGACTGGCCACCGCAACTTTTTGTACCAAAATTTTGGGATGAAATGAAATAGACTTTTTGTTCCGACCCTTCAACACTTGCGGTTTTGTGATGTTTGTTTTTCTTTTGGTAGATGTTGGCTCGTCAACAAAAGTTGGCTCGGGACCGAAAGGCAGCCAAGAATTATTTTCTGAACAAGTCAAGGGAGCTCGGCCTAGAGGTGGCTCGTTTGAGAAAAATCATTGCCGACCGGGACTGGTGGGTCATCAAGACGGACTGGTCGGTCTCGGACACCTCTAGTGGGCGCTCGGCTTCGGAGTCTTTTCTTCGTGAGGCCGTCGTAGAGAAAGAATTGGAGGTTCGTCGGCTGAAGCTCATATTGGGTGCGGGCCTAGTTGAAGAGGCGAGTAACTCCACCCCGGGGCGGTCGCTGCCGTTCTCGCTGGTTGAGGCCCAGCCGGATGATGCCGGGAGCTCGGTGGTGGGAGCGTCTTCCCTGATCGGCCCAACCGAGTGTAATAGGAGCCCTGAATTTGAGTTCCCTGCCGAGTGCGAGTGAGTTGTGAGCCTTCTTTTTTCATTGTATTTGTATTGATGTTCATCGAGTTGTAAGCAATGAGTAATCAAAAAGAACATTTGTTTCTCGGATCCTTGATTGCCTCGGGTGCCGAGGGTGTTCAGTGTGAAATCTACGAAGGGTCGCAACTGACGCGACTGCGTCATTAATTGCGACGTTTCGCATTCCGATGAACATTTATGGCGACGTTTCGCCTCCCGCCGTTTCGCATTCCCAGGCGTAATAAATGAGGGCCTCTGTGGGCTATATAATCACCACTCCCCTTGTCAGTTGTCATGCAGTGAGTCATCTGACTTGGGTGCCTGCCAAAGGCGGGCGCCCAGAGAATATAATATTTCCGAGCATCCCGGATCGGAGGCACACCGATCACCCTCGAACTATTTGGGGTCAGGTTGTCATGGCCGTGAGACCCCGGGTTGTTCGTTGGTGAGCGGTGGGCCTACCGATCGTTTGGGAGGTTCGGGAGAGCCAAAGCTTGGTGGCTCTTCTGCCGTCCGGGAACAATTTGGGATTTTGGGCTCGTAAAAGCCGTAAACCCCGAGTTGTTCTTGGGCGAGAGGAGGGTCGACTGACTAGCTCGAATGCTCGGGGCGCTTGTTCCGGAACGGAGAGAGCAGTGGGTCGATGGCCCCCCTGCCATCCTCGAACAGTTCGGAGTTTAGGTTTGTAAAAAGCCATAAACCCCGAGTTGTTCGCGGGTGAGAGGGTGGTCAATACCTCGACTCGAGGCTCGGGGCATCTGCCTGAGGCGAACGCTCTAAACCTTAATCAAAATTTTGTCAACACATGGTGAGGGAACCAGTTGCGAGAGCGTTGGGGTTCGAGCGTTGAGGTCGCGGTGCCCTCGGAGAGGGCACCCGCCTTGCTCGGGGTCGACGCCGAGCTCCTGCACATGTTCTCGGGTAGAGACGGTGCGGGCGTGGCTGGCGGATGTCGCCTCGCGTATAGGTTGATGGGCTCTGAGGAGCCCAAACCGAGCGAGGGACGGATGCCGAGCCCTCATACCGGTGAGAAAGGCAATTGCAGGCGTAGCAGAGGGTCGCCGCCGAGTGTCAAGGTCGCGGTGCCTTGGAGAAGGCACCCGCCTTGCTCGGGGTCGACGCCGAGCTCCTGCACATGTTCTCGGGGAGAGACGGTGCGGGCGTGGCTGGCGGATGTCGCCTCGTGCATTGGTTGATGGCCTCCGAGGAGGCCAAACCGAGCGAGGGACGGATGCCGAGCCCCCACACCGGTGAGAAAGGCAATTGCAGGCGTAGCAGAGGGTCGCCGCCGAGCGTCAAGGTCGCGGTGCCTTGGAGAAGGCACCCGCTTTGCTCGGGGTCGACGCCGAGCTCCTGCACATGTTCTCGGGGAGAGACGGTGCGGGCGTGGCTGGCGGATGTCGCCTCGTGCATCGGTTGATGGTCTCCGATGAGGCCAAACCGAGCGAGGGACGGATGCCGAGCCCCCACACCGGTGAGAAAGGCAATTGCAGGCGTAGCAGAGGGTCGCCGCCGAGCGTCAAGGTCGCGGTGCCTTGGAGAAGGCACCTGCCTTGCTCGGGGTCGACGCCGAGCTCCTGCACATGTTCTCGGGGAGAGACGGTGCGGGCGTGGCTGGCGGATGTCGCCTCGTGCATCGGTTGATGGCCTCCGAGGAGGCCAAACCGAGCGAGGGACGGATGCCGAGCCCCCACACCGGTGAGAAAAGCAATTGCAGGCGTAGCAGAGGGTCGCCGTCGAGCGTCAAGATCGCGGTGCCTTGGAGAAGGCACCCGCCTTGCTCGGGGTCGACGCCGGGCTCCTGCACATGTTCTCGGGGAGAGACGGTGCGGGCGTAGCTGGCGGATGTCGCCTTGTGCATCGGTTGATGGCTTCCGAGGAGGCCAAACCGAGCGAGGGACGGATGCCGAGCTCCTATACCAGTGAGAAAGGCAATTGCAGGCGTAGCGAAGTGTTGCCGCCGAGTGTCAAGGTTGTGGTGCCTTGGAGAAGGCACCTGCCTTGCTCGGGGTCGACACCGAGCTCCTGCACTTGTTCTCTGGATAAGCCTGTTGTGCTCCGAGCGCCGAACCCTAAGCTTGTAAGATAAGCCTGTTGGGCTCGTGCTTTTATCCGGGCGCCGAGTCCTAGGCTTGTAAGATAAGCCTGTTGGGCCCGCGCTTTTATCCGGGCGCCGAACCCTATGCTTGTAAGATAAGCCTGTTGGGCTCGCACTGTTATCCAAGCGCTGAGTCCTAGGCTTGTAAGATAAGCCTGTTGGGCTCGCGTTTTTATCCGGACACCGAACCCTAAGCTTGTAAGATGAGCCTGTTGGGCTCGCGCTGTTATCCGCGCGCCGAGTCCTAGGCTTGTAAGATAAGCCTGTTGGGCTCGCGCTTTTATCCGAGCGCCGAGCCCGTGAGGTGTCCTTTATTTGTTTACAAGATTCGGAGTTATGAGCTTGTTTTAAGAAAGCTGGCATGTTTACAATATATGGGCTTTACAAGGAAGTTTAGGCACGACGTGTCGTTTACAGGACTTTACAAAACACTAGGCACGACATGTCGATTGCAATCGTTACATTTTACATGGAAGTTACTCTCCTAAGAACTTAATCAAGTGCTCCGCATTCCAGGGCCTCTTGATGGGCTTGCCGTCGGCGTCGATCAGGCGATAGGTGCCCGGTCGTACGACCTCTGATACCTTGTAAGGGCCCTCCCAGTTTGGTGCCAACTTTCTTTTCTAGCCGGGGTTGGATACCGCCAGCTTCCGGAGGACAAGATCTCCGAGTTTAATGTCAGTTGGGCGCACCTTCTTGTTGTAGAACCTCTCGATCCTTTGCTGGTAGATGTTCCTTCTAATGGCCGACTTCTCCCTGACCTCGTCAACGAGGTCCAGGTCGGCTCGTAGCTGTAAAGAGTTACTTGCCTCATCGAAGGCCATGATCCGGGGAGAGGGGATCCCTATCTCCAGGGGAATGACGGCCTCTGCACCGTACGTCAGATTGATGGGCGACTCCCAAGTCGGGATCCTCTTCGTCGTTCGGTGGGCCCAGAGAACACTTGGCAGCTCGTCGACCCATAATCCCTTGGAGGAATTATCGAGTCGCTTCTTGAGTCCGTCGAGGATCTGACGGTATGCATTCTCCGCCTGCCCGTTGGACTGGGGATGACATACCGAGGAAAAGCGTTGCTGGATACCGAGATCTTCGCAGAACTTGCGAAAATGCTTGCCCGCGAATTGGGTCCCGTTATCTGTGACGAGCATTTGAGGGATCCCGAATCGACAGATGATGTGCTTCCAGAAGAATTGCTGTGTCTGTTGCTCGGTGATCGTTGCGAATGGCTCTGCCTCGATCCATTTGGTAAAGTAGTCGATTGCTACTATAAGAAATTTTCGTTGCCCTGTTGCCTTTGGAAAGGGGCCTACCAGATCCATTCCCCACATGGCAAAGGGGGTCGGACTGGCCATCGAGCGGAGGTTTGCTTGCGGGGCCCTTTTGACGGGCGAGAATCTTTGACAGGGACCACATTTCTTGACAAGGGTTAGAGCGTCCTGCAACATGGTGGGCCAGTAGTACCCGTGGTTCAAAGCCTTCCGCGCGAGCGAGCGACTTCCCATGTGGCATCTGCCGATCCCCTCGTGTAATTCCTTGAGAGCATATTTGGCTTCATCGGGAGTGAGACAGCGGAGATAGGGTCGACCATCCGAGGTAGTGTAGGACCTTTTGAAGAGTGTCGAGTCGATTATCGTGAATCTTTTCGCTCGGGCCCTGACCCTTCTTGCTTCGGCTCGGTCTTCGGGGAGCTCTCCCTTGACGAGAAATCGCCTAATAAGAGTGGTCCAGTCTTCGGGGGGAGCTCCACCTTCAATGCACAGGACCTCCGGGACGTCGATGCTTGGTTTTAATATGACTTCGATCAGGACCGTGCGGTCGAGACCTTCGAAGGAAGAGGAAGCCAGCTTTGACAAGGCGTCAGCCTGGACATTCTGTTCCTGGGGGATCCTCAAAACAGCCGACTCGTCGAAGGACGTTAGTAGGCGTTGAACTACAGCTCGATACCGGACCATGCGATCGTCACGAGCCTCGTACTCCCCGGTGATCTGGTTGACCACGAGCTGGGAGTCGCTAAAAGCCCTGATCTGTTTGGCGCCGGCCTGATGAGCCAGGGTGAGCCCGGTGATCATTGCCTCGTACTCGACCTCGTTGTTGGAGGCCGGGAAGTTGAGGCGGAGACAGTATTGTAGAAGAAAACCGTCTGGGCCTCGCAGGATGATGCCAGCTCCGCTGCCCGCTTCGCAGGAGGAACCATCGACGTAAACTTCCCACGTCTGGTCGCTTTCCTTGCTTGCAGGGTGCTCGGAGATGATGCACTCCGTAATGAATTCCGCGAGTGCCTACCCCTTGATGGCTGTTCTGGGTTGATAGCCAATGTCATACTGGCTGAGCTCGAGCGACCATTTGACGGGTCGACCCGAGCTCTCCGGCTTGTAGAGGACGGCCTTCAGGGGTTGGTCTGTCAGTACCTGGACCGAATGGGCTTGAAAATATGGGCGGAGTTTTCGCGAGGCCATAACCAGGGCGTACGCTACTTTCTCCATCCGAGAGTATCTGGTCTCGGCGTCGAGCAGGACCTTGCTGACATAGTACAAAGGCTTCTGTGATCCCTCTTCCTCCCGAACGAGAACGGCGCTGA
This sequence comes from Hemerocallis citrina, assembly GCA_017893485.1. Lineage (NCBI taxonomy): Eukaryota > Viridiplantae > Streptophyta > Magnoliopsida > Asparagales > Asphodelaceae > Hemerocallis > Hemerocallis citrina. Next base: position 410,728 of record JACEHZ010000703.1, read on the forward strand.
GCACCTTCTCCGAGGCTGAAAGGTAGAGCCAGAATGGCTCTCCTGGTTCGGGCTTGCTGAGGAGGGGAGGGTTTGCGAGGTACTCCTTCAATTGGGCGAAGACCTCTTGCTGTTGGGTACCCCACTCGAACCCTCCGGTGCCGCGCAGGGCTTTGAAGAACGGAAGAGACTTCTCTTCAGACTTGGAGAGGAAACGGCTGATGGCCGTCAGTCTCCCCGTCAGCCGCTGGACTTCTTTGATGTTCCTGGGAGAAGCCATATCTAGGATGGCCTGGATCTTCTCGGGGTTCGCCTCAATGCCTCGCTGGCTGACAATAAAGCCAAGAAACATTCCCGCGGAGACGCCGAAGGCGCATTTGGTCGGATTGAGTCTCATATTATGGGTCCGAAGTACCCCAAAGGCCTCCTCCAGATCGGCTACGTGGTCCTCCCCCTGCTGGCTCTGTGGTCCTCCCCCTGCTGGCTCTTGACGAGCATGTCGTCCACATATACCTCCATATTGCGCCCGATCTGCTCCTTGAAGACCCGGTTGACGAGTCTCTGATAGGTGGCACCCGCGTTCTTCAGCCCGAAGAGCATGACCCTATAACAGTACAGCCCCTGGTCTGTAACGAAGGATGTCTTGGCGATATCGGGAGGGAACATGCGGATCTGGTTGTAGCCTGAAAACGCATCCATAAAAGACAGGAGCTCGTGACCTGATGTTGCATCGATAAGAGCATCGATTCTGGGGAGGGGGAATGGATCCTTCGGGCACGCCTTGTTGAGGTCCGTGAAATCTATGCAGATCCTCCAGCTCCCGCTCGCCTTCTTGACCATGACGACGTTCGCCAGCCACTCGGGGTAGCTGACTTCTTGGATGAAGCGTGCGGCCAGGAGCTTGTCGACTTCCGTATTAACCGCCTGTTGTCGCTCCGGAGCGAACTTACGTCGCTTTTGGACAACCGGCTTCGACCCGGGGATCACGCTGAGTTTGTGCATGATGAGATCCTCGGAAATACCGGGCATGTCAGATGGCTTCCAGGCGAAGAGGTCAACATTGCGCCGAATGCAGGTGATGAGGTCGGACTTAAGGTGGGGTGTGAGGGAGCGACTTACTCGAAATTGCTTCGACGGATCCCCCGTCTCGAAGGAGACATCTTCCAGCTCATCTGCCGACTCTGGCTCTGGCTGGGTCCTTTGGGGCTGCATCTTCACGGCATCGAGGGGAAACACGCCGCTTCCGATTGCTGTCATATAGCATGAGCGTGCAGCTTCCTGGTTTCCTCGGACCACCCCTACCCCGGTACTGGTAGGGAACTTCATCTTCTGGTGATAGGCCGAGGGGACAGCCTGGAGAGAGCAGAGGCCCGGACGACCGAGTATTGCATTGTAGGCTGCCTTGACGTTGACAACCATGAAGCCCATGGACTCGGTTCTCCGGTTTGGGGTCGTACCTGCTGTGACGTCCAGTGTGACAATCCCCTCGATCGTCACCGGGACTCCAGAGAATCCGTGCAAGGTGTACCCTACCGGCTTGAGCTTGCTACGGGGCAGTTTTAGGTTCTCGAAAGCTTTGAGGAACAGGACGTTGACCGAACTCCCGTTATCTACAAGGATCCGCCGAGCATCGAAATTTGCCATGCTGAGATTGATAACGAGGGCGTCGCAATGCGGGAGCCGCACCCCCTCCAGGTCTTCCCCTGAGAAGGAGACAGGGAGTTGTTGAATCTGAGGGGGGAGAGGACCTTGGACGGCGTTGACATCCCGGATGAACGCCTTGCGGGAAGTGTTGGAATCCCCTCCCATGGGTCCCCCGTGGACGCAGTGTAATATGGCTTGGCCGTCAGGCTTATCGAGCTCATGCTCCCGCTCGAGGAGCTGCAGGGGAGCTCGAGGAGGAGGTGGGGTTCTCCTGTTCCTCGTGTCCCTCTGCCCTCGAGCTTCATCTCGCCTGTACTCCCGAAGGTACCCTCGTTGAATGAGGACCTCGATCTCGTCTTTCAGGGCGCGGCAGTGATCCGTGTCGTGCCCGTTGTCCCGGTGGAAGCAGCAGTAGAACCGTTGATCCCTTTTCTTGCTGGTATTGTTGGACGGACGAGGGGGTACTGAACGAGGTCCCTGTCCTCGATTGCCAGGAGTATGGAGGACACATTTTGGGTTAGTAGGGTATACCTCTCGAAGCGAGGGACCGGCAGGACTTTCTTCATGGCACCCGCGTCCCTTGGAGCCTTTTTAGATGGCTCGACTTCTTCGGCCTTCCGCTTTCCCTTCCCGGTGGCCTCCCTGGGATCTTCGGGGTTCAGGGCCTCTTCCGCCCTAATGTATTTTTTGACCCTGTTGAGGAGGTCGGGAAAATCTACGGGGGGTTTCTTCGCCAGAGAAGTCTTCAGCTGTCCATGACGGACGTTGTGCCGAAATGTCGCGGAGGCGACGCCAGGATCCAGGGAGGAAACCGACCTTGCCTCTGCAGTGAACCTTCGGACGAACACTCTGAGTAACTCCCCCTCCATCTGTCTGAGCCCGAGTAAAGATGCACTCGCCCTCTCGGCCTTCTGGCTGGTGACAAAGTGGGCGAGGAAATTACCTTCAAGTTGGTCGAAGGAGTAAATGGAGCCAGGAGCCAGTTTAGAGAACCATTCACGCGCCGGACCCCGGAGTGTGGCAGGGAAGGCTCGGCACAGCAGGGGATCCGAAGCGCTGTGAATCATCATCAGGATTTTGAAACCCTCCATGTGATCAGCAGGATCTCCCTCGTCGTCATAGATCTCGAACTGAGGTGGTCGGAAATTCCGAGGTATTTTCGCTTGGAGGATGAGGGCGGAGAAAGGAGGTCGGACAGGTCTGTACCCCTGTGCCGCTCCTTGGCCGCCGTAGCCTATGTGATCGAGGCGATCCTCCATTTCTTGGAGGCGCCTTAGGAGTTCGCCATCGTCCTCCGGCGGGATTGTTGATGGGCGGGACACGCTGGCCTCGGCGTCCGACCTGGTTTGGGATTGGCGGACTTCCTCCCTAGGGGCCCGTCGGAGAGCCCCAAGAATTTCCCTTCGGAAGTCTTGGAACTCCTGGTGAGTGACTGGGGCCCCCTCGACCCGGTTCGGTCGGTCTGAAGGTTGCCGTCCGATGCGGCTGAGCGCTGGCCTCCGTCCTTCGGGCGGTGGTCTAGGATGGTTCGGGGCCGAGTTGGAAGCGGCCCTTCCCCCGCTGCGACTAACTTGTCGGTTGATGATTACCCTTCGTAGGTCGGGCTGGACTGGACGGGTGGCGCTCTTCTGGGGTCCCTGACGGGGGGCCCCTTGCTTAGATGCGCGTGGCTCGACGGTGGCAAACGGCGGGGGCAAGTCCCGCTGGGGTGCGGAGGTAGCAGCATTCTTGGCTTTGGAGGCCATGAGAGCTCGGCTGCTGAGGTACCTTGGCGGTCGGGCTCGGGTCGGCTTCTGAAGTAGCGTTCCCACAGACGGCGCCAACCTGATGCGGTTTGTTTCTGGAAGGCGTGTGGATGCACCAGGTGTGAGTTCTTACTCGATTTGTATTTGAAGGAGAAAGCTACTGGTCGGGCGACCCTCGGCTGGCCGAGCGGTACCGGTGACAGGCTGGAGTGGGATGAGGCTGGATGCTCAGCTCGGATCAGGTGGCTTGGATCCGAGGTCTTGTGTACCTGCAAACGGTCTAGAAATATCGGGGTTGGTTCCGGTGGCAGACCCTCCGACGATCTAGTCAGTCACTTAAGATATAGCAACAGTAACTAGGGTTTTGTGGAAGAAAGATTGGTTACCTGCAGACAGGGGGGAGGGTCTGGTATTTATAGGGGATTCCAATCGGGTCCAGACCCGTTTGGGGCTGGGCCGGACCCGATTACCCGACTGGCTGAAGCGGTGGAAAGCCGGGCGGTATAGGGCTGACGTGGCAGACGCCGGAGTGGTTTCCGGGCTGACGTGGCAGAGCTCCGGGCGGTTTTCCGGTGCTGACGTGGCAGGTCTGAAGGATCAGAAAGAGCGCGTATCCTGAGGGGATCCAGTGGCTCAGGATGAGCCACGTTTATTCCTGACCCATATCAGGTTGATAGCATGCATTTTATACCACTTGATAATTCTATAATAACTATTCTCGATACATGTACTCGTTTTACGTCTCATACCATGATTACTGCCCTTGATATTTTCCTTAATTAAACTGTCTTGATTACACCATTCCACTAGTCATACCAACTGCATATTTATAATTAATTATAAAAGAATAACAAGCCGGAGTTATAAGGGTACGACTTAATAGTGGACATTATAGGAGAGTATACTCGGAAGGGGGCCATGTTTCCCGAAATAGTGATTCTTGATTCTTGATTCTTGATCACACAATTCTCGATTACATAATTCTCGATTACATGATTCATGATTACGTGCCTTGATACTATCACTGGAAGATCCGAGTACATAATCCTATAGAATTTACTACTTAAGTCTAAACGTCACATGATTGATATGCACCGAACTTGTGGTATGGGACACAGGATTGCGTGCACTAGATAAGTTAATAAAATAGATAAGCTCGTGATTTTCACTAAGCATGATTCTTGATTACATGACTCTTGATTCTTGATCACATGATTCTAGATTACATTACTCTTCATTACATGACTCTCGATTCCTGATTATATGATTATTGATTAACTGTGACTTGGTTATCAATTGATTATATTTTGAAGTCTTGATTACACTAGTTTACAGTTATTAGTTACATGATCATATTGTTCCAGTTCCTTGCTTAATTCCATATTGTATTTGTACTTCTACTTCTTGTTTTTTCCATGTTATGTCTTGTTATATTACCCCTTTTACTGCTTGTTGCTACTTGCTGCCCGAAACTTGCTCTAACGGGTACCTTTTCTATTTTTCTTTGAGTTGGTAATTATACAGGTACTGATAGACCCGCAGAACAGACTTTCTAGACGATCGTTGCTGCTTTCTTACTACTTTATGTTGTTTTTCTTTCAGTCGCTATCTTATCTAGTTGTTATAGTGAACTGCTTATCGTACTGTTTTAATTCTGGCACCTTGTATTCCCGGGCATCTTGATCCGATGTTGATGTAATATCCAGATTATGGTTATTCTATTTTCTGCTCATGTGATCATTATATTTGTTTGTGTGAATCTGTTATAAATATCTTGTTGAGCTTATAATTGTACAGCTTATGGATGATGTATATCATTCGCTGGGCCTCAGTTGCGTACCTGTATTTTCGTATAGTGGGAAGCGGGGCGTGATAGGTTTTTAGTGGTATCGAGAAGAGGAATTTTTTTTTTCTTGTGCACCGAGGATCTAAAAAGATGAGTTTTGCCATCGAGAAGCTTGGCTACCGAGGAGCTAAGACGAAAAGTTTTTGCCATCGAGAAGATTTTTAATTGAGAAGCTTAGCTACCAAGAGAAGCTTTGCCATCGAGGAGTATTGTGGTGCCAATGAGCATTAGGGAGCATAGCTTTCAAACTTTGTACTAGACTGTTGATTTAAAATAAAGTTCTTGCCCTCCTTGCATTGCCATCCAGTGAATTGAGTTAGTTGCGGGTGTAGTTCGAAATAGGCATGGTTTTAAATCTCGGATTTCTGACTCATCTCGGTAAGGGGTGTTTCGTCTCGGATCGGAGATATTAGAGGAGATCCTGGGAAAATGTGATCATATCGGATGTTCATTTCCTATATTCAATAAATATTTTTTTAGGTTACTAAATAAGATATTATATGTCCTACATGTCATTTATCATATAAAATACTCTATAATGGAACTAATGACATTAATCAATTACGGTAATTATTCGCAGAATTTAACAATAATATAAAAGAGAATATAATATAAGTATATAACTAAATTGAATTTGCATTGATTAGAAAAAATGTATTAGTTAATAAACTTATTTGACTTTACATATATACAAACAATAGCGAGACGAAATTTCACATTATCTTAGCTTAAGGTCCTATAGTGAAAGACATATATGCAAAAAAAATTTTTTTTTTATATATTCACAATAACATTTGTGTGTTTATTTCGGCTGATATTTTGCCAATTTCGACAATATTTCGGCCGATATTTCGACAATTTCGGTCGAAATCTACACATTTCGGTCCAAAACGATATCGAGTATAAAATATGTGATTTTGTATCGGCAAGCTAGCCGAAACGAAATTTCGGCCAAAATTTCGGCCGTATCGTAGAAAATTTAAAACAGTGGAAATAGGAGTAGAATACTGAACTCATTGTATGAAGTCAATAAATTGGGTGGGGGGGCTCGAGCATCAAACTCAATGTATGGAGTCAATGAATTATTAGGGGAGCGTCAGCGAAGAGTGGACCATCGAATTCATTGTGTGGAGTCAATGTGTTTGGAGAAGCTCTAGCAACGAGCGGAGCACCGAACTCATTGTGTAGAGTCAATGAGTTGTTGGAGGAGCTCGAGCGGCGAGCGGAGCACCGAACTCATTGTATAAGGTCAATGAGTCGTTTGTGTAGCTGAAAAGAGGAGCTGAGCAGCTAACTCATTGTCTTAGAGTTGATGAGGCCACAAAAGCAGCTCTAGAGGCAACCTGGACTCCGGACTCCATGTGTTTGAATTAAAGGATTTACAGGAAAGGAAAACCAAAACAAAGAGCAAAAAAGATTCGTAATTAAGCAAAAGAGGAATGTATCAAAGAAGAGTACAATTATCAAGAAGATTTCAACTCAAGAAATATGTGTTTTAAAATCCTTAAGGAAGCCAACAAATTTTGATTATTTATTTCTGTTTATGTGAGGAAATACCATGTAAAGAATCGTTGATTGATTAATCAGTTTTAAAAAGAAGATAAAGTGGATTCGGCAAATAAATATCAAGTCTGCATGATAGCGGTCGACCGCACTTATGTCGATCGACTATCACACAGTTGACCACTCATCATAGTGCAAAGATAAGTCAGTCAACCAGTCACCTCTCAACTTTCGAGTTAAAAGTGGACGGTCGACCGTATTCTTGCAGAATTGAATAATTCGGAAATATCTTTTCATTTTTGGAATGCTTGTGGCGGAGAATTATTATAAGTATGTGGTATGGAGGTAGACCTGGAGCTCGAACCACGTTATATCGTTGTGTCTTGCGTGCTTGCTCTGTTTACTTTTTCTAACTCTATCTCCTTCCTTTACACATTTACTTGAAATTTTTATATTTCCGCATAATTACCCTATTCAAACCTCTAGGGTGATTTACATTAGTGATTTATAGGAGAACTTACAGTTGGACTCCAAATTTGCCTTTTAAGTTAGTGAGTTGTAGAAGTAGCTCACGCTGGACTCTGAACCATAGTAATTCACATGAATGATATTGGAATTGAATCATCTTCTTTTTTAAAAAAAATCCTTTGAATTTGACTGCTATGAAAAGAAAGGAAATTCACTCCATTTATGATCCACAAGTAATTTGAGGCACCTGTCACATTTTGTTTTGTTTGATTCTTGAGGAAAGTCTTTAAATACTGAATTTATTTATATAGAAGAGGAAAGCGACATAATTATAAGGTAACACTGAAGTAAAAAGCTTCTAGCTTCTACTGGGATTTAGGAAATGTAATCATTGGGGTTGACAATTTTATCTTAAACCCTAACATTTGATTTGGATCGGTAGCAACTATGTTCCAACTCGACCTCCAGTGACGTAACTAGACACGGCAAATCCTCTTCTCGACATCAGACCTGCACAAATTTAGGGTTTGGGACCAAGATGAGAGAAGGAAGAAGATGGTGAACAATCGACACAAGTCTTGATTTCTATTCACTGTCCAATTCAGTTACAGTTTGGGGTATTTATCAGCTCACCCTATGTGGGATGCGCGTCTACAAACAAAGAAGAAGATGACAGTTGAGCTGGGTCCCACATTTAACTATCGTAGCTATTACAACTAGACACTTGGCACGTGTGCTGCACACACTTGCAAACTCAGGCTCTTATATGCAAAAGTACAATATAATATGCACTTAAACCCACAAGAGAAAGATATTAACATATGAACTGAAATGTAACACACAAGTACTAACATGTAAAATCTTTCTCTTCTTCTTCCAACCAGAGGCAATAGCAACGTAAAGGGAACAACAGCTAGCAGCAACACCAGATAGGGCTGGATCCAATTGAGGATTGGAACATTCATTTCCCCTACAAAAAGAGCTATCCTGAGCTATTTGAACTGATCCAATTTGAACATCCTACCATAGACAGATTGTAGCCACTTCCTTGACCCATTTTCTCACCGAATGAACACCACTGCAGCTTGCTCTTGTCTAGCTACCACTGTAATTGGAGTATAGACTTTTAGTCTAAGATACACCATTTCTCCAACTGCATATTCTCTTTCTCTTTCTCTTCTATGAGCACCAGCAAGTTTCTACATGTCTTCATATGCTTGACCAATAGTCTCCATTTCAGAGATATAAGCTAATGCTGCATCTTTAACTCTGATGGCCTCTTTAATCTCCAACAACTGTCTCTGAGAAACCTTCATTTTGCTGAAACTCAGTGGCCTTAATTCTTGCAACAGCTTCAGCTTGACGAATTTATTTGGAAGCCGTTGAGTAACAAAATATCTCCTTTTAAAAACACTCTCATGCTCAACCAATTCCTTCTTGGAATTTTTTGCGTACATAGGCCTCTTTTTGAAAGATTTTGCGTTTTTGGGCCAGTTGCCCAACTATTAGCGTTTTTGGGCTAGCCTGTGCCACGTCAGCAGCGGCTGCTATTCCCAATAGCGGCCTCTTCATTTTGAGGCCGCTAATGGGAATAGCAACCTATGTTTTAATTTTTTTTGAATTTTTTGTTTGTTGTCGCTATTCCCACTAGCGACCTTAGTATAATGAGGTCGCTGATGGGATTAGCGTCTTTTAATGAGTTGTATTCTAGCACTTAGCAAAATCTAGAGAGCTTTTGCTCTCTGTAAAATGACAATCAATTATTTTTTTAAACTAAGGTCGCTATTCGGAATAGAGGCCTTTATTAACTAAGGTCGCTATTCCAAATAGAGGCCTTAGTTGTAAAACTATTTTGCAAATTTTACAAAGAATAAGTAGATTGTGTTTCCTACTGAGGTCGCTATTGGGAACTAAGGTCGCTATTTCCAATAGCGACCTCAGTTTTAAATTTTTGGGAAAAACTTTTTAGGAATCGCTAAGTGTCTCAATACATTCATTCGAACCGACTAATCCCATTATACTAAGGTCGCTAGTGGGAATAGCGACGGCAAACAAAAAATTCAAAAAAAATTTAAAACATAGGTTGCTATTCCCATTAGCGACCTCGAAATGAAGAGTCCGCTATTGGGAATAGCAGCCGCTGCTGACGTGGCACAGGCTAGCCCAAAAGCGCTAATAGTTGGGCAACTGGCCCAAAAACACAAATACTATCAAAAAGTGGCCTATGACGGCAAAAAATTCTCCTTCTTGTGACAGAGAGGCCCTTCCACATGATTTGTGAATTTGGCAGGAACTTGAAGAAATTTTTGCGGTATTAGGCCACTTTTTGAAACTATTTGCGATTTTAGGCCACTTTCCAGACTATTAATATTTTTGGCTAGTCAGTGCCACGTCAACAGCGGCTGCTATTAGGAATAGCGGCCTCTTCATAGTGACCAACACATTGGACTCCCATACTTGGTAGATTATAGAGGGTATTGTATAATTACAAACCACTTGGTGTAACTGAGGTCGCTATTGTCAATAGCGGCCTCGTCTAACTAATGTCGCTATTCCCAATAGCGACCTCAGGTGGGCCTAAAAGCGATTGGGCCAACCTACGGCCGCTATTGGGAACAACGACCTTGGTTATACAAGGTCAATAGCGACCTCAGTTACATCAAGTCATGTCCATTATACAATATCCTCTGTATAAGCTGACAAGTGTGGGAGGTCGTAATGTCATCAGTTGAGTCTGAGATATATGTTAGTGTAAGATATTTTTTGTTGAATAATTGTTCATGTTTTGAATTGTTGTACATTTGTCGAATATCCATGCATGTTTTGGGTTGAAATGATAAGTAAGAGATACCGTTTTCAAAATATGCACAACTGTTTGGATAATAGATGCCGTTTTTTAGAATAACGACATCCTTAAGAGATGTCGTTATTCAGAGAAATGACTGTGAAGTTAGATGATTTGGCAGAGATTCATTTTCCTCGAACCAAAAGACTCAACTGGTGCCGTTATTCTAAATAACGACATCCTTAAGAGATGCCGTTAATCTAAATAACGTCATCCTTAAGAGATGTCGTTATTCAGAGAAACGACTGTGAAGTTAGATGATTTGGCAGAGATTCATTTTGCTCGAACCAAAAGACTCAACTGGTACCGTTATTCTGAATAACGACATCCTTAAGAGATGTCGTTATTCAAATAAACGACTGTGGAGTTAGATGGTCTTGGCAGAGCCTCATTTCTCTCGAAATAAAAGACTCAACTGATGTCGTTTTTTGCAATAACGACATCATTTACATTGGTGTCGTTGTTCTGAAAAATGGTATCAACTTAGTTTATAATACAGACCAAGTTGTATATGTATTGTACCGATGCCGTCGTTGCACATAACGTTACAGGTAATAGATGCCGTTATTTACAATAACGACATCTGTTACTTATAAATTACAACTAAAACATGCACAGGCATGACACAAAACTTGGTTTTCATTGTTTTCATATGATAAAAGCATAACAAAAAAATTGCATATGATGAAAGCATATGATCAAAGCATAACTAAAACATGCACATGCATGAGACATACATTTTTTTCCTGTTTGCTTCAAATGATAAAAGCAGAAAAAATTACAAAATATCAAGTACTTCATAACATAACAAAATATAATAAAATTACACATTCAGGCCATTCCAATCTTAGAAATTTACAAATTTAAACATTCAACACTAACTAGGCGTATAGTGTTGCTGCTCCCCCATTCTTCGAGCTGGGACTTTCTTCCTACGTTCGACAATTTCTTGTGTCGCAGGTACATTTGGCCCGACATCTTCTTCATGCCCCGCTTGTACTTCTTCAATCTCTCTAGATGATAATTGACTTCCCGAAGGAGGAAAACGAACACTCTTACTCCGACGTGGCCGTTGTGAAGGAGAATCTCCTGAATGTGTAGATGACCTAGGTGGAGATTGAGCTTGCCTCTCTGTTGGTGCGGGAGGTTCAACTTGTCTTGTTCGTGGTGGTGGAGATTGAGCTCGGGTAACACTTACTCGGGGCGGTTCAATGGGAAGTTCGGATGAGACTAAAAGAGCAGCAAAGCGCGGACCGTCACCAACCTCTTCAAGTGAGGTACGACATGGATGGAGGATTTCTCTCGCTAACTCCTTGCAAGCCTTTGAAGCGTTGCTCTTCAACACACGAGTACATTTCCTCGCAATATCCCATGTATTGTCAATCTACAATACCAACGAAATAGATTAGTAGCAAACCAAACTTTTTTCAACAAATAAAAGCAAAATGTGTAAAAGAAATATCAATTCATATTTGTTAACAATAACAAAAATTTACCATTAGTCGGTACGAGGAAACTTTTGGTTGATACATTGGTTGTGACGTGGAATGTGCCGGTGGTGGTTCTACTTGGTGCCTAGGAACCAGCATTTGGATACCCGCAGGGATATCCGATCTTGGAGCAATATACAACCATGTAATACGCCGGTACCACGCCATGTAAGCTGTTTGAATCGATCCGTCGTACGGTGCAATCCCTTCTACCACCAAATCACATTTTCTCCCATTCCAGCATGCAACATGAACGCGGTGATGATCGGCCCAATCCATACTTGGCAATCGACATTGACCAGTAATATTGTGAAGTCTTCGATCGTACATTGTCTTTTCTGGGATGGGCTATTGTGCTTTGAATTTTCAAAGGACTCGGTCGGTGTAATAGAACTCCACGACAGAGAAATTTATAAGTGGAGCTCGTGTCAACCAAAGTTGATTGTTGGCGGTGCATAGTGGGGATAGACGTTGTAGCCTTTCGGTCGTGTACGATGTCCAATTGACGTACTCTTTCCTAAGCTGATCGATTTCATCCCTATAATACGTCAAAACACCACGTGGGTTATCTATCCACGTGATTTTACCCGTCCAATACACACCTAAAGGAGCCCTGAACACCGGATTCTCATTAAGCACACTCCAATTATCTGTCAAAATAGTTACTCGGGGCCGGCCGAGGTGTACTCGTTCCCAACACCATATTTCCAATAACCCCATCGGCCACGTCATTTGTATCGACCCTAAAAAATAATTGCATAGGGCATGGTAAAGAGAGGCTAAAGCCGCACTTCCCCAACTATATCGTCCGGCTCTATGTATGTCCGGAATCAAAGGAAGGTACATTAAATGGACTACATCACCGGAAGAATTAGAAAAGAGAATACCTCCGATCATCGACAAAAGATAAGCTCGCGTGTAACATTGAATTTCGAAGTCGGTCAGTTCATCCCCAAACTATTGTTGAATTCTGTAAAGAGCCATGAACGTCAGATTGATTCTCCGACGGATACACCTCTATCATCCTCTTCAACCACCTTCCCAAGATAATCTCTAACCAATATCACCTTATTGAAAATCAGGTTTTCGGTGACCGCCACCCCATCAATTGGAAGACCCGATATGACAGCTATATCTTGAAGCGTGACCGTCATCTCACCAACGGGTAGGTGGAACGTGTGTGTCTCCGGCCTCCATCGCTCCACAAAAATGGTAAGTAATGAATGATCGCATTTCACTTTGGCCAACATGGACATTCTATAGAACCCGCTATTAACCAAATAGTTTTGTATTTGAGGGTGCGTCGGCTATATGGTGTGCATTCGGAAACTCATTTTCTCGACATCTCCAGTCCACACGGTCTGAGATCTATGATCTTCATGCAAATAGAGTATGGACGAGTATAAAGGACCCAGACCTCCTTGTTGTACGTGCGAAGAAGATGAAGCACCAACATCATGGGAAGAAGATGGTTGTGTAGGATCCATTTATCTGTGAACATCAAAAATAATGTGTCAAGAACAATATTAATAAATGATGATGTATGGAGATAATCAAATTTGTATGCCATGTTTCTCCAACGGAATTAATAATCGATGTTTGAAGATAACACTAACTTCTCAATACTCGTATCCAATTACTACTCATAACAATCACCACCACAAAATCTCCACACACTACATATCTATGAATATAAACAAATCTCATATCAATATCCATTTATACATACCGAACTATAAATATAATGATTAGAAATATAGCAATTTTAATATATGACCATTTATCCATCAATGTCTAATATACAACACTGTCATTTTTAAATTAAATCATCGACGACAATCCTTAGCTCTCATCTCACAAATGTTAAAAGCCCAAAATCTCATTTCACATATCTAATACTTAGATGAATCTAATCTACATCTATTATACTACACTACCAATATAGCTCTCATTCATCAAAATAAACATTTCACATCATCAACAGCAATTCTTAAGTACATTTCACATATCTACTACTTAATTAGATGAATCTAATCTACATCTCTTGTACTATGCTACCAATATATATCTCTCATTCATCAAATTTATTTTTTTCAAATAAATTTAGGGATTTAGAATACTTACCACAATTTCGGATTTTTGGAGAGTTGTATAGGAAATGGGGGAATCACAATTAGGGTTTATGTATGAGAATTTAATTGTTTTGTTTAGGAAGTTTGAGAGCACTCTAATATTTGGGATTTTTGATTTTAGGAATCTAGGGTTTATGGGTTTCGGAAGTGAGGGAGAGAGAGCAGATCGACTGAGAAAGGGGAAGTGAGGTGTTGGGGTCACTGTTTATAGGCAAACAAACTAAATAACTGATGCTGCTATTCAAAATAATGCCCTTTTTTAAATAACGGCATCTGTTATAAGATTTTCACACTTACAATTTTTCTCAAAATAGAGACTACAAGTTCTCGAAAATTAAAATAACCTATGCCGTTACTCCAAAAAAGGCATGATACTTTTTTTAAAAACAGATGCCATTATTAGGAAAAACGGCATTTAATAACCTATGCCGTTTCTCCCAGTAACATTTTTTGCTGTTGTATTAAAAACTGAGTCAATTTGCTAATTATTTTTGAAAGTGGATCAGAGCGCCAAATATTTTCAAAAAGTGGGTCAGTACGGCAAAAAAATGGGACCTAAGAGCATCCACAGTCGTAGGCTAAATACCCAAAATTTGGAAAAATGGGAAAAAAACGAACTGCAGTCGTCGTCCAAATACCCAAATTTTGGGTATACGATGAACAGTTCGTTGCCAAATATAGCCGGCGATCTGGCCAAATGGAAAATATAGCTCACGGAAGATTATAATCCGTCCGATCTAATTAACGGCAAATAATAGTCCGTCTCGTACCTAAAGTACTGTTTCCAATGATTAAGAAGTTTTCGGGAAAAAAAATTTTTAAAAAAAAAAATTTAAATGGAAGTCAACGGACGGTGAATAATATACCGTGTACTATAATTAACGGCAAATAATCATCCGTTGTTGGGTTTTTTTTTAAAAAAAAAATAATAATAATTAAAGGAAGTCAACCCACGGTAGATAATCTACCGTGTAATCTAATTGCCGGTGTATTAACATCCGTTCTTGGGTTTTTTTTTTTTTTTAAAAAAAAAATTAAAAGGAAGTCAACCGACGGTGGTTAATCTACCGTGTGATGTAATTAACGGTGTATTATCACCCGTTGCTGGCATTTTTTTTTTAAAAAAAAAAAAATTAAAGGAAGGTCAACCGACGGTGTATAATATACCGTTTGCGGAGATTGACGGTCGATTTTTTCCCGTCGTTGGGTTTTAAAAAAAAAAAAAATTAAATAAAGAAACGGCCGATTATATACCGTCGTATGAAATTGACGATAGATAATCTTCCGTCGTTTAAACGAAAACAAACGACCAATCGAAAATAGCTCGAAAATAGCTTGAACGACTGCAGCAACGTTCTTTTTTTTCTATTTCTATATTGCTATTTACCCAAAATTTGGCTTCAACGACTGTGGATGCTCTAACCTCAACAACAGCCAACAAATAATTCTATGCTTTACTGCACATAGGAATTTTATGAAATGAAGGAGGAGCATTGGATCTTCGCAAACCTGTGCTATCTACATGATTCGCAGCTTTTTAGCAGATCAAAGGCAGCTTTTTTCCATTTTCCCATAGAATTGTTATACTCAAAACTGCACAACATTTTTTTCTTCAAATTCCGAAAATACTCTCATCTTACAAAAGAATTCCAGTCTTGTCCAAAAAATGTCTGAAAGACCAGAAGTATTCAGTACGGAACCCGATGACTCTTCCTTGAAGTAATTCGAACCAAATTCTTTCGGTTTCTTTTTTCATTTCTTAAAAAAATCGCCGAATTATTTCGAACTTCGTCTTCTTCGACGAAATCGATAATGGCGATCTCTTTCTGGTTCGGAATCTTAGTCGGAGCTCTCGCGATCGTCGCCGTCGAGGTCTGGATACTTGCGGCGGTCATACTGCGGCTCCGCCGACGGTTGGAACGATCTGAGCCATCGGATACGAAGGGGGTTCGGGATCTCGACGGCGAGCAGTCGCTATCGTCGTTGCTCAACAAACAGGTATCGGTTTTTCTTGATTTTTGTTTGATTTTGGTTGTTTTGTACTTATTTAAAATTTTGAAGTAAAAAAGGAGTCATTTTTGAGATAAATTAGGGTTTAGGATAAAGTATTGTCGACAGTTAGGACAAAGTTGAGATAAAAATATTGGATGAGTGGGTTGAAGAGTAGAATGGTTTGTTGTTTGCGGAATATAGTAGTGTTCGAAAGCAACACCTCATAGTATGAACGTATGATTGCGTAATATCTGTGAAATTTTTTGTTTGGCAGATATACAACCAAGCTACAGTCATTTGTGGGTGCAAATGTTAATATTAAGAAACTACATTTGTCGAAAATGAACGAAATTGAAATGAGGATGTTGAGGTGGATGAACCTGTGTTACCAGGTTTGCATACATTTGTGGGATGATACCTTGAGAGGTATGTGGTATGGATGGGATAGGATGAGTTGGGGCACTTTTATATATATATATAGTCCCCTTCCATTGTGCACTAGGCCGCCGTGCGTATGCACTCGGCTTTCCCGTCTTCGTATTGACGATCCGAACCATATACACATCTAAAATGGTCTAAATATGTAAAATCAAATCATTTGAAATTCATTTGCCCATCCATTGAAGTGTTACAAAATTGTATGGCTGAAAATCGTTGTTGTTATAGTCACATGATGGATGGGCAAATGAATTTCATATGATTTGATTTTACATATTTAGACTAATTTAGATGTGTAGATCAGTGTGAACGGTTCATATCGTGAATACGAAGACGGGAAGGCCGAGTGCACACTGCAGCCTAGTGCACAACGGAAGGAGACTATATATATATATAAGCAATCTTTCATTGCAAACGGGTCTGCCTGCTCAGCCCCGTTGCAAACTCGATCTTCGGCAGTTGGATCAAGTCTCATCTTGATACAACAGCCATGATGAGCCCCGCCCAAACCCTCCCTCTCTCTCACTTAAACCCCCGGGGTATTTTGGGGTTTTCACCCCAAATACCCCTTCAACTCCTCTCTTTCTCCCTAACTCTACTGTTCCGCTCTCACTCTCCCTATTCTCTCTCTCACTCCCGACCGAACCCAAAACTCCAACACCCCAACACTGCTGGCGCCGCCTCATCCTCCCGACCGACAACCTCCTTCCACCTCTCTCACACACACTCTCTCTCTTGCTGCTCTCTTCCTCTTCTGACCGAAACCGAACACCCCAACACCAAAACACTCACTCTCTTCTCTTGTTGATATTGATCTTGTTGTCTTGTTTTTGTTGTCGATGATAATTGGGAATGTGATGATTGTTGATTTTGTAAAATCCTTGAATGAAATGAGAATGTGATGATTGAATGAGTTCATTTATGAAGTTGTTGAAATTGTTGCTTATATTGTGGTTGTAGCAGTTGATGCTGTTGTTGATGAAGTTGTATTTTTTTCTAAGTAGTTATAATTCCTGATTATGCCCGATGAATCCCCGATTAATCGCTAATCGGAGGCTAAACGATTACTTTTTTAGCAATTTATAATATTTCAATAGTTAGTGATTTAATCGGGTATAATCGGCCGATTAGTGGTTAATCGGCCGATTTTAAGTGGCCGATTAACCAATTTAATCTCCTCTAATTTTCATGCTCGTTTGCATTATTTGGACTCAATCCGGTCCAAACTCAATTTCAAATCCAAAATCCAAACTCCTTTTGGTCGTCGCACAAACCCAAACCCGACATGTTGCCGCTCTCTCTTTCTTCCTCGTGTAAACC
The DNA here is from genome assembly GCA_017893485.1 of Hemerocallis citrina. NCBI lineage: Eukaryota > Viridiplantae > Streptophyta > Magnoliopsida > Asparagales > Asphodelaceae > Hemerocallis > Hemerocallis citrina. The sequence goes on from JACEHZ010000703.1 coordinate 428,130, forward strand.
CAAACCCAAATTGATTCTCTTCAAACCCAAACTCAAACTGATTCTCTTCTTCTTCCTTGAGCAAACCCAAGCTCGAGCCACCATCGCTCCTCCTGTGTCATCGCATACTTGACCCGACCAGCATTTGCTGCACCTCTTCTTGCTGCTCGCGTTGTTCCTTCCCGATTTTTTTTATTATGAAACCGACCAACAAATCCGACCGGACCGATATCCAGAATCCAAACTCAGTCAAAACCAAGTATTCTTTTTTTTCTCTCTCTATAACTATATATTCTAATTTGATAATCTCATAATAGTTTTATGTTAGATTTAGGGTTGTTACATAATGAGTGTATATATATATATATATATAGGGAAAAAGGTGGTATGAGCAACTTGCTCATTTAGTAAATAAGCAATTGATGATGTGGCATGCATGTGATTGGAAAATCCTTAAACGGGTTAGTTGTCCAATGTATCACATGCATGCCACATAATCACTTGCTCATTTACTAAATGAGCAAGTTGCTCATATCCCTTTTACACACACACACATATATATATATACATATATACTAGATTTGCCCGTGGGCACGTGCCTACGGCACGTCTTCGGAACGATACAAAACACGAAAAGCTATGTAAATAGTAAAACAATAATTATGTAGCTCAAGTTTGAATAGTATGACAATAATTAGTTATAAATAAAAGTCTATGTTTCCATTAGCATATGTTGAAAAATAATTATAAATGGGGGTATAAAATCTAACTTCTTAGAACTTTAAGTGTGGAAAATAATAAAATTTAATTGTTGAAGAGATATTTGCTATTAAAAATTCTGAAAATTTACAAAACCGAAATAGTAAAATCTAATAAATTTCTAAGTAAATAAAGAAAGAATGGGATAGAGAGATAGAGAGTGAGAAAGTGAGAAATATGAAAAAGTAAAGAGAGAAGAGATAGATAGTAATAAAGTAATGAGTTTTTTAGGAGGAAAAATTTGGTTTTTGAGTTTGAAATTTTGGTGGGAAAATGTGTTTTGTGAGGTTTGATATGAGCCTTTAATTTTGGGGGGGATTGATTGTGAGCCACTTGATAGCTTTCTTTGTAATTTATTTTATATATATATATATATAGATAGATAGAGAGAGAGAGAGAGGGAGTAATGTTCCGTTGTGAACTAGGCACTCGTGTGCACTCGGCTTTCCCACCTTCGTATCGACGATACGAACTATTCACATTGATCTACACATATAAATTAGTCTAAATATGTAAAATCAAATCTTTTGAAATTCATTTGCCCATCCCCTGAAGTGTTATAAAATTGTATGGCTGAAAATCGTTGTTTTTTATAGTCACATGATGGATGGAAAAATAAGTTTCAAATGATTTGATTTTACATATTTAGACTAATTTAGACGTGTAGATCAATGTGAACGGTTCAAATCGTCGATACGAAGGTGGGAAGGCCAAGTGCACAACGGAACATTTCTCTCTCTCTCTCTATATATATAACGAATTTTCCGATTTAATCCCGGATTATTTCCAATTAATCACTAATCGCTCCTAAACCGATTATTTCCAAAAAACTGATTTTCACTGCCTAGATTTTTTTAAAAAAACTTTATAACCTAGGTCGTTATTTGAAACAACGGCCAAGGCTAAGCAAAATTTGAGCAAAAAATTATAGATCTCTGACTTGAATTTGTAATTTTCAACCAATTAAAGTCATTGCTTCAAACAACGACTTCTTATAACCTAGGTCGTTGTTTGAAACAACGGTTTAAGGCTAAGTAAAATTTGAGCACAAACTCTGAGAAAAAAAATACAAAGGGCAAGTTCAGGTCAGGGAGCATGAGTTTTTGCTCAAATTTTCTAAACTCAAGCCATTTCCAACAATGACCTAGGTTAGAATAGGTCGTTGTTTGTAACAACGACATCAGTTGGTTTTGTGCAAGAGTTTAGAGCAAGACTTGAATTTGTCTATTTGAACCAACTGAAGCTGTTGTTTCAAATAACGACCTATTCTAACCGCGGTCATTGTTTGAAACAACGGCTTATTAGAAAAAAATTGAGCAAAAACTCTTGCTCTCTGACTTGAACTCGCCTTTTTTTTGGGGGGGGGGAGAGGGGTGTGATAAGGACACCGGTTCCGTTTTGTTTTATTTTGAGATTTAACCCTATGTAGTAGTTTTGCAATTTGCACCCATTATTTTATGCATTAGAATATTTTGAAGATTTAGCCTATATATAGGCCTTCAGAATAATGAGAAAGTATGTTATTCTTGATTAAAAAAATTACTGTGATTGAGTTTTGCTCTTCATTAATCTTTTTGTGTGAGACATTAAGATACAATTTGAGGATTTGTGATAAACTCTAAATTACACTCAAATCCCCAAATTAAACATCCTAACCCTAATCATTCCCTTCACCCCTACAGCCGCCTACCCCTCTTCCCGACCTCTTCTTCTTCCTCTCTCCTTGCTCCCGATCAACCCTCACCACCTCTCCATCTCCAGTTGACCACCCCGAGTCTCCTTCTCCCCGCCGTCATCGAAACCCTAACCCCACCGCCAGCGACGCACCGCCTCCGAAACCCCAACAAATTCCAATAGCCCCTCTTCCCTCCCCGATGCCTTCACTCCCTAACTTCCTTGCCGCCTTCCTTCATTAGCCCCACAACCACCCTCGAGCACCGGCTGCCTTCTCCCTTGCTGCCGCTGTCCTGTACCACCGACCGCCATTATCGTTGCTTCCCCATCGCCAGCACCATCTTCGGCCACCACCCAAGCAACTCTGGCTGCCTACTCTCCTCTGTCGCACTCCACAGTCCGCGCGCATTCGAGCCGACCTCCCCTTGCTGCGTCCATCGACACCCGCGGCACCCGACCATCTTCCTCTACCACAACACCCTATCCGCAACCTCGGTAACTTCTTTTCCTTCTCAATTATTTGTGATACTGCCTTGTCATCTCTAGATTATTATCTAAATTTACTATTGTTCACAAATATTGAGAGTGTGTTTCTACTTGCTAATTAGGGTACAAATCGTTATTGAATATCTTACTTGCTAATCACACTTAGGTGTAATTGTTGATTATTAGGCGTGAACTTTTAATTGGGCTTGTTAAACTATTTTATATCTTGAAAATTCATCAAACCAATTAATAGTTATAATTTCTAACTTAATCTATATTACATGTTGGTATACTTAATCTTTTAATATTCTTGAAAATTCTCTATTTAGGGTTAAGTTTACATCAGAGTGTTTATGAAGAGGGTGAAGAAATATTTTTTTGCATTTTTAATATTTCCAAAATGTGATGACATCTTAATCAATCAATTTTCAGTTAATTCTCTCTTCACTGTACTTATCTTCGCTTATTGCAGTATCCAATAACATGTGCTGGAGTTACTTAAACCGTTGTCTCCAATAAATCGGAGTCATTTGGTTGAAGAATTCAAACGGAGACTTGATCCTACAACAAGCAAGCCTAACCCTACATCTAACCCTAACCCTACCTTCCGACCCTAACCCTACCATATCCCTAACAATCTATAACCTAGGTCATTTTTTAATTTGTTGCTCATTAATGGAGCCTTACGGGAGATGTAATATGTAACAACGGTTGTTAAGTTTTTTATATTTCACAATTCAAAAAAAAATTGGACTTGAAAATATATTTTTCTTATCTTATGCCAGGGTTAGAGGGTCATGATTTGTCTATTGTCTCATTACATGTTCTCATTTTTTTATATTTTTCTTATCTTATGCCCGCTTTTGTTGCAAATAATCATGGCCAGTTCTCAATTGAAAAAATATTTGGACAAGAATTAAGCAATTAGGCAAGAAATTCAGTGCGCTTCAGAGCGAAGAGTCATAATATCGTACTGTGGGGTAACCACTAAACACGGTTAGTACAAAGATAATTACATATCACATATGAAAATGAAGCCCTAAATCGGAGCAATACGAGCGCATCATGTATTAGAACCAAATAATAGTACAATTAAATACAAATTTTCTTATTAAAAACAACCAAGTAAAGTAAAAGAAAGTCTAAAGGAAACTAAAAAAAAGACTAAGTCTAAGTTGTTTCAAACAACGACCTAGGTTAAACGGCTTAAATTGGTTGAAAAATACATATTCAAGTCACTGAGCTAGAGTTTGTGCTCAAATTTTGCTGAGCCTTAAGCCGTTGTTTCAAACAACGAGTCAACGATCTAGGTTATAAGAAGTCGTTGTTTGAAGCAATGACGTAAATTGGTTTAAAAATACAAATTCAAGTCAGAGAGCTAGAGTCTGTGCTCAAAATTTGCTTAGCCTTAAGCCGTTGTTTCAAACAACGACCTAGGTTATAAGAAGTTGTTGTTTAAAGCAACAACTTCAATTGGTTGAAAGTACAAATTCAAGTCAGAGAGCAAGAGTTTTTTGCTCAAATTTTGCTTAGCCTTAAGCTGTTGTTTCAAACAACTACCTAGATTATAAGAAGTCGTCGTTTGAAACAACGGAAACAACGACTTCAATTGGTTGAAAAATACAAATTCAAGTTAGAGAGCAAGCATTTTTGGCTCACATTTTGCTTAGTCTTAAGCCGTTGTTTCAAACAACGACCTAAGTTATAAAGTTAAAAAAAATTACAACTTCATCAACAACAGCATCAACTGCTACAATCACAATACGAGCAACAATTTCAACAACTTCATATACGATCTCATTCAATCATTACATTCTCATCTCATTCAAGGACTTCACATAATCAACAATCACCACATTCTCAATTATCAACAACAACAAAAATAAGAAAACAAGATCAATATCAACAAGAGAGAGAGTGTGTTTCAGTGTTGGGGTGTTGGGTTCGGTCGGAAGAGGAAGAGAGCAGCAAGAGAGAGAGAGGGAAGGAGGTGGTCGGTTGGGAGGAGGCAGCGCCGACGGTGTCGGGTTCGGATTCGGACGAGAGAGAGAGTAAGGAGAGTGAGAGAGGAACAATACAGTTAGGGAGAAAAAGAGAGGAGTTGAAGGGGTATTTGTGGTGAAAACCCCAAAATACCCCCCCGGGGTTAGGGGGGGGGGTTAGGCGGGGCTCATCATGGCCGTTGGATCAAGATGAGACTTGATTCAATGGCGCAAGATCGAGTTTGCAACGGGTATGTGCAAACATACCTGTTTGGAAGATTGCTCTATATATATATACGTGTATGTGTTGTAGGAATAGAGACCAAAATAGAAAATTAAACTACTTATACGTTAGTTACTTGCGTTGCCAAATATGTTAGATATTGTATTATATATAGTCCCATATCGGATATGTATGAGTTTAGTATTTGATCCCCTCCTATATATAGGAGTAATTGTACACAATTATATAAAATCCCAATAATCCAATCATAATTTCCAATCTCTCTGTTAACCTTATCATGGTATCAGAGTCAATTATACAAATTCCTTTTTCTTAATTTCTCATCAAAACCCTAGAATCCCAACAGCAAAAAAAGAAGGAAGATGCAGCCGCCACAACAATCAAACCCTAAATCCAACATCGGCTATCATCGTTCATCATCGTCTGGCCCTCAGCCTCATCGGCCTCCTCCCGAAACTCCACCCTCGACTCCTCCCAAAACCCTCATCGGCCTCCTGAAACCCTCATCCTTGACTCCATCCTCGACTCATCCCGAAACCTCATCGACCTCCTCCCGAAACCTCATCGGCCTCCTCCTGAAACCCTCATCCTCGACTCACCCTCGACTCCTCCCGAAACCCTCATCGGCCTCCTACCTTCCTCGTCCCGAACCCTAGCTGTCTCCAACCATCACCACCCTCTTCTTCCCGCTTTCTTCCACCCTAGCCGCTCTCCCTAACTCCAAATCCTTTATTTGCCTAAAACCCTAAATCCACATCCTCATAACCCGCAACCCTAAACTCGTTCTCTCTCCACCCGAAACCTGAAATCAAAACAAACCCAAACCCTTTTTCTATATTTTCCAAAAAAAAAAAAATTTGCAGGTACCGGTACTTCTCCATGGAACCCCAATTTTTGGCTTCAGTTGACTACTCAATATGTTCAGGCTAGCGGAGCCCGTGAGTACCGGCTTCTTGTTCAGTCAGTCCTTGATTGTCAAGGTGATCGCAACATTCAGGAGTATTACACAGTCATGCGCCATATGATATCTGGCGCGAATTGCAACAACTTGAAGATTCTGATATTCGTGTTACTCGGGAAAGGCGTTAGTTCATGATCTTTATGATGGGTCTTCGGCCAGAATACCAGTCTCTCTGTAGTCAGTTGATTCACCGCGAGCCAGTTCCTCGTCTTGAAGCTGCTATAGCAGACCTTATGGCTGAAGAAACGCGACTACATGCTCTCTCCACTCCAGCATCTACCCTGTCCTCTGGCAATGACAGTGTTCTGACTGTTGCACCTCATCCCTCTCCCTCTCGCAAACCGCACTCCAGCCCTATACCTCTTGCATCTGACCATCGCAGTATTCCTGATTGTCGTCCCCATTTTTGCACCCACTGCCTGCGAAATGGTCATACTCATCACGAGTGTTTTATCCTGCACCCACAACTCTTGGTGCTAGCACAGCAGTGCAGAAAACAATATGGTTTACCTCCTCTCAATGGTCCTTCTCATCCATCACGTGCAATGGCAGTTACTCCACATGTGCCTTCTCCTGCTCATGATATTCCTTAGCGACATTTTGCTCAGTTGGACCTTTAGAATTCGGGTCTATCTATCAATACTGGCTCCTCTGCCCCCGCGTTTTCCATCACTCCTGGTATGAACTCTTCCTGGCTTTTAGATTCCGGTGCCTCTCATCATCTTACTAGCAACTATACACTCCTCACCACTAGCACTCCCCTTAACACGCACTCACCGTCCCTTTATATTGCTGATGGCTCACTGCTCCACACTACACACTCCGGATCTATTCACGCTCCCACTCTCACCTTACCATTTGTTCTTTATGCACCACATTTATCTATGAACCTTTTTTCCATTAGTGTTTTATGCGATAGTGGTCTTACCGTTACGTTTACTTCTTTGGGATGTACCATACAGGATCCTCGGACTGATCACATGATTGGACTGGCTAGCAGACATGGTTGTTTATATCACCTAGATTTCCTTCATGCTCATAATTCTACTTCGAATTTTGCTGGTGTCGTCAGTTCTGATGCAACTTATGACACAGGCGCTTAGGTCATGTTAGTGAGTATCGTTTGAAAACTTTAATCCGTAGTAGTGTCCTTGAAAATTTTACTTCTCCGTTATCTATTTGTCAGGGTTGTAAGTTAGCAAAACACTTAGCCCTTCCTTTTAGCAATAAAAGTATTTCTCAGTACACATGCATTTCAACTTTCACTCTGATATATGGGGACCTTCTCCTATACCCTCTCACAAAGGTTATCTCTATTATGTCAATTTCATCAATGACTTTACTATACACATGGGTGTTTCTTATGTGCCAACGCTTTGAAATACCTGACATTTACCAGTTCTTCACAAACATGGTTTACACTTAGTTTGGTGTTCGCATCAAAACATTTCGCTCTGATGGTGCTCGTGAGTACACCTCTGCTGCTATGAGATCGATTCTCCAATCTCATGGTACACTCTTTCAGCAATCCTACCCACACACATGAGCAGAATTGTATAGCTGAACGCAAGCACCGTCATATTCTTGAGACGGCTCACGCTCTTCTACTCTCCTCTTTTGTTTCTCGTTCTTTCTGGGCTGAAGCTGTCATGATATCTCTTAATCTCATTAACATCATTTCTTTATCCGTCCTATCCGGTACAACACCTTATGAGGCTTTACATCGCTCATCACCTAGTATGCTCCATACTTTTTGGTGCACCTGTTATGTCCTTCTCCCTCCCACTGAGCGCACGAAACTCACTGCCCGATCTACTAAGTGCATACACCTCGGTCTCAGTCCTGAACATAAAGGATATCGTTGTTTTGATCCTGTGGCAGGTCGTATTCATATTTCCCGACATGTCACCTTTGTGGAAGACTCTTCCTACTATTTGACCTCCCCCGAGGATGATAGTTTTCTTGACTCTCCTGTGTTGGGCCTTCTTCCCCGGCCAAACCTTCACGCATTCCATTTGATCCCACTTCTTTAGCTCCTTTCCCATCTCATACTGCCGATCCACCTATTCTTCCTTTTACGGAGACCACCTACATCCCCTCAGCATCATGCCCCATCACTACCTACATTGCCACAGCTGCATGCACATACACAACCTATCTCACCTCCCCACCCTGACCCTCCTCAACCGGTTCGTCAGTCTGCACGTTCTACCTCGGGCATCCCACTGCCTCGTTACACACCTGATGCCACTGGTCCTTCTGACCAGTTTGGTTTTACCACCCTAGCCTCTTACTCACCCCAGTTTCATGCATATCTCACTGCCATACATTCTACTCGTGAGCCCAAAACCTACCAGGAAGTTATTCAATATATTGAGTAGCGGAAAGCTATTGCAGAGGAATTCAATTCTTTTGATCAGACTGACACTTGGGATGTTGTTCCTCTACCTGTGGGCATCCAGCCTGTTAGCTGCAAATGGATCTTCAAGGTCAAATATCGACCCGATGGCTCCATTGAGAGCGACACGAGGCTCGTCTTGTTGCTAGAGGATTTACTCAGGAGCATGGTACTGATTATGATGAGACATTCGTCCCGGTTGCCCAGATGACTACAGTTCGTACTCTCCTTGCTGTTGCCGCCATTCGTCAGTGGATGTTATATCAGATGGACGTGAAGAATGCTTTTCTTCATTGTACCTTATCTGAGGTTGTGTATATGCATCCTCCTGGTCTTACCACTCGTTATGTTTGCTGTTTGCGACGGGCTATATATGGTCTGAAACAAGCCCCTCGAACCTGGTTTGAGTGTTTTGCAGAATTATCACCCAGGCCGATTTCAGTCAGAGTTCACAAGACCATTCTATGTTTATGCGTTAATCACCACAGAGTATGGTCATTCTATTATTATATGTTGATGATATGATTATCACTGTCGACGATTCTGCAGGTATTGCCTCCACACAAAGCTACCTTCACCAGCAGTTCTATATGAAAGATCTTGGCGGATTACGCTACTTTCTGGGCCTAGAGATTTCCCACGGGTCTCGGGGGATCCATATTTCTCAACAGAAATACACTTCAGATATTATTTCCGCTACTTGTCTATCTGACAGTCGTTCGACCGACACTCCCTTAGAGCTTCATGTGAAACTTTGTCCCACAGATGGTGAGCTTCTTCCTGATCCCACTAGATACAGACAGATTGTTGGACAACTTGTCTACTTATGCATGACCAGACCCGATATTGCTCATGTAGTTAGTATTGTTAGTCATTTTGTCTTCGCTCCTACAGCAGTTCACTACGGTGCTCTTCTTCAGATCCTCAGATATCAATCGGAGCACCATCACTTGTTCATTATTCATGCATTCCACATCCATCCTAGAGCTCTGCGCGTATACTAATTCAGATTGGGTGGGTGATCCTACCACCAGACGGTCTACCACAGATTTCTGTCTATTTTTTGGTGATTCATTATTCTCGTGGCGAAGCAAGAAACAGGCAGTTGTAGCGTCTTCTTCAACTGAAGCTGAATACAGAGCAATGGCAGCCACTACTAGAGAAATTGTTCATGTTCGTTAGCTCTTATCAGATATGGATGTAACTCTCACAGGCACTACTCCTCTTTATTGTAATAATCGGAGTGCATTGCACATTGCAAGCAACCTTGTCTTTCATGAGCGAACAAAGCACATAGAGATAGATTGCCACTATGTTCGTGAGCGGTTTGAACCAAGGACAATTTCACTTCACTCTGTTACTTCTTCACAGCAGACAACTGACTTCTTCATCAAGTCCCATACTGTTCAGAGATTTTGTTATTTGGTGGGCAAACTCGCATTGTTTGACCCATCGTGAGTCTGAGAGGGGTATTAGATATTGTATTATATATAGTCCTATATCGGATATTGTTGCTGCTCGATCTGGTGTGGGGGTAATAGATAGAATTTGTGGATTCTTGAGAAAACGAATAAGGCAAACCTGTTGACCTTCACCAACGTGTTGACTTGGTTTCTTGCTGCTGCTGCGAACCTGCAAAAAGTGCGAAACACCGGGATGGATCCCGGCGACGCACCCTCCGACGCTCTTGTCAATACCAGAAAAAGTAAAGGGAAAGAGCTTTATGTAGAAAAAGATTGATTACCTCCTTATGGTGGGGGGAGAGGGGTTTTTATAGTCGCCTTAGGGATTCGTTTCGAGATAAGATCAAATCTCTACTTTCCGGTGTGGATGGATAGAAGTGGTTAAAACCACCTCTTAGGGATAATTATGAATCTGAATTCTTTTTTATCCTTCTGAACTGGTTTGTAATGGGTTGGGACCCGTACCCAGTAGGACAGATCCGTTCATGGGTTATTGGGCTTTAAAGAAAGATCAAGTTCCCATTTCAGATCCGTTTGTAGGTAAAATTACCGTTTTACCCCTGAGAGCTTTAAGCTTCGTACCCGATTTGAACGGTCCCGATTTAATCCCATTTTTAGTCATATCACGAGCCCCCCACTCTTGAAGACCGAGTTTAACAGCCTTTGAGGAGTAGTTTGTTGTTCTAATGGCGTACGAGATTTTATCGGAGTTCTCGGGGCGGTTGGATCTAGCTCGGGGTGTAACGGTGTTATTCTGAGCTTGTAAAATACCCCAAATTATTCTCAGATTTTTCTGGATTTTTTGTGATTTTTCCAGATTTTTCTGAATTTTTTCGAATTTTTTATTTACTTTCCGAATCAAATAATTAATTTTCGAAAAATTTAATTAATTACTGTAATTTAACAATTATTATTTTCAGAATTTAAAAATTATTTTCAGAATTAATAATTATTTTTAGAATTTTTAATTAATTTTGTTCGATTTTAAAATATTTTTTTGGATTTTTTAAATAATTTATTTGATTAAATTAATTAATTAATTAATTAATTAATACCTGGACACGTGGCGCGTTTATGCACGTTGATCACGATCAAGCGAGCGCGCATCGGGAGGTCATTTTTTCGCCAATGTGAGCTCCAGTGGCAAGAATTGTCAGTAAGAGTTGACTTGGTCAATTTTCGAACCCATTTTTTTCCTCTCTCTTCCACATACCTCTTATTCTCTCCTACGCCTTCTCGTCAACTTCGAGCTTCGTCGAGGGGAGCTCGCGAAGTGGAGAGCTCGACGGAGCCATGGAGAGAGAAGCTCGTGCTTCGACGGAGCTTTAAGTTGGTAATGGAGAGAGCTCGGCATGAGGAGCTCGATGCCAGCGGAGGGAGCTCGAGCCATGTGTTGGAGCTCCATGGCTCGACAGTGGAGATGAAATCGTGAAGGTTGGAGTGGAGCTCTGTGTTGTGGGAGCTTCGCAATGGAGGGAAGGAGAGGAACTCTCGATGGTGAGCTCGATGGCGATTTGGAAATGGTGGTGAGGTCGAAGCTCAAAGGCAGAGAGCTCTTGGAGATGGTGTCGACGGGGCCTTTGGCGAGAGCGGAGTTCGACGAGGGAACGTCGTAGGAGGAGAGGCTTTGGTCGAGATGAGCTCGACATTGGAGCCTTTTTTCTCTTGTTTGGGCTCCGGTGACGAGAACGCTCGGATTTTGACGGCGAGCTTCGCGACTTCGGCAGCGGAGGACCTCGACTGCAGTGGCGAAGAGCTCGTCGGAGCTCGACGGCTACGGTGTGGAGCTCAACAATGGAGGGGAGCTTTTTTCTCTTGTTTAGGCTCCAGTGACGAGAACGCTCAGATTTTGACGGCGAGCCTCGCGACTTTGGCAGCAGAGGACCTCGACTGCAGTGGCGAAGAGCTCGTCGGAGCTCGACGGCGACGGTGTGGAGCTCAGCAGTGGAGAGGAGCTTTTTTCTCTTGTTTGGGCTCCGGTGACGAGAACGCTCAGATTTTGACGGCGAGCTTTGCGACCCCGGCAGCGGAGGACCTTGACTGTAGTGGCGAAGAGCTCATCGGAGCTCGGTGGCGACAGTGTGGAGCTCAAGCTTCGGCCATGGGAGTTTCGATGAAGCTTCGAGCATCTTCAATGAGAAGTGATATCGGCATGGAGCTTTGACGGAGGTGGAGCTCGAAGATAATGGAGCTCGAGCTCGACGCTAGCGGAGGCGCTTGCGGAGTAGGGAGCTCGAGCTCTGTGTTGGAACTCGATGGCTCGACGGTGGAGGTGAGCTCGTCGATGGATCTCTTCGCATGGGCGGTGAGGAGAGAAGCCAGAGCTTCGGCCATGGAGGCAGGCGAGCATGTTCGGCAATTGAGCTCGACGGCACGAGGTCGACGAAGGAAAGGAGGAGAGGAGCTCGACGGTGAGCTCGATGGCGGGTTCAGATGTGGAGGTTGGGAGCTCGACGAAGAGGGAGCTGTTGGAGGAGAAGTTGGGTTTTTTGGAGCTCGAGGAAGAAGACTTCAACGAGGAGGGTTTGAGTTGTGACGGAGCTGCTCGTTGGAGCTCGCAGCGGAGGTGACTTTGTGGGTGGAGAGAGCTCGGTGGAGACGTTGGCCATGGCGGAGCTCGCTCGAAGGGGAGAGATGCAGTGTTGGATTTTTGGTGCCAATTTTCGAAGAAGGCGAGGAGAACGGGTGGGTTTGGGTCCCTAATGGGTCCAAACCCGACTCGTTAACCACACACACACGCACACACATATATATAGTGTTGTTGCGCAGATCTGAGCCGTAGATCGTGATTGAGCACGAATTCTAAGGCAAAATTTTTTCTCCAATTTGAGCTCCTGTGGCAAGAGTGCTCAGATTGTATTTCCGAACCAGGAGAGGGTTTCGGTAGCTTGACACGTGGCGGTCAACGGTTGACTGTTGACTCGGTCAACATTGACCGTTGTCTTTTTTGATAAATTTTTCTCTCGTTTCATGGTTGGTGGCAAGAACACTCGGATTGCATTTCCGAACCAAAAGAGGGCTTCGGCAACTTGACAGGTTGCGGTCAAATAGTTGACCGTTGACTTGGTCATCGTTGCCCGTTGACTCTCTTTTTGCTCTAATCACCACCATTGATCATGATTTGAGTGCAGATCTTGAGGCACATTTTTTCTCCAATTTGAGCTTTGGTGGCAAGAGCACTTGGCCCTAGTTGCCGAAGTCCAAGAGAGATTTTTTCTCACATTTGGACGTCGGTGGCAAGAACGCTCGACGCATGTTGCCGAAGTTCAAGAGAGATTTTTTTCTCACATTTGGACGTCGGTGGCAAGAACGCTCGGCGCATGTTGCCGAAGTCCAGGAGATATTTTTTTCTCACATTTGGACGTCGGTGGCAAGAACGCTCGGCGCATGTTGCCGAAGTCCAGGTGAGTTCTTCTCGCATTTGTATTGTAACCGATGTTCCCATTGCTACGGAGGTCGGATCGGGGCGTGTGACTCCTTGTTTCGAAGCTATCTCGAAGATCTAAAAATTCTCTTCAGAGATGAGTTGGAGAATCATCCTTCTTCAAGGCCAAGATAGTCCCGCAACATCTTCGTCTTCACGAAGTTGAGAGGAGCTTTGTATGGCTCTAGAGGAAGTCCGTTCTTGGAAGACTGGTTTGAGGAGCAACTCAATGGGAGAGTCGTGCTTCGAACTCGTTGTGAATAGGTCCGCTCTGGGAGAGAGCGGAGCGAAGAGCTTGGCTCTAGGAGAGAGCCGTTTGGGAGACAAGTTTGAGGAGCAACTCTAGGAAAAAGTTTTAGCTCCAAACTCGTTGAGAAGGGATCCGCTCTAGGAGCGAGCGGAGCGAAGAGCTTGGCTCTAGGAGAGCTGTTTGGGAGACAAGTTTGAGGAGCAACTCTAGGGGAGAGTTTTAGCTCCGAACTCGTTGAGAAGAGGTCCGCTCTGGGAGCGAGCGGAGCGAAGGGCTCGGCTCTAGGAAAGAGCTGCTTGGGAGACAAGTTTGAGGAGCAACTCTAGGGGAGAGTTTTAGCTCTGAACTTGTTGAGAAGAGGTTCAACAATTGTGGGAGCAATTCTGAATGGTGAGCTGTCCCGCACTTGCTTGTTTGCAAACGGCTAAGGCAACGTCGAACCAAGTGTTGGACTCCGAACTTGTTGTTAAGAGAGTTAACGAGTTGTAGGAGCAATTCCAAATGGTGAGCTGCCCCGCATTACTTCTTTGCAAGCGGCTATGGCAACGTCGAACCAAGTGTTGGACTCTGAACTCGTCTTTTGAGCTTAATAAGTTGTGGGAGCAGCCATGTAGGACAAGCTGGACTCCGAACTTACCATTTAGCGAGTCGTAGAAGTGACTCGGAGAAGTAGAAATGAAGCAAGTGTAATAATAGACAAAAGTTTAAGTTTTATTGAAAAAAACTAAATGGCCGCTTCGATGGGGCGAACCATTATTACATGCTGTCAGCCGGGTTACAAGCATCGGCCTTATTGAAAACCGAGATCCTACTTCTACGATAGGGTGAAGGCCTCTTGGGAGGAGTTGGGTTCTCCCCCATTGGACCTCCTTGGTGAAGTGGAGGACGGCCCAGGTTCGGAATCTTGGAACTCGGCGGACCTCTGTTCGTGTCACGCCCCACTTCCCAAAAACACGGAATACAAGTGCGTGACGAAGCCCAGCAAATAATTTTAACATCATCCATACGCTGTAAGATCGACTCAGCATCACAACAAGAATATAACAAGATATATATAGAACCAAGCATGCATGAATAATTTATTAAGCAGCAGAAAACAATTGAAACAAATACTAGTGTCTCAAATAATTCTCGAATCTGGATCAAACGTAAAACTCGGGAACATAAGCTCGTTACAAGTTTTAAGTAGCAAGAAAATAAATAACACAAGAGAACAAATAATTTCAGCATGTCTTTTCTCCATTTGAAGCCTAAAATCTCTATTCACCAATTTCAGCAGACAACACGTCTCCAAAGTCTGTTTAATAATTATAAAAGGAAAAAACAAGAGAAAACGCCCTTAGTGCAAGTTAGGGCCACAAATAGTAAAAACAAGTATAAGAAACATGGAACAAGATTTGGAATCAAGAATATAATAGGGATGCAATTAGTAGTAAAAATTTAAGAAACTAACTAGCAAGAAGGACAACTCAAGAGATCAGGTTGGATAACAAATACTAATAGTGGAGTAAGTGACAAGTGAACATATAAGGGTATCCAACATCAAGCAACAAGCATCAAGTTCAAGTGTCAAGTAACAGGTCTCAAGTCTAGTGTCAAGTTACAAGTGTCAAGTATTATATTTAAGTATCAAGTGAACATGTATCAAGTTCAAGTTTCATGTATCAAGTCTTGTGGTTATTACTATCTAGGTAGCACTTCATGCATCCATACTTTTACTACATGGTTGTTACAGTCAATGCAATTTCATTTAGGCCTAGTAATGGATTTTATAGGGCGGTGTACTCAGGTCATATAGGAAATACGAGCAAGTGATCAAATCATGGGCTCTAGAGGTGGCCCCCGTAGGCTCTAGAGGTGGCCCTCGTCACCCATGATGTGGTACTTAGTTCTATGTGGCATTTAATTCTGTTTAACATAAAATTATGGGAAACACGGGCCTCCTTCTGAGTACACTTACCTATATTGTCCACTACTATGGTCTTTCCCTTATACCTCGGCTTGTTATTTATTATTATCATCAAGCAAGCATGGAAGTGTGCTAAATAAGTCAAGTAATCATAATCATGAGCAGGAGACAAGTTTGAGATATTCATATAGCATATTCGAGGGTCAACACGAATCAAAATATCAAGAACAACGAAAATCTCAAATCTGAACAGCACGACGGTGCTGTACCAAATCTGCGATTCTCGTTGCTATAAGATAGCAAAAGTGGATCCATCAGAAGATCTAGAAACTAGCCTCTTGCCCGGTTCCAACGCATATAATTAAGGTACATAAAAGTTGTGGTAACATGTGTCAAAACAGCAAACTATACAGCTTCTATGTTCAGCCAGGATTTGTGAATCTAAGTTTATACATGTGAAACAGTGTTGAAACATTATTAATTAATTCTGAGAAAATTTGGGGATGTTCTCTAGGGTGTCCAGCAACAACATATAAAATTTCAAGTCCATTACTTACAGGTAACATAGTTAAAATAATTTGCAAACTAAAGAGGTGCAGCAGTTTTGTGAATCTGCGACTACCGACACAGCAGCAGTAAAACTGCGATATCTCCTAGACCGTAACTCGAAATTCGAAAATTTTGGAGGCTATCGATATCTAGACATTTAGAGCTACATTTCATATTCAGGGCTCAAGTTCAGATTTTGATCTTAAAGGGGTCGAAACAGCAAGTAAAGTCCAGTACAGCAACAAGTGTGAATGTTTTTCATATATAAGTTGCCCCTAACTACTGTTTAAGCCCAAAAGAACCCAACCACCTCTCTTCTTCCCTTCTGCCTTCTTCCCCATACTCGATCGCGACCCGTTCCCCTTCAACCATCGCCGTCCCCATCGACCTCTACCCACCACCGCCTCGCATCGCCTCACTCCCCTCGTCAATCCCATCGCTAGCCACCCCGTCCTCTCCTCGCCATTAACCATTGCCATCGCCATTGCCCTCGAACCCAACTCAACCCATTTCCGTCGCCAGCCTTTCGCTCGCCCCTAGCCACTCCCGTCGTCATCCTCATTCCACTCCGATCACCATTGTCAACCAAAACATCACCCCGAACCCATTCCCCCGCTGTCTCCTTACCCTGTTTTATCCAAAAAAAACAGAGCGTCGCCTTCAGAGCCGCCGGCGTTGCGTCGCTTCCCGACCATTCGCTGCCTCACGTCGTCGCCGTCGCCCCGCCGTAGAGCCGCACCACCGCAGTTTCCCCAGCCACAGTCGTCGCGCCAGCGTTGCTTTCTCTCTCGCTCTCTGTTTCTGTGATGGAGGGAAGAAAAAGAAGTGGGTGAATTGATCTGGGCCTTTGGATTTCATCAAAATTCGTGCCACACAGATCTGATCTGATATGTGTTTGCTATTTTGGCATCCAGAGTAGATCCGGGTGGATCCGATCCGGTGTGCTGTTTGCACGTGTCTCGTACATGCGTGCGTGTGTCCATGCTCGTGCTTCGCCTCTCGGGATTCTCATCCTGTATTTGTTCGTGTTCGAATTCACCGTCGTTCAGGCTATGACTCGTAAGAATGCTTCGTCCTCCTAGTTTGGGGGTGATCAGTCAGAGGAGCCCGCTATTGTACAAATATTGCAGATGCAGCGGGAACAAAATGAGTGGCTTATGCAGCAGATGATGCAGATGCAGCGAGAACATGCAGAACTGATGAGGGCAGCCTTGGGAGCTGCCAACAGAGAGCCCCCTGTACCTGTGCCTGGGGTGTTGCCACCCAGACCTAGCAATGTAGCGGATTTCATGAGGCTACATCCCGACAAGTTCACAGGTACAGAAGGTCCGTTAGAAGCCGAACAGTGGCTCATTAGGACAGAACAGCTATTGATTGCGGCGCGAATAGCTGATGTAGATCGCGTGGATGTCGTGAGCATCCAGCTGGTTGACCTTGCCCACATCTAGTGGCGAGCTGAGATGGAAAGGCTAGAGCGCCCCATCGCCTGGGCCATCTTCAGGGAGTGCTTCCTCACGAAGTTCTTTCCTAACGTCACTAGGAACGAAATGGAGCGGCAATTTGTCGCGCTCACTCAGGGGAATCGGACCGTAGACGAGTACGCTATGGAGTTCACCCGACTGAGCCGCTTTGCCACGTCCATGGTGGCTAATGATGAGGACAAGGGCCGTCGCTTCTTACTAGGCTTGGACATTGAAATCCATGATCGCCTAGCTGCTTTGAGACTTCGATCCTATGCTAACATCCTGGAGGCCGCCAGGAGCCAGGAACAGACAAGGAGGCAGAAGCGTGTCATTCAGTGGTCTGCCCTGCACCCAATCGCTGCTAGGCCCACGGAAGGGCCAATCAGGAGGCCAGTTTCAACCCATCCTGTCAGGACTGCTCCCTACCTTGCTGCCGCTCCACGGAGAGAGGGTTACTGTGACTTCTGTCATATTACAGGACATATGCGCAGGGATTGCAGACGGGCCAACCGTCGATGCTTCGGGTGTGGTGCTGGTGATCACACCGTTCGGGACTGTCCGCAGAGGAGGTTTGCGCCACCCGCTGGTGCGCCAGCTCAGGGTCAAGTCAGGCCGCCACTTCCTCAGCATCAGATCGTCGGTTAGAGGACCGGTGCCCCAAGAAGAGGTCAGGCCTCAACCTGACTGCAGAGGAAGCCGAGAATGCAGAGGAGGTCGTTGCAGGTATCATTCTAGTCCATTCTTATGCTGCCCATGTCCTATTTGATTCCGGGGCGACCCATTCTTTCGTCTCCTCCCGCTTTGTGGATCAGCATCAGTTGGAATGCAGTGCTATGCCGGCAGCTTGGAACATCACCACAGGTGGCGGTGTTATCGTTTGCTCTAGGGAATGCAAACAGAGCCCTATGGTTATTGGGGATACAGATTTCAAGGCAGATCTGATAGTGATTGGCAATTCAGGGTTAAATGCGAGGCGGTGGTGGGTAGAGGTCGATGGGGACAGCGATGGTTGAAGGGGAACGGGTCGCGATCGAGTCTGGGGAAGAAGACGGAAGGGAAGGAGAGGTGGCTGGGTTCTTTTGGGTTTAAACAGTAGTTAGGGGCAACTTATATATGAAAGACATTCACACTTGTTGCTGTCCTGGACTTTACTTGCTGTTTCGACCCCTTTAAGATTAAAATTTGAACTTAAGCCCTGAATATGAAATGTAGCTCTAAATGTCTAGATGTCGATAGCCTCCAGAATTTTTGAATTTCGAGTTACGGTCTAGGAGATATTGCAGTTTTATTGCTGCTGTGTCGGTAATCGCAGATTCACAAAACTGCTGCACCTCTTTAGTTTGCAAATTATTTTAACTATGTTACCTGTAAGTAACGGACTTGAAATTTTATATGTTGTTGCTGGACACCCTAGAGAACATCCCCAAATTTTCTCAGAATTAATTAATAATGTTTCAACACTGTTTCACATGTATAAAATTAGATTCACAAATCATGGCTGAACATAGAAGCAGTATAGTTTGGTGTTTTGACACATGTTACCACAACTTTTATGTACCTTAATTATATGCGTTGGAACCGGGCAAGAGTCTAGTTTCTAGATCTTCTGACGGATCCACTTTTGCTATCTTGTAGCAACGGGAATCACAGATTTGGTACAGCACCGTCGTGCTGTCCAGATTTAAGATTTTCGTTGTTCTTGATATTTTGATTCGTGTTGACCCTCGAATATGTTATATAAATATCTCAAACTTGTCCCATGCTCATGATTATGATTACTTAACTTGTTTCGCACACTTTCATACTTGCTTGATGATAATAATAAATAACAAGCCGGGGTATAAGGGAAAGACCATAGTAGTGGACAATATAGGTAAGTGTACTCAGAAGGAGGCCCGTGTTTTCCATAATTTTATGTTAAATGGAATTAAATGCCACATAGAACTAAGTGCCACATCATGGGTGACGGGGGCCACCTCTAGAGCCTACGGGGGCCACCTCTAGAGCCCATGGTTTGATCACTTGCTCGTATTTCCTACATGACCTGAGTACACCGCCCTATAAAATCCATTACTAGGCCTAAACGAAATTGCATTGACTGTAGCAACTATGTAGTAAAAGTATGGATGCATGAAGTGCTACCTAGATAGTAATAACCACAAGACTTGATACATGAAACTTGAACTTGATACATGTTCACTTGATACTTGAATATAATACTTGACACTTGTAACTTGACACTAGACTTGACACTTGAACTTGTTGCTTGTTGCTTGATGGTGGATACCCTTATATGTTCACTTGTCACTTACTCCACTATTAGTATTTGTTACCCAACCTGATCTCGAGTTGTCCTTCTTGCTAGTTAGTTTCTTAAATTTCTACTACTAATTGCATCCCTATTATATTCTTGATTCCAAATCTTGTTCCATGTTTCTTGTACTTGTTTTTACTATTTGTGGCCCTAACTTGCACTTAAGGCATTTTCTCTTGTTTTCTCAGTTTTTCCACTTTTATAATTATTAAACAGACTTTGGAGACGTGTTGTCTGCTGGAATTGGTGAATAGAGATTTTAGGCTTCAAATGGGAAAAAAGTCATGCTTAAATTATTTGTTCTCATGTTATTTATTTTCTTGCTACTTAAAATTTGTAACGGGCTTATGTTCCCGAGTTTTACATTTGATTCAGATTCGAGAATTATTTGAGACACTGGTATTTGTTTTAATTGTTTTCTGCTGCTTAATAAATTATTCATGCATGCTTGGTTGTATATATATCTTGTTATATTCTTGTTGTGATGCTGAGTCGATCCTACAGCTTATGGATGATGTTAAAATCATTCACTGGACTTCGTCACGCACTCGTATTCTGTGTTTTTGGAAAGCGGGGCGTGACAAGGTTTTTAGATTAAAACAAATAATTAAATAAATAAATAAATAGTAGTACAATGAATCAAATAGTATAGATTAGGTTAATACTCAAATACTAATAATACAATAAAATATACGGGTTCACGGAATAAATAAAATCGGGATTAATTTGGGCTAAAATATATTAAACAGTAATTAATTTAATTAAATCAAAATGTATGCAAATCTATATTCCAATAATCACACAATATAGGTTACGATCTACAGGATTTCTAAAATTAATAAACCAAAAAGTTTAAGATAATAATAACAATAAAATAATAATAACAATAACAGTAATAATAACGATAGTAACAATAACAGTAAATAAAATAATATATATATTAGGGTGGGATTCGAGTTTAACAAATTTATCAAAATAATCCAAACAGTATATATTATAAATAGTCGATCATAAGAAATAGAAGATTAATGTTAAAATATACGATTATTCGAAAAAAAATATACAAGAATTATTTATTTATGAAAACAGGGGTTACAGTTCGCTTGTAGGCTCCTCGGGATGGAAGGTCGGCCCCGTTTCTTCGGACGAACTTGTCTAGGTGTCCCCGCTATATAAGTTTTTCGATCTCTTCTTTGAGAGTCCGACAATCATCCGTGTCCTGGCCGTGGTCCCTATGAAAGCGGCACCTCTTATCCCTGTTTCTTTTCTTGCCAGGGGTATTCATTCTAGGAGGAGCACGGAGTAGCCCTTCTTTGTCCACCTCCATAAGAACTGTTGATATACTAGAATTGAGGGGGGGTGAATTTCTCAAAATGAGGAGCTGGGCGGCGTTGGCCATTGTCGTCTCTCTGGAGTTTTTGGGACCCTTCTTTGCTCGTATTCTTCCGTTTGTTCCCGAAAGATGATTCCTCGAGAGTGGGGGGTTGAGAGCCTCTTCTACTCGAATGTACTTCTCACTCCTAAGCATGAGTTCTGAGAAGTTTCGAGGAGGCTTTTTGGCAAGGGACGCCTTGAGGTCGGCGTTAGTGATGTTGTGCTCGAATGCCGCGGAGGCCACGGATTTGTTGAGGAAAGCAATAGATCGGGCTTCGGCGGTGAAGCGCCGAACGTAATCTCTTAGGCGTTCACCTTTTCTTTGGTTGAGGGCATCAAAGATACACTTGTTTTCTCGGCGCGGCGGCTACTCACAAAATGAGTAAGGAAGAGTCCTTCGAATTGATCAAACGAGAAGATGGAGGCCGGAGCAAGTCGAGAGTACCACTCTCTCGCAGGTCCCTTCAGCGTAGCGGGGAAGGTCTTGCAAAGAAGCGCATCCGAAGCCTGGTGGATCATCATGAGAGTTTTAAAACTCGATGTGGTCGGCGGTGTCCGACTCCCCATTGTATGACTCAAAGTTAAGGGGCTTAAAGTTTTGCGGGACCGGGGCTTCCATGATGGCTCAGGAGAACGGGGGCTTGCTCGGACGGAAATTCTTCACCCGTTGTTCCTCTTCTCTGTTAAGTCGGCCAAGGCTCCTCTCCATCTCGTGGAGATGGCAGTAGACCGAGTCCTCCCTTCGGTCATATCTCTGTTAAGTCGGCCAAGGCTCCTCTCCATCTCGTGGAGATGGCAGTAGACCGAGTCCTCCCTTCGGTCATATCCTGTCGAGCCCCTAGACTCTGTCCCATGCGAAAGAGGACTAGGAGTGCGGTGATGACGGTTTGGGGCAGGTTGAGGACTAGGTGCCCGTTGCTCGTGGTTGGGAGCAACATTGAGGGCCCGCAAAACGGCCTCTTGAAAATTTTGGAACTCCGCCCTTGTGACTGGTGCCTCTCCAGCTTGGCGGTCCCTATGTGTGGCTCGGCTTACTGGAGAATGACTTCTCTGCCGATGACGTTGAGGGAACTCTCTTTGCCTCCTTGGGGGAGGAGATCTTCTGGTCCTCGGTCTGTGGGGAGGTCCGGACTCTTGAAACCCTTGGGTGCCCAGGTTGATGGACTCCCTCAAGGGCTCGCCATCTATTCAGGCGAGTTCGAAGGTCGACCCCCTTTTGGCGGTTGGCAATCACTTGACGGAGATCCCGCTCGGGTGAGCTTTGAGAAACCATAGAGTCAACTGGAGGATTGGGAACCACTACATGGTCATGAGGAGGATGTTGCTTTGGACGACTCCGATGGGAGCCCCCAAGATTCTGGAAGGGCCTGTTGAGGAGGAGCACCTTGAGCTGGAGGAGGGGGGAGGAAGAGAAGTGGTTTTTCGGCTGGAGACCACTGTCTTCCCCTTCTCCTTTGGATGCATGGCTTGAAACTAATCTCGCTGATGAAGTTAGGTTGGGTTGCTTTTTCAGTTTCCACATACGGCGCCAATCTATTGCCGCTCAATCTGGTGTGGGGGTAATAGACAGAATTTGTGGATTCTTGAGAAAACGAACAAGGCAAACCTGTTGACCTGTTGACCTTCACCAACGTGTTGACTTGGTTTCTTGCTGCCGCTGCGAACCTGCAAAAAGTGCAAAACACCGGGATGGATCCCGACGACGCACCCTTCGACGCTCTTGTCAATACCAGAAAAAGTAAAGGGAAAGAGCTTTATGTAGAAAAAGATTGATTACCTCCTTATGGTGGGGGGAGGGATTTTTATAGTCGCCTTAGGGATCCGTTTCGAGATAAGATCAAATCTCTATTTTCCGGTATGGATGGATAGAAGTGGTTAAAACCACCTCTTAGGGATAATTATGAATCTGAATTCTTCTTTATCCTTCTGAACTGGTTTGTAACGGGTTGGGACCCGTACCCAGCAGGTCAGATCCGTTCATGGGTTATTAGGCTTTGAAGAAAGACCCAGTTTCAATTTCAGACCCGTTTGTAGGTAAAATTACAGTTTTACCCCTGAGAGCTTTAAGATTCATGCCCGATTTGAACAGTCCCGATTTAATCACATTTTTAGCCATATCAGATATGTATGAGTTTAGTATTTGATCCCCTCCTATATATAGGAGTCATTGTACACAGTTATATAAAATCCCAATAATCCAATCATAATTTCCAATCTCCAGAATACCTTTTTATACATAGAAGACTAGGGGCTAGACTAAAACGAAATTTGGATTGGGGGTTAGCTAAGATGGATATGTTAGTTGCTATGTGACAGAGGGATATGACCCTCAGTGATGCTGAATGGAGAAAGAGTATTCATGTGGTTGACTGCAAAGGTTGGGGTTAAAGGTATTGTTATTAGATTTGTTGTCAGTAATTTTCTGGAGTCTTTGTTTTTGATGTTTTAATCCCTACTTCCTTTTCTGTTGAATGCTTCATTGATTACTTTGCTAAGTTAAGTTACTTTACCAGCGTTGTTTTCATATGTTTATATTTTCCTTGAAGTTTGATATCATGCGATATGTGACAATCAGGGAGTAGTTTGGGTACTAGAACCTGAGAAGGTTCCAAATTTTGTTGCTAATGAATCACACATCGAGTCCAAGGAGCTGAAGCAAAAGAAGCTGACAATAGTTGAAGTGAACCCAATTAAGAAATATGCCAAAATCAAAGACCGGTCATTAGTCTTATCATGTCCTGATGGTGCTTTGACAACAATTGAACTCTCAGATTGTACGGTCACATCTGTTTCTGGTTCAGATTTTCCGTCAAGGAAGTGGTAAGCCATGTGAAAATTGATTCGTTCTTGTATCTGTGAAAGTTAGCATAGTTATTTTGGACATAATTGTCATTATTATTTATTCAGAATTTTTTAAAACAAATCTAGATTGATTATTGCAAATTTGTGGCTTTGATCAAATTTACAATGTAACAAATCCAAATTGGCAAAAAAATCTTGCTCAAGTGTCATTATGCATACTTCTGTTAATGTTCACAAATTATGATTAAGATGAATTCCTACAAATTTATAGTTCGATTTGATAGTCACATTTGACATATTCAATTCAACTTATACAGATTCGCCATAAGAACCTGGACATGTAGAGGCCTTTATTTTCACTGACCAAATATTACTTCATTGAAGACTTAATATTGTTTTTGACTTATATTACAGGGCTAAAAGGTACCCCATTATTTTGGAAGGCAAGAACTCAAAATTGTACAAGGAAAGCAAAACTTGTTATATATATTTTGAGACTTCGTGGGATAAGGAATCATGGTGCAAAGCTCTTCGGATTGCCGCATTCCCTGAGAGAGTAAAACTAAACTGGTTTGCTCAGTTGTCTGAGGAGTTTCATAGTTATATAATGTCCTTAGCTTCTCAATATCCTTCATTTCTTAAACCTCCCTCACTTCTCAGTGAGGTTCCAGACAAAACTGACAGAATTGATGCATCGTCTTCAAAGGTTCAAGATTTTCTTAAAAAGATCGCAAAGAAAGCTTCAAAAAATAGAATTGAGTCATCTTCATCAACCGGTGGATCAGTAAAGAGCTCTTCAGAAAATTCATTAAACAACGCCTTGCAAGACCTTGCACAATCTACTCCCACCTCTATCAAGAGCTCCTTCCCGACCATCCCTGATTCAGGTCGTAATGAAAATATTGTTACTGATGAAGGAACACTTTGTTGGAATCTGTTGTTTTCACGGCTTTTCTTTGATGCAAAGAGAAGTAACGAGTTGAACAATGGCATAAAAGCACGAATTCAGGTCATTATCAAAGATGTGATTTTTGCTGCTTTCTTTATCATGTAAATATTGTGGCTTATCTTTCCTTTTTCTGTTTGAACAGAGATCTTTCTCGAATATGAGAACTCCGGGTTATATTGGGGGTCTGACATGCACTAGCTTAGATCTCGGCGATCTTCCTCCTATTATTCATAATATCAGGGTTCTTCCTATGGACTTGAATGAGGTATGGGCAGTTGAAGTTGATATCGAATACTCTGGAGGTATAGTATTAGATGTTGAGACAAGGATTGAAGTTTATGAACAAGAAAAGGATGATGTAGATAAAAGTGTAGGATTAAGTTCTGATGGGAAGTTGACTCCGGATATCCTTGAGGACGTTGATTATCATGAGATCCCATCAAGGGTTTCAAGTAATTCAGCAGATCAATCTGAGATTAAAAATGAAGGAGATAAAGTTGGTGAGTATACATTAATTTTATCGTGCCTTTGGCCTTCCTTCAACTTGTATGAAGTTTATTTATGCTTTGCTACCACTAGCCCATTGCTGATAGCCATTTCCTTAGCACTTGCTCTAATTATAGCTACTTGTTCTGCAGAAAATAAACTGACAATCTTTCTGGATATATATTTTCTGTTTATTATTATGTGTTCCAGATATGGACAAAGTGAACATAATACATACTATCCTATTATTTCTCTTGATGTGTCTGTGTCTGTATGTGTTATACTGACATGCGTGCTTGTATTTGTTTTCCGCTTGTTTTGCTGCCAGCTATTATGTATAGTTTGAGAATTGACGTGCGTTCATAAATTATTGTGCATAACCATACTTTTCTTGAAATCATAAATCTAACTCTTAATGCACCATGCTATTTTGTTATAGACATTGCAACTTTATAGGACAATTTATAATGTTAGTTGTTGGACATGATCTAAATGATTTAAAATGTTTGGAAATGACTAGTGCATCAAGTCATCCTGAAGTAGACGGTGTGCATAAAAGCTTTTCAAGATATGTCTTCTATAATATTCTAAACCTATTATAGCTATTTACATCAACACTAGTTGTTTTTCCTAATTTATTACCTTCAACTGAAGCTATTGAGCATACTAGTTTACTTCATTCCATCTT
Organism: Hemerocallis citrina; assembly: GCA_017893485.1. Classification (NCBI taxonomy): domain Eukaryota; kingdom Viridiplantae; phylum Streptophyta; class Magnoliopsida; order Asparagales; family Asphodelaceae; genus Hemerocallis; species Hemerocallis citrina. The sequence goes on from JACEHZ010000703.1 coordinate 454,284, forward strand.
ATTAGGTTTTTACTCAATAGCTTGGAGATGTTAGAATTTTTTTTATTTCTACGCGATGGCCTTTACATCTTTTGGATCATAAGTGAACAGTAAGATTTTAAACTTTATTTAGCATGTAAATTCTCTTTAAAGGATCTCAAATCCTATAGTCAGGGGAATAATTAACTGACTTAAATACTAGCTGATTCTTGGTTTATATTTAATTTCAACATATTACAGAAATAGTTATTGTGCAGATCGCACCTATAGGGTACATAAATCAGGCTTATGTTGTCATTTACATCTTAATATGCATCTGTTGTCTTTAAATATTATAAATCTTTCAGATCCGTGATTGGCATCTTTTTTATGTTAGATGTTTGCATATCTATCTACTACCATTACTAGAGAGTTGGAGTTCTGTAGTTGTAGACAACCAACCCACTTGAACTAATCTCTACCACATTTTAAATTTCAAGTTATATTAACCATTCACACCACCCAGTAAATTCCTAAGCACACATTTATAATGTATGGCCTCTCACGTCATCACTCGTGTTCAATAACTAGTCTTGCATTAATTCCACATTTAAAATGTACACATATTAATATTACGTGGCAGGAAAATGTTTCTTCATCAGCTCAGTATATATGTCAAGTTTAACAAGAATTGCACTTCATGTAGTTATCTAATTTCATTGTGCATTTTTTAATAAACTCATATATTTTTGTTTGTTTGTTTGTTTGTGATTAGATAGCCTGACACAATCTAAGAAGTGGGCATCGAATTATGCTACAAGGTGGAAAGCTGCTGTACATTCTATAGCTAACAAAGTCTCACAGGTCAGTGTGCATTTTTTTGACTGTTGATTTGTTCCTACTTATTAGTCTATTAGTATGAACTGGAAACATCCTGTCGAGCTAAAAGCTATATGATCCATCATGAATTTGAGTGGATGTATTAGAAATATGCATACCATTTACATCCATGGTGTTCGTTTACCTAGGTTTATCCATTGATGACATCTTTGTTTTAGTGTATGTATATGAGTATTTTCTTTAAAGAAGGATTAGAGAAAACATTCCCATTCTCTTCTCTATCTCAATATTGTGAAAATGGGGTATGCTAGGTTCCAGATATTTTCTTTTTCTCTGATCAAGTAGTTCAGTTAATGTTGTTTACTAGGGCAGTGGGCTTGTGTGACTTTAATTCGCTTGTGTCACTAGTAGATATTGGTGAATTATGGTCATCTAAATTAGACCATAGCTTCTCTATGTAATAACTGTAATATGAGTGTTTTTCCTTCTTTGAGTTTATCTTCAGGTTGCAGCTTAAATCTGTCCTCATTAACTCTTTAGCGACCAGCTTGAGTCAGCAAACTTAGGTTTTGTTTATTCAGAGTGTTATTAGTGGTTAAAATTAGGGTCTTATTAGCCTCCTTGAAATTTCTATTACAAACATAACAATATAGAGAAAATAGCTCTATGATATGTTTTATTTTTTCCATGTTGGTCCGTCCTTACAAATTATATTACTCCATGTTTCTACAACTAGTAGCACTATTGGTTTTAATGCCACTTCTGAATATTATGTTCTTTTTTATAGCATGTGAAAGCACAAAACACAGAATGTCTGTTCCTTCAGTCAATACAGTGTTGGATTTACAAGAATACAATAATTTGTTCCTCCATGTAGGTGCCACTCTCATTGGTAATAAGGACTGCTTCACTTCGAGGCACATTGCGATTACATATAAAGCCACCGCCTTCTGATCAGTTATGGTTCGGATTTACAACAATGCCGGAAATTGAATTGGACTTGGATTCTTCAGTTGGGGACCAAAGAATTACAAGTTCCAGTATTGGTTTACTAATTAGCAACCGGTTCAAGGTAAATTTGAGATGTGCTACCAAACAGAAATTTAAGTTGGAACTCTGAAGAATTGGAAGTCAGTACAACTCTTTAACTTCCATTTTTTCACTTTGCAGGCATCCTTGCGCGAAAACATGGTCCTTCCAAATTGTGAAAACATATGCATACCGTGGATGTTAGCAGAGAAGGATGATTGGGTCCCACGAAATGTTGCACCATTTATATGGACCAACCAAGAAGCCATGGACGTGACAGGGTCTGATTCAACTAGCTCCCAAGCTGGGGAAATTAAACCAAAGCTTGATGGAAGTAGCACAAGAAGTAAAACTGATGACATCTCTAATCATCGCAATGACAAAGTTGAAAAAGTAAAGAATGCTACCAATTCTCAAATTAGTGACTCGCTTCGAAGCAGTAAAAGGGAGGAGATGAAGGAACCACTTTTAAATATTGATGAGACACTAGAGAACCACAGTCAGCGCGTAGCTGAAACTCCAAAGACTTCATCATCCTCAGGTGAAAGTTTAGCATTGAATCGGGTAACACCCTCTGTAGACGATGAAAAGCCAAAGAAGGCAGGTGGAAGGAGAGCTAGGATGTTGGATTTAGGGAAGAAAATGGGGGAGAAGTTGGAAGAGAAGAGACGGCTCATTGAAGAACGGGGACGTCTTGCTGTTGAAAAAATGCGAGAAAATGCTAGAACGTGATACATTGAGGCAAACAGGATTGACAGTTTGTATTTGTAGATCTCTGAGTAAGATCCTTTCAGAGCCACAGTGCATTAGTATAGTCTAGTTGGAAATGAAACAATGTACTAGAAAATGTACCACGTTTTTTATTTTCTCACGGTTGTTATAGTTGGGAAATATATATTAAATAGAAGTACTTTTTAGGAGTAGCCTTTCTTCATAGACGCTTCATTAGTATACGCATGTAATGTTACAACTTACAACTTCATTTTCTTGTGCTTTCTGCTCAGCTTGTTTCACTTGATCTCTGTTTTCATCGAACAAGGTATTGATCCTGTTGTGTTTCTCTAATCTCCTAAATTCATAATGGTGTTGACCCTTTGATGTCAGGGAACATCAACCCCTGTTTTAGTGGCGAGGAAATAGTTTAATGCAAAGCTCATTTTCTTCTCAAATTTCCCACTAATTGACTTTATTTCAGTCAGGAAAATGTCAGTAAAAAGTACTGTGACATTTCTCAACTCTTAAGTCGAGTGTGCCTGTGTTACAGTATTTGGCTCTTCGTATAATATCCAGCTCCTTCAAAACACTAGGAGGACCATGCATTTACATTGCAACTGCTTCTGACAAATTTTGGAGATAAACAAGCTTAAGCTTAACATTACTCCAATTACTGTTATAACTCCGAAAGAATGTGCATCAATAAAGTGTAGAACAATACTAAAACTTTGCAGAACGCGAATCACAGTAGCTTCTTAGTCGAAATCAGTAATATTTATCAATTGCCTGCATTTGAAATTGGCAGACAAAAAAGCATGTGACAATATGCATGCATATGTACAGCAGATAATATCGGTATTACAAAACTTCAGGCATTGCACAACACATTCTGAACATGTGCCAATACTGCAATAACTTCACAAAGAACAATGCTTTGGTCTAATACAACAGCTCAAGTACCTGTGTTGCTACAAAAGATTATTTCTTACTCGTTCATACATGCAGTGGGAAAGTTTAATACTGGTCTTCCATCTCACAGAATGCAGCTCTTGCAGTTACAGCACAGAAATCAGCAGCGCCAGTGTTCAAATTGGCAATCTCAAGACTGCAATGTGAATCGTTCTAAAAAAAAGGGCGGACTCTGGTATCAAATGGGTACTTTACTTGCCAGGAAATAGCAGAAGTAAACTCATACTGAAGACTTCTCTGTACTCATTCTCGTGTTCTGTAGTAAGTTAGGCATGACTGAAATCCATGTTGTTAGATCTTGAAGTGCTTGTAACCATCCTCTGGGCGTGTCATGCCTTCTTCCCAGTCGCCCATACGGCGTCCGCCAAATACAACCTGTTGAATGCCCAAATATCTGCCAATAGGGAACCAGCCAGTTAAACTGTTCAGATAATTATTTTGAGGCGAATTAGATGGTGCTCAAAACAAAACTATAAGCAAATGTTGAAAACATCATAATGAATCGTCGTATATGTGACATCAAGGTGGATTAACTTGAACAACAATTACAAATAAATGCTTTTTCTTCAGAATTTTTCTTACTCGGAGCTCAGTACAGTCAAGCTATTGAGCAACACATCGACAGCAAAGAAATCAGATGTCCCCAGATCCACCCTGTAAGTAATATGCAAAGTAGATGAGGATGCATGTTTTATGTATCGATATTATCCTGTAAATATTTGAAGTTAAGCTATTACCGTTATATAAAATACTTCAAATGTAGAAAGTCTTACCAGACCCGACCCCAGTTGTCTTGGAATTCCACATCACTTATATCATGGAAAGAAGAGGGCATCACTGTAGCAGCTTTATCGGAATCATATGTAGGATTGTAATCCATAGAAGAGTTCGCCAACTGCAATGTTCAATAGAAATAATCAATAATTCAAAGCGACTACTCTTTTGAAAATAACTTTATCATTATCCAATTTTGTTTACAACAGATCTTAAATAATGATAATAGTAAATACAAGACTACTACAACACTCCTTTTGCCCAACCTGCAGATTTGAAGAATTATATGCTCCCAAACGCCCCATGACATACCACGACTGAATTACCTGAGCAAGATTCATACATTATAGGCATCACAACTATACATCCTAATTAAAAGAACACATTTTTCAGTATTTAACAAGTCATGTGGCTCACTTACGCTACCAAGGAGGTCAACATCACGATCTGATAGGGCACCATAAAGTTCAAACCATATGAAAGAATCTAAGGGATTGAAGCTGCGGAGAACAATAACAACTTCTAGTTAATATACCATTTCAGAGCTGAAAGTGCAGATATGAGTGCATGTGAAGTATAGCCAGATAATAACCAGAGCCTTATTTCAAGTGCCTCAGATTGATATTATGAAACAAACAGTAATCATAAACAACAAGAAGTTTTCAGATTAGCCTGGATGTTTTTAAGAATGTGAGGGTCCGAGTTCCCTCATCAACACAAGGTAGGAAGTTGAAACACAAATGTAATAGATTGGTGTAATGAAAGGAATCACCAATATTAAACAAACGCTTTCTACGATGAAAGGCCAGTGCAAAGTTTTGTGCAACCAAAAAGCTTCTTCCCATTAATCAACCAAACTTGGTTCAAACTAATTAGCGAAAATGAGGCGAAACAGGGAAAGGTGAGATTAACTTTTTTCACTGTGATCCACATAAAGAAAAAGGAAGCATCAACAAACTTATATTGTTTAGTATATTCAATCTAATCAGCAAGTATCTTAATTTCATTTAAAATATGATAAAATAGATGAGCAGTAAATAGAGTTTATGTTTTCATACTCTCTGAAGCTAACTTTAAATGCAAGCACTGATCCTGTTTTTGACTTGCGGAAGTCTTTGCTACCTTTTGTCCGAACCCTTTCCTCAACCTGCAAATCACATAATAGTATAATACATTATGACCAGCAGATAATTAACCTTTTTTTTTTCACAAAAAATGATGTCCAAATTTAATATTATAAATCACCTTTTTCCTCATCTGCTCTGGGTTACCAATACTATCCCCTATGACTGCACGAAGTTCTGCATCATCTCGACAAGCATCTTCTAAAATCCTGAAATTACACCAAAAATAAAGTTAGAAGTAAGAGCTTTTTAAGTATCAGAACTACATACACATACTCATTCATACAATATAAAACACATAACGAGAATAATCTAAGTGCATAAATATGCTAGCTTGACAATTGACATGTACTTTACCTGCTTATGGTGAATGACGCCAAATTTACACACACACACACACACACACAGAGAGAGAGAGAGAGAAATAAAGTACACTTGTATACTGAAAATATGTTTGTTATGCAGATAATTATTTCTGTAATTAATTGTGCGCTGATATCTTGGTACCCTAAATCTCTACCAGTTACATCTCTAATATTATAATGGGAGAGTTGGGTTGTGTAACCACACAAACACGTGCATTGTAAGTTGTAACCAAACAAACCCGTATAATGAACGTATATAACTAATATAAAGGAGGTCTTAGGTTCGAGGTCACACAACGTCAAAATTTTTACTTTAAAAAATATATACTTATAAAGACGTGCATCGCACATGTGTGAATTACTAGTATGTTATAACTATAGAGTTGGGGTTGTGTGTATAGCGGACAACCATCAGCTTATGGATCTCAAAAACACATTTACAATTCCAGTATATATAAATCATCAATCATCCAATTAAATCTCAACCATATATTTTCAGTCTTCTCTAAATCAATCATCTACTTAAATATCAAATTCTCAGCTATACATTTACTTAAATTTATAAAGTTGAGAATGTGAAGCCCCTCGCATACATTGCACCTGCATTACTCACCCACATATTCTAAAGCATTTTCTAGAATAACAGGATCTTTTGAAACAAACCCAGAAAGCAAACAACTTCAGAACCTCAAATCAGCCATTTCCTCGAACACCTAACGGTCAATCAAAAAACCACGCATAATCAATTAACAACCAACAAAACAAGCAAATGAATAGCAATTACGCACTTAGCCCATTGTGGGTAGTTATGAATGCGATCATACTCCCTCTTCCTCCTCTCCTCTCTCACTTTCAGAAGCCTGCGGCCCCTCGCGCTCGTCCCTGAGCTCTTCGCCTCCTCCGGTTGCTTCGTGCATTGGATTTCGTGCCATCTGCGATTTCCATTGATGTGGGATATGGATTTTGGTTGCAGTTTTGTTGGGTTGAAAGCGAGAGGGGAGGTTAAGTGGTAGGAGTGAGTGAGATACGCCATTGTTTTATTCGTATGGTGCTTCCTCTTTCTTTTTGGCGGTCACCGTAATGCATTATTGCATTAATATTCGGATTGCTACTGGGCCGGGTCGGGTAGAGTTGCATGAGGGTTTAAATTAAGGACCAAGTAAACCATGTCCCTAGGGCCCCTAAGTTGCAAAGTGAAGCCCGTCAGGCCCAGCCCATCAACCACTCACTCACTTGCCTATCTTTAATATCTATCTAATCTTCTAATCTGATATTACAATACAATGAGAGAATGTTAATCTATCGATGTGTGTGACGCACAAGGCCGGTCCTACCCTTGAGGCCGGTGAGATAGCCGCCTGAGACCCCTAATAATTTGTAATTTTAGGCGCCCCCAAATTTGTACTCCTCTTATAAATATAAACACATTTTGTGCTAAAAAAATTATTATTAGGAGCCCACAAAAGTACATATTTGGGCATTTAGAATTTTGTTTAAATTATTTGAGTTTGAGCTTGATTAAATTTGAGGCTTTAAATTTGGGTGATTTATAAAACAAATCCACATTTAAATCAATAGAAACTCAAACCCGAAACCAACATTTAAATTCAAACCTGAAACCCTTACCCTCAACCCGAAATCCACATTTAAAATAAACCTCTTTGGCCCTTTCTTCTCAGTTATTCAATGATATATATTTTACATATTTTGATTTGAACAATGTGCAAAAAAATTTGTATACAAGTTTTTTAAAAAATGTATGGGGGGTTCATTTTGGGAGTTCGCCTCGGGCCCGCGGGAACTCAGAGCCGGCCCTGGTAACCCACGTAAATAACTAATATGAATGAGGTTTCAAGTTCGAGTCTTCACTACGTCAGAATTTTATTTTAAAAAAATAAAAAAATTATTAAGATGTATATTGTCCGTGCATAACTAATATAAAAGATGTCTCAGATTCATGCCTAGACTACGTCGAAATTTTTACTTTAAAATATATATTTACTAGTGTTGCCCTGTGCAAATTGCACAGCTTAAAATAATTTTGAGGGACTCGTAAAATTATATAGAACTTCTAAAAACATGAGAGAATTGGGAGAAACTTATAAATATCATTCATACTGTAGTAACTGAAATATTCATTATCATCCCCACATAAGTAAATGGATTAGAGAATCATTGCAAAACTATAGTGTATACAATTGAATATTATTAAAGTTGTTGGGGGGAGGGAGTTAGAGGGAGTGGGGGTTGGGCAGAGGGCGCGAGCGGGGTGAGATTGAAAAAGTGAGAGAATAAGAGACTCTGTTTGAAGGATTGAGACTTTTATTTTGTTTTGGTTTTTAAATAAAATCGTACATGGCACACGTGTTAGTTAAATATGAATCTCTACTTTTACCCTTGTGCAATATTGCACAAACTTATATAATATAATATAATATAATATAATATAATATGTAGTATAACTCGTGCAATACTACACATAACTTCTTTAAAAAATAAGAAAATAATAGAATATTTTTTGAAAAATTCATCTAGTAACATTTATATAATAACTAAGTTTGCCCGTTGACACGTGCCTACGGCACGTCTTCGGAACGGTGCACCTTCTTTGATCATATAAAATATTTTTGGAGGTCCAGCAAATTAATTGAAGTAGCAAACATATTATATGAGAAACTTTTGGGGGTCCAGCAAAAAACATATTATATGACTTTTTTGATTTTTTGGAATTATTTTTAAAGTTTTTAAAATTTTAATTTTTTTAGTTTTTTAATTTTTTTTATTTTTTCAAATTTGTTTTAGTAAAAAAAATTTAATTTTTTGAATAGAAGAGGGAGGGAAAGAGAGAGAAAAAAATTAAATAAATATAGGAGTTGTTTTGGGTGGGGGATTTGAATTTGAGTTTCGGGGGGAAACTTTTGGTGGGGGGAGGGGGGGATATGTTTTGTGATGTTAGATATGGGCCTTTAATTTTTGGGGAGATTGAAGGAGAGCCCCTTGATAGCTTTCTTTGTATTTTATTATATAGATGAAGATTCTAATTTCAATTTAGATGAAGTAAAAGTGGGGAGTTATCTCCTACATTTGCCCTCGTCCTTTTATTTTTAAAAAAATCCTTGACAAAAGTGGTTTAGCAAAATATATTGTATGGTTCCAAAAATTTAATTACTTTTTAGAATTTCTAATTAAATTTTTGTATCTAATAATTTTTTGGATTTTTTAATTTAATTTCCTAATTTTAAATCATTTTATGTGATTATTTTATTGATTTATCAAACTGACACGGTTTTTGGAGCGATCTGGATCGTCAATCGAGCATGTGCTCGTCCGCTTAGTGGAATAAGGTGTCAGGATGGTGTGGTGATGTGGCACGACCTGGGGCGTTGATAACGTGATAGGCTCGTCCGCTGAGTGAATTGGACATGTGTGATTGGGTGGCGACGTGGCACGATCGGGAGCCTCAATTACACATGTCTTCGCGCGTTTGGACAATCGGACGGTCAAAAATTAAGTATAGGTGGCGACTGGGTATGTGCACGTGTTAAGATATGTGTGAATTCCTACTTTTGCTCACCTTTCTCTATTTCAAAATGGAGAAAGGAAAGAGGGGGTATATTCTCTCTCCTATTAGCATAATATATAGATATAATTAAGACGTGTATCACACGTGTAAATTACTAATAGTAATAAGGATTATTTATGCTAAGCTGGACTTGAACTTCTGAATTTTTGCTCACTAGTTTTGAGACTTATCAATGGAGCATTGCGGCGCTTGCAAAACTTCAGCATATTTATATAATAAAACACAAAGAAAGCTATCAAGTGACTCTAATTCATTTGGAAGAAAATCAACGGTCATGATTTTTTCTCCCAAAAGATATTTTCCCTCCCAAATGTCCCCCCCCCCCCCCCCCCCCCCCCCCCAATTCAAAATTTTTTCCCAAAACAAAAATAGCTCCTTCATTTATTACTCTCTCTCTCTCCCCCCTCTTTTCTCATTTTTCGTAATTCTTTCTCTTTTTCTTCTATCTTTTTTTTACCCAGGTATGTCAACAAGAAAAAAAATAGTTAAATGTTTTTTTTAGTTATGCAATTTCGGATTATGTTTTTTTTATTATTTCAAAATTTTAATTATGTTTTTTTTTCCCGATTATTCTCTCATAACTCAATAACATTCACTTCCATTTAATCACTGTTTTAAATTACTTCCGATACGGCCGAAATTTCGGCTAGCTTGCCGATACAAAATCACATATTTTATACTATACATCGTTTTGGACCGAAATGTGTAGATTTCAGCCGAAATTATCTAAACATCGGCCGAAATATTATCGAAATTTGCGAAATTGGCGAAATATCAGCTGAAATAGACACAAATGTTATTGTGAATATATTTTAAAATTTTGTTTTACTTTTTACATATATGTCTTTTAATATAGGACTTTAAGCTAAAATAATGTGAGGATTTCATATCGCTATTGTTTGTATATATGCAAAGTCAGGTAAGTTTATTAACTAATACATTTTTTCTAATCAATGCAAATTTTAGTTATATACTTATATTACATTCTCTTCTATATTATTGTTAAATTATGCGAATATTTACCGTAATTGAGTAATGTCATTAATTACATTATACATTATTTTATATGATAAATGACATGGAGGACATATAAAATCTTATTTAGTAATAAAAAAATATGTTTATTGAGTATAGGAAATGAACATCCGATACGATCACATTTCTCTGAGATCTCCTCTGATATCTCCGATCTGAGACGAAACACCCCTTACCGAGATGAGTCCGAAATCCAAGATTTAAAACCATGCATTTAATTGCTTTTGAATTACCATATATTGATCTGATTCTATTATACTTCACTAAGTAATTATTTTAGATTAGAATGCTTCACTGAGTTAATTTTGATTAGAATGTTTTTTTTATTATGCAATTTCGGATTATGCTTTTTTTGAATATTTGGGCATTTTCTACTTTGAAAGGTCGTTGCAAATTCTTTAATTGACTCGCTTAATCGTGCTTCTATGGACAAATTCATGCTTAATCCCTGTATTTCGAATTTTTATAGCTGCAAAATTGTATCTTCATCTGCTTTGCTGTAATTTCACTTCACGTATACATCACAACAAATTTAATCTTTTAAATTCATACATGGTTAACTACATAAAAAATAAACAAAGAGGAATTAACTCATGCAGTTTGAGGCGTTAACCGTAACTCATGCAGTTAGAAAATGAATTGCTAGTTATGTTAGACTCCAAACCAAAAAAGAAATCTCTTATGTTCAAGTCACACATAGCAAGGAATTTCCGATTCACTACTGTTGTAGATTCACAATACCATTTTTGAATCCCGGGCTGCTGACAAATAATCCTGCAATATACAAACCAATAAACATCATGGTCACTTCACATCCTACTTCAAAGTACATCAATTCATCAACCTCTACTAGCAAATAAATATTTATATAAATCTTCCATTACTGTTTACATGATTTTTCATATGTTGTATCGTTTCGAATACGTGTCGTAGGCACGTGCCCACAGGCATACCTAGTTATATCTATATCTTATACTAATATGAGGGAGAGTCTACACATTCTCTTCTTTCTCTATTTTAAAATAGAGAAGTGAGAGTAAAAGTATGGATTCCTATTTAACTAACACGTGCACTACCCATGTTTTTATTAAAAAAAACTAAAACAAAATAAAAACATCAATCCGTCACATGCATAGTCTCTTCCCCTCTCACTTTTCCAATTTAAAAAAATCTCATGGCTCTTTCCAAAACCAAACGACTTTATTAATATTCAATTTTATATGATTTGGCGAAATCATCTTCTTATGTAAGGATGATAATGAAGATTTCAGTAATTATGGTAGGAATGATATTAATAAATCTCCCAATTTTCTCATATTTTTTTAGAAGTTCTATATAATTTTATGAGCTCCTCAGAACTATTTTAGGCAGTGCAATTTGCACAGGATAATACCAGTAGTTATATAAATCATATGGAAAGAACCCTTTTGACTTCCGAACAGAATAAAAAAGAAAAGGTGTATCCTTACCTGATCTCCCCGATTTCAAACGATCCAAGTAGGAGGCGTTTTTTTCTAGAAGGTTCAAAGGCAATCACCGAATGCTCTCACTATGATATCTATAGCAAAACTTGCAGGCAAGTTGGCACCTTAGTTACAAACAATTTTGATGCTACAAATTTTTTTTATCAGTATGACTCGTAGTCTCGTAGTGCAATAATATGTTAACTATATAAGAGTCACTGTAAAACAGTAAATGCATGTCTGCAACTAACGGTAACATATTACGAACCGATTGCAAATTTTTTAAACCACAATCCTTTCAATTGTTGTAAGTAGGGCGCTTGCATTATTCTACTCGTACAAATACTTATGTTGTTGCAAAATGTTACTCTTTGCACTACCTGTATTGTGTACTGTTATTGATGCAGTTTGTTTTTGGGGATGGCTGCACCAGGTGTGAGTTCTTCTCGATTTGTATTTTTGAGGAAGCTTCGATACGGATGGTACACCTGACCCCCGGCCAGGGGGGACGGCTCGGGAGTAGAGGCGGGAGCGAGGTGGAGATCTGGAGGCTCAGATCCAGAGGTCTTGTGTACCTGCACTCGGCCTAGAAATACCGGGGTTGGTCCCGGTGGCAGGCCCTCCGACGGTCTAGTCTGTCACTGAAGATGAGTAACAGTAACTAGGGTTTGAGAGGGGAAATATTGATTATTGATTACCTCTTGAAGGGGTAGAGGGCCTGATATTTATAGGCAAAGCCAATCGGGTCTGGACCAGTTTGGGGGCGGGTCTGGACCCGGTTGCCCGTGGGCCTGACGTAGCGGAAGCCCAAGTGGTTTAGGACAGACGTGGCAGGAGCCTGATGAACCCAATAATATTCACATTTAGGAGCAATAATCTTAATGCAATTGGACATTTAAATGCTCTATATGTGGTATTTTACTCTTATTTTCTCTTTTCCATAGGAAACAGCCTAAAACAGCAAAACGAAGCAGAATCAGGATTTTGAGGATGACACGCAGAAACTGCAGGGCATAAGTCGACTGGTGCTTCCAACAGGCGACTGGACAGAGAGGCTGACGATGCTCGGCACAGTCGACTTACTCCAGAGACAGTCGGCTTGACTGGTGATCATGAATCTACAGATGTCTCGACACAGTCGACTGATGACAAAACCAGTCGACTGGTATTCAGCCGAGTCAGAAGATAAGAACAGATGAAGATGCATCCTCATCCAAATCCGAAGCAAGATTAAGTTATCCAAACCGAGGTTGTCTGCGAATAACAACTCTTCATTTAGCAAGTTGGGGAACCAGGATTAGCCAGAAAGAAGATTGATTCAAATCTATATTTGATGTGTAAAAAGATAGGATTGCAATCTGCAGATGTGGGCTAAAGAAATTATAAAAAGGCTGGAATAAGGAGTTAAAAGGGGGCGGAATCTCTGAATCATCAATCATCAACCCCAGGCATTGTTCTCTCAGCAATCGAAGAAAGAAGGAGATCAAGTACACTGAAAGGGACGAGCCAGTCGACTGAGTGACAGACAGTCGACTTATCTGGCCGAACATCATCAGTTTATTTCTTCTCTTTCTAGTTTTTATTTTAATCACGTATTCGAAACTGTTAGTCAATAAAAGTCTTATTATGTGGAACTAATTTCATAGTTGGGTAGATTGAAACCGTAGTCATGTAATGCTATATTCTTTTGAATGCTACTCTATTACTTATTGATTAAACCTGATTGAATTGGTATAGATTTATAATAATCAAACTTGTTCAGAAGTTCTAAGAGCAGTCGACTGAGAGTGACAGCAAGTCGACTGCCATGCAGAACCTGAGATTATCAAGTTGGGTATTATAAATCTGAATCTGTTATATGAGCATAGAGACGACCCGTATCCCGTGCTCATAGCTTGTAACACAGGAATCTTTACAGGTTCTTGGTTTAATCAATTTGAAGGATCTAGATCTGATACCAATTTCTAGAACTTCGAGTGTTTGTTCGTTTTCATTGTTCTTATGTTTTCTTTAAGTGCAACTTAGTAGATACCATGCTAAATACTTAAGGAAAGAAACGAATTAGAGTAGATACCATGCCTAATTCTTGGCTTAGAGAAACAATAACTTTAAGGAGTAGATACCATGCCCTTAAGGGAACGAACATGGGTAATTAGAGTAGTGAAGAAGGTGACTTAGCATTATTGACTATAGGTGGAAATCAAAGCCCAACTACTTAATAGATATTTGTGATTCAGAACTACTAGATCTAGTCTTTAATCTTGTCATTTCTTTTAGAACAACACTTTAAGATTCTTATTTCTGTTTTATTGGTTAGTAAGTTAATTTCTACAATCTCTGTGGGATCGACCCTTGCTTGTCACTACGCTTCTATAAACGATTCGTACACTGCGAGGTTTTAATTTGTATCTAGTTTATCTATATATTTAGATCATCTAGATTGCACAACAGAGCCCTGGGTGGTTTAGGGCTGATGTGGCGAATCTGGATTGATCGGGGGTAAGCGCCTTTTGAGGGGATCCTGTGGCCTAGGAGGGGCCAAGTCATCTGACCCATATCAGGAGCCCCCCACTCCTAGAGGGCTGGGGGATCCAGCCGTGCGGGAGTGGCCTTTTGCCTTTGTAGGAAGAGCGGGGTGGTGTGTACGGCGAAGAATGGGACCTATATTTCCCAGAAGAGGTCAGTGGGGTAGGATGAAGGGATCCCCTCTTGGAGTCACGCGGGGTCGTCGAAGCTTCGGCCGGCCGAGCCCCCTGCTGGTTGGAAAAGCAAAGGGCGATGCTGATGCCGTGGAGCAGGAGACCTCCTTAACGAGCGTGGAGGGTCGGCAGGCGAGCCCCCACACTTGTTGGAAAAGCAAGGGGGCGTCGAGATCATGGAGCAGGAGGCCTTCTTGACGAGCGCAGAGGGTCGGCAGGCGAGCCCCATCACTTGTTGGAAAAGCAAGGGGATGTAGGAGACTGGAGCGAGGGTCCTTCTTTACGAGCGTGGAGGGTCGGTAGACGAGCCCCCTCACTTGTTGGAAAAGCAAAGGGATGTCGGAGTCTGGAGCGGGAGTCCTTCTTGACGAGCTTGGAGGGTCGGCAGGCGAGCCCCCTCACTTGTTGAAAAAGTAAGGGGCATTGAAGTCCTGTTCAGTAGGGCCAGCTTGCCGAGCGTCGAGCGCCGAGCCCGGAGCACCGAGCCCAGAACGTCGAGCCTGGAGGGCCGAGCCAGGAGAGCTGAGCCCGGAGGGCCGAGCCAGGAGAGCTGAGCCCGGAGGGCCGAGCCTGGGCAAGACTGTGAGATAGTCAGTAGGTGGTTAGGAGTCAGTGCCGAGCGCCAAGATTGGGCAAGACTGTGAGATAGCCAATAAGTGGCTAAGAGTCAGTGCCGAGCGCCCAGCCCGGAGAGCCGAGCCTCAGAAAGACTGTGAGACAGCAAATAGGTGGCTAGGAGTCAGTGCCAAGCGTCGAGCTCGGAGTGTCGAGCCTGGAGTGTCGAGCCTGGGAAAGACTGTGAGATAGCCAGTAGGTGGTAAGTAGTAAGTGCCGAGTGCCGAACCTTGAGAGCCGAGCGTGGGCAAGACTGTGAGGTAGCCAGTAGGTGGCTAGGATTCAGTGCCGAGTGCCGAGCCTGAAATGTCGAGTTCGGAGTGCCGAGCCTGGGCAAGACTGTGAGATAGCTAGTAGGTGGCTAGGAGTCAGTGCCGAGCACCGAGCTTGGAGTGCCAAGCCCGGAATGTCGAGCCTGGATGGCCGAGTCAGGAGAGCAGAGCCTGGGCAAGACTGTGAGATAGCCAGTAGGTAGCTAGGAGTCAGTGCCGAGCGCCGAGGCTGGAGTGCCGAGCCCGGAATGCCGAGCCTGGAGGGCCAAGCCAGGAGAGCGGAGCCTGGGCAAGATTGTGACATAGCCAGTTGGTGGTTAGGAGTCAGTACTGAGGGCCGAGCCCGGGGTGCTGAGCCCGGAATGCCGAGCCTGGAGGGCCGAGCTAGGAGAGCTGAGCCTGGGCAAGACTGAGATAGCCAGTTGGTGGCTAGGAGTCTGTGCTGAGCGCCGAGCCCAGAGTGCCGAGCGCCGAGCCCAGAGTGCTGAGCACCGAGCCCGGAGTGCCGAGCCCGGAATGCCGAGCCTGGAGGGCCGAGCTAGGAGAGCTGAGCCTGGATAAGACTGAGATAGCCAGTAGGTGGCTAGGAGTCAGTGCCGAGCGCCGAGCTCAGAGTGCCGAGCCTGAAGGGCCGAGCCTGGGCATGACTGTGAGATAGCTAGTAGGTGGCTAGGAGTCAGTGTCGAGCACTGAGCCTGGAGTGTGGAGCCCGGAATGCCGAGCCTGGAGGGCCGAGCCTGGAGAGCGGAGCCTGGGCAAGACTGTGAGATAGCCACTTGGTGGTTAGGAGTCAGTGCTGAGCGCCGAGCCCGGAATGCCGAACCTAGAGGGCCCAGCTAGGAGAACCGAGCCAGGAGAGCTGAGCCTGAGCAAGATTGAGGTAGCCAGTAGGTGGCTAGGAGTCAATGCCGAGCGCTGAGCCCGGAGTGTCGAGCCTGGAGAGCTGAGCCTGGGCATGACTGTGAGATAACCAGCAGGTGGCTAGGAGTCAGTGCCAAGCGCTGAGCGTGGAGTGCCGAGCCTGGAATGCCGAGCCTGGAGGGTTGAGCTAGGAGAGCTGAGCCTGGCCAAGACCGAGATAGCTAGTAGGTGGCTAGGAGTCAGTGCCGAGCGCCGAGCCTGGAGTGTCGAGCCCGGAATGCCGAGCCTGGAGGGCCAAGTCAGGAGAGCGGAGCCTGGGCAAGACTGTGAGATAGCCAGTTGGTGGCTAGGAGTCTGTGTCGAGTGCCGAGACTGGAGTGCCGAGCCCGGAATGCCAAGCCTGGACAGCCGAGTCAGGAGAGCGGAGCCTAGGCAAGACTTTGAGATAGCCAGTAGGTGGCTAGGAGTTAGTACCGAGCCCGGAGTGCCGAGCCTGGAGAGCTGAGCGTGGGCAAGACTGTGAGATAGCTAGTAGGTGGCTAGGATTCAGTGCCGAGCACCGATCCCGGAGTGCCGAGCCTGGGCAAGACTATGAGATAGTCAGTAGGTGGCTAGGAGTCAGTACCGAGAGCCGAGCGCGGAGTTCCGAGTGTGGAGAGCAGAGTCTGGGCAAAACTGTGAGATAGCCAGTTGGTGACTATGAGTCAGTGCCGAGCGCCGAGCCCAGAGAGGTGAGGCTGGGAAAAACTGAGATAGCCAGTTGGTGGCTAAGAGTCAGTGCCGAGCGCCGAGCCCAGAGCACCGAGCCCGGAGAGTTGAGCCTGGGCAAGACTGAGATAGCCAGTTGGTGGCTGGGAGTCTGTGCCGAGCGCCGAGCCCGTAGTGCCGAGCCCGGAATGCCGAGCCTGGAGGGCCGACCTAGGAGAGCTGAGCCTGGACAAGACTGAGATAGCCGGTAGGTGGCTAGAAGTCAGTGTTGAGCACCAAGCCCGGAGTGCCGAGCCTGGAGGGCCGAGCCTGGGCATGACTGTGAGATTGCCAGTAGGTGGCTAGGAGTCAGTGTCGAGCGCCGAGCCTGTAGTGCGTGTTGGATCCTGTAGGCTAAGCAACAAACACTAGAGGGGGGGGGGGGGTGAATAGTGTTTATAATAATAAATTGCGGAATAAGAAATTTCTCTCGGCACAGTCGACTTAGTAGGGAACCAGTCGACTGATATAGCCAAAATAAAATAAATTTAACCTCTCGAAACAGTCGACTGATAGATAATGCAGGCGACTGATGAGACAAAGAGAATAACTAATAAGAGACTGATCAGTCGACTGATACGAAGCTGAGTCGACTGGCCAGACAAGTTTTGCAGAGTTTAATAGACCAAAAGTAAATGCAATCACAAGATAACCAATCACAGAGTACACAAGATATATCCTGGTTCGGTCCTCCCGACCTACATCCAGTCCCCAAGCAACCCACTTGAGATTTCCACTATTCTTGAAAAATTACAAGAATACCCTACGGCGTTACGACAACAACCTTGTCTAACCCGTAGTCCTTTCTCTCAACCAGAGAAAGCAGACCCACTCTTCAACCAAAAGTGAAAAGACACCGACTCTACAACCAAGAGTCAAAAACGCTCTCCAACCGAGAGCAAGAGTACAAGAGGAATTTTACAATCAACCTATAGCCTTATTGTCGTATGTGTTGATGCACGTGGCTAAAAAATAGGTTGACTTCTATACTCAGTCCAAAGCGAATTCAATGCTATACTGGACTGAGTGTAGAGAACCAAAGTATGTGAACTTGAAAGCTTTGTTCTTTTCTGAAAATCACTTAAATTTTTCTCAAGAGTGCTCGGGTGTTTTTTTTGTAAGAAATCAAGTAAGTAATTCTGTTTGAGAAGAAACTCTATATAAAGAGTTTTGATCTTCTGAACGTTGGAAAGCAGTTACATAACTGTCAACCAACGGATCAGACCGTTTGAATTTTGAAAAAGTTCATTTTTGAAAATCAGAAAACGGTCAAAAACTCTCGAACAGTCGACTGGGTTGCCATATGAGTCGACTGATCAGAGTTTGAATAATTTTAAACAGTTTTGTACTAGGCAGTCGACTGGCAAGAGCTTAAGTCGACTGGTACTTAAATGTTAAAATTCTTCAAACTGTTTTGACTTACTTTTGGGGGTTTTAAGAGACACACATAATGAAATTTTGAGTATGTGTGTGTGTGTGTTTGTTGACAAGGCTTTACATCATACTAAGACTCAACAAGAAATAAAATACAATATTTATACAACATTTGAGCTTGAAGTCTTGAGTCTTGAGTCTTGAGTTGAAATATGATCCTTGTCTTCTTCATCTGTATCTGTTTGAGCTTGACTGTTTGTTCAGCTAGAATTGTCTTTAGTTACTGCAATGTCAGCTGTATAATATAGACACATGATGCACTGTGTTGTGATCATCAAAATCAAGAACCAACATTCTCCCCCTTTTTGATGATGACAACACAATAGCTGATAATCATTTATATAAACAGACATATAAGCATAGAATTTAAAAACTCCCCCTGTTAAATACACAATATGCATACATAAAACTGATATACAGACTGTATCAGTCGACTGGAGAATAGAGCAGGCGACTGAGCAGAACCTGCATATATTATATCATAGATGCATTTTTCATAGCTGCAGTAGCATCAGTCGACTATATTCTTGGCCAAGTCGACTGACCAGAGAAATAATACTGAAAGTTGTTTCACAAATAAGGCAACAGAACTCATAGAATAATAAAGCACAGATAAAGCAACAGAACATAACACAGAACACAGAGATTATCAGAAACTATCTCTCCCCCTTTGGAATCATCAAAAAAAACAGAAATTTTTAAGATAATGCATTAATAAGAAAGGTCAATACATAGAAAGGAAATCCATTGAAAAGAAAAAAAAAAAAAAAAAGAAAAAAAAAACAAATACATAAAAAGTAAAAAAAATCTTCAATCATCATCTTCTTCAGAATCTTCATCTTTATCTTGAGAAGGAGTAGGAAATTGATTAGTGAAGAGATGAGTAAGATGGGCTACCTCAGAACCAACTTGGTTTATTTGGGAACCAAGAGAAGAAAGATATCGATCGACTTGGACTGAATGATTAATGAGATAAGACACACAGTCGTACATGGTTCTTGGATCATCATAATTGGCTTGAGGGAGAGGTGGATCATCAGAAGTAGAAGTTGGAGGAGCTCTAGGTCTAGAAGTTGAACCTAAAGGAGCTTGGGACACAGGAGGAGATCTAGGGGGTGATTGAGGAGGGGTATCAAGAAGTTTCATTCGTGCCAAACTAGCACGATCGAAACACTCATATCTAGAGACAACATGTGTCTCAGACTCAAGATCAACTTTATAAGCAATAAAGATTCTAGTGAGAAGACCACCAAAGGGTAAAAAATGTGTATGATCTTGATTGAGTTTGGAAAAGATGACATGACCCCAATTAACAGCGATTCTACCAAAAATTGCGTAAATCGCTTTTTGTAATTCAATAGAATATTGGTCATAACTCCCCTTTTTAGGAAGGATGTTATAGGCTAATATTCTACCAACAAGCTTAGCAATTGGTTGTAGATTTTTGCTCGTCATTGGTAGTCGAGAATTGGGTAAAAGGATTCGAGACAAAATAGAGGGATTATCTAACACAATGTCATCAAGAGGTGATCCGACATCATCAATACCCAAAATTTCATTAATCCTAGTCGGTGTGAGTTGCATTCTAATATTTTTCACCGATGACCGGATTAAGACTTCCCCACTAGGTCTTTGCACAATTTTCATATTTGTGTAAAACAAATATATGAGTTGGGGATAGTAATTGGGTTGGTTAGATAATGAAAAAAAGTCATAAAGACTACAATTTTGGAAAAGGGGAATGAGGTTAAAACGATCTAAATCATTGAAATTGACAAATCTTCCGGGGAAGATTTGAATAGTGCAAAATAAGTACCATCGATCAAGAAGATCGGGGCCCAAAAGATATTGAGTGTACTCCTGTGTAGAGGAAGAACCCTCATGAGATCTTTTCGATCGTTTTGGAGCCATTAGGGTTTTGAAAAAGGAAACAAGAAGAGGAACAGTTACCAAAAATTGAAGAGAGATAGAGACAAAACAGCAGTCGACTTGGCGGATTAGAGCTTCTTCTTCTTCTTCTTGCCTTAGGGTTTCCAAATTGGGGGTAAAAGTGAAAGAGAGTGGCTGTTAAGAGGAGGTTTTAACTGAGAATAGACGGCTCAGATGAGATGTAAAGATATCTACGGCTGAGATCCTAAGTCACGGGTGAGAAATCAAAGGGTTTTTATCTCAAAAGTTTTGATGAAGACTCGCTGAAGACAGTTTATCTCGCGACAGTCGACTGTTAGTGATGATCAGTCGACTGAGTCGAGAGGAGCACAAAACAAATATATCTATTAATCAGTCGACTGGTCTATGAACCAGGCGACTGGTTGGATAAAAAGATATGTTTGAAAATGAAGGTCAGTCGACTGATACACAAAGATAGTCGACTTAACAGAAAACCAAGTTCAACAAATATCAATAAAATCATAAATTCCAAGTTCTCTTCTTAACTTAATGAAAGTATCTTCTTTAAGGGGTTTGGTAAATATATCTGCTACTTGTTTATCAGTAGAGATAAATTCTAAAGAAATATCTCCTTTTAAAACATGATCACGTAGAAAATGATGTCGAATATCAATATGTTTCGTACGTGAATGTTGAATCGGATTTTTAGATAGATTAATTGCACTGGTATTATCACACATAATTGAGGGTTTCTCAAATGAAATACCATAATCTAACAAAGTTTGTTTCATCCATAAAATTTGTGCACATGCCAAACTTGCAGCGATATATTCAGCTTCTGTGGTTGATAGGGATACGGAATTTTGCTTTTTACTGCACCAAGATACTAGGGAATGTCCCAAAAAATGACATGTACCACTAGTACTCTTGCGATCAGTTTTGCTTCCAGCAAAATCGGCATCGCTATAAGACAAAAGTTGAAAGTTATCGGTGCGTGGATAAAATAAACCATATTCAGATGTGCCTTTAATATATCTTAAAATTCGTTTCACTGCTTTTAAATGAGATTCTTTAGGACTAGATTGATATCTAGCACATAAACATACGCTGAACATAATATCTGGTCTACTTGCAGTAATATATAAGAGTGAACCAATCATACCTCGATAGAGTTTTTGATCTACACTCTTACCTAATAAATCTTTGTCAAGAGTAGTAGTAGTAGCCATAGGAGTGGATTTACTACTAGTACTATCCATGTGAAAACGTTTGAGTAATTCCTTTGCATATTTGCCTTGATTGATAAATACGCCATTTGAAGATTGTTTAATTTGCAATCCAAGGAAATAATTGAGTTCACCCATGTGACTCATCTCAAATTCATTTTTCATGGTATTAGCAAATTCTTGACATAGATTATTATTAGTAGAACCAAAAATTATATCATCAACATATATTTGTATGATTAAAATATCATTCTTAACTCTTTTGATAAACAAAGTAGTGTCTACTTTACCTATTTCAAATCCTGTTTCTAAAAGAAAAGTTTTCAGACGATCATACCAAGCACGAGGTGCTTGTTTAAGACCGTATAAAGTCTTTTTCAATTTATAAACATGATCTGGAAATTGTTCATGTTCAAAACCTGGTGGTTGTTTAACATAAACATTTTCCTTGATGAACCCATTAAGAAAGGCACTTTTCACATCCATTTGATAAAGTATAAAATTCATAAAACAAGCAAAAGATAATAGAATACGAATAGATTCTAGTCTAGCAACAGGAGCATATGTTTCATCAAAATCTATACCTTCTTCTTGATTATATCCTTGGGCAACTAATCTAGCCTTGTTCCTTACAACCTGTCCTGATTCATCTAACTTATTCTTGAATACCCATTTGGTACCAATAATAGTCTGATCAGGAGGTCTAGGAACTAAATCCCATACATCATTCCTTATAAATTGGTTTAGTTCATCTTGCATGGCATTCATCCAATATTCATTCTCACAAGCTTCTTGTATATTTTTCGGTTCAAAATCCGACAAGAATGCTGTATGAGAGATCATATTAACATGTGAACGTGTCTGAATACCATGGGAGATGTCACCAATTATTAAGTCATGAGGATGATCTTTAACTTCAACAAACGACTTTGGTAAAGTTGAAGATATCTCAATCGGATCAGTCGACTTAACTTGTTCTTCAGTCGACTGGTTTAAGTCAGTCGACTTGGAGACTTTATCAGTCGACTTATCAGATAGATTAGTTTGCTCTAAGGATGTAATCACATTATCTAAAGGTGATAAATCAGTTTCATCATCCTTATTTAATGTTGATGAAGGTAATGATTCATCGAATGTAACATGCATTGATTCTTCAATAGTCATAGTAGACTTATTGTAAATTCTATATGCTTTACTCCTATTTGAATATCCTAAAAAGATACCCGCATTAGATCTAGGATCAAATTTGTCTAAATTATCTTTTGTGTTTAGAATAAAACACTTACAACCAAATGTTTTAAAGTAAGAAACTTTAGGAATTTTATTAAAGAATAATTCGTAACAAGTCTTCTTTAGTTTTGGTCTTAGAAGAATTCTATTCAAAACATAACAAGCTGTAGCAACAGCTTCAGCCCAAAAATGCTTTGGTAGATTGCTTTCAACAAGCATAGTACGTGCGCATTCTTGCAAAGTCCTATTCTTTCTTTCAACCACACCATTTTGTGGTGAAGCTCTAGGAAATGTAAATGAATGTGTTATACCATTCTTGTTGCAATATTCTGTAAATGTTTCATTTTCAAATTCTCCACCATGATCACTTCTAATAGTGACTATGGTTAGAGATCTTTGATTTTGAATACGTTTACAAAAATGTGCAAATTCTTCAAAAGCATCATTTTTATGTTTTAAAAAGAATGTCCAAGTGAATCTTGAAAAATCATCTACTAAAACAAACACATATCTACTTTTATTTAAAGAAGCAACTCTAGTAGGACCAAATAAATCCATATGAATTAATTCAAGTGGCCTACTTGTAGAGATTACATCTTTTGTTTTAAAAGTGGATTTGATTTGTTTTCCTAGTTGACATGCATCACATAACTTATCCTTTTTAAAGGATAATTTTGGCAGTCCTTTAACTAGGTTATATTTAGATAATTTTGAGAGATTTTTCATGTTCACATGTCCAAATCTTCTATGCCATAACCAAGATTCATTGTTAGAGGCTATCAAACAAAAATCATTTGAAAAATCAATTGCATTCAAACATAATTCATAAATATTGTTTTTGCGAAAACCTTGAAAAACAACATTTTCCATAGTAGAATCATAAATTAAGCATGCATCTTTTTCAAAAACTATTTTATAACCTTTATCACACAATTGACTAATACTTAAGAGATTATGCTTTAAACCATTAACTAAAAGCACATTTTCTATAATAGGGTTAGATATTTTACCGACCATGCCAATACCGATGACTTTGCCTTTGTTGTTGTCTCCAAAGGTGACGGTTCCTCCATCTATATTTTGAATGGTGGATAGTAAGTTGGCATGCCCTGTCATGTGTTTTGAACATCCGCTGTCTAATATCCAGCGTTCTTTCTTGGGTACCTATAAAACATTTGAGGTAAATATGGTACCCTTTTTATTGGGTCCAAAACACATTAGTTTGGGGGAAACCAAACCCATGAAGAGTTTGATCTTCCTCCATAAGCAGTAATATAATTGGTAGAAGTACATACATTCAGTATATAAGAATTGATATAAGCAATTCTATCATTCTGATTAAGATTGACTGGAACCCATACTAGTTTGTTCTGTCCAGTCGACTTACCAGTGTTCCTCAGTCGACTGTTAGTGTACATCAGTCGACTGGTAGATCCACTATGTCGACTTATAAGAGGTTTTGATCTCGTGGAATAAGATCCACTTTCTCTGGACAGACGACTGGTGGTATGGTTCAGTCGACTTAACCGAACGTTAGTATCACTTTTATCACTGAATTTAACAACCTTTGGTTTTGCAAAGAAATCATATAACTTGTGTGTAACACTAGAAATAGATGCTGACTTATTCTTACTAGTGTTTAAAGCATAAGATTCTTTTACAGAAGATTTCTTAAAACCAAGTCCAAATTTTTGACTAGATGTAACTTGATGATGAAGCATATCATTTAAATTCTCTTTACCTTTGTTAAACTTAGATACATTCTTTGAAATCTCTTCATAATTCTTTTTGAGAGTTTCAAGATCAGTATCTAGACTTGCAAGGCGAGAATTCAAGGATTTTACTTCCTTATCAAGGTTAAGATTTTCTTGATTAAGTGTTTGATTCACTTTCTCAAGATTCTTAACTCTAATCTTTTCTTTCTTTAACTCCTGAAATATTTCATTAAATGCATCAAGAAGATCTTCGGAATCATAATCATTACTTACATGCTCTTGTTGTGCAGCCATAAAGCATACATTTGCCACTTCGTTATTTTCATCGTTTCTTCTTCGGAAGATGAATCACTATCATCCCATGTGGCTTGATACGCCTTTTTGTTCTTGGCAAATTTGTTCTTTGGATATTTGTCCTTTTTGAAGTTAGATGTTTTTCCCTTGTTCTTTGCATTTTCCAAGGGACAATCTTTCTTCATGTGACCTATTTTATTGCACCTGAAACATGTAGGAGGGTCATTAGAATCTTTTATTTTAGAGTGAAACTTACCCTTCTTTAAGAACTTCTTGAATCTCCGAGTGAACATTGCTATTTCTTCTTCATCTTCTTCCTCATCTTCTGAATCAGTCATGGCTTTAAAAGCCAATGATTTCTTCTTTGCTTGGTGTGATTCAGTATCTTTCTTTCGATCTTCAAGTTGAACCTCATATGCCATGAGATTACCAACAAGATTCTCGAGAGTAAGTGTTGACAAGTCATTTGCCTCTTCTATTGCTGTGGTTTTCTTCTCCCATTCTGGAGTGAGTGCTCGTAGTACTTTTCTGACCATCTCTGCTTGGGTATAAGTCTTTCCAAGCGCCACAAGAGAGTTTGTGATGTCTGTGAATCTTGTGATCATCTCAGACACAGTCTCATTGTCCTTCATTCTGAACATTTCAAACCTGTGCACAAGAACAGAAATTTTAGACTCTTTTACTTTATTTGTTCCTTCATGTGTTACCTCGAGTGTATGCCAAATTTGATGTGCAGTTGTAGCATTGGATACACGGTTGAATTCTTCCTTCGTCAGTGCACAAAATAAAGCATTCATTGCTTTGGCATTGTTCATAGTTTGACTCTTTTGATCATCATTCCATTGTGCATATGGAATGGTAGGGGCAGTGTATTCCGTCTCTGTCATTTGCCATATCTCGTAGTTGATTGATTGGAGATAGATTCGCATTCGGCACTTCCAATAGTTGTAGTTCGTTCCATCAAATAGTGGTGGCCGTTGTGTAGATTGGCCTTCATGGTATTGATTTGTATTTGAAGTAGTTGCCATTGCCTGTAACCTTGCTCTGATACCAAGTGTTGGATCCTGTAGGCTAAGCAACAAACACTAGAGGGGGGGGGGGTGAATAGTGTTTATAATAATAAATTGCGGAATAAGAAATTTCTCTCGGCACAGTCGACTTAGTGGGGAACCAGTCGACTGATATAGCCAAAATAAAATAAATTTAACCTCTCGAAACAGTCGACTGATAGATAATGCAGGCGACTGATGAGACAAAGAGAATAACTAATAAGAGACTGATCAGTCGACTGATACGAAGCTGAGTCGACTGGCCAGACAAGTTTTGCAGAGTTTAATAGACCAAAAGTAAATGCAATCACAAGATAACCAATCACAGAGTACACAAGATATATCCTGGTTCGGTCCTCCCGACCTACATCCAGTCCCCAAGCAACCCACTTGAGATTTCCACTATTCTTGAAAAATTACAAGAATACCCTACGGCGTTACGACAACAACCTTGTCTAACCCGTAGTCCTTTCTCTCAACCAGAGAAAGCAGACCCACTCTTCAACCAAGAGTGAAAAGACACCGACTCTACAACCAAGAGTCAAAAACGCTCTCCAACCGAGAGCAAGAGTACAAGAGGAATTTTACAATCAACCTATAGCCTTGTTGTCGTATGTGTTGATGCACGTGGCTAAAAAATAGGTTGACTTCTATACTCAGTCCAAAGCGAATTCAATGCTATACTGGACTGAGTGTAGAGAACCAAAGTATGTGAACTTTGAAAGCTTTGTTCTTTTCTGAAAATCACTTAAATTTTTCTCAAGAGTGCTCGGGTGTTTTTTTGTAAGAAATCAAGTAAGTAATTTCTGTTTGAGAAGAAACTCTATATAAAGAGTTTTGATCTTCTGAACGTTGGAAAGCAGTTACATAACTGTCAACCAACGGATCAGACCGTTTGAATTTGAAAAAGTTCGTTTTTGAAAATCAGAAAACGGTCAAAAACTCTCGAACAGTCGACTGGGTTGCCATATGAGTCGACTGATCAGAGTTTGAATAATTTTAAACAGTTTTGTACTAGGCAGTCGACTGGCAAGAGCTTAAGTCGACTGGTACTTAAATGTTAAAATTCTTCAAACTGTTTTGACTTACTTTTGGGGGTTTTAAGAGACACACATGATGAAATTTTGAGTATGTGTGTGTGTGTGTTTGTTGACAAGGCTTTACATCATACTAAGACTCAACAAGAAATAAAATACAATATTTATACAACATTTGAGCTTGAAGTCTTGAGTCTTGAGTCTTGAGTTGAAATATGATCCTTGTCTTCTTCATCTGTATCTGTTTGAGCTTGACTGTTTGTTCAGCTAGAATTGTCTTTAGTTACTGCAATGTCAGCTGTATAATATAGACACATGATGCACTGTGTTGTGATCATCAAAATCAAGAACCAACAGTGCGGAGCCCGGAATGCCGAGTCTAGAGGGCCAAGCCAGGAGAGCGGAGCCTGGGCTAGACTGTGAAATAGCCAGTTGGTGGCTAGGAGTCAGTGCCGAGTGCCGAACCTGGAGTGCCGAGCCCGAAATGCCGAGCCTGGAGAGCCAAGCTAGGAGAGCTAAGCCTGGACAAGACTGAGGGTGCCAGTAGGTGGCCAGGAGTCAGTACCGAGCGCCGAGTTCGGAGTGCCGAGCCTGGAGAGCCGAGCCTGGGCATGACTGTGAGATGAATGTGAGATAGCCTGTAGGTGGCTAGGAGTTAGTGCCAAGTGCCGAGCTTAGAGTACTGAGTCAGGAATGCCGAGCCTGGAGGGCCGAGCTAGGAGAGCTGAGCCTGGGCAAGACTGAGATAGCCAGTAAGTTGCTAGGAGTTAGTGCCAAGCGCCGAGCCTGGGCATGACCGTGAGATAGCCATTTGGTGGCTATGAGTCAGTGCCAAGCGCCGAGACCGGAGGGCCAAGCCTGGAGAGCCAAGCCTGGGCAAGACTGTGAGATAGCTAGTAGGTGGCTAGGAGTCAGTGCTGAGCGCAGAGCCCGGAGTGCCGAGCTCGGAGTACCAAGCCTGGGCAAGACCGTAGATAGCTAGTAGGTGTCTAGGAGTCAGTGCCGAGTGCCGAGCCTGGAGGGCCGAGCCAGGAGAGCTGAGCCTGGGCAAGACTGAGATAGCCAGTAGGTGGCTAGATGTCAGTGCCGAGCGCCGAGCCCGAAGTGCCGAGCCTGGAGGGCCGAGCGTGGGCAAGACTGTGAGATAGCCAATAGGTGGCTAGGAGTCAGTGCCGAGCGCCGAGTCCGAAGTGCCGAGCCTGGAGGGCCAAGCCAGGAGAGCTGAGCCTGGGCAAGACTGTGAGATAGCCAGTAGGTGGCTAGGAGTCAGTACCGATCGCTGAGTCCGAAGTGCCAAGCTTGGAGTTTCGAGCCTGGGCAAGACTGTGAGATAGCCAGTAGGTGGCTAGGAGTCAGTGCCGAGCACCGAGCGTGGAGAGCCGAGACCGGAATGCCGAGCATGTAAGGCCGAGTCAGGAGAGCGAAGCCTGGGCAAGACTGTAAGATAGCCAGTAGGTGGCTAGGAGTTAGTGTCGAGCACCGAGCGCTGAGCCCGGAGTGTTGAGCCTGGAGGGCCGAGCTAGAAGAGCTGAGCCTGGGCAAGACTGAGATAACCAGTAGGTGGCTAGGAGTCAGTGCCGAGCGCCGAGCCTGGAGTGCCGAGCCTTGGCATGACTGTGAGATAGCCAGTAGGTGGCTAGGAGTCGGTGTCGAGCACCGAGCCCGGAATGACGAGCCAGGAGAGCAGAGCCTGGGCAAGACTGTGAGATAGCAAGTTGGAGGCTAGGAGTCAGTGCCGAGCGCCGAGCGCCGAGCTCGGAGTGCCGAGCCTGGAGGGCCGAGTCTGGGCAAGACTGTGAGATAGCCAGTAGGTAGCTAGGAGTCAGTACCGAGCACCGAGCCCGGAGTGCCGAGCCTAGAGGGACGAGCCTGGAGGGCCGAGCCAGGAGAGCCGAGTCTGGGCAAGACTGAGGTAGCCAGTAGGTGGCTAGGAGTCAGTGCCGAGCGTCGAGCCTAAAATGTTGTAACACCCCGAATTTCAAATATAAGGACAAATTCGGGATTTCACAGGATCTTTACTTCACTTCGTACAATTTTACAAGGAATTTGAAACTTTTTAATAGTACATCAGAGTTCAATTACAACTTGGTTTTACACAGCGGAAGAATGAAATTTACAATAAAACATTTACAATATCTTTAAAATAAAACAGCATCAGCATATCCACTTTATAGCTCCATGAATGGTCCTTTACCTGCATGTCAATCTGTGGGCACGTCAGTTATTTACAACTGACGAAATGTTATACACGGCTATCCTCTCTATGCCGGGAATAGTATAACGATCTCATACTTTAACAAATCACAAAAAGATTGAATGAACATATAAAGTGTCAAAAGTGATTATTCTAAACATAAGTGTATGTTATGCCTTAATGCCTAATGCACACAATTCTACACTAGGATGACACTAATGCACACTTGTTCGGATTCTATGCATCCCATACTACATAGGTCCGAGGGCAAGCGCCTACGTTCTTCACAATACAGGGCTCGATCCCTCGCCATGAAAACTACCCGGTAGCAAAACAAAGTTCAGACTATTCCACGAATGTGAATCCCAGCCTTGGAGTCCACCAACAGCTGTTATAACAGATTCCACATCGTACGAACCGTCCCGTATGTGACCCTCTAGCCCAGTATATATATATATACATTGGAGACGGTAAACACAAAAATCCATCCGTCCGACTACTCAAGATCCCGGAGTCCACCGCTGACCCGTCCTCATAGTCCCGGACTAAAATATAATAATCCGTCTCCCACAGGGCAACCTCAGTCCACCAACTGGGTCTATAGTCTTGGAGTCCACCAACAACTATATAGAGCACCCCACTTACGTTTCCCTAAGTTTACTACATCTTCACTTATGTGCCTAAATTTTCCTAAGTTCAAGACATGAATAATTTCCATTCAAAGAATTAGTTTTTCCTCCTACCGGTCTTAATCAACAAATACGAGATGGCTCCTTAGCCATATCTCCAAATCATTTCTCAATTCTTTTCTTTCAATAATGCCGGTACCGAGGTCTTACTAACTCAATGTCATAAGCTTTCATGTACAAGAAGCATGGGTATATATACCCTTTAATAATCATGTCTTAACTTATTATATTCATGTCTCTAACTTATCCATACTTTAATCAATGTCTCATCTTTGCATCACTCATGATTCATTCGTTCACAATCTTTGAAAACAATAATTCTTTTCATGACATAAATCCATCACTTTAAGTCTCTTTAGCAACTTAAGCACATATAATATATCTCAACCACATTAACCTTTCTTAAACAAAATTTAGAGTATAACCTTTTCAAAAGAAAAATCATTTCACACAATGATAAATCTCATACTCTTTAATAATTAAAATCTTAAGTCAGAAACTCATTATCCAATTTGAGCATGTATACTAATCAAGTATTCAATTTAAAAGAAATAATCTCCTTGAGACAATTTATTCTCATACCAACACTTTACTTTTCTTCTAAAAATCTAAATTATGCTCTTAATTAATCTCTACTTCTCTACTATTATAACGGGAGAAGGCCTTAATGTATTTTGTCCTCAACCCAAATAATTACAGAGCTGATCCACTTTCGAAATTATTTACCAAACTGGTCCACTTTCGAAATTATTTACCAAACTGGTCCACTTTTGAAATTATTTACCAAACTGGTCCACGTTCGAAAATATTTACCCGACTGACCCATAACAGTTTTTTTTTTTTTTTTCTTTTTACCTAAAAATCGTTTATCCAAAGATCCAACACTTTATGATATTGAAATAAACTTTCTCTTGACTGAGATAAATTTTAAAAACAGTAGCAAATCTCATTTCAAACTCTTTTTAAAATATGTATTTCTATTTTTAAATAATTTCCCTTCTCATTCTAGATATAGATTTTGCATTTTTCTCAAAAAAACTTGATTTCTAGGAGTTTTATTCATGAAGACTAGTTTATGTCCACCATCAAACTAATTGAATTTTGGTAATAAAGATAAACATGTCTCTTAATCATCAAGGATAATTCTTTTATGAAGAATTATATTTTTACATAACAACATGCAATAGTAGACATATTTTGTAGTAATAATCTAATTCATCTTTCTTTCTTTCTTCATTTGACTCATCATGGTATCAAGCATAATTTTAGTATAACAATATTACACATGAATCGTACATTCAACACATACAAATTTCCTAAGCATATTAACATGATTCTTAGTATTAATTTATGTTGTCAAAATTCTTCTTTCTCCTTAATATGGTGACAATTGGTTACTTAATCACAACAAGATTTCTTCATTCATGGTAGACTATATTAACATGGATTTTGTTTACAAACATCATATCATGTTCAATCTACACTAGACATTTATAAATTTTAAGCATGCATTCTCTACATTAGAAAGTAAGAAATCACCCACTAACACAATGTTAATCTATTTGTCAACATAGCATGATTCACTATTAATCTCACCACAATCATAGTATAGTTATTCTATTTTATCAACTCAAAACTACTCATTCATTTTATTATTATTTTTTTATTTGCATGTACATTCTAAAAAAAATTTAGAAAGTAGGAGACACCCACCTTATTGAAGCTTGAACAAAAGGGAAAGATGAGACACTTCTTCTAGCTTCAAGACAAACTCCTAGCAATTTCTCCTTTCCAAGCAAGAGATCCTCCAAGCACAATAACTTTCTTACTCTCTTTCTTTTTCTTCCTTTCTTTCTTTTTCTTACACTTATTTTGATATTGATTTTGGTGCAAGAGAAATGTAGGAAATGGGACTCTATTTATAGGATTTTGGAAGGGTCTAAAGTGCAAAAATCTCACCCTAATAACTCTTCAAATTTATTTTACAACTCTCCACTTTCCTAACTTCTAAAACCTCCATCTCTTCATCTCCCCACTCTCCACTAACTCAACCTACCAACTCTTCTCCTCCCCTTGCCCAAAAAATGGTCCAAATACATTTGTGTATGCATGCACACATGCATAAACAAATATGAACACATTTCTATAACTCTAAATGTGTACTAATATGTGTAACTTGTCATGTATTAGTACATGTTTAACTAAAAATGTGATTTTAATAGTGGGCTTGCTACATGGGCTCATTACTAATTAATTTATTTAATTATCTAGTGGGCTTGCTACATGGGCTCATTACTAATTAATTTATTTAATTATCTAGTGGGCTCTTCTCCTAATGGACTACATTTTAGTTTATAGGTCCATGGATCAAAAGAAAGGCTAAATAAAACTAATGCATGCTAAAAATGGGAGTAGCAAAATGAGAATAAAAATTTGCACGTGCACCATACGTGCAGAAAAAATTGAAAAATGCATTTTAATCAAAACAAGGGGAAAATAAAATTTCGTTTTATAAAATAGATTTAAATACATAAAAATAAATAATTTAAACCTGTAGAAAATATTATACGTAGTGGTGGAAACACGTGCATCAAAACACGTAAAAAGCACGTAAATCCCAGGGATTGAAATATTATATTTTAGTTGACTGAAATCAATACGGAAAATGTATAAATAGTACGAATCCAAAATATGTAGTGAAATACATTACAAAATATACGTGCGTAACACCCAGGGGCAAAAATTGTAATTTTCAATTTTGCGGGGTGTTACAAATGTTGAGCCCAGAATGCCGAGCCTGGACAAGACTGTGAGATAGCCAGTAGGTGGCTAGGAGTCAGTACCGAGCGTCGAGCCCGGAGTGCCGAGCCTGGGCAAGACTGTGAGATAGCCAGTAGGTGGCTAGGAGTCAATGTCGAGCGCCGAGCCTGGAGTGCCGAACCTGGAGGGCCGAGCCAGGGCAAGACTGTGAGATAGCCAGTAGGTGGCTAAGCGTCAGTGCCGAGCGCCAAGCCCGGAGTGCCGAGCCTGGAGGGCCGAGCCAGGAGAGCTGAGTCTGGATAAGACTGTGAGATATCCAGTAGGTGGCTAGGAGTCAATACCGAGCGCTGAGCCCAGAGTGTCGAGCCTGGAGGGCCGAGCCTGGGCAAGACAGTGAGATAGCTAGTTGGTGGCTAGGAGTCAGTGCCGAGTGCCGGGGCCCAAAGTGTCGAGCCGGAAGGGCCGAGCCAGGAGAGCGCAGCCTGAGCAAGACTGAGATATCCAGTAGGTGGTTAGGAGTCAGTGTCGAGCGCTGAGCCCGGAATGCCGAGCCTGGAGGGCCGAGCCTGGACATGACTGTGAGATTGCCAGTAGGTGGCTAGGAGTCAGTACCAAGCACCGAGCCGGAAGTGCCGAGCCTGGAATGCCGAGCCTGGAGGGCCGAGCCAGGAGAGCAGAGCCTGGGCAAGACTATGAGATAGCAGTTGGTGGCTAGGAGTCAGTGCTGAGCGCCGAGCCCGGAGTGCCGAGACTGAAGGGCCGAACCTAGACAAGACTGTGAGATAGCCATTAGGTGGCTAGGAGTCAGTGCCGAGCGCTGAGCACGGAGTGCCGAGCCTGGAGGGTCGAGTCAGGAGAGTGGAGCCTGGGCAAGACTGTGAGGTAGCTAGTAGGTGGCTAGGAGTCAGTGCCGAGTGCTGAGCCTGGAATGCCGAGCTCGGAGGGCCGAGCTAAGAGAGCTGAGCCTGGGCAAAATTTAGATAGCCAGTAGGTGGCTAGGAGTCAGTGCCGAGCACCGAGCCTGGAGTGCCGAGCCCGAAATGCCGAGCCTGGGCAAGACTGTGAGATAGCCAATAGGTGGTCAGGAGTCAGTGCTGAGCCCTTTTACCTGTTGAGTCCCTTCACTTGTTGGAAAAGCAAGGGGACATTAATGTCCTGTTCAGTAGGAGCCCGCCTTGCCGAGAAAGCTCTGGACTGGCTCGAAATCACTACCGCGTGTCAAGCCTCAAGTTCAAAGAGAACTGAAGAGCGGCTCAAGATCTAATCCGAGCGTTGAGTCCCATGCTTGTTGGAAAATCCTAAGACTCAAAAAGGAACATCTGGGAGTGGCTCGGGAAGCCATCCGAACGTCGAGCCTCAAGATCCATGGAGAACTAAAGAGTGTCTCAGGATCCAATCCGAGCGTCGAGCCCCAAGCTTGTTGGAAAATCCTAAGACTCAAAAAGGAACATCTGGGAGTGGCTCAGGATGCCATCCGAGCATCGAGCCCTAAGTTCCAAAGAGAACTGAAGAGTGGCTCGGGATCCAATCCGAGCGTCGAGCCCCAAGCTTGTTGCAAAAGCCTAAGACACAAAAAGGAACATCTAGAAGTGGCTCGGAATGCCATCCGAGCGTCGAGCCCCAAGTTCCATGGAGAACTGAAGAGTGGCTCGGGATTCCGGGAATTGAGCCCAAAGCTTGTTGGAAAAGCCTAAGACTCAAAAAGGAACATCTGGGAGTGGCTCAGGATGCCATCCGAGCGTCGAGCCTCAAGTTCCAAGGAGAACTGAAGAGTGGCTCGGGATCCAATCCGAGCGTCGAGCCCCAAGCTTGTTGGAAAAGCCTAAAACTCAAAAAGGAACATCTGGGAGTGGCTCAGGATGCCATTCGAGCGTTGAGCCCCAAGTTCCAAAGAGAACTGAAGAGTGGCTCGGGATCCAATCCGAGCATTGAGCCCCAAGCTTGTTAGAAAAGCCTAACACTCAAAAAGGAACATCTGGGAGTGGCTCGGGATGCCATCTGAGCGTCGAGCCCCAAGTTCCAAGGAGAATTGAAGAGTGGCTCGAAATTCCGGGCGTCGAGCCTCAAGCTTGTTGGAAAAGCCTAAAACTAAAAAAGGAACATCTGGGAGTGGCTTGAGGTCATTGACCTTGCTCGAGGTCGATACCGAACCCCCACACTCTGAGAAAGGAAGCATGAGTGTCGCTAGAGGTCATCGCCGAGCATTGAGGACAGGGCTTGAGAAAGCCAAGACCTCGCTCGAGGTCGATGTCAAACCCCCACACTTTGAGAAAGGCAGCATGAGTGTAGCTTGAGGTCATCGTCAAGCATTGAGGACAGGGCTTGAGAAAGCCAAGACCTCGCTTGAGGTCGATGTTGAGCCCCCATATCTGTTCTCGGGTAGATAGCATGGGTGTAGCTTGAGATCATCACCGAGCATCAAGGACGCAGGGCTTGAAAAAGCCCAGGCCTTACTCGAGATCGATGTCGAGCCCCCACACCGGGGAGAAGCCATTATGAGCATAGCCAGAGAACATCGCCGAGCATTAAAATTGCATGTCTTGAAAAAGCTAAGGCCTTGCTTGAGGTTGATGCCGAGCCCTCACAATTTGTTCTCAGGTAGACGGTACTGGTGTAGCCGGAGAACATCGTCGAGCGTTAAGGTCGCGTGGCTTGAAAAAGTCAAGGCCTTGCACGAGGTCGATGCCGAGCCCCCACACCGGGGAGAAGCCGTTATGAGCGTAGCCGGAGAACATCACCGAACAATAAGGTCACATGGCTTGAAAAAGCCAAAGTCTTGCTCGAGGTTGATGCCGAGCTCCTACAATTTGTTCTCAGGTAGACGGTACGGGTGTAGCCGGAGAACATCGCCGAGCGTTAAGGTCGCGTGGCTTGAAAAAGCCAAGGCCATACTCGAGGTCGATGCCGAGCCCCCATACTATGGAGGAGCAGTTATGAGCGTAGCCGGAGAACATCGCCGAGCGTTAAGGTCGCATGGCTTGAAAAAGCCAAGGTCTTGCTCGAGGTCAATACCGAGCCCCTGCAATTCGTTCTCAGGTAGACAGTACGGGTGTAGCCGGAGAACATCGTTGAGCGTTAAGGTCGCGTGGCTTGAAAAAGCCAAGACCTTGCTCGAGGTCGATGCCGAGCTCCCACACCGGGGAGAAGCCGTTATGAGCGTAGTCGGAGAACATCGCCGAACGTTAAGGTCGCATGGCTTGAAAAAGCCAAGGCCTTGCTCGAGGTCGATGCTGAGCCCCCACAATTCGTTCTCAGGTAGACGGTACGGGTGTAGCCGGAGAACATCGCCGAGCGTTAAGGTCGTGTGGCTTGAAAAAGCCAAGGCCTTACTCGAGGTCGATGCCGAGCCCCCAAACCGGGGAGAAGCCGTTATGAGCGTAGCTGGAGAACATCGCCGAGCGTTAAGGTTGCATGGCTTGAAAAAGCCAAGACCTTGCTCGAGGTTGATGCCGAGCCCCCACAATTCGTTCTCAGGTAGGCGGTACGGGTGTAGCTAGAGAAGATCACTGAGCGTATAGGTAGCATGGCTTCAAAAAGCCGAGACCCTGCTCGAGGTCGGTGCTGAGCCCCCTCACCAAGAGTAGATTTTTGTGGCTCGCGGTGCCATCCGAGCGTCGAGCCCTAAGCGGAACTGGGGAGATTTTTGCGGCTCGCGGTGCCATCCGAGCATCGAGCCCTAAGCGGAATTGGGGAGATTTTTGCAACTCGCGGTACCATCCGAGTGCCGAGCCTTAAGTGGAATTGAGGATGTTTTTGTGGCTCGCGGTACCATCCAAGCGCCAAGCCCCCAAGCTTGGTGAAATCTAGGGCGTGGCTCGATGTCAATGCCGAGCGCCGAACCTGGACAACACTGAGGGAAAACCAATCGGGTGGCTTGGAGTCAATGCCAAGGGCTGAGCCCCGCACATTTGAGAGAAGTCTTCTATAATAAGAAGTTTGAACTGAGCGGCAAGGACTTGAGAGGCTGAGAAGTCTCTCGTATTGTACAGTCTGAGCTGAGCGGCAAGGACTTGAGAGGCTGAAAAGTCTCCCGTAGTGAGACGTCAGATGTATTTCTCGGCCCGATACAAGAGGTCGGGAAAGTCGATCGGGGGTCTCTTTGCCAGGGAAGCTTTGTGCTGAGGGTGTCGAACATTATGTCTGAAGGCGACCGAGGCGACCCCGACGTCAAGAGAGGATATAGCTCGGGCTTCGGTAGTGAATCTTCTAACCAAGTCCCGGAGGGACTCATTCTCCTTCTGCTTCAGGTCTAGGAGGGAAGCGTTGGGCTTCTCAACTTTTCGACTGGTTACAAAATGGACCAAGAAGTTTGTTTCGAGTTGGTGGAGTGAGAAGACCCAGCCGGGGATGAGCTTTGAGATCCATTCCCTAGCCGGACCGCGCAGGGTGGCAGGGAAAGCACGACATAGGAGAGGATCCACTGCGCTGTGAATCAGCATGAGGATTTGGAGCCCCTCCATGTGATCAGCAAGATCACCTTCGCCGTCGTAAGTCTCGAACTGAAGAGGCCGAAAATTCCTGGGAATATCTGTTTCCAAGATAGGAGTAGAGAAAGGCGGTCGAGTCGGCCTATGACCCTGAGCCGGGATCAGACCTTCCTCCTCGAGATGGGCAAGGCGGTTCTCCACTTCCTGCAAGCGTCAGAGGATGGCGTCTTCCTACTTTGGCGGGAGGGTCGAGCCGCAAGGTCCACTATCCCGGCACCCCGACCGGGTGTGAGAGTTATGGAATGCCTCGGTTCTGGGAGTCCCCAAGATGGCCTCTAGGATCTCATTCATAAAATTCTGGAATTCCAAGCGCATGATCGGGTCCTGCCCGGATGGGTCGCGTTGGTTTCGCGGCCTCCGGCCTACGGGGCTAAGTTCTGGCTCTCGTTCTCGGGATGGCTGTCTGGGACGGTTCAGGGCCGAGTTGGAAGCGGCCCCTCCCGTATCGTGGCTAGCTCACTGGCTGAGGACGACGTGGCGGAGGTCGGCCTCGACCTAGTGGGAAGCACCCGGTCGGGATCCGAGTCCGCCGTTTGCCCCAGGATGGTTGGACCCCTGGGCGTCAGCGTGACCAGGATGCGGAGAAGGGTCTGGACGATGTCCAGAGGTGGTGGCTCTTTTAGCCCTGGAAGCCATGCGAGAGCTCGGATTCAAGGTGATGATGTCCCTGGCCGGGACCGAACTGAGTTTAGTACCGAGGGGTTCCCACAGACGGCGCCAACCTGATGCGGTTTGTTTTGGGGGGATGGCTGCACCAGGTATGTGTTCTTCTATATTTGTATTTTTGCGAAAGCTTCGGTACGGATGGTACGCCCGACCCTCAGCCAAGGGGGCAGCTCGGGAGTAGAGGCGAGAGCGAGGTGGAGATCTGGAGGCGCAGATCCAGAGGTCTCGCGTACCTGCACTCGGCCTAGAAACACCGGGGTTGGTCCCGGTGGCAGGCCCTCTGACGATCTAGTCTGTCACTGAAGAAGAGTAACAGTAACTAGAGTTTGAGAGGGGAAAGATTGATTATTGATTACCTCTTGAAGGGGTAGAGGACCTGGTATTTATAGGCAAAGCCAATCGGGTCTGCACCTGTGTGGGGGCGGGTCTGGACCCGGTTGCCTGTGGGCCTGACATGGCGGAAGCCCAAGTGGTTTAGGGCTGACGTGGCAAGAGCCCTGGGTGGTTGAGGACTGATGTGATGGATCTGGATTGATCGGGGGGTAAGCACCTTTTGAGGGAATCCTGTGGTCCAGGAGGGTCCAAATGATCTGACCCATATCAGTTATATATATATATATATATATATATATATATATATATGAAGAATGTCAAATTGGTGAAGCTGATTATTGACATACTAGTACTAGTAAGAGCATCCACAGTCGTTTGCTATAAATGCCAATTTGTCATTTTTTAGCAAACGAATGGCTGCAACGGTTTCTCATTTTGCCATTTTATAGCAAAGTTGCTATTCTTGTTTCTCAAATATGAGAAACGAATATGAGAATTCTCAAATTATAAAGGACGGGGAATGATTCCCCGTCTCTCAGATTTTAATATATTTTATTATCAACGGACGGGGTATCTTATACCGTCTGGTAAATTTTATTATTTTTTTTATTTTAAAAAAAGGGTCAACGGGATATCATATCTGATATCCCGTCGTTCCCCTTTAATTTTTTTTAATTTTTTTTAAATGAACGGCCATGATTGGCCGATTAGGGAAAAAAAATCGAAATGGTGGGACGGGGAATGATTCCCCGGACGGTACATGATGTACCGTCCATGAAACATGGATGCTGAGTGAGTAGGTTTAGGTAGTTAATTAGGTTTAGGTAGTTGTATAATTAGGTTTAGTTATTATTATATTATTTATTTTATTTAATTAATATAGTTTAATAGTTAATAAGTAGTTAACTTTTTAAATTTATTTTTAAAAGTTGAGACAGTATATGATATACCGTCCCACTCAATTTTTGGCGAACAATATAGCGAATGACCACTGCAGTGATCGATCCTATTTGCTATTACTATTGCAGCCATTTTTGACCAAATGAGAAACACCACTGTGGATGTTCTATTGGTACAATTAGTATCAATCCGACATAACACTTGACCTCATAAACTTTTGGGTTTAAACACCGACACGAGTTCAATTAAGTTTCATCTGATTATTCTCTGAACTTTGTCGGTTTCCAATTATTTATCTTTTATTAAGTTAAGTACAGGTCGAATTTCCTGTACTTTGTCAGCTTCCAATTATGAGTTTTTTTTTTTTTTTTTTTTTTTTTTCGGCGCCTGCATAGGCCATTTTTTGAAAATATTTTTGTTTTTGAACCAGTTTTCCAACTATTTGCAATTTTGGATTACTTTGTGTCACGTCAGCAGCGGCCGCTATTTTCAATAGCGGCCTTTTCATTTTGAAGGTTGCTAATGGGAATAGCGACCTATGTTTTAATTTTGTTTAATTTTTTTTTTTTTTTGCCGTCGCTATTCCGACTAACGACTTTAGTTATATGAAGTCGCTAATGGGATTAGCGACCTTTAATGAGCTGTATTTGAACACTTAGCAAAATCTAGAGAGATTTTATTCTCTGAAAAATGACAATCAAATTATTTTAAAAATAAGATGGCTATTCGGAATAGAGGCCTCTATTGTACTAAGGCCGCTAATCCGAATAGAGGTCTTAGTTGTATGACTATTTTGCAAATTTTACAAAGAACAAGAAGATTGTGTTTCCTGTTGTAGGTCGCTATTCCCAATAACGACCTCAGTTTTACATTTTTAGGGAAAGATTTTTAGGAATCGCTAATTGTTTCAATACATTCATTCGAGGTCGCTAATCTCATTAGCGACCTCATATAACTAAGGTTGCTAGTGGGAATAGCGACGACAAATAAAAAGTTAAAATAGCGACCTTGAAAATGAAGATACCGCTATTAAAAATAGCGGCCGCTGCTGACGTCGCACGAGTTTGCCCACGAGCGCTAACAGTTTCGAAACTGATCCATAATTGTAAATATTTTCAAAAAGTGGCCTATCACGGCAAAACATTCTCCAATTATTTATTACTCATTTCTTTTGTGTCGTCTTCGGTTCGGTCCAAATAAGCAAAAGGTCCAACAAAATCTCTCACCCACCGAATCTTCTTTCTGCGGGCATACGCACCCGGTTCACTTCTACGCCCCACAGTTTTACTTTTATTTCTCCCCACGGTAAAAGACAGTACATTCTGAGTGCATAAAAGATTCTATAGATCCAGCTGAACGGGTCGGATTATATTGATCTGAATCCACTATAAAATCCAATTTTTTCTGAAGTAGAAATTAGATAATCAAATATTATAGAAAAGGCAAGAAAATTAGCAAATATTACATCTCTCTTTCTAGGTTTTTTTTTTTCATTGCTTATAGCATCTGTAGTCAGTTCCCCAAATACTCAAAATTTGAAAAATTTGGCAAAGAAGGAGCTGCAGTCGCTTCCTAAATTTTCACATTTTGGATTTGAGGAACAGTGTCCTTCTATAATTGAGAGCAGAAATAGGAATTGCCAAAATATAGCATTCGGAAGATAAAGTTTCGCCCGTACACAATTTTTACTGAGAAAATGATCGGACATTAAATGAAATTTCGTCCCTCAAAGCTTTTTTTTAAAGTATCGGACGGTAAATGATTTTTCATTCCAAATTTTTTTTATAAAAAAAAGTATCGGGAGATGAATAATTTGTCGTCCGAAAAAAATGGCTCGGACCGATTTCAAATACCGTCCAATGCCTTTTCTTCTCAATTTGCAAAATATTTTTTATAGAACTAGACCTATAACATTTATTATGGGTAAACTTAGGGATGTCATTCGGGTCGAACGGGCCGGGCCAGGCTGGACCCGCCCGGGTTGGATGTTGAATTGGGCGGGCTCGGGCCGGGGTTGGTGGCTTAACCGGGCCGGGTCGGGCCGGGTCGAAAAGTGAAAATGGCGACCCGCCCAACCCGTGAACCCTTTCGGGTCCAACCCGGGTCGGGTTGGGTCGGGTCGGATTGCGGGTTGGCCCGTTTAAATAGGGTTTTTTTAAACTTAAAATAATAATAATAATAATAATAATAATAATAATAATAATAATAATAATAATAATAATAATAATAATAAACATAAAAAATCGTAATAATAATAATAAGATTGAAAGAGTGAACTTGCTAAAAAATATTGAAATATTATTCATATGATTTTAAGTTATACAAGTTTCACAATTTCTAATAAAATAAAGAATTCAATTCACAAATTTATTTTATATACTAACATATTTCTTATATACAATTTCAATTTACTTCGATTTTTCTAATTTGAAATAACAAGCACAGATATAATACAATTTTTTTATCTATTTACAATTGTCTTCAAGTTGATGGCCTTCAATTTGTTGTTGTTGGTCTTGAATTCTTCATTTTGGTTGTTGTTGTTGTTCTTCTTCTTCTTCTTCTTCTTCTTCTTCTTCTTCTTCTTCTTCTTCCGGCGAGTTGCTCCCACTTGTGGACGTAGATAATGCTTTCCCTTGTGTCCTATCTTCAGCCTTCAGCCAGTTTTCTGTGCAAACGAGCATCTCTAACGTGTCGGACTTCAAGCGATTCCTGTAATCAGTTAGAACCCTGTCACTTGAAGAAAATGCACTTTTAGAAGCAACTATAGAGACATGAGGAGTTAGTAAATCTTTAACCATATATGACAGAATACTATAAGTGTGTTCATAGTCTTTCCACCATTGTAAGATATCGAGTGGAGAAGAAGAAGACTCAAAATCTTGTTGGTTATACCAATTTAATTCATTTGGTTGATTAGTCCTAGTTTTTTTGGATTGAATTTGTGCAAGTAAATTAAATGTTCTATCATCAAATTTACTCTTACCCATACCTTTGGAACTACCAGAAGAAGAACTAACTACAGAAGTTGTACTACTAGAAGCAAAAGATCGATCATAATAATCATACACGTTATTTAATGTAGATTCAAATTTAACTAAAAAAGAAGCGCAGTCAATTATTATTTCTATTTCTTCATTTTCCCCAAGTAATGAAAAAAACATTTCAATCAAACTCTTCGTACCTTCTAATTTAAAACGATGATCCATAATGGTAGCAACACAAATCAACATAGGAGGAGGATAAAAATACTTCAAAATTTTTTTGTATGCAGGTTTTACAATATCACCAACAAAAGTATCATTTAGCATTTCGTTAAATGTTTGCATCATACTAGCTATTGAAATAAAAATGCTACTAGAAGTAGATTCATATGTTTTTGAAAATTTTAAAGTTGCGGTTTTAAAAGGTTCTAAAAATTTCAACAAAGATTCGGCATAAAACCAATCGGTGGGAGTCATTTCAAAATTTGGCATATTTTTTGCTATACAAAAATCATTTACAATTGCTTTATAGTCGGTAACAACATGTGGTAAATCAAAAGTACAGTTCCATCGGTGTTTAACATCCTTTGGAAATCTTCTAAAGGGTACATTTGAAATCCTACACCAATTTTTTCATTCTTGAAATACGCTGGGACTTAATGGAATGAAATGTACACAATTTCTAATTTTAAGTATATATGGATCGGTTATTTTTAATGCATCTTGAACACGTAAATTTAAAATATGACATGCACATCTAATATGAAAAATATTGTCAGATGGAGGGTTTAATGCGGATTTTAAAGTAGTAATTGTTGTATTGTTGTTAGATGCATTATCAAAACTAATGCACATAATTTTATCTCGAATATGAAAATAATCACAAAACTTTAAAATACGGTTTGCTATTTCAGCGCCACTATGGGAATACGGCAATGCGACAAGTGATATGATTCTTTTTTGAAGAATCCAACCATTGTCGATTCAATGACAAGTTATTCTCATCGTTAGAATATTGTTGACACCCGTCCAACAATCCGAAGTTAAACTAACTCTACAAGTTAAACTCCATAAAATTGCAATCAAAGCGTCCTTCATTTTATTGTACACTTTAAAACAACCCGATTTGCAAGTATTTCTCGGGATTCTTCTAAAATGAGGATTTAAGGCCGTTTGATTAAAATTTTCCAAGTCCCTACTCTCGGGATAGGAAAAATGGTAACTCTTCCTTTATTACTAATTGGGCCATTTCCCGACGAACAAGATCGGGATCATAAGGGTGGCTATCAACTAGACCGGTCCTAGGGTTGATTTTTTTTGGCCAGGCAGGTCAACAAGAATGTCTTTATGGTTATTTTGGATGTGTCTACTAATTATACCGGTGCCATCACCTCTCTTAAATTTGTATGCCTTAGAACATATTTTACAAACTTTCAAGCCTATACCCGGAGTTTTTCCGTCCGGGATATAATCGTAAAACTTATGTCAATCACTACTTTCCCTCGACTTTTTCTACCACTACGGGGTTGTGTTGTTTCAGTTTGTTGTTGTTGTTGTTGTTGTTCTTCTTCTAATTGTATGTCTCCTACAACCTCATCGTGTATACCCCATTGTTGGGTAGGAGGATCATGGTACTCTTTGGCGGGCTCACTAATTGGGACAATTGGTGGCCTACGGGAAGTGCCAGTGGAATTTTGCCCACTTTGGCTACGACCGCTA
This sequence comes from Hemerocallis citrina, assembly GCA_017893485.1. Lineage (NCBI taxonomy): Eukaryota > Viridiplantae > Streptophyta > Magnoliopsida > Asparagales > Asphodelaceae > Hemerocallis > Hemerocallis citrina. The sequence continues at coordinate 497,939 of JACEHZ010000703.1, forward strand.
CCGCGTGATCTGGACATAATGTAGTAATGTATGTAAAAAAAACTACACAATGTAGGAGCGATAAGTTATAAAAAAAATATAGAAAATAAGAGGATTGAGATAGAGAAGATAAAAACCAACAAACGATTAAGATACGAAAAATTATAACCACAACAAAAATAAAATAAGAAGAAGAGATATATAAAATTTTGATACCGTTCACCGTGGATACGCATATATAAAAAAATCCGTGAAAATAAGAATAGAAGTAGAAGTAGAATTCCTCAAATCCGGAATTGAAGAGTTGGGGAGAGCTTGTAGAAGAGTTGAAGACTTGATCACTTGGAGTTGGACGAGAGTTTAAGAGTTAAAGACGTTGTTGAATTTTGATTTCGATACGATCGGAATTTGATCGTGTATATGCCTTGAACATTTGTTTATTCAATACTTCAATTGTTCACAAATTGCTTAGAAATGAGTAATAATAGCAGAGAGAGTAAGAGAGTAAGGTGTGATTTTGTTTATGGGATTTTTTTTTTTGGGGGGGGGTATTTATAGGCTAAAAATAAATTTTTTTAAAAAAAAAACCGGCTTTAAGAGCCGTTGCTGCTTTCTGGTGAACAGTGCCCAACGGCACGCTGACCAGCGGGTCAACGATCGGCCCATAGCGAGTCGAACGTTTGGGTCAAACGGTTCGCAACCTGCGGGTCGACCCGCAGGTTGGCGGGCGGGTTGGGTTGATTTTAACGGGTTTGCGGGCCAGGTTCGGCGGGTCCGATTCGATATTTTGGCGACCCGGATCAACCCGTTACTGTTCACGGGTTCGACCCGAACCCGAACTGCCGTTTCGCGGGCCGGGTTATACGGGCAGGTCACGGGCGGGTCGGCGATTGACCCGGCCCACTTGCCATCCCTAGGTAAACTTTAGGATTTAATTAATATTTAATTATAGATTAAGATGTAATTAAGATTAATTTAAGATTTAATTACGATTCTTAACTATAAAAAAATTTCGGACGAGATTTCATCTCCCGTTCATGCATTTTTTTAAAATTTAAAATTCAAACGGAAAATCATCTCCAGTCCGTGCAAATTTTGTAAAAAAAAACTCAAATTTTGAGTTCAAACGACTGTAGCTTTAACTCAAATTTCATATTTCTAAATACCAAATTTGAAAATTTTGAATCTCAACGGCTACGATGCTCTTAAGCCACCTACAATACGGACCCCCTATCCTAAAAATAGAATTAAACACAAGATTATAAAAGATGTCGATGTAATCTTATTGGTAATGTTTACATTTATTCAATTTTATTCAATAAATTAACTAGAATTTAACATAAAGAACCTGCATATGTGCTTTTTGGAGTAAAATTTTTATATTTTTGGTGGAGTTTATGGATATAGAGATTTCTGTAAGTGGCCTAGAGCATATGTAGTTCGTTCCGACTCAAATTTTGGGTATTTGGCGTATAGGAATAGAAAAATTGGGTTCGAGCTCCCAAATTTTGGATTTTAATTTTAAAAAATGAACGAACGAGGAATGATTTTCCGGCTATTAATTTTTATTTACTTTTTAAATTAAAAAACAACGGACAGGGAATCATTTCCCGTCCGTTGTATTTTTAAAAAATTAAAAATTTTAAATCCTAATTAATTCCTAAATTACTGTTAAATTAATCATAATTATTTTTTATTAAAGCTTAAATGAATCTCAATTTTTAATTAATTCCAATTAAAATCTAATTTTTATCCATCGAAATAATTATACGATGTATTCTATAGAATTTTTTTCAAACAAAAAAAAAAAGAAATGGCTCGGACGGGGCTTCCGCTCTCGTCCCTGCTCATTTTACTTTGTTTTTAAAAAAAAATTGAACGGACCGAAAATCATTTACCGCCCATCGATTTTTTATTTTTTTTAAAAAAAGAAATAGCCATGGACGAGAAATGATTTTCCGCCCGATCAATTTTTTTAAGAAAATCTAATCGAACGGGAAATGGTTTCCCATCCGACAGATTAAAAAAAAAAATAGAAGAGTCGAAAGATCATTTTTCATCCGATTTTTTTTTTCTTCAATGGACGAAATATGATATTTCGTTAGCTATATTTTAGCAATTGCCATTTATTCTTTCAAATATAGCCGACCACTGTAATTCCCAAACTCAAATTTTGAGTATTTGGCCAACGACTGTAACGTTTTTTTCTTTCAAATTTTGCAAAATTAGGATAAAAAGCCAACGACTACAAATGATCTTATTTAGAATTGTCAAAATTATTGGTGGCCTCTGTGAAAATAACCCTTGTTTATTAAATCAACTTATATGTTTATCGGATCTTAATACGAATATCCGTTAACCCGAACCCCTCCACCGGATTCGCCGCCAACGTTGCCAAACCAGCGCTCCTTTTAAAGCACATGTAAGTCTCACACTTTTGACTTGTCCCCTTCTTCTTCTTCGTTTTCACTCTATTTTTCAAAGCTCTCAATTTTTAGGGTTTCATTTTCATCAAAATTCGAGCTCGAAAATGTCGAACATCGACATCGAAGGGATCCTCAAGTCGCTCCCGAGCGACGGCCGGGTTCCGAAGACGAAGATCGTGTGCACTCTCGGCCCTGCGTCGAGATCCGTGCCGATGATCGAGAAGCTTCTGAGAGCCGGGATGAACATCGCAAGGTTCAATTTCTCGCATGGCTCGCACGAGTATCATCAAGAGACGCTCGACAATCTGTGGATTGCGATGCAGAATACTCAGATCCTTTGCGCCGTCATGCTCGATACCAAGGTATAAAAAAATGATTTTGATGTGGTTTCAGTGATTGGTTTGGGATCTTGAGTTTGTTGGGTTGGGGTTAAGTAAGTTAGTAAAGTTAGACGTGATTAGTGTGTGTTAGTTTATTGTTTATGATTGTGATTGTATTTAATTAGTTTTTCGGCATATAGTTGCTACTTGCCACATGCTTTGTTGCCACATGTTTGAATGTCTTTTAGTATATATGTTGAAAATTTGAATGTGTCTTGTGTTGCTTTATGATAGTGAAGATGTTTTATTATGGGTCACTCTTCGGCTTTGTTTGGTATTGCTGTGAATGGAAAGCCTAAAAAATGCTCTTATCAAAAGTGCTGTAAGAAAACATATGTTTAACTTGAAAATTTTCTAAAGTATAAGCACTTTCTTGAAAAAGCTAAAAGTACCACTTTAGGTGTGCTGGGAAAAAAGAGAGCCCAAAAATAGCTGTTTTGGAAAAGTAATTCGGACCAAACCCACTTTTAATTAAGTTTTCCAAACAGATTTTGAGTCTAAGGGTCTGATTGGTTGGAAGTAACCAATTTATGTAATTCTGACATTAGAATATTCTAAGGTTTATAATTCTCACATTCATATGTTTGGTTGCAAGTAAAATCTATTCACAAAGTTAAAATTTTCTCATGTTTGGATTGGAGTAATATTTTGAGGAAAAATGTTTTACTTATCCTTACTTTCCTATGCATGGTTGTAAAATATTGAGAATCTGTCCCAAACTACTAGCATTTGTGTGTGGGGCCCACGATTTTTATTAAAATAATCTCAAATGTCATGTTTCCTTCTTAAATCCTCTTTTAATGAGAGGAATTTGGTTTTACCAAATTTATGACGTGGCAGTGATGTTCCACACAATTTTACCTCCGCTTATTTAGTGCAACCAAACAAAAGAAAAGTAAGTAGCATTGGTAATTATGACACAAATGCTGATGTGATGATCACTTTTATCTAAAATTTATTACTTTTCTTGCAATCAAACAACCCCTAAAAGTGCATTTAGCACCAAAAGCACACTCCAAAAGGAATGCTAGGCTCTGTTACAAAAAAGTTCTTGCTAAAAAGTGCTTACCCCAACTTCAAAATTTTGTTAGTATGTAAAACACTCTTGAAAAAGCTAAAAGCAACTCTTGAGGTGTGGTGAGAAAGGGTTAGAAAATGCGGTTTTGGAGAGGCACTTTTGGCTACACACACTTTTAATTAAGTTTACCAAACACCCATATCAAGTATGAAAAATGCTTTTGCGCCTCGATGCACTTTCCAAAAGCAATGCCAAACGGATCTTTAGTAGAGCATGATGGATATTGTTTGGGCGTAAATTAGAGTTTTGTGGGATTTTTTTGTGTGTGCATATTTTGGAGTTTCCCTATGATCTTCTCCTTTTTTTCTATTTACAGGTCCTTTAAAGAATGTTATTGTAGTTAGCAGTTCTTGCGTATTTGTACCAAGGTGTCTTTTACTAACTTTTGTGCCAGCTAACTTATTTGTCCAGTACTTCGTCCATAGTTTCCTTGCTATTTGTTTGCATCTGATTTCCATGGTTCATGTTAGCAGATTGTATAACGCCTGTCAGATTCTTATTGTCAGCTTCTTATAGTGGAGCTTAAAACTCTTATCAGATTTTTTGTAGTCATTGCTTTAGCTGATCTCATCCAAGAGGGGTTCAAGTCAGCCTATTGTATAAGGCTTGTCAAATTCTTATTGTCAGAATCTTAGAAGAGAAAAACTTGTCAGAGCCTTTGTAGTGTTCGCCATAGCTGACCCCTACAGTGTGACAAAGCTTTGACATTGTTATGACATGCATTTGTGATGATCTCTCTAGAAATAGATAAATGACATCTTGTGTCTCAGAAGAAACTGACAGATGCCTAAGGTATTGAATAAGAGCCTGGAAGATTTTCTTATACAATTGCTACCTTATGTATGTTTTTATCATCTGGATGTCGGTTTTGGTGATTTATAAGATAGGATGCTGCGTGTTTTTTTTATTTGTCTTAATGAGAGATTACCTATTTGAGATTGTGTTCATTATGTATGGGAGTATATAAGATCATGTCGGGTTGGACAGGCTGATCGTGCAGTCGTTGCCCTTGCTGCAATACTGTTTAAACAGAAGAGTCCATCTTTACCATGCAGTGATGTCCGACTTATGCGATATAGGATGATTAAAGTTAAGTGGCAAATACTGGACTTATATATTTTACTGGCTTATTTTAATTAGCACAACTAGATATAGACATTAGGAAATTGAATAGGAGTCTTTTATGTCTCTTTGGCATACAAACAGGAATTGTATTACTCGTGCAATATACTTAAATTTTATACATTGAGATACTTCTCAGATAGATATTATATTAGTGCTAAATGGACCTCGACAAAACCTCTTCATATTTATTGTTGTTGTGTAAATCCTTCCATTTAGGTGTTTCTTTAGCATGGGTGCTGGAAATTACAGCAGGAAGAACACCGTCTGGTTAAAACCTGAAAGATTCTCCTTAGCCCCTTAGTTGTATCTAGAAGATCACTTATCTGAGTTTCAAGTTATCACCTAGTGAAGGCTCGCATAATGCGATGTATTTTCTGCCCATTTTGTAGAGATAAGCGTGGGTTGCATTAGGTAGCTAAGTCAGTTATATGAAATGGAATTCTTCCAGGATACCTATGTGGGCATTGCTTAGAGCATCCACACCAATACACTAGCCATTTAGGTTGCCATTTTCATTTTTGGCGTTCTAAAGGACAATTTTAACAAAAAAATGACAATAGAGTCTGCACCAATGGTTGCCATTTGGGTTGCCAAATATATATAATAGTGTATAGTAGTGTGTATATATATATATATAAATATTTGTGTATTGGTGCGGATGTGACATGACATTGCCATTTGGTTTGCCAAATTTGACAAAAAAATGGCCATTGCCAAGTTTGGAAACCCAAATGATAGGTTGGTGTGGAGGGTTTTTGCCATTTGGGTTGCCAAATATGAAAATGATAATTTGAATGAGAGGTTGGTGTGGATGCTTTTAGATGGGATTTACTGTTGTAGTTGACGATGCTTCACTAAATTATCTTATAAATGCTTGGCTGATGAGAATGTAAATGAGCATTTACAAGTTTTCTTGTTAATCTTGGGATGAATCACAAATACCAATACACGTTTATTATATCGATCTGAATTCAAAGCGGATACATGATGCAAACTGGATATTGAATATGATTTTCTTACATTGAATAAGAAAAATTATATGAAATTTCATTAGCTATGCTTATGATGTTACATATACTACTGATAGATATGTTTTAGTTTATTTAGAAGGACTGTCTTCTGGTTCTGAATGTAATATGTCCCAGAATAAGCATTCAAATATTATGGATAATATTAAAAATTTTTTATACATATGGTTTATTATGTTGTTATTAGGGCTGCAAATGAACCGAGTTACTCGTTAACTACTCGGCTCGAGCTCGGTCAAAGCTCGGCTCGAGATGAGTTCGAGCTTGTAAATCAAGCTCGATGGCTTAACGAGCCGAGTTCGAGCTTGGGCTTGCTGTGATTGTTAGGCTAAGCTCGCGAGCTACTCGGCTTGAGCTCGGTCAAAGCTCTGCTCGAGCCGAGTTTGAGTTTGAAAACTGAGCTCATTTGCTTAACGAGCCGAGCTTGACCCTCAAGATACTTGGCTCGGCTCGGCTCGTTTGCAACCCTAGTTGTTATATAATAAAATTGACTCTGAACAAGATTGTACATATATTTTATTTCTAATTATATTTATACTTACATTTCTATTAGCTTCACTTTTATACTGGTAGAAAAGCTGACTGCATAAGTTGCAGTAGTGGGGAAATGTACCTCAACTTAAGGCTAAATTTGAAAAAACCCTTTGAACTATCCCCTTTATGCAGAAAACCTCACTCAACTTTTTTTTGCGCAGAAAACCCTACTCAAGTATAGTTGCAAAAAACCCACTCCGACGGTTTGAGCTTTCTGCTAAAGTTGAGTGAGTTTTTTTTAACAATAATAAGAAAGATGTATGATGTTTCCTGAACCAACTTGCAAAGATGAATGAGGTTATCTAATACAAGTAGAAAAGTTAGATGTGGTTTTTTGAAAATATACTTCAGTGGAGTTTTTTGCTACTATACTTGAGTACGGTTTTCTGCGCAAAAAAAAATTCAGTGAGGTTTTCTGCATAAAAGGGATAGTTCAAGGGGTTTTTTTCCTTCAAATTTAGCCCTCAACTTAAAGTCAAAATCATCTCCAACCTATATATATATATATAAGGAAGTCTTCCATTGTGCACCACTTATGGTGCACACAACGTGTGCACTCGGCCTTTCCATCTTCGTATCGACGATCCGAACCGTTCACATTGATCTGCACATCTAAGTTAGTCTAAATATATAAAATCAAATCATTTGAAAATTATTTGCCCATCCATTGAAGTGTTACAAAATTGTATGGCTGAAAATCATTGTTTTTTATAGTCACATGATGGATGGGTAAATGAATTTCAAATGATTTGATTTTACATATTTAGACACACACACACACATATATATATATATATATATATATATATATATATATATATATATATATATTTATATGAGATGGTAAGATGGGTGAGATGAAAATATTTTTTTGAGAGAGGAGCAATTTGAGTCATCCGAATCTCGATCACACCGTTCACATCACTATGCATGTCATCTAGATGGTGTACAAAATTTAAAGCAATTTGGAGACCTTTAGCCTATGCATCGAAACGTTCAACACATCATGAAGATGGTACGAAATACATATATATGCATTTATTTGAACGTCTTGATGCATAGGCTATAGGTCTTTGAATTGCTTGAAATTTGGCACACATCATCCTTGATGATATGTAGAGTGATGTGAACGGTGTGATCGAGATTTAGATGACTCAAATCGCTTATCTCTTCAAAAACATTTTCATCTCACCATCTCATAATTGCATGACTCTATATATATATCCACCCCTTTCCAAGCTTTTGATAACATACTCTAGAACTTAACCCACTGGGTTTACTATAACTCAGTCGTTTATCTGCATCTCAACGCGTACAGGATGATGAACCATATTGGATCGCTAACTCAGTTTTATAAGAGATAACATGCACGCATAATACATTGCAGAATTGCAAAGTGAGCATAGCTCAGTGGCGAGAAATCTTCCTTGCCAAGTAAGTCCCTATATGCAAGGACAAGGGGATTTTACGACAAAAATATTGATGATGCAGAATACAGGTAGGTGGCTGGCAACCCTACACACACATGAACCAAAAAGGGGCAGAATCTAATAGAATTAGTGAAATGCCTTTCTGATATGTTCTTCCAGTAAACTATTGAGTGAATAGGTTCAGTAAAGTGAGGTATCCTGTTTGTGAAGAATAGTGTTCTTGGCTTGACAAGGTGATCAGTCATTTCTGAAAGCTACCTTGTTTAACCAGAACTCAGCTAGATTATCTTGAAGTTTACCTCACCCCCTTCCCCTGCCTGGTCTACTGGCACCTTCCTATCCTCTCACGCACTCCCACATACCATTCATCAGCTACCAAAACCAAGGGGAGTGCAGGTAAGTTCTAGTCTCTGGATTCAGCTTTTTTATGTATTGTACTGAAAGCCTGTTCAATACTTAACCTGAAGCAGCCGTGCAGCCTGACAAGTGCTGCTGGTTGTTGATATCTCCGACTATTTAGCCCAATCGAGAAATTCTTCATTTGTTTGCCGAAACTTCTGTCATTGTTCTTCGTTCACTATGATATAGAGCACATTGATGTATTTTCTCCTTGGGCATCTTAAGATAGGAGGTCAAGATTCAAGAATATTGCTCTTATGTTGGCCACCATTAACTGAGACTTCCAAGGGGGTTTGAATAACACTATTGGTTGGAGTCTTTTAAGATAATATAGATCAATTTTATGATTATGCTATTTTTTTGGTGTTTTGTCTTTGTTGTTAAAGAAATGACATCAGTTGTCTTCTGAATGAATTCAGTTAAAGGACAGTAAGGGTAATTCTCATTGTTATTTGGTAACGTAGAAAAAGGATACATTTCTATCTAAAGCAGTCTAATTTAATGGAATATGGGGCTAAAATATTTCAGAACCATTTGCTTAACGTTGGAGGGGCCATTCAATTGCACTTTTTGATTTATTGTTGCAACTCTGCAATGTTTTGAGACTTATTCTCTTTTTATCACAGGGACCTGAAATCCGCACAGGTTTTCTCAAGGACGGCAAACCTGTCCAGCTGAAGGAGGGTCAGGAAATCACGATAAGTACAGATTACGACCTCAAGGGCGATGGACAAACTATCACTATGAGTTACAAGAAACTTCCGGTCGACTTGAAACCTGGAAATGTCATCCTTTGTGCAGATGGGACCATAAGTCTATCTGTCCTATCATGCGACCCAGCTGCTGGTACTGTGAGATGTCGTTGCCAGAACACTGCTATGTTGGGCGAGAGGAAAAATGTCAATCTGCCAGGTGTTGTCGTTGACCTTCCAACCCTCACTGAGAAGGATAAGGAAGACATCTTAGGATGGGGTGTTCCTAACAATATTGATATCATTGCACTGTCATTTGTGCGAAAGGGTTCTGATCTTGTTAATGTCCGTCAGGTTCTGGGGCCTTACGCTAAGCGCATAAAGTTGATGTCAAAGGTTTGTTTTATATCATCATAATATATTTCTCTTAATAGGCAGACTAATTGTTAGTTCTAAATGTATTTTATTTTTTTAACCCAAAGAAATAAGAAAAGAATTTAATAAGCATAGAAAGATGCAAGGGGATCAAAATTATGTTGTTTTGTTAGCTTGTCCTTAATTCACCCAGCCAAAGCTTTCTATGCTGAGAAATTTTCTTTTTTGTGCATATCCATAAAAAGAAGTGTATAGTTGTACATAATTTTAACTACTGCTTTAAGTTTAATAATTCTTGGATATATTATGTGTATAATACACACAATTGCCATGTTAGATTAATGCAATATGAAATGTATTTAAGTAGCTCCTGTTTTTCTAGTTGGAACACTAAAATGATTTAAAGGTTTTCATCTAAGCCTCTATTTGCATATAAAGCCTTATATACTAGATATTTTATGGGCAGAAATGCACGTCTATATTACATCCTGTTGCATGTAAAGTTTCTAAATTAAATAGCGATTAATCCATATGTAATACAAATATTTGTTGCGTACTTACAATATGTGATTTGCACTAGTTAATTTTTCCTTCCAATGTTCGATGATAATTTCAGTCATAAAATATCTCTTGCATATGTACTCCTGACAATGTTACACTTGTGCTAGTTCAATTTTACTCCAATGTTTAACTATAATCAATCATTGGTTTCATACATAAAGCTTATGTTACTCCAATGCATATCTTGAAAAATCTGTTTCTTTATTATTTCTATATCTCTGCATCAAGACCCTGAATTTATTTGCAAGTCTTTCACGCCTGTTTGATTGGTGACTGTTCAGGTTGAAAACCAGGAGGGTGTTATAAACTTTGATGAAATCCTAAAGGAAACTGATGCATTCATGGTTGCCCGAGGAGATCTCGGCATGGAGATCCCTGTCGAGAAGATCTTCCTCGCTCAGAAGATGATGATCTACAAATGCAATCTTGCTGGCAAGCCTGTTGTAACTGCCACCCAAATGCTCGAGTCTATGATCAAGTCCCCTCGTCCCACACGTGCCGAAGCCACTGATGTTGCCAATGCCGTCCTCGATGGCACAGACTGTGTCATGCTCAGTGGTGAGAGCGCTGCTGGAGCCTACCCCGAGATTGCTGTCAAGGTCATGGCCAAGATCTGCATCGAAGCCGAGTCCTCCCTTGACTACAGCGCCATATTCAAGGAGATGATTCGGTGTGCCCCTCTCCCCATGAGCCCTCTGGAGAGCCTTGCATCCACAGCTGTCCGTACTGCCAACAAGGCGAAGGCATCATTGATCATTGTGCTGACACGTGGTGGCACAAGTGCGAAGCTCGTAGCCAAGTACCGCCCACCTGTTCCAATTCTGTCAGTAATTGTGCCTGTATTGACCACAGACTCATTTGATTGGATGGTCAGTGACGAGACACCAGCAAGGCATAGCTTGATGTACAGGGGACTGATTCCCTTGTTGGCGGAGGGATCAGCAAAGGCAACGGATGCCGAGTCGACGGAGGTGATACTGGATGCTGCGCTCAAGATGGCGGTGGGGAAGACGCTGTGTAAGCCTGGTGATTCTGTTGTCGTTCTTCACCGTATTGGGATCGCTTCAGTTATCAAGATTTGCATCGTGAAGTGATTTAATTGGTTCAGCCTATAGTGAGATGAGTAGTGACTCTCGTTTTGGAAGTTACTTGTGCTATTTTAGGTGGGTGCTTTATGAATCTCAGGTAGCAGCAGTTTGTGAGGGAGCTGGGCGTTTAATACATAAAAGAGCTGGAAAGTGGAGAGAGGACTCCATTTTTAAGTAACTATTTTTCTCTGTTGATCTGTAAAATTAACAGCGACTAGTTCACCAGAGTAGTAAGTTTTTTAGCTGGGCTAGCTGAACACAAATTTGTCATCCTTGCTTTCTAATGCTGAATTCTGAAAAATTATGCGGCTACAGCATTGGAAATGGTGCCCATGTTTCCTTATGTTTTCTTTTATGCAAATTAGTATAACCAATGAGATAATAATAAACCTATTTTGAAAAATTCATCTAATAACCTCTATACAATACTGCACAATACTGCACGGTTTTGTTAGGTTTAATTAAAGTATATGAACGGTTTTGTTAGGTTTAATTAAAGTATATGATTATAGTTAAATTTGTGTGACTTTTTTGTTTTTTTATTAAAAAAAGGAAAAAAAACGCCGGGGGGGGGGGGGGGGGGGGAATTCGTTGACTAAAGTGGTCTTGACTAAAGTGGTCTTAGCATAATATGAACTAGTATAACCCTCTGCAATATATTGCACACAATTTTTAAAAGTGAGCGAATAACAAAATGATTTTAAAAAAAAATCTCTAATAACATCTATATTAATATTGTACGTTTTTAAGATTTGATTAAGAGATATGATTGCACTTCAAAATTTTGAATCGAGAAAGAGTGGGAAATTACTTCCTACATTTGCACTCACTTTTTTGTTTTAAAAAGAAAAAAATAGAAAAATATTTGGACCAAAAATGGTTTAGCATAATATACTGTATAGACTAGTATAACAATGTGCAATATATTGCACATAATTTTATATATAAAAAAAAATAACAAGACTATTTTTGAGAGAATAAATTCTCTAATTACATTTATACAACATTGCATGCTTTTTAATGTTTGATTAAAGGATATGAATGCACTTCAAAATTTGGATGAAAAAAGAGTGGACAGTTGGCTCCTACATTTGCTCTCCTTTTTTCATTTTAAAAAGAAAAATTAAAAAAATCCTTATACCAAAAGTGACTTAGCATAATATATTGTATATATTTTTCGTACTGACCCACTTTTGAAAATAATTACCAAATTGACTCACTTTGGACCACTTTTGGATACAACATAAAACGCTATCGACAATAACGACATATGTTATTTTAATGCCGTTGTTGACAACAGTGACACCTGTAATTTTTTTTCTTCTCCCCAGATGCCACTATTGAAAGTAATGGCATAGATACATTTCTCATTCAATTAAGAGCTTTCTGACTTGAGAAAAAATTGTAAGTGTAGAAATATCTTATTACTGATGTTGCTATCTCCAATAACGATAATTTTAAGCAGATGCCGCTATTGAAAATAACTGCACCAGTCATGAATTGAGAAGGACTTGACAAGGAATGTTGACATTTGTTCCCTTCCCTTGAGATTGCAATAGCAGAACCAGTAACAGAGCCTTCCATGAAAAATGCAAGTAAGCTCAAAGGGTTTCTCTTTCTAGAAATTCCAGCGAGAGGCTCCAAAAAAACTCCAAAAGAAAGGAGAGAAGCTCAAAAAAAAACTCCAAAAGAAAGGAGAGAAGCTCAAAAAAAAACTCCAAAAGAAAGGAGAGAAGGAAAACGGAGCCCGAACGGGGAGGGGGGGGGGGACTCCCCCATCCTCTTCAGCCTCCTTCACCCCCCCCCCCAACACCACCATCCCGAGTGCGTTGTGGGGTGGTGCGGTCGTCGATTTGGCCATAGTGGCGATCGAGTTGATCGAATAGGTGCAGTATGCAGTTGACAGCGCGACAGAGATGGTTGGCCTCAAGAGGACTAGGCTGACGGTGAGAGCGGCGCTGTCAGTAGAGGATAAGACTGGTGGTGGAGGTGAACGCGGTCGTTGATGAGTCATCACGTCGTTTGGATCTTGCAAGGGCTGCAGATGGGGGTTCGAGGAGGATCGGAGTCGGAGGGGATCCTACTAGGGGTTTGAATCGTTGGGGTGGAGTGCATCGAGTCTCTACTTAAGGCTCATCGGAGTGGTGTTGTGGTCGTGGATCGCCGGAGGTTTGGTTTTTTTTTTCTCGCCGAGATTCAATTAGGGTTTGGCTTGATGGGGAATAGATTTGGACTTGGCTCGACGGAGAGCGCAGAGAGCGCCGCCATGTTGAGGAGGTTCGTCTCGATGTTGCCAATATGGGGATCACCGGAGCTGGCGGCGAGGATGACGAAGGAGATGTGTTTGTAGGTGGTTGCCATCTGTTGATGATGATGTGTGGCCGGATTGGAATGGCGGACGTGCATGACAGGAGCAACGGTAGGAGGGGTAGTGAGTCGAAGAGCGACGGTGGCCGGGGAGTCGGTTGGAGGGGAGAAGAGGAGCTGGGGTGGAAATTTCAAAATCAGATTTGATTTTTGATTTTCAAATTTGAAATTTGAATTTCTTTTTCAAGAAATTTTGAAATTGGGTTTCGAAGTGGGAGTGTGGAGGGGAAATTTTCTTCGAATTTTGAAATTCAAATACTAGGTGGGGAGTGTGAGGAGTTTATTCTTTTGTAATTTGAATTTCAAACTAGATTTGGTTTGAAATGCAATTATATCTATATATTATGCTAATAGGAGAGATAATGTACCCCTCTCTCGATTCTCCATTTTGAAATAGAGACAGGAGAGCAAAAGTAGGAATTCACACATACCTTAACACGTGTACATAGCCAGTCACCACCTCTGCTCAATTTTTGACTGTCCGACCGTCCAGATGCGCGAAGACGTGCGTAATCGAGGCTCCCGATCGCGCCACGTCGCCACCCAATCACGCATGTCCAATTGACTCAGCGGGCGAGCCCATCATGTGATCAACGTTCCAGGTCTCTCCACGTCACCACATCATCTTGACACCTTAATCTACTCTGCAGGCGAGCACAAGCTCGATTGGTGATCCGGATCGCTCCAAAAACCGCGCCAGTTTGATAAATCAATAAAAAATCACAGAAAATAATTTAAAATTAGAAAAAATAAATTAATATTCCAAAAATTATTATTAAATACGGAAATTTAATTAGAAATTCTGGAAAAACATTAAAATTTTGAAATTTATACAATATATTATGCTAAACCACTTTTATCTATGATTTTTCTCATATTTTTCTTTTTAAAATAAAAAAAAAGAGTTTAAATGTAGGAGATAACTCCCCACTCTTACTCCATCCAAATTGAAATTGGAATCTTCATTATTATATAGATGTTATTGGATGAATTTTTCAAAAAATGTTTTATTATTTTATTATTTTTAAAAAAAAGTATGTGCCGTATTGCATGAGTTATACTACATATTATATTATATTATATAAGTTTGTGCAATATTGCATAAGGGTAAAAGTAGGGATTTCTATTTAACTAATACGTGTGCTATGCACGATTTTATTAAAAAAACAAAAACAAAAATCGCAATCCCTCAAACACAGTCTCTTCTCCTATCACTTTCCCAATCTCACCCCGCTCGCGGCCCCCACTGCCCAACCCCCACTCCCCCTAACTCCCTCCCCTCAGCAGCTTTAGTAATATTCAATTGTATAACACTATAGTTTTGTAGTGATTCTCTAAACCATCCACTTATGTAAGGATGATAATGAATATTTAAGTTACTATAGTATGAATGATATTCATAAGTTTCTTCCAATTTTCTCATATTTATAGGAGTTCTATATAATTTTACGAGCACCTCAAAACTATTTTAGGCTATGCAATTTGTACATGGTAACACTAGTTTACAATTAAGGAGATGATAGGTGGGGGATAGGCGGTGAGGGAGAGTGTACTTGATGTTGATTTTTGAATTTCAATTTAGAATTTTGATGTCATGCCCCGCCAAGCACGTGACATTGGCTCAACGAATGACTTGCGTCATCTATAAGCTGTTATCGATTCAAGTCAACAATATAAACAGAAAAGTAATACAACCACGCATACAATAAAAGAATAATCACATGAATAACAATACATGGAATTTAAGCATAAAATAATCAAATATAATAACAATCCAACAACTGGAATCAACAATAACAATGTTCGGTCAAAAGCCAATAATACAAGAAATAACAATGTTCAATTATTTAAGTCCTCAAAACGAAACAATAATTATTTAGGCGGCGATGCAAATCAATTCTTTCACCAATGTTGTTCTCATAATCCATCAGGCAATTCTTCTTGATTACCTGTAAGCTTTTCATCTAAAAGAAAGAATAATATGTCCTTAGAGCAAGTCGCGAACAGCAAATAGAGAAGCAGAGAAACAGAGAAACAGAGAAACAGAGAAACAGAGAAACAATGGCAATTACGATATAACAATGAATTCAATAAATGATGAAATCAATAGCATTGAACAATGGCAAAATGATAACGGTGCAATGTGCAATAATGATAATTGATAACGATAACAATAAATGATAACACTGTTCAATAACATGACAATATACAATGACAATGTGATAACAATTTTAAGTCTATTATTCATTTTAATCCGAACTAATGTACATACTACTGCATCCTATAACTAAAGGTTTGATACATACGATCAATTTCGTTTAGACTAAGGTGATAGATTCTATAGGTCATGTACTCGGCACGATATAACATTAAAATGATAACACCGGCTATTGCAACAATTTCTTGCACAATAACGATAACACTGGCTATTGACGCAATTTCTTAACAATGATGATAACACTGGCCATTGACGCAATTTTTTGCGCAATAACGATAACGATATTTTGGAACGAGGCCCACACTTCCGAGTACAACCACTATATCATCAACTACTCTAGTCAACCCTTAACCCCGGCTTGATCAACATTCTTTATTCAATCAACATGCAATACTGGTTAGGAATATTACGATACTAATAGGGAATAATAGGGACAGAAATATTAATAGTGAAACGATAAGGCGATTAATAAGGGACACTAGAATGATGACAACACAACCCTAAGATCATGCAATATACTCCATACAATTAAATGCACCAAATACAACATTACAGATTCAGTTATATATTATCAAATATGGAAACTCAATTCTGGACAGTAGTAGGTTGCTATACCAAAATTTAATTTTCCGAAGCTATAAAATAGAAAATGTGGATCCGTCAGAAATTCTAGAAACTAGACTTCTGCCCGGTTCGAACGCATATTAAAATTCCAAAATCCGATAAAAGTAGCTAGGTGAATCACAGTGTTCTTTACAGGTTACAGATTCTCGCTGGTTATCGGTGTTAACTAGTTTCAGTTATAAAAGCAGTAAATATTCATTTCAAAAATTGGCAAAAATAATTTTCATGGCCCTAAGCATGTTAAATATTAATCAGGAAATTATCATTGTAATATTTGATCATTAGTTCATCTATTTCATTAGTTTAACAAGGTATATGCATAAATCTAAAATAAAACGTAGCAGCAGTAAAATGGTCATAACTCGTGCAATATAAGTTGGAATTTAATAAATCTTGATGTTCTGGAAACTAGACATATGGGGCTACATTTCATATTCAAAAATTTATTCATTTTGATGACAGTATCTAGGTCGAAACAACATGACAATATTCAGGTTGATAGTAAATTTCCGGATCTCGATATATTTTTCATGAATAAAAAGATTAAAATGTTATAAACGATGAGTTAGGGGTTGACAATATAAATCACAGCAAGTTACATCTATGTGAACATTGTATTTTTTTTTATATTAAAATGAACATTGTATTAAGATGTATAATGTTCATAATCTTACAAATCACAATCAACTAATACACCAACATCAATCATATGAACAATTAACACTAGCATACAATCTACAATAGTTGTGTAACGTCATGACATGAATTACAATAACAATCCTTATTCATATATTCAATAATTAACTACATGAATACATGCAAGATCTCCATAAATCGGAGGAAAAAAGACGGCACGAAGTCAAGACTATTATTTGGATTCGCTCGTATAAATCCGTAGTATCCCAACGATAGATAACAATAGACGATATACGATAATCAATATAGATCTACTTGCGGGATTCAATAAACAATCTCGAATATGATACAATAACTATTCGAGAGAGAATGACTTGCCTTTAACAAAGACGTTAAATCCGAAATATTGAGAATAACGTGATTAGGATCTCGGGCGACACGTGCACTCTACATGTGAAAGAGACATCGACAACTCAGCAAGCTCGACAACAACAGCGAATATACGTGCGGTGCACGTAATAAAAGATAGCAGCAACTCAGCAATCAAACAACAAGAGTGCACAACAGTGAACACCAAGGTCGACAGAACAGCAATGGCAGTAGCAATGGCAGCAACAGCTGCGAGGGAAGCGCTCCGGCACTGGCTTTGATGGTGGGAGGCGCTCAGGCAACGATGGGAGGCGCGCTAGTGGCAGGGCTTGGGGAGGTACAACCGAGGTGTGGTGCTTCGGGGCTCGGCAATGGAGAAACAGGGGACAGGGAAAGCTGCAGTCGGTGAGTTGACGAAGAGGGCGAAGGAGGCTGAGACAGGGGTGGTCGACGATGCTCAGGGGAAGAGTTGTCGACGGAAAATAGGGCTCTCAGCGGCGTCCTCTGTTTTGGAAGAAAACAAGGGAAAAGGATCGATGGCGATGGTGGAAGGGATGTAGGCGGCGCTCGAGCGGTGGTCGACGAGGAAACTCAACAAGGGTGCTACGGGGTGGATGCTTGGTGGTTGGCAGTTGCGATCAAGGTGGAGCCGAGACTAAGGGTGAGGATGGGTGCAGCGGCTGAAGGTGACAGGATGGTAGGCTCTGGCGTCGATGATGTGGTGGACGCAGGTGCTCAACAGAGTAGAGGACGAGTGCGAAGGTCGGTGCAGGGGCTAGGACAGCAATGGAGGTCGAGGATGGAGATGACGATGGAGGCAATGGGTGAGCGGGATCGAGTTGCGATGGGTGAAGGGGGAGGTTGAGAATGAACAGGAGAGAGGGGAGGGGTTTTTACAGTAGGGGCGGCTGAGGGGGTAGGTTAGGGGTTAGGGTTGTAGGGGGTATAAAATAATGATAGTATTATAATAATCGCAATAATGGGGAGGAATGCAAGGCTGATTATTAGGGATATCAAATTGGGGGTTACAGGATGGGATAATGGTTAGGAAGGATTTTTGGAGATTGGTTGTTAGTGGAGTTATGGGGTGATTTTGGGTTTGTGGGTTTGTGGATCAAGATTCAATAGAAATGGATATTAGATTTTGGGTACAATATGGTCAAATAGGAGGACAATTATCAACCCAATAAGATGAAAGACAAATCCATGAAATTAAATTTGAATTAGGAATACATGAAGTAAGATTCCAATAATCAAATTGAGATCAAAGATAGTTCGTGAATAATATTAGAGTTAATACTATTCGATACAATAAATTAAACAAAAAGAAATGTTATTGAATTACCAAAGAGATTACAATGGAGATCAATAATAAAAAGGGAAAAAGTGAAAACGGGATTTACATTTGAAATTCAAACTCAAAATTGATTTGGAATGTGGGGGATGTGAATTCAACGAAATTTGAATTTCAATGTAGATTTTTGAAACTTAAATTAAAGAATGGGGAGTATGGAGAAATTATCTTGTTGTAATATGAATTTCGAATTAGATGTTTATTTGAAATTCAAATAACAAGCGTGGAGGGTTTGGCGAGTGCAAGCGCAACATTTGATAGGCAGTGGTGTTCATTGGCGGAGATGTTCGTTAGCAACACCGACATATCGGTTGATAGCAACGACTAATGTGGCGAGCTGGATTTGATGCAATCGGAAGATGACGTCGCGGTGGGGTTGGTTTGGCGGATATACGACGACAACGTCATAGGGAGAAGAGATAGCATGCCAGCATAAGATGGTGGCGGAGGTTGTTGACAGGATGGACGTTTGGGGGCATGTTGAGGGAGTTTCTAGGGTGGAGAGTTATGTGGATGGATTTTGAATTTCAAATTATAATTTTTGGGAATTCAAAGTACATCTGGGAGGGTAAGATGAGAGAACATGTTGCTTATGCCTGTCCTACAAGTTTAGCTATGGGAGCGACTAGTTAGGAATGTAGGCTTAACTTTGTAATTATTCTTCACTATTTTGTTTTGTTGGATGTATATGTATATTCTCAGTATAATAGGATAATATTGTGTATATTGTTCTATGGGGCAACACGGGTTTACACGTGTTATGTATTAATTATTGGAACGGGTTGAGTGGGCTAAAAGCCCAGTACCCTAAACCCAGTCTAATCTCTATATAAGCTGGTCTAGAGGTAGTGCCCTGTGATATTCCAATACTGATAAGCAAGGTATAATATCTTAAGCGGCTATGAGATAAACCCTAACCCTAATTTTCCAAATCAGTATTAACAATCTTAAGATATTATAACTACCTCCGACCGTAGCAGCCATCGCTACTTCCTCCGACCGTAGCAGCCGGCGCTGCTTCCTCCGACCACGGTGGGCGCCGCCGCGATCTCCAACAGAAGAGCCGCCGCCGTCATCATCACAGATCACCTTCGCTGTCGATTTCGCAGCTTCAGATCTGGTCGTCGTCGAAGATCTTCATCGCCGTTACCATCGCAGGTCGTCTTCTTCCTTGGGACGGTTGCCGTTGTCGTGGAAGATCGAAGACAGCCGCTCTCTGGAAGTCGATGGAGGGACCTCGACGCTGACGTCGATGGGCGCGAGCGTCGCCGCCGCCGCCGCCCCTGCTGTCGCCGCCGCCGCCGCCCCTGCTGTCGCCGCCGCCGCCACCCCTGCTGTCACCGCCGTGGCCGCCCCTGACGTCACTGGGCGTGAGGCTTTCTGTCGCCGGAGGTCGCCGAACCGCCCTCTAGTAGATGCTGCCTCTTCCTCCACCCTCTTCTCCATTGTTTTTTCTTGTGAGATTGAAGGAGAAGAAGGAGACAACTCAGATCCAAAATTTAATTTTTCCGATTGGTGGATTATGGTGTTCTGTGTTCGGATGGTTGGAGCAGATCCAGATTCAGATCCAGTCCAACAGCTACTCTATTGGTTGGAGACCGCTGTTTGGTGTTTGGACTGTTGGATCAGATCCATATCCAATCAAAATGAATCAAATCTGGATCTAACCAGTAGAGACAACCCATTGGATATTGATTTGTATTCCGTATTTGGGCAGAAGACTGGATTTGCTGCAGATATAAATTAAAGATAAGTTATTCACCAAATTTAAATTGTTATTTAATTATTTGTTTGAATTTTGTTGCTAAATGCTAAAGTTCAAAACCGTATTAAGCATTGTTTAATTAAATACAAATCTGAATAACTGCTTTGGCTACGTGCTATGGATCAAATATTTATTTTGATAAATTATAGTTTTGACTATAAAGTTTGGATCTCCAAATTAAATTGTTGCTAGAATTAAACAGTGTCAATAATTTGTTTAATTGGCTAATCTTTAACAATTTGATGAATGTAGGAACTTCAAAGTTACCTACAAATTGTGTGTTGGAGACGATGGATATGCATCACGGTTGAATAAGTCTGCACTACGCAGGTTTCTCCATCGAATTTGGAAATCACTTCTAACTTGAAGTGTCGGTATGATCTACTCTAACTTTCTTAGTATTTTTCATGTGATGAATGTGTTAACGTTCTGTGCGTTTGATCAGATGATTGAGAGTTTTAGATCATAGTTATTCTCGCTTTGGAAAACTAGCATGCTTAGGGTTGTTAAGTGTTTTATCATACTATGTGTATAGATATTTTGACAAATCCATTGTTTGCAGTTTGTGTGAGATTACATATTTGCTTCTCTAAAAATTTTGAAATAAAATAAAAAATTGTATAAGATGTATAATAAATGTCTGTAACTTAGGAGAGAGCATCTCTTAATGTAGGATATGACTCTATTAGTTACGCGTTGTTCTTTCTCGTTTATTGTACTGTGTGTGCAAAGTCGAATTATAATATGTTAGTCATTATCTCATCTAGCGTTATGCAGATGATGAAGAATGAATAAAGGAAAGAACTCTTCACTCAATGTGTTTGAGCAAGTGGACATTGTTAGAACCATTAGAGAAAGCAAATAATTCTTGTAAAATGTGATAGAGTAATTTTGTATTAACTCTTATAAAGTGCATATATTGTCAATCGTATGTATAAGTTGAGTTTAACAAATGAGACAATTAATAATAATAGTTCTAATTGTGTTCTTGAACATAGCATAATTGGCTAAGATTTGAGAACTATATATTCAATTGTTTGTGAGTAAATGTGATCTAATTATCAAAACTGTGGGGAAATGGAGTTAAAAGCTATTGAGTCAAAGCTTTAACATCCAAGTTGTTTTGAAATTTAGAATCACTATGAACTATATATTAAATTGTTTGTTCTTGTTAAAACTTATAACTCTACTAAATGACACTCAATTAAATATGACAAATATGAAAGTTGTGCTCAGATTATGATCACTAGAAAATCATTTAGTATGGTCTCTAGGAGCACACAACTTCTTGAGTCAATACATTCTGATATTTGTGAGCTCAGTAGTTTTGTGACTAGATGAGACGATAGTTGGTCAGAAGTATTTAATTGCTTTTGTAGATGATTAATATAAATCTGTCATATATATGAAGAATGAAGCACTTGTTATTCTTAATGAATTAAAATTATAGTTAAATGCTAAAAATCAAGGGTTCAGTTTTGATAGAGGTGGTGAATATGTTTTAACAACTTTAGAGAAGTTTGCATTGAGCATAATCTCTAGTGCACACTACTTACAACAGTCAAACGGTATTGATAAAAGTTAGAATCAAACACTTAGTAAAATGTTGAATTCTATATTATTGACTGTTGTTTGTCTTGTGTAATTATGAGTGATGTTGTATTGTTAATCATATCTCTAATGTGTTACTACACTCTAAATTGAATATACCTTGTAAATCATGGTATGAAAACACAAATAATTTTGTTAAAGTGAAAATTTATGTTGTGATACATTTGTTAGAGTACATGATCCTAGAAGGCCTAAAATAGGACCTACAACAAATATTTGTCTGTGTTCAAAAAATGCAGAATGTAGTTCTGTGGACAGATGTTTGATCTATCTAATTTTGTATTAGAAGAATCTAGACTTGCAGAGTTGAGGATGTGTTCATCAAAGACAAATGTATGAAATAATCTAGTCCTACAGACACGTTCAATGACTCACAGTTGGAATCAAGAACCAGCCTTACTGACACTTAAAACCTAAATGACAAATGAACTAAGAATAGTCTTTAGTAGACAATGAGATGATTTTGTGTCATACAATAATACTTCAATTTAGTTGATCTGCCAAAATGGGCTAAAACTATAGTAAGTAAGTGGGGTTTTGTAGAAGAAACTTAATTTTAATTGTTTAGTAGCAATTTTAATGCTTTTTAGTAGCAAACAGATTAACTGAGAAAATGGGGTAGATTTATTTGATGTTTACTCACATGCTTGTCATATTGCTACAATAAGTATTCTTTTTACCCTTACACCTATTGAAAATTTTGTCATTCATAAAGAATATTTAAAAAGTTCTATACTTGATATTTTGTACTGAACAGTTCTGTATTGGAAAGTTTTGAACTAATATGTTTAGTGAACAAGATTTACAATTTAGTAAAATCATCGTATGCTTTAAAACATGTAATATAGCTAACGTATAAATAATTTGACAAATTTCTCAAAGAGCCCAGTATATGAATTAAGTAATTATATCAGTGCCTTTAATTGTGTGGTGTGTCAAATATAATGACTATTATTTACTTGGTTTTATTAACATACTTGATGATTGGAAGTGACATCTCTATTATAAATGGAGTTAAATTATGCTATCCAAATAAATTTAGCTTGAAACACCTAAGTATTGTGATCACCATATTATGTATAAGAGTGAGTTTTGGTTGGCAAGGGATAACCCTTAGTCAAACTCGATAAATCAATAATGTGTTTCAAAAGTGGGAATATAGTGATTGAAAGTGTGTTTTGAAGCACCTTATGATTATGATAAAAGGTTGACACCTTATGATGGTGCAACTATGAGACAGGTAGATCATTCTAAAAGAATTGAAAGTCTCGTGTATACAAAGATCTGCACTAGAATAGATATAACCTTTGAGGTAGGTATGATCTGCAGACTCACTAATAATCCCATACACATTTGAGTGCCCTTAAGAGGCTAATTAGATACCTGAGTGGTACTCAATAGTTTGCTTTGTGCTACTCAAAGTTTAGTAAAAGTCGACAACTAGTGGATATGTGTTCGCACTAGGAGGAGCAGAAAATTATGGAGATTAATAGGCAAACAAGTGTTGCGTTCTCATCCAAGAAATCAGACCTCTATGTGTTATCCTCTGCAGGGAAAGAAGCTGAGTGGATTGAATGACTTATTGCTAATCATCCATTTGAGAAGTTTAATGTAAATTCTCTATTCTGTTATGCGACTATCAAGCTATAATGCATTGTAGCTCATAACTTACTTTATAATAGTAAGAGGAGTATATTAAGGCTGAAAGAAGCCTAGTTGAACTTTCTCATAGATTAAGTGCAATTGCGACAAGTATGGCTAATGCTCTTGCTAAGAGACTTGAAAATGATCTAATTATCAAAACTGTGGGGGAAATGGAGTTAAAAGCTATTGAGTCAGAAGCTTTAACATCCAAGTTGTTTTGAAATTTAGAATCTAATTGGAGCCATAGAGAAGTTCAAACTGAAGCATCAATTTTAGGCAGTTGACATGCTTTAGATAATTTGAAAAATTCTATATAAATTCTGTTAATATATAATTTCATTCCAATTTTGATGATGCTATATATTTTCATAATTTACTTAGAATCATCTCATTATTCCACAAGAAAGCATGAAAACTTGTCGATGTGTTTTCGATGTTTAGAATTGTTGTTATATCATTCTAATTTTGATGATATAACTCTTTTATGGATTCATGTTTCATTCCAATTTTGATGATTCAGAATTATCCATAATTGATTTGACAATTCTATCATTCCAATATGAAACATAGTATAGTTCTTGTGTAGAAACTATAATAGTTCTTGTTCTTTATTTTGTTAAAGAAACTTGATTGTGATGCTTGCATTACATTTTGCTAAGCTATCGTTGAATTGTACTAAGTTCTTTAGTAGAACCAGATACTTTATGAAATTTGCTAGAATTCTTAGAGATGTGTCTCTTGATATTCTTGTTTTCAATAAGCTAGCAAAGATGGAGGAGTTAAATCTGTCAACATAGATTTCAAAATTATGATTTGCTCAAAATGGAGGAGTAAACATAAAGCAGTTTGTAAGGATATAGTTTTGGTTTATTTCTCTGAAGAATAACTTTGTCACTTGCTTGATAAAACTTCTGTTGAGTTTAAGACTCTTGTGTTCATGAGCTTAAAACTCATATTTTGTTCTCGAAGTTTATCTGCTTTGGTTGATTTTGAAACCATGACAGGTTTCTCTGGTTGGTTTAGTCATTGTGAACTGTTCTGTTTTGATATGGTCTTTGAACTATTTGATTATTTTGGTTTAGTCATATTTCAACTATTCAGGTGATAATTGATTTAGCCTATGATCCATGTTCTTTATGATTCAATAATGTTTGAATTTTTGTGATCCAATATTATAACATTGCTTAGCCTAATATATTGAGAATATAGGAGGAGATTGTTGGATGTATATGTATATTCTCAGTATAATAGGATAATATTGTGTATATTGTTCTATGGGGCAACACGGGTTTACACGTGTTATGTATTAATTATTGGAACGGGTTGAGTGGGCTAAAAGCCCAGTACCCTAAACCCAGTCTAATCTCTATATAAGCTGGTCTAGAGGTAGTGAGTGCTCTGTGATATTCCAATACTGATAAGCAGGGTATAATATCTTAAGCGGCCATGAGATAAATCCTAACCCTAATTTTCCCAAATCAGTATTAACATGTTTTAGGCACAGATAGATGTATTCTATTTGTACTACTTATTTCGTTAATTATTGATTAATGAACACATTTTTTTCTTTTAAAAAATAACAAAATAGAGCCTTCCATGATTGGAACTCTTTCCCACACTCCCTGCAGAGCTTCTAGTCGAAAATGGTGGTTGAATCAGACAACCTCCATGTCTTCTTAGGGTTCTCTCCGAGCCCATAACCAACAGATACCCACTAATCTTTCTCTTTGCTACATCGGCTTTCGATGAGATGGTGGACACGGGAGACCTTATGTAACCTCCAAGAGCCTTGCCATTTCTGAAGCTATTGAAGCAGAACTTGCAGGAGTGTTTTCAATCTCGATCCATTACCAAACAAAGTAAAGAAACAGAGAAACAGGGGATTGGGAAAGCAAGCAAAAATCAAGAAGAGAGATCGAAGGGGTCAGTTGAGACTGATTAGATTTTGGTAATTATTGGGTCTCAGATCAATATTCGAAGAGCCCATTTGAGCCTTGGCTTTCACCCACTGTGCTTCTCTGTATATACCTCAAAAAGTGTGCAAAATTCTGGGATTTTTTAGAGCTTAGAGAAAGGAGAGAAATGGAGTTTCTTTGCTTTGTTTGTTGAGTGTTGTTTTTATTTGGAGGAGGAATCCATGCATGGAAGCCAGGTTGAAAGAGGCAAAGCGCTGGAAAGAGAGAGAGAGCAGAGCAACTATTGCAATTGGCAACAATATTGGTGCTGCTATTGTCAATAGCGGCAAACATCAGTTATTAGATATTTTGATACTTCCAAAAAAAAAATTCAAGTTAGAGAACTCCCAATCGAATTGCAGTATTTGAAGAATTTTTTTTTTACAGTGCCACTATTGTTAACAATGACATTAAAATAACATATGTTATTATTAACATTTTATACTGATATGTCCAAAAGTGAGCCAGTTTAATAATTAATTTTGAAAGTGGGTCAGTTTGATAATTATTTTCAAAAAGTGGGTCAATATGAAAAAAGTTCTCATAATATCTCTAATTTCTAATATTATAATGGGAGAGTTAGAGCATCCACAGTCGTTTTTCTCATATGCTATAAAATGGCAGCTACAGTAATAGCAAATACAATCGATCGCTGCAGTCGTCGTTTGCTATATTGTTTCTCATTTTTTAGAAATAAGCGAGCGACGGTATATGATCTACCGTCTCATCGTTTAAAATAAATTAAAAAAAAATTAATTACTTATTAACTATTAAACTATATTAATTAACTAAATTAAATAATATAATAATAACTAAACCTAATTAATATACTACCTTAAACCTAATAACTACTCCTAATTATACCTAATCAGCACTAATCAGCATTAATTGCATTCCCCCTTTCACGGACGGGGTATCATACCCCGGCCGGGGTATGTATCCCCGTCCCACCAATTGGTGTTTTTTTTTTTTTTCAAATCGGCCAATCAATGGCCGTTCATGTAACACCCCGAATTTCAAATAAGGATAAACTCGGGATTTCACATGATCTTTACTTCACTTCGTACAATTTTACAAGGAAATTTTAAAACTTTTTCAATAGTACATCAGAGTTCCTTTACATATTGGTTTTTACACAGCGGAAGAATAAAACAATTGAAAGTAAACAAAATATAACTTGTACAATTTCAACATCATTTGCAACATCTTTAGCTTTCAAATAGCAACAACATATCCACTTTACAACTCCTTGATTAGTCCTTTACCTGCATGTTAATCTGTGGGCTCGTCAGTTACTTACAACTGACGAAATGTTATACACGGCTATCCTCTCTATGCCGGGAATAGTATAACGATCTCATACTTTAACAAATCACAAAAAGATTGAATGAACAAGTAAAGTGTCAAAAGTGATTATTCTAAATATAAGTGTATGTCATGTCTTAATGCCAAATGCACACAATTCTACACTAGGATGACACTAATGCACACTTGTTGCATCCCATACTACATAGGTCCGAGGGCAAGTGCCTACGTTCTCCACAATACAGGGCTCGATCCCTTGCCATGAAAACTACCCAGTAGCAAAAACAAAGTTCAGACTATTCCACGAATTTGAATCCCAGCCTTGGAGTCCACCGCCGGCTGTTATAACAGATTCCACATCGTGCGAATCGTCCCATATGTGACCCTCTAGCCCAGTATATATATATATATATATATATATATATACATTGGAGACGGTAAACACAAAACTCATCCGTCCGACTACTTAAGATCTTGGAGTCCACCGCCGACCCGTCCTTATAGTCCCGGATTAAAATATAATAATCCGTCTCCCACAGGGCAACCTCAGTCCACCAACTGGGTCTATAGTCTTGGAGTCCACCGCCGACTATATAGAGCACCCCACTTACGTTTCACTAAGTTTACTACATCTCCCCTTAAGTGCCTAAATTTTCTTAAGTTCAGGACATGAATAATTTCCATTCAAAGAATTAGTTTTACCTCCTACCGGACTTAATCAACAAATACGAGATGGCTCCTTAGCCATATCTCCAAATCATTTCTCAAATCTTTTCTTTCAATATTGCCGGTAGGTCTTACTAACTCTAAATCATTAACTTTCATGTACAAGAAATATGGGTACATATACCCTTAAATAATCATGTACTAGACTTATTATATTCACATCTCTAATTTATCCATAATCTAATCAATGTCTCATTTAGCATCAATCGTAATTCTCTTATAATTCCTTCATGAATCAACAACAATAGCAATTTCATTTGCATATTTTAAACTCATGAAGTCTCTCCAATTAATCAAATACAATATCTTCAAGAGAAAAATAATTCACAACTTAATCAATGTTCTATTCATGATTCACTTATTCTCAATTCTTTCCAACAAGAATTCTATTCATGCATTCATCTAATTTAAACTCATTAACAATTTGAGTACACATAGAAATCTAGAATTTCACATTCAACATAATTGCATAATCTCAACAAGAGAAACTAATTCTCACATCAAGTCTTTAAAAAAAAATTATATTCTTAAAAATAATTAACTTAAGAGCAAAATTTCATTCTATCTTCAAATGTCTCTTTTACTTCTCAAATATACTTGAAAAATTCTACAACTATTTTTACCATATTCTATTTCATTTTATAAGAGTATTAGAATTTTTCTCCAAATTTAATTTGCATTTAAACTCATTAAGAAGTCCTAAAAAAAAATCAAAAGAAAAATAAAGTAGTGCCATCAGGTTTCAAACCCGGCACCCTCTGGTCAAACCCGGTCAAAGGCCAAATCCGAACCACCTAACCAATCAGTCCATTGGACTTTGATGTCCAATTCCTAAGCCGAACACTTTAGGTATTAGTTTTGGGTTCGGGAATCATTCAAAAAATAAAATAAATGTGACTATCCAGTTTTGAACCCAAGATCTCCTATAAGAAATATCCTCTAGCTAACCGGTAAGTCTTAGTGTATTTCTGTTTAGAAAAGTACAAGTGTTATTTTTGTTCAACTATCCATAAAGTATGTCTTTTCCCATAAAATGTGTTTACTCAAAAGATCAATTCTTTCAAAGAAATTTAGAAATAATCCTTTCCTAGTTATTAGATAAAAAGATAGTAACAAATGAAATTTTCAATTCATTAAAATATTATTTTTCACTTATTTAAAAAAAATCCTTTTTCTCATCTTTTGCAAAACTTAGATTTTTTTTTCTTTAAGAATTAAATCCTACAAAGGAAAGGAAAACTAGTATCCATACCTATTTGATTATAATCTCTATTTGACATAAATTATATTTTATAAAGAAAATAAAAGTTGCTCTTTCACACAATAGTTCTCATTCTTTTAAAAATAGAACCTACACATGTCGACATATTATAAACTAACGAAATTTCATTTTATTTTATTATAAAATCTAATATGGTCAATAATACTATAAGCACAACATTTTACAACTTACCAACATGGTTTATACAAGAATTTAATTTCTTTCATTAACACGGTATTTGTCACAATAAGACTACTTTCACATCTATTATATTAGCATGATTCTCATTTGTAAATTTCACATCAAAGTTATTCTCATATGTTAACACTATTGTAAACACAAGACTAAGCAAACATATTAGCATGGTTCACAACAATCAAGTAATTCTTTTTCTTTAGTTAGCATGGTATACTTCCTTTTTCTATTTAATCACATCAACCACAACATCACTTTAAACTAACATGAACTTTATCTATTCATAACAAGATTCCTCTCATATTACTTTTTTTTTTTTTTTGCATACAATGTTCTACATTAGAAAATAATGAGATCACCCACAAACATAATATTAGTCCATTTGTCAACATAGCATGATTCACGACATTCATAGTATAGTTATTCTATTTTATAAACTACTCATTCATTTTTATTAGCATGCACATAAAAAAATTTAGAAAGTAGGAGGCACCCACCTTGATTGAAGCTTGAAAACTACACGATAATGGTTCCTTCTTACTCCTAGCTTCACAAGCACCTCCTAGTCCTCTTCTCCTCCTAGCAAGAGCTCCAAGCAAGAGAACACTTTTTCTTCTTACTCTCTCTCTTTTTCCTTTTCCTCCTTTTCTTTCTCTTACACTTATTTCTTTTTCTTCTTTCTATAATGTTTTTGGTGCAATGAGAAAAGAAAGTAGAGCTCTATTTATAGGGTTTTGGGAGGGTTTATTTTGCATATATTCACCTCTAATAACTCATCTAATTAACTCTTACAACCCTTCCAATTCTAAACTCCTAAAACCTACAACTCTCCACCTCCCCACTCTTCCAAACCTTAACTCTTCTCATTAAATCTCTCTCTTTCTCTCTTCATGAAAACCGCCTCCCCCCCCCCCCCCCCCCCCCCCCCTCCATGATCAAACCGGTCAACATAGTGTACAAATGTACAAGCACACATACATATTAAATACAACTTGTTATAATTCTAAATGTGTACACAAAAAAAAAAATGTGACTTGTCTTGTATTAGTTTATGTTCAACCTAATTTAGGTTATAATTAGTGGGCTTGAATCATGGGCCTTCATTTTATTTAACTAATTTAATTATTCTAGTGGGCTCTCTTTTTAATTAGTCTATTGGGCTAGAATTTAACTTTAAGCCCATGGATCAAAAGAAAGGCTAAATAAAACTAATGCATGCTAAAAATAGTAAAATGAGAGTAGCAAAATGAGAATAAAAATTTGCACGTGCACCACACGTGCAAAAAATTGAAAAATGCATTTTAATAAAAAAAAAATATAGTTGGGGTGTTACAGTTCATTCATTAAAAAAAAAAAAAAAGTAATCCATTTGCAGACGGGGTATCATACCCCGTCCGGGGTATGTATCCCCGTCTGACCTTTTTTTTTAAAACAAAAAATAAAAATTAATGAGACGGGGTATCATACCCCGTCCTTTATAATTTGAGAAAGTTCATTTCGTTTCTCATATTTGAGAAATGAGAATAGAACGTTTGTCAAAAAATGGCAAAATGAGAAACGATTGCAACGCTCGTTTGCTATTCGTTTGCTATAATATGGGAAAATGGGATATATAGCAAACGACTGTGGATGCTCTTAGGATTGTCATTTGTAGACATTCATTTAACTATCTAATCTCAATCATTCATTTTTAAGTGAGAGTTATATTTACCATTCATCTACTAAACTATTGTTAGTTATCATAATATCCTCGAAGTTTAAATTTATTTACTACATAATTATTTACAAAAGTGTCACTTATATAAAATAAAAATTTGTGTCACTATGGATAATTTGTAAAGAGTATGTGATGAGTAAAGGGAGGTCTCAAGTTCGAGGCTTTTATTATTTACTATATAAATTTTTTTAAATTAGAACGTGAATTGCACATGTAGATTGCTAGTATTGTATAGATGCAGCTTTTACGGTATAGTTTTAATTTTGTTTTGACGTACAACTCAGATGCATCTGAGTTGGTAATATTACAGCAAGACGGTGAAGGAAGAGTTTGCCTGGACTGTGAGTTTCAAACTTGCAGATCGGTGATTATAATGTGAAATAGCATGGGTTACAAGCTGGCCTAGCTAAATGCACACTTAAATTAAAAGGCAAAACCATGATTCTTCGAGCTCTATAAACAAGACCGTACTATACAGGATTAATATAGTCGCTTAGTTAGCCCCATACTTGATAGAATGCGTGCATTAACAGCGAATGCAAATGGATCCAAATCCACGTTTTTTTTTGATAAATTTGCTAATCTTTTTTTTGTTTTTTTGTTTATGTAGTATCTTCAATATTTGATTAAAAAGGACCTTGCTATCTTTATTGCCTCATGTTGACTGAATGTCGAATGTAGCATAACAGTGGGATTCGAGCAGAAAATTGACTATTGAATCAAAATGCTCATGGTTTCATTAAACATCAAACTGAAATAACTCCAACAAATGAACTGAAATTTGGAAGAAAATAAAGTTTGCTTGCTTGCAAGCATGGTTTTGTAAGTGATAAAACAGTCAGTACATGTAATCTCCTATTAATAAAGCGGTGACGAGGTCATCATTTTTCTATATATAAAAAAACAGTACATGTAACTATGTATGATATGTAACTATACATATGAATCTATATTATGAGGAGGTCCAATTTGTATTTGGGCAATGGCTAAATGTGTCCAATGTGTAAGAATTGCTAATTTGTGGTACATAATATTTTAGTTGATGTACTGGTTTCGGCACAAACCATTATGGTATAAGTAATATAAAAGAAAATATTTAGGTGACGATATACCATAATTGTTTGTGCCAGTTAAATTCCGCAAGTCATGAATTACATTATATTAGTGGGCCTGTAGAACTATTCAATGCAAAACTGTTCAAAATTTTCATTCTCTCGTTCATGTTAACTACATCTTTCCGTCTAAAAATGCTTCATTTTCTCTTGAAGGAGAGGTTAATAATTCAAACCGCATTTACTAAACATAGTGAAATGACACAATAAAAGAAGCTGGATTAACTTGAAAATTAAGAATAATAAATAAATAAATAAATAAAAGAAAGAGGATTAACTCTAAAAAGAAAATAAAAGAGCCAGACGAAGAGAAGAGGGGAGGGATGACTTTGGTTCCTCCACCGTCTCAACTCTTCCTCTCCCTCTTCCTTACCCTCCTCCCTCTATTATCATATGCCGAAATCGATCAAAACCTCGTTCCTTTCATAGAACTAGCCAACGCAAATATCGAGAGTACCAAACTGAGGGAACGTGCCTACATTAACGAGATCGACAAATGTTGGCGGACGGATCCTGATTGGGCTAAGCACAGGGATCAACTTGCATTATGCTCTATCGGCTTCTGCGGTAAGATGAAGAAAAACAGAGGGAAGAATGTAACGTGGTACGTAGTTACGGACTCGAGCGATGATTCATCCATGCCTAAGCCAGGTACGTTGAGATATGCCGTCAACTTGCCAGGGAAGGTGTGGATTACGTTCCAAAGAAACATGTTTATTCACCTGCATTCTCCACTTATCATAAGCAACTACACCACCATAGATGGTCGAGGAGCCAAAGTCGATATCTGTTACGGCTCTGGGTTTCTCCTCTACAAAGTATGCCTTGTTCTAACTATAAATTATCTCTGCATACTAACGGGTGGTCCCGTGTAAACCACTTAAGTCGTCGTTGTTCCCAACAACGGCTTCTTCAGTGGTTGCAATGGAGCATTTCCCTTAATTAATTAACTAATAATGCGGAAATTAAATGGCAATGGAAATTGATTGACAGGCGAGCTATGTAATAATCCACAACATACACTTCCACAACATATATTCCTCAAAAGGTAGTAGCAGAGTAGCCCAAAAGGGAGGAGGGTTCATACCAATTGGTCCAGATGACGGAGATGCCATCCGTATCGTTGGAGGTTATAGAATCTGGATCGATCACAACTCTTTTGAAAAGGGACACGACGGTCTAATAGACGTCACAATGGAGTCCACTAAGGTGACCATCTCCAATAACTGGTTCAAGGACCACGACAAGGTTATCCTCCTCGGCCACGCCGATGAGTTTGATGACAGGAAAATGAAGGTTACCCTTGTCTACAATCGGTTTGGGCCCCACGCTGTTCAACGCATGCCTAGGATTCGCTACGGCTACGTACATATTGCCAACAACTTGTACGTAGGGTGGGATCAATATTGCATCGGTGGGGGAAAGAATCCAACCATACTGAGTCAGGGAAATGTATTCATTCCAAGATCTGGATCAGAGAAAACGGTGAGAATCACTAATACTTACATCAACAAGCTTTTCTTTTTTGTATACTGACACGTACAACACCTGTAGTACAATTGGCATGACTCGAATAATAGATAATTCCCTAAATAAAAAAAAGGTATATAATGTTGAAGTTTTGTTTTCATCTTTTATTGTTAACGGCAGGTAATATGGAAAGAGAAGAAACACGATCAGCCAATGGCACCGTGGTACGTGAGATCGGAGGGTGATGAAATCCAACAGGGAACCAAGTTCGCAAATGAAAGTGACCCTACTTCGCGCAGCGACGTCATTACAAGCTATATCAATCGCAAAGAACGCGCCAACCCTAAGTATTGTAAATCATGCTGGTTCGAGGTCAAAAAAGCAAAATTCGTGCATATTTTAACAGAAGATGCTGGTGTACTCGCCAGCTGCGAGGAAAATCGGTTATGCTAGCAAGAGTTAACTACAAGAGTAGTGATTGTGATTAATTATTGTGTACATGCACTACTTAAACATGTATATAATATCCCTCATCAATAATCAATCAATTAATTTATGAAGATTTTGTTCCCCTTCTTTTGTCATGTGTAAATAACAAGTATATTGAAAGACGTATCTGGGTATAAGATAGCCACTCATTTAGAGGATAACACTTCAGATATTCTTGGCTGAGGTCTTCGGATTTCATCCCTTTTATCAAAAGAAAAAAAAAGCACAACTTCAGATATTTCTCATCTCCGTCAGATTATTTTAAGACCTTCACCTTGCAATTCTAGGAAGGTGCGCGCATATATACTGTTTACAATGAAAAAATAAAACCTACGTACCTAGTTGTTCTGACAATCTATGGACTTGTTGTGTGAATACACCTTGATGAGTAGGAACACCCTTCTTAATCTATCCGCATGCCTTTCTTGGTCGGACCAAAGTACCAAACTAATTAATTAACCTAGATATGTTGACAAATTTAGTGTATCATCCTTACAAGAATATTACCATGAGAAGCTAAAAAGAAGTGTTTGACCTTCATTTGCAATAATCAGATCGATTGAATGCAGATAGGATATATAGAAGCACATTGAATCATCATATACACAAAAACTTTAGGCATATAGTTGAAATGTATTAGAGAAGGTCATATTGGTTAATTCGTAGGAAGAAGAATTTGTACCGGAAGATGATTAGTGCATGGAATGTTTGGTACAGTAGCCATTTAAGAAAATGGGAATTTAACCTAAATTTAATATAATTATACTGTTTACATGTGCATTGCAAGTACTTTTGTCCCCGTAGTTTCAAGAGTATATTGATAATGAGGAAATGGAGCCGCATACTTACAGAAGGAAACTTGCCTCATATATAGTCACTACAACATATAGGGCTTTTGACAGCGGACTTATTATAGCATTTAAATGTTAATGCTATTGAAAGTGATCAATAATAGCATTTTTGAAGAAAATGTTGTCTTTGATTAATTTTGAAAAGCTATCAAATGTCATATTTGTTGTTGTACTAGTAGTCATACATATACGGTGGGACTCTATATAGATGAGCAGCATTGTTCATCATGTTCGTTTGAACTCGTTTGAAGGCGTCTCGACCATTCATTGCATGGTGTGTCAATTGTTATGTTATAGAAAATCTGCTCATTTTGCAACCATCGTCAGCCCTTTAAACATGATAAAAAAACATCCAAGTACAAGTTGATGTTTTATACACATAATAATTATGACAATGTGACATGTAAATCAATGAATGGTGTGGATCGTCCATTATAGATCTCATCGTGTGTGTACAAATACCCTATATGAGGAATCACCTCATATAAGTATGAGGTTCACTACTTTCCTCATTGACAATTGATCATTATTATGAAGCATAAATTTGTAACATCCCGTAAAATTGAGTTATTACAATTTTGCACTGCATGTGTTACACACATGTATTTTATACTGTTACGTGCAATACATGTATTTTCTATGCACGTGTCGATTTTATCTTTTTCAATATAAAAGTTTAATTATGAAGTCATGCATATAAATTTTATTTTCTTAATTTAAAGGATTAGATTTGAAATAACCTAAACTAAGTTTAATTAAACCTATTCTTTTATTTTTGAACTTGTACCACTATGTCAATAATTTTGTGACATTTGTATGTACATTTGATACTCATACGCATACATATACATATACACACACATACACGATATTCATACACCCTCTCCTATACAAAGCCACTCATCCAACTCCCCACTCATTCACATCCGGCCACCTCACCATAACTAATCCCCACTTCCTATATCCTAATCCCCTAACCAACCCACTCTTCCCAGGTTCCTCTCTCTATATGTATTTCTATGTCAGTATACATATACACATACACCATTCCACCGTCTCAACCCCTCCTATATATCTATGCTTACTCTACGTCATCTTGAGTTTCGGAGCGTTTTCGTTGGAGTCTAGGAGCAATCAATTTAGAAAACCATTGGGTGGACGTTCCTTTAACTTTTTAAATTTTGTGTAGTAGTATTCATGCTAGATCATGCAAATATATATAAATCTGTGGCTGTTCTAGCTCCAACTTTGATTTGTTTTGTAGTATCATGATAGTTTCGATTATTGTATAAAATGAATTGCTATGAAGTAGAAGCAGAGAGCATGGTAGATATTTTCCTTCATCTTCGTGTTTAAATATTAGTCACGACATTTAATGAAGTGCATAATAAGATTTATGAAATTATTTAATGCCAAGATTGAATGTGTTATTGAAAATATTGTTATTAATTAGTTTGTGATGGTGCTCATTTGGAGGTGGGAGCAACACATGTGAGTTCTTGTTATTTGTAGAGGAAGAGACAGATTTCAAACACAGATCTGGATATGAGCTGAGGATTTGATGAGGAGCAGGAGAGGTGGTACTGCTGGTAGCTGAGCACCTGCAAAATGCATAGAGATACCGGGAGTGATTCCTCCAACAGGCCCTCCAACGATCTAGTCAGTCATTGGGAAAAAATGGAGTTAGGGTTTCAGTGGAGAAAAGTTCGTTACCTGCAGATAGGGGAGGGGGTCTGGTATTAATAGGCAAATAGAGGGAGTCCTAATCCTAATGGGTGGGGTCGAACTGCTAGTGTGGACTTGAAGTAGCAGAAAGCCTATAGGGGCAATCAGGTATGATTTATAAGGGTGCGCAGATCTTGAGGGGATCAGACGGCTCAGGTTGAGCTGGAATTTTACCCACATCAGTTTGTTAATTATTTTTAGATGGTGTATATTAATTTTATTCATGATTGAAAGTAGATGATGTGGTAAATAGTTGAAGTGTATGACCTTGTCTAATAAGATGATTTTGGAAGATGATTAGAATCTGAGTAACACATTCATATTTGTATCCCCGAGGGAAATTAGTAGAAAGTGAGGCTTGAGCGCCTCGTTAATGGGTGCGGTTTAGAGCACTGTGTGTGGGTCTTGGGTTTGATCCAGGGAAAGTTCAATTTTTTTTAACACTTTTTTTAAAAAAATTAAATTTGTGCTAGTAAGCATTACTTAATTTTTTTGAGACTTAATGAGAGATTGTGATGCATGGAAGCCTGGTTAGCGCGTGCGGCTTTGGGCGTCATGGGCTCTGTGTTGGGTCGTGGTTCGAAACGGGGACAAGTCGTTTTTTTGCGTTGCTTGTTAGTTTAAATTATTTCTTCAAAAACCCTTTATGTCAAATTAAGGTTACGTTAACTTAAACGGTAAGGGTTAACCTATTTTTACCTTTGCCCACTGCTATCTTTATTTTCACGAGCAATCGATGATCAATCAAGTTTGCAAGTATAAACCTTTCGTCATCAACAATGACTACTTAAAACTTACCAAAAGCATGCCACAACACCTCTAATTTCAAAGCTCTAATGTTTTAAAATTTAGCGCAGTTTGAATCATTGGAATCGAAATTCTACAGATACTAAAATCTCATTACTAAATTTATGCAATTTGTTATATAAAAGATGTCCAACAAATATAGATAAACATACATGACAATGTTACATAATGGGCAGTATGTAGTTTTTGTAGTTACTCGTTAATGAAGTCTAGTGTCCAATTCAACTTCTAATTTCAAAAATAGAACAACTACAACCGATTAATTCAACTCCATCCAAACATAACTGTTTTTCTACCGATTTCAGAAACTCGTTTAAATTCACTCAAGATCTAACCTGTACTTAACAAAGTCTCCTTATATAGAATCTTTGAAACTACACAGAACTATTCTATTTTAACAAACAACAACCATTCCCCTCTCCTTTTCTCCTATATATATATGATCACCCTCTTTACCACTCTCTACAACATCGATCTCTTCTAATCTACTATCTAATATGGCCTCCATCATTACACCCCATAACCTCTCGTTCCTCCTATTAGTAGTCCTCTCCTTACTTTCTAGTGCCAATCTCGTCTTTACCATGAAAAATGTCATCGACCAATGCTGGCGCGAGGGTCCCAATTGGGGCGCGCACCGCCAGCAGCTCACTCTCTGCTCTGTCGGGTTTGCTGGAAAGATGAGGAGGAACCGAGGGCGAGGACTGAGCTGGTATCGAGTTACTGACCCTAGTGACAACCCATTGTCCCCGCAACCCGGCACGTTGCGGTTCGGAACCACGATGGTTCCTGGAAAAGTTTGGATAACCTTCGAAAGGGATATGGTCATCAAGCTTGAAAAGCCTCTCCTCATTTCCAATATGACTACTATTGATGGTCGAGGAGCTAATGTGCAGATTGCAAATGGTGCCGGATTTTTTATTGAACATGTAAGCTCTCTGACAATGTTGCATTTTGGATTGATATGAAATATATGTTGTGTTCGTATTCTACTAACCTATAAATGTAGTGCATATATATGTTCAAAACTTTCTGTAGCAGCTAGCTAGCCATATTGTTCCTTTTCTATAGTCCTATGAGAACTTACCAAATATGTTATATGTGTATTTCAATACCAGGCAAACAATGTCATCATCCACGGGCTACAGTTTCACCACAACCACGGCATGCCGGCTGGGCCAGTGGTCATAAAGGGAGGCAAAACCGTCGACCTTAGTACATCTGACGGAGATGCTATCAGAGTAGTATCATCCTACAAGATCTGGATCGATCACAACACACTCTACCAAGGCCAGGACGGGCTGCTCGATGTCACCCGAGGATCCACGGGGATAACCATATCGAACAACTGGTTCAAAGACCATGACAAGGTGATGCTCCTAGGCCATGATGACGGCTTCGTGCGGGATAGCAACATGAAGGTGACGGTTGTGTTCAACCGGTTTGGGCCAAATTGTGTCCAGCGCATGCCGAGGATCCGCCATGGTTACGCACATGTGGCAAACAATTTCTATGATGGGTGGAAGGACTATGCCATGGGTGGCAGCATGAATCCTACTATTAAGAGCCAAGGCAATCTCTTTGTCGCTCCACATTCCGAAAATAAAGCAGTAAGGGATTACAAAATTTTGTGTATATATTTAACTGAAATTTCATGGATAATAGTAATAATCATAATAAGTTAACAAATTTCTACATGTTCAAACATCGCCACAGTGAAATGCATCATAGACCGATATATATATATATATATATATATATATAGGTCATGTAACTATCAGATATCTAAAATTGAACTTATCTATGCTTACTGCAGGTAATATGGGAGGAGCCTGCAGGGAGCAAAAAGGGAAACTCGGTGAATCTGAACTCGGTGAATGATGTGTTTT
This sequence comes from Hemerocallis citrina, assembly GCA_017893485.1. NCBI lineage: Eukaryota > Viridiplantae > Streptophyta > Magnoliopsida > Asparagales > Asphodelaceae > Hemerocallis > Hemerocallis citrina. Next base: position 537,124 of record JACEHZ010000703.1, read on the forward strand.
CCAATGGGGCTTTCATCACTGGCACGACCAGCACTCGTCTCAGGCCAAATTACAGACCACAGGAAGCTTTTCCTGTTGGGAATCCAAATGATGTGCCATCATTAACAAGAGACGCAGGTGCCCTCACCTGCAATGAAATTAGGTGTTGAGGTTGTTAAAGAATATAGATGTCTCTTTTTCAATAAATTAACTTGAATAATGTGGAGTAATTCGATGTAAAATAAGTGTGAATTAGCTAGAGCTTGATTGTTGTTTCAAATCATAATAACTATATATATTCTTTGAACAAGTGATTGTAATTGGTATTTAGGCTAATTATCTTGGAAACTGAAATTTCAAACTATGAACTTGAGATGATAAATTATATAATTCGATGTGTTGTGAAATGATGAGAATTTTCATAAGCGCTTAACGACAATAATGTATGTATTGCTTAGATAAATTTGATCCAAACATATCGACGATTTTAGATAAGTGCAGGTGTGCAATTCACCTCCACGAACCTCCAACCTAACCTCCCTATCCAAACATGCCTAGTGAAATATTTTTCTAATTTACTCTCTTTGTCACACTTCTTATCGAAGTAATAGAGTAATGCGTTCGGAAGGGTATCATTCCTCTGGAAAGGGGTGGCCAAACAAGGAGAAATTTTTAACACTAATACAAGGTGCAGGATCGGAAACGGGATGAGCACTAGATTTTGGAGGGATAAATGGTGCGGGAACAGGACACTAAAAAATCTATTCCCGCAAGCCGCAACAGCTGCAATCAACTCCGACGCATTAGTGGCAGATGTTTGGAAAAGGGGAAAACTAACTATGACGGTAGCAGAACGATTGACGCAGGATAGCATCAGGCAGTTTGAAGAACTAAGGGTCAAATGACTAACGAGGTTGACGAAAGATTGTGGAACATCGAAGAGTCACAAACCTTCTCAGTAGCATCAATGTACAAATGGCTCAACGATGGGGGGACTAAGATGCAAAGAGGAGAACGCCATTTGGGGTACACAGGCGCCTCTAAAAGTTAAAGTCTTTAGTTGGCTGGTGCACAACGATGCCATTCTAACCAAAGTCAATCCTAGGAAAAGAAACATGCAAATTAATGCAAGATGCGTTACTTGCTTAGAAGCGGACGAGGATACTACACATATATTTTTCACATGCTCTAAGGCAGTATTTACATGGAAAATAGTTTGTAGGGGCTTCGGGTGCGTAGATGGCCTACCTCAACCACAGATGTGTGGGGACTTTGGAGGGACAAGCTCATTAGGATAGAGAACAAACTGGCTTGGGATATGGCAGTAACGGCAATCCTGCTGAGCCTATGGCTAGACCGAAACGATTCATGCTTTCGAAATATTCATTACATATTCTCTACTTCTATGTAGAAGATTTTCCTTCTTATCCATGATTGGGCAGGATACGTAGGAGCAAGGAAGAAAAGTTGAGCGAGGAGGAGTAGAGCGTCAAATCGTGGAAGGGAAAGCATGCTTATTTAGTCGATAGAGGTTGTGCTACAGTTACTGCTTTTGATGTATTTTCTTTTTATGATGTATCCATGTTGCTACTTGATCTCAACTATTACTGTAAGTCGGAGGATGTATTAAGGGGGCGTTAGGGCCCTGTTTTGGAGGTAATCTTGTACTACTTGGTTTCGTTAATTATCATTAATGAAACGATGACAGGGATTATCTTTTTATCAAATTTTTTTTTTTAAAAAATAGAGCAATGCTTTGCTTTCTTAACATGTCTAGACTCATAATAGATTTCCAGACACAATGAAGTGGAGCCCATGTAAAAACACACCTTCATTAGTTGTTTGCGAAGTTCACACACACTCTCTCTTTGGTACATTTTGAGTCTACAAAATTTAAGTATATATAGTTCACATTACTTAACATACTCTGGTTCGATACCATGTATTATATATATACCGATAACGACAAAGAAATCATTAATGGATGAATAAATTTCTTCCTTCACAGGGAGTGTATGAATTGATGTAAAATGTAGGAAAATTTTGGAAAATAAAAGTTCATGCGTTTTTTATGTTTGGATAGAAGGAAAAAATAGTGGGTAACTTTTCTACCATATGATAAGGCCTGTTTGTTTGTTTTTTTATTTTTAACTCAAACGTTTTCTCCTTTAAAAGTGAAATTTTTGGTGGAAAATCTTTTAATACCTTTTAATTTTTTATTTTTTTTAGTTTATCTTATCTTCTCTTTCTTTTTTACTTTTTTCTTTCATCCAAACAAAAAATTTTAAGTAGCAATATTTTTTTGAGTATAAACAACCAAACAAGGGAATATACATTTTCCTATAAAGATTATTTTCCCAAGTAATTCAAATTCTACATCAATCTGCCCTCTAAATGCAGCAAATTTAAACATCAACTTTACAAACATGGTTGAAATTCACATACCTTGGGAGTCATTTGACATTGGTGGCTTCTTGAAATTCTAGGGCCGACCTGAGTTCACGGGGGCCCAAGGCGAACTCCCGAAATGGGGCCCCCATATATATATATATATATTGTGGTAGGGTAAAAATGGTCTGGGGGCCCAACTAGGGCCCAATACAACTCTCACTCAAAAATAGCAGTCTAGTTCGGCTTCGAGCCACTGCAGGGTCGGCGCCGAACCTCAAGTTCACCCCCACAGATCTGGTCTCCTCGTATCCGACGAGCCTCAATGGTCCTCGGCCTCCGATCCGTGACAGCCCCGCGGGCCGTCCCCCCATCCTGGCGAGGCATGAAGATGACCTGGCACAGCCTAGGCCCTCCGATTCTCCCAGGAGCACAGGAGCCCCATGATCTGCCATGTCAGCTCCCAATACCACCAAGGACTTTGCCGCGTCAGCCCTATACCACTCCTGGTACTGCCACGTCAGCCCTAAACCCCCTGGGCCTTCTGCCACGTCAGGCCCATGGGCTTTCGGGTTCAGACCCGGCCCCCCAAGAGGATCCAAACCCGGTTGGAATTCTCTATAAATACTAGACCCTCACCCACCTTTTCAGGTAATCAATCTTTTGCCATTAAAATTTACCTAGTTATTGCTACTCTCTCACAGAGACTGACTAGATCGTCGGAGGGTCCGCCACCGGGATAAACCCCGGTGTTTCAGGACCGTCTGCAGGTACACAAGACCTCGGATCCGAACCCTCTGATCCGAGCCCAGACATCCACCCCATTCCGAGCCTCTCACAGGTTCCACCCGGTCAGCCAAGGGTCGTCAGACGAGCAGCTTTCTACTTCAATACAAATCGAGTCCGAACTCACACCTGGTGCATCCACACGTCTCTCAGAAACAAACCGCATCAGGTTGGCGCCGTCTGTGGGAACCACTGCTCCAGAAGCCGACCCGAGCCGACCATCAAGGTACCTCGCAGCCAAACTCTCATGGCCTCCAAAGGCAAGGGGGCTGCTTCCTCCGTCAACCGACGAGACTCACCCCCACCAACTGCTAACGCCGGGCCACGCAATTCCAAGCACGGGGCTCCCCATCAGGGGTCCCAAAAAAGCATCACCCGTCGAGTCCAGCCTGACCTACGGGGGATAATCGTCAACCGACAGGTTAGCCGCAGCAGGGGAAGGGCCGCTTCCAACCCGGCCCCGAACCATTCAAGACAACCGCCCGAGGGACGGAGGTCAGCACTCAGCCGCATCAGAACTCGGAAGGCAGCCTTCAGACCGACCAAACAGGGTCGAGGGAGCCCCCGTCACTCACAAGGAGTTCCAGGACTTCCGGAGAGAAATTCTCGGGGCCCTCCGACGGGCCCCCAGGGAGGAAACCCTCCACTCCCAAACCGGGTCGGATGCCGAGGCCAGCGTGTCGCGCCCGTCAACAATCCAGCCAGAAGACGATGGCGTACTCCTAAGGTGCCTCCAAGAAATGGAGGATCGCCTCGATCATATAGGAGACGGCGACCGACGAGCGGCTCAGGGGTACAGACCTGTCCGTCCTCCCTTCTCCGCCCCCATCCTCCAAGCGGAAATACCCAGAAATTTCCGACCACCTCAATTCGAGACCTACGACGGCGAGGGAGATCCCGCTGATCACATGGAGGGTTTCAAAACCCTCATGATGATTCACAGCGCCTCGGATCCCCTGCTATGCCGAGCCTTCCCCGCCACACTTCGGGGTCCGGCTCGTGAATGGTACTCGAAACTCACCCCCGGCTCCATTTACTCCTTCGACCAACTAGAGGGCAATTTTCTTGCCCACTTCGTCACCAGCCGGAAGGCGGAAAGGACCAGCGCCTCTTTACTGGGGCTCAGACAGATAGAGGGAGAGTCCCTCAGAGTTTTCGTCCGGAGGTTTACCACGGAGGTAAGGTCGGTCTCCTCTCTTGATCCAGGCGTCGCCTCTGCGGCCTTTCGGCACAATGTCCGCCATGGACAGCTTAAAGCTTCTCTGGCGAAGAGACCCCCCGTCGACTTTCCCGACCTCCTCAACAGGGTCGAGAAATACATTAGGACGGAAGAGGCCCTTAGCCCCGAAGATGCTAGGGAGGCCACCTCGAAGGGAAAACGGAAGGCCAAAGAAGTCGAACCAACAAAGAAGGCTCCGAGAGACGCGGGGGCCATAAAGAAGATCCCGCCGGTCCCCCGCTTCGAGAGGTACACTCCCTTGACACATAACGTATCCGCCATCCTCTTAGAAATCGAAGACAAAGGCATTGTTCGACTACCTCCCCGACCCAACAACAGCAAGAACCGAGATCAGCGCCTCTACTGCCGCTTCCACAGAGACCATGGGCACGACACCGACCAATGCCGGGCCCTGAAGGACGAGATTGAGGAACTCATCTCCAGGGAGTACCTCTGAGAATTCACCCGAGAAGTCCCACGAGATCGGCGGGATACTAGGAACCGGAGGCTCTCGCCTCCGAACCCTACTCCGAACCGCATCCAAGGTCGGGATCCCGAGTCCGAGGGAGCCGCGGATACGCCATTCATCCTACACTGTGTCCATGGAGGGCCAATGGGAGGAGAATCAAATACTTCCCGGAAAGCCTTCATCCGGGAGGTGAATGCTGTCCACGACAACCCCTCGCCCAAGCTACAACCGATGCCGGTCTCCTTCTCAGGAGAGGACCTCGAAGGCGTTCGCCTACCCCACTGCGATGCCCTCGTCATTAGTCTCCACATGGCTAATTGTGAAGTTCGCCGAATCCTCGTCGGCAACGGCAGCTCGGTTAATATTCTTTTCCTCGAAGCCTTCGAGAATCTCAAGCTACCTAGAGGCAAGCTCAAGCCGGCCGGATACACCTTGCATGGGTTCTCCGGCGTCCCTGTCGTGATAGAAGGGATTGTCACCCTCGACGTTACCGCAGGATCGGCTCTTGTCAAGAGGACCGAGTCCATGGACTTCATGGTGGTAAACGTCAAGGCGGCTTACAACGCCATACTCGGCCGACCCGGACTATGCTCCCTCCAAGCGGTGCCTTCGGCTTACCATTTGAAACTCAAATTTTCCACCCCGCTAGGAGTCGGCATTGTCCGAGGCAGCCAAGAAGCAACGCGATCGTGCTACATGACCACCGTCGGGGGAGGTGTTTTCTCCCTCGACGCCGTCGAATCCAAACCTGGGAGGGACGACCCTGCTCCCAAACTTGTCACCGAGCGGGAGGAAATCCCCGTCGAAGCCGAATACCTAATGAAACTCCTCGGAGGACAAACATAGGCTCTAGCCTGGCTAAATGTAAACATGTTTTTGTGTAAACACTCATGTATGCAGGGCCGTCTTAGCGGCCCTCCTTATCTTATACGAAAGAGATCTCTTTTTGTTAAAATCCTAACGCCAGATAACGAGATCGGTGCCTGAGTCCTCACTCCGGTATCGTCCCCAACGCCTCGGTAGGCTCAAACCGAATCCAAGCTAGGGACTCTCCCTAAGGCCCCACTTCGATCCCTCGCGGATCGGTGGACTCTCCCTAAACCACCATCGTTCACTACACTACTAGCCGAAGCAAAGAAGGAGCAGAATTCTTTATTCGTACCCTTTTATTTCGTCCTAAGAAAACAAACAAAGACCGTTACAGGACCACTCCACTCATCTCAAACTAGAGGAAGTCGCCATCTTAGGGCCCCTCGGGTTCGGTGAAGGGCGGGATTACCCCGAACGAGCGACTAGGATCCATCTCCTCGTTATGATGGTCCTTGAACTCAGCCACGGTCGACTCCCCAGCCACGGAGCTCTGGGCGTCATCCGGTCGCATACGCTGCAACAGCAGCAGCGCAGAGGGAACCCCCTCCGCTTGCCGACCCACCGAGGAAGATGCAGAGGCACCCAGCATAATATTGTAACGGTGTATCTCCATTTCCTTCTCCGCAAAGACATCGTGAAGTAATCTCTCAGAAGAGGGCCTCTGCACCGAAGCACCCAACACGGCCTGTCCGAGGCTCGCACCACCGAGTTCCCGATCCAGCATCGCCCTCCTCAGCCGGCTCGCCTTCTCACTTAAAGCTTCAGACTTATTCCGATAAAAGTTAAAAGCCGCATCAGTGTCACGAGCCCCCCTTCGGTGGCAGACCAACGCGGCCTCCAGGGCCTCAACTTTGCTCCGGAGCCACGCCACGTCGGAATGACGGGGGTCCACCTCGGGAAGGGGAGCCACAACCTACAAGAGAACCAGCCAACTCAACACGCATACGCAAGAAGGTTCAGAAATATCTGAGGTCAAAACACTTGGCCGATCAAAAACTTTTTTCCTATAAATTTAAGTACTTTTTACAAAAAATGCGGTGGCCAGTCCGCGGGAGGCAAATACAGTCAAGAGAGGGAGAAAAGAAAGACAAAATTATACAGATTATTGTCCCACCTCAGCGTCGACAGACGGATTCACAAGTGGGTCGACAGGCGGGTCGAGAGCAGGCCCTTCTTCGCCAGGAGTCTTCGACGTCCCCTCGATCTCCATGTCGTACTCAAAATTGGACAGATCGATGGTCGGGTAGAAGTGCCTCACATGGCTGAGGGCCTTCACATAACATTCGTCCTGGGCCTTGATCACCATCATCTGACCCGTAGTCGTCACCTCCTCCTTCTCCTTGGCGAACTTCTTCTTCAAGGAGGCCACCTTCTTCCCCCACTCCGCATCCTTGGTCTCGAGCTCGAGCTTCATCTGCTGCTCCCTCTTATGTGAACCCTCGAGCTCGATCCGCATCTCCTTCATCTCCCGCTCGCTCTTATCCGTCCGAGCTCGCTCTAGTGACAGGGACGCTTCGTAGAGGTTCTTTACGTTGGCTCCCTGCATACAAGCCTGCGACCGACAAGCACAGATAAGAAGTAAACTCTCGAAGCAAGATTAACAAGAGGGATAAGGTCGACAAGCTTACCAGCACGGTGGCCTGCGCCAGGCGCGTAAATGCCACCTCCACGGGCTCGCTCTCCATCACTTGGCGATCGCGAGGGGTCGCCAACTTCTCCACCACCTCAATGGCCTGGGCTTCCTCAGTCAGACAGTCACCCATCCGAACCGACCAGTCCGGTGCCCACCGTTGCCGCAACATCTCCACCACCGGGTCCTCCTCCTCCTCTACCAAGGGACCTTTCTCCTTGTCAAGATCGGATGCCCTCGCTGGGCCCTTACCCCTCGAAGGGGCCACCCCCTTGCTCGTCTCCGAGCGAGTCCTCTTACCCCTCGGCTCGAGCGGGGCCTCCGAGATAACCAGGGACGGCTCCCTCGGCCTCTTCGTCACCTCCCCCTTCTTCTTCTCGGCGTTCTCCTTCTTCATGGCGAGCCTCTTTGCTTTGATCGATGCTTCATCCATATCTGCAGAAAAAACCATTAAGAGCAATGAGCAAGAAAGTACGAAAGGACCGAAAGAAAAGAAACAACTACATACACATAACGGCTGGGCTCAGTCCAACGCTCGCCAAGTTGGCCTCCGTCACCTTCGTCCAATCAATACTAGGTGACAGACGGAGGCGCTCGACAAACCCCCACTCCTCGGCCGACAGGTCCCTCGGCCTCGGCGTTTGATAGCTCGGCTTGGAGTGGTTCCATCGAGTGGGAATGTCCCAGGGCTCTTCACTCCGGATCACCAGATATTTTTTCTTCCATTCCTTGATGGAGTCCGGGTGGCTGTGAACGACCTTCCCCTTACTCCGGGGAGAGATGTAGTAAACACCCTCGGCTGCCGAGCTGATCATCAACATCGCACGAAACACGTTCAGCCGCAGGGGTACCTTCTGTTCCTCGCACATCAGCACAAAGCAGATAATCTGCTTCCAAGAGTTCGGCCCGTACTGCATTGGCGCCAAGGAGGCCCAGTTCAGCACTTCTCGAACAAACGGGTGGACTGGCAACCTCAGCCCGGAGATGAAAGCGTCCACTGGGAAGACGCAATACCAAGCAGAAAGGGGATCGGTGGGGCGCAGAGTAGAGCTCGGCAACAACAATTCGTAGCCAGGCCCTATGTGATACGCCAGCTGCAGAACCTCCAAGTCCCCGCCCTCCAAGACAGTCGGGATCGCATCCATCATCACCCTCCTCCGACTCGGCGAAGAGGGCTGCACGCCGAAGAGCTCCTTGTCAGAAAGGTCGTCGGGATACTGACGGAAAGGCTTCGGCTGTACGGGCGAACCTGTCATCAAATTGCGGAAAACAGGCGCCTGGCTCGAACCACCAGTCCTCGACCCCGCCTTCCTCGGGGCCCTCTTAATCTTCTTGGCTCGCTCCGACGAGGGAGTAGATAATGGCCCCAGGCCTGTCGGCGTGAAACTCGAGCTCGCACCCTGAACGGTGGATCTCCTCACTGGGTTACCCTCGCCTCTCTCCTCCTCGGAAGACAACTCCAGTACACTGATGCCGTCCGAACCATCGCTGGCTTCCTCCGACTCGCTACTCTCCACCACGAAGGGACGTCGGGAGCGTGACGGCCTCATCTTGTGTACCACCTCCCCCTCACCTACTGGTTCCTCCCACGAAACTGAATCGGAAGGCTCCGCAGCGTGCACCGACTCCTCCTCAAGCACGGTCTCCTCCCACGACGTCGATGTGGAGACAGGCTTCACTTCCCCCCTGGACGTCGACGCTGACGAGCCGGACTGAGCCCTATCCATCTGTGCCTAAACTAAACAAGCTTACCGACTAACCTGCGGCCGCTTCGGAAGAACGAGCCTAGTACGGCAAACTGCAAGAACGAGCGCTGAAGGGTTGGAAGATTTTTTGAGAAAGAAAGCAGCGAGAAAGAAGTGGGCGAGAGGAGGAGAGGGGGGAATACTTATAGAGGATAAGAACGACTCCTCGACTTCCGCAATTACTATTCACCGATTGACGTACAACTACCGCCTGGAAAATCGCGCCACGTCCTCGAAACGTGCGCTGCTGACGTCATCAGGTGCCAGGTTGGCAGCCAGAATCAGGGGTCGGTTCGGATGGAGTATGTGACGGAGAAAACGTTTTACTTAAGGTCTAAGGCGCCGTCCTTCGACAGACGCCCCGGGCTCCAGCGCTCGATCGGTTCCCCTCTCATCCCCGAGCAGCTCGGGGCTTACAGCCTCGGCAGTCGAAACCCCGAACTGTTCGAGGGTGGGACAGAAACCACCATCGCCTGGAGCCCTATCGGAAGACAGATTGGCCAACCCCTGATCGGAGGCGACCCCTCTATCTGGGGCTCTTCAGCCCCAAGACCGGAATACGGTTGGCGCCCCTCCCGTCCGGATCCCTCTCTGGCCAAACAACCGTGTCAGGGTCGTCTGACCCGAAAAAGGATCCAGACGACAAAGCCACCACCAATCCGAGGCTCCTTTTCTACCGGTACGGATTTCGGCCGTTACCCCTCTCGCCCTGATCTCCCCTGGATCTGGATACCGTATCAAGAGCCATCAGATCCAAGAGAAGATCCGGGCGGCAGAGTAACCGCCTCTCTGACACTGCCAGGATTGAAAATTTTTGCAAAAGACAGGCGTCCGCCGAAGCAGACACCTCTGATGGCCGATAGACCACCCCTGCTGTGATCAAACCCGCTGTGGGGGGAGAGGTATTTATAGCCTCCTCCATAGACCAACCATTATGACACGGGGAAAGCCAATCGACGGAAACCCATGCGCCATCTGCATTTATTAGGCGGCGCCATTAATGCCCCTAGGAAATTGGACCATCACACAGATCCCGGAGAGCCTTCAATGCTCCGCAGAAACAGCGGGCTACCCCCGCTCAAACGCTCTAAGGCACAACAGTTCGACATCACCCTTGCCGACCCGTAATCCCTCGCCAGCTCGAGGTCAGGTCTAGCACCAGGGTAGTCTTCTCAGGAAGGCTCCACGGCTCGCCATCGCCCTTGCCGACCCGTAATCCCTCGCCAAGCTCGAGGTCAGGTCTGGCACCAGTGTAGTCTTCTCAGGAAGGCCAACGGCTCGCCATCACCCTTGTTGACCCGTAATCCCTCGCCAGCTCGAGGTCAGGTCTAGCACCAGGGTAGTCTTCTCAGGAAGGCTCCACGGCTCGCCATCGCCCTTGCCGACCCGTAATCTCTCGCCAAGCTCGAGGTCAGGTCTGGCACCAGGGTGGTCTTCTCAGGAAGGCCTACGGCTCGCCATCACCCTTGTTGGCCCGTAATCCCTCGCCAGCTCGAGGTCAGGTCTAGCACCAGGGTAGTCTTCTCAGGAAGGCTTCACGGCTCGCCATCGCCCTTGCCGGCCCGTAATCCCTCGCCAAGCTCGAGATCAGGTCTGGCACCAGGGTGGTCTTCTCAGGAAGGCCAACGGCTCGCCATCGCCCTTGCCAACCCGTAATCCCTTGCCAGCTCGAGGTCAGGTCTGGCACCAGGGTAGTCTTCTTAGGAAGGCTCAACTGCTCACCACCACCCTCCTTGATCCGCCAATCCCTCGCCAGCTTCAGGTCCGGTCTAGCACCAGCGTAATCTTCTCAGGAAGTTTTAACAGCCCGCCATCATCCTGGCCGATCCTTACACCCTCGTCGGCTTGAGGCTCGCTCTAACAGACAGGACAACCCCCTCATGAAGGCCCTGTGATTCGCCATCTCATTTCTACAACCATAAACACTCCTCCACGGCTAGCTCCCGCACCCCCGCAGGAGTGGGGGGCTTGTGTGGTAGGGCAAAAATGGCCTGGGGGCCCAACCAGGGCCCAATACAACTCTCACTCAAAAATAGCAGTCTAGTTCGGCTTCGAGCCACTGCAGGGTCGGCCCCGAACCTCAAGTTCACCCCCACAGATCTGGTCTCCTCGTATCCGACGAGCCTCAATGGTCCTCGGCCTCCGATCCGCGACAGCCCCGCGGGCCGTCCCCCCATCCTGGCGAGGCACGAAGATGACCTGGCACAGCCTAGGCCCTCCGATTCTCCCAGGAGCACAGGAGCCCCATGATCTGCCATGTCAGCTCCCAATACCACCAAGGGCTTTGCCGCGTCAGCCCTATACCACTCCTGGTACTGCCACGTCAGCCCTAAACCTCCTGGGCCTTTTGCCACATCAGGCCCATGGGCTTTCGGGTTCAGACCCGGCCCCCCAAGCGGATCCAAACCTGGTTGGAATTCTCTATAAATACTAGACCCTCACCCACCTTTTCAGGTAATCAATCTTTTGCCATTAAAATTTACCTAGTTATTGCTACTCTCTCACAGAGACTGACTAGATCGTCGGAGGGTTCGCCACCGGGATAAACCCCGGTGTTTCAGGACCGTCTGCAGGTACACAAAACCTCGGATCCGAACCCTCTGATCCGAGCCCAGACATCCACCCCATTTCGAGCCTCTCACAGGTTCTACCCGGTCAGCCAAGGGTCGTCAGACGAGCAGCTTTCTACTTCAATACAAATCGAGTCCGAACTCACACCTGGTGCATCCACACGTCTCCCAGAAACAAACCGCATCATATATATATATATATATATATATATATATATGAAATTTTCACATTGTTCAAGAGTAAGTTATTTTATCATTACAATAAAGCATGATTTTTTCTCACATTCGGTGCAGCAAACTCACTAATTAAATATTCACAATCATACTTTTCTACCATCACATTCTTAATACATTGTAGGCCTAATCCATTTAATATTTCTTGATACATGGTTGAACGAAGATAAGACACAAATTTGAATATCGCTTGAGATATGGTCGGGTGCAGATTGGAGATGGATTTGAAAGAGAAAATTCAATCAATAAATCAACTAATAGCCCACAAAAGCCCAAATAAATTAAAATCAATCAAGCACTAGCCCAAGTAATTTTAAAAAATGTAAAGACCCAAATAATTAAATTTGGGGCCCCTAAAAATAATTATACAAATTGTAATATTACTTTATACACAAAATACGTAACTACATGTATAAGAGAAAAAAATTTAGAGCCCCAAAAATTGGGAAAATTTCGAGCCTGAGCCGGCCTCCTCCCCTGCCTCCACTAGGGGGCCGACCCTGAATTGAGCATGGGCATGCGAGAATTTGAGGGAAAACTCTAGAAATTGATTGAGGGATCAGGGAAAGAGAGCAGATATATAGCTTGAACTGAGAATTGCGGATTTGTACTTGATAGTGAATGTAGACCCGAAATCGCTCCGATTCTTATTTCAAGTCGGATCTGCGTGGATCTGAATCCGTTAACAGAGTGACGTATCTGAGTCTCAGTAATCCCATTAGTCATTACTAGTTAGTGGGTGTAAAATGAACAGGACGGTCTGTCGTCCGTCCGAGTCCGGCTCGAGTAATGGTCCGACCGTGGACCGTCCAAACTGTTATACGAACCGATCATGAACAAATTATTCGGTCTGATTCTTTACCGTGCTCGAGCCGGACATAAGTCTGTCCGAATATTATTGCGGTCCGATGCTTTACCGAACCGAGTCCGGATTATAAACATTTTGTCCGATCTAGACCGAGCCGGACATAAGCCCGTCCGAGTAGAATTTCGGTCCGAACTCGAACATATGGTTATCCGATCCCGCCCGGTCCGATTTATAGGCCTGTTTTTTTTTTCTTCTTATTTTTTATTTTTTTTTATTTTTTATATTGATAAAAAGGTGACCGCGTCACCGATTCATTAATAAATCATTTTACAGGCCTATTACTAGTCTCCAAAGCTGAAGTGCTCTAATATTTCACAAATTTTTATATTTAGATTCTCTTTAACGGTTAAATGTTTCTTATGTATTCTTCCTAACTTGATACAAAATAGTACACTGTAACACCATGCACTACAAGTAAATTGTTTGTCTTGTCCCTTGTAAATTGTAGGTCGACAGATGGTTGTATTGCACCGAGTTTATTTTTTTTATTGGATGTAACTTGACATATTTAATTTGTATGAGAGATTCCAACTCTGACGTGACTTGTACTCGGTGGTCATAGTTGGCAAAGACCAACCGGATTCATCAACGAAACTACAATCAAGTTCAACATATTGCAGCAGACCAACGAGAAAAAATAAAAGTAAATTAAAGCATCATAGCTAAAATTGCACATGTCTTAAAAAACCTTTAAGATTTTCTACGTCATTAATATTTGTCTATGCAAATTAAATGCAAAAAAAAGTGTTCAATCAAATCTTTAACAAATACATGGTCTAAAATGCATAATCCAATCCCAAATCCGGGCCGGGTATCATCCTGTCGGATCCCATTCCCACCCTACCCCCTCGTTGAGATCGAAACTACCATTTGGACCAAACTACCCTCGTCTCTCTCTCAAATTCTCCGCCGTTGCCCCTCCTCCTATTTTCAAATTCCCCCTTTCTCTCTCTTTCCAGCTCATCGCTGGTCGAAGAGAGAAGAAAAAGAAGAAACCCTAACCCTAATTTCTCTCCCATCTATCTCTCTCTAAACTCCGAATCCGAATCGAAGGTGATAGCGGCGATGGATTTAGATCTGTGGATTTCGAAGGTGAAGGAAGGGCAGCATCTCATGGAAGACGAGCTCCAACTCCTCTGCGAATACGTACGTAATCCCTCTCTTTCTTATATGAATTCTAGGGTTAGGGTTTTGCTAACTTACGCCTTATTCTTGCTGTGTGATTTGTTTTGACCTAGATTAGTCGTGTTAATTTGCGCTGTTTTGATCTCTGATGTTGATGGAATGGGAAAGGGGATAACTTTTTTGTGGGGGGTTGTTGGATTACTGTTTTGTAGACATTTGGAGTGGTCGGATGTGAATTTGTTGAGATTGGGAGTGATTGGAAATGCTAGAGCAATTGAGAGTGGTTGAGAATGAACATAGTTGGATTTTACGAGCTTGAGAGTTGTGAGAATTTGGTAAATGTTAAAGGAAACAATGCGAAATGTAGAACATCTGAGATTTGATGTTGTTTGGTATGGAGTATAGTATTGTGGTGCATGGTTTATCGATTTACGGACATGTATTGGAATTCAAGATTGTGATAATTTAATACTAGTCATCTGCACGTGTGATGTACGTTCTATCTTTTTTTTAATATAGTAAATAATAAGATGTAATTTGGCCTCGAACCTGAGACCTCCTTTTACTCATCACATACTCTTTACAAATTACCCCTAGTGGCACAAACTTTTATTTTATATGAGTGACACTTTTGTAAATAATTATGTCGTAAATAAATTTGAATTGTGATGGTATTATAGTAACTAACAATAGTTGAGTAAATGAATGGTTAATATAACCCCCACTTAAAAATAAATGGTTGAGATTAGATGGTTGAATGAATGTCTATACAAATTACAGGTTGTCTTCAAATGACAACCCCAACTCTCTCATTATTATATTACCAGTAATTTACATGTGCGGTGCATGTCTTTATAAATAAATATATTTTAATTTTCTTTAGACGTTGTCTGGCATCGAACCTAAGACCTCCTTTATATTAGTTATGCATGTGCATTACACGTATTTGTTTGGTTACAATGCACGTGTTCGTTTGGTGACAAACTCTCCCATTAAAATAGTAGAGATTATACATATTTGTGGGAGAATTTTGACGTGGGACTAACTAGAACTTGAGGTAGGTACAAAACTAGCGGGCTGGGCATGTTTGGCATTCTGTTGAGTTGGTAGCAGCTAACGGTAGATGTGTTGTCAATTTGTCCAACGGTAGATGTGTTGTCAATTTGTCCAGTTAAATGGAAGTATGTAGATTTGAGTTGTTTAATGTTTTTGTCAACTGGCCAGTCTACTCTCATTAATCGTTGGTAACTTGAAGCTCCCGAGTAACCTATGAAGTTTTTTTTTTTTTTTTTGGAAAGACGCACCAACAAGTATACCCTGTGGGTCAAATGCAAAGGTCCATTTGCATGGTACTATTATATGAAAAGGAGTTGAAGAACTTATAGTTATACCTCTGCTTTGACTCACTGTTAGTGTTACGCTCATTAAACATTTCCTTCACCTTCAGCCCTGAAAGCTTCAAATCAAGAAGTATTAGGCAATGAAAACTACTTCGACAAGTAATTGGTCCTGTCAACATGTTTGTGGAGTTTTCTCCTGTCTTAATTATCTCGAGTTCATATCCTTCACTTTGAAAAAAGTAATGTTGAATGTTTTTTGTTTTCTCTCTCATGATTTATTTGACTGGTGATATGTAATTATGTATCTTATTGGTGAGATGTATCCCTGACTATAAAACTAACCTCTGGTGCACTCATGTATGACTCCAATTCTTCATGTTAGATTCTAAAGCCAGATTGCTTCATTTATAGAGGTTTTGACCACATGATTTCTACTAAAGAATGACACGTTATAGTGGGTAAAGGTGTATCCTTTTCCCCTATTCAGATCTCCGAAATATTTGAATGTGAGAAGCACATAACATTATGTTCTGTCCCATGTTGTTGACATTCATACCCAAGCTTGAGCAGAGCTAAGAGGAGATGATCTCAAACCATTGGGAGTGGGGGGGGGGATATACATATGTAGTCTCTAACTAGTGCTTTTACCTACCCTGATTATCAAACTTCCAAAATTTTGGTTCTCTCATACATAAGTTTAGTACCCACTGCCGATCTTGTGCGTACGAATAAATCCATTGGCAAGGTGTACTTCTCAGTGTTTTAAATAACAGTCATTATAGCCATTGTAACATTTTAGTTAGGTTATGTTACCAAAATGAACTTTAGAAAATGGATACCTTTTTTGGCCCGTTACGGTCTTTATATGACCCATTATGTCCATTATATCGTCTATTATTTGATATAACTTGTATGTCGGATGACGACTAGGACAACTTGTGATAACTCTAGGTTAGTATTATAATTGACATCACCCAGATTGGGAATCTTAACATGTGCTCCTTGTCAATCTTCCATGGATAACCTCAAGATAGTTTGAAATGTGGTTCTCGATGTGATTACATATATATATATATATATATATATATAGAGAGAGAGAGAGAGAGAGAGAGAGAGAGAGAGAGAGAGAGAGAGAGAGGCTCATATCTCGGGATGATAAATTGATACACTATTATAGATAATAGTATTTAGGTAGTGTTTGGCCCAGCTTAAAATTAGCTTAGCTTCTCCTTTAGAAGGAGAAGCTGGGCCAAACGTATATTTTGAAAAGCTCTACAAAAACAGAAGTAGCTTTTTTTTATGAAGAAAAAGGAGCTCTAAAAGAAGCCCTCCAGATCTACTTCTAGCTTCTAGCTTCTAGCTTCTAGATCAAAACCAACAAAGAAAAAAACAGATCAAAACCCAACTCTCCCCTTCTTCTTCCTCCATCGTCAACAGATCAAAACCCAAATCTCCATGGTATCGCCTTTGTCATCTCACCCACCACTGATTTTTCTACTGCTCTTACTGGTCAGTATTTCGGACTATTCAATATAACTGACAATGGAAACATAACCAATCACATCTTTGTTGTTTCCGCTGTGCTCATAAAGACGAAAATGAGATATGCTGAGATACTAGAAGACTGGGAGATCGATTACAGGACTCATCGGTTCCCATACAAAGATTTGTATCACGCTACTAGAGGGTTCAAAGAGCGAGAGTTATTGGGGACTGGGGGCTTTGGCAGGGTCTACAAAGGGGTGTTGCCTACTTCTAATTTGGAGGTTGCTGTTAAGAAAGTGTCGTGTGATTCAAGACAAGGGATGAAAGAGTTTGTGGCTGAAATTGTCAGCATTGGCCAGCTTCGTCACAGACACCTTGTTCAGCTGTTAGGCTACTGTCGTCGCAAAGGAGAGCTCCTCCTGGTTTATGATTACGTGCCCAATGGTGACATCGGGATTAGGGATTTGGTGAAGATGGTGGAGATTAGGGATTAGGGATTTGGTGAAGATGATGTATAAAAGTAGCTTTTAATTGATATATGCCAAACAACTTCTAGCTTAAAAGTAGCTTTAAAGTTAAAAAAAAGCTGACTATCCAAACAGCTTCAGCTTTTAATTTCAAAGCTGTACTTTCTAGCTTCTCCTTCTGAAGTAGCTTTAAAGCTAAAAAAAACTAGGCTAAACGCACCCTTAGTTTCAAGTAGAAAACCTAAAACAAGTAGTGCATAATTACATCATTCGTGTAATAATATTACTGTTTTTTGGGAAAAGAGAGGATAAAAGAGTTGTCTTGAGTCTTCACATTGTGGTAAAGTTAGAAAGTTCTATAAGCAAATCCTTTCATATTAAATAACAATTTGGTTTTGCTTGAAAATCAGTAAGTATTAGAAGTAGTCTAAACATCTTTTCATGAGTGATAAAGGTGGCAAACAAAGTATTGTATACTTAAAAAAGAATTTCACATATTAGCTTATATTTGTAAGGATGAGATTAGATATAACTAATATCTATCCTTTATTTATTTACACTATGTAAAGGAAGATGGGTAAATTAAACTTTTTACCTTAGCTATTAAAGCGGACACAAAATCTTTCCTTGTACTTTACATGTTTCCTAGTGTGTATTTTATCATTACCCTTACCATACTGAATAGAGTAAGAAGATAAGGGTAACCAATATAAAGTTACTCATTATCATACCCCTTGAATTTTACTCTTTGGGAGTTCAGACCCACTGCAAAAAAAAAACATTTGGAGAGATTGAAAGAGCAGACAAAAATATGAGGGCCCACCAACTATCATACCATTTTTGGGAAAAAGTAACCCTGTCATTAGTACATGGAGAAATTTGGTAATGTTTGTTCTAGATATATGTTTTGAGATGTTTTGATGAGAAGACTCCACATTAAGAAATGTCATGAAAATTCGTAGGCGCCCTGCCCCATACTCTCTTGTGCCCTTTGAATCCATTTGGTTAAAATTTTGCACTCAGTACCATACATGGGGATTTTCGGAGGATATTTTCTTATGTTGATTTGAGGCTTTCTTTACATGGACACAGTATAGACACATTTTTCATTTCGGTCGAAGCTTTCTCCCTTACGGCTGTCCATTGTCCCATTTTGAGGAAGCAGAGAATATTTTGTTGTTGGATATTAAAGTCTATTTATGTCAATCTAAAGGATAACCTTTCGTGAAAAAAAAAAAGTTTCATTCTACTTCGGAAGGATACATTAAGCAAAAGATGCCTACAGAACATTAAAACAAATAACCTACATGACATAGTACTGCAAAATATCTTATTAAAGCTGCCCTCATTGAATCATGCTTCCACTTGTTCTGACTTTTACCTTATCATTCATACCAAATTACTGTTTATACACCATATTAATTATTAATAAGCAAAAAAACTCAGTTTAAAAAAAAAGGTGGTTTATTCCATATCAACACTCAATTCCGTATCTTTTAAGTGGAGTAGAGGTATGCAACTGTATATAATATGGCTCTTCCTGCTCTTTAAAGATACCTATAGGTGTAAAATAACTTTAATTTCATACCTCTCCGTATCGTACCTTTTGGACCCTAAAAAGTTACATCAGAAAAAGTTTCCAAACGAACCATAGGTAGGATAAATGAGGTATCTGGATACCTCCGCGTACCTTCCAATCCAAAACACGGCCTAACTGAATGCAGGCTTAGCTTATGTTTTTAATCTTCTCTTTGCCCTCTGTTTGCATTTCCTACTCTATTTATCTTAAGCCCTTCTAAATGCTTTCAACAGTTGTGGCCTTGTCGGCAGTAGAATTGAGCATCAGTTTCAAACATCTGAAAGATATTCTTTTTTGTTTATTGATCAGTAATCTTCAATAGTAACTAGAAACTAACACATATTTCTTACGAGTTAAAGAATTGAATAGAAACAACTAAAGGATAATTTTTTTTGTCCTACAGACTTCTGGTGGCAACATGTGACAAATATAGGTTTTCTATGTCCTTGGTTAGACGAATTTGTTTCATGACCAGTGTCCTATAGAATTTATTTTATATGTTCCTCTTTCTGTTAGTGTTTTAAAATTCTTTGCTGATGCTATAAGTACATGACTTTTTGTATCTTGCATAATATTTTTTTTTCTTCCAGTTAAACTCACATCTTAAACTCTCAGGTGAAGGAGATTCTTATTGAGGAGTCAAACGTCCAACCTGTTAATAGCCCTGTGACTGTCTGTGGTGACATCCATGGTCAGTTTCATGATCTAATGAAACTTTTCCAGACCGGAGGTCATGTTCCCGAGACAAACTACATATTCATGGTGAACATATTCATGAACCAGTCACAACAATGGTGGTGAAGTTTATTTTCTTCAAGAGTGTTACAACAATCATATTATGATATGTTTTTTTCCTGAATTTCCACCAGGGCGATTTTGTTGATCGTGGATATAACAGCCTAGAAGTTTTCACTATTTTATTACTTCTAAAAGCCAGGTATTACCTAAAGAACATCATGTGATATGCATGTGGTTCTGTCTTTTTACTATATTGTTTTCATGTGTGTAGTAATTCACAGGATGTTTTTTGTCCATAAAAGCACGTCTATATTTTTGTATACATCTAGGCAATTGGGAAGGAGCTCAACCAACTATTGACACCTTTCCTGCTGCTCATCTCTATTATTGTCAATAGAACATATGACTTTCTGTCTATGACAAGGCCCTAGTATATAATTGTAAAAAACTTATGGTTTTACAATTTTTCTAGAACACGAAACAAGTATACCCAAAATTTTCATATAACTATCGAGAACTAATCATTTTTTTCATTAATATATAATATACTCTATGCATGTACTCCTAAAATACCCATATCCTACATTTTTGAAAAATCATATTTCAGCATATTAATATCATGTTGCCCCATTGGTCCATTACCCATAGTTGTGCTTAATTGGTTGTTACCATATTAAGAAATCAAGTCAAAATTATTTTTAGGACTTCATATTTTTGTCACAGAAAATGCTTATTATTATTATATCTTATTTCTTGTCTATAAGATTGCTCATGTGCTTATAGTTTTAATAGGAATTTATGTTTACTTATTGATATAATTTTTTCTTTTTGTAAAATCTCGTATCATCGAATCCATAACATGCCATACCCGCACACTGTACACATATGTGTGCTTGAAAGCAATTAAAACCATTTTATAAATCTTGCTGACTGGGTTTGGTGCTATAGTGACCTTGCATGCTTGCTCATCTCTTCATGTTAAACAAGCAGCCCTCGAGTCACAATGGAGGATAATTTCCTCACGATTTTTTTTTAAAAACAAGCTATGGAGGACAGAATCAATGTTTGGCAGATTTACAATCACTTTATTCCTCTTTTAGAAACAAAAAATCCTTTGGCCAAGAAAAACATGTATGAGAGAGGGGCTTGCCATAATCTAGAATCTACATTCCTAGTTAACGTCCTACAAACTCTTCTAGTGGGCAAGGGGAATATCATAGCATAAGAGGAGAGATGATAGAT
The DNA here is from genome assembly GCA_017893485.1 of Hemerocallis citrina. Lineage (NCBI taxonomy): Eukaryota > Viridiplantae > Streptophyta > Magnoliopsida > Asparagales > Asphodelaceae > Hemerocallis > Hemerocallis citrina. The sequence goes on from JACEHZ010000703.1 coordinate 557,858, forward strand.
TTGACTATTTTGCTATAGGGGGATCTGGGATTACAGTGAACTCTGAAGCCAAGAGCCAAAAAAAATACCTGCTAGTATTTCTAATTCTGTTCCGCGTCTTCTGGTTACTAAGTACTTTTGTTTGTTCTTTTGTTGTGTGTTTTTTATTATTTCCTTCTGTGTTTTGTGATAACCCATTGCATTTGAATTAGCTACTTTTTTTTGTCCTACTTATAGTCCCGCTGTTTATTGGGTTAACCTTTATTTTTGTTGTTTGCATTTCTACCAGGCACCCTGCAAACATAACTTTGTTGCGTGGCAATCATGAAAGCAGGCAATTAACACAGGTATGCTGCAGTGACTGACATCTTGGATTGACATCTAGTCAATCATAAATTTGTTGTAATTTTTCTGTGACTGTGTGTATCACATTGATGGGACCTTCTATTCCTGTCTGAGTAATTCTTGGCAGTTTGCCTGGTCCTTTTTATTTAAGAATTGATTCTTGGCATATCTTGTCTATGAGGTGATAGTAGCTGTTGGTCTGCTGTAAAACTATCTTGTCTGTATTTAAGTTCTTGTGTGCATTTGTGCATTCATGCACTAAGACTAGTATTTGTCCAAATAACTAGATTACTTCTAAGTGGATAACTTTTGGCGCTCTGGGAATGGACCCAAGGTCTTTCTTGCAGAGTACCAATATCATCATTGCAATCTACGCCATTTCACGTCAAAATGTGATTGACGGTTGAGTATTAGTCTTCATGAATACATTATACCTCATGTATTAAATTTCTCCATTCATGTATGTGAAGGACGACCATCTCCTTGTCAAATAAATACATATCATAACCTTCTTGTTCAATACACATCCAAGAGTCAGGATTATCCCTAGTCTTTACCTCCATTCACTGCAATCCTATCACTGTTCCAAATTATTAGCCTCTTGTGTACTCTCCATGGATATATTGAACAATTTTCTTTTTTTTATTGAGTGTCAAATCTCATGACAACACTATAGGTTGATGTAAAATTATTGGCCATGGACGCTATGAATGAGAGAGAGACCTTCTTTATCCTTAAGGCTAGTTGGTGGGACTTCTTGGGTTCTGCAAACTTTTATATTGAGCAAGTCTATCTGAACGGAAGGGATGACATAGTTTCTGAAGGCCACTATGCTGGACTTGTTGGGTTCTGCAAACTCCTATATTGAGCAAGTCAATATGAAGGGAAGGGATGAGATAGTTTCTGAAGGCAACTGTACTGGACTCTTGAGCAAAACATAAAGCGAAAATGTTGGAGAGAAGTGAAGTGTGAACTAAAAATAGTGCTCGTGCCCATACAGTAAATGGACATTACTGTATATGATAATGTTGCAGTGTGTGGCCCAGTACTGGTTACCAATTTCGAGTCCACGAGAAAGCTATAATCCGACCGAACATAAATGATTATTATTGGGATAAACATGTTGCAGGAATGCTGATGGATGCTGCTTTGTTTTACACTTTAAATATTATTAAATTGGTTTTAGTACCTGCATTTTGTATGTCATTGAATGTTCACTTTTCATATAACCCTAACCCTCTAAAGAGAACATACAGACGATTGCTAAATCACATACTAATTTCTCCTTAGTTCTTTAGTTGCAACTTAAGTTCATTTTAGTTTGTTTTGCAAACACTGGTGTAAACATTTTGGGCAATTTTTTTTGTTGGTACAATGTAGATGCTCATCTTTACTATTATTAACTGTTAATCATATGTTTTTAGGTTTATGGTTTTTATGATGAGTGCCAACGGAAGTATGGGAATGCCAATGCCTGGCGTTATTGCACTGATGTATTTGACTATCTAACCCTCTCTGCAATTATAGATGGAACAGTAAGCCATTTAACTCTTGGATATTTAATGTATACTCGTGACTACGTACTTCTCCTCTTCTCTTTGGTAGTTTAATTCTTGCTTCTAAGGCTGATATTTTTGAGTACCTCACCCCTGTCAGTTAGAAATGGTTTGAGGAGTTTTCACACTGAAGCATGTAAATGTTACCTTTACTACCCCCCCGAACACAGAAACATGCACACACACAAACAGTTGTTCCATTCTTTTGATTGCTCATAGATCTAAGAGGATTTCACACACACAAGCATACACACATACATACACATTTTTACGTTCTAACAGTTATTCCATTCCTTTGATTGCTGATAGATCTAAGAGTATTTTACAAACACACACACTGACACACATATTCCTATTCTAACAGTTATTCCATTCTTTCAATTGCTCATAGATCTACACACACACACCTTCCCCTTCTAACAAATATTCCATTCTTTTGATTGCTCATGAATCTAAGATTATCTTTTGTTTTGGAACTGCAGGTGCTATGTGTCCATGGTGGCCTGTCTCCTGATATACGAACTATTGATCAGGTATGCCCCTGTCCAAACAACTTTTAAATTCAACGATTGTCTTCACAATAAAGTTTCTGATTCAACATTTGTCTTCACAATAAAGTTTCTGAAAACTTCTCTTACTAGAATGTATTCCCATCTTTAGTGAAGAGGAATGATTGTGCAATCTACTGGTGTATTTGTCCAAGAATTTGTCATATTTTTCAAAATGATTCATATGCTCTGCCATATATTAAATTTGTCTCTACATGTGTTTGGGCATGATTTTCTATGAAAGTAGCTCACGTGCCCATGGTAATCACTCTCAAGTTAGAGTACACACTTGCAGAGTGGAATTATCAGGTCCGATAAACTTCTTATTTTCGAATTTGTGTGCATTGGATAAGCACTTTAAGTTTAAGGTGGTAGCTGACTGACTCTTAGGCCACATGGATTTATTCTTAACTTTGGCCAGAAGGGTTTTATATAGTTTTTACCGTCCCCGTGTTGTGGATTTTCTTTTTCTGCCATTTGGCCGGTAGCCGTCTTTGTGGAATTACCGAAGGTATAAAACCTTGATGCTTACCAAAATTAAGAGGTATTCAAATCTGGTGTGCCTTGAGTGCAAAATTAGTTGTGTTTTGCTTCACTAAGTTGAATGCACACCTCTGAATCTACAAGCAACTGCATATGGCATCAAGAGCCACAATACTTAATAGTTGACAATTGTATTTATGTCATTTTTTTTCCTTTCTGAGGAACATAATTATTATGTCATATAAGTATTAAGAAAATTTATTAACAACCTAGATGCATAATTGATAATGTTTCTAACCGAATGTAAATCAATATATTATGTTTCTTGCCAAACAAACTTCTGATAGAGTTTAGTTTACTACCGAAAAGACCTGTTCTGAGGATGTTCACTTGCTTTCCAAAATGGAAAACATACTTTAAGATTAACATTTATATATAATCCTTTTTTTAGTTTAGCATTATTATTGTGCTGATTAAGACCTATAGATCATAACATTTCTCTATGCGTAGTATTGATAGTATTTTAAAATCTGTGAACTATGTCTCACTATAGGTGACCAAAATAGTGAAATCCAAAATTTCTTAAAATCGGCCAAAATTGGTAGACTATAGCTCAGAAATACACTGAAATTCAAATCTCTCTAAATTGGCCTCACAATAGTTACGCTAGAACGCTGATATGTAATTTTTTTTGAAATGGTCCAAAATCAGTGGACTCAATAGCCCACAAAAGCTAGTAATATAGTGAAGCTTAGAATTTTTGAAATCTGCCCAAATCAGGTGACTATGGCCCATAAAAGCTAGCTAAAATAATGAAATTTATAATTTCTTTAAATTGGTCAAAAATAGTCCACCAATTTTGAGATATAGGGAATTTCACTGTTTTGGCTACCTTTAGTGAGAAATCAGTGGACATAAACACTAGCTAAAATAGTGAAATTTAGAATTCTCGAAATTGACCAAAATAGTCTACCGGGAAATTTTGAATCACTATTTTGGCCACCTTTGGTGAGCAACAATGTACTGTTGTTTTTGGTGATTTCGAGTAATTCTAAATTTCTCTATTTTAGCTAGTGTTTGTGTGGTACAATCCAGTGATATTAGCTGATTCCGAGACATTCTAAATTTCAGCTTTTGTTGGTTATAATACACTAATTTTAGCCAATTTCGCGATAGTCTAAATTTCACTATTTTAGCTTTAGCTTTTGTGGGCTTTATAGCTCACAAGTCACAATAGTTGACTAGAACACTGAAATTTAAAATTTCTTGAAATGAAGCAAAATGAATGGATTCAGTAGCCGTCATTGGGTAGCTAAAACAGTGAAACTCAGTATTTTTCAAAATCGGCGACTATAGCCCATAAACATTCGCTAAAACAGTGAAATTTAATGGGGACTCAATAGCCCTCATTGGGTAGCTAAAACAGTGAAACTTGGCATTTTTCAAAAGCGGCGATTATAACTCATAAACGTTAGTTAAAACAGTGAAATTTAGAAATTCTTGAAATCGACTAAAATCAGTGGATTGTAGCACACAAAAGCTAGCTAAAATAGTGAACTGTACAACCAATCGAAGATAGCCGAACCCAGTATACTATCTCTCCCTAAGCTGGTTAAAATAGTGAAATTCAGAATGTCTCGAGATCGGGAAAAGTTGGATAAAGTTATAAAACACTGTAATTCAAAATTTCTCGAGATCAATCGAAATTTGTATCTAGTCGTAGTAAAATTCAGAATTTCTCGAAATCAACCAAAATTGCTCGATTTTATAGCTCATAAAAACAATGAAATTCAAATTTCTCAAAATTGGCCAGAAACAGTAGGCTATGTATAGCTCACAATAGTTGGCTACAACAACAACAACAACAACAACAATGCCTTTTTCCCAACTATAGATTGGGGTCGGCTCACAATAGTTGGCTAGAACACTGAAATAAATTTCCTATAGATTGGGGTCGGCTCACAATAGTTGGCTAGAACACTGAAATAAATTTCTTGATATAGGCCAAAATCAGTGGACCTAATAGACAGGGCCGGTCGGCCCTGCCTTGAGGCGTAGTTGGCTACAACAACAACAACAACAACAATGCCTTTTTCCCAACTATAGTTTGGGGTCGGCGCCTTTTTCCCAACTATAGTTTGGGGTCGGCTCACAATAGTTGGCTAGAACACTAAAATAAATTTCTTGATATAGGCCAAAATCAGTGGACTCAATAGACAGGGCCGGCCCTGCCTTGAGGCGGGCGAGGCGGCCGCCTTGGGCTCCTGAATTTTGCGCATTTTTAGGGGCCCCCAAAAAAGTTTCTTGTATTTATATATACGTATTTTGCGTGTACTTTTATTAGGGGCCCTAAAAATTTTATTTTTTGGGCTTTTGTTTTTAAAATTAGTACTTGGGCCGGCTTATTCTAGTTAAGCTTGGATTTGTATGGAGATTTATTTCTCAAACCCCTAAATCTCCATTTATTTCTTCATATATATTGGTTTTTCAAAATTGTAGCAAAAACAATTCAAATTTTAAAAAACAAATTTTGTATGGGGCTCCATTTCGGGAGTTCGACTCGGCCTTGTCAATAGCCTACAAAAGGTAGCTAAAATAGTGAAATGTAGAATTTTTTGAAATCGGCCAAATTAAGGGACTTGCCCATAAAAGTTAGTTAAAATAGTGAAATTAAGAATTTCCCAAAATTGGCTAAAATCAGTGTATTGTAGCACACACAAGCTAGCTAAAATAGTGAAATTTAGAATTATTCGAAGTCAGGCAGCAATTGTAAACTATTTCTCACTAAAGGTGGACAAAATAGTGAAACTCCGAATTTCTCGAAATCGGTGGACTATATACTAACAAAAGGACTGAAATTCAAATTTCTTAGACATCGACCAGGATTTTTCAACTATAGCTCACAAAAGTTCGATAAAACACTGAAATCGACCAAAATCTGTGATCTGTCTCGCTAAAGGTGGTCAAAATAGTGAAATTCAAAATTTCTTGAATTCGACTAAAATTAGTAGAGACTATATAGCTTACAAAACCACTAAAATTGACATTTCTCAAACTTGGCTAGAACGCTGGCTATGGCTCACAATAGTTGGCTAGAACAATGGAATTTCAAATTTCTTGAAATGGGTCAAACTCGGTGGACTCACTAGCCCAGAAAAGATAGCTAAAGTTGTGAAACATAGAACTTTTGATGTCGTCGAAAATCATTGGACTATAGTCTATTATAGCCTTAGAATATCTTGAAATAAACCAAAATCAGTGACTGTATCCCACAATAGCTTAGCTAAATTAGTGATTGTAGCACACAAAAGCAAGCTAAAATATCTCGTAATATGCTAAAATTAGTTGATTGTAGCACACAAAAGCAAGCTAAAATATTGAAATTTAGAATTATCTGAAGTCAACCAAAAAAGTAGACTATATCTAAAATTTGCAGATTGGAGCGCACAAAATCTGGCTATATGGTGAAATTTAGAATTACCGGAAGTCAGCAATAAACATTAGACTATTTGTCAGTAAATGTGGCCAAAATAGTGTAAAAGTTTCTCAAAATCTGTGGACAATACTGGAAAAATGCTGAAATTTAAAATTTCTCCTAATTAACCAAAATCTACTAGCTATGTCTCGCTAAAGGTGTAAGCTAGAATCTCTAAATTGACCAAAATCGGTCCACTGTAATAGCTCATTTTCTCAAAATTGGTTAGAAAAGGTGGCTATAATAGCTCACAAAACTTGGCTAGAACACTGAAATTTGAAATTTCTTGAAATGGGTCAAAATCAATGGACTCAATAGACGACAAAGGCTAGATATAAAATAGTGAAATTTGGAATATCTCAAAATCGGCTAAAATCTGTTGAGAATTGTGAAGATGGCCAATATAGTGAAATTCAGAATTTCTCGATATCGGTTGATTATATACTAATGAACAACTGAAATTCAAATTTCGCGAAATCGGCCCTAAGTTGTGGACTACAGCCAATAAAAGTTGGTAGAAGAAAGAAATTCTAAATTTCTGAAAGATCGCCAAAATCAATGTGGAATATATCTCGAAATTGACCAAAATTGGTGGAATATCCCCCAACATCTAGCTAAAATAGTGAAATTTTGGAATTGCACGTAATCAGCAAAAACGGTGGTTATAATAGTGAAATTCAGAATTTCTAGAAATTGGCTACGAACGTTGGACTATATAGCTCACAAAGAATTTTCTTGATTTAGGCCAAAGTCAGTGGAGTTTGTATATTCTAATTGATGGTTAAAAATTTATGCAGTCTTCTATCTTCCATTGAAAACAAGGATTATAAATATGGAGTTACGGACACGTTTCAAAGTTTAAGCCATTTTGAAAATTTTGAGGCACTGTATGATTAGGATATAAAGAAAGCACAGATATTATGCTACCTCTGTTTCATCTCATTTGGTGGTTGAAATTCTTGGTAACTGTGTTTGTCCATTATATAAAACTTTGGTTCACACATCTGCAGAAGCAATCGTTGACTATATAGGGTTACTGAAATCTATGTTAGATCACAAGAATTTTATCAGTATTAGTTACTGATTTCTTTTATTTGTAGATACTGACAAGGAGGTATTGGTTAACATTGAATGATTGCAAACAACAAATTTGCACTTCAATGTTGAACTTCCTATCATTCTCTGTGATATTTGATGGATGATTTTTCTCAATACACATCGAGTGATGCATCCGTCGATTTTTATGTCATCTATCGGACTATTCATGCAGCTGCATGGTTGTAACTATCGAATATTGGTATCATTTTGGATAAGAATTTTTGTTTTTGGGTTCTAACTGGGTTTCATTTTGGATGATTGGCTGGATTTGGATTGGATTTAGATTCCTACTGTAGCGCTAGTGTAGCATCTGAAATCCCGAAAAAAAACCAGAACTCAGTGGATAATAAGCACTGTAATGCTACTATAGACTTAAAAATAAAAAAAAATTTAATCAATTTGTAATTGTTTCTGTCTCCTATCTTTTTATACTATCCAATAAAACAATTCTACCTACTCTACATTAATTTTTTACTACTTTTTTAATTTTCTTTCTCTCTTCTCTCTATCTTATACTACAATAAAACTACATCTAAACAAACCACTTTTTTTGAATTCATTTCCAAAGATTTCATTTCCTGAAAGAAATCTTCATGATTTGGATATATTTTACAACCAACCAAACACCCCCTATATGTATTGATAACCTAAGGGAAGTTATAATATTATATACAGCATGCAAAATCATAATTCAAGAACAACCTTTGTTGGCACAATATAATGAACCATGCAATTGGAAAAAAGGGGGGAAAACTCATGAAACCCCTAAGGTTTGGCAAGTTAATTAAGAAACCCCCATCATTTTTTTCCGCTCACTTAGCTCCCAGCTGCCACCCTGAGAATTTTTCTGACAAAAAGGACATGAGAAATGTCCTAATTACCACTATATATATATTTTAATCCTTTTAATTTCCTTTCATGAAACCACCCAAGGTTTGGCAAATTAATTATAACCCTTGCCTTTTTTTGCTTGCTTAGCCCCGCAGCTGCCTTTTCTGACAAAAAGAACATGAGAAATGTACTAATTACCCCTCAATATATTTAAAACCTTTGTAGGGAAATAAGAGAAAGGAAATAAAAAGGTTTTAAATATATATAGAGGGGTAATTAGAACATTTCTCATGCCCTTCTTGTTAGAAAAAATCTCGTAGTGGCGGCTGTGGGGCTAAGTGAGCGGAAAAGAAACCGCCCGGGGGGGGGGTCCTAATTAATTGGCCAAACCTTGGGGGGTTTCATGATTTCCCCATTATTTAATAAAAATTATATTCAACCAAACTAAGCTAGTAATAATAACTATACAGAGATAGTTAAGCTACAAATAATAAATTCTCCCTATATTTTTTCCTTCTCTATATTTCTTGTTCTCGTATGTGTTTTTTTTAAAAAATCTTTCTTCTTCTACTAGTGCTAGTCTGCTATTTTTTCACTGCCCTCCCTCTAGAGTTTTGAGTGACACTATCACATTACCCGCTACCCGGACCCGACCCGGATTCGGCATTGGACCGGAACCGACCCGATCTATACAGGTCTGGGTCCTAAAATAAGACCCGATGCACTTCCGGGTCCGGGTCCGCTCAAAATAGAACCGATCCGGACACGGACCGGTTAAAAAATACCTCAAAAAAATATGTACTTTGAATAATAGTGTTATAGGATATACATATAAATAATTGTTGAATATAGATGTGTAAAAATAATATTTATTCATCTACTTGAGTGTAAAAATTGTTGAAACCGTATGATATCGGGTGCAAAATACTTACGTGCAAATATTTATTCTCCGCTACCGGACCCGTACCTGGACCTGATTCTTGCAAGTCCGGTCCCGAGTCTAATTTTTGGACCCGTGAGGTATCGGGTCCGGATCCAGATAGTGGAGGACACGACCCGATAGGACCCGATACCAGCTGTAGTTTTGAGTCCCTGTATAATCAAAAGAGGTTGATAGTAATATGCAGAATATTTAAGTTGCAGCTAATCTTGTTTTAGGTGGGGGTGTAGACTCCAGGAATACATAGTGGATTTTCTTTGTGACGTTTCCCTTAGCCATATGCCACGTAGAATTAATAAAATAGTGAAACGTAGAATTTTTGGAAATCAGCCAAATTAAGGGACTTGCCCATAAAAGTTAGTTAAAATTGTGAAATTAAAAATTTCCCAGAATTGGCTAAAATCAGTGTATTGTAGCGCACACAAGCTGGCTAAAAGCCTAAAATAGTGAAATTTAGAATTATTCGAAGTCAGACAACAATTGTAAACTATTTCTCACTAAAGGTGGACAAAATAGTGAAACTCAGAATTTCTCGAGATCGGTGGACTATATACTAACAAAAGTACTGAAATTCAAATTTCTTGAAATCGACCAGGATTTTTGGACTATAGCTCACCAAAGTTCGATAAAACACTGAAATCGACCAAAATCTGTGATCTGTCTCGCTAAAGGTGGTCAAAATAGTGAAATTCAAAATTTCTTGAATTCGACCAAAATTGGTAGAGACTGTATCGCTTACAAAACCACGAAAATTGACATTTCTCAAACCTGGCTAGAACGCTGGCTATGGCTCACAATAGTTGGCTAGAACATTGGAATTTCAAATTTCTTGAAATGGGTCAAACTCAGTGGACTCACTAGCCCAGAAAAGATAGCTAAAATTGTGAAACTTAGAACTTTTGATGTCGTCGAAAATTATTGGACTATAGTCTATTATAGCCTTAGAATATCTTGAAATAAACCAAAATCAGTGACTGTATCCCACAATAGCTTAGCTAAATTAGTGATTGTAGCACACAAAAGCAAGCTAAAATATTGAAATTTAGAATTGTCCGAAGTCAACCAAAAAAGTAGACTATATCTAAAATTTGCAGATTGGAGCGCACAAAATCTGGCTATATGGTGAAATTTAGAATTACCGGAAGTCAGCAATAAACAATAGACAATTTGTCAGTAAACGTGGCCAAAATAGTGTAAAAATTTCTCAAAATCGGTGGACAATACTGGAAAAATGCTGAAATTTAAAATTTCTCCTAATCGACCAAAATCTACTAGCTATGTCTCGCTAAAGGTGTAAGTTAGAATCTCTAAATTGACCAAAATCGGTCCACTGTAATAGCTCATAGAAACAATGAATTCAAATTTTCTCAAAATTGGTTAGAAAAGGTGGCTCTAATAGCTCACAAAACTTGGCTAGAACAGTGAAATTTGTAATTTCTTGAAATGGGTCAAAATCAGTGGACTCAATAGCCGACAAAAGCTAGATATAAAATAGTGAAATTTAGAATATCTCAAAATCGGCTAAAATCTGTTGAATCTAGAATTGTGAAGATGGCCAATATAGTGAAATTCAGAATTTCTCGATATCGGTTGATTATATACTAATGAACAACTGAAATTCAAATTTCGCGAAATCAGCCCTAAGTTGTGGACTACAGCCCATAAAAGTTGGTAGAAGAAAGAAATTCTAAATTTCTGAAAGATCGCCAAAATCAATGTGGAATATATCTCGAAATTGACCAAAATTGGTGGAATATCCCCCAACATCTAGCTAAAATAGTGAAATTTTGGAATTGCACGTAATCAGCAAAAACGGTGGTTATAATAGTGAAATTCAGAATTTCTAGAAATTGGCTACGAACGTTGGACTATATAGCTCACAAAGAATTTTCTTGATTTAGGCCAAAGTCAGTGGAGTTTGTATATTCTAATTGATGGTTAAAAATTTATGCAGTCTTCTATCTTCCATTGAAAACAAGGATTATAAATATGGAGTTACGGACACGTTTCAAAGTTTAAGCCATTTTGAAAATTTTGAGGAACTGTATGATCAGGATATAAAGAAAGCACAGATATTATGCTACCTCTGTTTCATCTCATTTGGTGGTTGAAATTCTTGGTAACTGTGTTTGTCCATTATCTAAAACTTTGGTTCACACATCTGCAGAAGCAATCGTTGACTATATAGGGTTACTGAAATCTATGTTGGATCACAAGAATTTTATCAGTATTAGTTACTGATTTCTTTTATTTGTAGATACTGACAAGGAGGTATTGGTTAACATTGAATGATTGCAAACAACAAATTTGCACTTCAATGTTGAACTTCCTGTCATTCTCTGTGATATTTGATGGATGATTTTTCTCAATACACATCGAGTGATGCATCCGTCGATTTTTATGTCATCTATCGGACTATTCATGCAGCTGCAAGGTTGTAACTATCGAATATTGGTATCATTTTGGATAAGAATTTTTGTTTTGGGGTTCTAACTAGTATGGGTTTCATTTTGGATGATTGGCTGGATTTGGATTGGATTTAGATTCCTACTGTAGCGCTAGTGTAGCAGCATCTGAAATCCGAAAAAAACCCAGAACTCAGTGGATAATAAGCACTGTAGTGCTACTATAGAGTATAGACTATATATAAAAAAAAAAATTAATCAATTTGTAATTGTTTCTCTCTCATATCTTTTTATAATATCCAATAAAACAATTCCACCTACTCTACATTAATTTTTTACTACTTTTTAAATTTTCGTTCTCTCCTCTCTATCTTATACTACAATAAAACTACATCTAAACAAACCACTTTTTAAGAATTCATTTCCAAAGATTTCATTTCCCGAAAGTAATCTTCATGGTTTGGATATATTTTACGACCAACCAAACACCCCTATATGTATTGATAACCTAAGGGAAGTTTAATATTATATACAGCATGCAAAATCATAATTCAAGAACAACCTTTGTTTGCACAATATAACGAACTATGCAATTGGAAAAAAGGGGGGAAAGTCATGAAACCCCTAAGGTTTGGCAAGTTAATTAAGAAACCCCCGTCATTTTTTTCTGCTCACTTAGCTCCCAGAAGCCACCCTGAGAATTTTTCTGACAAAAAGGACATGAGAAATGTCCTAATTACCACTCTATATATATTTTAATCCTTTTAATTTCCTTTCATGAAACCCCCCAAGGTTTGGCAAATTAATTAATTAACCCCCGCCCTTTTTATGCTCACTTAGGCCCTGAGCTGCCTTTTCTGACAAAAAGAACATGAGAAATGTACTAATTACCCCTCAATATATTTAAAACCTTTGTAGGAAAATAAGAGAAAGGAAATAAAAAGGTTTTAAATATATATAGAGGGGTAATTAGAACATTTCTCATGCCCTTATTGTTAGAAAAAATCTCGTAGTGGCGGCTGAGGGGCTAAGTAAGCGGAAAAGAAACCGCATGGCGGGGGGAGGGGGAGGGGGGTCTTAATTAATTGGCCAAACCTTGGGGGGTTTCATGATTTCCCCGTTATTTAATAAAAATTATATTCAACCAAACTAAGCTAGTAATAATAATTATACAGAGATAGTTAAGCTACAAATAATAAATTCTTTCTATATTTTTTCCTTCTCTATATTTCTTGGTCCCGTATATATATATATATTTTTAATCTTTCTTCTTCTACTAGTGCTAGTCTGCTATTTTTTCACTGTCCTCCCACTAGAGTTTTGAGTGGCACTGTGACATTACCCGCTTTCCGGACCTGACCCGGACCCGGCATTGGACCGGAACTGACCCGATCTATATAGGTCTGGGTCTAGGTCCTAAAATAAGACCCGATGCACTTTTGGGTCTGGGTCCGCTCAAAATAGAACCGACTCGGACCCGGACCCGTTAAAAAATACCTCAAAAAAGTATGTACTTTGAATAATAGTGTTGTAGGGATATACATATAAATAATTGTTGAATATAGATGTGAAAAAATAATATTTATTCATCTACTTGAGTGTAAAAATTGTTGAAACCGTATGATATCGGGTGCAAAATACTTACGTGCAAATATTTATTTTCCGCTACCGGACCCGGACCCCGACCCGGACCTGATTCTTGCAAGTCCGGGTCCGGGTTTAATTTTTGGACCTGTGAGGTATCGGGTCCGGGTAGTGGAGGACCCGACCCGATAGAACCCGATACCAGCTCTAGTTTTGAGTCCCTGTATAATCAAAAAGAGGTTGACAGTAATATGCAGAATATTTATGTTGCGGCTATTCTTGTTTTAGGTGGGGATGTAGACTCCAGGAATACATACTGGATTTTCTTTGTGACGTTTCCCTTAGCCATATGCCAAACTAGTGTAGCGATAAGTTAAATACACTATGTCATAGTTTTTATTCACTTACTTTCCTATCTCATGACAGATGAGGGTTATTGACCGGAATTGTGAAATTCCCCATGAGGGACCTTTTTGTGATCTCATGTGGAGTGATCCTGAAGAAATTGAAACCTGGGCTGTTAGTCCACGTGGAGCAGGATGGCTCTTTGGATCAAGAGTGACAACAGAGGTATGTCAGCAGTGAATTGAGGTTATTATTTTATCATATACCAACTGACCAGTGCTTACTAACACATCAAAAAAATTAAAAAGTAAAACTGTTTTACTTTGCAGTTCAATCACATAAACAATCTCGATCTTGTTTGTCGTGCACACCAACTTGTCCAAGAAGGTCTCAAGTACATGTTCCAAGACAAAGGCCTTGTAACTGTGAGTTCATCTTATCAACTTTACTATGTTCTGCATTATGAACTTTCATACTTGCAATTATTTTCACTAGCCAAGTTCCTTGAACTCATTATCATACATGAGTTCATTTAATTTGTTCTTTCCGATCATAATCTGGTATAATAATAGATCCATTCATGAACTTTTCCAGGTGTGGTCTGCTCCAAATTACTGTTACAGATGTGGGAATGTCGCTTCTATATTGAGTTTCAACGAAAATATGGTATGAATAAAGCCACAACCTTGCAATGTAAATGCCTTAATGATCCGCCCTCTGGCATTTTTATCGTTTACTTCTTTTCCTCATAATTGACCTGTCTATGTTTTGAGTTGAATGAAGTTCTGATATTAACAAAATTCTATAAAGAGCATGAAGGAGACTCAGTGAAGTTACTGTGTTTTTGTTTTGACAATATTCCAATGCAAAATGGCAGGAGAGAGAAGTGAAGTTTTTCACGGAAACGGAAGAGAACAATCAAATGAGGGGACCAAGGACGGGGGTTCCATACTTCTTATGAGACCTTCCGGTATTATGAATTATTTGATCGGTCACCTAGAATTCCCTTGCCTTCACCTGTAAAGTATGGCACAAGTGAGAGACTCGTGGAGTTACTGCAAAGTACAAATGCAATCATTCATTAACGGGCCCCATAGGATTGCTGACTGTTGCTGTTCAGATGAACTTTGTATTTGCGGGGCTACATACTAGCTGTTCTTATTCATTCATGAATTCTGTTGTATTATATGTTTCTTGTTTTGTTGAGTACTGTTAATTACTTAAATCTTTCCAATTTTTACATTGGTTGTCTTGACACTAGCTCTCTACAGCTTTAGTTATTGCTGCAGGATTGGTCTTTACTCTGAAAATTATTTTTGTTGAATCTATGGACTGTGTTTGCTATGTTTTCACACTGTTGATCTTATATTTTTGGACCTGTGCGAAATTGAGCATTCCAAGTTCGAGAATTTATTGAAATTGGTCAAATTAGTAGGCTGTACCAACAAAATCAGACCCAAAAATGCTGAAATTTCAAAATCTCAATGCAAATCAATTTGGGATTTCATTTGTGAATACCTTGGTTGGGCTTAACTAGTACAGATCTGGAATGTATATTAGAACGTAACTATATCCCAAATAGCATTATCAAAAAAAGAAAAAACTATATACCAAATAGGTTTGAACCCGAACTATATACCAAAAAATTGCCCAGAAATAGAAGGTTGCAACAGTAAGTGTTATTCCAATCACAACAATACTACTTTTCTGGAAATGTTGATGCCATCGTTGCATTCCAATGGTTTTTCTTATTATTGACATCCCCAGCATCCTCAAATATCATTGCATTCCAAGGGATTTTCTTGAGTGAGACCTTCATATCAAGTTTTCAATCTCAGGGATTTATCTAATGAGCTATGGCTCTGGAAATTATACCGGAAAAGAGTTCTTAATGAGAGTGTACCAGATGAAACTGGATTTCAGATACAACGAATGAAACTGGATTTCATCATGCAAATGAACCCCACCGCCCTCCTACACTCTCATAATTCAACAACTACTACAGTACTACTCAAATGAATGATTAATAAACAAAACCTCTAAAGTCAGAAGAACATGTCTGGCGCGTGCAGTGCAGACTTCAAAATTAGTTGCATAGACAAAGTAATTATTTGCATTATAAAATATAAATCAATAATTACATAAAGATGAGGTTTTATATTGTTTCAGTCCATCAGTTATCAGAAGCAGATTTACATAAGGTGATTCCAAACGTCAAGTACTGGCTTCAATTTTTAGTTAGTGAAACTACAATCGTACTAGTCAATTTACATAAAACAATAGTTGCAGAAATTGCAGTTATAATTGATTATTTAGGATTATTATATCACAACTATAATTGAAATTGCAAGATTTGGTAATTTCAAAAACCAAACACAAACGAAACAACTCTTCCTGCAATTACACCCTTCTTACAGTTACATTTAAGATTACCATTTAAACGCAGCTGCAACCAATCAGAATAAATTCTTGGCCTAACAAATTCAACCTCACATCAAAATTTGGTAAAATTCTCATCACGTAATTAAGTTTTACGTGTTTTAGAGTAACAGGTAGAAAAATTGTACCAAATTTCAGCAACTCTATTGACTTTTAAGGTCTTCTCGTCGTCGCGTAGGTAAGATAAAACAACACCAGGATCAAATTGCATAGAAAGTGGTGGGAGGTTAAAAAAAACAAAAGGTCAATTATGCAAATATAAATGAAGACAAAATGTTTCTTCTCATCCATGATTGGGCAGGTGCGCAGGAGACAACAAAGAGAGCAAGGAACAGTCCTGAAGAATAGCCAAGATGGAGGTTTTTAGTGACTGGTTACTTGGTAGAGTCTGGGACAACAAGTTAGCTTTCTATTACTATGGTAGTCCTCCTGTTAGGTGTTAGATGTAGTTGCTTTATTTTGTATTAGGCCGGTTATTTCTGGTTTTGGCCTCTTTTGGATGATGTTCAGATTTGGTTGCGCTTTCGCGTTAGCTTCTCAGTTTGTAATGTATTGTCGTACTTTGTTTCTTTAAATCCTTTTTAATGAAACGATGGCTTCGGTCATCTTATTATAAAAAAAAAAAAAAATGAAGACAAAATGGTCCAATCCTTTCGTTTTCATAGCTTTCAGGTGGCAATCTCTAATTGAACAAGTAAAAATTATGTCATTTCTTGTACTTTTCTTCCATATATACATATTTATGAGGTTAAATTGCTAAAAACCTCACTCAACTATAACCCTCTTTCGAAAAACTATACTGAACTTTTTTTGGTGCAAAAAATTCGCAATCACCTATGTTTTTCGACACATTGTTTTTTTAAAACCTCACTCACCCCCTTGTTAAAAACAAGGTTGGTCGCAAATTTTTGCATCAAAAAAAGTTTAGTGTGATTTTTTTTGAAAGAGGGTCATAGTTGAGTGAGATTTTATGCAACTATTTATAATACAAATTCAAGCAATTAATTTCTTTACTCAAGTTTCTTTCTTTCCTTTCATTTGCAACGCGTAAACATGACTCCCCCTTAAACTCATTATTATACACTTCACAAAAAAACACTTGCAGATCGCGAATTGCAGTCAAGTAATTTATAATAAAATATAGTAAACTTTTAAGGTACATTCTATTTAATTGGCCTAATAGTAAAGATGTTTTACTGCTTTGAGCTGCAGTAGTTTGCAGGTAACCAAACATGCCCTTGTTAGTGGCAACGTCTCTAAGTTTCTTCATCTGAAGCTCCAACATTCCGTGTTTTCTCCGCATTCCTATTAATCGTGTCAACTTCTCTCATACACACGAGATTAAATACAAACGAGACATTAGCTTAACCACCCTCTTTAGTCACGGTCATCCCCTTAAATTACACTCCTAATCACCAATTAACAACTTAGAAATAAATAAATCCAACAGTGTCATATAGGTGATTAGAAAGACATTTCTAATTGACCTCACCACCCTATGATCCATCCTTCTCTTTACACAACAAACTCCATAACAAAAGTCAAGAAACACTACCCTCTTTTATAAAGGATCCAAGAACTCAACTCATCAACTCCTATCTAATCACCAAGAGATCAAACATCAAAACCTACTAGTGCCCTCATGAGCTACACAGCCATGGCTGACAACCAGCAGAAAATTCCCCCGATAGATCATGAGGCCTCCCCGGCCCCATCAGCCCCACTGTTTCCACGTGACATGACACGGTCTGACAAGGGGGATCCACCACCTCACCTCCTCGGCGCACAATCCCCGTAACCTACTCTCCACCACCTAGGAAGAGATCAAGAAGCTGTTGCTGCAGGTGCATATGCCGGACTCTATTCACAACCATCCTACTCATTGCCATCATTGCAGCTACTGCAGCTACTGTTGATAAACTTCGGGTCACGAGTTTCACTGTCGACTCTAACTTAAATGCCCAAGCTAGCTTCGATGTAACAGTAACAGCTAGAAACCTGAACAAACACGTTGGGATATACTATGAGGATGACAGCCATCTAAGTGATTGGTATTCGGGTAATAGTCTTTGCAATGGGAGCTTCCCCGTGTTCTATCAGAGTCATAGGAATACTACGGTGGTTACAGTGACACTGAGCGGGCAGACGCAGCTACGGAGTGATTTGGTAACGACATTGCAAATTTGCAACAGGAAAACGGGACAGTTCGGTTGAGGTTCAAAGGGGACGTGCCGGTGAAGGTGAAGTTTAGGGGGTTGAATTGTTTAAGGTGACTTCTAGGGTAAGGTGTGATCATGTGGTCAATAACTCGACTGCAAATTATCAGATCTGTATCAAAACTTGTAGCTGCAAGTTTAGCTTGAAGCTCTAGATTCATTTATCTGTTTCTTTTATATTGGCCATATACACAGATTTTTGGGGTCGTTATAGAAATGTGATATTTAGTTGATGATCATTTTTTGCCGTCATAGGCCAATTTTTGAAAATATTTACGTTTAAGGATCAGTTTCCAAACTATTAGCGCTCCTGGGCTATTTTGTACCATGCCAGCAGTGGGAATAGCGGCATCTTCATTTTCGAAATCGCTAATGGGAATAGCAGCCTATGTTTTAAATTTTTTTGAATTTTTTGTTTGTCGTCGATATAAGGTCGTTGATGGGATTAGTGACCTCAAATGAATGTACCGTTCTTTTTTTTTCCTCTTATAAGAGGTTACCTCTTATAAAAGATTTACAGTAAGAGCCTCTTGTAAGAGCCTCTTTTTGAGGTGTTCTTTTTACATAAAAATAACCTCTTATAAGAACCTCTTATAAGAGATTTCTGTTCTTTTTTCACCTCTTACAAGAGCCTATATTACCCCAAAGTCTATATTACCCCCAAAGTATAAAAATAGTGAGATGAAGGACAAGAAAAGATAAGTTCAAATTACTAATATATAAACTTGTTTAATGGCAAGTTAAATTCACAAATCAGTGTAAATCATCAATTATAATTCTGGGCTACTATAGATTTTTAATTAGTATGAAAATTAGTATGTATAAATATAAATAATAATAATTTGTTTCAAAGAAGTTGGATTAAAAAAATTTAAGGTCAATGGGCTAATATAAATTCTCTCTTAGCTGTAAATAAATAAAAAATAAATAAAATTACAGTCAACTAATTGTTTCGACAGCATCCCTAACATAATTGTTCGAGATTGTGAAGAATGAATTCCCACACTTTTTCTAGGATAGCATATTACAGTCAACTACGTATATGATTACACTTTTTCTAGGATAGCATATTCCGGGCTACTATAGACTAATACATAAACTAGTTTAATTAGTAACAATTATAATATAGACTTTGGGGTAATATAGACTTTTTAAGTGATAGAAGTCTTATAAGAATTTGAAAGAGGCTATTAGAAGTCTTTTAGGCTTATAAGATATTTTGAGAAAAATGTCTTATAAGAGGTAAAAAAAGAACACTAAAAAAACGCTTGTAAGAGGGGGACCACCTCTTACAAGAGGTAAATCTCTTATAAGAGGAGAAAAAGAACACTACCTTAGCAATTTCTAAGAAGCTTTTGCTCTCTTGGAAAAAGAAAAAAAAATACTAAGGTCCCTATTGGAAATAACGACCTTAGTATACTTCGGTCGTTATTCGCAATAGCGACCTCAATAGGAAACACAATCTAAGGTAGGAAACTGAGGTCGCTATCGACAATAACGACCTTGGTACAACTAAGGTCGCTATTCAGAATAGTGACCTAATTTTAAAAATAAATTAATTGTTATTTTTTCAGAGAATAAAAGCTCTCTAGATTTTGTTAAGTGTTAGAATACAGTTCATTAAAAATCGCTAATCCCATTAACGACCTCATATGTACTAATTAAGTTATTCCCAATAGCGATATCTGTTAAAAAAAAAATCTCCTAAGAGAACAAAAACTCTCTAGAAATTGCTAAGTGTCTCAATACATTCATTTGAGGTCGCTAATCCTATCAACGACCTCATATATACTAAGGTCACTAGTGGGAATAGCAACAGCAAACAAAAAATTAAAACATAGGCCGCTATTCCCATTAGCGACTTCGAAAATGAAGAGGCCGCTAATGGAAATAGCGGTCACTGCAGACATGGCACGGAGTAGCCCACAAGCGCTAATAGTTTGAAAACTGGTCTTTAAACACAAATATTTTTAAAAAGTGGCCTATGAAGGCAAAAAACTCAGGAAATCTATAGTCCACTTTAGGACAAACAACTAAATAATAATAATAATAATAATAATAATAATAATAATAATAATAATTGAAAACAGTTTCAAATAGTTCACTTAAGTTAATTCCAACAAACAGTTTCAAATAGTTCACCCGGGAGAGGATGGCCAGGACCTTCCGGGTGATGAGTAAGATGATGAGGAGATCATGCTCGGAGCTACTATCGAGTATCGAGTGAGTGGGGGTCCTTATATACTGGTGTGTTTTTCCGGGTGTACTCTATATGTTGTTGTTTCTCTGTTCCTTGTTTAGTCTCATCCTCCAGGGATTTGTTGGAGGCTTAGGCTGCGTTTGGTTCATTGTTTTGAAAATTCATTTTAAACATAGTTTTTGAAAGAAAAAAAAATTATAAAGTTGTTTTTTGTGATCTTCGAAAACAGAGTATTGTTTGGTAAACTTTTTTCATAAAATAGTTTTTTTCAAAATTAAAGTATAAAAGGCTTTTGGTAAACTGTATACAGTATGTATGTATATATATATATATATATAATCCATATTTATATATATATATGTACATACATAAAGATTCTACTAGTAATATACACGAGCGATGCACGTATTAATTTTTTTATAAAAAAAAGTAAAAACTTTGATTTACACGTCCGATGCATGTCTTAATAAATAGGATTATATATTTTTAAAAGTAAATGTGAAGACTATAATGGGAGAGTTGGAGTTGCACGTGCGTTGCACGTAAATAGGTAGATTTGCAACTCCAACTTTTCCATTATAATAGTTATTATATATTAGATAGATAATAATTTACACCGGTGATGCACATTTAATATATTTTTTAAAAAGTTAAAGTAAAAAATTTGACGTAGTAAGAACTCGAACCTGAGACATCCTTCATATTAGTTATGCAGGCGTTGGTGGATTTACAAATGACACTAAGACCTTCTTCCATTATAATATTAGAGATATTGTACACTATTATATATAATGTATGTATGGATTTGGTTGTATGTATATACAGTATATATACTCTGATACATACATGATGTATACATATACATACACACATATTGCTACATACATACTGATATATAATAATATAAAATAATTTATTATAATAAACATATTTAATAATATACATATATATAATAATATATAATAAGTATATATATATTACAATGTATTATAATAATAATAAATTATATCATAATATATAATAGTAAAATATAATAATAATAATAAATAATAATAATATTAATATATTATAATAATAGTATATATAAAATAGTATATATGAAATAAAATATTATTATTATTATTATTATTATTATTATTATTATTATTATTATTATTATTATATATATATATATATATATATAACAAAATATAATAATAATAATAATAATAATAATAATAATAATAATAATAATAATAATAATAATAATAATAATAATAAAAAATTATTATTATTATTATTATTATTATTATTATTATTATTATTATTATTATTATTATATATATAACAAAATATAATAATTATAATAATAATAATAATAATAATAATAATAATAATAATAATAATAATATACATACTATTATATATACATATATAGACATACATACTATATACATACATACATACTGTATATGTACATAATATATACATATATACATATACATATACAAATACAGTATGTTGGATGGGAAATGAAAAAACTTCTCAGAAAACAGGTTTTTTTTGTTTTCAAAAAACTTATTTTAAACAAAGATTTTAATTGTGAAATTTTAAAATGATTTTTCGAAAAATTTGTATTCAAACAAAATTATCCTATGTTTTGATTTTAGAAATTGAAAACTGTTTTTAAAATCCGATCCAAACGCACCCTTAGTGACTATGTTTTACTTTTCTGTTTGTAGGACTTGTAATTGCACCAAGTATCCTGAGTTGTTTTGTTAAATTCTCTTTAATGAAACATGGTGGCTATATTTCGCCGATTTCCTTAATAAAAAAAAATCGTATAGAATTTGAATAGTCTGATGAGTTCGCTTAGGAGCTTGGGGACTTGGTGGGCCGGGTGTCGATGCTTATGGTATTAGGCCATCTCCAACCCTGAACTCCATTTTGAAGCAACTTTTGCTTCAAAATGTAGTTACTGTCACATCAAACAGTAACTTCATCTCCAACCCATAACTCCATTTCTAACTCCAAAAAGGAATATTCTCAGCATATTCTTTTTTATCTACTTTTTAAATTAATTCTCTTCTAACTCCCCACTATTTATCTATTTAACCAATTAGCCACAAACAAAAAAAAATTAATGTATTGATCCAATAATATGCCTCAATATTTAACATTAATAAATAATATTTTATTATAAAATGACCATTCTACAAATAATATAATACTCAGAAAATGAAACTGCATTAATTAAAACAAATTACTGCCAAAATATTATATTCAATAACATTAATAGGAATACTAAAAATATATATATGTGGTTTAATTAACCATATGAGTTGGTGTACTCCTCCCACAAATGATCAATTAATGCATTACGAAGTGTGATGCGAGCATCTTTATCCTTGATTTGTCTATGGCGAGCAATAAATTGTAGAAATCTTGCATTTTTATCTACAACCATTTCAACTTCTGGAACTGCAGCCTCCCTCATATCTTGAATTGGTGCATGAAGATCACGTTCATCCTCGATAATCATGTTGTGCATAATAATGCACGCAGTCATTATATCATGTAACACATTATTGTTCCAATAACGTGCCGGTCCTGCAACAATTGCGAATCGTGATTGTAGAACTCCGAATGCTTGTTCTACGTCTTTTCTACATGCTTCCTGTTTCATAGCAAAATATTTTTTCTTCCGACCAAGCGGCTGATGTATACTTTATACAATAGTAGACCATTTTGGGTATATACCATCAGCTAAATAATAGCCCATGTTATACTCTTTTCCTTGAATAATATAATGAGCAGGAGGAGCAATACCTTGAACTAGATTAGAAAAAAGATGAGATGACTCCAACACATTGATATCATTGTTGGTGTCGGGCATGCCAAAATATGCGTACCATATCCAAAGATCATAATCTGCTACAGCTTCAAGAATAATAGTTGGATGCCCATTACGACCTGCATATTGTCCAGCCCATGCTGTTGGACAATTTTTCCACTTCCAATACATACAATCAAGACTGCCCAACATTCTCAGAAAACCACGTCGTTGACCAACATGGAGTAGCCTTGTGACATCATTAGCGGTTGGTGTTCTTAGATATCGCTCTGCAAATATTTCCACAATAGCACGACAAAATTTCTTCGTACTTTCAATCGCCGTTGACTCGCCTATTTTAATTTTCTCGTCCGTCGCATCTGCCAGTAGACCATACGCCAACATCGGAATGCGGCTGTTACTTTCTGTAAACTTGATAATCCAGCTCTACCAAGTCCATTATTTCTTTGGTGGAAGTAATTGTCATGACCTTTGACCGCATCAACAATACGAAGAAACAAACTCCGAGACATTCTATATCGTCTGCGAAACATGACTTCACTGTAGCGTGGGTTTTCAGAGAAATAGTCGTTGAACAAATTACGATCCGCGGTTTCCCTATCGCGATTGATCACTACATGACCCGAAATCGAGCCACCATGGTGGCTTTGTTGGTTGAAGTAGAGTGCAAGAACCATGTTGTTGTTAGCGATCCCCTGATATATCGCATCTTCGGAGGCGAACAAACTTTCCATAACGTTCATCGTTGTCGCATCATTGTCGGCATCCGAAGATGAAGTGGAACTTGCTGAATTAGATGGACCTCCAATATTGAAGTTCATTTTCAAATTGAATAAAATGAACAAGTTTGTTGAATGTTTATTTTGAGGAAATGGAAGACAGAAGAATAAAATTTGAAATGAGGCTGTAGTACGTTATTGATATGAGGCTGTAGTACGTTATTTATAGTAAATCAATGAAGTGACTCAAACGGTTACACTCCAACGGCTATATTCCAACTTTTAAATTACACTGGATATACTACAAACGAATACATTCAAACAGCTATATTCCAACGAATATATTCCAACGGCTATAATCCAAATGGCTATACTCCAAACGAATATATTCCAACAGCTATATTCCAACGAATATATTCCAACGGCTATAATCCGAATGGCTATACTCCAAACGAAAATATTTTATTTCTGGGAGTAGAATGTAATAAACTTTGTTAAGAAAATATTGAATTAGGGTTAAAACTTTTAGGGGGTTTAAAAAAAAAATTGCCGCTGGGTGAACAGTAGCGCGCCACTGTTCACCCCATCTCCATCCTCGCCAAAATGGCGCTGAAAGTGGCGCTGGGTTGGAGGCCAAATCCAACGCCAAACGCCACTTCAGCGCCAAAGTAGCGCTGGGTTGGAGATGGCCTTAGGTACCAAAAAAGAATTACTTAAATAGTGCTTCGTGTTTATTGTTATCTTCCACTTATCAAAGAAATTTAAAATTTTAAAAATGTTGATGAGCATGTTGAATCCATCCATGCCCATGTCCATGTCCCCGCCCATATAGATTTATTAGGAACTAGTAATGTACACATGCGATGCACATTTTAATAATTTCAAAAAATAAAAATAAAAACTCTGACGTAGGAAAGATTTGAACCGGAAACATTCTTTATATTAGTTATGTACGTGCATTGCACATGTTGGTATAATGACAAAATAACAAATGACACTAAGGTATTTTCTCATTATAATATTAGAGATTAGAGATTAGAGATTAGATTAGAGATCAAAGATTAGAGATATGTGGACACAACTCCAAAAAACTTAAGCCGAGGAAACGAACAGTAAATGTTACGAGGTCGACATTTATCATCTATATTAGCAATACCCACTAGAATTAGAAAATTTTGCCCTACTACCCCACTTTTTGAAAATATTTAGCGTTCTGCCCCACTTCTCAAAACAATTAGCGATCTGCCTCTGTTTAGGACACGTCAGCATAAACCGTTATGGGAAATAACGACATAGGTTATTGATGCGGTTTGTTTTTTGTCGCAGTGTGGATGCACCAGGTGTGAGTTCGAACTCAATTTGTAACGAGGGAAGAGTGCGGCACGGGACGACGAGCGGGAGGCTCGCTTCGGCGCTGGAGGATCGGCTCGGATTGCCTCGCCTCGAGTACCTGCAGACGGTCCTGAAACACCGGGGTTTATCCCGGTGGCGGACCCTCCGACGATCTAGTCAGTCTCTGTGAGAGAGTAGCAATAACTAGGAAAATTTGGGTGGCAAAAGATTGATTACCTGAAAAGGTGGGTGAGGGTCTGGTATTTATAGGGAATTCCAACCGGGTTTGGATCTGCTTGGGGGCCGGGTCTGAACCCGAAAGCCCATGGGCCTGACGTGGCAGGAGGCCCAGGGGGTTTAGGGCGGACGTGGTAGTGCCAAGAGTGGTATAGGGCTGACGTGGCAAAGCCCTTGGTGGTATTTAGAGCTGACATGGCTGATCATGGGGCTTCTGAGACCTTGGGAGAATCGGATGGCCTAGGGTGTGCCAGGTCATCGTCATTCTTTACCAGGCTGGGCGGACGGCCCGTGGAGCTGTCGCGGATCGGAGGCCGAGGGCCATTGGGGCTCGTCGGATACGAGGAGACCAGTTCTGTAGGAGTGAACTTGCGGCTCGGTGCCGACCCTGCAGTGGTCCGAGGCCGAGCCGGTTTGTTGTTTTTCTTATTTTTGAGCGAGAGCCGTCCTGGGCCTTAGCGGGCCCCAGGCCATTTTTACCCTACCACACAAGCCCCCACTCCTGCGGGGGTGCGGAAGTTAGCCGTGGAGGAGTGTTTATGGTCGTGGAAATGGGATGGCGAATCGCTGGGCCTTCATGAGAAGGCTACTCTGATGCTAGACCGAACCTCGAGCGGGCGAGAGTTTATGGGTCGGCAAGGGCGATGGCGAGCCGTTGTGCCTTCCTGAGAAGAGTACCCTGGTACTAGATCGAACCTCGAGCAGTCGAGGGATTATGGGCCGGCAAGGGTGATGGCGAGCCGTTGTGTCTTCCTGAGAAGAGTACCCTGGTGCTAGACCGAACCTCGAGCAGTCGAGGGATTATGGGCCGGCAAGGGTGATGGCGAGCCGTTGTGCCTTCCTGCGAAGAGTACCCTGGTGCTAGACCGAACCTCGAGCAGTCGAGGGATTATGGGCCGGCAAGGGTGATGGCGAGCCGTTGTGTCTTCCTGAGAAAAGTACCCTGGTGCTAGACCGAACCTCGAGCAGTCGAGGGATTATGGGCCGGCAAGGGTGATGGCGAGCCGTTGTGCCTTCCTGAGAAGAGTACCCTGGTGCTAGACCGAACCTCAAGCAGTCGAGGGATTATGGGCCGGCAAGGGTGATGGCGAGCCGTTGTGTCTTCCTGAGAAGAGTACCCTGGTGCTAGACCGAACCTCGAGCAGTCGAGGGATTATGGGCCGGCAAGGGTGATGGCGAGCCGTTGTGTCTTCCTGAGAAGAGTACCCTGGTGCTAGACCGAACCTCGAGCAGTCGAGGGATTATGGACCGGCAAGGGTGATGGCGAGCCATTGTGTCTTCCTGAGAAGAGTACCCTGGTGCTAGACCGAACCTCGAGCAGTCGAGGGATTATGGACCGGCAAGGGTGATGGCGAGCCGTTGTGTCTTCCTGAAAAGAGTACCCTGGTGCTCGACCGAACCACGAGCAGTCGAGGGATTATGGGCCGGCAAGGGTGATGGCGAGCCGTTGTGTCTTCCTGAGAAGAGTACCCTGGTGCGAGACCGAACCTCGAGCTGGCGAGGGATTATGGGTCGGGAAGGGCGATGGCGAGCCGTTGTGTCTTCCGGAGAAGAGTACCCTGGTGCCAGACCGAACCTCGAGCTGGCGAGGGATTATGGGTCGGCAAGGGTGATGGCGAGCCGTTGTGTCTTCCTGAGAAGAGTACCCTGGTGCCAGACCGAACCTCGAGCTGGCGAGGGATTATGGGCCGACAAGGGTGATGGCGAGCCGTTGTGTCTTCCTAAGAAGAGTATCCTGGTGCTAGACCGAACCTCGAGCTGGCGAGGAATTATGGGCCAGCAAGGGTGATGGCGAACCGTTGTGCCTTAGAAGGATTAAGCGGGGCAGTCTGCTGTCTTTGCGGAGCATTGACGGCGCTCCGGGATCTGTGCAAATGTTTCAATTTCCTAGGGGCATTAATGGCGCCGCCTAATCAATGCACGGTGCTTAGGCTTCCGTCGTTTGGCTTTCCCGATGTTATAATGGCCGGTCTATGGGGGAGGCTATAAATACCCCTCTCCCCACAGCATGTTTGATCACAGCAAGGGTGGTCCATTGGCCATCAGAGGTGTCTGCTTCGACGGACGTCCGTCTCTTGCAAAATTTTGACCCTGGTTGTGTCGGAGGGGTGGTTACTCTGCCGCCCGGATCTTCTCTTGGATCTGATGGCCCTGATACGGTAGCCAGACCTAGGGGAGATCAGGGCGAGAGGGATAACGACTGAAATCCGAACCGGGAAATAAGGAGCCTCGGATTGGTGGTGACTTTGCCGTCCGGATCCTTTTTCGGGTCAGACGGCCCTGACATGGTTGTTTGGCCCGAGAGAGATCAGGACGGGAGGGGTATCAACCGTATTCCGGAGGTGGGCCGATCTGTTTTCCGATAGGGTCCCAGGCGATGGTGGCTTTTCTCCCACCCTCGAACAGTTCGGGGTTTCGGCTGCCGAGGCTGTAAGCCCCGAGCTGCTCGCGGGTGAGAGGGGAGCCGACCGAGCCCTGGAGCCCGGGGCGTCTGTCTAAGGACGGCGCCTTAAATCTTTAAGCAAAAATTTTTCTCCGTCGAACACTTCATCCGAACCGACCTCTGTGTGGTCTCCAATCGGCGCTAGGTGACGTCAGCAGCGCCCTTTTCGAGGATGACATGGCATGATTCTATTGGTGGCAGTCGCGCGCTATTCGAGGAACAGTAACCCGATAATCGAGGCGTCGCCTCTCTCTCTATAAATATCCCCCCCTCCTTTATTTTGCTCATTGCTCTCCTGCTGTCTTCTTTAAAAAGAAATCAAACACTTCAGCACTCGGCTTTGACTGTTTTAGCGGCACCGGCTCGTCAGTCCGAGGCATTCAAAAGATTAGTTTGTAAGTTTCTTTTGTTAGGTACAGATGGACAGGGCTCAGTCTGGCTCGTCAGCGTCGACGTCGAGGGGGGAAGTGAAACCCGCCCCAAAATCGACTTCATGGGAGGAGCCCGTGCTCGAGGGGGAGTCTGTACATAATGTGGAGCCTTCCGATTCGACTTCGTGGGGGGAGCCGGTAGGCGAGGAGGAGCCGGTGTATAATGTGAGGCCGTTACGCTCTCGGAAACCCTTCGTGGTGGAGAGCAGCGAATCTGAGGAGGCAAGCGATAGTTCGGATGAAGTCTAGGTTCTAGAGTTGGCTTCCGAAGAGGAGGGTGGCCCAGAGGAGGGTGAAGCCGAAGGGGCTCTGATAGGAGGTGCGGGGGGGAGATCCACAGGTCAGGGTGTGGGTTTGAGCTCCGCTCCGACCGGTCTGGGGTGATTATCTACCCCCTCGCCGGAAGGAGCCAAGAAGTAGAGGGCTCCGAAGAAGAAGGGGTCGAGGGCCGGTGGCTCGAGCCAGGCGCCTGTTTACCGTAACTTAAGGACAGGGTTGCCCGTACAACCGAAGCCGTTCCGTCGGTACCCTGACGACCTTTCTGATAAGGAGCTTTTTGGGGTCCAGTCATCATCGCCGAGCCGGAAGAGGGTGAAGATGGACACACTTCCGACCGTTTTGGAGGCTGGTGACTTGGAGGCTTTGCAGTTGGCATACCACATAGGGTCCAGCTACGAGCTCATGTTGCCGAACTCTACCCTGCGCCCGACCGACCCACTGCCTGCTTGGTACTTCCCAGTGGACGCCTTCATCTCTGGACTGAGGCTGCCGGTCCATCCGTTCGTTCGGGAGGTGCTGAATTGGGCATCCCTGGCGCCGATACAGTATGGGCCGAACTCCTGGAAGCAGATCATCTGCTTCGTGCTGCTATGCGAGGAGCAGAAGGTACCCCTCTGGCTGAACGTGTTCTGAGCGATGTTGATGATCAGCTCGTCAGGGGAGTCAGAGGGGGTTTATTATATCTCGCCTCGGAGTAAGGGGAAGGTCGTCCACGGTCACCCAGACTCTATCAAGGAGTGGAAGAAAAAATATTTGGTGATCCGGAGTGAGGAGCCTTGGAACATCCCTACTCGATGGAACCATTCCAAGCCGAGCTACAAAGCGCCGAGGCCGAGGGACCTGACAGCCGAGGAGTGGAGGTTTGTTGAGCGCCTCCGTCTGTCCCACAGTATCAGTTGGCCGAAGGTGACGGAGGGTCACCTGGCGAGCGTCGGACTGAGCCTGGCCGTGCTTTGTATGTAGTTGTTTCCTTTCTCTTGGTCTTGTTGTTCTTTTGCGCTCATTGTTCTTAATGGATCTTTTCGCAGGTATGGATCCTGAATCAATCAAGGCAAAGAGGCTCGCCATGAAGAAGGAGAAGGCCAAGAAGAAGGGGGACGCGAAGAAGACGAGGGGGTCGTCCCAGGTGGTCTCCGAGGTCCCAGTTCAGCCAAGGGCCAAAAGGACTCGCTCGAAGACGGGCAAGGACGTGGCGGTTCTGGGGGGCTCGGACCAGGGCAAGGCAGCCGCTCTTGATAAGGGGAAGGGTCCCCTGGTGGAGGCAGAGGTAGAGGAGAGGTTGCGGCGGCCGTGGGTGCCGGCTTGGTCGATCCGCGAGGGTGACTGTTTGACCCGAGGGCGCCAGGCTGTCGAGGTGGCGGCCAAGCTGGCGACCCCTCGGGACCGCGCAGAGATGAACGCCGAGGGCCTGGAAGATGCGTACACGCGCCTCGCGCAGGCTAATGTGCTGGTAAGTTTGCCGACCTCACTTGCCTTGTGAAATATTTGTAAAGGAGTATTTCTTAGTGATGCTTGGTTACTGCAGGCGACCGTGCAGGGGGCCCACGTGAGGGGCCTTTATGAGGCGGCCATGAAGCGGGAGCGAGACCGGGCCGACAAGGCCGTGCAGGAGATGAAGGAGCTGAAGATCGAGCTCGAAGGCTCTCACGAGAGGGAGCAGGAGATGAAGACGGCGTTCGACAAGGAGAAGGAGGAATGGGCGAAGAAGATGGCGGCTCAGAAGAAGAGGTTCGCTAAGGAGAAGGATGAGTTGACGGAGGCGGGTCAGCTCCGGGTGATCAAAGCCCAGGACGAGTGCTATGCGAAGGCCCTCAGTCATGTGAGGCACTTCTACCCGACCGTCGACCTGTCCAACTTCGAG
The DNA here is from genome assembly GCA_017893485.1 of Hemerocallis citrina. Classification (NCBI taxonomy): domain Eukaryota; kingdom Viridiplantae; phylum Streptophyta; class Magnoliopsida; order Asparagales; family Asphodelaceae; genus Hemerocallis; species Hemerocallis citrina. The sequence goes on from JACEHZ010000703.1 coordinate 588,437, forward strand.
TACGACATGGAGGTCGAGGGGACACCGAAGACCCCTAATGAAGAAGGGCCCGTTGATGACCCGGCTGCCGACCCCCCTGTGAACCCGGCCGATGTCGAGGTGGGAAAACAAGTTGTATAGTTTTGTCTTTCTTTTTCCATCTCTCGATTGTATTTGCCTTCCGCGGACTGGCCACCGCATTTTTTGTACGAAGTGATTCCATTTATAAAAAATGATTTTTGACTGGCCAAGTGTTTTGACCTCGGATATTTCCGAACCTCCCTGCTTATGTGTTTTGAGTGGACTGGTTCTCTTGTAGGTTGCGGCTCCCCTTCCTGAGGTGGACCCCCGTCGTTCCGACGTGGCGTGGCTCCGGAGCATGGTTGAGGCCCTGGCGGCTACGTTGGTTCGCTACCGAAAGGGGGCTCGTGATACTGATGCGGCCTTTAACTATTATCGGAATAAGTCTGAAGCCTTAAGTGAGGAGGCGAGCCGGCTGAGGAGGGCGATGGTGGATCAGGACCTCGGCGGTGTCGGTCTTGGATATACCATGTCGAGTGCATCGGTGCAGAGGCCCTCCTCTGAGAGGTTACTTCGCGATGTCATTGTGGAGAAGGAGATGGAGATACACCGTTATAAGATGATGCTAGGTGTCTCGGCATCCTCCTCGGTGGGTCGGCGAGCGGAGGGGGTTCCCTCTGCGTTGCTGCTGCTGGAGCGTGTGCGACCAGTTGATGCCCAGAGCTCTGTGGCTGGTGTGTCGACCGTGGCTGAGCCTAAGGACCACCATGACGAGGAGAGGGCTCCTAGTCGTTCGGTCGGAGTGGTCCAGCCCTTCGTCGGACCCGAGGGGCCCTAAGATGGCGACTTCCTCAGTTTGAGATGAGTGGATGTGGTCCTGTAACGGTCTTTGTTTGTTTTCTCAGAACCAAATAAAGGAGTATGAATAAAGAATTCTTTTCCTTCTTTGCTCTGGTCAGTAGTGTTGTGAATGGTGGCGGAGGTGAGGTTCGGCTCCGTCGATCCGTGAGGGATCGACGCGGGGCATTAGGAAGACTCCCTGACCTGAAGTCGAGTCAGACCTACCGAGACGTTGGGGACGATACCGGAGTGAGGACTCGGGTGCCGATCCCATTGTTCGGTGTTAGGTCGGGGCTGCCAAGGCATCTGGAGTTTGACAAAAAGAGATTTCTTTCATAGAAGATAGGGAGGGTCGCTAAAACGGCCCTTTACACATGAAAGCTTACAAAAGATTTTATTTACATTAGCCAAGCTAGAACCTATGTTCGCTCTTCCAGGAACTTCATTAGGTGCTCGGCATTCCAGGGTCGGCTGATGAGCCGGCCGTCCATATCTGCCAGTCGGTATGTACCAGGGCGTACAGCCTCGACTACACGGTATGGGCCTTCCCAGTTGGGAGCCAATTTCCTCTTCTTGGTTGGATCGGAGACGGATAGTTTTCGTAACACGAGGTCCCCCGCCTTGATGTTTGTGGGGCGGACCTTCTTGTTGTAAAACTTCTCGATCCGTTGTTGGTAGATGCTTCTCCGGATTGAAGACTTCTCTCTGACCTCGGCGACGAGGTCCAGATTGACCCTCAGGCCGGACGAATTGTCATCTTCGTCGAAGGCTATGATCCGGGGAGAAGGCAGGCCGACCTCGACGGGGATAACTGCTTCCGTCCCGTAGGTCAAGTTGAACGGCGTTTCTCCCGTGGGGATCCTCTTGGTGGTTCGGTGCGCCCATAGCACGCTAGCCAATTCTTCGACCCACAGCCCTTTGGGAGAACTGTCGAGGCGCTTTTTGAGGCCGTCGAGGATTTGCCTGTTCGCGTTCTCCGCTTGGCCGTTGGACTGAGGGTGGCAAATAGCGGAGAAACGCTGCTGGATGCCGATGTCTGCGCAGAAAGTTTGGAAGTTCTGACCTTGGAATTGGGTTCCGTTGTCTGTGACGAGGACCCGTGGGATTCCGAACCGGCAAATGATGTTCTTCCAAAAGAATTGTTGTACTTGGCGCTCGGTGATGCTGGACAGAGGCTCGGCTTCGAGCCACTTGGTGAAGTAGTCGATGGCGACTATCAAGAATTTCTTCTGCCCTACCGCTACGGGGAAGGGGCCCACAAGGTCCATGCCCCACATGGCGAATGGGGTAGGACTAGCCAGGGATCGGAGATTGGCTTGAGGAAGCCTCTTGATAGGGGAGAACCTTTGGCATGGGCCGCACCTCTTGACTAGGTCTTGCGAGTCTTGGAGCATGGTCGGCCAATAGTACCCCTGATTCAGGGCCTTTCGAGCGAGCGTCCTGCTCCCCATGTGGCATCCGCCGATCCCCTCGTGAAGATCTCTCAGCGCGTAGCTGGCCTCGTTGCTGGTGAGACAGCGGAGGTATGGCTTGCCGTCGGCCAAGGTGTATGAGCGTTTGAAGAGGATGTCATCAATCATGACGAACCTTTCAGCTCGGACCCTGACTCGTCTGGCTTCGGCTCGGTCTTCAGGAAGCTCAGCATTGACTAAGAATTTCCGGATGGGGGTGGTCCAGTCGTCAGGACTGGTACCATATTGGACACACATTGCCTCCTGGTCTTGATCGTTGATACTCGGCTTCAATAGGATTTCGATGAGTACCGTTTGGTCGAGGCCCTCGAAGGAGGAAGAGGCGAGTTTTGACAACGCGTCTGCTTGAGCGTTCTGCTCTCTAGGGACTCGAACGACTGTGGCGTGGCAGAAGGACGCTAGGAGACGCCGGACCACTGCCAAATACTTCACCATGCGATCATCGCGGGCTTCGTATTCTCCAGTGATCTGATTGACCACGAGCTGAGAATCGCTGAAGGCCCGGATTTGCTTGGCTCCGGCTCGGCGTGCTAGGGTCAATCTGGCGATCATGGCCTCGTATTTCGCCTCGTTGTTAGAGGCCGGAAAGTTGAGGCGGAGGGAGTATTGAAGTAAGAATTGGTCGGGGCCACGAAGGACGATGCCAGCCCCACTCCCCTGTTTCGCATGATGATCCATCGACAAAGACCTCCCAGGTCGGATCCGAGGCCTCGGTGCTGGGCTGCTCGGAGACGGTGCACTCAGTTATGAACTCGGCGAGGGCCTGCCCTTTGATGGCCGTCCTCGGCTGGTAGCTGATGTCGAACTGACTCAGCTCAATTGACCACTTGACTAAGCGGCCTGAGTGTTCGGGCTTGTGAAGGACAGTCTTCAGTGGCTGGTCGGTCAGTACTTGGTCGGAGTGGGCCTGGAAGTAAGGACGAAGCTTCCGGGCTGCCATGACCAAAGCATAGGCCACCTTCTCTATCTTTGCGTACCTCGTCTCGGCGGGGAGCAGGACTTTGCTCACATAGTACAAAGGCCTCTGGACCCCATCTTCCTCTCGGACGAGGACGGCGCTGAGGGCGCTATCCGAGGCGGACAGATAGAGCCATAGTGGTTCGCCCGGCTCGGGCTTGCTGAGGAGAGGAGGGTTGGCGAGGTACTACTTCAGCTGTTCGAAGGCTTCTTGTTGATGGGTACCCCACTCGAAGCCCCCTTTTCCGCGTAGAGCCTTGAAGAAGGGGAGAGACTTCTCCCCTGACTTGGAGAGGAAACAGCCAATTGCAACCAACCGGCCTGTGAGCCTCTGAACCTCTTTGACATTCCGAGGTGGGGCCATGTCAATAATAGCTTGGATTTTCTCGGGGTTCGCCTCGATGCCGCGCTGGTTGACGATGAACCCCAGGAATTTCCCAGTGGAGACGCCGAAGGCGCATTTAGCCGGGTTGAGCCTCATGTTGTGATGCCGGAGGACTCTGAAGGCTTCCTCGAGGTCGGCGACGTGGTCCGGCCCGGCCCGGCTTTTGACGAGCATGTCGTCGACATAGACTTCCACGTTGCGGCCGATCAGGTCTTTGAAGATTCTGTTGACGAGCCGTTGGTATGTGGCTCCGGCGTTTTTTAGCCCGAAGGGCATAACGCGATAGCAGAAAAGACCCTGGTCGGTGACGAACGAGGTCTTGGAGATGTCCGGTGGAAACATCCGGATCTGATTGTACCCTGAGAATGCGTCCATGAAGGACAGTAGCTCATGCCCCGAGGTTGCATCGATTAAGGCGTCGATGCGGGGGAGGGGAAAAAGGATCTTTCGGATATGCTTTATTTAGATCCGTGAAGTCGATACAGATCCACCAGCCCCCTGTTGCCTTCTTCACCATGACGACATTAGCCAACCACTCGGGGTAGCTGACTTCCTGAATAAATCGAGCCGACAAGAGTTTGTCGATCTCTGTCTTCACAATTTGCTGCCTCTCCGGGGTGACTTTGCGCCTCTTTTGGACGACTGGCTTAGAGTCTGGGATGACGCTCAGCCGATGCATAATCAAGTCTTCGGAGATCCCGGGCATGTCGGAGGGCTTCCAGGCGAAGAGATCAACGTTGCGGCAGATGCAGGCGATTATACCTGGCTTCAAGTCCTCGGGGAGCGAGCGGCTCACCCGAAACCATTTCGATTCATCCTCGGCGCCGAACGGGACCTCCTCCAGCTCGTCGACAGGCTCTGGAGCGGGGCCGTCCCTCTCGGGTTCGAGCTCAACGGCGTCGAGGGGGAACACACCCCCTCCGACGGCGGTCATGTAGCACGACCGTGCTACTTCTTGGCTACCTCGGACGATGCCGACCCCTTGCGGGGTGGGAAATTTAAGTTTCAGATGGTAAGCCGAAGGTACCGCTTGAAGGGAGCATAATCCGGGTTAGCCGAGTATGGCGTTGTAAGCCGCCTTGACGTTTACCACCATGAAGTCCATGGACTCGGTCCTCTTGATAGGAGCCGATCCCGCGGTGACGTCGAGAGTGACAATCCCTTCTATTACGACAGGGATGCCGGAGAACTCATGCAAGGTGTATCCGGATGGCTTGAGTTTGCCTCTGGGGAGCTTGAGATTCTCGAAGGCTTCGAGAAAGAGAATATTTACCGAGCTGCCGTTGTCGATGAGGATTCGGCGAACTTCACAATTAGCCATGTGGAGGCCAATGACGAGGGCATCGCAATGAGGGAGGCGAACGCCTTCGAGGTCCTCTCCGGAGAAGGAGACAGGTACCGGTTGCAACTGGGGTGGGGGTTTGTCTTGGACAGTATTCACCTCTCGGATGAAGGCTTTTCAGGAAGTATTTGATTCCCCTCCCATTGGCCCTCCGTGGACACAGTGCAAGATGAATGGCGTATCTGCGGCTCCCTCGGGTTCGGGATCCTGACCCTGGATGCGGTTCGGAGTAGGGTTCGGAGGCGAAGGCCTCCGGTTCCTAGCATCTCGCCGATCCCGTGGGCCTTCTCTGGTGAATTCTCGGAGGTACCCTCGTGAGATGAGTTCCTCAATCTCGTCTTTTAGGGCCCGACATTGGTCGGTTTCGTGCCCATGATCTCTGTGGAAACGGCAGTAGAAGCGCTGATCTCGCTTCTTGTTGTTATTTGATCGGAGAGGTAGTCGGATAATGCCCTTATCCTCGATTTCTAAGAGGATGGCGGACACGTTATGTGTCAAGGGAGTGTACCTTTCGAAGCAAGGGACCGGAGGTGCCCTTTTCGCGCCGACCCCTTCCTCTGCTGTTTTCTTGGCAGGTTCGGCCTCGTCGACCCTGCGCTTGCCCTTTCCCACGACTTCTTTGCTGCCCTCTGGGTTCAGAGCTTCTTCAGCTCGTATGTACTTCTCGACCCGGTTGAGAAGGTCAGGGAAGTCCAGAGGTGGCCTCTTTGCTAAGGAGACTTTTAGCTGGTTGTGGCGGACATTGTGTCGGAAAGCTGCCGAGGCGACCCCTGCATCGAGGGCAGAGACGGATCTGGCCTCGGTTGTGAACCTCTTGACGAAGTTACGGAGCGACTCCCCCTCCCTCTGACTGAGGTCGAGCAGGGAAGCGCTCGTCCTTTCGCTCTTCCGGCTAGTGATGAAATGGGCCAGGAAGCTGGCTTCCAGCTGGTCGAACGAGAAGATCGAACCAGGGGAGAGTTTGGAGAACCAATCCCTGGCCGGACCCCGGAGGGTGGCCGGGAAGGCTCGGCACAGCAGGGGATCCGAAGCGCTGTGAATCATCATGAGGGTTTTGAAGCCCTCCAAGTGATCAGCTGGATCACCCTCGCCGTTGTATGTCTCGAACGGCGGAGGTCGGAGTTTCCGAGGGATCTCCGCTTCTATGATGTTGACAGAGAATGGAGGTCGAGAAGGCCCCCGACCTTGGGCTAGGTTGGGATTCCCGTTGCCGATGCGCTCGAGGCGATTCTCCATCTCTAGGAGGCGTCGGAGCACCTCGTCTGTGCGCTCAGGAGGGGGAGGCGGTGCACGGGTATGACTCCTCCCATCGCTCATTTGGTGGGCTCGGCCATAGGTCGCAGACCTTGGCGCTCCATGGAGGGCCTCCAAGATTTCATCTCTGAAGCTCCTGAACTCGCCCCTGGTGACCCCGCCATGGTCGGAAGGGTCGGGTCGGGGCGTAGGAATTCGGCCGATGCGGCTGAGTGCCGACGGCCTTTCCCCTTGTGCGGGCCTGGAATGGTTCGGGGCCGAGTTGGAAGCGGTCCCTCCCCTAGCCTGGCTAGCCCTTCTGTTCAGAATGACCCGACGAAGGTCGGGTTCGGCGACGCGTGAAACGCTTCGTTGGGGTCCGGGGTTTCCACCCGGATTATTGGATGCTTGCCCTCCGTCGAGGGCCCCCTTGGGGGGAGGCCCGTCTGTTCGGGCGGAACGGGCCGATCTTCGGGCTCGGGGAGCCATGGGAGATCGGGTCGAGGGAGAGCGTCGGCGGCGAGGCTCGGACTGTCGTCTGTACCTAATAAAGTGTTCCCACAGACGGCGCCAACCTGATGCGGTTTGTTTTTGGTCGCAGTGTGGATGCACCAGGTGTGAGTTCGGACTCAATTTGTAACGAGGGAAGAGTGCGGCACGGGACGACGAGCAGGAGGCTCGCTTCGGCGCTGGAGGATCGGCTCGGATTGCCTCGCCTCGAGTACCTGCAGACGGTCCTGAAACACCGGGGTTTATCCCGGTGGTGGACCCTCCGACGATCTAGTCAGTCTCTGTGAGAGAGTAGCAATAACTAGGGAAATTTGGGTGGCAAAGATTGATTACCTGAAAAGGTGGGTGAGGGTCTGGTATTTATAGGGAATTCCAACCGGGTTTGGATCCGCTTGGGGGCCGGGTCTGAACCCGAAAACCCATGGGCCTGACGTGGCAGGAGACCCAGGGGGTTTAGGGCGGACGTGGCAGTGCCAAGAGTGGTATAGGGCTGACGTGGCAAAGCCCTTGGTGGTATTTGGAGTTGACATGGCTGATCATGGGGCTCCTGAGCCCTTGGGAGAATCGGATGGCCTAGGGTGTGCCAGGTCATCGTCATTCTTTACCAGGCTGGGCGGACGGCCCGTGGGGCTGTCGCGGATCGGAGGCCGAGGGCCATTGGGGCTCGTCGGATACGAGGAGACCAGTTCTGTGGGAGTGAACTTGCGGCGCGGTGCCGACCCTGCAGTGGTCCGAGGCCGAGCCGGTTTGTTGTTTTTCTTATTTTTGAGCAAGAGCCGTCCTGGGCCTTGGCTGGGCCCCAGACCATTTTTACCCTACCACAGTTATTTACGTGCCGTTATTTTCAATAACGGCATCTATTTTACATTTTTTTTCATGCCGTTATTGGGAATAACGGTATCAGTATAGTTCTCTTACAGGTGTGAATCTTCTAACTTTAAAAAATTCTAAGTGTGAAAAAAATTATAAATAATGCCGTTATCCTGAATAACGGCATTCAAATGACTGATGCCGTTATTGGAGATAACGGCATCAGTTATATATAAATATGAACTCTTGCCGTTGTTTGGAAACAAAGAGAATGAATAAAAAGTTTTTAAAAAAAAAATTATAACTGATGCCGTTATTTGGAATAACGACATCAGTTATAATTTTTTTTTTTAAACTTATTCGTCAGAGAGGATGAATAATAAGTTACTTTTTTATAAAAAATTTTATAACTGATGCCGTTATTCCAAATAACGGCATCAGTATTGAGAATACCGTTATTTGAAATAACGACATTTGTTATAAGGTTTTCACACTTGCAATTTTTTCTCTAAGTGGAGACTACAAGCTGTAGAAAAACAAAACAACCTATGCCGTTATTCCAAATAACGGCATGACATTTTTTTTTTCAAACTGATGCCGTTATTGGGAAGAACGGTATCGAAATAACCTATGCCGTTTTTTCCAATAACATTTCTTGCTGACGTGTTCTAAACAAGGACATATCGATAATTGTTTTGGGAAGTGCGGTAGAGCTCTAAATATTTTCAAAAAGTGAGATAGTACGGGCAAAATTTTCCTAGAATTAACAACAATATTACACATTTACACAGAAAATTAGACTACTTAAACTAAAAAAGAAAGACGAAAAAAAAAACGTGCGATGCGCGCGTTTACCAATTTGGTTAAATGCCCGTCTTCCTCGTCTCTTCAATTTCTGCGCGTCGTTGAATTCAGATTAGGGTTTTCCCAAACCATCTCCCTAATTCAAACTAGGGTTTCCATCCATCAATGCCGACCGAAGCGGACTCAATCGATCAAGCAAGCAGTGCCCGCCGTGAGCGACTCAGGGCTCTCCGGTCCGCCCAAGAACTCTCCGCCGCGTCGGAGGTGTGCCCAACCCAGAACCAGCAAATGTGAGCTTTCTCTTTACTCGATTGATTGCAATAGTTCATGTAAATCGAAGACTAGGGTTTACTCGGATAGGTGTTTTGATTGTCAAGTGTAGGGTTTTTATGGGTAGATTCCTATTGAGTAGATGGATTGATAGATATGCTGGAATCGGGCACATTAGCGGTTTGGAATGATAAAAAAAATTAACATTTGGGTCATATGTGTACATTAGTGACATGTTTTGATTTTGAATACCGAGAGAATTTAACATGGTGAAGAACAGTGCTGATAATAATCAAATTATAATGTTATATATATTGTATTGCATATGACAACTTGTTTCCGACCAATGACCTTATACGAATTTGTTCCACGTTTGTGATAAGGTTATTCCATTTTGATTAAGCTATTGGAACAGTTGGGAATAAAAGTGTGTTCTTATAAAAGTTTAGTTCACACGATAAGTTGAATTATGTATCTAACATATTTTAGTATAACGGTGGTGGGATTAAAATGACAAATAACAATGTAAAGTTTAGGGATGGCAAATGGGCCGGGTCAACCGGTGACCCGCCCGCGACCCGCCCGTTGAACCCGGCCCATGAAACAGTTTGGCGGGTTCGGGTTGAACCGGGTGAACAGTGACGGGTCGATCCGGGTCGACAAAAAATGCGAATCCAACCCGTTAAACCCGGCCCACGAACTCGTTTAAATTAGCCCAACCAGCCGCCAACCCGCGGGTTACGAACCGTTGGACCCGTACGGGTCGAACGTTCGACCCGTTACGGGTCGACCGTTGACCTGCAGGTCAGCGGCCCGTTGGGGGGGGGGGGGGGCTACAGAGAGCCGTTTGGCTCTCTCTTGACTGTTTTTTTGGTTTTTTTTGGGTTTTTTGTTGTGTTTTTAGCCTATAAATACCCCTCAAAATTTCATTAAAAATTCACACATTACTCTCTTACTCTCTCTACTATTATAAATCATTTCTAAGGAATTTTTCAACAATTGAAGTATTCAACAAGGCATATACACGATCAATTTTCGATCGTATCGAAATCAAAATTCAACGTCTTCAACTCTTCAACTCTCGTCCAACTCCAAGTGATCAAGTCGTCAATTCTCCTTCAAGCTCTCCCCAACTCTTCAATTCCGGAATCGCTTATTTCTAGTTCTACTTCTGTTCTTATTTTCACGGTTTTCTTAATATACGCCTATCCACGGTGAACGGTATCAAAATTTCATACCTCTCTCATAATTTTATTTTTGTGTTGTAGTTATACTTATTGTTGGTTTTTTTGATCTTCTCTATCTCAACCATCTTGTTTTTTAGAATTTTTTTTATAATTCACCGTTCCTACATTGTGTAGTTTATTTTTATATACATTATTACATTATGTCTAGATCACGCGGTAGCAGTCGTAGCGGACAAGATTCCTCCTTTTTCCGTAGGCCACCAATTGTCCCAATTAGTGAGTCTGCCCAAGAGTACCATGATCCTTCTACTCAACAATGGGGTGCACCCGACGAGTTTGTAGGTGACATATAATTAGAAGAAGAAGAAGAACAACAACAACCAACTGAAACCACACAACCCCGTAGTAGTAGGAAAAGTAGAGGAGAAACTAGTGATTGGCATAAGTTTTACGATTATATCCCGGACGAACATACTCCGGGTATAGGTTTGAAAGTTTGTAAAATATGTGGTAAAATATACAAATTCAAGAGGGGTGACGGCACCGGTACAATTAGTAGACACATCCAACATAACCATAAAGACCTTCTTGCTGACCTACAAGGCCAACAAAAAATCAACCCTAGGACCGGTCTAGTTGATAGCCACCCTTATGATCCCGATCTTGTTCGTTGGGAAATGGCCCGATTAATCATAAAGGAAGAGTTACCGTTTTCCTATCCCGAGAGTAGGGACTTAGAAAATTTTAACCAAACGGCCTTAAACCCTCATTTTAGAAGAATTCTAAGAAATACTTGCAAATCGGATTTTTTAAAAGTGTACAATGAAATGAAGGACGCTTTGATTGCAATTTTATAGAGTTTAACTTGTAGAGTTAGTTTAACTTCGGATTGTTGGACGGGTGTCAATAATATTCCAATGATGGGAATAACCTGTCAATGGATCGACAATGATTGGATTCTTCAAAAAAGAATCATATCACTTGCGGTGTTGCCGTATCCCCATTGTGGCGCTGAAATAGCAAATCGTATTTTAGAAATTTGTGATGTTTTTCATATTCGCGATAAAATTATGTGTATTAGTTTTGATAATGTATCTAACAACAATGTAGCAATTACTACTTTAAAATCCGTATTAAACCCTCCATTTGACAATATTTTCCATGTTAGATGTACATGTCATATTATAAATTTATGTGTTCAAGATGCATTAAAAATAGCCGATCCATATATAGTTAAAATTAAAAATTGTGTACATTTCATTGCATTAAGTCCAAGCATGTTACAAGAATGGAAAGCTTGGTGTAGGCTTAAAAATGTACCTTTTAGAAAATTTTCAAAGGATGTTAGACACCGATGGAATTCTACTTTTGATTTATTACATGTTGTTACCGAATATAAAGCAGTTGTAAATAATTTTTGTATCGCATTTCATATGCCAAATTTTGAAATGACTCTCACCGATTGGTATTATGCTGAAGCTCTGTTGAAATTTTTAGAACCGTTTAAAACCGCAACTTCAAAATTTTCAAAAACATATGAATCTACTTCTAGTAGCATTTTTATTTCATTAGTTAGCATGATGCAAACATTTAACGAAATGTTAAATGATCAAAATGTTGGTGACATTGTAAAACCTGCATACAATTTTTTTTGAAGTATTATTTTCCTCCTCCTATGTTGATTTGTGTTGCTACTGTTATGGATCCTCGTATCAAATTAGAAGGTACGAAGAGTTTGATTGAAATGTTTTTTGCATTGAGGAAAATGTAGAATTAGTAATTGATTGCGCTACTTTTTAAACTAATTTTGAATCTACATTAAATAACTTGTATAATTATTATGATAGACGTTTTGTTTCTAGTATTACAACTTCTGTAGTTAGTTCTTCTTCTGCTACTTTTAAAGGTAAGGGTAAGAGTAAATTTGATGATAGAACATTTAATTTACTTGAACAAATTCAATAAAAAAACCTAGGACTAATCAACCAAATGAATTAAATTGGTATAACCAACAAGATTCTGAGCCTTCTTCTTCTCCACTAGATATTTTATAATGGTGGAAAGACCATGAACACACTTTTAGTATTCTGTCAATTATGGCTAAAGATTTACTAACTCCTGTCTCTACAGTTACTTCTGAGAGTGCATTTACTTCAAGTGGCAGAGTTCTAACTGATTACAGGAATCGCTTGAAGCCCGACACGTTAGAGATGCTTGTTTGCACAGAAGACTGGCTGAAGGCTGAAGATAGGACATAAGGGAAAGCACTATCAACGTCTACAAGTGGGACCAACTCGCCGGAAGAACAACAACAACAACAACAATAGTTTTGCTTGTAATAGCAACTCGACCGACACGATAGAAATTGTATTATATCTTTGCTTGTTATGTTAAATTAGAAAAATTGGAGTCAATTAAAATTGTATATAAGAAATATGTTAGTGTATAAAACATATTTGTGAATTGAATTCTTCATTTCATTAGAAATTGTAAAAATTGTATAACTTAAATTCATATGAATAATATTTCAATATTTTTTTGCCAATTTCACTCTTTCAATCTTATTATTATTATTACGATTTTTAATGTTTATTAGTATTATTAGTTACTTAGTATTATTATTATTATTATTTTAAGCTAAAAATATTATAAAAAATATACATATATCTAAACGGGCCAACCAGCGGGTCGACCCGACCCGATCCGGGTTGGACCCTAAAGGGTTCACGGGTTGGGTGGGTCGCCTAAACCAACTTTGGGCCCGGCCCGGCCCGACCCGGTTAAGTAGCCAAACCGGCCCGAGCGCGCCCAAGTCACGGGCCAACCCGGGCGGGTTCGACCCGGCCCGGCCCGTTCGACCCGAATGCCATCCCTAGTAAAGTTGAATCATGTTGTTGAATACTGAAGATGTCAAGGAAAGATGTGATGTATTTTTAAAGACAACTCCTGCAATACAAGAAAGCTAGTAGAGTTGGTGGTGGCCCTTCGAAGCTTTCTTAAGTAGCTTAGGCTTAGAGAACAACATTATACTATAGGTGATGAGAGAACTCCTCTCTTCTCGGCCATAACTCCTCCTCTCTCCTTTCTCCATATCTCCTCGTCCGAAACCCCTCCTCCGTCCCTCCCTCTCTACGTCCTCGTTCGAAACCCCTTCTCTCTCCCCCTCCCTCCCTTCCTCTGCTTCTCCGACTGAGTAAGTGCTGATTTGGGGAGGGAGGATGCCGTTGGGCTCATCCCTCCTCCCTTCCCCATCTAAAATATCTTCCCTCATATCCAAATGACAACAAAAATCATCCAATAATCAAGAAAACCAACTTTTACTTGTTGTGGGACGACGGTGGGCAAGCTAGTTCAACGTTTGGGCCTAATTTCGACATATTCAAGTTAGATTTGGTAGGCGCCTGAGGAGGTGATGTTGGTGTTACCGTTGGGGGTGACGACATGACGACAATTGCGGTTGCGGTCGGAGATGGCAGTAATGATGGACAAGCTTGGTGATAAGAGAAAGGGTTCCATTTTGATTTATTTAGGTCGGATTGGGTGGGTGCCAAGGATTTCTCTCGTGTCAGTGGACTTGGAGGTGGCGTTCATGTTACCGTTGGGGCGACGACAAGTGGCGATTTTGATTGTGGGTAATAGTAGACGGTGGACAAACTATGTAATCAGAGAAATAACTCAATATTGACTTATTCAAGTCATATTGGAGGGATGCATGTGATTTCTCTCGTATTTATGGGTTTGGAGGTGGCGTTTGTGTTACCTTTGGGGGCGACGATAGCTGTGGTTGCGGGTGGCAGTGACAATAGACGGTAGTCAAGGCTCAAGCTAGGGGATGAGAGTAAGGACTCAATTTGGACATATTTAGGTCAGATTGGTGGGTGTCTGTGGTGTCTCTCGTGTCAGTGTGCTTAACGATGACGTTTATTTTGTCACTTGGGGCGACGACAATTGTGGTTGTGAATGGCAGCGACTATGAACGGTGTACAAGCGAGGGGATGAGAGAAAGAGCTCAATTTGACATTCAGGTCAGATTGGTGGGTGTCTGTGGTGTCTTTTGTGTCAATGAGCTTTGGCGATGGTGTTTGTGTTATCACTTGGGGCGACGGCAGTTGTGGTTGTGAATGGCGGCGACGATGAACAGTCTACAAGCGAGGGGGTGAGAGGAAGAACTCAATTTTTTGACCTATTCAGGTCAGATTGGGTTGGCGCGGAGAATTTGCGTTAGTTGAGTTGGTTGACAAGTACGATTAAGTTTTGTTGTATTATTTGATTGTTGGGTGTTATAGTTTTTGGCAAGGGAACTCTTCTATTTGGGCGAGTTCTATTTTTTTCGGAGAATGAGTATCATGATCCAGCAGGTTGGATTTTATAAACTTCATAATCCGTCTTTGGTTATATGTTTCGTTGAATTCTTCTTAATGGAACGCGGGGAGATTCTTACCGACCGTTAACGATAAAAAAAAAGAACATTAAACTAAAGGCAATTAACAGAACCTTGTTAACCTCACCTTTTCCAAATGTATTCCTAACACTACTATACTTCTAGGAAATAATCATTTGAGTTTTTGTCCACACCCATATTGGCCTCGTTACTTCAAAAAAACACCAAAATTTCCCTGTGATACACAGTTTGACAATCACATTCCATATTGGGTTACATTAGCAATTTGGAATGGAACCAAGAACTTGTATAATTTTAGAGCAGTTCACATCTACATTTTTGAACTTGTGTTGCATTTATTTGTATTATTTAACCAATAGTATACCTTTTGCTCTGGAAAATACCACTCTTAAGTAAAGTTCTTAATAGTTAACATGGTACTACTTTTGTAATTCGTTCACACTTTTCATTATCAAACTATATTGTGTGTGCCTATACTATACTTTATAGCAACTCTTGTTGCAACCCTAAAAAAGTTGTTTGTGTTTAAGAGAAGTATATAGCTTTCAGATTAAGAGATCCATAGAATTCTACCCTCGATGTACCACTTTTTATGACTGAAGTCTTCCACGTCCCTGTTTTCGTTCTGCGACCATAGTGATACTCGATACTAGCAACCTGAACATTTTGCCCAATCCTCTGAAAAATAAAATCTCCCAGTTGGCTAGGATTGAGTTTGTAGGAGGTCCTTCAATGGTTCCGGATAAATATTAAACATCAACTAGCCTAGTTCAGTAAAGGCCTTGGGTCAATTTTCCCATGGCTATTCTTTCATTATGTTGGTGGCATGCTACCAAAATCGGCTCTGTAAACTGACCTAAAACATTCTTAAATGCAGGGTAGTGCATGGACACTGCTTTGTTACTGACTATTCACATTCATATATCACAACAATCTGATCTGCAACTGGATTTAGAGACTGATGGACCGCTGTGGTTATTAGAGGTGAAATGATGATATATACTTCTATGATGATAATAGCTTACTAATCACTTTTGATTTATGCCTATACCAGAGAAGTTGCTGCCACTGAAGATGATTCGATACAACAAGCTGCTGTTGCACGTCGTGAGAGGCTGAAAGCTCTAAGAGAAGCAAAAGAGCTTTTAACCACACCTGATGGAGATTCAACAAAAAAAGATGACAATGGACCTGAAGAAAATGAGTAAGTTTGTTTGTTTTGTGCCTACTTTATGGGATATAACCCTACTTAATTTGAGTGTATATTTTCCGATTGGTGACTTGTACATCTTTTATCACTTATCCTGAATCTTGAATCCTTGATAATTATGCATGGAAACCCATGTAGCACAGAGACCTCTATTTGTAAGTGGTGTCGTTGTTGGCCATTCTCTTTGAACATGTATCCTGCACATTGACTATTTAAATGTAATTTTTCATCTTTTTTTTATGATTGTGTGTCCTGTCACATCTTATCCGAGTTGGCATGACCATTTTCATGCTTCTTAGGTGGGAACTGAGGAATTATCAATGTCCTTGTCATGCTGTTAATAGGAAATGTATTAAATCCTTGTTATTGATGTAGAATTATCTCTGGAAACCTAATAATATAACTACTATACTCAAGTGTAAGTCTTAGTGATGGACAACAAAGTATTCCTTTTAGTAGCTATTATACTCAGGGGCAAATGCTTTGTCAATGGGATTTGCACACGGTAGGCTGGAATTATGAATTAATCCGATTTGAGTTTTCTCATGATACCCTCACAGTTGGACTCTACAAGAACGAACTCACACACATAATCCCTCATATTTAGAAGCAAAAGCCAGACTGCTGTGGTTCCACTATTAAAATGTTTGAGAAAGCAGTTGTTGAATTCTTCAGGGCTGTCTACCAAATTAAGACATTGATCCTTCTAATTTTCTCTTTGTCAAAGCATAATAATCCATTTGGGTTATGCTTTGAGTTTATTTTGTTATTCACATAAGTATCTCTGTGCATGAGAGATTGAGCAGGTGACCATGGAGGCCTTCTCAAATCATGTTGTTAGTACGTTGTTTTGTCTTAGAAACCATTAGGTTTTTGGGTTGTTTTTGTACTTATTTCTGTCCATGGGAGATTGAGCAAGTGACGATGGAGGCCTTCCAGAATCAATAGGCCTTCCTGAATCAATAGTTATTGGTATGCTTGAATTTTAATAGGATTTGAATATTTCGAGCAGATATAAATTACAGTAGTATGAGGGAGATTCTATGGCAAATTATTTTCAGTCATTGCATTGTGTTCTGTTATTGGCTTATCTTGATCAACTATCGCAACATGAGGGAAATCTTATATCAAAAGAGCATCCCCTTCAATATGAGTCCATTCTCCAACATATTGGTTCCTATCTTCATTAATTGATTATAATCATGCCAATGTATCAATGTTCAAAACTTCACCGCATTCATATATTTTTACATCCAGGGGTATCAATGTTCAAAACTTCACCGCATTCATATATTTTTACATCCAGGGGTCTGAAGTTCAGGAATTATCTTCCTCACGATAAGCAACTCCAAGTGGGTAAGCTGGCTCCAGCAGTTTTACCAAAGTTTGAGGACCCAGTAGCAGATGTACCTGTAACGGCTGAGAACGTTGAGGTATTTCCATCATATCAATATCATAATTGTTCTGATCTTTTAAACTTTGACATATCTCATTGCGGTTGGATTCATAACGCAGGATCCTTTTGTGAACATTGCTCCAAAGAAACCAAATTGGGACCTCCGAAGGGATGTGGAGAAGAGACTCAACAAGCTTGAAAAGCGAACACAGAAAGCTATTTATCAGCTTGAGTGCACCGACAATCCAATCATTTAAAGATCGGGTGATTATATTTGAAATTGTATCTTATTTGTTTCATGATTGTATCATGTGCAGTTCAGCAAGAGATGGAGTCAGAGGTAGAAAATGGTAATGAGAAAGAGTGACGACTTGCACTGTCATTGTTTACTAAGTTTCCTTGAAAAGAAAGGATCTGGGCTCTATCCTGAATGGTTTATTACATAGCCGTCACAGCAGAAGTAGTCATCTGAACCTGCTCAGTATTTTATGTGTCACATGTTGGTTGTTTAGCGAGCTCATTGAATTTTCTATTTTGTAATGTGAATATCCAATGTTATATTGATCTGAATGTAAGTTTCAACGGGAATTTGAATTACATGTGAAAATCTACTGCACTTTTTTTTAGATAGCTTAATGAGGAAAATTTTGCCGAAATGCCCTCTTTTTTGAAAATAATTAGCGACCTACCCTACTTTCGAAAACATTTAGCGAGATGCCCTTGTCTGTGACACGTCAGCAACAAATGTTATTGGAAAAAACGGCATCAGCTATTTGTATGCCGTTCTTCCCAATAACGGCATCTCTTTTTGAAAAAATTATCACGCCATTATTTCCAATAACGGCATTGCTTATTTTTTGTAAAGATCTCTACTGTATCAATCTTGACTCGAGATTGAAATGCAAAAAAGAAAATAACTGATGCCGTTCTTCGGGAGAACGGCATCGTTTATACTGATGCCGTGTTCCACAATAACGGCATCAGTTATTATCTTTTTGCACAAGTCCCTATAATCGAAAAACCCATCTTTCCCTTTTCTTCCCCTTCTGGTTCGTAAACATCTCTCTCTCGCATCGCTCCTTTTACCTACAAACCCTAGATCTCAAAATCAAAAAATTTCAACCATTTGAGTCCTGTAAAATTTCATACATCCAACCTCCTCACTCCCACTCTCATTTTCAGTCTTCCTCCACAACGAAATTTTTGCCAGTGGTTTTTTTGGTTTAATTTGAAGGTATTATCAGCTTAACCTTATGTTTGATTTTTATTTCAATGTTTTGTTTATTGTGAGTAGTGAATGACTTGAATATGTTTTAATTTTTATACATAGGTATGGAATTTGATATCCCTATTTGGTTATATTATGAGGGTGAAGTAATTAAGGATCCAAAAATTGGATATTCTTATAGTGATGTTGATCCGGTAATTATTTGGGCTACCCCCAATTTTGGTTACTCAGAATTAATAGATAAGATATATGAAGTCACCAATTGGGATAGAAGTGAAATGAGTCTGAAACTGAGAGCCCGTTATTCTGCTGGTAAAGGGGAAGGGCTACTTCATGTTGGTACCCATAGACAGTGACAGTTCTCTGAGGTCTGTCTTGCTTAGGACACTTCATCCAAGTTATGGTTGGAATATAGTTGAGTTATATATTGATCAAACGAGGCTTCCAAATACTACAAGAGTTGTTATCGAAAGTCCAAGGCCCACAAGGATTTTGAAACCATCTGCAGAGTCACACGCAAGGATTTCAAATACAATTGGAGATACTAGTACAACTCCAACGGAACCTATTTCCTCCGAATACGAGCAGGTACATCCGACCCCATTGCCACAAAATTTTTTGGTAGCTGGCATTGCTTTGGAAGACTTTGACAACGCCGTTGTAAATAACGACTTGGTAGAACAGGAAGAAGATGAGGTACACGGTCTCGAGGATGATGATGAGGAGATTGCCGTTGAAGCTCCAGTTATTGATGCCAATGTTCATGTGCCGGTTAACAATGCTTGCGTGTTGCCAAGTCAGGACACAAGTGCAGCTATGCGTGGATCGCAATCAAGCGAATGGATGTCCCGTGCCACCGTACATGAACATGGCCAGTCTTCCATTGGTTCTTCCAACTTGGATGAACTCTTCATTGGTCAAAGATTTCTATCCATAGATGCTCTACAACATCAAGTGAAGATGTACGCCGTGAAGAACCACAGAGAATTCGTGACGGTAAAATCAGATCGTTGTCTATACCATGTGAAATGTAAATACGCGCCCATCCACCATTCAGCCGAGCAGATTGCAGAAAATCCATCACTTCAAAATGAAGTTGGTTGTCCATGGCGCTTGCGTGCAAGTGTTCCCAAAGGTCGTGATTATTTTGTGGTGAAAAAGCTTGAAGGTGTACACACATGTGTGAATCCTACATTGACTCAGGATCACAGCAAAATTGACTCGACGGTCGTATCGATGATGATAATGGATACTCTGAAGGAACAACTCTCAATAACACCAAGAGCCATAATTGGGCAGGTGAAGGGTAGGCTCCAATACACAATATCATATTGGAAAGCTTGGAAGGCAAAACATAAAGGAATTGAGAAACTATATGGTTCTTTTGAAACAGCGTACACTAAATTACCATATCTACTCAATGCAATTCAAGCTTCAAATCCGGGTACGGCTGTACATTGGGCGAAGACTACGACCGGGCCGGGTATAGAAACATTTAAGGGTATTTTTTGGGCATTCAGTCCTTCCATCGAAGGATTCAAATCATGTAGACCAGTTATAAGTGTAGATGGTACTCACTTGTACGGGAAATACAAAGGCTGTTTGTTGATTGCGGTTTCACCAGACGCAAACGGGAGGTTGTTTCCGTTTGCGTTTGCACTTGTTGAAGGTGAAAGCATAGAAACGTGGACATGGTTCATGAACTGTATTCGGTGCTTTGTTACAGATCGTGAAGGTCTTTGTGTCATTTCTGACCGACATGTCGGTATTTTATCAGCAATGGGAAATGAGTTTGGCACGTGGAGGGAACCATTTGCATATCATCGGTAATGTACGCGGCATTTTGCTAGCAATTTTCATAAAAAATTTGGTTCGAAATTTTTGATGAATAAATTGAAGGTAATTGCGTGTCAAAATCAGTGAAAAAAGTACAAGGAAAAGATGGCACAACTTGAAGCTAGCAATGCTGATGCGGCTAATTGGGTTAAGGAAAAAGCAATTGAGAAGTGGGCACTTACTGCTGATGGTGGGCGTAGATATGGTATTATGACAACAAATTTGTCCGAAGTTTTCAACTCGGCTCTAAAAGGTGTTCGTAGCTTACCTGTCACCGCAATTGTAGAACATATATTTTTCCGTCTCAACATGTACTTCACCGACTGCCGTGAGGCCGCGCAGACACTTATCGCTGAAGGTAAACTATGGGCACCCCGGATTCAGGACCTTATTGATGTCCGCCGTGAAAAATCCAATTTACATGAGGCCATAATGTTTAATAATTGCGATGGTGTTTTTGGGGTGAAAACGGGCATTAGAATGGACGGTGGATATCAAAAGGGTGGCCATTGGCATACGATGGACCTAGAAGGCCGAACTTGTACATGTGGCAAATTTCAACTGTTCCACGTTCCATGCTCTCATGTGTTAGCGGCATGTGCTTCACGTGCGCATGATTATCAACCGTACATAGATCCCTTCTACTCTATGGATTCGTTAGCAAAAACATGGGCACCATCTTTCAATCCTATCCCAGACGAATCTTATTGGCCTACCCAAAGCACACCAGTACTAATAGTTGATTCTAGTCTTCGTCGAGTGAAGTGGAGGCCTAAGAGTACTCGTATCCGCAATGACATGGACGCTCGAGAAGGTGAGAGTAGTGGAAAAGTATGTTCAAAATGTGGTGTGAGCGGGCACAATAGACGCAGTTGTAAGAATGTATAAAGTGTGGGGACTTCACAATCTACCCGCACTTGAATATTTTCCTAGTTATTGGATGTTAGTTATATATTTTCCTTTGTAAGTGTTAGTACGAAATTATAAAGTTGTTTTTGAATGTTGAGTAATTTAAGTTTAAATTATTTGGAATGAGATTTGTGGTTTGAATCGATGGTGGATATAGTTAAATTAGTTGTTTATACAAAAACACAACAAAACATGCACAGAAACATGCACAACTGTTCAAACAACAGATGCCGTTGTTGTGAATAACGACATCTTCTATCTATGCCGTTACTCTCAAGAACGACTGTGGAGACAGAAAGTTTGGCAGAAATCTCTAATTTTGGAATTTTGATGTTTAACCGATACCGTGATTCTGAACAACGGCACAGTTAGTAGATGCTGTTATTCTGAAAAACGACATAAAATGAAGATGCCGTTATCTAGGATAACGGCATACTTGTTACCATCTTCAAATATGCCGTTAACTCGGAAATCAGGTGGAATAAACAAAGATGCCGTTGTTGTGAATAATGGCATCAGTTTAGGATGCCGTTAAAATGGATAACGACTGTGGACACAGATATATTGGCAGCAAACTCCATATCTCATAATTTTCCATCCATACTTATGCCGTTATTCGCAAGAATGTTACAGGATTAAGATGCCGTTATCGTCAATAACGGCATCTTTTATCCTTGGTTTTTACTACACAGACATGCAGACTTCATCAATTCAAGACAAAGTTCACATACAGACTTGATCAATTCATCGATTCACAGACATATAAGCTAGATAATTGTAATTCAACCTCTTCAATATACTTCTTCGGTTTAACTCGGCGTGAAGTGTTGGGGTGCTCTTCTCCTTCGAGCGGGGACTTTCCGCCTACGTTCCCGTGTCTCTTGCGTTACGGGTTCACTAGGACCAACTCCTTCTTCTTCATCACCTCCTCCTTCTTCAATCTCCGGATTTGCCAATGCGCTTTGCGGAGGAGGGAATCGAACGGTCTTACCCCTTCGTGGACGATGGGATGGAGTTTGAGGTTGAGTTTGAGGTGCGAGGGGATCTCCCAATTCCAACGCTTGTTGTGGTGGTGGTGGGGCTTGGCTTGCGGTAGGTCGTACTTGTTGGCGTTGCTCTTCGGTTGACCGCATTAGTTCATTGAAACTTGGACCATCTCCAACCTCTTCAAGATAGGTACGACAATTGCAAAGGAGGTCTCTTGCCAATTCTTTGCATGCCTTATTGGCGTTGCTCTTCAAGACACCCGCACATTTTCTTGCCATGGCCCATGTGTTGTCAATCTACAATAGTAAACCATATATGACATGATTAAAGATGCATAAGTAAAATTAATCGAAATGATTGAAATTGAACAAACAATCTTATTTACCATTAGACGGTATGATGATGCTTTTGGTTGATACATGGGTTGTGATGATGAATGTGCAGGTGGTGGTTCAACCTGGTGCGCGGGTATTGGTTGTTGGACACCCGCGGGAAGATCAGTTTTTGGCGCGACATACAATCTTGTGATGCGTCTGTACCATGCCATATAAGCTGTATGCATCGATCCGTCATACGGCTGTACAATACCCTCAACTACCAACTCGTACCTCCGCTCATTCCAAGCTCCAAAATAAGTACGGTGGTGATCGGCCCAATCCATGTTTGGTAAACGACCTTGATCCGTGATGTTGTGTAGCCTACGATCGTACAATGAGTTCGCCAGGACGGGTTGTTGTGCATTGAATTGGCGAAGGACACGTCCGGGGTAATAAAACTCCACAACTGAGAAGTTCACAAGTGGAGCTAAGGTCAACCACAACTGATTGTTGGCGGTGCAAATGGGTGGTAGACGCTGCAGCCTATCGTCTGTGTACGGGGTCCAATTGACGAACTCTTCCCTCAACTGATCGAGTTCGTCCCTGTAGTAGGTGAGGACACCACGTGGGTTATCCCTCCATGTACGCTTCCCCGCCCAGTAGGCACCGAGAGGAGCTCTCAGCACAGGATTATCCTGTAGTACTCTCCAACTCTCTGATAATACCGTGACACGGGGTCGGCCGAGGTGTATTCTTTCCCAACACCATATTTGCAAGATGGACATCGGCTCGGTCATTTGCATCGACCCCATAGAACAGTTACAAAGTGCATGGTAGAGGAAGGATAGAGCCGCACTTCCCCAACTATATCGGTTGGCTGTCTGCAGGTCAGCTATGAGAGGAAGGTACATTAGGTGGACTACGTCACCTGAAGAGTTAGGGAATAGGATCCCTCCAATCAACGATAGTAGATATGCGCGCGTATAGTTCCGGAGTCGGATGTCCGTCGGCACAGGTGGCATTCGATGAGTGAACTGATCGCCAAGGTATGAACGTCTAATGGATTCCCCAACCCATATGCCGTGGTCCTTTTCAGGCACATTCAAGCCGAGATAGTCTAGTACCAATGCAACCTTGTTGAACATCAAATTGCCGGTGACGGCCATCCCATCAATCGGAAGACCCGCAATCACAGATACATCTTGTAAGGTGACCGTCATCTCTCCAACCGGCAAGTGAAATGTGTGAGTCTCCGGCCTCCATCGCTCCGCAAGTGCGGTAAGTAGAGCGTGGTCACACTTTATTTTCGCCAGCTTCGACATCCCGTAGAATCCGCTGCTGACCAAGTAATTTTCAATACCGGGGATCACCGGCATGATGTTGTGCATCCGGAAACTCATCTTCTCTACATCCCCGGTCCAAACGGCCTGTGATCTGTGGTCTGGTTGCAAATATAGAACCGTAGGATCTTGTGGACCAGGATGTCCCTGTGGTCCAAATGAAGAAGTAGAAGAAGCACCGGCACCATGCGAAGAAGATGGTTGTGTAGGATCCATTGGCCTGTCAACAATAACAAACAGTAATCAATAACAATTTTAGTAAAAGAATTTTCAAAATAAACAATTCCACCTTTCATTGTATTCCTAACAAAATGAACAATTCCACCTTTCTCAACAATTCAATAGTTTATAAACCCTACATCACTAACAATACATAAAGTTATTCCCAAATTACTACTTCAATAACAGCATATGTACATTACTTGTACTATACTACCAATGCACACATCTATCATACTATCAAAATCAATTTTACAAAATACAAATTAGGGTTTTTGGATACTTACAATATTCTCAGATTCGGAATGATTTGGCACTCTTAATGAAAGATTGAAGAGTAGACTCCCAACTTCAAATCGATTACACAGCCTCTTAGGATTTTTTTTTTTTTTAAGGGTTTAGGGTTTTCGGAGTCAAAGTGGGGAAGGAAACAAACCGCAAGTGAAAAGGGGAAGAAGATGGGTTTTTCGATTATAGGGACTTGTGCAAAAAGATAATAACTGATGCCATTATTGTGGAACACGGCATCAATATAAACGATGTCGTTCTCCCGAAGAACGGCATCAGTTATTTTCCTTTTTGCATTTCAATCTCGAGTCAAGATTGATACAGTAGAGATATTTACAAAAAATAAGCAATGCTGTTAATGGGAATAATGGCATGATAATTTTTTCAAAAAGAGATGCCGTTATTGGGAAGAATGGCATACAAATAACTGATGCCGTTTTTCCCAATAACGTTTGTTGCTGACGTGTCACAGACAAGGGCATCTCGCTAATTGTTTTTGAAAGTAGGGTAGGTCGCTAATTATTTTCAAAAAAGAAGGCATTTCGGCAAAATTTTCCTTAATGAGTGTGTAGTAGCTCCTGATACTAACCCGGTTATTAAAAGGTCGTATACCTCAACAAGTTTAACCCCGCTTTATCAAAGGAAATATCGATAATGCTTTGAACACGCCGTCGAAATATGAAGCGAGAACTTTCTGTTCGAATATTACCTTACATTTATACACGACATATTATGGAGGGAAAAAAAAAAGTAACTTGTACAGAACAAAGCTCTCCCACAGCAGAGCAAAGGTTTAAGTGGAAAAGGATAGAACAGGGTGTAAGATACACACTAGAATCAACAGAGTAGACACTGAACAGACTGCTTGCACGCTCATATTACAAAATAAGATTAATTCCTTTTTAGTTGAAACCATTGTAAGAAATTCAAGACAAGGTCGGGTATGCCGTATTTCTGCCCCATCAAAGTAATGCCTGTCATGTTCTCTTCCCTCTGTATACCTGGTTCTCTTCTTCATTCCATGAGGAATCCAGCGAAGGAAGTTGGTAATCATCAGGTTTTAGAGCCAATGCGAAATCTGGCAATGTCGGTGCTTTCTCTATTATCCTGCAAAACTCCAAACAGTAGATGAATATAAAGTGCCAACATCAGTGAACTCATACTAGAAATCAGAACTAAAGCAATACTAGATGCGCAACAGAATTTAGAATAAAAGTATATTGGATTTACCGTTCTTGGTTGTAGAGGTCTCGGTTAATGCGGACCTTACTTGATGCGTCTTTTGGAATCTTTTCTGTGAGATACTTCATAGATCCCCAAACAGGTGGATTCCTGTACGAGAGATCAGAAGTTATAAGCCGACAATAAAATGATGAAGAACATTATCCCTTCCTTCATAAAAACTAGGAAATGATGGTGTGGATTTATACTCAATATTAAGCGTTTAAAAATCATACACAAATACGACCATCTATCGGGTATGAAGGCCTCATTCATATAAGAGACAATGGCTAATAATAATAATCTATTACTCTTTTTAGAATGGATAGATTCACTATCGTTAGACTCCATCAGAGCTGGGGAAAAGAAGGAGAGGATAGAGATGGAGAAAACCTTGACGTAGGATGTATTGAATTGAAGGCTTCACCGGCTCTTTTGCTTTCATTGAGAAACTCTTCAGCTGCTCGCAATGCTGCAACAGCCATCCCATGAGATTTCTCCGTACTCCCCTCGTCTAGGATCATCCCGTGATAATAATAAGCAGCAGCCTGGAGATATGGAAAGACAAATGCGCGAATGTATATGTTAGATTATATATACCAACCACTGATAATAAAAATGTCTCAGATAATTCAATGGAAAAATAGAGAAACAACAAACATACCCTTGCTTCAGCATACTTCCACTTGATAAATGCTTGATGCTTTTCTGCCCATCCGTTGGAAACAGCGAGCTGTGTGATACTGTCGTGTGCCTGTAAAGATTTACAGGGTAAGGCTTGTAGTAAACTAGTAATCAATCGAATAACTAATAAGATCACGAAGCATTTGGTCATGTCAGATATGGCATCTACGTGAGTTGCACAACAGGATTGCCATTTAGAAAAATTTGTCTTAGAATAGATGGGATGAGCAAAATATTCCAGAAATATGATTAATAATGTGGCATATTTCAAGCAAGAATATAGTGAACTGATCAGTACCTGATGCCAGCACTTGACCATCTCACATGCCAATCTTCGTTTCACTGCTAATGTGGCCTTAGGACTATCAATTGCCATCCCGAGTTGAATGTCAACACCCTATGATGATAAGTATATCAGACAGCAAACAATTGAGTGGTATAGAGTTTTAATACTGACCAGATAGTCACCTACATAGTCCTAGAAGCAAGAATCACAAGCAGCATGGAATAAAAATGGTGTATACATAATGATAGTTACAAGGACAAATTTACTGAAACACTACGAGTTATATCTTTACAACATTGCCTTTGTTAAACAAAATGGAATTGTCATTTGGAGCACACCTAAAATTCGAGAAGGTGCAACAAAAAAACTTGACTAAGATTTTATGACATTCTGTCATTTATGCTGTTGCATAATAAGCCAAACAGTAAAACACATTTTTAAACCAAGAGAGCTAGGAGAAATTGGGTTTGAAACTGATCTACTTGTGATCACTTAGATTTGTTCAAGGTATGGTTTGGGAAATAACTGAAGTATTAATTCATATGCTTTATGTTTATCTATTCTTATCTGCTGGTCAAATTTGAATTTGATCGATTTCCATAATAGCCACAATCCAGTATAAACAAGATAATTATTTACAAAATGTGAACAAAAAAGACAATGAATAAGCTGTACCTGACCGAGCGCTTGCATACAAAGAGCACACAACTTTTCTTCAGCTAAATCTTTTGGAAGCACATTCCTGCATATTATCATATTGTTAGAAAATGGTTACTAGGGATACTTCCAAGTAAGTGAACAAACCCTGCCTAGTCAAACTCTCTTATCTTTTATCACACATCAAGTTAATGTAATCTTTGAATCACAAATTTCTATGAAGAACTTGTGGAATGTTGCAAACCTGATTTCAGGAGGGATTTGTGGAAGTACACTTTGAACAGCACAGTCTAGATATCCTGCTGCTTTCAATAAGACATCAACTGCAGCTCTTCTGCTCTCTGCGAGGAGACACACAAGATAAAGGATATTGCAATTGTCAATTTACATTAATTTTGTTATTGTTGTTGTTGTTGATGCAATACTCAAGTAAAAGATTTAAGTTCTAAATGTAGGAAGTCATTAGAGGATGCGTAAATATGACATATCTGTAGTAATGTACTTTATGCATCTAGGAATAAATGCTTAAGTGCATATAGTGGATGTAGAGATAATTGGTATGTTTCAGTAAATACACAGATGACACTTGCATAATATCTGCAGATACTTGTGGATGTGTTACAGGAGTTAGTTAACTCGTCTCTAACCCTCTTCAATAACCTTAGGTAATAAACCGAAATGCTATGGTAAGTCTTTGATGCAAAAGAATGAGTTAGGAACAAGGTTACGTATGTTTGGCGGAGTTAGGGAGGAGCTAGCTCACTTGACGTAGAAGCCAAACAAATTCCAAACTATGTCTACATCTGAGTAAGCAAAATATCTGTTTGGTACAGCAAAATTCATGGCTTTAAAATGACTGTACGATCAAGATGGTGATGCTTGCTGTATTATATATCCTGTAACTTGGTGTGCTCAAGATTAGCGAAACAAACTTGGCATGTTCAAATTAGATCTACCTTCGAGTACCCTGGGTTGATAACCATCATTAGATGATTTCGGAAGAAGCAAGGAATTTGCCTCAGACAAACAAAGCATAGCCATCAAGTGTAGAACTGAAAGCACCTCATACCAAGCATTTGATATGCTTGTTTCCTGCATACACACAAACACCGATATCCATCATCAACAAGACTAGAAGAAGAAAAACCTACTTCAACAAGCTGAAGAAGATACATTTGCATAATCATCACGATATTACTATTTTACCTCTGCATCATCCTCTTGATTGACCCATATGAATGGCACCTTATCTTTTAACTCACTATCTGCAAATTTGATCAAAGATCAATACTTGAAATAAATATGCCATAAAAAGATATAACAGGAATGTAACTTTAAGTTACCATCCTTGGCTAATCCTAGCAATACTGGTAAGTAGTCTTCTAGAGCCTGCAGAAGATCAGCTAGTGTAGAACCACCTAGAAACAATAAAAACACATGAAATTGTTGCCTGTCTAACTTGAGTAAGCTTTCGGCTCTATCTCTACTAACCATGTTGCGTAGCTGTTCTCCGTCTTGGTTTGGTCGCAATTGGTGCCTCTTGGGCAGCCATGACAACTATTCGGGTCCTCATAGCACAGAGACGATCCACTAAACTCTTCGACAAGTTACTGCTCAAGAACTGAGAGAAGTCCACAATTCTAGGGATTCTTAGTCCCGGCACAAAAACAGCCAGCTCCCCGACACTCTTATGGTTTCTTCGGATCCCACCTCCATCCTTTTGTTTTGATACCAGGCATCCCATACCTGGATTTCCTTGTTATATTTACTTCAATTTAAGCTGCACAAATAAAACCCACAATATTCAGCTCAATATTATCACTAGAGGTTTCTTTATGTCAAACAAACATAGACAAAATCTCATCACACAATATGCAAAACAAACTGCTGAAATATATAGCGGGAGATTAGAGAAAATAAACACTCAAGAGGAGTAAAATAGGGAACAGGCTTCCTCTAATTAGATTGCAATTTAAGAATTGGAAAGAGTAAACTAAAAGAACCCCCCAGAACAAATATAGAATCAAGAAGTATCGCAAAATAGTTAATAGGAGAAAAGCAAGAGACAGACTGAATCAAAAGATTACCATTGAAGAACACTGCAAAGAGCAAACTGAAGAAGGTTTGTATGGCTTTTTTATAGGAGGAAGAATATTCCATGCACTAGTAATTCAGTGAATCTAAAAATGTAGAGATGGATGGAATATCTCTATTAATTGTTGGTTGGCAATTAATATTTGTTTAACCATCGTTGCCTCCTGCAGGGTAAAAGTAAAACCATACCATTGGAGGGAATCCTCATTGGAAGAAAGATATGACAAGTGGCAAAAAGACTCTGGAGTCAACCCCAATTGGTGGCAACGATGGTTAAACAAATATTAATTGCCAACCAACAATGGATTAGGTGGTAGGCTCACGAGATTTAGTCCAAAACTCACATGCCTATTTGAATACTGCAACTGTTTACATCGCATATTTCTCTATTACTCTGATCTTTTCAAAGTGTGCTTATCATTTTAGAAACAACACCATAAAATATACACAGAGGAAGATATGACTAACTTGACAGGAGGTTGGAAATTGCCCAGAAGGATAAAAATTCAATAGCTATTGGGGTTTAAGAGATTTAGCAGCAACAAGTGCAATAAGAAGAATTTCAAATTTTGGTTTTGAAAGTCGATTTTGATATGGAAAGTCATGTAGTAGGGGGGAGATTTGAATTTCAAGTCGAGTTTTGAAATTCGAATGAAAGGTGAGGAGCTTCTAAGATCCAAACTCGTCCCTAATATCCAAATTACAACCGATTCACAATTAGCAATGAAATGTACCATACTTGGTGTGGGCGACGGTTGTTAGGCAAATTTATAATTTGGGCTCTACTTTGACCTTGGTTGGTCAAAGTGAGGGGTGCTTGTGGTTTCTTTCATGTCAGAGGGCTCGCAGGGGACAGGTGCGATGTCTACCCTCGTTGCGATGTTGCGGTGAGAGCCATCGACGGTGAAGCGAGGGGATGAGAACGCAGACTCAATCTTGATATGGAGTTGTCAGATTGGCGGAGTGTCTGCGGTGTCTCTAATATGGTGCTTACACTTATCGTTTGAGTCACTGTTGAGAGCGACGAGGAAGAGTGTACGATAGTTGGTGAGGATAAACGGTGAACAAGCGAGGGACTGAGTGAGAGAGTGAGCCCAAACAGGCACGAAAAATTTGCTCTGGCAGGGGGCGGCCGACCAGTAGGACTAGATTTCGTTGTATTTTTTGTTTGTTGGTTGGGGTGTATGAGGTCCAACACCCAGCCTGTTGGGATCTGAACTTCATAAGCCTTATTTTTGGATATATGTTTTGTTAAATCCTTTTTAATGAAACGCGGAGGATTTTTTATCCACTGATTAACAATAAAAAAAAAAGAAAAATTTTAAAATAATAATAATAATAATGAACTAGAAGGTATAGTCTTACAAAGACGAGTGTTTAGTGTAAAATTGAGGAAAAAGTGAAAAACATAGACTGAGATTAAAGAAAAATTATCAAACATTCAGTGAAAAGGAGACAAATTTTGCTAAAAGAAGTATTTCCTCAAAAGTGGGGATAAACATATTCCTCATGTGCAATTAACAGGGAAACACAAATGCCCTATTAGTTTAGTGTTTAGCGGTAAGCCTCTTTGTCAAGGGGCGTTCACTGCTTGCCATTATCTCTAATCTCTAATATTATAATGGGAGAAGACCTTAGTGTTATTTGTCATTTTGTCATTCTACCAACATGTGCAACGCACGTACATGACTAATATAAAGGAGGTTTCCGGTTCAAATCCTCTCTACGTCAAAGTTTTTATTTTTATTTTTTTAAATAATTAAAACGTGCATCGCACGTGTAAATTACTAGTATCTATAACTATTATAACTATTATAATAGGAGAGATGGGGTTGTAAACAAATAAACAATTTTTTATTCCTTAGTGTGTGTGTGTCAACACGTGCAGTGCACGTGTTGGTAGATTTTTTTTTCCTTTTCATTCCCCTCCTCATTTTCCCAACGTGCATTGCACGTGCATTACACTAGTAAATTTAATATGAGAGTATTTGTGTCAGTGTGAGATATGTACGTGCATAACTACAACCTTGTTAAATGCAAAAAAATATAAATAAAATAAAAATAACACAGAGAGAGAGAGGGAGATTTACAGTGAAATTGCAACCCATATGAAGGAGGAGAGAGAGAGGGATGAATTGTGGAAGAAAACAATTGGTAGGAGAAGGAGAAGAAAGGAAATTAAGGGTATCATATGATATGAAAAGGAAAGGAGAAAAGTGCAGAATTGGATGCGAGTGAGGACTGATTTGAGGTGATGAGCTGTGTATAAATTTGGTAATTGAGAGCACAAACGATAGCAGCTGGAATTGAGAGAGACTTTTCAGAGCCACAACAGGTGGCCAAATGGCACCCAAAATGCAAGGTTTTTAGGAATTAAATTTTAGGGTGAGAGACACAGACAGATAGTCCAACAGAGAGCTTTCTTTCGTTCTTTATTCTCAATTCATCAGAAGATTTTTTTTATTTTTTTATTTGTATAAAAGAATAGAGTCAAAAAAACTACAAATTCATCAGACTTTTAAACAAAACAATATATGATGTCTATAAAATATAAGTTAGGATTATGTCTTGAATACTCGTGATTCAGATTAGAAGAATATATGATGAAGCACGGATGTCGAAGAAGTCGAATAGAGCGAGAAGAAAACAGCAACAACAACCTGAGAAGGGGACGGTCGACCGGTCTTGGGGACAATCGACCGCACACCCCAACCGCTCGTAGTACAGGAATTGTCCGAAAGAGGGACAGTCGACCGGTCTTGTTGGACGAACTACCGACCGCGGCGCTGTGTTCATTTTTGACCTCGATTTTATTAGGTCGTTTCAGCTCAATCTTCAACTTCAACTTCAAGTCAGTCGTACGGCTCCTATTCAGTTACTTCTTAGATTAAGCAAAAGCTAACCGCGATAAATCATCGTTGTATTTGTGTTGGATTGGTGGATCTAGTTGCTTGCTCAATTGATTCGTCTCAGCTATTCCTACTTCTTCATTGCTCTATTTAGTTCCGTTGCGACAACGGGCGTTTGTTGACACCCCAATCCTAACAACTGATATAAGAGCTTCAGGTTGTTGAGTCCCTAGGTTAAGATGACAGACCACAGACTTTTAAAGATCAAGCAGTTCGATGGAAAGATTAATTTCAATCTTTGGAAGGTTGATATGCATGATGTCTTTGTTAAAGAACGTTTGCAGTTAGCCGTTAAGAAGAAAGAAAAGCCATATAATATGAAGGATGATGTTTGGGAAGATATTCGTGAAAGAGCCATAAATCTGATCCTACTATCATTGGCTGACGAGGTCAAGTGCTGATTTCTTGAAGACACTGATGCGGCGAGTTTGTGGGAAAAACTCATAGCTGACTACCCTGGTTCGTCGTTATTAGATCAAATGCATTGGAAGAGAAAGTTATTTCGTTTGTCAATGAAGGAAGGTACCAATCTCTAAGACCATATTATAGAGTTCAATAAGGTATTATCTGAACTTCAGGCGATCAACGCGGCTGTGTGTAAGGAAGATAAAGCTTTCAACCTGATATATTTACTATCCGATTCGTACGAGCTTTTGATTACTATCATGCTACACTGTAGATCTGCCAAAGAGAGTATTACGGTAGATGGTGTAATCAAAGTATTGAAGGAAAATCAACTTAGGAAGGAGACCCTTAAATCATCGTCTATTCCAAGTTATCTAGCAGTGGAATGTCCTTCAGGGGGAAGACAAAATGTTATGCAAAATGATTCAATCCGTTGCCGATATTGCAAGAGGCCAGGACATATCAAGAAAGACTGTTGAAAATTATAGATACAAGAGAACACCAAGAATGAGAATTCAGCCGTTAATATGGTTAGTGCCTTTGATTCAAGTGATTTGTGTCTTCTTGTTTCAAATTCTTTAAAAGTAGATTCTAGTTGGTTCCTTGAATCAAGGAGTTCTTCTCATAAAAATTGTTTCAAGAGGGAGTTGTTTTCTACTTATAAGTCCACTACAGGGCATTGTGTGAGAACGAGAACTGAAGAGCTTTGTGAAGTAGTGGGTGAGGGGAAAATTGAGTTGAAGGTGTCAGGTCTAAACGTGTTCCCTCTAAGGAAAGTTTTGCATATTCATCTGTTGAAACGGAATCTAATTTTCTTGGGAACTCTTAATACACGGGGTTGTAGGTACACAGCTCGAGGTAGAGTTCTGTCTGTTTTTCAGGGTCGTCGTAAGGTGATTAGGGGTATGATAGTGGTTGGGCCAAGCCCAAACAATCTTTACAAGCTTTGGAAAATCCGAAAAACTTGTACAAGGGTCGTTACTTCTTTTCACGTTATTCCCCTAAGCTCATCTAGTTTGCCGCAACTCGTATCATTGAAGTAAGACTACGACGTTCGAATATCGTCGGGAGGTGGAGAATGCCTTGATGTAGGTGGAGTTTGTGCGGAGGTTGGCAAATACGTGATAACGCCTACTGAGGTGTGCCCTTGAGGGGCTATACTGATCGGTGAGATTGGGTAGAGATTTGTTCAACTAGAAGAAGAAGCTATTGTTATAAGTGTTTTTTGCAAGTGGAGTTCATTAGAGTTTGGAAATGAATAATCACATCATGTGATAGCACCCGTATGCAATCCAAGGTGGAGATTGTTATGATTATGTCTTGAATACTCGTGGTTCAGATTAGAAGAAGATATGATGAAGCACGGAGGTCGAAGTAGTCGAAGAGAGCGAGAAAAAAAAAAGCAACAACAGTTGCCTGAGAAGGGGACGGTCAATCGGTCTTGGGGATAATCGACTGCACACCCTGACCACTCGTGGTACAGGGATCGTCTGAGACAGGGATGGTCGACCGGTCTTGTTGGACAGTCAACCAACCGCGGCATTGTGTATGTTTTGTGCCTCGATTTGTTAGGTTGTTTCAGTCCAATCTTCAACTCCAAGTCAGATCATACGACTCCTATTCAGTTACTTTTTTTCAAGTTATATCGGACAACTGAGAATTAAGATTAAACATAGGTTCTCTCTATTCTTCTATATATATTTTAAGCTCTTCCAATATGAGAGTATAATACTTCATTGATATTTTCTCCATTGCAAAGAGATGCTCAACAGAGAAATAGTTATTGGTGAGTGAGTTTAATTCATTGTATTGAGTGAATTATTAACTCTTTGTAATCTCCACTAGTTGAGTATCAGATCTCCCTATATTTTATCTTGAATTAAGTGAAAGCTAATCGGAATAAATCTTCGTTATATTTATGTTGAATTTGTGGATCTACTTGCTTGCTCCCTAATCCCAACAATACACACCATACAAATAAAACACTCTTAAATCATGAAGCTACCAGTAGACCATAGTGCCGCTCACGATATCAATATTTTACTTCTTACTCATTCAGTGTCAAGTTTTAACAGCTCGATGGTGGACCAGAAGAGGAGGATTGTGAGATGAAGTTTTGAAATAGTGCATTAGGTTTAAGTCACTTTTTCGATAGTACGTATTTTCTAACTCTCTTTTTCTCAATTAAAGTAGCAATACTAATATCTCTTTTTGCATTTTTTTTCCCTCGAAACAATAGATCGTAAAATGATGATGTGAACAGAACATCTTGTAAAATATTTTGAGTTGTATCAAAAAGATGAGAAACTTTAGAATGTCTGCATGCTTTTTTTGTTCTTTTTTCCATCAAGTTTGAGATGACTTTTAATTGAAACGAGAAGTTAATAAGGTAGATATTATCATATGATGTGGTGCAATGATATAAATCAATTATGCGACCCCACAGTAACCGCCCAAATGATGAGTACAGCAGCTTCCTACCAATTTTGGTCGGTTCGATAACTACCATTCCCGCATAGATACAATATATGCTGGTTTCATAACAGCCGTTGGTTGTGGTGAGTTGGAAAAGTTGACGGCTGAGTCTGCGTGACGTGCCCGTATA
Source organism: Hemerocallis citrina (assembly GCA_017893485.1). Lineage (NCBI taxonomy): Eukaryota > Viridiplantae > Streptophyta > Magnoliopsida > Asparagales > Asphodelaceae > Hemerocallis > Hemerocallis citrina. Next base: position 623,240 of record JACEHZ010000703.1, read on the forward strand.
GGAGTTTGCTGTAGGTGGGTCACAATTATTATAGGTTTAATAACTGTAGTTTAAATAATTTTTAGTGGTAGCATGCTTACGTGACTAGTTTGGTACTACCAATAGTACAACAAGCAATAGTACAACCTTTGAGATAACGGACCTAAGAGCATCCACAGTCGTTTGCTTATTTGTCATTTTTTTCATTTTTTTTTACTGTAGCTCACACAGTCGTCTGCTATTTTGTCATTTTTTGACAAAATCGCTACAGTAGAAAGGGGCGAATAGCATTTCATATAGCAAAATACATATTATAGCAGACGAAACATCATATTTAATTATTATTTTAATTGATCGGACGAAACATGATGTTTCGTCCGAAGTAAAAATAAAATAAAATAAAATAAAATAACCGTTAAATGAATTTAAGCGTGGGAATGAACATGATGTTTCGTCCCATGTGAGACGAAACATCATGTTTCGTCCCAATCCAAATTTGTTTAAAAAAATTAATTTTAAAAATTAATTTTGTAAATTTTAAATTTTTTTTCAATTATATAAATTGATTTTGCAAATTTTTAAATTGTTTTTGCAAAAAAAATTACAATTTCTTTTTTAATTGTTTTTGCAATTTTTTTTTTTGCAAAAAAAACTTCCACCAAATCCGGACGACACATGATGTGTCGTCTGGTTTGTTGGAATTTTTGGCACATTTTGTAAAATTTTAAGTTGTTTTTGCAAATTTTTAAATTTATTTTGCAAATTTTTTAATTGTTTTTGCAATTATTATTTACAAACTATTTTTTAAAATTGTTTTTGCAATTTTTTTTTTGCAAAAAAAAAAACTTCCGATTTTTTTTTCGATTATTTACAAACTATTTCTAAATTATTTTTTTAATTACAGACGAAACATAAACTATTTCTAAATTATTTTTATTTACAAACATATTTTTTTAATTATGTTTCGTCTGTTTCTTTTTTAACGACTTTATGCATTTTTTTTACCATTCGACGACTGTGGATGCTCATCGAATTGGATGGGCAAAATATGCATTTTGCCATTTTTTACATCGAACGACTGTGGATGCTCTAAGAGCATATGTATTCGTTGGCCTATTTGTCAAATTTTACAAATTTTAGCAAAGAAGGTGCTGTAGTAATTGGTCAAATATTCAAAATTTAGGTTGCAACGCTACAGTAGTTGGCTATATTTAGCAGCCAAAATGACAATTGCCAAAATATAGCTAACGGAAAATAATTTTTCGTTGAAAAGATCGGCCGGAAGATGATTTTCCATCGGAGAGTTTTTTTTTCACGCGCACTCATCAGACGAGGGATAATTCCCCGTCCGATGAATTAATTTTTTTAAAATTTTTTTTTTGAAGGACGGTAGACAATCTACCGTCCAACACAAATGTTGCTAAAGACAAAAGCTTAGGACGGAACTTCATCCCTCGGTTCCAGGCAAGTGAGGGATTTTTTTTTTATTGTTTATTTTAGTTTTTTTTGTCCTTTTCTCACTCCCTTCGGTGCCATTTCTTTCTTTTAATTTTTTTTGTCCTTTGTCCCTCATTTCAATGCATATGTGTCCCTCATTTCAATGCATATATATATATATATATATATATATATATATATATATATATATATATTGATGCTGTTTATTTCTGAGGCACGTGTGGAAGCACCAGGTGTGAGTTCGAACTCAATTTGTATTGAAGGAGATTGCCGCTCGTCTGCCGACCTTCGGTTAACCTTCTGGGGCCTACGATGAGCTCGGAAAGGCGTTGAAGGTTGGGCTCGGATCGGAAGGGTCGGATCCGAGGTCTTGTGTACCTGCAGACGGTCCTGAAACACCGGGGTTTGTCCCGGTGGCGGACCCTCCGACGCTCTAGTCAGTCTCTGTGAGAGAGTAGCAATAACTAGGTATATTTAAGTGGTAAAAGATTGATTACCTTCAAAAGGTGGATGAGGGTCTAGTATTTATAGAGAATCCCAACCGGGTTTGGTTCCGAAAGCCCATGGGCCTGACGTGGCAGAAGGCCCAGGGGGTTTAGGGCGGTTGCGGTGATACCAGGAGTGGTATAGGGCTGACGTGGCGAAACCCTTGGCGGTATTTGGAGCTGACGTGGCCCATCGTGAGTCCTCTGAGTCTCTGGGGGAATCGGAGGGCCTAGGCTGCGCCAGGTCACCCCTCCGCCCCGCCAGAGAGGGGGGACGGCATGAGGGACTGCTCCGGATCGGACTCCGGGGGATACTGAGGCTCGTCAGTACGAGGAAGCAGGCACTGTGGGGGCAAAACACGAGGTTCGGCGCCGACCCTGAAGGGGTCCGGAGCCGAGCCAGGTCGGTATTCTTGCTTTTCTGAATAGAAATTGTATTGGGCCTTGGATGGGCCTCAGGCCATTTTTACACTGTCACACAAGCCCCCCACTCCTGCAGGGGGTGCGGGAGCTAGCCGTGGAGGAGTGTTCATGATTGTACAAAAATGGGAGGGCGGATCATAGGGCCTTTCTGGAAGTGCTGTCCTGAAGCTTGGATAGGACCTCGAGCTAGTCGAGGGTCAAGGTGTAGGTGAAGGCGATGGCGAACCGTTGTCTCTTCCGGAGAAGAGTACCCTGGTGTTCGATTGAACCTCGAGGGGTCGAGGGATTACGCGTCGACAAGGGTGATGGCGAGCCGTTGCTTCTTCCTGAGAAGAGTACCCGGGTGCCAGACCGAACCTCGAGAGGAGGGGGAATTATGGGCTGGTAAGGGTGATGACTAGCCGATGGATCTTCCGAAGAAGAGTACCCGGGTGCCAGACCGAACCTCGAGCTGGCGAGGGATTGTGGGTCGGTTAGGGTGAAGGCGAGCCGTTGTTTCTTCCTGAGAAGAGTACCCCGGTGCCATGCCGAACCTCGAGACGAGGGGGAATTACGGGCTGGTAAGGGTGATGGCCCGCCGGTGGATCTTCCGAAGAAGAGTACCCCGGTGCCAGACCGGACCTCGAGCTGGCGAGGGATTATGGGTCGGTAAGGGTGAAGGCGAGCCGTTGCTTCTTCCTGAGAAGAGTACCCGGGTGCCAGACCTAACCTCGAGACGAGGGGGAATTACGGGCTGGTAAGGGTGATGGCCTGCCGGTGGATCTTCCGAAGAAGAGTACCCGGGTGCCGAGCCGAACCTCGAGCTGGCGAGGGATTATGGGCCGGTGAGGGTGAAGGCGAGCCGTAGTTTCTTCTTGGGAAGAGTACCCCGGTGCCAAGCCGAACCTCGAGACGAGGGGGGATTACGGGCTGGTAAGGGTGATGGCCCGCCGGTGGATCTTCTGAAGAAGAGTACTTTAGTGCTGGCGAAAGCGAGTCGTTATTTTGCCCGAACTGGCCCCGTATCGTGCTGCCAGCCTGGCACTGGGTGACGTCAGCGGCACGTGTTTCGAGGATGCGGCGTGATTTTCTAGGCGGTAGTTGTACGTCAATCGGTGAATAGTGACCGCGAAAATCGAGGAGTTGTTCTTATCCCCTATAAATGTTCCCCCCTCTCCTCCCGTCGCCCATTTCTCTCCTGCCTCTTACTTTTTGAAAAAATCCTTCAACTCTTCAGCGCTCGCCCCTTCAGCTTCCGGCAGCAAGGTCGTGTTTCCGAGGTGATTTCAGGTTAGTTGGTAATCCTGTTTTAACTTAGGCACGGATGGATAGGGCTCAGTCCGGCTCGTTGGCGTCGACCTCTGGGGAGGGGCCGGTAGGCGAGGAGGAGGTCGTACACAGCGTGAAGCCATTGCGATCTCGGAGGCATTTCGTGGTAGAAAGCAGCGACTCTGAGGAGGGGGGTGGCAGCTCAGATGAAGTCCAAACCCTAGGGTCGGCTTCCGGAGAGGAGGGTGGCTCCGAGGGAGAAGGTTCCGCGGGGTCTCCGAATCCGCCCGTTCTGGGGCGCTTGTCTACACCTTCGCCGGAACGGACTAAGAGGAGGAGGGTTCCGAAGAAGAAGAAATCGAAGAGTGGCGGCCCGAGCGACTTGGGGATAGGGTCGTCCGCACAACCCCGGCCTTTCCGTTGCTACCCCGACGATCTCTCCGATAAGGAGTCCTCGGGGGTCCAGCCGTCGTCGTCAAGCCGGAAGAGGTTGATGGTGGACGCCTCCCCGACCGCTCTGGAGGCAAGCGACTTGGGGGCTCTGCAGTTGGCCTACCACATAGGGCCCAGTTATGAGCTTATGCTGCCGAGTTCTTCTCTTCGACCGACCGATCCCCTGCCGGACAGGTATTGTATCTTCCCTGTGGACGCCTTTATCTCCGGCCTGAGGCTGCCCATCCACCCCTTCGTTCGGGAGGTGTTAAATTGGTCGTCCCTGGCGCCGATGCAGTTCGGGCCGAACTCCTGGAAGCAGATCATCTGCTTCGTGCTGTTGTGCGAGGAACGGAGGGTACCCTTACGGCTGGGCGTGTTCCGAGCGATGCTATTGATTGGCTCATCAGCAGAAGGGGTATATTATATCTCGCCTCGAGGTAAGGCGAAGGTTGTCCACGGTCATCCGGATTCCATTAAGTTCTGGAAGAAGAAGTATCTGGTGATCCGGAGTGAGGACCCTTGGGCTATCCCTACTCGGTGGAACCATACTAAGCCGAGCTACCCAGCACCGGGGCCAGGGGATTTGACGGCGGAGGAGTGGAGACTCGTTGAGCGCCTCCGTCTGTCGCATAGCATTAATTGGGGGAAGGTGACGGAGGCCCACCTGGCGAACGTCGGACTGAGCCCCAGCCCGGCCGTGCCTCGTACGTGGTTGTTTCTTTCCTCACACTCTTCTTGTACTTTTTTGCTCATTTGTTCTTAATGGATCTCTTTACAGAAATGGATGAGGAGTCGATTAAGGCGCTGAGGCTCGCCATGAGGAAGACGAAGGGCCAGAAGAAGGATGTCGCGGTGAAGACCACCGAGTTGTCCCAGGTCGTCTCCGAGGTCCCCATTCAGCCGAGGATGAAGAGGACTCGATCAGAGACGGGTGGGGACGTCGTGGTCCAGGGGGGTTCGGATCAGGGTGCGGCCGCCGCGCCTGATAAGGGGAAGGGTCCCCCGGTGGATCCCGGACTTGAGGAGAGGCTTCGGCGAAGGTGGGTGCCGGATTGGTCGATCCGCGAGGGTGATTGCCTGGTCCGGGGGCGCCAGGCCGTGGAGGTTGCAGATAAGTTGGCGACCCCTCGGGACCGCTCGGATATGAAGTCCCAGACCCTGGACGAGGCGTATGTTCGTCTTGCGCAGGCCACGGTGCTGGTAAGTCGATCGAACCTCCTAGCTTTCAGGTGATGTTATTTAAGGAAGATTTCTTAGTAGTGTCTGGTCCTGGCAGGCGACCGTGCAGGGGGCCCATGTGAAGGGCCTCTACGAGGCGGCGGTGCAGCGAGAGCAAGATCGGGCTGACAAGGCCGAGCAGGAGGTGACGGAATTGAAGGGAGAGCTCGAAGGCTCTCGTAAGAGGGAGGCGGAGACGAAGGTGGCTTTTGACAAGGAGAAGGAGGAATGGGCGAAGGCGAGGTCGGCTCTGGAGGAGAGGTCGGAGAAGGAGAAGGATGAGGTGACTAAGTCGTGTCAGATCCTGGTGATCAATGCCCAGGATAGTAGTTATGCGAAGGCCCTCAGCCATGTGAGGCACTTTTATCCGACCATCGACCTGTCCAACTTCGAGTATGATATGGAGATTGAGGGGACACCGAAGACTCCTGGCGGACAAGGGTCAGATGACAAATTGGTTACCGACCCTCCAACGGATCCGGCTGATATCGAGGTGGGAAAACCCGCTGTATAATTTTTGTCTTTCTCTTTCCTTCTCTCGATTGTATTTGCCTTCCGCGGACTGGCCACCGCATTTTTTGTATGGGGAAACTGAATTTATAAAAAGAGGGTTTTCTGGCTGGCTAAGTGTTCCAACTTTGAAAAATTTCTGAACCTCCTTGCATATATGTCTTGAGCGGGCTGGTTCTCTTGTAGGTCACGGCTCCCCTTCCTGAGGTGGACCCCCTTCGTTCCGACGTGGCGTGGCTTCGAGGCAAGGTCGAGGCTTTAGAGGCCACCTTGGTTCGGTATCGAAAGAGGGCTCGCGACACTGATGCGGCCTTCCATTATTACAGGAACAAGTCTGAAGCCCTGAGTGAGGAGGCGAGCCGGCTGAGGAGGGCGATGGTGGATCGGGAGCTAGGGGGCGTTGGTCTTGGATACACCATGTCAAGTTCTTCGGTGCAGAGGCCTTCCTCCGAGAAGCTTCTTCGCGATGTGATAGTGGAAAAGGAGATGGAGATACACCGCTATAGGACCATGTTGGGTGTTTCGACATCTTCCTCGAGGGATCGGCGAGCAGAGGGGGCTCCCTCGGCGTTGCCACTGATGGAGCGCATTCGATCCGTGGATGCCCAGAGCTCCGTGGCCGGGGTGTCGACGATGGCGGAACCGAAGGATCGCCATGACGAGGAGAGAGTCCCCAGTCGTTTGGTCGGAGTGGTTCCTCCCTTTACCGGGTCCGAGGGGCCCTAAGTCGGAGATCCCCTTTAGTTTGAGATGAGGGGAGTGGTTCTGTAACGGTATTTGCTTGTTTTCTCCGTACAAAAAATAAAAGAGTATGAATAAAGCTTTCATTTCCTTCTTTGCTCTGGTTATCGGGGTGGTGAAGGGTGGTTTAGGCGAGGTCGGGCTCCGCTGATTCGTGAGGAATCGATGCGGGGCGACAGGGAGACCTCCTGCCCGTTGTTGGGTCGCACCTGCCGAGGCGTTTTGGGGATGAGACCCGAGGGAGAACCTTGATGCCGCCCGCCTTGCCCGGTACCGGGTCGGCGTTGCCGAGGTATTTAACTTTTGACAGAAGAGACTTCTTTTATACCAGACTGAGGGGGGGGGGGGGTCGCCGAAGCGGCCCTTTACACATGAATGTTTACAAAAACTTTTAATTTACTTAAGCCACGCTGGAGCCTAAGCTTGCTCTCCCCGGAATTTCATGAGGTGCTCAGCGTTCCAGGGTCGGCTGATGGGTCGGTCATTCATATCCGTCAGTCGGTATGTACCCGGGCGTACCGCCTCGACTACGCGGTACGGGCCTTCCCAGTTGGGAGCCAGTTTCCTCTTCTTGGTCGGGTCAGAGACGGATAGCTTTCGCAACACTAGGTCCCCTGCCTGGATGCTGGTGGGGCGGACTTTCTTGTTGTAAAATCTCTCGATCCGTTGCTGATAAATGCTCCTTCGGACCGCGGACTTTTCTCGTACCTCGACGACGAAGTCTAGGTTAGCCCTCAGGGCGGACGCGTTGTCGTCTTCATCGAAGGCTATGATCCGGGGGGAAGGCAATCCGACTTCGACGGGGATGACTGCCTCAGTCCCATAGGTCAGATTGAAGGGTGTCTCCCCTGTGGGGATCCTCTGCGTGGTTCGGTGTGCCCATAGTACGCTGGGCAGCTCCTCCACCCAGAGCCCCTTGGGGGAACTGTCAAGGCGCTTTTTGAGGCCATCGAGGATTTGCCTGTTCGCATTTTCTGCTTGGCCGTTGGATTGAGGGTGGCAAATGGCGGAGAAACGTTGCTGGATGCCGATGTCCTGACAGAAAGATTGGAAGTTTTGCCCTTGGAACTGGGTTCCGTTGTCCGTGACGAGGATTCGGGGGATCCCGAATCGACAAATGATGTTCTTCCAGAAGAATTGTTGCACTTGGCGTTCGGTGATGCTGGACAGCGGTTCGGCTTCGATCCACTTGGTGAAGTAGTCGATGGCGACAATCAGGAATTTCTTCTGTCCTACCGCTGGGGGGAAGGGCCCCACAAGGTCCATTCCCCACATGGCGAAGGGCGTAGGGCTCGCCAAGGATCGGAGGTTGGCTTGAGGAAGCCTTTTGATGGGAGAGAACCTTTGGCAGGGGCCGCACCTCTTGACCAAGTCTTGCGAGTCTTGGAGCATGGTGGGCCAATAGTACCCTTGATTCAGAGCCTTTCGGGCAAGCGTCCTACTCCCCATGTGGCATCCGCCGATCCCCTCGTGCAGGTCTTTGAGGACGTAGCTGGCCTCGTCCTTGGCGAGGCAGCGGAGGTAGGGTTTGCCGTCGGCCAGGGTGTACGAGCGTTTGAAGAGGATGTTATCGATTATGACGAACCTTTCCGCTCGGATTCTGATTCGCCTGGCCTCGGCTTTGTCTTCAGGAAGCTCGGCCTGGCTCAAGAATTTTCGGATGGGAGTGGTCCAGTCGTCCGGGCTGGTTCCTTCTTGTACGCACATTGCTTCCGGCTCTGGGCTAAGGATGCTTGGCTCCAAGAGGACCTCGACGAGCACCGTACGATCGAGGCCTTCAAAGGAAGAAGAGGCGAGTTTGGATAGCGCGTCGGCTTGGGCGTTCTGTTCCCTGGGGACTCTGACAACCGCAGTGTTGTCGAAGAGCGCCAAGAGCCGTCGGACCGCCGCCAAATATCTCACCATTCGGTCGTCGCGGGCTTCGTACTCTCCGTTGATCTGGTGGATCACGAGTTGAGAGTCGCTGAACGCCCGGATTCGCTTGGCACCAGCTCGGTGGGCGAGGGTCAGTCCGGCGATCATGGCCTCATATTCTGCCTCGTTGTTGGAGGCGGGAAAGTTGAGGCGCAGGGAGTATTGAAGTAGGAATTGGTCGGGGCCATGAAGGATGACGCCCGCCCCACTCCCCGTTTCGCAGGATGAGCCGTCAACAAAGACCTCCCAGGTCAGATCCGGCTCTTCTACGTCAGGTTGCTCGGAGACAGTGCATTCAGTTATGAACTCGGCGAGGGCCTGCCCTTTAATGCTGCCCTGGGATGATAGCTGATGTCGAACTGGCTCAGCTCGATCGACCACTTGACTAATCGGCCGGAGTTTTCGGGCTTGTGGAGGACGGTCTTCAGCGGTTGGTCGGTCAGAACTCGGACGGAGTGGGCCTGGAAGTAAGGTCGGAGTTTTCGGGCTGCCATAACCAGGGCATAGGCTACCTTTTCTATCTTCGCGTATCTCGTCTCGGCCGGATGTAGCACTTTGCTTACATAGTACAGGGGTTTCTGAACTCCTGCCTCCTCTCGGACGAGGACGGCGCTGAGGGCGCGGTCCGAGGCGGACAGGTAGAGCCAAAGCGGCTCGCCTGGTTCGGGCTTGCTGAGGAGAGGCGGGTTGGCGAGGTACCGTTTCAGCTGTTCGAAGGCTTCTTGTTGAGGGGTACCCCACTCGAAGCCCCCTTTCCCGCGCAAGGCCTTGAAGAAGGGGAGAGATTTCTCCCCTGACTTGGAGAGAAAACGGCCGATCGCCGCCAACCGACCCGTGAGCCTCTGAACTTCTTTGACATTCCGGGGTGGGGACATGTTGATGATGGCCTGTATTTTTTCGGGGTTTGCCTCGATGCCGCGCTGGCTGACAATGAACCCTAGGAACTTCCCCGTGGAGACGCCGAAGGCGCATTTAGCCTGGTTAAGCCTCATGTTGTGGCGTCGGAGGACACCGAAGGCTTCCTCGAGGTCGGCGACGTGGTCCGGCCCAGCCCGGCTCTTGACAAGCATGTCGTCGACGTAAACTTCTACGTTGCGGCCGATCAGGTCCTTGAAGATTCTGTTGACGAGTCGCTGGTACGTGGCACCGGCGTTTTTCAGCCCGAAGGGCATGACACGGTAACAATAAAGGCCTTGGTCGGTGACGAATGAGGTCTTGGGGATGTCTGGCGGAAACATCCGGATCTGATTGTACCCCGAGAAAGCGTCCATGAAGGACAGTAGCTCGTGCCCTGAGGTCGCGTCTATCAAAGCGTCGATGTGCGGGAGGGGGAAAGGATCTTTTGGACACGCTTTGTTAAGGTCCGTGAAGTCAATGCAGATTCGCCAACCCCCTGTAGCTTTCTTCACCATGACGACATTGGCCAACCATTCGGGGTAGGTGACTTCCTGGATGAATCGAGCGGACAAGAGCTTGTCCACTTCTGTTTTTATAATTAGTTGCCTCTCCGGGGCGACTTTGCGCCTCTTTTGGACGATCGGTTTAGAGTCAGGGAGGACACTCAATCGGTGCATGATCAAGTCTTCGGAGATTCCGGGCATATCGGAGGGCTTCCAAGCGAAGAGATCAACGTTGCGGCGGACGCAAGCGATGATGCCCGCCTTCAGGTCCTCGGCGAGTGAGCGGCTCACCCGGAACCATTTGGACCCATCTTCAGCGTCGAATAGGATCTCCTCCAGCTCGTCCACGGGCTCGGGGGCGGGGCCGTCTTTCTCGGGTTCGAGTTCAACGGCGCTGAGGGGGAGTACGCCCGTGCTGAGGGGGGGTACGCCCCTTCTCCCTTTGAGTTTCCGATGGTGGGCCGAAGGTATCGCCTGGATGGAGTTTAGCCCGGGTCTGCCGAGGATGGCGTTGTAGGCCGCCTTGGCGTGGATGACCATGAAATCCAAGGACTCGGTCCTCTTGACAGGATCCGGTCCAGTGGTGACGTTGAGGGTAATAATTCCCTTCACCATGATCGGGACGCCCGCGAGCTTAAGCAACGTGCCTCCCGCTGGTTTGAGTTTCCCTCTGGGCAATCTGAGGCTTTCGAAGGTTCTGAGGAAGAGAATATTTACCGGGTTGCTGCTGTCAACAAGGATTCGGCGAACTTCGCAATTGGCCATGCTGAGGCTAACGACGAGGTCCCCGCTGTGGGGGAGGTGAATTCCTTCGGGGCCCTCTCCTGAGAAGGAGACTGGCCGCGGTTGTAGCTCAGGGGAGGGGCCGTACCGAATGGCGTTCGTCCCCTGGGTGAAGGTTCTTTGGGGAGCATCATTTTCTCCCCTCACCGGTCCCCCGTGGATGTTGTGTAGGGTGAAGGGCGTATCCAGGGATACCTCGTATTCGGGATCCTGACCCTGGGTGCGGTTTGGGTCAGGCTTCGGTGTTGGTGATCCCCGGTTCCTATCACCTTGCCGACCCCGTGGGCCGTCATCCCTGTGGGTCCTCCTCGGATGGTTCGGGGCCGAGTTGGAAGCGGCCCTTCCCCAGTTGTGGGTAACCTTGCGGCTGAGGATTACTCTTTGTAGGTCGGGCTGGGCTGTCCCGCCGACGCTCGTTTGGGACTCCCGAGGGGGAGCCTTGTGTTTCGACGTGCGGGGCCCGGCTTCATCAGAGGGTGGGGGCGGGTCCCGTTGGTTGACGGAGGGAGCAGCCCCCTTGCCTTTGGAGGTCATGAAGATTCGGCTTCTGGAGCAGCTGTTCCCACAGACGGCGCCAACCTGATGCTGTTTATTTCTGAGGCACGTGTGGAAGCACCAGGTGTGAGTTCGAACTCAATTTGTATTGAAGGAGATTGCCGCTCGTCTGCCGACCTTCGGTTAACCTTCTGGGGCCTACGATGAGCTCGGAAAGGCGTTGAAGGTTGGGCTCGGATCGGAAGGGTCGGATCCGAGGTCTTGTGTACCTGCAGACGGTCCTGAAACACCGGGGTTTGTCCCGGTGGCGGACCCTCCGACGCTCTAGTCAGTCTCTGTGAGAGAGTAGCAATAACTAGGTATATTTAAGTGGTAAAAGATTGATTACCTTCAAAAGGTGGATGAGGGTCTAGTATTTATAGAGAATCCCAACCGGGTTTGGTTCCGAAAGCCCATGGGCCTGACGTGGCAGAAGGCCCAGGGGGTTTAGGGCGGTTGCGGTGATACCAGGAGTGGTATAGGGCTGACGTGGCGAAACCCTTGGCGGTATTTGGAGCTGACGTGGCCCATCGTGAGTCCTCTGAGTCTCTGGGGGAATCGGAGGGCCTAGGCTGCGCCAGGTCACCCCTCCGCCCCGCCAGAGAGGGGGGACGGCATGAGGGACTGCTCCGGATCGGACTCCGGGGGATACTGAGGCTCGTCAGTACGAGGAAGCAGGCACTGTGGGGGCAAAACACGAGGTTCGGCGCCGACCCTGAAGGGGTCCGGAGCCGAGCCAGGTCGGTATTCTTGCTTTTCTGAATAGAAATTGTATTGGGCCTTGGATGGGCCTCAGGCCATTTTTACACTGTCACATATATATATATATATATATTCGGTTGCACACTACTTTGGTGAGCACTCAGTGAACAGTCGCGAAATAAAGTACCTATGAAAAATCCGAACCGCTCATATTGTTCTATATGCTTAAGATAGCCTAACAATAAAAAATCAAGTAATTTGAAGTTCATTTGCCCATCCATCATGCTGTTAGAATTTTCAGCCATACAATTTTGTGATGATGTAAATTATGAACAAATGAACTTCAAATTAATTGATTTTTTATTGTTAGGCTATCTTAGGCATATAGAACAATATGAGCGGTTCGGATTTTTCATAGGTGCTCTATTTCGTGAGTGTTCACAGAGTGCTCACCATAAGTAGTGTGCAACCGAAAATTTCTCTCAGATCTCGACGTCTCATTGCTTTTCCAACAAGTGAGGGGGCTCGTCTCCCGACCCTCGACGCTCGGCTAAGCGAGCTTCTACTCTTCGGATCTCGACGTCCCCTTGCTTTTCGAACAAGTGAGGGGCTCATCTCCCAACCATCGACGCTCGGCTAAGCGAGCTCTTACTCTTCGGATCTCGACGTCCCCTTACTTTTCCAAAAGTGAGGGGGCTCGTCTCCCGACCATCGATGCTCGGATAAGCGAGCTCCCACTCTTCGGATCTCGACACCCCTTGCTTTTCCAACAAGTGAGGGGGTTCGTCTCCCGACCCCCGATGCTCGGCTAAGCGAGCTCCTGCTCTTCGGCACTCGACGCCCCTCATGACTCCAAGAGGGGATCCACTTCATCTGTAGAACCCCATATTTTTTTTAAATATTATTTTTAAAGGTTATAAATGAAATAAAATGAATTTTGGAGAATTTATAAATATTTTCAGAAAAAAAAATTATCTTTTTACACGTGCAAAACACGTGCAAATACTTTCTTGAGAAGTTTGAAAGTCAAGTTTTCTTCATGAAAAATCATTATTTAATATTTGGAATTTATTTAGTATTTTTCCAGATTTTTCTGAAATTAATTGGAACTATTTGCAAATTTTGAGAAAAGAATGACCTTTTTGCAAATTTGTCATTTTTAGGGACTAAATGCAAAATGTGATTTCTGGACGTTTTGAACAGTAGTGGTTGAGATTTAGGATTATATTTTCTGTTAAATCCTAATTTAAATGAATTTTTGTTGAATTTCCAAGTATAGAACTATATATGTAAACTTGTATTTTGAAGAGATTATTTTGCAAAAATGGGTAAAACCCTAAATTTCATTCCGGGTATTTAAAAGGATTTTTCCAGCCGTCATTTGCTGCAATATACAGAATTTTGTGATTTGGTTGGAGGAGCAAGAGGAAGTTTTGGATCTCGCCAAAAGAAAGGCTTTTTCGTTGGATCTTTTCAATTCCAAGGTGAGTTACATTGTTTTGTTTTGTGAGTGATATGGACTTTGTTTGGTTGAAGGATTTATGTGAATAATTGTTTTGTTGTTTGTTTGGCATGTATGTTTATTTAGTATTTTGCATGAAAACGATGCAATGGTTGTTGTTGTATCATGTAAGTGAAATATAAGAATGTTAAGTAGATCTTGGTTCATAAAAATTGTATTGCTAGAAGGCATGTTTAAGATTTGAGTATGGTTATGATAGGATGGATGAACATCTGGATCTTGTGTTTACAAATCAGATTTGGTTTTGAGTTGTGAAAGAAATTCAGTATTGAGAAACCCTAATGGAAGAATTAGGAATTTAGAACATAAAGATTGAGATTCTGAGGAAGTTGGTTGATTTGAGGATTGTATCCAACCTGAGGATACTTTGAGATTGTCATTTTTACCTGAATACGAATTATTTTCACAAACAATGAATCTTTAGAAAAACTCAAATTGATTATTGTGTACAGACCTAAACTATGCAAACTGTAGGCCGACAGTGGACTGGTAGACTTTTCAGTCGACTGGCACGACCCAGCTGCTGTATCTTTAGTTTTCTTGAAAATTCGTTCTGGACAGTCGACTTAGACCCTTTTCAGTCGATTGGTATACTTAGAATTTATTTTTCAAAGTTATCGTAGATTTTTCTCCGGTAAGTCGACTTATGACCTTTTAAGTCGACTTATATTCTCTTTTAAGTCGACTTATGACTTTGCAAGTCGACTTATAACACTTAGAATATTTTCTTAAAGATTTCTGAAAATTTCTCTCTGGTAAGTCGACTTATGTTTTTATAAGTCATCTTATATTGTTGGTAAGTCAACTTATGTTTTTATAAGTCATCTTATATTGTTGGTAAGTCAACTTATGTTTTTATAAGTCATCTTATATTCTCTGGTAAGTCAACTTATGACTTTTATAAGTCAACTTATATTACTTAAACTTATTTTCTTAAAATCATGGATATTTTTCCCTCTGGACAGTCGACTTACTACAGTAATAAGTCGACTGGTACCGATGAGTTTCATAAACTTGAATGTTCTTTCGAATGATTAGTTCTCAAATATTTTAACCTATACTTTGTCTTCTGTTAAGCATATGATTTTAAGATATTCAGTTGAGCTATTTATGGTGGAAAGTTGGTTTAGACTTTTTGAGTTTGAGTCTTTAGAGGATGTGTGTGACCCTAGTATACCGGTATTCAGTTATTTTGTTAAGGCCTATTGAGGCATTTCAGTTATTCAGTTTTGAGTTAAGTCCGGTAGGGTACACCACTCTAGGAGATTCGTTGAGTAATTAAGTAACCCAAAAATAATAAGGACAGGCACTAGTGGTGATATGATGAACGGGAACATGAGTCAAGTACCTCAGTATGGCTTTCGGTGTGGGATTTAATCTCCGGAATTATCGAAGTATCTTATTTTGGGTGTGAGATTTATCTCCGGAATTATCCAAGTATTTTACTTTGGGTGTGAGATATATCTCCGAAATTATCCAAGTAGTTGCTTTCGGTGTGGGATTGATCTCCGGAATTATCGGAGTCGAGGCGAAGCACATGTAGTATTCGTGTGATGATGTGTCAATATTTCGGTGTGGGATTTAATCTCCGGAATTATCACGGTAGATTACTTGTGGTGTGGGATATATCTCCGGAATTATCACGGTAGATTACTTGTGGTGTGGGATTTATCTCCGGAATTATCACGGTAATTACTTGTGGTGTGGGATTGATCTCCGGAATTATCGGGCATTGACTGTTATTCACAACTTATCTTTATCTCGTAGTAGTCATCGTGTTAGGATTAGTTGCATAGCGGGGGATTGAACCCTACAATGTGGAGACGTTAAGGGCTTGCACCGGGCCTATGTAGAATGGGATGCATAGACTTCGACAAGTACGCATTAGAGAGTCCGCATATAGAATTTGTGTTTTCTTGACTTGGTTTTTATGCATGTGGATTTCCTGTTTTCTACACATGACACTTCGTTTAGTCTCACTTGTTGTTTACTCTTTCTTGCTACATCGTATTTTAAGTTTTCATGTTTACTACCTGTTGTTTAAGGATTCATGACTAATGTTCATTTATGTTGTTTGTTGTTTTATGTCACTCACACCATTTATGGCTGACCCCTTTAGTTTGGGGGTTAAGGATCATCTCTAGCCTCATGTGTTGCAGGTTGTTGCTTAGAATTTGGAGGTGTAGATGCTTGAGTTGGTTTTGAGAAAAAGTGATTTAATAAGAGTTTTGTGTAAAATTGTAAAAGCAGATTTGAGATAGTTCTGTGTTGTAAATAAAAGAAGATTTTCATTGAGATGTTTTTAAATTCCGCTGTGCTATGTAAAAGTTTGTTGTAATAAAAGTTGAAAATTTTAGTGGAGTTGGTTGTGTTTAATGTTACATTGAAGTTGATGCTGGGATTGTGCCACGTATTTTCTAAGATATCATATTAGAAATTCGGGGCGCTACATCATCCTACCCCGCTGGCCTCTTCAGGAAGATACGAACCCCATTCTTCGTCGTACACACCACTCCGCTCTTCCCACAGAGGCAAAACCACTCATACACGGCTTGACTATCCAGCCCTCCAAGAGTGGAGGGCTCCTGATATGGTTCAGATGACGTGGCCCCTCCTAGGCCACTAGATCCCCTCAAAACCCGCTCTCCCCTGATCATCAGATCAACCCAGTCTCATGGGCTTCTGCCACGTCAGGACCACGGGCAAACGGGTCCAGACCTGGCTCAGCAAAATCTCAGACCCATTTGCCTGCCTATAAATACCAGGCCCTCTCCCCCCTCACCAGCTAATCAATCTGTCCCCTCTAAAAGCTCTAGCTAGTGTTGCTTTCTAGTAACTGACTAGGCCGTTGGAGGGCTTGCCATCGGGATCTCTCCCGGTGATTCTAGACCGAGTGCAAGTACACGAGACCGAGCCGAGCCCCCCAGATCCGAGCCGAGCATCAGTCCTCCACCACTCCCGCTGCTCTTGGGCCGTCACCAGCCGAGGGTCGAGCATATAGTCAGTACCGACTTCCACTAAAACAAATTGAGAGAACACACACCTGGTGCAGCCACCCCCAAAAACAAACCGCATCAATAATGAACATATCGAAGAAGAAAATGAACATATAGAAGAACCTGAAGAACCTCCATATGATAGTGAAGTATCAGAAACAGAATCAGAAGCCATGAGAGATCTTGAAGTTATGCATGATTACTTTAATATTTTTGAGATTGATAATGCACATTATTTTCAAGAATATTATTTTATTGAAGGTTATCATCTTTGAAGTTTTCTTTTATACTCCTTTTGTTTTTCTTTATAAGGACTACTATATTACACTTCACTTCTAGTTGGAATCAGAGCTAATTCAGAGTAATTAATTCTTACTTAATTTCCACAACTTTTCGCAAATTAAACACTATTTTATAGGCTATAGAAAAAGAAACCTAATATTGAATTTAAAAAGACAGAAAATATTCTAAAACCCAAAAACTTTTAGAATTTAATAAAAGGTCACACTATGGATAGAAAATATTATAGAAAAGATACCCCGACAATGTGAGCAGTCTCAAAAATGCAAACAAATGCAGTATATTTTATATACATCAATCATTCATTTAAATCTTAATTATATATTTTTAATTTCACCCTCAATAACTTTTCACCTATATCTAAAGAATTAGAAACAAAAAAAATCTTCATGCATGTTGTGCACGCGCTTAATTACGAAGAAGAGTAAACGAGAGTGAGTGATACTAACGAGCAGTTTATAAAGATGTGGCCCCATATATGACAAAGGATGAAATATAATAAAAGAAACAATACATTTTTAAATCAAGCATTGCTAAATATTTACTCACATGCTTGTTTATTTTCTTTAAAAAAAAAAAAAAAAAAACATGCTTGTTTATTCATTCTTATCAATCGATTTTAAAGTTTTCCTCGAAATTATGCACTTAATTATTGGCTGAAAGGGAAAGGCATTGTCAAACAAGTAAACTCACACAAAGTCAAAATTATCCCATTTCTTTTTGGTTAAATTATGTATTTTCCATTCACAATGCTTACCATATATGTATACTTGTTTTAGCAACAAAAAAAAAACGACACTTTAAGCGTGTCTTTGACAATTTAAGCACACCAAACAGTACATCTTATTTGAGCCAATTTTAATCTCAAAATGACATTTACAAAGTCATTAAACTATAAACGAACAAAATGAAAATAAACATACAAGTTGACCGTACGAACAAATCGAACTCCTTGATTTAGTTTATCTGCAAGCATCACTCTCGAAGAGCTGGACATTGATAACGATGTGCAAAGAAACACATTTGATGATGGAGTCATAAACAGAAAGTAAAGTAATTAGAACCCAAATAAGAATACTGCATTGGTAATCTTACATTGTCGCAAGTTAATCCAGTTATAATCGCTACTGGGAAACTGACTTCTTATATTTCATTATATAATTACGATTTTCCACAATAAGTACTATATGTAATTCAGTTTTATTTGTTGGAAGTAACTGTAGCACCCCTAAAATTTGTTAGGCAGTAGGCGATCAACCATGAACATCTATTATAACTTATAACTAATCAGGGAGGGAAAGCGATGCAATGTGTCTTCTGTCAAGTTATTATATAAGTGTAAATCTATTGATCCACACTTGATTAACAATTCCGATTCAACTACAGTGTCATCATCTAAGTCTAAACAACACAACCCTATCAATATATGTGCATTGCATAAACTGCCAGGAAGTAACTTTCTGATTTATGGTCAAGTGTTCATCCATATTGTAAAATGTCGTCGTGCAGTTAGAGTAAATCAGAAATAAAGCGGCAGTATAAATGATCAACGCACAATCAGTTTTTAGAAACTTAGGATTAGCCAAATTGTAAGAGACGATTCAGGAATGCCCTCACATTGGATAAACTAATCAGGGAGAATCGTAGAAGCAAATTATAGTTCTATATTAGATAAGTTACAATTTGAGTCGACTGTTACAAAAACAGCACTTGCAAGGCTATATATGTTCGAGTTCAGAGTAACTCTTCGTCAAATGCAATATAGCTGTGGAAGTTGCAAAGTTGCCAAAATTGAGATAACCGCTATAACCTGTAGAAAATAGCGAGTCATGTGTCTGAATCTCTTGTTCTCCGCCTTTTGTAATGCTTAGCTGTGTCTTCACATAGTCTGCAGAAATATAGCACAACATCATTAATCCACCTAAATAAAAAAATGTATGCCAAAAAAAAAAAGCTTAACCAAGTGGAGCATCTAAATGATCAATAATAAATATGCTTCATCATAAATGGAATTCATCATCACTTAGAATCTAAATCGAAAATGACAGTTTCAGTTTGCACAGAGTACATCTATTGTTCTCTAGAGCGCCTACTAAGACCAAAGCACTCACAAAATTATAGATGGACCATATGAAATTTTGCGTTTAGAGACTGCTTACCCATCCCATAACCGCTTTCGCTGAGGAAGGACAGAACTTGTATCATTTTTGGTTTCAACGGATGATTTAGATTCAGAACTCACCTCCTCACATTTCAGAAAAGATAAGCCGCATTTATTTAACGATCTTAACATTTCATCTGAGTCTGCTGTTCTAGAGGTGCATTGAACGCGCTCCTTAAAGAACTCCAGCAAAACAAAACCTGAAAATAGGAATTAGTGATTATTATATATCATATAAGCTGGAAAGTGGAAATATTATTAATTGGTATAACCAAGTAATACAAAAAAGATGGGTACAAAAGGAAATATTGTTCATAGGGATGCTTAAAGACGGGTAAGAACAAGCAATTGTACATGAATCCAATTGTCTTTTCCATAAAATCAAAGGGTCTATTTTAAACTTAATCTTCCAGATTTGAACCCTAGGTCACCACTCATCACTCCCTTTCTAGTATACTCTTTGCAAAGCACCTCCCAGTTTTACAAAAATTAACTGGTATCAACATTTTCAAGTAGATGTATATGAATTTATATAAACAAAAGTAAAATCAAAGAGAGAAAGGATAAATATCTCAAATTGAGCCATGGGCTAACCAACCGATGACCATCATTTTCAAGCACCATGAAATGTTTCATTTACTGAGCCACTAACAACTGAGAAGAGAATGAGGCTTTCTAGAGGATATGAAGCATTACAATTACATGCAAACCAGAGAAAATGTTTGAGATCAAAAGATCACAATATGAATCTTTCCTGGACCAATGAAGTGACGTAATCTTGGACAAGAGAGTGAGTTCAAAAGAAATAGACCTCTCAAGATAACAGCAGATTTAAAAGTTTTTTGAGGTCTCATATAGAAACAATCTTCCTTGCTATAAAGGTCATCTGGTCTGATAAATACGAACATACCCTTTTAATTTCCCTAGTCCGCATTCGTTTAGGTGTGTATCAATTGCTCCATGAATGGTGATCCTATTATTCCTCGTAAGTGTATTAACGGTCTCCATTTATGCTTTTAGATCAACAGATCATGTCAATAAAATTCACTTTATTTCATTCTCAAATTAAGCAACCTTCACCTTTTCACAGATGTTTCATTTCTTAAAATATATTTCGGCATACTACAGATTATCATCTTTAACATTTTCATTTTAGGTGAAATAAATTTCTGCTATAAACTTGGCCAACAATTTAAAAGATGGTAGCTGGAAAAGTTGTCAGACTAAGATTTTCCTTCATTTTGTTTTCGAATGATTGAGAAAAGGTTTTAGGAATCCATTAAAATTCTTAAAATATCCAATAGAAGGACGTGTGTGTGAAAATGAAACTTGATAACTATACACAGAATTCTCATTTAGAGTGATTATAATCACTCAATAGGCTACTCCTTGGAAGATTCACTATGTTCATCATGATTGTCATGTCCCAAGATTTGTGTATAAGAAAAATTAGTACACTGGAGGACTCCTAGCCTTACCAATACATCAAGTTGTCCAATTTATTACGAATGTACCACAAAATGAAATTTCATTTAACATGGCTTTGAATGATATCTTTGAGTTTCAATCTGTTCTTACTGAAACATGACCGAAATCTTAGTAATACCATCTTCAAGGCTTTATTTGTGGGCATTAACGTTGTGTCCTTAGCAGTTTTTTTTCTTGAATATGTCCTTTAAAGCCAAGTAGCCTTGTACCTTGATATGCTATTTCCGTTCCTCCAAGTAAATTAGATAGATAATCCTATATCTGAAGGTTAGGCTTTCTGTCCCAAAGATATATTGATATTATCAGGTAAGTGATATCCTACCATGCTTTATCAATTAGAAAAAGGACCATCATTGCTTTTGACAAATCACTAATCTGAGAAACTTCCAATGCAGTAATTCGCATGTCCTAACTTCCAGGAAACATGGCCCATTCAAGAAAGTACCAACTGACAATAATAATTGAGAGCCATATTGATGACCTTAAAATTATAACGAACACTTCACGTATGTTTACATATTATTCAGCCTCTTTTTAATAAACTATCATTCCTTCAGGGAAATATAAAACCAGTTAGTGAAGTTAAGTTTAGTTGGCATACCCAGTCCACGAAGCATCCGCAAATCAAACTTATCACCTAAATCCTTGTGTCCTGCATTCTTTGCACGTCTGATGGCCAACTCTTTTAAACTGATAAGAAAATCCTGCAAAGAATTTTTCAGAAGAACTCAGGAAAGAAGATTATCCATGTGCAACACATATATGTTAGGGACTATCAGAGAGAGGACATATATAGATAAAAGTTGAATGCAAACTGAAACATTGCAACTAGACAAAACAGAAGAATTAAATCAGTTAAGAACGCAATTGAAAGCAAGAAAAGTAACACACACTCAAGAAAGAGGCAGTGTTTCAAAAAGCGGGAAAAACGGTGCTTAAGCGAAACGCGGTTGCCGACCGCTAAATTTGTTAACAGTGTTGAGAAAAGAGGGATTTTGGCTAAACAAAAAAAAAGTGTTCCAACAAGCGAGTAAACACTGAATTAAGCGTGCTTAAGCAGTATTTTAATACAAATGTGTTTTCCAGTCGCTTACGCATGGCCAAAATTGGGTCAATTTTATGTTTTTGTGTTTAATTGGGTCAAAATAATGTGTCACCAATATGTACATATGCATTACAATAAACTTAAATATTTGTATTGTGTGATATATGTTCTTTCTTCTTGTATTAAGCGATATATATATTGTTTCTTGCTTGTATAGTATTATTAATACCTAATTAGCTATTGTAGACTATTTGGTAATTATCCTAAACTTCTACATTCTTATTGTAATTTTCCCTAATTTTTCTTTTTTTTTTCCATATTTATTTGTATTTTTAAAATATATTTTAATTTAAATATAGCATACAGCTTTTTTTTTCACTTCATCAAATTTGGAGCTGTACCGCTTTTTTGCTCGGACCGCTTTTAAAACCATGGAAAGAAAACTAATATGTTTTCGTCAATCAATGAACTGTGAAAGTATGCAGTCATTAAACCATAGATATAACATAATTTAAACCATGGTGTGTCTCAGCATATATTACAGATGGTGCTTCTAGGTATTGATTGATAATTCAAACCATGAACACAGCGCTAATATTTTTCTTTCCAAAAATAGCTGTTGCAAGAGATAATTATAAAATATTGCGCTATCTAAGTTGCCTAGCTATGGAGATCACAATAAAAAAAGGCAATAAAATCTTTAATGACTAAGATTATACTATGCACAAATTTGGAAAGATGGGAGACTAGGATCATCAACACTCACATTAATTTGGTACTCATAACCTTTTGCACAATCCACTTACATATCAACTGAATAACTTGACAATTGAAAGTATAAGGAAATACGCAAAACCATAGTACTGCTAAAACACATAGTTAACAATGATATGATTTACAAAGGGAAAAAGAAGCCTTCAATACTCACAATTTCAGGTTCAGAAAGGTTGGAGAGCCACTGAACATCTTCGAACCGATTATTTGTCGTACTTTTATTGTCTCCATTCGGTGCATTGTTCCCACTTTTGCCATCCCCATTCGGTGTACTGCTCTCCATATTCACCGATCCTGATGTTTCAGTTGGAGTTAATTCAGTACCAAACAACACCACAAAATTAATCAAATATTTAATATACCAAACAATCCATAATAAAGGAACAATGCCAGCAGGGATTGAACCCCCCGACCTCTTACACACTAGCTAAGAGGCTAATTTGTGAGATACATAAAATTATATTGATATGTCTAATTTGCATACCCTTTATCTCAACTTAAAGCTCTTTCATTTATCGTCTGAAGAGCTACATCTAGTAGATCAAAATCAAATTAGATAAATGACATCATAAAGTTCAGTAATGAGATTACTCAATAAGACTACAATTTCTACTAATGGCATGTCATTCAACATCTATCGTCCGCAATTTCATAACTCCAATATCACAGATTTACTTCAACTTAAAACAAGCTACTTATACAACAATAAAAAGCAGAATAATTCACATAGGCAATCACACAAACAAGTAATCTGCAGCAACAACAACGAAGATTCCACTTTTCAATGATTACCTTTATCAACTGCAAGCTACAAAAAAGTTACAAAGTATAGTAGTACCTCTTCAAAGTTGATTGTCACCAGTGAAACCCTAATCCCTGAATTCCTACCCAATCATCAAAATTCTCGGGTTCGCAAATTGAGAGCAAACCACAAAACGCGAAAGAAGAGACCAAAAAGTAGAGAATTCAATGTCGAAGACGAACAATCGAAAGGAAAGAGAGCTAGGGTTTGCAAAATTGGGGAGAAAATTGGAGCGACAATTTTGAGGGAATTTGATCGAAAGCGACAACAAGAGGAAGCATCGGAATTAGAAATTTCGTTATAGAGAGGGCTCATCCGTAAATTTGTTTCTTTGCAGAGCACCGAAACGACAGTATTTGTATTGGCAAGGGCTTTTATAACAAATAACGGCCCAAACCCCATTTATGTTACAACCCATACCCGGCCCATTATAATCCCATTTTAAAACCCTAAACCCAAAACAAAACCCCAGCTGTTTCGTTTCACTTCCCTCTAATAAATCCCGCGCAATTTCCCCAGCAAGAAATCTACACCGTCCAATCCAACTAAACCCACGGCCAGATATCACCCAAACCATCTGACACGGATCACCTCCCAAAAATAAAAAAACTTTCAAACCCTTCCCGCTATAACTCAAAACTTTACATTTCCTCTTTAAATTCATCATCAATTTCAAACTCCGTTCACTTTATCTCTCTAAATCTCATCACTTTTTCTCTCTCTACAGTTATAATCAATTCATCAATGGCGGGATCAACCAATTCGAACCCACCAAGGCCAAGGAAGAGGGTGGAAGCTGAGACGGCTTCTCTCGAACGAGCAAGAGATGAGACGGCTTCTCTCAAACGAGCAAGAGATGGCAGCGCGTTTACCCGATGGTAAGTAGCAACTTTCAAATGGTGTTTTCTTTTTTTTTTTTTTTGGGATTCTTACTCTCTTCTTTTATTTATTGTGTACTGATTCAAATTAATTTTTTTTAATGTGTTTTTAGTGAAGAGTGTAACAAGGATGTGCCGGTTGTTCTTATTGACATGCACAGTTGTAGCCTCGACTCGAAGATAAGGATGAATTTGGAGGCTCAGGTCGTTGAGAAGGAGACGCAGATCAAGAAGCCTGAGAGGTATAAATGGGCGATTGTTATATTTGCGGCATTTTATCAAATGGGTTTTGGGTGCTTTGGCAATTTGTCAAATGGGTTCTGTGCGCTTTAAAATTGTTGATTTTCGTTTGGGAATTTTATCGAATGGGTTTTGCGTGCTTAAAAATTGGTGATTTTTTTTTGTTTTGTTCTTGTTCTTGTTTTGTTTTTGTTTTTTTTTTTTTTGGGAGCATTTCATCAAGTTGGTTTTGTGTGCTTTAAAAGTTTAAGGACATTTTGTGTAATGGGTTTTGTGCATTTGTGTGGCAGGAAGAGAGCTGCACCATCATCCGAGAACAAGGAGAGGAAGAGCAAGAAAGCAAAGAGCAATGGCGACCCAAACAAGCCCAAACGCCCACCCACTGCCTTCTTTGTCTTCATGGACGAATTCAGGAAGACCTACAAAGAAACTCACCCTACATCAAAGGGTGTAACATCAGTTGCAAAGGACGGAGGAGAGAAGTGGAGGTCGATGAGTGATGAGGAGAAGAAGGTTTATATAGATCGAGCAGCGGAGTTGAAGGCAGAGTTTGAGGAAGCAATGGAGAAGTACAATGCTGAGAAAGTTGAGAAGAACAATGAAGAAGATGATGAAGAAGAGGCGGTTGTTGAGAAAGGGAAGGAAGAGGAGGAAGTTGCAATTGAGAATGAAGAAGATGAATGAATGAGATTTTTAGTTCATGTGAGTGTAAATTTAGATTGTAGTTTCAAGGGTGCAGTTATAATTTTCAAGCGTTTGATTAGAATGGTTGTAACTTTTACGGGTTTTGGTTTTGAAGCAATGTCACTTCATTTCTTATACCTTCAGTTTCTGTTTTGTGGGGTTTGATAATGATTATTGTTGAAAACTTTTGTATTTGGCTTTTTGCCGGAAATTAACACCAGCAATATATGGTTTTTTTAAGGCTCAAGTATAATTCCTATGAAAGATATTAGTGATGTTATTTGTAGATAACCAATCATTTAATTTCAATTACTTATTTTTAAATAGGTGTTATATTAATTTTTATTTATTCGACTGTTGTTAGTGATCATAATATTTTTAAAGTTTAAATTTATTTATGATATAATTATTTATAAAAATGTTATTCATATAAAATAAAAATTATTATTATCTCTAATTTTTAATATTATAACGGGAAAAGGTTTAGTGGAATTTGTTAATTTATTAATCCATGTGATGCATGTATATAATTAATATGGAGGTTTTAGTTCGAATTCTCACTATGTTAAAGTTTGTATATTTTTAAAAAAATTATTAAGATATGCATGTACAGAACTAAGATAAAAGGAGGTATTAGGTTCGAGATTAGATTATGTTGAAATTTTTATTGTAAAAAATATATATTTTATTAAAATGTACATTGCACGTGTAAATTACAAGTTAAATATAATTTGTAAAGAGTATAGTAAAAGTTTAAAAGGTGTAAAAGAAGATTTCAAATTTGAGGTAAGACTATGTCAGTCTTTACTTTTAAAAAAATAAAATTTTAACGTGTATTCCTTGTGTAGATTATTAATGTGTATTAGATGATTGGGATTGAAATTATAATTCTAACTAGTAATATACACCATGTCTTAACAAATTTAATTTTTTGAAAGTAAAAATTTAGATAGAGTATGAGTTTGAACTTAAACATTCTTTATATTAGTTATGTACGTGTATTGTACATGTTGGTAGATTTACAACTGATACTAAGGTTTTCTTCCATTATAGTATTAGAGATTAGAGATTTTTAAGTAGTAAAAGTTTGTACGGTGATATAACTTGATTATGTATGCTGTATGGTTAAGATTTAACTGGATGTTGTAGTTGATTTATATGGCTCCGATTTGAAAATATAAGGTTGAGATTTAATTAGTTGATGTGGTCGATTATAACGCTGATTTCAAAATGTGTGTTAAGATAAATTTAACATGGTTGTTTTCGAAATATATTAACCTTTATTTTGAAGGAAAAAAAGTTAGTTCATACATCCCATAGCAAAAGATATCATATGGAGCAGCCTTGCGCACAAATTTTGAGGATATCGAATGGTTAACCTTTTCTCCGTATGTAATATCATATGCTACATGTCCATATCAGCATTTCCCTTTTTTTTTGTAATCAGCTTTACCTTACTTGGCTTATTTAACCGTTTTTGTCCCCCTTATTTATATAGATATTTTCAAACAAGTTTAGGAAAAAAATCTTTTACTTTCCTCTTCATAATCACTCCATAATTAAGGATCTTCATATAAGATTTTGCTTCATAGCTTCAAGTGAGTTCTATCTTCAACCTCACACGATTAACTATATCTTCTTCGTTTTCTTCCAAGGTATAAAAGTTAGGGTTTTATTTTTTTATTTAACTTCAGGAATTTTTTATTGTGTTTTAGATTATTTTTTGGTTAAGTTTTTTGGATCACTCATTGAATTCAAAATTAACATAGAAAAGGGAGGATACTTTGCCAATTTATATGAAGTACGAGTAGCGACGGATTACAAAAACCCAACATTTTTAGATTTCAGAATGTTGACTAGTGATTTTACTAGATGTTTAATCGTTTTAATGCCCGCTGCGGTGATCCGCTGTTTGCAGCCGGTGGCAATATGTTTAGATTTATTATCCCACTCATTATGTCTTTTTGACTGTCGTTGTTTGTACTATTTCATGTCTCATTCTTTTTTTAGTTCTATTTGTGTTGTTTTATTTCGGTGATGCTTAGGGCCTGTGAAGCATTGTCAAAAAAGGGAATTTTGACTAGTGTATTTTCATCATCTATATATCATAGATTAACATGGAAAGCTCTGTTCGTCGTATGGAGGAAGAAGCAAATGGCAGTCATGAATGGACTTGGGAACAAAACAAGGCCTTTGAGAATTCCTTGGCAACTCATCCAGAGGACTGTGATGATCGATGGCAGAGAATCGCAGCTGATGTAAATGGAAAGAACATAGAGGATGTTATGCATCACTATCGTCTTCTACAGCAAGATATCAATGCCATTGTCAATGATCGAGTTCCCATCCCTGATTATGCCGAAAAAGAAGAGAAAGGTGCGAAAAAGAAACAAGGATTGCCGTGGTCCGAGGAAGAACACAGGTTAAATTTCTTCAAAAGTATCTCAAAATTTTCTAGGAACGCTAGTAACTATATAAAGGATCAATCGATACCGAGTCATATCGGCCGACTCGGACCAGTTTCTAATAAAAGGGTCCGAGAAAAAACCTATAAAGCCAGTTATCGGCCGGATAGTGCAGTATCGGCCGATATGACCTAAAATATCAGGAGTTTATAAATGCTTTCAAATAAATTAACCTTCAGTTCATATACCTCAACTTAGAGGTTATTTGGAGGTCAATAATTGTATTTAGAATGGACCTGCTATCAATGATCTCTTAATAAAACTCCCTTAAATGATTGAGTAAAGATTCATTATTTACAAGCTATGCATAAACGAGATTTTATTTCTTTTGATAACACAGATTATTTCTTATGGGACTCAAAGAATTTGGAAGAGGTGACTGGAAAAGCATATCAAGAGAGTATGTAACGTCGAGAACACCAACTCAGGTGGCGAGTCACGCACAAAAATACTTCAACCGTTTGTGTTCCGGGACCAAGGATAAAAGACGATCAAGTATTCATGACATCACGACTGTCAACGACGGAGATCAACACCAAGGTCCAATCACAGGCTAACAATGGATAGATAACATCTCGACGAGTCTTCGGCTGAAAAGCAGTTAGATCTGCTGCACCACCCAATGTTGCTGCCTTTCTTCGAGATTTCAAAATTGTTATGTTTTAGATTTTTTTGGATAGTTTTGTCAGATACATTTGTTTTATATATATCGTTTTGCTAATTTAATAAAATAGTACACTCCTACTTTAACTAATTGTTCTGGAACTAATGGCAGAAGAACTAAGAAAGTTGTAAGCAAAGTGCAAAAGCTTCGAATCTGACTAAACTCCGTTCGTCTAATGATTATAAAGCCTGATTTCTGGTTAGCTCTCTTTAATACTGTAGTGAGATACCGATACGTTTCAGTTTTCTCTTTACAGCCAAACAATGCCCACTTAGCTCTTATTCCAGCTCGAAAGACCATTTTATTATAAATCGCTGACTCAGATTAGCGAAAATGAAAGCAGAAGCAAAGAAACTAGACATAGATTAAGATGATACATACACAGGTCAGCTTGTCGAACCAAATTAGCTTAAAGCAGCAAATCCTGGAAATTGTTAGTGGTAGGTCAGTTAATAATGTCTGAAAATAGTGTTTTTCATATCGATAGATTATCTTGTTGTTCTCCCCAACTCAGGGAATTTGCCAGTTGCGGAAAAGGTTAGTTGAAGACTTTGTAAAGGAACTGATGATGACTCAAAAGCAATCAGTGGTGATTCAGTTATCCACTATTCTTTAGAATATTGGAGCCAACTTTTAGGTTGCCTTCGTCTTATAAAATCGGTCTTCTATTCCATTCTAGCATAGAACATTCTATCATAACGAGTCAAAGCAGCAGAAGTTAGTAGATTGATCGATGAGGAACCAGAATGACGGCCGAGTGATAGGAATTCCAGTTGCTTCTGTCGGATATTCAGCTGATGAGTTGCAAGGGAATCTCAGCAACTATCTTCGTTCTTCTTCGTATGGGTGTTTCCTATTCAGACAGAGTAATCATCAAATCCCTGTTTCTTGTTTTGTTTATATTTTACTCAGTTCATTATAAACATGATTAGAAAGGAAGTTGTTCTGAAGAGAAATCATATCAAAATGCAGATGAGAAGGATTCCGTTGTAAATTGGATGAGCAAGTTCAGCGAAAAGGCAGATAGTTATGCACAAGGGATTCGAGACCATGGTTAGTTTTTGACCGAGACTTTGGAAACTTAAGCTTCTCCTTTTGTAGAGTTTTTCCGCAAATTTGCTGACAGTTGTTTCTTTTTGTTTTGATTTTGCAGTAAGTTTAGGGCCAAAGATTACTGAAATTTTGAAGGGAAAACTTAGTCTGGGTGCAAGGATACTTCAGGCAGGAGGAATCGAGAAAGTTTTCAAGAGATATTTCTCTGTTGGGAAAAGAGAGAAGCTCTTGAAGGCCTCACAGTGCTACTTATCAACGACTTCAGGTCCTATTGCAGGACTGCTCTTCATATCAACTGAGAAGATTGCATTTCGTAGCGATAGATCCCTTACATTCACTTCTCCAAATGGAGATTCGATCAGAATTCCATACAAGGTTGTTCAAATTCTGATATTCTTTTAGTGGCAGTACTTCTATGCTTACTCTGCTACGTACACTAAGTCTAACTAACCTTGGACATCAATGTCATAATTTTGCAGGTTCAGATACCATTGAGAAAGATACAGAGAGTAAACTCAAGCGTGAACATGAATAGGCCAAGCCAGAAATACATTCAGATTGCTACCGTGGACGAGTTTGAGTTCTGGTTCATGGGTTTTGTTAGTTATCAGAGATCTTTCAAGTACTTGCAACAGCTAGTATCAGAATCAGAAATGAGACCCTGACACGAAGAGACTGATTCTAAGAACCTCACAAACTGGTCTATGACAAATACCTTTTTTTTCTTTGAAACTCTTAAATTGTAATTATAGAATAAGAATATGTCTGTACCATCCTTGAAGAAGGATCATCGTATTTTTCTCATTTTCCTTTGTACAACGAGAAGATGATGATGTATTATTACTTATGATGCATCCCCGTTTAGTCAAAACGCTCCACTCTATGGGTGAATTTCAATCCCTTTTAATGCCTGACAACATATTACTAAGATCATATAATGAATACCGTAGTAAGATAAATTGGCGAAGCAAAAAATTAACATAATTAATAAATTAAACTTGCACAGAACAGAAGTGACCTTGAATAGGTGTGCAGGGCAGCGAGGCGTTGGACTCTCTGAAATGAGACTAATAAGCCACCCTATCTTCAATCCCCATTGCAAAAGTAATCGTCTTCAAACAAGGCAGTAGTATTCATCTTCAATTGCATAGACAGTTCCTCCAAAATCTCATAAATGTTGCTGTGAAGCTCATGTGTTCATGAATAAGACCATCTACCTCTACCCAACTACACCCTGGCATTTTCATCACTTTCCTCTCCTTCATCATCATCCTCATCATCTTCAGAGCTTCCTCCCATCTATTAGACGAAGCATACATATTCCATAGGTACGTAGACGCCATCATCCTCTGGTTCTCGCTTGATTATTTCTTTTGCCTGCGATCTCAGCTCTCTCTTTATTTCCATCAACTAAATATGCACCAAGTAACGATCTCCAAATAACACAATCCGGACACATGCTCATTTTTCAATCAACTTTGTTGCTTCATTTAATAGCCCTGCTCGACCAAGAAGATCAACCATAATGCTCAATCTGGAGTTCCAATTTCGACCCTCATCAACCAGTCCTGCATGGCTGCATGCCAAAAGAACAGCTAAGAAACGTCACCTTATTTGGCCTTACTCTCGACTCCAACATACTATGAAACACTTGCATGGCTCGTCTCCCTTCTCCATCAACTGCAAACCCTGATATCATAGTGGCCCACGTGAAGACATCCTTTTGCACTATCCCCACAAAGATCTCATCAGGCATTTCAAGATCCCCGCTCTTTGAAGACATATCAGTCAGGTCATTATATACACTGGTCGCATTCAAAGCCCAAATCCATCTTGGCAATGCACCCATGAATAGCACGGCCAAGGTGATCTGACACACCAATATCAGCACAGGCCAACAAAACACTAATTACCGCGATCAGAGAAGGGAGATGCCCCTCCGCTGTCATCCCTCGAAACAGCTCCCCCGCTCTAACCGGGTGCTTCCCCTACACATGACCCGTTATCATAACCATCCAAGAAACCACATCTCTCCTTGGCATTTCATCAGAATACTTGCATGCACCTTCCAAACCCCCACAGATGACATGTCCATGTAACATACTGCTCCAAGACACAGAATCCCTCCCACCCATCATCCGGAAAACTCTCTTCGCCACCTCAGTTCTACCATTTCTACAGTACATATCAACCAAAGCATTGTTCACCACAACCTAGCTCACACCCAAACTCGTGCCGGTAAATCAACCCATGAACAGATTGTGCATGGATTTATTTGTTGGAGGGTTTTTAGGGTTGAGGAACTTTTGAGGACATGATGGAAGTTTGAACTGTTAATTTATTTGAATTTAGAATGGCAGGTATAGTAACGGTAGTATGTATATGGGAGGTAAATTGGTTTTTACTTTTGGGTAAATTGCAAAGATACTGGGTAAATTGCAAAGATTCTGAATTTCTATCGAGAATGTTCATGAACTAAAAGATTTTGCAGAGATTATACTTTTGTACTATCTCAAGGGTACAGCGACTTGCATCTATTAAAAAAAATAATACAAATTGGTCACATTATATTTTGTTGGCCTAAACTTTCCAAACTATCCTTATTTGACCTTATTTGAATAATGACTAGCTATTTCTTGTGGATTAGATGTATGATTGGGTTTGAAATTATAATTCTAATTTTTAAGTAGTAAAAGTTTGTACGGTTGATATAACTTGATTAAGTATCTTTGCCGTATGGTTAGGATTTAACTGGATGTTGTAGTTGATTTATATGGCTCCGATTTGAAAATATAAGGCTGAGATTTAATTAGTTGATGTGATCGATTATAACGCTGATTTCAAAATGTGTGTAAAGATAAATTTAACATGGTTGTTTTCGAAATATATTAACCTTTATTTTGAAGGAAAAAAAGTTAGTACATACATCCCATAGCAAAAGATATCATATGGAAAGACCTTGCACACAAATTTTGAGGAAATCGAATGGTTAACTTTTTCTCCGTTTGTAATATCATATGCCCCATGTCCATATCGGCATTTCCCTTTTGAAAGTTGTAATTATGCATATGGATGCAACTGTACACACTCATAAACACAAATGAACAAGTTTTACTCCTACATTAGCAAGCTTTTTTACAAGTTTTTTTTACACATGGAGAAGTTTTACTCAAATTCTCTCTATTATTTACAAATTTCTTTTACATCCTTACGAACATCTTCTATTGTTATTGCTGTTGTCATCTGCAAGAAAAGATTGAGCCAGATAAGCATGTGATGTAAATAAATTTTCTTTTATTTCATATAGATTGTGGTTGGAAGATTGCTAAACAAGGGACAGGAGAGAATGAAAACAAAGTGTTCAGTATTTTTCTAAAATTTAATTCAAGATGTATATCATGCATGATTTTTTTTATAGAAAATAAAGCAACTGTATAAGATATAGAATCTATTAGGGGGGAAAAGTAAGATATATAATAATCATACCAAGGAGAAGATAGACAATAACATGAGAAATGCACCTCAGTTGCAAGGTGGAAAAAGAAATTTCAGACTTCAACTTTTGTTCATAATTTCAACCTACATTAACGTAAGAATTGCAGGTTTTTCAGGAGTACAAGTATCCAAAGGTGTGAAATTGGAGCTGGAGTACCAGAATGACGACTTAGACAAAGTATGGCGTTGTGTATATCATGCATGTTTTTTCCCCTCTAACGTTAATGCATGTTTTTTTATAGAATGACGACTTGTACTAAGTAGCTAAAATTTATATCCTGCAGTGGTGGCGGCGGTGAAGTATGGCGCTGTTTCGGCGGCTGTTCTATCGGAAGCCGCCGGATGGGTTACTTGAGATATCGGAGCGAGTTTACGGTAAGTGATTCTGGTTCCGTTGGGAGTTTTTAGTCAATTTGGTGTTTGGATCTTGAAATTTGATTGAGTACTATGAACCAGTAGTTCATGTTTACGGTCAAGATCCTTTGACCCCTGCTAGAAGGAGCTCAAAGATTCTTTTCTCAAAACCGAAAAGTACGAAGCAGCTTCGATTCTATAGACAGGTAAGGTTACTCTGTTAAACTTTTACGTCTTTCTGTTTCATGAGATCTTGCCATAGGGTGTTAAAATTGGTTATGAATCGCAGGAAGAAGGTGTAGTTGTGAAACTGTATGCCCGTTGCCGAGTTCAAGGGGGTGTTGTCATTGAATGCATTCATGTGGATGATGATTTTGAACGCGAGGAGATAATGTTCAGGGTCATGTTCAATACTGCATTTGTTCAATCTGACATGTTGGTGATGAATCGTGATGAAATTGATGTTGTATGGAATGCCAAAGCAGAGGTAGGTAATTGTTTCTTTTATGTGGCAGTGAATCTCCCTAATATAATGATAGTTGAAAATGTACTCATGCTTGAACCATGTACTCTTTACAGATTATAATTCGGTTGAATCAGATAACACTGTGGACTCTATAACTGGAGATGACGATGAAACAGAAGTTGCTTCAATAACAGAGGAGTTTTTTTAGGCGGAGATCTTTAGAAATGCAGATTCACCGGAAGGGAAGCGTGATACTGACAACCATTCTCCGGGAGCCAAAACTGTACTAGATGGTGGGAGACCCAAGTCAGGAAGTCGCAGTAAGATCAATGAAAAGAGTGAAGTTCTAGAAGCCACAAACTCTGACCTTGACTGGGAGACTGTGGTCGGTCATAGTTTAACGAGCATGAATGATGCAAATACTAGGTCGGAAAATTCAAATACAGTAGGTCACTATTATTGAAGTGAAATGATTCTATTATTGAAGCTTGCTATTTTAGCGGTTTAATGCTTTACTATTTCTT
Source organism: Hemerocallis citrina (assembly GCA_017893485.1). Lineage (NCBI taxonomy): Eukaryota > Viridiplantae > Streptophyta > Magnoliopsida > Asparagales > Asphodelaceae > Hemerocallis > Hemerocallis citrina. Next base: position 656,981 of record JACEHZ010000703.1, read on the forward strand.
TTCTTATTCGATATACAAATTCATTTAATTTAATGACTAAAATTTTTTTTATAGGCGTGCATCGCACGTGCATTATATTAGTTTTGGTTAGTAGATACATTAACTTTTCTAATAAGAATTATCAGTTTATTACTTGATCGAAACAAATAGGATAAGACATGTGAACTTGAGTCAAAACACTCAATGTGGACACGGATTATGAACCTTTGTACTAGTTTTTCTAACAGAGAATTCAATACACGGGTTCCGGTTTTCAGGTTTATGAAATTTATGTTCTTGAACTTTCAAGGTGTGAGATGTATGAGAATGCGACTTTAAAAAGGACTTGACCATCCACATCAAATTCTAACTTATGGAAAGGATCCAGATTTGTTGCCTTGGGCACTATCAAAGAATCTTTATCTCGAGATACACATACACAATCTCGACGAGGACACACCAAGACAACTTTGTTAATGATCAATCAAGGTAGCACTAGCTGATGGACTTTACACAAAAATTACATGGAATTAATATTGAAAACTAAATTGTAAAATGTATTATTTGACACAAATAATAAAAACTTGAAACTGTGTTTAAATTTAAAAGAAGGCTAATTACTAGAAGACTCATTAAACTCATTTCCTTTAACTTGACACTAGTATCATACACGTGCGCACGTGCACGTGAAAAAAATTGAAGGATAATGAAAAGGGTAAAAAGAAAAGAATTTCCAAACTGATCCACTTTCGGAAATATTTGGTAAGGGTAAAAAGAAAATAATTTCCAAACTGATCCACTTTCGGAAATATTTACCAAACTGATCCACTGCCGAAAATATTTACCAAAGTTAGTCCATAACCCAACACGTGCGCTGCACGGGTTGGGTTGAGGACAAATTACACTAAGGGGTTCTCCCATTATAGTAGTCGAGATTTTAATTACAAAACCTCCATCTGGCATAAAAATAAAATTACAGTTGCGCATGACAAAAGACCAACAGAAAGCTTTTAAAAAATTAAAAGAAAAAAAAAAGGCAACTCAAAAATAAATTTCAACGTACCGGAATTGTTTGACTTACTTAACTATCAAAAATGGGAATGAGCTGGCAAAACAAAAGGTGGAAAAATAAAATGGATTTTTTAAGATTGTATTTTTATTTTTAAAATTTGATCGTAAAAAAAAATTAAATATTGGAAAAAAGCTACTACTACATATGGAATCTTGTGGATATCTCTTCCCAGCTCATCTCCACCTCAACCCCAAACACTCACTTCAACCGCCACTACAAAACACAATGGAAAGCATAAAAAACCCCACATATAAGAAGGCCTGGGCCCGACCTTGTCCCCCCCTAAAGTCCAAAGTCCAATCACCACCATTACCCACTGCGTTGGCCTCAAGAAGTTCGTCGAGATTCCGGTCCCACGTTGGTTGATGGCCACCATGTTGATGGTGAAACCTCAACAGCCCTCTCTCTCTCTCTCTCTCCCTCTCTCTCTTGTCATGGATTTGTCAACACTCACTTTGTAAGATAAGACAATTTACTACAATGATCGAGAAGATAGCGAAACAACGCCTAAAACACTTTGGAATATTCCGGTTAAGTAGTTGCGTCTTAATTGAATTTCTGCTTTGTTTTGCTAACTCCAAGTGCAATAACAAACCGTGACGAAGCGAGCTATGATGGTTGAAATGCTAAACACGTACGGGGTAGCTGCCAACACAAGTAGCAAAGGAAAGAAGGCCAAAAGAGTATGGAATGTGGTTACATGCTTGCACTACCACACCACATGTAACCTCAGGTGGGCAGCACTCTGGCGAAAAAAGCAAAGTTAACTAAAATGGCAATGAGAAATTTGATTTTTTTTTTTGAGGTTTTTAATTAAATTTTTGACTTTAAAAATCTGGAAAAAAAAAAGTAAATTATTCTTAAAAAATGTAGATGTTATGAAAAATATTTGGGTACTATTTTGACTCAATAAAAGTGAGTTAGAAGTGAAAATTGGGTAGAATCCTATAGAGTTTTACTTTGGGAAAAATTACAAAAAAGTACTTATTTGCATAAGAAAAATTATGTGGTGATTAAAGAGAAGTTTTGAATAAAAGAAAAATTAAATGTGGCATCTATGGACTTTCATTGTTAAATTGAGTGTTGGTTGTGAATGAAAATATGACTTGTGACCCTTTAAGTAGAATAAAGGAGATGAGCGATAGCACGAGGATTAAATGAGATTATTGAAACTCAGGTGTTGAATAAATTGAGATTAACATGGTATATGAAATTGGAATTTAAAGACATGATGACTTATGATGAACTATGAATATGATTGCATGAATACTGTGAACATGAAATGTGAATTATGATTAATCATGGAAAAAAAAAATTATGAGTATGAAAACTCGATGTTGCAATTATGAGTTGAAATTGAGAATTAGGATATAGCCAAGTCTTATGCCGGCAATGAAAGAATTGTGAAATGATATTTGAAATGAGAAGACCAAGGTTGGGTCATGTGAATTAAATGAATAAGGCCGATATAGTGGAAGTGCTACATTCTAAGAGTTTTTTTGAGGTAATACATTCTAAGAGTTGATTTTTATTCATGATTCAATTAAACTAAGGATTATATACATAGTGGAGATGTGATGAAAGTAAGAGAAAAACATTGAGTATGAGGGCCATTCGATTGGCGGCGTGAGAGTATTCACAGGATGTCCCATGATGAGTCATGATAGGGTGTGGATACTGCTCCAGAGTACCGTCCCGGTGGCGACGCTCGTGGGGTGTTTGACGACTGCGGGTGGTGTCATATCTATGGTAGGAGCTGAATTACCACAGGATGCCTGCATGATGAGTCATGTGTCAGTGCGTTGGGATTCCCTTCAGGGCGCTTAGACATGAGTTCGTAGGTCAGAAAATATCTAAGATACTTACCGTAGTTACAATAGTAGATTAAGTCATGGCGAGGGATTGAACCCTACAAGATGAAGAACGATTAAGGGCTTGCCTTCGAACCTATGTAGTATGGGATGCATAGACTCTGAACAAGTGCGCATTAGTGTCATCTAATACAAATATTTTCATTAAGGACTAAGTGCACATTCACAACACGACATCAATAGGATGGTCCCTTAGTTTTGTTTGTGACAAGTTTGTGATTTGCTAAGTAATGAGGATCGTTATACTGTTTCTGGCATAGAGAGGATGGCCGTGTATAATATTTCGTCAGTTGAATGAACTGACATGCCCACAGATTTTATGCAGGGTAAAGTGGTTAACAAGACTAAAGAGTGCATGCTGATTAAAGATTGATTCCAGAGTTGTACATTTCAATTCATGAAAATTGTTGTAATTTGCTTCCGTTGTAAATTTGTAATGTAATTGTAAACTCTGATGAAAGAAAAGTTTTTATTTCCTTGTAAAATTGTACGAAAGAAGTGTAAAGATCCTGTGGAACTTCGAATTCAGTTGTATTTTAAAATTCGGGGTGTTACATCTACACATTTCAGTCAAAAATGATATGGAGTATAAAATTTGTGATTTCGTATTGGCAAGCTAGCAGAAACGAAATTTCGGAAGAAATTTCGGTCATATTGACCAGAATTTAAAACAGTGGTTTTAACTCTGATTACTTTGAACTTATCGACGAGTTCCGAAGGGGAATTCTCGATGTTCATTCGACTGAGACGCAGGTGCGACGATTGGTTACAAGTAGTTACGACTGTTTATGGACCTAACTTACCTACATCTAGACCCTTGTTATGGCAGGTGCTCCACTCAATCCAAAACCGATGGTCCAATCCATGGTTGATTGGAGGGAACTTCAACATCAAAAGGTTCACCTTCGAACACCGTGGCAGAGGGTCAAGTGATGCAGATCAGGAGTTTAACCAGGTCATCTCATACCTAGATCTGGTGGACATCCACTTAACTGATAGGATGTTCACCTGTTCGAATATGCAAGCCTCCCCTATCCTGGCCAAACTGGATAGGGTGTTTGTGTTGTTGGACTGGGAGGCCAAAATCCTGCTGCTAAGGTACACTTTGTTCCTGGACAAATATCAGACCATATTCTGATCATGCTTAGCTCAGGAGAAAATGCACTAAGAAGGACGAGAAAGTTCAAGTTTGAAAAGGCCTGGCTAGAAATTAAAGGTTTCACCATATGGTCTGGGAGAATTGAGCTCTTCCGACTAGCGAGCACCAAGCAGCAGTGATTTGGACAAAGAAGATCTGCAAACTTAGATCTAGACAACAAAGGTAGAACCACCAGTATTTTGCATCAATGCGGAGGATGAAAGATGCGATCCTTGAGGAAATTGAGTCCCTGGAAAGGGTGAAGGGGAACAGAGACCTCTCTTAAAGTGGGAGGGATAGACTACTCACTATTCGAGAGGATATTACCAGGATATATAAGCTCGAAGAAATCAAATGACAATAACGATTTAGAATCACCCGACTTAAAAATGTGATGCCAATACAACATTCTTTCATAGGGTGGTCAATGGTCACTGCAGTTCTAACCTGATCCATTCTATTGAGTCAGGTGATGGGTGATTCAGGAGGAGAGCAGGATTCGTGATGCCTTCCAGGAGCACTTCAAGAACCTTTCCGGGTCCCAAAACGACTTTAGAATATCTGTAGATGGTGATTTTGACATGAAAGATCGCAGGAGATCTCCAGTGCACTTTTGGAAATAGAGTTCACGTTCATGATTGAGGAAGTCAAGGATCTCATTGATCATCTCGGTAATGACAAGGCGCCTAGATTAGACAGATTTTCTATCCTCTTTTATCACACATATGGGAGGATATTAAGGACGACCTTTTGGTAGTGGTCAACAGGTTTTATTCGCATCAACTGAGGTTGGGCAGACTCAATTTCTCCGAAGTGGTGCTAGTTCCAAAAAGAGAGGAGTCCAGAACGGTGAGTGATTGTAGATCGATTAGTCTGTTGGACTGTTCGGTCGAGATTATCACCAAGATCTTAGCCACTAGATTAGGTCGAGTGGTCGACCTACTGGTTGGCAAGGAACAGACCAGCTTCATCAAAGGCATGTGCATTCTTAATTGTGCAGCTATAGCGGAAAAGACTATTTATTAGTGCCATTCTTCCAATACCAAGAGCTGCCTACTCAAGCTAGACTTTGAAAATACTTATGACACGCTAGATTGGGAATGTGTGTTAAAAGCCCTTCGAGACCGAGGTTTCGGAGAAAGGTGGATTACCTGGATTCGTAATTGCTTTTCAACAAGCCATACGGCGATTGTGATCAACTATAAGACATGTACCACATTCGGATGTAAGAGAGGTCTTACACAAGGAGATCTCTTGTCTCCTCTGCCTTTTACTTTAGAAGCAGATGTTCTCAGCTCCAAGCTTAGTTCGTGTAGAAAGGAGGGCTGAATATCTCCCATCGGGGATACGACCACTAGTGGGGGATGTTCCATACTGCAATACACAGATGATATTTTGATTTTCGGGAACAGTTCTCTAGAGGATATTGTCTCTACCAAGGGAGTCATTTATTATTTCGAGGTCTAGTTGGGACAACGCGTCAACTACGACAAGAGTAGCCTTGTGCACATTGTGCTGTCAGAAAAAGATGCGCTAGTAAATGTAGAAACCCTCAACTGTAAGGTGGAAGCTTTTCTATCAAATACCTAGGATTACCTCCTCGGTCAGCCTGACTGACCAATAATTGATATGGTATGCTAGGAGGCTAGAAGGAAAGATCGCTTGCGTTGGGCGGTAAAGTCATCCTGATTAATTCGGTCATGTCTAGTTTCTCAACCTATTCTATGCTCTTCTTTGAGATTCCTAAATGGGTTATCCAGAAAATTGACAGGATCATGAAACACTTTATGTGGAAAGGTGTTGATGAGTTAAGGAAAGGTTACCTCCTCATCAAGTGGGAGAAGGTGTGCATGTGAAAGGAATACGAAGGGCTGGGGGTTATAGATCTGAAGGTCATGAACCGGGTTTTGCTGGGTAAATGGTGGTGGAAGATCTTTCACCCTAATGGCGATGGTTGGCAAGAATCGATTCAACATTACCTTGAGGGGCGGGGGTCGAGAAACAAGGTGGTTTCCGCATAAGCCTAAGACGTCATGGTTTTGGAAGGGTGATTCGAGGGCATACGATCCGTTCAACAAATGTAATATTTCCTACATTGGTTATGGATTGACGACGAGGTTCTGGTGGGATAGATGGTGTGTACATCCACTCAGAGATCTCTTTATGAACCTGTATGATCTAACGTCCCAGCCTCACTACTCCGTTACAAAAGCATGGAGAGGAGGCGAATGGAGGCCACCTTTCTGGGTACGACTGACACAACCACTATCACAACAGCTGGAGGATCTTAGACTGTACATTTCTTAGGTGGGAGTGAAGTGTAGACCGGGTCCAGATAGGAGGACCTAGGAAATATGACATAGTGGGAATTATCGTTCTGATAGCTATACTCAAAACTCAATTTTAGAGGGTGTACCCTGCTATGATCCTAGGTTTGCTAGGAAATGCAAAAACATGAAAGATGCGTGGTACATTGTTATCGCAGCAACGACTTAAGTTCTCTGGATAGACATAAATAATATCTATTTTCGTGGTTTGAGCAATAGTATTTCTGGTCTCACCCTGAATTGACACTTATTCCCCAGGGTTGTTCGGGGGCTTGCTTTACTTCGTATTAGGGCTATTCTGCAGCCTTGTTTCCCTTTCCAACTCCCTCACAGGGTTGTTGGGAGTTAGATTTATTGTTATTTTATTTCCGCACTGCTACTATTCCTTTTTGTATGTACATTTTTCCAATTCTATTGGGAATGTTTCTTTATTTCTCAGTAATAGAACATGGTGGTTATACTCATTTTCTTAAAAACAAACTCCTAGGGGAAGATAACATAGCCTAGACAACGGTGGTTCCTTTCTCATTGAAACATAGTTTTTTTAGGGAAGTTAATGAAACAAAGTTATCATATGCTTTAATGTATGATGTCTTAACTAGAAGCCAAATTTGCTCGTTTGGCACTGACGCATATCCCTTCGTATACGAAGATCAAAGGATTGGTCGTAAGTTCCTTGCAGAGAGAAAGGAGATGAGGCAAGTTTGGTACATCGTTATAATCGCTACGACCTAGGTTCTTTGGCTTAATAAAAATAATCTTTACTTTTGTGGGACTAATGATAGTATTTTTGTGGCATGTTAACTCATATTATGCATCTCATTTTCTTTTGGGATACAGCTGCTGCTGCAAGACCGAGATGTAGGATTGCCCGAGCCTTCCAGGTTGAGTTGTACGACGATGAGGAGGTTGAGATTGGGCCGACTCTATAGGGAGCTTCTTCCATCACATGTCCAATGATCTCACCCTCCAGAGTTTTGTTGAAGGAACCTCATATGTTATGTTTGTACTCCTTTTAGTTTATATCCTTTTGTTTGTGATCTCACCCTCCTGTTAGTTGGAGGTACTGTGTTTTTTCTTATCTATTATTTTAGCATGTTGTACTTTATCCAGTCCTTGTTTTGTTAACTTCTTAATAATAAAATATGGTGACTATACCCCACATTTTTCTTCACGCGCACAAAAATCATTGCATTTGCATCACATTCAATATACCTGGGAGGCATAAAGGAAACAGGGTGCAATATACTAGTATTTTATTTCAATACCGCAATACAAATCCAAACATACAGCTGATGGCTTAAAAAATAATTTTACTTTCAGAAGGCTCAATCAAAGAAAAGCAGGAAACAACAAACACAACTGCTCTCAGGGCCCCGATAAGAAATCCTGGGGATTGGAGAAGAACGGCAAGTTCACGGTTCGCTCCATGTACAATAGCTTACATTTTAGGGGATGTACCCCAAAATGGTCTGCTGTCATCTGGAAAACGAAAGCCCCGCTAGAAATCAAAGTTTTTTTATGGTTGGTACTAAATGATGCGATCCTAACTATAGAAAATCTCGCTAAGCGCCTACCGACTGTGGATCCCCAATGCGGGTTCTGCCACAATGCCCTGAAGTCTAGGGATCATCTTCTTCTTCAGTGTCCTAGGAGCAAAGCGGTACTTGTAGAGGTACTCAGCGCCCTAGGGACATCTCAATACCCTAGTACATACGAGGACCTGTGGGTAGGTCCTATGTTCGCAACAGAGAGGGGTGCTAAGAGAGAAGCGTGGTATATCGCGATCGCCGCAATGACCTGGGTTTCCTGGCTAGACAAGAATTATTTTTTCTTTCGTAGAATTCTGGAAATTTGACTCACACTATGCATTTTATCTCTTTTTGGGCTAATGTGGCAGCAGCAGGTTCCAGGAGAAAGATCGCGAGTGTCTTCCAGGTACAGGACTTTGATGATGAGGAGATTGAGATCGGACCGACGATCGAGTGATAGCTAGCACGTACCCACCACCCCAGGGTTTGTTGGGGGGTATGATGTATTTCCTTATGGCTATTCTATATTTTTTCTTGTCCCACCTCCCATGTTCGGGGTGGAGTTTATGTTCTATTGTTTTGTTTGTAGAATTTTGTGTAGGCTCAGTACTCTGAGTTTGTTTTATTAATTACTTATTAATGAAACAGGGTGGCCAGATTCCATCTTTTCCTTTAAAAAAAACAACAATGTAATTGTTATGTATGAAGGTGGCTTTATAAGTAATTGATACAGAAGCAGTCATAAAGTAATTCAATAAAAAGAACTCATTAAAATAGAGATTTGATTCGTTTTCACAGAGATTTGGTTGCCATTCTTTTATGTTCCAGAATTCATTAAACAAAGAGGGTATAAAAAAAAGAACATTAAGATGCTTTTCTAAAATGAAAGGTGACAAAGCGAACAGTTGGTTATTAAAGAGACTTGGGATTCCTTTGATGACTCAAGCTTACACATTGATTTATCAAAGCTATATTATTAGAGATGAAGACAACTAAGATACTCCTAACAAAGGAAATAATAAAATTGATGGAAAGAGATTATTTGACTTTCTAGATTCTCTAATGAAGCTGGTTTTCTTTAATTAATGAGCCTTCATATGGCATTTCCCTTCCCATCACATGAAACATTCAATAATATATAGACGCTTTTTCCTCAAAATTGGTCACTTTTTCAAACTAATTTTTAAAATAGATCACTTTCAAAACTAATTTCCAGAATAGACCCTCGCAGTTCCCAATTGCATTTTTTTTGGACCAAGTATATACCACAATAATCCAACTCCAACACTTGTGTCAAAATAGTGTTAATGAGAAAACTATGTTCATCTTAGACTGCAGTTGCCAACTGCGTTCTTGATTGCACTAAGCTTGCAGTTCCCAACTGAATTCCTAATTGAACCCTATGAAAGATTGAATTAAGAATGCAGTTGGGAACTGCGAGTTTAGTGCAATCAAGAACGCAGTCTCAACTGTATTCCTAATTAGACCCTATAAAAGATTGAATTAGGAATGCAGTTGGGAACTGCGAGCTTAGTGCAATCAAGAACGCAGTTAGCAACTGCGGTCTAAGGTGAACATAGTTTTCTTCTTAACACTATTTAGACATAAGTGTTGGAGTTGGATTATTGTACCATATACTTAGACCGCAGTTGCCAACTGCGTCAACAAAAAAGAATAGAACGCAGTTAGGAACTGCGAATGGTCTATTTTAAAAATTAGTTTCGAAAGTGGTCTATTTTAAAAATTAGTTTGAAAAAGTGGCATATTTTGGGAAAAAATCTAATATATAACCAATTGGCAACCGCGGGTCAATAACAAAATAGAAAACAAAGTCTAAAAACTTTTACTGTAGTCAATAACTTTAAACTAATCTTTTTATCAGAATGGACTAATTTCTATCTTGATCTTAATTGATTGATATTCTCTATTACATATGACAACTGAGTTCTTCATTTATCCTACAATACTCTAAAAGGAAACCAATTAGGGTAAAACAGAATGCAAGGTGAACACCTGCAATCAGCCAAGTATAAAGACGCAGATGATTGCAATATCCTACCAAACTTTCATGCTGGTGTCACCATATTACAATGTGAAAAGGATGTATGACTGGTTAAGCGTGCTATCTGAAAATGACACCATAAGTTACACAGTTTATTCTAACCGAACTTTAGCTATAAACAAGAGCGACAGTGTATGAGCAGCAGTGTCCATAAATCTGCTACCCTCTCCGTAGCTGGAGGAGATGAAAATGGTAAACGATTATTTACATGAACCCTACGACCTTTGAATCGACATGATAATCACTAATAGAACACGTAAGATGGGAATAAAAGAATACCTCCGTCCATAGTGCTTTCTGATCTTGTTAAAGGCTATCTTGTTGAAGGCTGCTTCTGCGGACGGCTGCTTGGATAACTTTATTGGAGAGATTCAACTTCTCTCTCCTCACCTATAAATCCTTATGTTATGTGTTTTTTCTGAGATGCTTTTTGTGATGGCCGAAAAGCATTATTTATGGGTGGAGAGAGGGCCGACTTTCCCATTATGGTTTCCTTAGATTCAATCTCAACCGTCTCGAGGCAGAGTTGATAAGGAAAAATAACTCCTTTTAGTAACCGTTTCTGAACAGGGATAGCACGTATCCCATGATTAACGAGATTCCTATTAGACCAGATCATGGGCAGGAAAAAGACTTGCGGGTCAAGTAAGGACCCTCAAGTAATTTCCTTACAGAAAACATACCATTTAGCAATAAACGGTAGAATTCTCAGTGAAAATGAACTTCAGCATATGAGTTTGTTTCTCAAGAAAATCTTAACACTATTATGTTTTCATATATCAGATGTACAGCACAAAAGAAAATAAATAGACTGAATGCACTTGCCATCGTAATTAGTAAGCTGGAGAGCACCATATGTCACTATAAGCGAGAAGATTGTAAAAGAAATAGGCATTGTATGCAAATATAAACTGGAAACTAAGAATGTTTATTGGGAATCAACCAAATAGACTGGTGCAACTATGAACAATATTCATATGATAAAACGTGGATAATCAGTTAAAACATCTGTACCAAGCTTGGTTAGGTAATACTAAAGAGACAGAGTAAAGGAAGAAAAGAACAGGGAAAAAAAAGGGAGCTACCAAAGGAGTAGTATCACTATCTCATCACCATCACTACCAGACATTCACGGAATTCGTAGTTGACCATTAGTTGAGAGGCAACAACTGCAAATTCAAAATATTTCCCATATCAGCCATGCCATACATCAACAGTTGAAATTACTTCACTCAAAAAGGGGAAGTATATATTATCTAGAAACAGAAAATTTTCAAAATTTCAAATCCCAGTCGATGATGGTAATTAAATTTGTCTCTTTGGTATAAATGGGACAATGAAAAGGACTACCACTAGAAGAGAAATTAAGAAGAACTGATGTTGTTTCTAGCCCATATTCCCACAATAGAACATTAGAACAGCAAAACAAAATGCTAAAAAATGAACAGTAAAAAACTTGCATCACTTCAAACTAGTAGTTTCTTAAACATGAACAGAAAATCTGCTCCTTCCATTCACAAGCCAAACAAAATCAAGGAATGCTTGTATCACTACACAACTTATAAAATTCTACGTTAGTCAGTGAAATCAATAACAACAACAACAACAAAAAATCAATAACATGCAATAATTGCAAAAACCTTAAACAAGTTCAAACTGGGAAAAAAGAGGAATCCTACTGACAATGCATGTACTTGAATCCATTGTTCCCATATGCTGAATAAGAATAAAAACATCACATAGTACTCAACTCCATAGAGTTTTGCTATAAAAAATAAAGACCAGCTCCCTACATTGTCACTAGTCCCAATTAAACAAGAGTTACAAAAAACACATTTGTACAGCTAACTTGATTTTCAAGTTCCAACCACCACAAGAAAGAGCACACTAATATAGACAAAATTCACAAAACCACCACTGTTTTGAAACTTACACAATTTTGTAACTTTCCATTTCCCCCTCAAAACTATTAAGCTTATAAGTAAAATCGGTATCTTGCAATAATACCAAAATCTAAAATAATTCAAATGATTTTTAAAGAAAAGAATCCAATGCAAATGCAGACATGGATGCACATGCATGGTAAAGGACCATGTACTTGAATTCCTTCTACTCAACTGCTCAATAAGAACAGAACAGAACAGAACATCACATGGTACTCAAACCCATTAACCAAGCTTCCTACAGAGTCACCATTGACCTAATAATTTCCCCCAACTAAGCAAAAATTTACAAAAAGAACACAAATACTTTCAAGTTCTAACCCAACCACCACAAGAAGGAACACACTAATTAACAAAACCACCACTATTTTTCCAAGTTTAATCACCGAAACCCAAAAGAAAAGCACTAAGCAAAAGTAAAAGTAAAAAAAAACACGCATCACCACGAATATGTAAAACATCCATTTCCAAAATGCCCCTTCTTACCCTCCAAATTCCAGAACCGTATATCCCCTAATCCAGATCTACAGTACTTTCAACGGAAAAAAAATCATGAACTTATTAAGAAATTACCTGAAAATTCATCAAAAGGACCTAATTTGATCGTAGTTCTTCTTAATAAACTCCTCAAACCTCCGATTTAACTCATCCGTCCCATCCGCCGCCACCTCCGCCGCATTATCGCTCAATCTCTGCCACGTGTCACTCTTCTTCGTCGTCAGCGACTCCGCCGCCGTCACGACCGATCTCTGCAACGTGGCGCTTTTATCGGTAACTGCCACCGCCGCTGTCTCGCTAGATTTTTTCCACGTGGCGCTCTTCTCAGAAACCGCCGCCGCCGCCGATTCGCCCGATTTCTGCCACGTGGCATCATTCTTCATCACGGTCGCATCCCATGTGTCCTCCAAATCCATTCCCCCCGAGTTCTCCTCCGCATCCGCATCCGAATCCGTCGTCACGCAAGATTCCGCCGAAACCGGCGATGTAACCGCCGTTTCAATCACCACTTCTTTCGTAACCGTTTTCAACGGCGTAACCTCGCGACCTAACGGAAGATCCACCGGTTTAACGGCGTACGGATTCGGAATCTCCTTCTCTTTGGGATTTCCGTGCAGTTTCTGCTCCGACAACTTCCAAATGGCGGCGATGATGACGTGGACAGTGATGAACAGGTACGGCGGGACGAGCCAGACGCGGAAGTAAGGGACGGCAGGGGAGATCGCCTCGATGAAGTGCGGAACGGCGAATCGAGCGGCGAAGAAGACAGCGGCCGCGGTGGCGGCGAGAACGGCGGCGATCGAGACGGCGTAAGTTGGACGCTGACGAAAGATCGACATTGGATTCATCAGAATGACGTCAGATCGGGAACCCTAGTTAGTCAGAGGAAGACGATGACGTCATTGTCGGTTTCTTGAATTTTTAGATATAGAGAGGATGGAGAGAGTGTGGGAGTTTGAAGAAGAGGAAATTTTTACCAAACTATCCCACATTTTGAAAGTATGTACCAAACTATCCCTGTTTAAAAGTTAAATACCAAAAAGTTCCTGTCGCTAAATGAAATAGCGCCCCTAGTAAAAATCCGCGCGCTAACTCTGTTAGCGGGCTTTGGAACACTAGGGGACACTACTCTCAAGTAGGGGTGTGAAAAAAAAATCACCAAGTATAGACACGCTAACCCCGTTAGTGTGCCAACTCCGTTAGCGCGCCAACTCCGTTAGCGTGTCTATACTTGGCATTTTTTCCCGCACCCTCTTCTTAAGGAGTAGTGTCCCTAGTGTCCCCCTCGCACGCTAACCCCGTTACCGTGTCTGGTTTAAATAGGCACGCTAACTCTATTAGCGTGTCTATACATGGCATTTTTTTCCACACCCCTTACTTAAGGAGTAGTTCTCCCTAACATGCTAACCTCGTTAGCGCTCCTGGTTAAATAGGCGCGCTAAGAGCATCTGTAGTCGTGGGCTAAATACCCAAAATTTGGAAAAAAATCAAAAAAACGAGCTGCAGTCGTCTTCCAAATACCCAAAAATTGGGTGTACGATGAACAGTTCGCTGCCAAATATAGCAGACGATTTGGCAAAAGCCAAAATATAGCTAACGAACCATTATAGTTCGTCCGTCGGAATTGACGAAAGATAATAGTTCATCTCGTAGGTGAGACGTACGTAGAGGAGGAGAGATAAAACAACGAACGAACAATTATACCCCGTCCGAACCAATTGACGGGAGATTATATCCCGTCTTTGGTTTTTTTTTTTTTTTAAAAAAAATAAATAAATAAACAAAGTCAACCAACGACCTATTACACACCGTCCAAGGAGATTGACGGTAGATTATATCCCGTCCGAACCAATTTTTTTTAAAAAAAAAATCAAAAAAACGACACAATTGGCCGACGGGAGATTATACACCGTCATTTGAAATTGACGGGAGATTATCTCCCGTCCCAGGCCAACTTTTGAATTTTTTTTTTTTGTTTGTCTTTTAGTGCATTAAAAAAAAAAAAAATTTAATAAAAACCCAGGCTAGATGCCAAAATAGCAAATGACGGGAAGTAATCTTCCGTCCCAGGCCATTTTTTGATTTTTTTAATTTTTTAATTTTTTAAAATTTTTTTTTTGTCTTTTAGTGCATAAAAAAGAAAAAAAAAAATTTAAAAAATGGGACGAGAGATAATCGATCGTCCGGCCATATTTTGGCTTTGAACAACTGCAGCAACATTCTTTTTTCCCTATTTCCTATTTGCTATTTACCCAAAATTTGGTAAGAACGACTACAGATGCTCTAACGAAGATAGCGTATCTATACTTTGTGATTTATTTTTTCATATTCCTACTTGAGAGTAGTGTCCGTGTCTTATAGCATGCTAAGAGCATCCACAGTCGTTTTTCTCATTTGCTATAATATGGCAGCTACAGTAATAGCAAATACGATCGTTCGCTGCAGTCGTCGTTTGCTATATTTTTTCTATTTTTTAGAGAGACGGGGTATCATACCCCGTCCGATCATTTCAAATAAATTAAAAAAAGTTAATTACTTATTAACTATTAAACTATATTAATTAACTAAATTAAATAATATAAAACTAACTAAACCTAATTAATATACTAACTAAACCTATTAATATACTAACTAATCCCCAAAAGTACAGCATTAAATTTCCCCCCCCCCCCTCCCCCCCCCCCCCCACCTTTACTGGACGGGGTATGTGTCCCCGTCCCACCTTTTTTTTTTTTTTTTTTTTTAATCCTATCGTTCAATCCTGAGCATTCGTTTTATAAAAAAAAAAAAAAAAAAAACAAATAAAAAAAAGGGAGAGACGGGGTTTGATACCCCATCCGGGGTATCATTCCCCGTCCGACCTTTAAAAAAAAAAATTAATAAAATAGGAGAGACAGTATATGATCGTCCGTCTGATACGATTAAAAAATTATTATATCCTTCGGACGGTATATGATTCCCCGTCTTCTATATTTGAGAATTCTTACTTTCGTTTCTCAAATTTGAGAAACAGATTTGATAAGAATGAGAAAAATGGCATATATAGCAAACGAGTGCAGTGCACCGTTTGCTATAATATGGAAAAATGGGAGAAATAGAAAACGACTGTGGATGCTCTAAAGGAGTTAGCACGGGAATTTTTATCATTAGATATAGATTTTTTGGAATTTAACTTTCAAACAGAAATGGTTCAGTACATATTTTCAAAAAGTGGGATAGTTTGGTAAAAAATTCGAAGAAGAGAGGCGCTTTTCTATAGAAGATGATGGCAGTGGGGCCCACAAGAATAGATGAAATCTGGACCGTTGATTTAATTAAATAAAATATATTATATTAATTTGAGATAAAGTAGGAAAAAGGGCATAAATGGCATGGATATAGCTGTCGCGTCGGGGAATATTGTTGGGATAGTTAAGATGCGAGTTCTGATTCAGATGTGCAGTTGAGATTAGTTTAAGTAGATTCGTTGTCTGTTAGTATTTATTACGTAAATATTAATTAGATATAACTTGGCATATTAATTAGATGCTGATTTGTTTTTTTTCTTTTTTATTTACTTTCTTTATTTTCTCTGAAAATTTTGAACTATAATATTGGGATATTATTAGCTACCAAAATTATTATATTTAGTCTTATTCAATTTTTAAAATTATCTTAGCCTTTTTTGGGATATTTTTTAGCTACAAAAATTATTATTTTTAGCCTTTAAGAAGCCCGTTTAAGATTTGGGTTGATGTAATATCTTTTTTTATCAGGAGGCGTGACACAGTTGTTATCAGTTTACCATAATACCCTCAAAGTTGAAATTTAATTACGATATAATTATTTACAACAAAAATTAGTTACGTGACAACAATAGTGTCACGTAACTAATTGAAGGGAACTACATGCGGGAGATCAATAAACTTGAACTCGAAAAATTAAATGAGTTCAAGTAGACTTGCCTTTTGTAGACGATTCAAATATGTAAAAGAAATAACGGGATCAGAATCCCGAGGAGGCACGCGCACTTTACGTGCAAAACACCAAAAAAGGCAAAACGGCAAACGAAAACTCCCCAACACAGCAACAGCCAAAACAACAATAAACCAACTCTACTCCACACCAGAATGGCAAACACACAACGGCGGATCCCTTCTCTCTCCAAACAGCAAACACCGAACGGTCAAGATCAATAGACCATCATGATGATCAACGATTGGATGGCTATGATAGAGGAAGCATAGTTGGCACTCAAAACAGGGGAGCTCTGATGCTGATGGTGCAAAAATAGAGGAGTGTTCGGGGATGGCGACTGTGAGGGCTGCGGCGAGAGGCTTCAACAGTGATCCCCAACAGCGAACATCGATGGCAACAATGGCTTGGTCTCGGCTTCGACGGCTGAACAGCAAGTTAGCAATGGCACCCACAGGGAAGGTGATGGGTAGCGACTTCGGCGGTCGACTGCTGTGCGAGTGCGAGAGGCGAAGGTCACTGCTGTGGAGTCGAGCGGTGAGAGCAACGGCGGAAGGCGAGGTGGTGTTGATGGAGGACTGGATATTGGATGGGTTCGAGCAGCAATGGCAGGATACTCGACAAGGGGGTGTTCAGCCATGGTGGGGCTTGAAGATGATGGCGGCAAGGAAGCGAGGGCGGCTTAACTTCGGTGGGCTTTGGGGACGACGACGACTGGTGGTGCGAAGAAGGAGACAGAATGGCGAGCTCAGGGGAATGGTGAAGGCAGGGTGCAGCAAGGGCGCGACAACGGGGCTCGGAGACAGGGATGACGGTGAGTGTCACGCCCCGCTTTCCAAAAACACAGAATGCAAGCACGTGACATGACCCAGCGAATGACTTGCGTCATCCATAGGCTGTTATTGATCCAACTCAATAATATAAACAAGTAATAAAAACAACCACGCATGCATTGGAAGAATAATCACATAAATAACAATATTGGAAATTTAAGCATAAAAATAACCAACATCAAAATAACCCAACATCTGGAAATTTAACAAACAATATTCGGGTCGAAGCCCACAATACAAAGAAATAATATTTGTTCAATTTATTTAGAGTCATCAAATAAAACAACATTGATTTTAGCGGCGCAGTAAAACATCTCCTTCACCAATGCTACTCTCCTATTCCGTCAAGTAAATCTCCTTGATTACCTGTAAGTTGCTCATCTAAAGAGAGGAAAAAGAAAGTCCTTAGAGCAAGTCGTGGACATGCAAGTAGAGAAACAGAGAACCAATGACAATGGTGGTATAGCAATGAATTCAATAAACGATGAAATCAATAGTGTTGAACAGTGACAAAGAGATAATAGTATAATATGCAATAACTATGATTTATCATGATAACGATAAACAATATCAATAACGGCAATAATAACGATAACACTGTTCAATAAGATAACAATATGCAATGATAATGTGATGAGAGCCTTAGGTCTATTATTCATTTTTTTTATCCTAGCTAATGCACGTACTACTGTGTCCCATGTGTGCCGTACTACAGGTTCGATGCATACAATCAATTTCGTTTAGACTAAGGTGGTAGATTCTATAGTTCATGTACTCGGGAACAATATTCAATAATGACCGATGACCGAATCAATCGAGATACTGAAGTCAGTAATCTGCAATTAATCGATGACCGATATAACCAATAGACCGATAATTAGGGAAACACGGGCCCCTCTTCCGAGTACAGTCACTATGTCATCAACTACCCTAATCAACCCTTAACCCCGGCTTGATTTACTTTCTTTATTCAATTAACATACAATAATGCGATTAATAAGGAACACTAATAAAGGTGACAAAACAATCCTAAGATCATGCAATATTCTATATACAATTTAATACACTAAAAATAACATTATAGATATAGTTATATATTATTAAACATAAGAACCCAATTCTGGACAGTAGTAGGTTGTTGTACCAAAATCAGAATTTCCGTTGCTACAGGATAGCAAATGTGGACCGTCAGGTGGTCTAGAAACTAGACTCCTGCCCGGTTTCAACGCATACTTAAAAGCTACATTCCGACAACAATAGCTAGACGAAATTCAATGTTCTTTACAGATTTTAGTTTCTGGCTGGGTGTCGATGTTGACTAATTTCAGTTATAAAGACAGTAAATAATCATTACAAAAATCAGTAAAAATAATTTTAATACCCTAAGCATGTTATTTACAAATCTGGAATTTATCTTGGCCATATTTGATTATTAGTTCACTTAATTTATCAGCCTAACATGGTATGTACATGAATCTGAAATTACAGCACAGCAGTAGCATAAGGGGCATCACTCGGGCAATATAAGTCGGAATTCGAAAATTCTGGAGGCTATTGACATCTAGACACTTAGGGCTACGTTTCATTTTCAGGAAGCGACTGATTTTAATGAAGTTATCTAGGTCGAAACAGCACAACAAGATTCGGGTTGGCATAATTTTCAGCATAGTCCACATGTTCATTTTGAATAAAACGGTTAAAAGTTAAGAATGATAAATTGGAGTTTAATAATCATAAATCACAGCGAGCTAATCCTATGTGAACATGGTGTTAGGATATATAATGTCCACTACTCTACTAATTACAATCAACTAATTTATTGATAGCAATCACATAAACAATCAACCCTAATATACAATCCACAATAGTTGTCTTTAATGTCATGATACGAAATGTGACAATAATTTCCTATTCTTATATTCAATAACTATAACTACATGGGTGTATGTAAGATCCCTATGCATTAGAGGCAAAAAGACGGCACGAAGTCGAGATTACCACTTGGATTCGCTTGTGTAAATCCGTGGTATCCCAACGATAGATACAATAACATTTTACGATATTCAATACGGATCCACTTGCGGAATTCAATAAAAATATCGAATATGATACAATAAATTTTCGATAAGAAATGACTTGCCTTTTTGGCGATTAGATCCGAAAGAGAATAATCCGGCGAATTCCGAAAACTACGTACGAAATACGTGCAAGAAGTCCAAGCCAACAACACAACAACTAGAGCAAAACTCCACCCAAGATCTGCCCGAACAGCAAACAGCAAGATCGGGATTTGCTGTGCCAAAACACGGGACAGCAAAAGCGACCAGTGGAATTGCTCCTACGCAGCGGATCTGGTTGAATAGGAAACAGCGGATTTGGATTCGTTGTGGCCGAACAAGGGACAACACGTTCGACCTCCCGTTGTTCGTCTTCTTCCTTACGGCAGTAGGGAGCGGGAGTGGGCGGCGCAGGCTGGCGTGACGACTGCGCGTGGTCGGGGTTCGTTTATGGAGCAGTCGAAGGCGACGACGACGGCGATGGGTGGCACGCGTCGAGCTTTGGGGCGGCTCTGCTTCTGGTTCGAAACAGGGGAGAAGAATCAGAGGTGTGCTCTGGGTGTTTTGGGTAATGGCGAAGGTGGTGCGACGGCGAGTGACTGGCGGAGGTGCTGGGGTGCGAGGCGAGGAGGATGGAGACGTTTGAAGCCTGGGGAAGAGCGACGGTGGTGTGAGGGTGTAGACGAAGTGGGTTAGCGGCGGAGGAAAGGATGGGTGAGACGGTGGAGAGGTTGATGAGGTGATGGAGAGATGGAGGTGGTGGCGACGGCAATGAGGGTGACGGTCGGAGTTGACGACAGAGGAGGCGAAGGTGATGGGTGGTTTGGGTTCAATTTTAGGTGAAGGCGGGAAGGAGAAGGAGTCGAAGAAGGGGTATCTTGGTTCTGTGTGTTTGGGAAGATAACAGAGGGGAGAGGGAGAGAGTGCACAGTAATGGGGTATTAAATTAGTATTTGACTGAATCAGTAATGGGAGAGATTTTAGGGCTCAATAATAGGGATTGAATTATTCAAATTTTAGGGAGTTACGGATTATGGAGATTGTGGGGAGTGATGAGGAGGGATCTTAAGGAATGGTTGTTAGGGAGAGATTAGGGGTTGATTGGGTTATTGGGTTTGGGTGAGAGATCCAATAGGGGGTGAATATGGGTTTGGGCTTAAAAATATTTAAATAAAATAATTAGGTTGTTGGGCTAAATTTTTGGGTTCAGATTAAATATAAAATAAAATAAAATCAGAATGTGGAATTGGGCTTAAATAACAACTGGGCTCACATTAATAGTTAATAAAAATAAAAAAGCAAACTTGGGCTTATACTAAACAATTGGAATCCAAAATAGTTTGAATAATAAAATCAATTAGAGAAAAATAGTTATAAGGTATTGAGAATTTAAATGCGGAAAAATACTTTTAAAAATATGTAGTAATGAAAACAGGGGTTACAGTGAGCGGGGATGAAGACGAGGGATGTTGCAGGGTGAGGAGGAAGTACGAGCGGCTATGGCGTCGACGGAAGGACGGGGCGAAAGGGTGGTTATCGACAGCAATGGCAGTGCACAGGGGGTGGAGGAGCAGCAATGGCGTCGACGAGGCTTGCGGTGATGAGTAGGCGGTGGCGACTGAGTGTGCTCGATGAAAGGAGAGCATGGGGATGCAGGCGGTAATGGAGGGAAGCTGAGCCAGGGTGAGGGAGACAATGGAGGGGAGCACCGGTGAGATGGCGGGGGTTGCGGTTGAGTGGACGAGGGCGGCTAG
This sequence comes from Hemerocallis citrina, assembly GCA_017893485.1. Lineage (NCBI taxonomy): Eukaryota > Viridiplantae > Streptophyta > Magnoliopsida > Asparagales > Asphodelaceae > Hemerocallis > Hemerocallis citrina. Next base: position 678,001 of record JACEHZ010000703.1, read on the forward strand.
GAGGAAGACGATGAAGGTGGTTTGGGTTCTCTGCTTGGGGAGAGGGAGGAAGAAGTCGAAGGGGAAGGGGGAGATTCTGTTTTGGGTTTTTGGGAAGTTACATGAGAGAGAAGGAGACGGGGTGAGATAAGAGAGTTGGGGTTTTGTTTAATAGAATAATATTAATATTGGGTAGTTGGAGATAGTGGGGGTTGTAGTTAGGGAAACGTGCAAAGTGGGGGGATTGTGAGGAGATTTGTATACGGGTGAGTATACAGGATTGATTCTGTACAATTATAGACGGGTACAGGGTTTGGGTTTAGGTGTAACCCCTGCTTCCACAAATATGTATTTTTCGTGTATTTTCTGTATTTAAAATTTTCGTAAATTATTTTTTACCGCTTTCAATTTCTTTTATCAAATTGTATTATTAGATTTTCTATTAAAATTTGTTTTCGATCAATAATTTTATTTGTAAATATTTTCTATGATTTTCATATTGTAACACAATTCATATTTTGTTATTATTGTCGTTTTTGAATGTTTATTATAAAAAAAATCCATTTTTATGTATTAATTATATTTGTACTTATTTCAAATAAATTTTATACTTATAATGCAAATTATATTTTTTTATCTTGTCCCCTATTGGGTTTTAGTCATTTCAAAATAAATTCTATATTGTAATTTAAATTACATTATTTTATAAAAAATATATTTTATTAGTTACTGTATTTTTCTTATTGAACCCAAGATACCTGTTACCGCTGATTTCGGTGTGGGGGTAAACAGATAGAATTTGTGAGTCCGAGAAAAACCTGAACAGTTGACTCAGCCTTCTTGCTCCTGCCGCGACCTGCAAGGAAATGCGAAACACTGGGGTTGATTCCGGCGACGCACCCTCCAACGCTCTTGTCAGTAATCAGAAGAGATTAAGAAAGAGCTTAAAAGTGGTGAAGAAGTGATTAACCTGGTTATGGTGGTAGAGGGGTGATATTTATAGTCGCCTTTGGAACGGTTAGGGGCCTGATTTCCTGCCTAACAACCAGGAGGAAAATCCTCCTATTCTGTTCTGGGAAATTAGCCCCTGATTCCCTGGTGGGAGTCAATCGGGCCTGTTGATTTGATCTAGTCAAATCAATGGCCCTAATTCTCCTCTTGGTGAACTGGGCTTATATCGGGTCGGGACCCGTGCCCAATCAAAGTGGATACGTTCGCGGGTTGATGGTTTTGTGAGAAGGAGACCCAATACCCAATTTGGATCCACTTGTATGCGAAATTATCTTTTTACCCCCGAGCATCAAGATTCGTACCCAATCTGGACGGTTCCGATTTAACCCCATTTTTAGCCATATCACGAGCCCCCCACTCCTAAAGACTGAGCGTGATCAGTCTTTGAGGAGTAGTTTGACTGTTTTGTGGGCTAGTGGAGTTGTATCGGAGTCCATATGGTGGACTTAGAATCTCGAAGGGGGTAGTGAGGTAACCTTTTGATGCCATGTGTTGTTCTCCAGCCTTATCGAGTATTTGGCGTCTTTCATCTATTTTTCTCGGATTATTTATTTAATTTTGCGATGTGTTTACTAATTGTTCGGGGGCCTTAACTGTACATTCTAGGCAATAATTGTTCGGTCAGGGGCTCAAAAATATACCCCCGAATTTTTAATTATTTTCCAGAATTTTTAGTTAATTTTTCCGAATTATTGGCAATTTTTTCGCAATTTTTAAATAAATAAAATGAATTAAATAAATAAAAAACGATTTTTAATACTGATTTATGGCGTGGCGCAATCTGGACCTCTGATAATCGTCGAGCATGATTTTCTGGGAGATCTGACGGTCTCCATCGCTCGGCGTCTTTTTTCTCCATTTTCGAGCTCGGAATGGCACTTGCTCGGCTGTCGACCGGAGACTAGGGGGTTCAGCGATCCGAGCGACGTGGCGCAATCTGAGCCATCGGATGGCGGCACGTTTCCCAAGAAAACGTTATCTTGTCGTTTAGTGACCTCGGCGCTCAATCTGGACCGTTCATCATAAGGAGCGTGAATTTCCGAAAGATCCAACGGTCGTAGTAGCTCGGTGTCTTTTTTTCTCCATTTACGAGCTCGGAATGGCACTTGCTCGGCTGCCGACCGAAGACGGGGGGTTTCGGCAAGCCGAACGATGTGGCGCAATCTGAGCCGTTGGATGACAATGCGTATCGAGACGGGCACATTTCTCGAGAAAATACTATCTTGTCGTTTAGTGTCCTCGGCGAGATCTGGGCCGTCTGATTGAGATCAGGCACGAAAGTTGAGGAGAAAGTGTGTTTTCTCCGTTTGCGAGCTCGGAAAGGCACTTGCTCGGAATCCGTCCGGAGACCGGGGGTCTCGGCAGGTCGAGCGATGTGGCGCAGTCTGAGCCATTGGATGACGACGCGCATCTCGAGACGGGCACATTTCTCAAGAAAACACTATCTTGTCGTTTAGTGTCCTCGGCGAGATCTGGGCCGTCGGATCGAGATCAGGCGCGATTCTTGAGGGAAAAGTGAGTTTTCTCCGTTTGCGAGCTCAGAAAGGCACTTGCTCGGAATCCGTCCGGAGACAGGGGGTCTCGGCAGGTCGAGCGATGTGGCACAGTCTGAGCCATTGGATGACGACGCGCATCTCGAGACGGGCACATTTCTCAAGAAAACACTATCTTGTCGTTTAGTGTCCTCGGCGAGATCTGGGCCGTCTGATCGAGATCATGCGCGATTCTCGAGGGGAAAGTGAGTTTTCCCCATTTGCGAGCTCGGAAAGGCACTTGCTCGGTCGCCGACCGGAGGCATGAAATGGCGTTCCGAGATATGGCAAAGAATCGGACCTCTTTACGGCCCCATTTCCAAGGATATGGCGTTCCCAGACCGATGTGGCGTTTTACCTTCCCAATGGTCATTAATGTTGATCTCTTCAATTAATGTGCGGCGTTTCAACTTCCGAGGATCATAATGGCTAGGTCTTGGAGGTTAGGCTATAAGTACTCCACTTTCCTTTGTCATTTCAATCGCAATCAACAAAGAGTTTCAGACCTCGGAGGCATTGGCCTTGGGTAACTTGTCTTTCGAGGTCCGAGGGGGTTGTCGCTCTTTTGCCTTTTTCTTCTCCCGTTCCTGACGGCCCCAAAGTGGATGTCAGGAACGGGGGGGGAACGAGACAGTAGTGGTGACGACCATAGACCGGACCCGAGGGATGAGTTGCTTCGGAAGGACGGGTGGTCGTCCTGTTGTCTTGTTCTTTTCCCGTTCCTCACTGCTCCGAAGGGGATGTCAGGAGCGGGAGGGAATAAGGCAGTAGTGGTGACGACCGTAGTCTGAACCCGGGGTGTGAGTTATTTCGGAAGGACGGGTGGTCGTTCTTCCACCGAGATCTTCTGCCTTCCCTGTTTGCTCCGCAGCGGGTGTCAGGGTCGGCAGAGACCATGGTGGGAGAGGTGATCATCCATGTCCGAATCCGAGTGGTGAGCTTGCTCGGAAGGACGAGCGGTCGTTCCTCCACCATGATTTTTTCCGGACCATCTGAGCTCGTTGTTTGCAACTGTGAAGGCGCGGTTGCCAGAGTCCCCTGCCAGGCCGAGCCTTCCAGTTGCAACCAACTAGCTCGGAATGGTGCGCTTCTCCTGATCTCTGAGTGTTGATGGGCCCCCTCCCATCTCTGTCTTCCTTCTGGGCTGATGCCTTCTGATGGACGTCAACCCGGAGGAGTTAGAGATGGGGGGAGTACCGATCTGTTTTTGACCGAGGCCCGTGGGTCGGCCGAATATCGACCGAACGCAGGACCTGGGGGGTGCTCGCCGAGGGCGGTGCCTTAAAACTTTGAATCAAAATTTTCCCAGGTTTCTCTAAACATAGGTGGGACGTCCGAGGGTGAACCTTGCTCGGAGACCGGCCGGAGTTAGTGCGATCTTAGCTCGGATTGCGCTTGGTTCAAGTTCGGATCCCACTGCGCCGAGCTGGCTGACTTGGTGAGGAAGGCATTTGTGTTGGGCCTTCGCGACGCTTCGAGAGCGGCCCAAAAAGTCGCACTTATTCGTTTGGAAGTCCAAGGGACGTTCTATTTTTACTATAAATCTTTACCCCCCCTAGACCAAGTATCATTTTTCACTTTTACTCTCTCTCTTCAGTTTTTACTTTGCTTCGAAGTTTTTAGCTCTCTGGTGGCGTTGCTAGCTGTCGCGGTAGCATTCCTTGTTTCCGGCGAACTTTCCGACCGCACCTGTCACTTCAAGGTCAGTCTCTTTCCCTTCTCTTTTAGGAAAAATGGTTAAGATTACGGATGAGACCCCCGCCTCGGAGCAAGCCGTTGGCCGAGGGGATAAAGGGAAGGGAGTAGTGGAGCTGAGCGAGCAGGACGTCGTTCGTCCGGACAAAGAGGGTGAAATGGCCGAGCTACCCGAGGAGGTCGTGGCGGCATCCCGAAAGGGTAAAGCCGTGGTCACGATAGTGGAAACGCCGAAGAGAGCGGGGGCGTTCGGTCGGCAGCCTATCGCCCTGTCGAGCGTGGGAGGCGTCCGGAACTATGACGAGGGTACCTTGGAGAGAGTCACCCAAGGCACGGCCAAGCAGGTTGAGGAGAACGAGCCGAGGGAGCTATCCGAGGTGGACCACACCATCTCATCTCTTACCGAGACCGACCTTCGTCTGATCCGAGAGGGTTTCCGGATCCCCGCCGACTATGGACTGCTCCTCCCTGGGCCGGGTTTCCGAGCCAACACAAAGTCCTCGTCGGACGTATGCGTCTTTCCGGTCGACTCCCTAATTGCCGGACTCCGGTTTCCCCTCCACCCGTTCGTTGTGGATGTGTTGACATGGTACGGGTTGAGCCCCGCCCAGCTGATGCCGAACACATGGAGGCACGTTACGGCATTTGTCCTCCGATGCCAAGAAGTCGGCGGCAAGCCGACTATGTTCCTCTTCCGGAGCCTCTACCGACCTTGTCAGCCGAGGCGAGACGAACAAAGGTTCTTTCTTTCGCCCCGGACGGGCGTGAAGCTGATCGAGAATCCGGACTCGATCAAACATTGGAAGGAGAAGTACTTCCTCATCCGAGCCCCTGCGCCGTGGGTGATACCGACGGTTTGGGCGAAGGAGGGTCTGCCCAAGCGGACCAAGAGGGATGCGCCGCTGAGTGATGAGGAGGCGGAGGTCCAGAGGAAGCTCCTTGCCCTGCCAGCGCTAAGCTGGAAAGATATTACCGAGGAGGAACTGTTCCGAGGGGGTCTCAGTCCGATCGACCCTAGTATGCTTTTGGTATTTATATTATTTGTTTAAAGTCCATGAAAATTTTTCTAAGTTTCTTCATTCGGCTTGTGCAGGTACGATGAAGCTGGATTACAAAGCTTTGGTGGCGAAGGGTAGGTCGGAGCAGGAGGCGAAGAAGAAGAGGCCTTCGGCGGCGCCTCAGGACAGCCGAGCCACGAAGAAGCCTTCGGTGGCAAAGGTTGCCGACCAGCCAAAGGTTATGGTCCTCGCGGAGGGGGAAGTCATGGTCCCCGACCCTCCGACCTCGGATGCGCCGGTCCTCGATCCTCCGACCTCGGATGCGCCAGTCCTCGACCCTCCGACCTCGGATGTGCCGACACCGATCTCGAAGGGAGATGCTCCCGGCTCGTCGAGCGGTGTGTTCGGCGCGAAGGAGGCGTTGTCCCTCCAAGTCCCGCCCCTCACTGCCGATGCGGAGAAGATCTTGACCGAGCGTCATAAGCAGATCCTCATACCCAACTGGCAGGTGATGAACGTCGACGGCTTCTTGGGTGACGGGAACATCTGCATGGAGGCGTGAGGCACCTGCCGACCCCGAAGGATCGAGCGACCCTGAAGGCCGGGATGGCAGGGGACGCCGTGATGCAGATTGCTCGGAATACTATGTCGGTAAGTGGGCCGAGCCCTCCTTCATCCAAATTTCTTCCTCAGAATTTTTCTAAGTTCTTGGGTTCGGATTTTAACGTGTTGTTCTCTTTTAGACTCTCTGCCACTTCAACTTCCTGGTCGAGGAGTTGGCGAACAAGGAGCGGGAGAAAGAGAGGGAGAGGGCGGAGCGCGTCATGGTCGCGCAGCAGCTTGATGCCGAGCAACTTCTCTCGACGAAGAGGGCTGCTGCAGTGGGGGGCCTGGAGAAGCAGTTGGCCGACGCCATTTAGCTGTCGAAGGACACAGCGGCCAAGCTTGAGAAGGAGGCAGCCGAGCTGAAGGAGGAGCTGGCCAACGCTCGGTCGGGAACGGAGAAAGAGGTTGCCGAGCTGAAGGAGGCGCTGGCCAAGGCTCGGTCGGAAGCGGAGACGGCTCGGAAGAGGGCCGAGAAGATCAAGGCCAAACACCTGAAGAAGGTGAAGAAGGTGAGGAAGGCCGTGCAGGAGGAGGCCGCACAGCACATGATCCAGAACATGGAGGATGCCTACGGTCGAGCCCTGCTCCATGTAGCCGCCAGGAACCCGGGCTTCGACACGTCCTCCTATCATTTTTACGACCCTGTGGAAGGGGAGGAAGGGATTACCGAGGGTCTTCTCGGCCCCGAGGGAGAGACGGAACCTGTCGAAGGCCCTGGGGAGACCGAAGCCGAGGGCGAGGAGGAGGATGACTCCGGGGAGGAGAGTTGGAGCGAAGGCGGAGGCAAGGGCGATGGCGAGGACAAGACCGGGGGGTCGACGGACCCGCACGGCAAAAAGGTCGACCCCTGACTCGGTTGTCTTCTTTTAGTCTTTTGTTGTTTTGTTTTTTTTTTGTAAGCCTCATTGCGGACTGGCCACCGCTTGTGTAAAACCTTCACTTCGATTTTGAATGAAAACATTTTGCTTGGCCAAAATTTGTCCAAGTGTTGAGCCTCAGACTTGCATGTGACTAGTTGTGAATGTTTCTGTGTATTGTCCCATCGGATTTATCTCCGCGTTTCTGGTGAAGTTCGGCCCGATCACGGAGGTTGTTTACCTTCGGAAGGAGCTGGCAAAAACGAAGGGCGAGCTCTCGCACAGCCGGCAGAATCGGTATCTCCTGCTCGGAAGGCTGGAGGAGACGAAGGCAGCTGTGCGGAGGTACTGTCGCGAGCTGTGGCAACTGCGGAAGTACCCCCAAGCTCCTTGTCCTGAAGGGGAAGTCGAGCGGCTCCGTACAGAGCTTGCTGTCGCCGAGCAGAAGAATGACGACCTTTTGGCCGAGGTCCAACACTTGGAATTAGCGGAGAAGGAACGCTCGGCGACGGAAGAGAAACTGACTTCCGAGCTGGAGAAGGTATCGACCGAGCGCAAGAGGCTACTGGCCGAAGTCGATAGGCTCAGAAGGATCACGATAGACAGGGGGATCGAGGTCACCCACTTCCGACGGCTTGCGACTGATGGCGCCACCGTCTCTGGCTCGTCAAGACCTTCTCGTCCGAAGAAGACGGCGAAGGACGACGCTTTGAGAGACAGAATCATTGAACTGGAGAAAGAGGTCGCGTCGCTCAAACCTGCGCCGGAGAAGGCTAACGTCCGCAGCACGTCGTGCACTCGTGAAGAGAGCGAGAGGGGGATTATGTTTTACGAACTCGCGACACGCTCGCCTGTGACCAGACGGAGTCCAGCCGACGCTCAGAGCAGTGCGGCTGTCTCGTCGAGCGGGGCCTCGGTCGGCGCCGCAGTTAGAGCCAGCAGCGAAGGGGGGTCGCGCTTCATTGGTTTAGGATCGAGCTCAGAGGGCAGGCCTCGTCGTCCTCGTGTTTCCTTAAACCGAAGCGTTCCCCTTCCGAAGAGGACCTGACCATGTCGCTTCGTGTCCCTTCTGATTTGTTGTAAAACGTTGTTGTAGACTTGGTCTTGTTGTATTGTGGAACCATTATGTCTGAATATGATTGGAAAATTCTTCAAGTGTGGTGCCTCGGAAGTATATTGAAATCTTGTTGTTTGCTTTCCCCTTTTTTCAGCTCGAGGCGTCCGATTCATATGCTGATCTGTACGGCTCGGATGATGACTCTGAATCCGGAGCCTCTTCTGGGACGGGGGCTCTGAGTCCTAGGAGCGTCGAGCTGGAGTTACGCCGGGCTGAGGGTGAGCGGGCTCACCTTTTGTCCATCCTCGACCTAAGGGAAGCCGAGATCCAGCATCTGGAGGATAGGATCGCCGGGCTGAACCCTGCAGAAGGGGACGAGGACTCGCAAACCGCATTCAGCAATGCTCTTCGGGTCAAGTGTATTCGGCACAACCAGTCGAAGGTCATAGCCAAACGGGATGATTTGCTCTCGGAGATTCGACACTTGCAAACTGCGGTAGCGAAGCTGCGAAACGGTGCAGGGGAGCTACCAGCCGAGGAGGACGAACAGTCAGCCGAACAGTCCAGTGAAGATTTTTCCATATGAAGGCTAAGTGTAGTGGGTCGGCGTCGTGTATTTTGTTTCCAATCACTTTGTAATCATGTGTTTTGTACTGAGGTCTGGTTGTTTAATAAAATATCTTTCATTGCACTGCATATTTGTCCTGCTTATAACTGTGTTGGTCGTGCCGAGGTCCTTGGGCCGAGTGTGTTAGTTCCGTCGGCGAGAGTATTTGAACCGAATGGGTTCCCATGAGTACAGTGTTTTGTCGTTTAGCTACTCTGACAAGGTACGGCACGAGTTCCTAGGCGGCTCTATCCCTTAGAAAGTGCTATCTTGTCGTTTAGCGTCGGTGGCAAGATCTGAGCCGTTGGGTGCTGGCACGAATTTCGAGGCGACTCAGTTCCCAAGAAAACGCTATCTTGTCGTTTAGCGCAGGTGGTCAGATCTGAGCCGTCTGATCGAGATCATGCACGAAAGTTGAGCAGAAAGTGAGTTTTCTCCGTTTGCGAGCTCGGGAAGGCACTTGCTCGGAGGCCGACCAGAGACGTAGGGCTTCGGTCTTCGGCAAGTGGCCAAGGTCGCTCGGATTACATGGCCGAACGAAGCTCCGGCATCGATCTTATGGAGAAGCTTGCATGGACTGGGAGCCAAGTGCTGGACCCCGGGACCATTTTTGTAGCTCGACGGTTGTGGGAGCAATTCCGAACGGCGATCTACCCCTGGTTCGTCCGGAGACGAGCCGAGGGGGTAAAGTCGAGCCGAGTGTTGGACTCCGAACCATCGGTGTAGTTTAACGGTTGTGGGAGCAATTCCGAACGGCGATCTACCCCTGGTTCGTCCGGAGACGAGCCGAGTGTTGGACTCCGAACCATCGGTGTAGTTCAACGGTTGTGGGAGCAGTTCGGAACGGCGGTCTACCCCTGGTCTTTCCGGAGACGAGCCGAGGGGATGAGGTCGAGCCGAACGTGGACTCCGAACCATTGGTTGAAATCACAATTTAAAAAGCAGGTGATAAGAGGGGAGAGAAACATGCGAATTCACAAACACAATAGAGCTTTCTTTATTGATAATTGACGGCGAACCGTTTTACATAGTACAATTTATGAAAAATGGGTTACAAGTCGGGGGACTGGAATGGCTCGATACTCCATGATACTTAGAGTGGCACCGGAGCGCTTTCTTGGTATTTCAGGAGGTGGTCGGCATTCCAGGTCCTCGGAAGCTTTCTGCCCTCTAGGTCCTCGAGGCGATATGTTCCGGGCCGAACTACCTTTGTGATCCTGTACGGCCCTTCCCAGTTCGGAGCCAGCTTGCTCTTCTGACTGGGGAAGGATACGGCTAGCTTTCTCAAGACCAAATCTCCTTGCTTAAGGTTGGTGGGTCGGATCTTTTTGTTGTACGCTAGTTCAACTCTTCTTCGGTAGATCTGCTGCCGAATCGACGCCCTTTCCCTCAGCTCGTCTATCAAGTCCAAGTCTGCTCTGAGGTGCCTGGCATTCTGTGCTTCGTCATAGGCTGTGAGCCGAGGGGATGGTATTCCGACCTCAAGAGGTATCACGGCCTCGGACCCATAGGTGAGGTTGAAAGGGGACTCGCCTGTGGGGGTCCGCTTGCTTGTGCGGTAGTTCCATAGGACGTTGGGGAGTTGGTCGACCCATAAACCCTTGGAACTTTTGTCGAGCCTTTTCTTGATGCCTGCGAGGATCTGCCGGTTAGCATTTTCTGCCTGTCCGTTCGACTGAGGGTGGGAGACGGACGAGAAGCGCTGCTGAATGGCAAGGTCATCGCACAGTGCTCGGAATGCCGCGCCAGTGAACTGAGTCCCGTTGTCCGTTACGAGGACTCGGGGGACGCCGAACCTGCATATGATGCTCTTCCCGAAGAACTGTACCACTTTGTTCTCGGTTATAGTGGCGAGGGGCTCGGCCTCGACCCACTTCGAGAAGTAGTCGATGACCACAACTAAGAACTTGAACTGACCCGGAGCCGGAGGGAAGGGTCCTAGCAAATCCATGCCCCACATTGCGAAGGGGATGGGACTTGATAAGGAGGCGAGGTTGGCCTGAGGGAGTCGTCGGATGCTGGAGTGTCTTTGACAAGAGCTGCATTGCCGAACGTGTCGCTCGGCGTCTTGAAGGAGGGTCGGCCAGAAGTACCCATAATTCAAAGCTTTTCAGGCCAAGGACCTAAACCCCGAGTGCGCCCCTCCGATGCCTTCATGGAGTTCTTGTAGGGCATATTCGGCCTGATCCGGAGAGAGGCACCTTAGGTACGGTCGGCCGTCTATTTGAGAGAAAGAGCGTTTGTATAGGATACCCTCGATCAGGACGTACCGCTCGGCCCGGGTCCTGACTCGGCGAGCCTCTTTGGGATCCGAGGGCAGAACTCCATCCCTTAAGAATTCTATCAATGGCTTCATCCAATCGTCTTGTAACATGACTGGCAACGACTCCGCCGAGGCAGGCGTCTCATCTTCGATGCTCGGCTTAGAGAGGACTTCGATCAGCACGGTCTGTTCGAGACCTTGAAGTGAGGACGAGGCCAATTTGGAGAGGGCATCGGCCTGTGAGTTTTCCTCCCGAGGGACTCGTTCGATGATGGCTTCTTCGAACCGGCTCATGAGGTCCCGGACCTTGGCGAGGTACTTCGCCATTCGCTCGTCTTGGGCCTCGTATTCGCCCAAGACCTGGTTCACGACTAGTTGGGAATCACTGTGAATCCGGAGGCGCTGGGCTCCAGCACTTCGGGCGAGTCCGAGCCCGGCGATGAGTGCTTCGTACTCCGCCTCGTTGTTCGAGGCCTTGAAGTTCATTCGGATTGCGTACTGGAGGACGAAGTTGTCAGGGCCATTCAGTATGATGCCGGCGCCGCTTCCTTCGTTACAAGACGATCCGTCCACAAAGACTGTCCAAATGGGGGGTCCATTCGGGACGTGGCCGACCTCAGGGATAGTGGACTCCACGATGAAGTCGGCGAGGGCATGCGCCTTAATTGCCGTCCGAGGCTGATAAGAGATGTCATGCTGACTCAGCTCTATGGACCACTTCATCAACCGACCCGAGGTCTCGGGCTTGTGGAGTATCAGCTTTAGGGGTTGGTCGGTGAGGACGACGACCGAGTGGGATTGAAAGTACGGCCGAAGCTTCCTCGCGGCCATGACCAGGGCGTAGGCCACCTTCTCTATTCTCGGATAGCGGAGCTCGGCGTCCCGAAGCACCTTGCTCACGTAGTAGATGGGCCTTTGGGCCCGGTCCTCCTCTCTCACCAAGACAGCACTCAGGGTCTGCTCGGAAGCAGCCAAGTAGATGAAGAGAGTCTCGCCAGGGACCGGTTTGCTGAGCAGAGGGGGGTTCACCAAGTAGGCCTTCAGCTGGTCGAACGATTCCTGCTGTGGCTGACCCCATTCAAAACCCTTAGCCCCCCTGAGTGCTTTGAAGAAGGGGAGGCACTTTTCTCCCGACTTCGAGAGGAACCGACCGATAGCGGCGAGCCGACCGGTAAGTTTCTGCACCTCTTTGATGTTCCGAGGCGGGGCCATGTCTAATATGGCCTTAATCTTCTCGGGATTAGCTTCGATTCCTCGTTGGCTTACCATGAAGCCGAGGAATTTTCCCGAGGAGACCCCGAACGCACACTTGTTCGGGTTCAGCCGCATGCTGTGCTTTCTCAACACGCCGAAGGCCTCCTGGAGGTCGGCTACATGATCGGTGCCGTGGATGCTTTTGACGAGCATGTCATCAACGTACACCTCCATGTTTCGGCCGATCTGGCTCTGGAAGACCTTGTTGACGAGGCGCTAGTAGGTGGCGCCTGCGTTCTTCAAGCTGAACAGCATTACCAGGTAGCAATAGAGGCCTTGGTCGGTGACGAAGGAGGTCTTCGGAATGTCCGGAGGGAACATTCGGATTTGATTGTACCCCGAGAAGGCATCCATGAAGCTGAGGAGCTCATGGCCCGAGGTGGCGTCGATAAGGGTGTCGATGTTCGGGAGCGGGAAGGGATCCTTCGGACACGCCTTGTTCAGGTCGGTGAAGTCAATGCATATCCTCCACGAGCCATTGGACTTCTTGACCATTACAACATTCAACAGCCACTCGGGGTAATTTACCTCCTGTATGAACTTGGCCTTTAGAAGTTTATCAACCTCCTCCTTGATGGCCTGTTGTCGCTCGGGAGCGAACTTTCGCCTCTTCTGCTGGACCGGTTTGCACCCCGGTTCGACACTCAGGCGATGGACGAGCAGCTCCTCAGAAATGCCGGGCATGTCCGCGGCCGACCATGCAAACAGGTCACGGTTGTCCCGGATGCATTTAATCAGGTCCGAACACAGTGCGGTCGGCAAGGATTTGCTGATGAGGAATTTCCGGCTCGGATCCTCGTCCGAGAAGAGCACTTCTTCTAACTCGTCCACCGGCTCGGACGTTGGGCGGGCCTTCGGCTCGGGGATTTCTAGCGTCTCGAGCGAGAGCACTGGTCCCCCGGTGGAAGTCACGTAGCACTTCCGGGCTGTTTCCTGGCTTCCCCTGACTTCCCCTACTCCCGACCGAGTGGGGAACTTCATTTTCAAATGGTATGCCGAGGGGACAGCTTCCAGGGCGGCTAGGCCGGGCCGGCCTAGAATAACATTATATGCTGCCGGGACGTCGACGACCATGAAGTCCATCGGCTCGGTCCGGATAGTAGGGATGCTTCCCGCAGTAACGTCGAGGGTTATCACCCCTTCGACGGTTACCGGGACCCCCGTGAACCCGTGGAGTGTGTAACCGGCCGGCTTGAGACGGTCTCGGGACAGCTGCAGGCCTAGGAAGGCCGAGAGGAAGAGGATATTGACCGAACTTTCATTGTCTACTAAAATCCTCTGCACCTTGAAGTTGGCCATGCGGAGGTCGATGACGAGGGCATCGCAGTGCGGGGTTCGGACCCCTTCGAGGTCGGCATCGGAGAAAGACACAGGGACGCCGAGACCTTTTGGGGGAGGGGCACTGTGGACCGAGTTGACCTCTCGGACGAAGGCTTTCCGGGAGGAATTAGAGGAGCCCCCCATGGGGCCTCCGTGAATCAGGTGCAGAACCCGTTCCTCCTCGAACTCGGGTGTCTCCTCGCGCCGCTCGGAGCGCTTGTTAGCCCCCCGAGGCGGAGGAGAGTTGCGATCCGTCCGATCGTTAGCCTTCACGAATTTGGCCAGCTGCCCCCTCCGGATGAGGGCTTCAATCTCATCTCTCAGGGCCCGACAATCATTCGTGTCGTGGCCGTGGTCTCGGTGGTAACGACACCACTTATCTTTGTTCCTCCTCTTCGCTGGGGTGTGCATCCTCAGAGCCGGAGGGATGACCCCCTCCTTCTCCACCTCCATTAGGATAGTAGAGACATTAGTGGTGAGGGGAGTGAACTTCTCGAACCTGGGGGGAGGGCGGCGCTGACCGCCAATGTCCTTCTGAGCTTTCTTGGACCCCTCTTCCCCCGTCGCCTTCCTCTTCGACCCTGCGGAGGGCCCTCCGAAGCTCGGAAGGGCTTCAGCCTCCTCTGCTCGGATGTACTTCTCGCACCTCAGGAGGAGGTCGGCGAAGTCATGCGGGGGCTTCTTGGCCAGGGATGATCGGAGGTTGGCGTTAAGGACGTTCGACTGGAACGCCACGGTGGCCACGGACTGGTCTAAGGAGGCGATAGACCTGACCTCTGCGGTGAATCTCTTCACATAGTCCCGTAGCTTCTCTTCCCTTTCCTGCCGCAGGTTCAGTAGGGAAAGACTTGTCTTCTCGGCTCGCCTGCTACTCACGAAGTGAGTTATGAATAGCGTCTCGAACTGCTCGAATGAGAAGATGGAGGAGGGGGCGAGCCTAGAATACCATTCCCGAGCCGACCCCCTGAGGGTAGCAGGGAAGGTCCTGCAGAGCACAGCGTCGGAAGCTTGATGGATCAGCATCAGGGTCTTGAAGCTTTCGACGTGATCGACCGGGTCGGATTCCCCTGAGTATGTTTCAAACTGTGGCGGTTTGAAACTCCTCGGTATGTGGGCCTCCATGATCGACCGTGAGAAGGGGGGTCGGCTGGGACGGAAGGTTCCTGCTCGGGACTCTTCCTCCCTGTCCATGCGGCCGATACGCCTTTCCACCTCATGGAGACGGCGGATGAGGGCGTCGTCCCTCCGCTGGTAATCGTATGACCCCCCGGACTCCCCTTCATAGGAAGGGGAGCGTGGACTGCGGCACCGGTAGTCCTGGGACCGGCGTGGGCTCTGTTGCCGCTGCTGGCGGCTGGGAGCCGGGGAAGGACTCCGGGTTCGGCGGCGAGGACTGGGATCCCTCGGGGGCGTCGGAGCCCTCTGAGCATTCTGGACGTTCTGCCGAAGGTTGAGAGCCTGTAGAACGGTCTCCTGAAATTGGAGGAATTCGGCCCGACTGATAGGCACTTCTCGGTCCCTCGGATGACGCCGATCCCCGGGGGAACGGGACCTCCTCCTTCGGCGCTCGGGGGACGCCGCTCGGCCTCTGCGGTCCGGGGACCTTCTGCCGTCTCGGCGACGTGGGGACCGCTCACCCTGACGCTGGCGGGAGGCTCCCTCTCGGGCCCGCCTCTCGTCAAGATGGGTGCGGAGGTCGTCGTCCTTCTGGCGGTTCATAAGAGTGATGCGGAGGTCGGGATGATGAGAAGCCATCGAGTCCGAGGACCCATTATGGACCGAGACATGGCCCGGATTGAGGGGCTGCTTCTCCTTCCGACCGTTATGACCGGACGGACCATTGTTGGGCTGCTGCTTGGGAGGAGGAGGTGGGCCCTGCTGGGCCGGCGGAGGGAGGTCGGACTGAGGAATTGGATTGACTGGGACTTCATTCGCCGGGTCGGCGAGGTTACCCACACGGTTTGACCCTCTGGATCTGACCTTCTTCGGAGGCATGACTGCAGAGGACGACGGAGAATGGGCTGAGGCTGTTCGTGTGGTTTTTCCACAGACGGCGCCAATCTGTTACCGCTGATTTCGGTGTGGGGGTAAACAGATAGAATTTGTGAGTCCGAGAAAAACCTGAACAGTTGACTCAGCCTTCTTGCTCCTGCCGCGACCTGCAAGGAAGTGCGAAACACCGGGGTTGATTCCGGCGATGCACCCTCCGACACTCTTGTCAGTAATCAGAAGAGATTAAGAAAGAGCTTAAAAGTGGTGAAGAAGTGATTAACCTGGTCATGGTGGTAGAGGGGTGATATTTATAGTTGCCTTTGGAACGGTTAGGGGCCTGATTTCCTGCCTAACAACCAGGAGGAAAATCCTCCTATTCTGTTCTGGGAAATTAGCCCCTGATTCCCTGGTGGGAGTCAATCGGGCCTGTTGATTTGATCTAGTCAAATCAATGGCCCTAATTCTCCTCTTGGTGAACTGGGCTTATATCGGGTCGGGACCCGTGCCCAGTCAAAGTGGATATGTTCGCGGGTTGATGGTTCTGTGAGAAGGAGACCCAATACCCATTTTGGATCCACTTGTATGCGAAATTATCTTTTTACCCCCGAGCATCAAGATTCGTACCCAATCTGGACGGTTCCGATTTAACCCCATTTTTAGCCATATCAATACCCAAACCCTATAACATTTCCCCCATACCCTATTACTAAAACCAAACTCGTTAATACCCTTTTCAATACCCAAAACCCTATAATGCCCAAACCATTAAGTCCTAACCCGTTTTACCCTACCCGTTATCTTACCATATATATATACATCACCCTATTAACCTAACCCTACCTTCTGTAAACCCATCATCCGTCTTCCCCATACTAGTTGCCTCCTCCTGCCCTTCCTCAGTATCCGGATCCTTCCCCCTTACTGTCGCGCCTCCACGACAGCGTTGCCCTGCTCTAGCCTGCTCCACACCACGACGCCTCGGCAGCCCACAACGCCAACAGCTCCACCGACAGCATCATCGACAACAGTGGCGCATGCACCCTCATCGTGCTGCCGCCCTGCGCCTCCGCTGTCACGACCTCCTGTCGCCGCCCTCATCCCGACGCGAAAATAGCGACAACCAGCTAGCTAGCCAGTCGCGACCCTTCTCGGCGGCGTTCCCCTATTCGCCGTGCCCTTGTGCTGCCCTCGCCGGCGTGCCCCTATGCACCGTCGCTGCATCGTCCAGTCGTCGTCTTCCATTGACCCAGAGCCAAGCCATGCTGTTGATATTGAGTTTGATCAAGTGCATTGTGGGTCGTCGATCTTATCATGATCATCACGATCATCAGCTTCTGATCTGGACCGTCCGATCGCCTTGGTGATCTTGATAATTATCAAGATTTTGATTTCCAGATCTGATCATCATCTTCCCTATCTTCGATCTCGGCCGTCGATTAGTTGATCAACTTGATCTCGGCCATTGATCGTCTCGTTCGTCTTCTACTCGGTGAGTTAAACATTTGATTCACTTTTTGTTCTTATTCATCAATTGTCAATCATGGTATTTTTACTCTTTTGGTACTCTTCTAATTCATATATGTTTTATGTTCGATCTCGGTCATCGGATTCGCTTGATCTTCACCTTGATCACCATCTTGATCAACGAGATCCGTGCCCGATCGTGATCATCGTGATCATTTGCTCGTCGTCGTGTCTCCAGGATTCCGATCCCATTATTCTCAAATTATCGGATCTAATCATCCTCCTAAAGGCAAGAATCTTCTTGTACATTTCGTTTTCTAGTACAAGCTTTTTCTTGAAAATATTGTAAGTAAATTGTAAACGTGACTCATTTTTGTTTATCGTTGATGATCTCATATTTCGCCTTATCTATCACATGATCTAAGAGTCACACAGGGGCGGAGAGAGAGGGTGAGTAGGGGGGACATTTGGGACCCCAAAATTTTTATAAAACCCCCTTCATATAGGCCAAAATTTTTATTTGGCCCCCCCAGTTAAAATTTTTTTTGGGAGCCCCAAGCTCAGTCCACCTCTTAAAGGCTGAAATAATGGTATGAATTTTGGACTAAAAAATAATTCATTCTCTCATTCTATTAATTAAGTCAAACTGCTCAAGCTTAAAAAAAGAAACTCAAACCCAACCCATCTATTAAGCCCAAACTTCCTTGGCTTTCTCATTCTCTCATCTCTCTGTATAATATGTAGTCTGGATTTCAATTCTAAATCATTTTGTTGATTCAATTTTCAGTATGTAGTATGGATTTTATTGTGTTGATACAAGTATGAACAAATCAATTTTTTCTACCCATAGACTTTTGTTTAATCTTAACAATAATGCTTATTATTTGATCTGTATAATCCTTAGATAAAATTTTGAATAAGAAGCTAGTGTGTACATAAGTTATAAGTATATCTATTCATTTGGGTCGTATCTCTTGGCTTCTAGTATTATAACAGTGTAAATAGTGTAGTATGATTATTGATTATTATTACTCTTACCAAATTTAGAGTACAACTGTACAAGTGCCAAAAAATACATGATACTAAGAACACTAATTCAAATGTTTACTTTGATTATAATTTTATTTTGATCCAACTACTTTGATTTTTCAAAACAAAAATAAAGTAATGAATTTTCGACAACAATCATGTCGATGCCGGAAAAAAAAATGGGACCCCCATTTTGATTAGTCTGGCTCCGCCACTGGAGTCACAACCCTTTGTTGATGCACTTGTTCACAACTAGTATAATTTTGATACATTTCATGCAAAAAATGTCTTGTTTGGTTTCTATCCTGTTTTGGTTTGCTGTTTCGACCACAATAAAACCAAAATTTGAACTTGAGTCCTAAATATTAAATGTAGCCCCAAGTTTCTAGTTGCTAATGACATCCAGAATTTTTGAATTCTGAGTTATGGTTTAGGAGATATCGCAGTTTTACTGCTGCAGTGTCGGTAATTGCAGATTCGTAAAAAACTGCTGCACCACTTTGGTTTATAATTATTTTAACTATGCTACCAGTAAGTAAATGACTTAAAATTTTACATGCTGATACTGGACACCCTCGAGAACATTTCCTAATTTTCTCAGAATTAATTAATGGAGTTTCAACCCTGTTTCATATGTATAAACTCAGTTTCACAAATTCTGGCTGAACACAAATGCTGTATAGTTTGCTGTTTTGACACATGTTACCATAACTTTTATGTAACTTAATTATATGCGTTGAAACCGGGCAGGAGTCTAGTTTTTAGACCTTCTGACGGATCCACATTTGCATTCTTGTAGCGACGGGAATCGCAGTTTTGGTGCAGCAACGTCATGCTGTCCTGATTTGGAATTCTCGTTGTTCTTGATACTTTGAATTGTTTTGACCCTCGAACATGCGAACATGTATCCTACCTAGCCTAGACTTGTTCCATGTTCTTGATCATGTTTACTTGACCTGTTTCACACACTTTCATGCTTGCTTGATGATAATAATAAATAATAAGCCGGGGTTTAAGGAAAAGATCATAGTAGTGGACAATATAGGTAAGTGTACTCGGAAGGGGGCCCGTGTTTCCCAGTACTCGGTTCATGAACTTGTTGCATCTTGATGTATTCATGAAGCCATTACTTGGCTCATGAACTTGTTGTATTCATGAACCCACTGTGTGCTTCTTGAACTTGGTAGTGGATTCACGAACTTGCTTTGTGAACTTGTTACTTTATTTTCGTATTCATGAACCTTACTTGCTTGATACTTGATGCCTGAGTACACCGCCCTATAAAATCCACCACTAGGCCTAAACAAAATTACATTGACTGTAGCAACCATATGATAAAAGGATGGCACATAAAGTGCTACCTAGATAGTAATAACTACAAGACTTGATACATGATACTTGAACATGATACATGCTTACTTGATACTTGATTACATGATACATAAAACTTGATACTTGAACATAATACTTGACACTTGCTACTTGATACTTTTACTTGACAACTTGACACTTGAGACTTGTTACTTGTTACTCGATACTTGTACATGATACTTGTTACTTGATGCTTGATACCATTACATGTTCACTAGCCACTTATTCTACTACTAGTATTTGTTACCCAATCTTGTCACTCGAGTTGTCTTTCTTTCTAGCTAGTTCTTAAATCTCACTACTTGCTGCATCTCTATTATATTATGTCATACATTCTTGATTCCAAATCTTGTTCTATATTTCTTGCAGTAGTTTTCATACCCTTGCATGTACTATTTGCGGCTCTAACTTGCACTAAGGGCATTTATCTTGTTCTCTATTTTTCCCTTTTTATATTTTTATATATAAACTTTGGAGGCGAATTGCTTGCTGGAATTGATGAGCAGACATTCTAGGCCTCGCTTGGAGAAATGACTTGTTTAAAATGTTTTGTTTTCTTTGAGTTATTTATTTTTTTGCTACTTGAATCTTGTAACGGGCTTATAGTCCCTTGTTTTTCTTATCTCTTGAGCCAGATTTGAAAACTATTTGGGATATTATTATTTTGTTTCAATTGTTTTCTGTTGATTAGTAAATTATTCATGCATGCGTGGTTGTGTACATTTTGTTATATTCTTGTTATGATGCTGAGTCATTCCTACAGCTCATAAATGATGAAAATCATTCAATGGGCTTTGTCACGCGCTCGTATTCCGTGTTTTTTGGAAGCGGGGCGTGACATTAGGGTTAGAGTCCATAGGAGATGGGCTTGGATTTGGGCTTCAATTAAATATAATAAATTCAATAATAATTGTTGGGCTTCTCATGAATGCAAAATAATCAATAAAATGATAGTATGGATTAACTTGGGCTTCAAAGTAAATAAATAAAAAGAAGAGAGACAAGATTCTAGTTTGGAATATAAATTTGGATTTCAATGGGAGATTCAAAAAGATTTAAATGCATCGGAAAGAATTTATACGGAAATTGAAATACGAGAATACATGACGAAGAAATGGAAATCCGTATAATCAGAAACAGGGTTTACAAATTGGATTGTTGGAAAATAATGAGTAAATAATGAATTTGGGGCATGGTTTATTCTCTATCGAAAATAATAAACAACATGGACATACATATTTAAAATCATATAATAATAAGTTTACAAATTATACCAGTTTCAAGGATAAAGTCAAGTCTAAAGGTTCTGCTCTGGAAGTCTGATGGCGTCTCCATGCAAGCAGTCTACGTATTCAGCTCCCTAGCAGTAAAGATACCCCTGAGTATCCGGCTCTCAAGTACATGGGCGGTCTGAGACTCTTTGCCCATCCATCAAATGGAGTAGAATTTTCAGCCATTCAATTTTGCGATGATGTAAATCATGGGCAAATGAACTTCAAATTACTTGATTTCTTTATGTTATGCTATCTAAGGTGTGTAAAGCGAGATGGCCAGTTCGGATTTTCATGGGGGCTACTCCGTGAGTTCTCACAGAGATCTCACCAAATTAGTTCTCCACCGAAGAGCTCCTATATATATATATATATATATATATATATATATATATATATATATATATATATATGTAAAGACGTGCATCGTACGTATAAATTACTAGTTTACCACTATTAATGGGAGAGTTTGTCACTTTGTCACTTTGTGTTTGTAACCAAACAAACAATTTTTTTATATTTTTTTTTCACAAATGAAACACATACGTTGCACATGTAACTCTAACTCTATTTATTAACACGTGCATCATGCGTGTAAATCAAATTTTTTTCTTCACCAAATAATTTTTAAATTTTTTTGTCACAAAATAAATACGTACGTCGCACGTGCAACTCCAAATTTATTTCGTAACACTTTTCCGTACATACAATTCACGGTTTTTCTTTCAAAAAATTTTAAAAATTGCGTGCGATGGCCGTTCAATTCCAAGATTTTTTAAGTTTAAGACATTCATCACAAGTGTTGATTACTACCGACTTACATGTATCGCACGTTCAACTACAACTTTTTATAAAAACGTGCATCGCACGTAAAAATTACTAGTGGGATATAATGGGAGAGTTAGTGTTGTCATTTGTAGACTAACAAATTCATGTATCACCCGTGTACAACTAGAAAGGTGGTCTCACATCTGAATTCAGACTACATCAAGAGTTTTACTTTAAAGTATTTATATCTATAACTATTATAATGGGAGAGATGGGGTTGTAAACAAATAAACAATTTTTTATTCCTTAGTGTGTGTGTGTCAACACGTGCAGCGCACGTGTTGGTAGAATTTTTTTTTTTATCCTTTTCATTCTTCCTCCCCATTTTCCCCACGTGCATCGCACATGCATTACACTAGTTATTATACAAGCGTAAATTACTAGCGTGAGAAAGGGCAAAGTATAATATAGTTCACCATACATTGTTAACGACAATGGTGAACATGCTCGAGCATTCATTACGAGATTAATTGGATTTTCAACAAAAAAATTAGCCATTAATTACTTCGATTTTCATTAATGCATTTGCGATGTGTCATTAAGAGCTATGTGCTCATAAGCCTATAATAAAGCCATGAACCCATATGCGCAAGTCCCAGCAATCAGCATTTGAGAATTACGTTGAAAATTTTAAACTAGACGAAAATTTGTGTTGCGAGCTCCTTTTTTCCCCCTTTTCTCCTTCTTTTGTGAAAGGTAATCAATTGATTAAAAGAAATATATTACAATCATGTGTAAGTAAATGATTTATACAAAGTATTACGATATTTTTTTTTTGTTTGGACAAACATTATATGTTGAAGTCATGTCTTAACTCATGTGCAAGATGCCTGTCATGATTATTTTTGTGATTAAGTACACTAAACATATATAGAACTTTAGCCATCATTATTGATTGGGTAATACTACATCTACTACTAAATCTACAACATTTTTCTTTACTATCTTAGATGGCACATTACTATTGAATGTTCCTACCACCTACTCTACAATAACCTCTACTAACCGTGTGCCACTTAAAATAGTAAAGGAAAATATAGTAGATTTGGTAGTAGGTGTAGCATTACCCTGATTGATTAGGGTTTTTCCCGCATCATCACTAATAAACATTTCAATTACGCATCATCACTAATAAACATTTCAATTACATATAAGTCGCTCACAACGAATAAAATGGCACAATTAAGTGTGTGATATACACTCTTAGCAATAGTTAAACCAACCATATATATATACTCACAGTGTGTCCACGGTCCAATAAACTCTATGTAGCTGACATTTATCAAAATTCATGGAAGGCTAAATTTTTTAAAAAAAACCACCGAATTTTGGGCCATTTTAAAAAAAAACTGCACTAAGTTTTTTATATTAAAAAAACGACACAAAATTTTAAAAAACTCCATTGGGTTAGTTAGGATTAGGATTAGTGTTAGGGTTGGGTTAGGGTAGGGTTTAAAAAAACCACTTTCATCTTTCATTTGTGTTTAAAAAAATCATATTCATATTTCATTTGTGTTTAAAAAAATATCACTTAACTAATCAGATGTTTAAATAAACTCCCCCGAACTATCCCTAACCCTAACCCTAACTAACCTCGTGGAGTTTTTTGAAATTTTGTGTCTTTTTTTTTTAAAACTTAGTGCAGTTTTTTTAAAATAGCCCAAAACTCAGTGGGGTTTTTAAAATTTAGCCTTCATGGAATCTTCGTTAACTCTAATAAAATAGAGATAAAATGACATTATTATCCATGTCTTCTGTCTCTCGTAACCCTAATCCTAATTATAACTTAACCCTAACTTTAACTTATGGGAAGAAGAAGGGAGGGTTGATTTCGGTTCATTGGAATGTAGAGAGTGTTATAATATAGGGTTTTTAACATATATATAACACTCCGTACTTAAGAGGGTATATATATAATATTATATTGAGATAATGTAATCATATATATATATATAGGGAAAAAGGGGTAGGAGCAACTTGCTCATTTAGTAAATAAGCAATTGATGATGTGGCATACATGTGATTGGAAAATTCTTAAAAGAGTTAGTTGTCCAGTGTATCACATGCATGCCACATAATCAATTGCTCATTTACTAAATGAGCACGTTGCTTATATCCCTTTTACCCATATATATATATACACACACACACACACACACACACACACACACACACACACACACACACACACACACATACTAGATTTGCCTGTGGACACGTACCTACGACACGTCTTCGGAACGATACAGCATATGAAAGTCTTGTAAACAATAAAACAACAATTACGTAGCTCAAGTTTGAATAGTAAAATAATAATTACTTGTAAATAAAAGTCCATGTTTTCATTAGTATATGTTGAAAAATAATTATAAATGGAGGTGTAAAATCCAACTTCTTAAAACTTTGAGTGTGAAAATTGATGAAATTTAACTGTTGATGAGATTTTCTATTTTCAATGTAACATGAGCAATAAAAAAATGCATAAAAAATCTAAAAATTTACAAACCTGAAATATGAAAATATAAATTTATGAGTAAATAGAGAGAGAGAGAGAGAGAGAGAGAGAGATAAATAAATAAATAAATAAATGAGTTGTTTTGGGGGATTTGAATTTGAGTTTTGGGGGAAAACTTTTGGGCGGGAAAATATGTTTTGTGAGGTTAGATCTGGACCATTGATTTCAATCCTATTGAATGAGAGCCACTTGATAGCTTTCTTTGTGTTTTATTATTATATATATATATATATATATATATATATATATATATATATATATATATATATATATATCAGTGGTTGGTAAAACAAGGAAGGATAGAATTAGAAACGAACAAATACGAGACATGCTAAAGGTAGCTCCAATCCAAGATAAGTTAAGAGAGAATCGCCTCAGGTGGTTTGGACATGTCACACGTAGACCTAGTGGTGCCTCTGTTAGAAAGAGTAATTTGATAGGTATTGAGGGTAGAGGAAGACCTAAACTAACTTGGGTGGAAACGATGAAAAAAGATGTAATAGCTTGTGACCTTATAGAAGATATTGCGCTAAACCGAGCAGAGGGAAAAACCAGGATTCATGTAGCCGACCCCAAATAGTTGGGAAAAAAGGATTTGTTGTTGTTGTTGTTGTTGCTGCTGCTGCCTATAGGAGGTTCTATAGGGCTTTGGATTAATGGAGTAATGAAGGAGCCTGTAGAAGATGACTATGGGGCTTATGTAAATGATGGCATTAAAGCGAGAAGAAAATGAGATGAGTGGGTGTGTGCTGTGCTGGTTTGGCGTGAGGTGGGAATGTCCTACATCGGAAATGGAGGAGAGAAAAAGTGACTATATATATAGTTGCTTCACAAAAGGGGCTATAGCCATTAGGTGCCTAATGATCATTAGCAACTATATATACACTCACTCTTAGTCTCCTCCATATCTGATGTGGGACATTCCCACCTCACGCCCAACCAGCACAGCACACACCCAATCATCTCATTTTCTTTTCATTTTAATGTCATCATTTACATAAGCCCCATAGTCATCTTCTATAGACTCCTTCATTACTCCATTTGTAGCACCCCGAATTTCCAATGTAATAAACTCAGAAATACGCAGCACAATTTTCAGCACTACCTCAATGTGCTAGTAAACATAGCCAAACACAAATAATTTTCAACTTTGTTACATCAATTCTTTACATAGCACAACGGAAAATTAAATACCTTGAATTACATTTTCTTTTCTTTACAACACATTTTTTACAATTTGCATAAACCATATTATCATTCTACCACAAGCATCCAAATCCCAAGCTATAGGTACTGATATGGGTCAGATGACGTGGCCCTTCCTGGGCCACAGGATCCCCTCAAAACCCATTCACCCCTGATTATCAGGTCTGCCAGGTCAGCCCTAAGCCTCACGAACTTTTGCCACGTCAGGCCCACGGGCAATCGGGTCCAGACCCAGCCTGAACAGGTCCAGACCCGCTTTGCCCTGCCTATAAATAACACCTCCAAAGGTAATCAATCTCTCCCCACTAAAAACCTTAGTTACTGTTACTCTTTAGTGACTAACTAGACCGTCGGAGGACCTGCCACTGGGATCAACCCCGGTGTTCCTAGGCCGAGTGCAGATACACGAGCCTTCCGGATCAGAGCTTCTAGATCCGAGACGAGTCTCCAGATCCGAGCCGAGCATCCAACCTCCACCTCACTCCCGCCTACTCTCGAGCCGTTTCCTCGGCTGTGGGTTGGGCGTACAGTCAATACCGAAGCTTCCACTAAATTACAAATTGAGAGAACTCACACCTGGTGCAGCCACCCCAAAAAACAAACCGCATCAGGTACCTACCTGTAAAACGTGATGCTAGAGATAACCCTAACCCCAAAATTACAGGGGTCAGCCATAACGGTGTGAGTGACATAAAAAAAAATACAATATAAATGAAACATAAAGAATAAAGTCATAATCAATACATTTCCACAGCAGTAACAAACGGATAATGAAATGACTATAAATAAAGCATGAAAATATCAAGTGAAACTAGACTAAGTGTTAAGTGGAGGAAAAACAGAAAACATCATGCATAATACAAGTCAAGAAAACACAAATACAGTATGATGACTCTCTAATGCATACTTGTCGGATTCTATGCATTCCATACTTGTAACACCGCGTAATTTTCAATGTGTGTGTGTGTGTGTGTGTGTGTGTATATATGAAGAGTTTGGCTGTTAGCCCCATAGGATTTCCTATGAGGGGGATAATATATAAAATATTGAAGAAGTGGGGGGTCCCACGTCTGCATGTGTAACGCCCCGAATTCCAAATAAGACCGAATTCGAGATTTCACAGGATCTTTACTTCATGTCACGCCCCGCTTTCCAAAAACACGGAATACAAGTGTGTGACAAAGCCCAGCGAATAATTTTGACATCATCCATAAGTTGTAGGATCGACTCAGTATCATAACAAGAATATAACATGATATATATATACAACCAAGCATGCATGAAATATTTATTAAGCGACAGAAAACAATTGAAACAAATAATAATATCTAAATAGTTTTCAAGTCTGGATCAAAGATAAAACTCGGGAACATAAGCCCGTTACAGTTTTTAAGTAGCAAGAAATAAATAACTCAAAGGAAATAAACAATTTAAGCATGTCGTTTCTCCATTTGAAGCCTAAAATCTCTACTAACCAATTTCAGCAGGCAACACGTCTCCAAAGTCTGCTTAATAATTATGAAAAGGGAAAAAATAGAGAAAACAAGAGAAAACGCCTTTAGTGCAAGTTAGTGCCATAAATAGTAAAAACGAGTACAAGAAATATGGAACAAAATTTGGAATCAAGAATATAATAGGGATACAATAAGTAGTGGGATTCAAGAACTAGCTAGCAAGAAGGACAACTCAAGTAACAATATTGGGTAACAAATACTAGTAATGGAGTAAGTGGCAAGTGAACATGTAAGGGTATCCAACATCAAATGACAAGTATCAAGTACAAGTGTCAAGTAACAAGTCCCAAGTCTAGTGTCAAATTGTCAAGTACAAGTATCAAGTTTCAAGTTTCAATTATTATATTCAAGTATCAAGTCTCATGTATCATGTCATCAAGTATCAAGTAAGCATGTATCGAGTTCAAGTTTCATATTTCAAGTCTTGTGGTTATTACTATCTAGGTAGCACTTCATGCATCCATACTTTTACTACATGGTTACTACAGTCAATGCAATTTTGTTTAGGCCTAGTAATGGATTTTTTAGGACGGCGTACTCAGGTATCAAGTATCAAGCAAGCGCGGTTCATGAATACGAAAATAAATAACAAGTTCACGAAGCGAGTCCGTGAATACTAACAAGTTCAGGAACCAAACAGTGGGTTCATGCATACAACAAGTTCATGAGCCAAGTAATGGCTCCATTAATACATCAAGGTACAACAAGTTCATGAACCGAGTACTGGGAAACACGGGTCCCCCTTCCGAGTACACTTATCTATATTGTCCACTACTATGGTCTTTTCCTTAAACCCCGGCTTGTTACTTTTATTAATTTTTACCAAGCAAGTATGAAAGTGTTAAGTGTGCGAAACAAGTCAAGAAATCATAATCATGAATATGGAACAAGTTTAAGATATTTATATAGCATATTCGAGGGTCAACACGAATCAAAATATCATGAACAACGAAAATCTCAAATCTGGACAGCACGACGTTGCTGTACGAAAACTGCGATTCCCATTGCTACGAAATAGCAAATGAGATCCGTCAAAATATCTAAAAACTAGACTCCTGCCCGGTTCCAACGCATATAATTAAGTTACATAAAAATTGTGGTAACATGTGTCAAAACAGCAAACTATACAGCTATTGTATTCAGGCAGAATTTGTGAATCTGAGTTTATACATGTGAAACAGGGTTGAAACATTACTAATTAATTTTGAGAAAATTTAGAAATGTTCTCTAGGCTGTCCAGAAACAGCATGCAAAATTTCAAGTCTATTAGTTACAGGTAGCATAGTTAAAATAATTTGCAAACTAAAGAGTTACAGCAGTTTTGTAGATCTGCGACTACCTACACAGCAACAGTAAAACTGCGATATCTCCTAGACCGTAACTCGGAATTCAAAAATTCTGGATGTTATTGACAACTACACATTCAGAGCTACATTTCATATTCAGGGCTGGAATTCAGATTTTGATTTTAAAGGGGTCTAAACAGCAAGTAAAGTTCAGGACAGCAACAAGTATGAATGTCTTTCATGTATAAGTTGCATGATAATTGGTTATTACGAGTCTAGATTAATGTGTGATACAAATACGGATGTAGTGGTTATCATATCAACAAGCAACATCTATTTTTCAACTCAAGGAATACAAGATCACCACATACATGATGCAACACATCTACAAGTCTAGGATTTCTTAGTTTCATGTGCTCAAGTGACTAGGAGATAAAATGAGTCCAAGTAATTTGTAAATATAACAACGAAAGGGTTGTGACTCTTAAGATTATGGAATCGACGATGAATAATTCAAGATCAACAAATGATGAGACAAGAAGGAGTCGCAACTATAACCTATTTGCGGTATTTTCAATTAAATGCTTGTACTATGACAAATAATTGTACAAGGAGAATACTTGCCTGAACAACGGTGAATCCGAACACGAACAAATGCAGGATGAGAATTTCCGAGAGGCGAGGCACGAGCATGGACACACGTACGCATGTACGAGACACGTGCAAACACCCACACAGCGGATCTACTTCGGATTTGCTCTGGATGCCAAACAGCAAACACAGATCAGATCAGATCTGAAGGGCACAAATTTCGATGCGATCCAACAACTGAGATTCATAATAGCCAATCCTTTCTTCTTCCTTCTTCTTCTTGATCGATAGACAGGGAGGGAGAGGGAGCAGCGCCAGCGGTGGTTGGTTGACGGTGCAGGCGGTAGCGACATCGAGAGGGACGACAGTGCAGGGAGGCGACGGCAGTGACGGGGCGACACGCGTCGAGTTTGGTAGCGCGGCGAGGAGCTCTATTCTGTGACGAAACAGAGGAGGAAAGCGAAAAGGTGGGTTCGGGGTGTTTTGATTGATGATGGCGGAGGTCGTGGGTGAGGAGGATGGTGAGGATGGGTGCAGGGGATGGGGGCGACAAAGGGTAATGTCAGAGGCGAGTTTGGATCGGTTTTCAGTGGCGAGATGGATTCGAGAGTGGGAGGTGTGTCGAGGTTGACGATGAAGATGGTGGGTGGTGTCGGTGTCGAGGGTGATGACGAGGATGTGCGGGGTATGGGGGCGACGCCGGTTGAAGGGGATGGGCAAGGAGGTCGAAATTGGGTTCGATGAGATGAAGGAAGAAGGAGACGGGGAAGAAGGTTTGTAGGCAGTTGGGTTAAGGGGGTTAAAACAGTGAAAAGTAATTAGGGTTAGGGTTAATAGAGATTAGGGTTTAAATAGGAGGGGTTTGGGTTATTGGGTATTAGGATAGCGGGTTTGAGGGGAATCCAACAAGAGACTTAGTCAAAATTCAATAAAATTGGAGGAAATGAATTAGATGGAATGAATAGTCCATTTCTACATGAAGAACGACACAAAAGAGTAGAACGAACAATACAATTGAATTGAATATTGGCACCAAGATTGAGTTGAAGCAAAAGAAGAGGTTTTATTCAAACTGAAACAACAATACAGATCTCAAATTAAATACAAGAATACCAGAAATGAAAATACAGTAAAAAAATACAGATACGGGAAATAGGAGTTACACTTCACTTCGTATAATTTTTAAGGAAATTAAAACTTTTTCAACAACATCAGAATTCATTACATTTTTGTTTACACAGCGGAAGAATAAAAAGATTACAACATTGAAAACAAAACACAACTTATACAACTTTATCGAAATAAGTCATCGATTGCAGCACAATATCTTTATTCCTTCATGAATAGTCCATTACCTGCATATTAAGCTGTGGGCACGTCGGTCACTTACAATTGACGAAAATGTTATATAACGATATCATACTTTAACAAATCACAAAAGTTGAATGAACTATAAAGTGTTAAATCGTGAATACGCTAAACATGAAAGTGTATGCCATGCCTTAATGCCTAATGCACACTTTTCTATACTAGGATGACACTAATGCACACTTGTTCGGATTCTATGCATCCCATACTACATAGGTCCGAGGGTAAGCGCCTACATACTCCACAATAAAAGGCTCGATCGCTCGTCATGACAACTACCCAGTAATGAATCAAGATTCAGATCATTCCACAAATATGGATTCCAGCCATGGAGATGCACCCCCGACTATTATAACAAATCCCTCATCGTGCGAATCATCCCGCAAGTGCCCTTCTAGCCCGGTATACGTATATACGTAGGAGTATGGCAAACCCTCCGCCCGACTACGCTAAGTCCCAGATAAGGCTCATCTCCTACAGAGCAACCACAGTCACGGAGATCCACTGCCGACTATATAGAAGCAACCCACTTACGTTTGCCCAGGTTCACTACATCTTTACTTATGTGCCTAATTATTTAGTTCAAGACATGAATAAATTTTCAAACCTAGAATTAGTTTTACCTCCTACCGGACTTAATCAAGATTTATCGAGATAGCTCCATGGCCACACCTCAAAATCACATCTCAAAATCTTTTATTTCAATAGTGCCGGTACCCGAGGTCTTACTAACTCTAAATCACAATTTCTCATGTACAAGAATCACGAGTACACATACCCTTTAGTAAACAAGTCTTAAACTTAGATATTTTCATCTTTCAACTTATTCACAAAATATCAATATCTTATTCACAAAGCAATATTTTGTTTAGTCTTGTCTCTATTCATGATCTTATTCATCCATTCATAATTTTTACAAGCAAAAAGATATTTCTTTAAGGAATACAATTTCGTCACATGAAATTTTATAATCAATCCAAGCTATTTCAAGTCTCAATTCGCTTAAAATATTTCTTAAACAACATACAAGTGTAATCTCTTTAAAAGATCACTTCACAAAATAATATTTTACTTTTCTTCACCACCAGTTATATTTTCAAATTTTCATTTCTTTTTGTACTTCAAAAATATACAAGAAAACTATGTCTTAATATTTCCACTTCTTATTATATTGATACTAAGATTTTATTTCAATTCAAATGACCATTCATGATTTTAAAAAATCAAAACAAATAATCAAAAGTGAGGCTGGGTTTTGAACCCATGACCTGCTGCGGCAACTCACAGCCGGCACCCAGATCCCGAACCCACTAGCCACTTAGTCCATGTGGACTTTGTGTCATATTTATATGCCGAAATATATTTGAATCAAGTTTCAGTTTCGGTATTTTAAAAAAAGAAACAAAAGTGAATGTAACTACCAAGTTTCGAACCTAGAATCTCTTTCAGCAATGCTCTATATTGCACTGGCTAACCAGTAAGTCTAAATGTATTTCCTATTTAAAATTTATAATAATATACTTTTTTTATACAAAACTGAATTTAATTCTTTTAAACAAAACTCGTTAATCGAAATAATCCATCCCTTTAGTGTATTGAAACAAAAATTCTCATTTGGACTAAGATAAATATTAAAACAGTAATCAAAGTGTTCAAACTTATTTTAAGAAATATATCTTCATTTTCAAATAATTTTTCCTTTCTTTTTTTTTGCATACAAGATTACACCTTTTCTCAAAATCTCGAAAATAAAAATCATGTTTAGTAAAACTAGTTTATGTATTTCACCATACTAGTTAAATTTTGTAATAAACTTAAACATGTTACTTAATCAACCATGAGCATCACAAGAGAATTCTTTCATGCAAAACAATTTTAACATATGTCGACAAGCAATGACTAAGATTTTTTTTTTTCTCTTTTCCTTTTCTTTCTTAACCATCATGTTTCTAAAGTATATGTCAAAAAAATTCTTTAACAATTACTCATGTATATCACACATTTGACATACATATATTTAACATTCTAGCATGGTTCATATGATTAACTCTTTGGTTGAATTCTCCTTTTTAATTTAGCATGGTAACAATTGCTCACTAAGTCTCAACAAGAGCATTGCATATTATGCTAGCATGGATTTTATCTACAAATATCATATTTAACTTTATACTACTCATTAAACTATTT
Organism: Hemerocallis citrina; assembly: GCA_017893485.1. Classification (NCBI taxonomy): domain Eukaryota; kingdom Viridiplantae; phylum Streptophyta; class Magnoliopsida; order Asparagales; family Asphodelaceae; genus Hemerocallis; species Hemerocallis citrina. Next base: position 709,802 of record JACEHZ010000703.1, read on the forward strand.
AATATGCAAATTTCTATTCTAGAAAGGGAGAGATCACCCACCTTAATTAAAGAATGAAAACCACTAATGAAATAGACTCCTTCTAGCTCCTAGCTCCACAAGCACTTCCTTGCTCCTAGCAAAACTTCTCCTCCTAGCAAGAGCTCCTTCTCCTAACAATGGCTTCTCCAAGCACAAGAGCACTCTTCCATCTTTCTTTTTCTTTTTCTTGTTTTGGTTTAGTTTTTTATGTGTGGAATGAGAAGAAGAGGGTTGTATTTATAGGTCTAGATTATGGTCTATATTGCAAAATTTACCACCTAATAACTCCTCATTTTAGTTCTTCATCTCTTCACTTTCTCAACTTCTCCCTCAAACTCTCCACACACTCTAACTTCCAAACTCCCAACCTTTCATATCTCCACATCTTCAAAAACACAAAACCGATCTCACCTGGTGAAGTGTACAGCGGAAGCAACAGCACAACTCAACTCATTTCTCTCACGAGTAGGCCCCTCCATAGCATATGCCACGTTAAAACAAGCCCAATCCTCTCTAACATTTTTCATACACACGTGGGCCCCCTCCATCAAATGCCATTCACATAATATTCCACTTAAACACCATTTTACAAATCCAAAACCATAACAACCTATCTAATACCATTTAATACAAACAGCTATACTTTATACACACATATATATATCAACTACATTTAACCATTTATACATAATACATATATATGTATACTATATATATTTTTATACTCTGTGAAAATTACGGAGTGTCACACGCACTTCGAAATTTATTAAAAACAAATATGCTTAAATATGCGCACTGAAAAAACATGTGCTTCGTACGTAAAACATAAAAATACGAAATTTGGTTTTATATATTAAAGATCAACAGAAAAATATTAAAGATAATAAAAAATACAAAATAAGACAAATGTATTTATTAGTTTTATATATTTCACGACGAAATCACTACGTATGTAGGAAACACGTGTATTATACATACAAAATTATTTTAATCAAAAATAGGGGAAAATGAATTTCCGTTTTATAAAACGAGTTTGAACACGTAAAATAAATACTCAGTGATGGAAAAATATGAAATTGATACGTGCATCGAAAACATATAAAAAGCACGTAAAAATACAGAGATTGAAATATTATATTTTTGTTAACTCAAAATAAGGTAAAATCAATACGAAAAATGCATAAATAGTGAAATTAAAATTCGCAGTGAAAACACATTACAAAATATACGTACATAACACACGAGGGCAAAATTGTAATTTTCAATTTTGTACGGTGTTACAGCATGAAAGGCAACAGTTGCTGCTGCAGATTACCGCCAGCTGGCATGGGGGGCCCACACGCAGAGTAAAAATTTGGGCGCAAGCTTCTCTCTGTGTTCTCTCTCTCTCTCTTTGGTGACGTGGCGGATCACATGGGGCACCTGTGTGCTTCTCACAGGTGAGAGATCGGGAGAGAGGTGAATGAATATAATCCTATATCGGGAGTTAAAATGAATAAAATAATATATAAATATAATAGCCTATGATCAATAGTCACCAATTCGGTTAACCACCTTTTGAGAGGCAGCCTGTGGTGGGTAGTTGTACTATATAGTATCTAATTTGTCTTATAAATTGTATAAATTGTCCGAGCTAGGGACATGGGCGTTACAAATGGTATCACTCCTGAGATGAAGCAGCAGATGTACATGTATGCCGGAGAGAAAGTGAGGAGGAAGCTAATTTCTGAAGGGGGGGTGGTGTAAAACCCCATAATTTTCAAAGAGTGTGTATATATATATATATATATATATATATATATATATATATATATATATATAATATGAAGAGTTTGGCTGTTAGCCCCATAGGATTTCCTATGGGGGATAATATATGAAATATTGAAGAAGTGAGGGGTCCCACGTTTGCATGAAAGGCAGCTGCTGCTGCTGCAAATTACCGCCAGTGGTGTGGGGGGCCCACACGCAGAGTAAAAAGCTGGGTACAAGTTTCTCTCTGTGTTCTCTCTCTCTCGTTGGTGACGTGGTGGGTTGGGCTGCAATCGAGCCGAGCCGAGCCGAATACCTTCAAGCTCGAGCTCGACTCGTTTACGAACGAGCTCAATTTTGAGCTCGAGCCCGGTTCGAGCCGAGCTTTGACCATATTCGAGCCGAATAGCTTACAAGCTTAGCCTAAAAAAAAAAAAATGAGCTCGAGCTCGGCTCATTTACGAAACGAGCTCGATTCGTTTGCAGCCCTAGTGGCGGGTCACGTGGGGCGGCTGTGTGCTTCTCACAGGTGAGAAATTGGGAGAGAGGTGAATGAATATAATCCCATATCAGGAGTTAAAATGAATAAAATAATATATAAATATAATAGCCTATGATCAAGAGTCACCAATTCGGTTAACCACCTTTTGAGAGGCAGCCTGTGGTGGGCAGTTGTACTATATAGTATCTAATTTATCTTATAAATTGTATAAATTATCCGAGCTAGGGGCAGGGGCGTTACAATACTACATAGGTCCAATGCAAGCCCTTATCGTTCTCCACTTTATACGGTTAAATCCCTCGTTATATATGCAACTAATCCCAAGTTCAATCACATACATTCATATCTTGAAATGCATATATATTTCGCTTCTTAAAGTCATAGATATACAAATTTAAACTCTATTATAATCAAAGTATAATTCTCTGTAAAATATAGTAATTTGTAGCAAAAACTTCATCTGAAATAGTAGATCAATAGTCCATAAGTTCGAAAAAATAATCGTTCAAGAAAAACGACGAAAACTCAACAAAACAGCCCACACAGCAGCTGTCAGTTGACTATCAAAACAGTTCAAAAAATGGCGGTCGACCGAAATGCTAAAAATCAAAAATCTCACAATTGACAGTCGACCATCGATCCCAGTGTTGTTCTTGGGTGGTTGACTGGCATGTTCAAAACAACCCTCTTTAAATTTCGTGCACTTTCAATCGGATACGTGGTTTAATCTTCGTAAAATCATAAATTTTTAAAATAAAATTCCTGATATGACCAAGTACAACTATTTAACATACTGGAGTTTATAAAACAAATCAAATCTCTCATCAATTTCATAAAAGAGCAATTTTCGACAAATTTCTTCAAATCAGTTAAAGTAAATGTATGTATATATGTATGGTGTGTTTATGCATCAGAAACATCAAGAAAATCATCGTATATAAGTAGTATATTGTTCAATTCAATCTCAGTATCCATATAAATCAAGATCCAATCAAAAACATCACAAAAACACAGAAAATCCAATTTCGATTGAACAATGTCAGATCCGAAATAAAACTCCAACCCCAACCTTCAAGACTTGATCTTTTGATTCTAAAAAACTCCTCTTGCAACTCATTAGCGTGTATACGACTAGTTACATTAATTTACCCATGGTTCTATGCGTCAACAACCTTCATCAGTCATGTATTTCCCCATATAATCATCAAAACAGAGCATATACAAACATACAGAGTAAAGAACTCAACTTTATTTACTTTTATGCATTTTAAATTTTACAATCCCTAGTATATCACCAAATCAGCAAATAAATAGCATACCTATGAGTTATATTAAATTCTTAACATTCTTAAGTCATCCATATAAAGATTTTAATCATAACATTCATCAATTGCATAGTTTTTATGAAAAATTCTATTTTTATTTATTGATCCATCAATAACTTCACTATATCATCATACCATCATCTATCTTGCATTCTACTAGACAAATCATCATGTATAACATGCATAGATCAACAAGAAATAAAACATATGTCACTCACCTTATTGAAGAATCAACATAAATAATAAGATACTAAGAAAAAGTCATTCCTTTTGCAAAAATCTAAGATCCTCACTTCGAAACTCCAAGAAAACCAATAGTAAAAATAGTCTTTCGTTTTGCAGAGGAGAAGGACGGCTACTATTGCTCTTTTAATAGTCGAAATTCAGTTTATAGGGTTTTGAGAAGATTTTGCAAAATATTCCTTTTGAAAATATCGTTACGTATATAGATCTTTATACTAGAAAATTAGATTAACCAATTCAATTGAGATTTAAAATACAAAAAATAACCACCCAGATCTGGCCGGCATCAATTTCAAATCAAGAAAAACAAATTTTGTAATTTTGGCCTCTAAGTGGCAATTTTGCAAAAAGATCATCTTTTAACAAATTTGCGAAATAAATCAAATCTATTAGAAAAAAAATTGAAATCTTTACCTCTGAGTTGGCTAGCCATCATGCTCAGCCAAAAAAACCAAAATTCTGGAGTTTTTACTTCAAGTGGTAATTTTGCACAAAAGCCCTTTTTTGTAATATTTGCAAATATGTCAAATAAATATCAGAAAAAACCAGGAAATTCATAAATAATACCTACTAGTAAATATTAGGTTTTCCCAAAATAATTTATGACTTTGAACTCCCCACAAAAATATTTGCACGTACAAAAAGATAAATTTCAGAAAATATTTATTAAATCACCAAAAATCACTTTAATTCATTTATTAATCTAAAAAACATTATTTAAAAATATAGGGTGTTACACCATTAATCTAAATCACTATAGAACCTCCTATAGGCCAACAACCAACCACTTCTCATCTCATCTCATTATTATTATTATTATTATTATTATTATTATTATTATTATTATTATTATTATTATTATATATATATATATATATATATATATATATATATATATATATATATATATATATATATATATATATATAATAATATATATATATATATATATATATATATATATATATATATATATATATGCGATTATATTATCCCAATATAATATTACATATATACCCTCTTAAGTACTTGGTGTTACAATATATATTCCTAACAAATACTTGAATATCATGTATGTCCCTCGTAAATATGTATTTTCATATTTGTCCTAACAATATATGTCACTTCTCTTAATTATCCCTCTAGTTAAAAAAACTCAAAACGATGGATAATTTTCAGTTTTTTTATATCTTCAGTTTTTTTTAATGGACTTAATGAAAAATGACCGAAACATTATATTCTCTACCATTTAAGCTGTAACTTCTTCATCCTTGTAAATCCGGGATATTGCTAATCCAATGAGACTTATAAACTCTTCTAAAATTTTCTTCATTTTTCTTCAAGAAATTGATAAGCTAACGGTCAATCTTTGGGAACTACATATTCTTCCTCACGTTATTTCTCCAAATTTGTCATCAATCTTGTTTTTAATGATAGATTATAAGCTTCCTCATTTATTTTCCTTAAAACTGTTAAATCTTTTCTCATTTGATTGTCTAATTTGATTTTTAATTTGATTTTTATTTGTCTCGTAAAGATAAAATCATAGTTAACTTAGTGATATCTAACATAGGGGTAAATATGAAATAAAATCCAAATTGTTAGTGGCATATACGAAAATACACATTTGTGAGGGGTATATATAATATTATCATATTTTTTAGGTGTATACATGTTAAAAATCCTATAATATAAATATTAAACCCTCACCATTACCATAACTTCGGAGTTTTTGTCCGTTAGTAGGCGTTTCACATGGTATAAGTGCAACTCAGGTTCAAATCACATGGTTATGCAATATTAAATACAGATTAAAAACAAATAAATATCGTTGTGTATAGTCCAGGTTTTGGCCAATAAAAATGGCCTTCAACTTGCGGTGGGCCGGTGGCGTGTTAGAATATAAATGTAATAACCTCTATCGATGTCATGGCCTACAAAGATGACCCTCAACATGTATGAAAATCTTAAAATATACATATTAAACCCTCACCATTAGCATAATTTCGGAATTTTAGTCTACTCGTAGGGTCTTTCATATGTTAGAAATGTAATTGTAATGGAAGTTAACTATGATTAACTTCTGTTTTATGTTTTATGCAGGCACCATGAGTATCCTAGATATGATTGTACACCATAACGGAACTTTCAGATGCGACCCTCTACTAAGCTATGCAAGTGGTAAAGTTAATAGTTGTAAGGTTAGATATGAAGACTTGATCTACAAAATTGTCCATGGGTTTGTAGAGAGTTTTGCTGACAAGCCATTGTGTACACTATATAAAGGTCCTGGTACTGTTGGGGGCATTGATATACCTCATTTTGTTGTTAATGCTGATATAACTCCTTCTATTGGTAATGATGAAAATGGTAACAATCATTTTGAAGATAATGCAACTGTGAGTTCACAAGAGAGCAATGAAGACGACATAGATGATGATGACGACAACAATGATAATAATGAAGATGATGACAACGACGATGATAACAGCGAGGATGGTGACAACGATAATAATGAAGATGACGATGTTGATGAAGATGATGGCGATGATGAAGATGATGATGAAGATAATGACGATGATGATAATGACGAAGACGAAGTTGATCCTCTTATTCGTCAACGGCGCCGCCAGCGCCGCCGAGAACGTCGTCGACGCCGTCGTGCACGTCGCCTTCATAATCCCCTAGAAGAACTTGGTGACTTTCAGTTAGAATGAGTAGATTCTAGTAACAACAATGCTACACCTCCAACATTCTGCAACATTTTTTTATAACATTAAGTAGCACAATAATATTGGAGGTTTTATCTTCTTTTTATTTATTTATTAAGGATTTGGTGTCACATAATGTTGTAAGATAAATTTTGTAGAAGAGGTTGTAGGTGTAGCAATTTTGTTCTAGTAATACCACTAAAACTGATCCTATCCTAGTGCTGGCAACGATGGTGGTGGTGGTGGTGGTGATGGTTACCAATGTTAATGCTAATTCTAATTAATAATTTTTCAAAAAGTAACTTGTCTAAGGACACAATGTTAAAAACATATTTTATTCGATTCAATTTGTACGTTAATCTCATTGTTCAATTCAATTTTCGATAGATTTTTGATCAATCAATATTCTCCTCGTTCTCTATCACGCCTTACAAAATTATTTAATGATAAAGGTAAAAATTGCAACAATCAAGTCTGTATGATTCAGGCACTGTAACGCCCCTGCCTCTAGCTCAGACAATTTATACAATTTAGAAGACAAAATAGATTTTATGTAGTACAATTGCCCAACATAGGCTGCCTCTCAAAAGGTGGTTAACCGAATTGGTGGCTCTTGATCATAGGCAATAGTATTTATATATTATTTTATTCATTTTAACTCCCGATATGGGATTATATATACTCACCTATCCCGTACTCTCTTTCTCACGTGGGCCCCATTGCCCATGTCAACAAAGAGCACACACAGCGGCAGCAGTAGCATGATAACCCCCGGGTGGGCCCCATGGCATCTGCCACATCATCGAAACCTTTGACCAAGTCAAGCAACACACAAGTGTTGTTGTTTCCATTAGGTGTGCCCCCCCTCCAAACACTATTCTTTTTTCAACATTATTACATAATTGCCATCTAAGCATATATTCCAATAGCAACTATACTTTCAACATATATATACATTATTACATAAATGAATTTCAAATGATTTGATTTTACATATTTAGACTAATTTAGATGTGTAGATCAATGTGAACGGTTCGGATTTTCGATATGAACGCCCGAAGGCCTAGTGTTCACGCGGTGAGCACTAGAGTAGTGCTCAACCGAAGCTTTCCCTATATATATATATATATATATATATATATATATATATATATATATATATATATATATATATATATATACTCTTTGAAAACTACGGGGTGTTACAGGCACACATCTCAAAACTTCCAATAGTAGAACGGTAATTTTACAGCAACTGCAGGCCCACTAGAGGAACATGGGTTGACTCCAGGCTATCAGCTCATTTAGGCTAATAGATAATGCTTACTTACAGCCTAAGCAAGGAGAGATTTCCAACCTATTAAGGTTGTCAGTCAGGTCCTCCATAGAACAACTAACTCTATCTCTTCAACAAGGGTAAACCAACTAATTGTATCTCTTCAACAAAGAGAATAACTAACTTTATCCATTCACCAGGGGAATCTGCAGTTTAATCCCAAAAGATATTTTTTCAAGTCTATCTTTCGGAACTAACTCATAGCCTATAAATACCCTCACTTCCATCATGGTCAAGTAATCAGTCTTTTGCGAACAAAATTCTACTATTTTTCTGAGTTACTGACTAAAGTTACATTATAATGGCTACCCAAAGGAGACTGTGAGTAGCCTCTCTGCTAACCTTCACTGTATGATCACCGCACATATTTCATTCTCGAAACATATGATCCTCATAGGACATTAGCGAAGCAATGCAACTAGCATAGCATGAATATCAAGATGAATCAAATTGCCTTAGTTACCCCTAGATGTCTGATGAATAATGTACTTAGAGTCCCCTTCAATCACAAAGTGACCCAAGTGAGAGAGAAGAGAGCTGCTCTCAGACCTTCCGAAAAACCTGTCCTTACAGCAACATTTATAGATGTAGTAGCAATTTGACCACCTCCCACCATCAAAGCTTTACCGTCGTGATCTCGAAAGATGAAGCCGTAACCTTCTTTCTCACCATCGAACAAGCCATCGAAGCTGAGTTTGACAACTCCAAAATACTGAGGATCTCATTTCACCCACTTGTCAGCAATTTTATGCAATTTAAAGAAATTGGAGCCAATCCAATGGGCCACTTCAACATTATATTCCACCTTTTAGCTATTTCTGCCACAATAAGTTGGGTCTCTTTTGATGGAAACAAACAAACACTGACAATAAACACCAAAATAAAACTAAGTTTGATTCATAAATATTCATTAACAAACACAATAACTAAGCCCAAGCCCAATCCTATTCAGTACTATAAGATACCACACACATAATCCTTTCCAAAACATGTGCGCACTTTTCACTAACCTCCCCCATGTCATCGTCTTTCTCTGCCGCTGCCACCGCTCATGCGACCGCCCCATCGACATCTCCTCCGATTTCCTCTTCCCCTTTTTGCCGCTCCGATTTCGTCGAAGAACTTCAACTCCCCCCAAACCCTGATCCAAACTGTCACGCCCCGCTTCCTAAAAATACGGAATACGAGCGCGTGACAATGCCCAGTGAATGATTTTAACATTATCCATAAGCTGTAGGATCGACTCAACATCATAACAAGAATATAACAAGATATATATATAACCAAGCATGCATGAATAATTAATTAAGCAACAGAAAACAATTGAAACAAATAATAACATCCAAATAGTTTTCAAGTCTGAATCAAATGCAAAACTCGGGAATATAAGCCCGTTACAAGTTTTAAGTAGCAAGAAAATAATTAACACAAGAAAACAATTAATCTAATCATGTCTTTTCTCCATTTGAAGTCTAAAATCTCTGCTCACCAATCCCGGCAGGCAGCTCGTCTCCAAAGTTTGTTTAATAATTATAAAAAAGGAAAAAAAAAGATAAAACAAGAGAAAATGTCCTTTGTGCAAGTTAGGGTCACAAATAGTAAAAACGAGTACAAAAAACATGGAACAAAATTTGGAATCAAGAATATAACAGGGATGCAACAAGTAGTGGAAATTCGAGAACTAACTAGCAAGAAGGACAACTCAAGAGATCAGGTTGGGTAACAAATACTAATAGCAGATCAAGTGATTAGTGACATGTAAGAGTATCCAACATCAAGTGACAAGTATCAAGTCTAGTGTCAAGTAACAAGTCTCGAGTCTAGTGTCAAGTTGTCAAGCACGAGTATCAAGTTGTAAGTGTCAAGTATTATATTCAAGTATCAAGTCTCATGTAACATGTCATCAAGTATCAAGTAAATATGTATCAAGTTCAAGTTTCATGTTTCAAGCCATGTAGTTATTACTATTTAGGTAGCACTTCATGCATTCATCTTTTTACTACATGGTTGCTACAGTCAATACAGTTTCGTTTAGACCTAGTAATGGATTCTATAAGGCGGCGTACTCAGGTATCAAGTATTAAGCAAGCATGGTTCATGAATCGGAAAATAAATAACAAGTTCATGAAACAAGTTCGCGAATCCACTAACAAGTTCAAGAACCACACAGTGGGTTCATGAATCAAACAAGTTCATGAGCCAAGTAACTGGCTCCATGAATCGATCAAGATACAACAAGTTCATGAACCAAGTATTGGAAAACACGGGCCCCTTTCCAAGTATACTTACCTATATTGTCCACTACTATGGTCTTTCCCTTAAATCCCGGCTTGTTATTTATTAACTTTCATCAAGCAAGTATGAAAGTATGCGAAACAAGTCAAGAAATCATAATCATGAACATGGAACAAGTTTGAGATATTTATATAGCTTATTCGAAGGTCAACACGCATCAAAATATCAAGAACAACGAAAATCTCAAATCTGGACAGCATGGGATTGCTGCACCAAAACTGTGATTTCCGTTGCTACAAGATAGCAAATGTGGATCCGTCAGGAGGTCTAGAAATTAGACTCCTGTCCGGTTCCAATGCATATAATTAAGGTACAAGAAAGTTGTGGTAACATGTGCCAAAACAGCAACCTATACTGCTTCTATGTTCAGCTAGGATTTGTGAATCTAAGTTTATGCATGTGAAACAGTGTTGAAACATTGTTAATTAATTCTGAGAAAATTTGGGGATATTGTCTAGGTTTTCCAGCAATAGCATGTGAATTTTTCAAGTCAAACACTTACTGTTAACATAGTTAAATTAATTTGCAAACTAAAGATGTACAGCAGTTTTGTGAATCTGCAACTACCGATACAGCTGCAGTAAAACTGCCATATATCCTAGACCGTAACTCGAAATTCAAAAATTCTGGACGCTATCGACATCTAGAGCTACATTTAATGTTCAGGGCTCAGATTCAGATTCTGATTTTAAAGGGGTCAAAACAGCAAGTAAAGTTCAGGACAGCAATAAGTGTGAACGTCTTTCATGTATAAGTTGCATGATAATTGTTTGTTATGAGCCTATATTAATGTGTGATAAAAAAAACGGGTGTAGTGATTATCAAATCAGCAAGCAACATCCATTTCTCAACTCAAATGGGTGCAAGATCATCACATACAAGATACAACACACATATACAAATCTAGGGTTTCTTAATTTCATGTGTTCATGTGACTAGGAGATAAAATGAGTCCAAATAATTGTAAATATAACAACAAAGGTGTTGTGACTCTTAAGATTTAGGGATCGATGGTAAAATATTCAAGATCAACAAATGATAAGACAAGAAGGAGTCACAACTACAACCTATCTGCGGTATTTTCAATTAAATGCCTGTACTAGATCAATAAATTGTACAAGAAGAATACTTGCCTTGATTGGAGGAGGGCGTTCATCGACGATCGAGATCGGATGGATCGGATCGGTGCGGATCTTAATGGAAAATCAAGATCAAGACGATCGGTCGGCTGGATCTGAGTTGAAGATCACGATCGGACGGACGGCTGAGATCTGATATGGCTGAAGAGATCAGATCTGATCAAGATCGGATCTCGATCGAATCCGATGGCTAGGATTCAATCCCAACTTCTTCTTCCCTCCTTCTTCACCAAACAGCCAGGGGGAGAGAGACAGAGCAGCGGCGGCGAGCGGCAAGGCGGCTGTGGCGGCAATAGTGGTTGGCAATTGCGACTGCGGCGACGTCGAGAGGGACGACGGTGCAGGGAGGCGACAGTGGTGTATGCGCAACTGCGGTGCGACCGACAGCTCTGTTTTTGGGGTCAAAACAGAGTGGGGGAGTGGGGGATGGTTCGGAGGTATTGGCAGTGGCTGGCGGAGGTCGTGGGTGAGTAGGTAACGGCGAGGCGATGGCAATGGAGGCAAGGGGACGACGACGATGGTTAATGGCGTCGAGGTTGGATGGGTTCGGGAGTTGGACGAGGTGAGGAAGACGGTGGCAAAGAGACTGGCGATGGGTGATGGAGGCTAGGGTGGCGATGGTGGAAGCGAGGGTGAACGGAGGTGATGGGAATTGGGTTTGGGCAATGGAGCGGAGGAACAAGGAGCGGGAGGAAGAAGGAGACAGGGAAGAAGAGAGCGGCGGTTTGGTTTGGGGTTGCACAATAATTAGGTTAGGGGTTAGGGTTAGTGTTTAAATAGTTAAGGATTAGGTTAAAGGGTATTTGGGTAGCGGGTTTGAGTGGGATCCAACTAGAGACTTAGTCAAAACTCAATAAAATTGGGGAAATGAAATAGATGGAATGAATAACCCATTTCTACATGAAGAACGACACAAAAGAGTAGAACGAACAATACAATTAAATTAAATATTGACACCAAAATTGAGTTGAAACAATGAAATGATTTAATTCGAACTGGAACAAAAATACAGGATCTCAATTAGATAAAAAGAGTACAATGGAATAAAATACGGCAGAAAAAAAATGAATAAATATATAGATACGGGAAATAAGAGTTACACTAACCCTAACCCTTTAAATGCCATCGACTTCGCCGGCTTCCTCTCCTTCCTCCCCCTACCTCCGTCTGATCTCAACCCTGATTCTTTCCCATCGAATTGTTAGGGACTAAATTCCAAACTCGAGTTGAATACGCCATTAGAGAGAATTCTAGGGTTTCAGAGGAAGAAGAAGAAGGATAATTGGGGGGAAATTTGTTATTAATTCTTGATTGATTCACATTTCAGCAATGGCCTCTTTATAGGTTGTTACAATATGAACATCACGTGCAAATAATGTGTTTTCTACAACTGGGCTCATCACACAAGCCCATTACAACTTTTACCTTAACAAACATATGAAATATTAGTGCGCTATGCACGCATTAACCTAATTCACTAATACAACTTTATTAACACTAAAAAAAACCAACTCTAGCAGCAACAGTAATTCCACCTGAACCCTAAACTAAAAGACACCAACTCCAACATCAACGGTAATTCCATCTGAACCCTAACAACCCCATCCCCCCTAAATTGAACTTGCCTCAAGTTCCAGGGTAGGAGCTTCACCACCAACTTTACTTTCCCAATCATACAATGATTCCCTTATGTCCATGATAGCATTCTCAAGGTTGATCTCCATTGTCTTCTTGCTTGACATGTATCCAGTGATGTAGTAGATGTCATTCTGGCCCTCCTTCATTCTGGTCACATAGTCCTGCAAACTTCTGAATTATTGGATGATAGAAACAATAAATGAACTACTGATGTCATGAAAATGGAGTGTGCTTTCTGCCAATTATAACTTTCCAGAAATTGTTCCATTGCCTTTGGGAAATCTCCATAGTACCGAAAATATATTTTCATTGCCTCATGCAACCATGTTGATGGTACACCAAGGTCTTCAATGAACTGCTTCTGGATCTCATATGTGCTCCACGTTGCACAGTATTGTAACAAAATTTATTTCATAACATTCCAGTGAATATACTGTTGGGTTTATGTTTTGCATACTATGTTGGATAAGAAGACGATGAGACGATAGAGGAATCATGCGGTCGACTGCCCTACTATGCATGAGTTCCCAAGTGGGGGACAGTCGATCGACCTTGGGGTGCGGTCGACCTAATGCGGCACTGATGGATTATTTGAGTCGGGTCTTGGTGATCCGTGAGAAGCCCAACTTGCTCTTCAAGTCAGATCGTACAGCTCTTATCATAGGGTTATCACTTCAGGAATATCAATGGTTATTGTATCAAGATATCAAACTAGGGTTACTCTAGATCTCTATATATTGCTGTTATTGACCTTCATTTAGAGCCAAGAGAGAGAGAGAGAGAGAGAGAGAGAGAGAGAGAGAGAGTACTTCACTGAAGTTGGAGTTTGAGAGTTTCTCTAATTGTAAACTTGTTGGTGAGGCTTGAGAGAGGGTTGTGGTGAGAATTGTAATATTCTTGTATCTTCTCTAATTGAATAACATCTCGGATTTCTTCTCCCCAGATTAAGGCGAAAGCCCCAACCAGGACAAACTTGTGTGTACTTTGGTGTGGTTGGTATGATCTAGTATGTGCTTGGTGGTTTGTGTTGATTGCATCGAATAACTCAACAAGATCCTCAGTCAAGTTTTCTTAAGAAATTCTAACAATTGGTATTAGAGCTTCGGATTTAAGGGTTTTTTTGAGTTCCTTGGAGAAGATGGCATATCAGATCACGAAGATCAAGAGGTTCAAACGTAAGATCAACTTTGGTCTCTTGAAGGTGGACATGCATGAAGCATCGGTTCAACAGGAATTGGATCTAGTCCTAGAAGGAGATAAATGATTTTCAGCTATACAATTTTTGGGCAAGATTCATAAGTGACTACTCGGGATTGTCATTACAGGGTCAGATACATCAGAAAGGAAAGTTGTGGGATTTCTCAATGAAGAAAAGTATCGCTCTTCTAGATCAGGTAGCGGAGTTCAATATGGAGTTATCTGAACTGAGGGTGTTCAACGCAGATGATCTAAAGGTTTCCAACTTGATATATTCATCACCAAATCCACCCAACATGATAACCGTGCTAGACGAGAAATCTACCAAGAAAAAGTTTTTCATAGCAGGTATGATCAAGGGTTGGAGGAGGATGCACTTAGGAAGGAGAGTCAGAAATCGGCGTCAATTTTTGTGAGTTGCTTGGAGGTGAATTGTACTTCGAATGGAAGGAAAAGTGTATGTAGGGGTAATGTTCGTGGCCACTAGTGCAAAGAGATTGAGCCCTACATGAGAGACTGTTGCAAGCGGTTGAGTCAGAGGGGTGCCAAATCCAGTGCCGCTGAATCAAGTAATGGCTTAAACAGTGCTTTTGTTTCAAGTCCTTTAGATGTGAATTCCGGTTGTTTTTTTATTCCAGTTGTTTTTTTATTCGGTTAGTTCTTCTCAAGTTTACTCCGAGGGGGAGATGATTTTTGCATCATGTCATTGTGTGAGAACGAAGGTTGATAAAATTTGTGAAGTAATGGTTTCTACTTATAAGTTTGCCTTATGTCGTTGTGTGAGAAGAAGATTGACAAGACTTGTGAAGTAGGGGTGAAAAAAAAAGTCAAAGAAGACAGACGGAAGGAGATACACACTAGAGGAGGGCCTCTATATTCATTTGATGAAGTAGAGCCTTATATCCATGAGAACTCTAGAAGCTCGGGACTATAGGTACACAGATCCAGGTGGAGTTTGATCAATTTGGGAAAGTTATCGTAAGGTGATGAAGGGTGGGAGGGGGATTGAGCAGGGTCAGCACAACCTCTACCAGCTTTGGAGGAACAGAAAAACTTATGCAAGTGTTTCGAAGTCCATTGTTCCTAAAACACCATATAGTATGCCGTCACTAGAATCATCCGAGCGAGACTGTGACGTTCGAATATCGTCGGAAGGCGGAGAGAGCCTTGAGGTAGGTGGAGTTCGTATGGAGAGTGGCACCTCCATGATTATATCTACTGGGGTGTGCCCTTGAGAGGGGGCATACAGCTGGATAAAAACAGGTAGAGATAGATTCAACTAGCAGAGGAAGCCATCGAAACGAGTTGTTTGCAAGAATAGAAGGAAAAGAGTCTATAAGTTTTTTAAATCACATAGGTGTGGATTCATGAGTATGCAATCCAAGATGGAGATTGTTGGGTTTATGTCTTGCATTCTATGTTGGATAAGAATACGATGAGACGATGGAGGAATCGAGACGATCGGAGACAGAGTGGAAGCAAAGAGAAACAACCAGCAGCAGTAGCAGCAGCAGGTTGTGGTCGACCGACCATAGGGTGCAGTCGACCGCCCTACTATGTAGGATTTCCCGAGAGGGGGACAGTCAACCGACCTTGGGGTGCGGTCAATCAAACGTGGCGTTGATGGATTATTTGGGTTGGGTCTTGATGATTCGTGAGAATCCCAACTTGCTCTTCAAGTCAGATCGTACGGCTCTTATCATAGGGTTATCTCTTCAGGAATATCCAATGGTTATTGTATCAAGATATCAAACTAGGTTTTCTCTAGACCTCTATATATTTTTGTTATTGGCCACCATTGAGAGCCAAGAGAGAGAGCACTTCATTGAAGGAGGAGTTTGAGAGTTTCTCTAATTGTAAACAAGTACTAGTACTTGCTGGTGAGGCTTGAGAGAGGGTCGTGGTGAGAATTGTAATATTCTTATATTTTCTCTAGTTGAATAACATCTCAGGTTTCTCCTCCCCCGGATTAAGGTGAAGGCCCCAATCAGAACAAACTTGTGTGTGCTTTGGTGTGTTTGGTATGATCTAGTATGTGCTTGGTGGTTTGTGATGTTGACAAGATCCTCAGTCCGGTTTTCCTAAGAAATCCTAACATATACAATCTGTCGTCATTATAAGGCATGTGTAAGACAACATATATAGTCCAATGGCAGTGCCTAAGGCAAAGTAACTGGGAAACAAAGCTCATCAAGCACATGAAGATCATTAGAATCAAATGCACCAATTGCATCCAAAACCGCCCTTTGATGCCAAATCATATGATAGTCAAGAGGATCATATGTCGAAGAGAAAGCACTTAGCATAGTTTTCAAAAGATCAAATGTCTTGCCTTCATTTGCATGAAGAAGCACGAGATAATACGCTTAATCATAGCTAGCATTGGTATAAATACCTGAAACCCGGACCCGATCCGAACTCGACCCGGACCCGGCATTGGACCGGAACCGACCCGGCCTATCTGGGTCCGGGTCCGGGTCTGGGTCCGAATCCTAAAATGGGACCCATTGTAATTTTGGATCCGGGTCCGGGTCCGCTCAAAAGAGACCCGACCCGGACCTGGACTCGGACCCGTTGAAAAAAATCCAAAAAATTAACATAAAAATAAATATTCTATCCTCATCCCTCCTCTCCTTCCTCCTCAATTCTAAATCTTTCTCTTCCAAACTCAAAACTCATGTCTTTTTCTTCTCTCCTCTATTCTAAATCCTCAACTCGCCGCCTCCGCTCGCCGCTCACACTCCCGCTTCTACCTGAACGGGTAGCAATATTTTAATAGGACCCGAACCCGGTCCTTATGGGTCCGGGTCCGGGTAGTGAATGACCCGACCCGACCCAACCCGATACCAATGCTAATCATAGCAATCACCACTCCTCCAGTCTACCCCATCTTCAAGTGGCCCTTCATCAATGTAAACTGGAACAGGAGGTCTGGAACTTCCATCAGTAAGAAGTTGCTCATAGGTATGGATAATGACCGGTAGAGCTGTATCAGGTGGGAGGTGATACCACATTACTAGTCCCAAGTAGCTCTTCCAATCAACTGGTGTGTTCAGAAGCCCCCCTTGGATGTTACCAGCAAGTAGTTTACACAATTTTAGCCTGTCATTCTCATTGTATTTGAAATCCAGTCCATTTTCTCTCCATAGATCAAGTTGTTGAGCCATATAGGATCGATTCACCATTGACCTACCAGCTTGACTTAGCAAAATGGCCAGTTGAACACCCCCTCGAAGTAGCTAGTTCAACCGCAACATCAAGTTGCCGCCCTGTCATCAAAATGTGCATATGATCTAAATCGCATGAATCATTCAAACAACTAACTTCCTTTTGTTCCTTGTGACAACCACTATCTTGCAGCTAATTGCTAAAGTCAACTCTCCTGACAAAAGGACTTGCTTCAAATCTATATCAGAGGAGAAATCCCAATTATAAAATAGGTCAACCTGAGCACCCATTCCTCGCCGTATTGAAGCAAACTCAACAGCGATATACCATCCACCAAATATCGTAGTAAATTTGCAACCAAACCAATATTTCCGTCCATTAATTCCGATATTAGCTCAAATCGGTGGGGGTCATCCATTAAGTACTACATTGTCACTTCCAATTATAGCTGTGAGAACTTTCAACTCCGTCTTCTTGACATTTCGTTGAACACTCAATAGGAGCTCAAGATAACGGAAAGTTGCCTTTGAGACATTACCACAAACATTTGGTAAACTCATCTTTGTAATCTTCTTAGCAAACATGAGTTTCTCCTCATTTTCCCTAACTATGCTAACATTCACTGCATCATGTTTAATCTCTCGTTGTTTCAGATTGAATTCATCCTCTACAATACCCATCACCACTGGATTAACGATCACCTTTGATGACTTCTCACCACTATAATCTTCAACTGCAAGATTCAACAAACTATCCCCAACTACTTATAATCTTTATTCTTTCCAACTGTAACGACCCACCACATGCTGCCTCTCAAAAGGTGGTTAACCAATTAGGTGATCATAGACAATATTATTTATTATTTAATTATCTCTTGTAACTCCCGATATGGGACCAATTTCAAATCCTATACCCTGTTGTCTCTCCGAAAGAACACACAACCGAACCCAACAGTGGGCCCCGCTGTCTACATCAGCAACAGACAGCAGCTGTCGCTGCTTTCAAATTTGGGCAGGCCCCGACATCATCGCCACGTCATCGCAAGGCACAACAGCCTTTTTGTGTTGTGCACTTCACAAGTAGGCCCCCCATCCATTAATCTCCATACATCTTCCTACAGAAATCTCTATAAGACACCATTTCAATTAATTATTTATATATCTATATAATAAATTACAAAGAAAGCTATCAAGTGGCTCACAATCAATCCCCCTAAAATCAAAGGCCTAGATGAAACATCACAAAACATATTTTTCCTCCAAAATTTAAAAATCCAAACCAAAATTTTCCCCCCAAAACTAAAAAACTTATTACTTTATTATTATCTCTCTCTTCTTTCTTCACTTTTACATATTTCTCTCTTTCTCTCTCTCCCTATCTCTCTCTCCCATTCTTTCTATATTTACTTAGAAATTTAGATTTTCAGAAATTTAATGTTTTTTTTGCACATATTATATTGAAAATAGTAAATATCTCTTCAACTCCACACTTAAAGTTCTAAGAAGTTGGATTTTATATCCTCATTTATAATTATTTTTCAACATATACTAATGGAAACATGGAATTTTATTTGCAACTAATTATTGTCGTACTATTCAAACTTGAGCTACATAATTGTTGTTTTACTGTTTACAGGCTTTTCGTGTTTTGTATCGTTTTGAAGACGTGCCGTAGGTACGTGCCCACTGGCAAATCTAGTACTACTATATATTATAGTCTCTTTGAAATTACAGGGTGTTACACCAACAGTCACAACAACATCATTCCCATCACTCACACTCACTTCATCTACAACAATAGACTTGTCAGCTCTCACATAATCCTCTGTAAAAAATAAAGTCTAGTGAAGTCAAACTCACTTCAAATCTTTTGCTAGCAAAACAATTGTAACACAAATCATAATCGAACAATTTGTTGCAGTGGTAACATTTAAAGAAACAAGAACTCAAGCAAAGATTGCAGTGGTACTCATCATCACCATCATTGCCTTCATTACCACCTTCCACCTTCAGATTATTAAGCAATTGAACCTTCTCCATCTTTTCACTTCTTCGAATTTTCATGGCACTCTCAACTCTAGAATTGAAAGGAGTGAAGTTCGGGTTTGATACCTCGATTGCTGGATTCGGATGAGGACTCGATTGAGGAATTGATTGTCGAAGTTGCAGAGGATTGGATGGTTGAAGTCATGATAGTTTGCTCTCCATTTCTTTCATGTTCCTTATGTTGTCATCGATCTTCTTCAACGCCGATTCTATCTGCCACTTCCACGCTCGGAACTCTTCCTTCACCGTTGACGTGCCTCAGACGTGTTGCGAGTCGCCATCTGTGAAAACCCGCTCTGATACCAAGTTGTTAGGGACTGAATTCCGAGCTCGAGTTGAATATGTCATTGGAGAGAATACTAGGGTTTTCAGAGGAAGAAGAAGGATAATTTATGTTATTAATTCGTGATTGGATCCCATTTCAGCAATGACCTCTTTATAAGCTATTACAATATGAAAAACACTTGCAAACAATGTGTTTTTCTACATCTGGGCTCATCACACAAGCCCATTACAACTTCTTCCTTAACAAACACTAGTAATTCACACGTGCAATGCACGTCTTAATAATTATAGTTTTTTTAAAGTAAAAATTAAGACGTAGTCTAGATTGAACCTAATACTTCATTTATAATAGTTATGCACGTGTATGGCACGTGTTGGTAGATTTACAAATGACACTAAGGCCTTCTCCCATTATAATATTAGAGATTATAGATTATAGGTATGAAATATTAGTGCGCTGTGCAAGTATTAACCTGAATCACCTGATACACTGATACAACCTTATTAACACTAAGACCATCTCCAACCCACAACACAAAAATGGTGTTACTTTTACACCAAAATGGTGTAAAAGTCACATCAAACAGTAATTTATCTTCAATTCAGAACACCATTTTTAACACAAAAAGAAATATTCTCTTCATATTCTCCTCTACCTACATTTTTATAGGGATGGCATCAGGGCCGGGCTGGCCCGGGACCGGCCCGGCCCCCCTCCAACCCAGGCTCAGCCCTGAACTGGCCCCCCTCCCACCCGGTCAGGGCCGGTCCCCATTTTTCCAGCAAAAGCCTGGTTAGGCCCGGCCCGCTCGAGGCCCGGGATCGGTTGAACCGGCCCGCCCGGGCTCGGGCCGGGCCGGGTCGACCGTTGGCAGTTTTTTTTCTTTTTTTTAGAAAATTTTTAAAAAAATAAATAAAATTACAAAACTACCCCCGAACGGATTTATAACGGCTAGTTTTGGAGGGTACTTTAGGAAATCAAAAAAATGGCATTTTCTATAAATACCATGCCATTTCTTTCATTTCTCTTCACCAATTCACTCAAATATCTCATTCTCTCTACTAATTCTCCAATCAACAACAACAATTTGGTGATCAACACTCTCTCAAGTGATCAAGATCAAATTTTCTACATTTTGAATGAAGGAAAATCAATAACAATCAAGTGATCAACTCATCAACATTCAACAACAACAATCAATACTACTTCTACTCCTAGCTCTCAAGTCTCCACTTTCTTACGGTATTTTAGTATAATTTTAATTTGTAGAATTAACATAGTTTTTTATTCATTATTCTCATATAATTTGTGTTTTTTTGATGTTCTTCCTCTCATTTTTTTAGATTTTATTTTTATTTTTGGTAAAGTGGTAAAAGAAACATACACTACTCACTCACTAGTTCTTGATATTGTTCTTAATTTTTAATTGAGATAGATTGTTGTTTGTTTTTGATTATTAGTTGCCATACATTTAGTTGTTGTTTTCTATATAATTTTTACATATACTAGTTTTTCATAGTTAAATGGCCTTTAATCGATCACGCGGTGGTGGTAGACATAGTAGTCAAGAATCTACTAGTCATCACATTCCTTCCATTCCTAACCAATATATAGATAGTGAAGAAACATTTATTAATTATGATAGTTTTCCCGATTTGAATGAAACACACTCAAATCCTATAGAAATAGAAGATCCTGTAGAACCACAACCATCGGAACAAGGTCCTTCTCTAAACTCAAGGAAAACAAGAGGGACTACTTCGGAAGTACACAATTTTTTCGATTGTGTCCCTTCGCAAAATGATAAGAGTGTAGGACTTAAAATATGTAAGAAGTGTCAAACCCCATATAAGTTTAAAGTAGAATCGGGCACCGGTACACTTCAACGTCACTTAAGTAAATGTCAACCACAATTTTCGAAAGATAATCTCACACAACAAAAAATACATCCTAAAACCGGTCAAGTAGATAGTCATACATATGATCACGATCACGTTCGTAGGGGAATGGCTAAATTAGTAATTAGGAGAGAATTGCCATATTCGTTTGGTGAACAAAAATATGTAGAGGATTTTGTACAAAACACCTTCAACCCCCATTATAAAAAAATTGCTAGGAATGTTGTTAAGAGTGATTGTAAATTAGTTTACAATGAGAGTAAGGATTTTTTGATAGCAACACTAAAATCACTAAACACTAGAGTTTCATTGACATCGGATGGGTGGGTAGGAGTAAACGGGGTTCCAATGATGTGTGTAACATGTCATTGGACAGATTCGGATTGGTTACTTCAAAAGATAATATTTTTTTTTGGATATATTAGGTACTCACATAAGGGTAAAATTATAGCCACACACATTATGGAAGCATGTAATAATTTTTGTATTTATGATAAAGTGTTTGCTATTGGTTTTGATAATGCATCCAATAATACTAAGGCAATTGAGAGTTTGAAAATTACTTTAGATCCCGTAGAACCCGAAATTTTTCATGTTAGGTGTGCTTGTCACATTTTAAATCTTTGTGTGCAAGATGCACTAAAATATGGAAATGATAAACTAGAAGCAATGAGAGATTGTGTTCATTATATTACATTGAGTGGTCCAGTTTATCAAGCTTTTCATGATTGGTGTAAACTTATGGGCATTGTATGTAGACGTTTTCCTAAAGATGTACGACATCGTTGGAATTCCACCTTTGAATTATTAGGTGTTGTTCTTCATTATCGTTATAATCTTAGAGATTTTTGTGTCGCAATGGATATGCAAAATTGTATGTTAGATGATGATTTTTGGTTTTTTGCCGATAGTTTGTATAAATTTTTACAACCTTTTAATTATGCAACTTTGCAATTTTCAAAAACATATACATCTACATCTAGTGGTATTTTACTTGAAATTGTGACTATGATGACAACAATTAAAGATTTGCAAAATGACCCTTTTATTGGAGATATGGTTAATGCGGCATATGTTAAATTTTTGAAATATTTTCATCCAATTCCTATGTTATATTGTGTAGCTAGTGTAATGAATTATATGATTAAATTAGATGGCACAAAAAATTTAATTGAAATTTTTTACACTTATGCCCCACACGATGCAATACTAGATTTTGATCATATTGTTTTTACTCGTAAATTTTAGAATATTTTGACTAGGTTATATGATTCTTATGATAGGATTTATTCAACTAATACTATTCAAACACAAACACGAATACAAAATGTTGAATCTTCTTCTTCTTCTCCATCCATATTAGCAAAAGGAAAGAGTCAAGCTAGTATTGGTGTTTTAAAACTTATTAAATCAAAAAAGGCAGGAACCAATTCACCAAATGAGTTGAACTGGTATAATGCACAAAGTGCAGTTAAAGATGTAGAAGATGTGTTACAATTTTGAAAGAGTAATGAAGCAATTTTTAATATTCTTTCTCGTATGGCTAAAGATCTGCTAACGACACCGGTGTCAGCTGTTGCATCGAAAAGTGCTTTTTCTCTTGGTGACAGGATAATGAGCCCGGGCAGGAACCGATTGACAGCCAAAAATTTGGAGATGCTAGTATGCGCCGAAGATTGGATGAAAGCGGAAGAGAGGACCCAATACTTACTTGAAGCACAAGCTGGAGCTGGATCAACAAGTAGCGATGAATGAACGATTACATTTAGTTAATTTACATTAAAATGCTGTTCAATAAATTGTAATTAATTGGAAAATTTAGGGTGATGAGATTCTATATTTAGGTTAAGTTAAAGTGCACGACAATAGTCCAATGCCTTCTCTTTAATCTAAGTAGAGACCATCTCGATCTTTAAATTCAAGTAATTCTCTTGATTTGTAATTTGATCTTAATATACAAATTTGTATGAATTTTATTCATGTACTTAATTTTATTCAAGAAGTTCAAATTTATTAAATTATGTATTTATCTATTCATGTACTTCAATTATTTATGAAATTTTATTCTTTGCGATTGTTATGAAATTACAAATCCACATACTTGATCTTTAATAATACTTTACAAAATAAATTTTTTTTCCTATACACGGGTCTGGACCGGCCCGGCCCGCGAACCGGTCCGACCGGGCCCCCCACACTAGGGGCCGGGGGCTAGGTCCGGGCCAAGGTTTCTTACCTTGAGCCCGGCCTGGTCCGGCCCGCATTGTTGAGGAGCCCGGCCCGGTCAAAATCCGGTCAAACCCGGCCCGGCCCGAGTGCCGAATGCCATCCCGATTTTTAACCCAAAAAAATGGCGCTGATGAACAGTGCCACGCCAGATTTGGCACAGCACTGTTCATCCATACCAAATTCGCTAAAATTGGCGCTGGAATTGGCGTGGGGTTGGAGCACCATCCAGCGCCATTTCTGGCGTTAAGCACCAAAATGGCGCTGGGTTGGAGCTGCCCTAAAAGAAACCAACTCCAGCAGCAACAGTAATTCCATCTGAACCCTAACACGAATTCCTCCAAAACTACCTCACCTCCTTCAGCGGCGCCGGTGACGTCAGCATCAACCTCGGCGACTACTTCATCGGCGGCAACCTCGAGCAGCTCATCGAGCATTGGCGGAGAACGATCACAACCGCTGCGGAACCCCTCCCGCTGCGAAAGCGGTTGTTGATTCGCTGCCGGATGTTGAGATTTGTGAAAACGTGATCAAAAATTGCAGTGAAGATGATGATAAGGGGGCCGTGTGTAAAGGTGAGTTTGTGGTTGGGGTGAGAGCGAAGGAGATGCCTTGTAAGCGTTTGTATCATGAGGGGTGTATCGTGCCGTGGTTGGGGATGCATAATTCTTTCCCTGTGTGTAGGTTTGATTTGGCAACGGATGATGAGGAGTATGAGAGGAGAAAGGGGGGGAGAGAGGGTTGGATTGGCGGTGTCGGCGGAGGGGGAGGGTGGAAGTGGCAGTGGGAATGGGAGTGTAGTGGTGGAGAGGAGGTACACAATTCAGCTGCCGGGGGCGGTTAGGAGTGGGTGGGGGGGGGGGGGGGGTGCGTTGAGACTACGCAGGAACATTTGGATTGAGGTAACGAATGGTTTTAGTTCTTTGATTGAGCATTTGCATTGTGATGTAGGATTGTTGATGTGAATATTTAGATTTCTAGTTGATTTTTGTTAGGAATATTAATTTTTATATTTGGTTGATTGATGAACATTGCAAGCTTAAGATTAGAGTGAGGGGAAGAAGGGTATTGTGATGGATGGGTTCTATATGCAATAGGATGTGTAGGGTTTTCGATGCACTTTTGGATAAAAGGTTAGTCGAGTTGAAACTATGCATTAGGCCTTGTTTGGATACAGAGGATAGCGGGGATAACTGGAGGTTAGTAGAGGTGACTTGTGTACCTACTGGTATCTAAAATTGGATCCATGTGGATCATATTTTGGAGTTAAGTTACCTACGATTATCTCACCCTCAAAGTTAAGATAACGGTATGTATCAAAACTCCAATACAACCAAATTTAACTGTTAAACCAAGAATGCATGTGCATTTATGCAACCTACTGGTTGCATTGCTCTACCTATCCTAAAAATTTCCAACATGTATCAAATCTTTGTAACAGGGCCTTAGCTGGCACAACCATTGTTTGCTATTTAATGTCTCAATAGACTGTTTATTCTTTCTTAGAGAATTCATGACTTAGGTTTTTGTTATATGTTTGTTTGTAGAATGGACTTGTTGGCTTGATGTGGAAGATAATTGCTCTTGTATGTGAAGGAGAAGTTTATATAGGCAAGTTTCTTTAAATAAGAAGATATTGTCTGTTCTTGATGTCCCAAAATTAAAGGCCATAAATAAAAGTAGGTTTGATATTAAGCTAGAACAAGCATAAACGTAAACATCTATACAAGTACGTAACAAAAAACCCCAATCCCTTCCAGAAATACTTTTTTTTTTTGATAGAAGGGATGAAGTCCGAAGACCTCAGCCAAGATCCCTTCCAGAAATACTTGCACAGTGTAGTAGCAGAAATCCTAGAATCTCCCTCCAATGATCGACCAATGAGGATAACTTCAGAATGCAAAAGCTTGGTTATTAAACCTTCACAATGCAAAAGCTTCACCAACTAAATCCCATTGACCATTCAGAACAATATGAATATTTGATCAGCCAGAGCATTCAGATTGACACTACCATGTTGTTGCATGAAAACCTAGAGTTAACCCATTGATGAGGTTATTTCAACTTCTTCGTCCATCTTGATCCATCAATCAAGTATAAGGTTTCATGTGGTAGCATGGACACACATATTTGGATGATGTAGTGGAGCAAATATTGATGCTCTTCTCATTGTAATTTACTTGGTGAAACATTAAATAGTGAAAATTTCATCATAGAGTAGCTGATTTCCAGCTTATCAAAGGATTGACTAACTTAAAAGATTTCTTTGTCGGTTCGAATCAATCAAGCATTGGTGGAGAATCATTTTATTTCTGCTACTAGATATCTCTAATCTCTAATATTATAATGGGAGAAGGCCTTAGGGTCATTTGTAAATCTATCAACGCGTGCAACACACGTACATAACTAATATGAATGGGGTCTCCCGTTTGAATCCAGGCTATGTCTGAGTTCTTAGTTTAAAAAATTTACATATTTATTAAAACGTGCATTGCACGTGTAAATTACTAGTTTTGAGTAATTGCAAGTATTCTTGAAGAGATCAAGGGCTTGAAATAAGTACGTGATCTTACTATGGTCTTTGTTCATGGATGTTCTACTTCCACATCAAGCATGCTTTTTTGTTTGGCTAAAGGGGTGGGATAAGGGATTGTTAGAGGATGAGAGGGAGTGGGGGGAATGGTGGTGAGACTAGGCAAGAACGTTTGGATTGAGGTAATGAATAGTTTTAGTTCTTTAATTAAGCATTTGCATTGTGATGTAGCATTGTTGTGAAAATTTGCATTTCTAGTTGATTGTTGTCGGGGATGTTAGTTTTAATATTTGTTTGACTTATGAATATTGCACACTTATGAGTAGGATTGGATGTGGGGGGAAGAAGGGTATTGTGGTGGAGGGATTCTACATGTAATGGGACGTGTAGGGTGTTGGTTCCACTTTGGGATAAATGGTCAGTAGAGATGAAAGTGTGAGGTGTCGCATCCATTGTATGTTGGAGCTTATTTAGTGTATGAGAAGGATGTTTTTCTTAGGAATTCTTGACTTGTTGGCGTGGTATTAAAAATAATTGTAGAAGTACTGATTTGAGCAATTGGAGCTACCCTACACAGTATCTCTTGACAATAAGGCACTGTTTGGTTGGAGGGGAATGGAGGGGAGGGGAGGGAAGGGAAGGGGTTTTTTAATACTTTTCTTGTTTGGTTCATTTTTTAGGAGGGGAGGGGAGGGAAATGGGGGGTGCAATACCCCTCCTGAGCCAATTTTGGCTCCCCTCCAAAAGTGGGGATTTGGAGGGAAGAGAAAATATGGCTAATTTTTTAAAATGGCTGGACTAAATTGCCCTTTAAATCTAAATCCTAATATAATAAAAAACCTCTCTTTCTCCCTATCTAGTTGCCGACTGTTTCTCTCCCGCTTTCTCTTTCTCCCTATCCTCGTCCTTCTAAATGTCCCGCTCTCTCTTTCTCCCTATCTACTTGCTTAAACAGTGCTCTTACCTCATCATCATTGTGTACCTACAAGTTAATGCACAATATTAATAGAAGAATTTGATTGAGAATATTTTAAAGTAATTTTCTGCATGGGTCAAGAACAATGACCGCATATAATAAATTCAAATACTAAGTAAAGGATTTCACAGAAATGGTGGTCAAACAAGTAGGAGAAAACCAAAAAATCTTACCACATTATCAGATACTGGATCTTCCAGTAGTACTTTAAATATCAAAATGTTAACCAAACTCTCAACTTTGCTTATCTTGCTTAAACAAAAAGTTTAGGAAAGCTACGTCATGTTGCTACTTTGAGAAATATACCCTAATTTGATATATGAATGTGGTTCCAGTTTTACCGGAACTAAAACTTTTAAAAAATATCTGCTGAGGCGGATAACCACATATAAAAAATATCTGCTCAGGGTTAGCATGAACAGTGGCAAAATCGATTTGAGGGACCAAATTGTTTGTGATGAAATCTGAACCAAATTGTTTGTGATCCAATTTTTTACCAAACTATATACTGATAAGTGATACATCAACTCAGTTCATGTATATATATATCAGCTTGATTTAGATCAGTTATCAAGCTCATCATAGTTAGCTGGTTTTGCTCCAATCCACATTGGAATGAAGGGTCTGGTCTCCTCATAAATAGTTCGTTGTTGTTTCAATTCTTATTGTATGAAGTGGTTGTATGAATTTCTTATTATATGCAAAAGGGTATAAAAGTAATTTTATTATAAAATCCATTCCCTCCCCTTGTGAACCAAACAAGAAAATAATTATTTTTCCTCCCCTCCCCTCCTTTGAACCAAACAGAGTTTTCATTAAATCCCTCCCCTCCCTTTCCCTCCCCTCCCCTCCCCTCCCCTCCCCCCATTTGAACCAAACAGACCCTAAGGCTGCCATGCTGAGATGGTACAACTAGTGTGACAATGGGTAATCAAGACGTTTGTGTCTGATGTATGTGAGAGGGATCTTGACTGATAGAGATACCCGGAATGAAGAAAAGGACTGGATGGGCTTAACCAAGCAAGAAGACTTATTTACTATTTTCGTGATGGAAAGATATCAGGGCGGGAACAAGTCTCGAATAAGCGAAAGAAGGGAACTAGTAAACAATCAAGACAACTAAGCAGGCGATGTAATTGATAGGAAGCAAGCGACTGATTGATTGCACAAAAAAGATCTGAAATGCGCCATGAGGAGCCAGTCTCCTCAATCTCATATCGATATCATAATACCCTCCCACGCCAACAATTAGTCCCAGCCAATACCCATCCTCCTTGTTCCACCATAACAAAAACATATGCAAATAGAGTGAAGAGATAAAACACAAACATGGAGCAAATTAGTATAAATAAGAAGTAGCAACCAACATTAACACTAACCATAGAAGGTAGCCACTTCCACATTCATCAAGGTTTTGGTATAATCAAAGTGTCACCCATGAGGTTGTTCAGGTGAATAAAAAACCCACCAAAATAATACATCAAATTCATGACATTGTTGTTAGCAAATGATAGTCACTTACTACATAGAATTTCCACCTTCCGTACATAATATTACATCAGCTCATCACATCCTTGTTACCAAATGAGACACTTCACACCACGCCTCCTTTGCTGTCGCAATCCGCGCCCAAGAAAAAAAACATAAATTTGATTGCCTCCTTTTCTTCTGCTATCCATGCCCTAGAAAACAGAAATTTGATGGCCAACAAACATACAATTTCATTGTTCATAAAAAAACTTTGAAAGCAAAGATTATTCCCAGATAACTAGAATCCAAAGAGTGCAAACAACAATAACGTGAATCAATAGAGCCCCCCTTATATTATCCAATCTCCAACTACTGAACAACTTACCAACTGTAAATGGAAACAAACTAGAATCAAAGTTTAAAAAAATTTGAACTTGCCAAAAAATAAAAAACTGCGCAACTGATAGGGAAGTAGTTTTTCCTTAGAATAATACTCCACTGCATCCATCTTATTAACAACAATCAGAACATGCTCGACCCCAAGATTTCATGTAAGTTGAGCATGCAATCATGTCCAACGAAAACCATTTCCAACCAGACCTACGTCAAAGAAACTTGCTAGCATCTAAAACATGAATGCCAACATCTAGTTGTGTCACACCAAATATTATATTGAAAGTGATTTTGAAAAAGATTTATACTAAATGTCTTCAAGCAGTAATTCTTAAATTAAAGACTAATTTACCTATATAACCAGATCTGACACCGCTTGAATTTTTGACTTTTACTGATACTCCCAAACTATAACCATCAATGTTGGAAGCTCCGAACATAGTTCTGAGCCCTTTGTAGACAGTAGTCAAAACAAAGTCCAACATACATTGCTTCGCATATGTGAGCTGCATCGTTCCTGCATTTATTGGAAAATTTCACTGTAAGAGATGGTCTTCAATCAGACTACTCTAGTCTATCCTTTCTTCTCTTCCTGAATTTTTTAACGGAAGCAGGAATAGCAGCACGATCAGGATTCAACAAGGAATAACATAACAAGGAATAACAGTGGAGGAAGTACGTAGAGCAGAAGGATCGATCAAACCCGCCATAAATGTTTTCCCTAGCTCAATTTGTTCAAGTTTAGCGTCGAACCCTTCCTTAATTTCTTTAAGTATAGTTGGATCTTGCCAATACCAAAGACGAAAACTGCATATACAACACTTTCTAAAAAGGCTGATGGAAAATGGGGAAAAAATGCACTTAAGCTTCTCTAAAACTGCAAAATGAAAAACAAAAATAAAAAACAAGAATATATTACCAACTAATTCAAAAACAAAAGCAAACAATTTAAATTCGCTTGAACATATACCGCAAGCAACATGCAATGGGTCTCAAAGAGATTACTTTTAGACCTCTTAAATGATTTGGAACTTCAGCTCAGCTCCAAACACTTGAACTCCCAAACAACAACGAACAGTGGAGTCACAAATGCTATCACGCCCCGCTTCCCAAAATACGGGAATACAAGTCCATGACGAAGGTCCATGATATTAACATCATCCATAAGCTGTGATAGTCTTAACTCAACAACATGAAAGAAATAATCACAACCACGCAGATTAATATAATCACATAAACAATAACTGAGAAAAAATATGCAGTAGTCAACATAATAACCAACAACTGGAAAAATAAACAACAATTACGGGTCAACAAAGCCCGGGATGCAAAGTTCAACAAAAGGAATAACAATGCGATAAAAGAATAACATGGAAGAAGATAATTTATTTTAAAGCAGCTCTTGCTCCAATCCTAGAAGAACTGCTCACCAATGCCTCCTGGCAAATCTCCTTGTGCACCTGTAGTTGGATCAACTAGAGCGGAAAAGAAAATGTTCGTAGAGCAAGTATGGATAGCAAGTAGTGAAAAGCAAAGAGTAAGAGAACATAGTACATCAAGGAATATGAAGCAAGATCAAAGTCCAAATGCAATAACAATGTCAATAAACAATGGTCAAGTGTACAAATGTCAACTTAGGTTTATTAGCATTTTATTTTTTCTATCTAGTGCACGTACTATTGTGTTCCATACCACATGTTCGGTGCACGCAAAATACTGTACGTTTTAGACATAGTGGTAGGATCTACATAGCGTGTACTCGGTGTAACAAGATAACAAGATAACAAGTTCACAAATAATTCTTCACCTTTCATGTCAATAGTACAAGTACACAAGAAGGGCCCTATCGAGTATATTTTTTGAGATTGTCCACTACTAAGTCAACCCTTATTAACCCCGGCTTGTTTAATATTTTATTATTTCATTCATGGTCATGCAAGTGTGTATACGAGTATCAAGGCGACGATGAGAATGCAACAAAATAATTCAATGCATGATAAAATACAAGTAATCGTGAATCTGAAAAGACCAGACATAGTAGTACTAAAACAACAGTAATTCACAAACTATAACTCGGAATTCGTTTCCGTCGAAGGGACAGTAAACTAGACTTCCGGGGCTACAATTCATGTTCAGCAAGTTTTTATTAATTCTGATCATAACTAGGCTGATTATCCTAATCTTTACATGTTAACGGTTCTGGCAGCAGCTTATAGTCAGAACTTTATGGGTGAAAACAAGGTGTAAAATCAATATAAAAATCTACAAAAAATAGGAATGGATCCTAAGCATGTCTACTAAGTTTCTGGAGAGTTTCATGTCATTACACTACTGTTATTATGGTGTTTCAACTGAAAGTTCTGTCGGCATTTCAATAAATTGCAATTTGAAAAGTACAGACCAGCAGTGACTAAAACTGTGATATCTCACAGCTCACGAATCGGAATCTAGATCTGTCAAGTGGTCTGAAAACTAGATTCATTATGCCACAATTCTCTTTTATATGGTTTTGGTTGATTCCTATTGTAACAGGATCGAAACCTCAGTACAAAACAGAATAGGCAGCAAGACATAACAAAAGATCATTATATATATTTATCAAAGTGAAAATCAACATGTTCTTGTATCACGCAATGCATTAACATTAAGGTACAGCAAGTTGAGATGAAATTCTACTGTATACAAGGCAAGATTATCATGTCACGATTCAATTCACAATATTTCAATCAATTAACATGTATTCGTATTATTATATATTTTTCATATGCAAGTTCTAGTCAATTTGTTCATGTCGTGTGTGCATGCAAGTTTGGGTTTGAATCAATGGATATTGTCACGAGTCAAGGATACTTCGGGTTAGCTCGTGTAAACTCTTGATATCTTCAACAGAAGGTATACAAAGCAATATTACGATAATCGAAGAGAATTACTTTCGTCGGAGATCAATAATCTTGAACTAGAAACATAAACGAGTTCAACTGAACTTGCCTTTTATGTTAGAGATTCGAATATGCGAAAAGAATAACGGGATCGGAATCCGGGCGACGGACCAAAGCACGGGCGAGACACGTGCAAAATACCAACAACAAAAGCAAAACCAAACAGCAAAACACCAAAAGCCTGGATCCCCTATGGGCAAAACAGCAAACACCGCATACCGAATCGAGATCCCCCCTTCTCCACAAAACACCACACACCGAAACTACCACTCACTGTCTCTCTTCTTCCCCACTCGACCGAGAGAGAGGGAGAGAAAGTAGGAGAGAGAAAGGCAACCGGGCGAGGCGGTGCGACTACAGGAGGTTGCTGCGACGGCGAGAGGCGAGGCGATGATGTTGCGGTGCACAGGGCGAGCTCTGTTTTCGCACGAAACAGGGGAGACGATGTCTGGGTGAACGGAGCTTCGACGACGACGATGAGGGGCTAGGAGGTCCTCCAGTGATTGCGAGGTGAACGGGGAGAGAGCGAGAGGATGAAGACGAGTGGGGGAAGTGAACAGTTGGGTTCGCCGATGGGGATAGGGTGGCCATGAGTGATGGAGCTTCGGAGTGGGGCGATGGAGGTAGGGGACGAGGGAGACTCGAGCAGTAGGCTCGAGGATGGCAATGTGTGCGGTGGTGCACACGAGGAGGTCGCAAGGTTGAAGACGAGGCAGCGTCGGGGTGCGGATGTCGGAGGTTGATGATGACGGGGATGGGTTTCTTCAGAGGCGGAACAGGGGATGAGTGAGCGAGGTTGAAGATGATGAGGGGTGGACGACTGAGTCAAGCGGGCGGCGCTGACGTCGAGGAGGGAAGCTCGGGGATGGAGACGGAGTGTTTAGGTCTGTTGGGTTCTCTGCTTGGTTTTGGGAGACAGAGGAGGGGGAGAGAAAGGGAAAGGATTTTTAGAATAATAAAATAATATTAATTAAGGGGGTAGTTACCAGATAGTGGGGATGAGAACGTGAGTGGTTAGGAGATACGGGGAAGTGTGCAGTTGAGGAGATCTGGGTTGGTTGTTAGGGGGAATATGGGTTTGTGGGTTTGGATAGACTAGAATTTGGGTTCAGGATCCAATAAGGAGATGAGTTTGGGTAGATAATAGTATGGACTTGGAAATGGATTGGGCTAACAAAAGATAACAAGGATAATACTAATAATAACAATAATACAAGAATAATAAATTGCAACAAAAGGCCCACAACAACTCCAAGACCCAAAATATATTAAAATAGAAAAGAGAACACTATAAAATATAAGGAAAATCCGTACAACTGGAAAAGGGGTTACACATGCAAAGCATTAACCCCAAAATAAGGCAGCCTCATTGGGCCCACATTGTCCTCCCTTAACACGCAACTCTAACCACAACTATGTAGCCCTCTCCAAGTTCTAATTGTAACCCTCCCATTCTAAAATTCCAATAGTTTTGTTCTCATGATTTGTCAACACTTAGGAAATATTATTTACTATGTTATTTGCAAATGTAATATGGATCCTCGTGGGACAACGATGTACATATGACATTTATCCTCATTTCATTTTTGTAGATAAACCCTGTTCCAAAATTATGTAAGAGGTTATAACTTCATGGAATTCATCAGAAGATTAAGGTATATCCACAAGATGTAATAAAGTAGGTGTAAAAGATGGACTTCGAAAAAAAAAACACTCACTCTCTCCCACTTGTAAGTTGTATGTATAAATGCAGCTGATGCTGGATTAGGGTACCAAGTGGTGTTTCAAGTCATTGTGCTATCACTGTATATCCCAGAAAGAGATTTGGGAACTTTTGGTGAATAGTCCTTACCAATTGTTTATCGGATGTTGAAGATGGTGTTGTTAGATTTAGGGATAGAAAGAATAATTTTTTGAGTTGTTGGATTAATTTAACCGAGTATGTACAATATATCTCCTATATATAGGAGAGAAAGAAAAACTAAACCAATTAATACATTATTCGATATGGGACTAAACTAAAATCTATCATCTAACACCCCCTCTCAAACTCAAGTTTGTTCAGGCAACATGAGTTTAGAATATTGACGGTGTTCATATGGTAGGAACGACACATGGTGATGCACTTGGTGAAGAAGCATGGTGTAGGGAAGGTGCTCAAATAGATGACGCATGGGATGACGCACTATGACGCATGGACGATCCGGCTCTTGGATCTTGAAAGGTGTGGAAGTGGGAACTTGTAGGAGTTTGTGTCGGCTCCTCACACTGAAGAAGTTATAGTAGTAGTTGGATCTTGAAAGGTGTAGAACTGGAAAGTTGTAGGAGTTGCGCATGGTAGATGTCGAACTAAGAAGTAGTAGAAGAAGTGGTGGCTTAACTGGCACATGCTGGATCTCACCTCCGAGCTAAGAAGTAGTAGTGGTAGAGGAAGGAAGTAGTATGTTGGTGGCACACGGTAGCGGTGCATGTTAGGATCTCACCCCCGAATTGAGAAGTAGTAGTAGTAGAGGAAGGAAGTAGCGTGTTGTTGTTGTTGAAGAGGATTTGAAGAGGGTTGTTGCTGTTGAAGAGGAGTTGAAGATGGGTTGTTGAACAAGAGTTGTGGCAGCCATCGAAAGTAGTGGGTGATGTCGGGAACTTTCCCTCTCAAACTCACGATGGATTAATCAGTATGAATTTGTATTTGAGATCTGGATATAGAAGTTGGTGGGCACCGTGAGATGAGGAAGACAGGAATAGGGATGGTGTCTATATCTCACCATCTCAAACTCATGATCGATCAGCCAGTGTGAGTTTGTTAACGAAGTACCGAAGTTTCTTTGGATTGGGATGACTGTAGAAGCTTGAAGAACCTGCAAGAAAAAATTCCTTTTTTTTGTGGAAAACGGGTCGGGTTCGGATGTGGTGTAGGGATATAGGTTTTGAGAGTTAAGAGGGTTTCGGGTAAAAGGGAATAGGGTTTGGATTAGGGTCAGGGTTGGATGTGGGCCAGGTTAGGATTTTTTTTTTGGGAAACCAGATCAGGTGATTGTTTTGGGTATAAGGATATAGGGTTTGAGGGTTTCGGGTATGAGAGTTAGGGTTTGGAATGTAGGGAAGTAGGTTAGGGTTTCAGGAGCAGAGTTGACGGCGGCCATGCGACGGGGAGGGAGCAGCAGTTGCCGGGGGTGCTGGCAACGAGGAGGTGGGAGCCCATGAAGGCGGTCGGGCCGATGCAGAGGGTGGAGCAGATGTACTAGGGATTTGGGTGTTTGGGGTTAGGGAGATGTGGAGGTGGTTGGGAGGCAGG
This sequence comes from Hemerocallis citrina, assembly GCA_017893485.1. Lineage (NCBI taxonomy): Eukaryota > Viridiplantae > Streptophyta > Magnoliopsida > Asparagales > Asphodelaceae > Hemerocallis > Hemerocallis citrina. The sequence goes on from JACEHZ010000703.1 coordinate 745,184, forward strand.
GTTTGGTGATGTTGCTGTGGTTTGGGTCGTCAGGAGTCGGAGCAGTCGGAGATGAGGATGATGGTGTTGTTGTCGGAGTTTGCTGTTGATGATGAGGCAGTTGATGGCGGCTAGAGTTTGTGTTTGAGAAGGGATTTGAACCAGGTGTTGGAGGTGATGTTGTTGATCGCCTGAGTGGGTTGCAGATTGCTATTTACGGGTGCAACCGTTGGGGAATGAGGAAGTTCGGGAGGAGGGTTGAAGATATTAGGGATTTGATTTTGGAGATTTGGGATTAGGGTTTTGGGAAAGATCGAGAGAGGGATGTTGTCAACGGGAGGTCGAGTGATTCCGATGAAGACGGAAACCACTCCACCCCGATGACGATGATAAAATTAGCATAGGACTACATGCTTTAATACCATGTTTGATTTAGGGATAGGAACGAATAAGTTATTGAGTTGTTGGATTGATTTAACTGGGTACAATATGTCTCCTATATATAGGAGAGAAGGGAAAGCTAAACCAATACATTATTCGATATGGGACTAAACTAATATCTTCTTCTTCTTCTTCTTCTTCTTTGTTTTTCTTTATTTTTGTTAGAATATAAGTGTAATTTCCCTCAATCCTTCTATAACCTTGATGTTTTAGCTTAGTGACAGGAACTTTCACATGGTGTCAGAGCAACTCATGTTCGAATCCCACCGGCTCTTTCACATGGTGTCGAGCAAGTCATGTTCGAATCCCACCGGCTACGCAATTTAAATGCAGATTTAAAAAGCTGTGTATTGTCCAAGTCTCACCCCATAATTTGTTGGGCATTTATCTCGTTTCTTTGGCTCATAAAAAATGAGCTCTCGACCTGAGTTTGCATGTTAGAATACAAGTGTATTTTTTCTCAATTCTTATACAACTTTGATGTTTTAGCTTAGTGGCAGGGACTTTCACAAAATTTTAAAACTTTTGATCCTTGTGTGGTGATCGGATCTTGGGATCCATTGTGGTTCCCCTTTGGTTATCTTCTAATGGTTTCCCCATTGGAGTTCTTTATCTGTAACACACTAACAGTTGCATCTATGATTGGTAGTAGCTGCAGGTGTTTTGTGCTTTTTGCTTGTAATTAGCTGCTGCCTGCTGTTTCTGTTCTTGAGTTGTGCTATTTGGCTTGATTTTAGCCTCATTTGTATTGTTAACTATATCAACATGCTAACAACTATGATTATTTCCTCGAGTTCATCAGACCTGTTACATGTTTGCCTTGTATTGTCCAAAACTTTCTTCCATACTATCAAGTAGTGTTATGTACACATGCTTCATTGGTATACTTTATGCTTTGAACACTTTTTGTTATCCGTTCATGTTAAGCATCTTGACCCAACAGCACAAGAACTAGCATTTATCTATTATGTACCTCCTCACCTTTACCCCGCCTTAGTCTCTTACGCTGTATCTTTTTTTTTTATGCTCCCATCAAAGTATTGAAATATTTATGTGATCTCTCTCTTTGATTGCCAATCCTGGTACCCTTTTATATCTCCATCATAAAACTGTAATTACATGCACTTAATTTTATCTTCTTTATTTTTGATAATGCAGTGTAGGGATAAAGCTCTTAGGCGAATTTTGGAGGCCTGCAGCTGGGAAATCTACTGCATCTTGTGCTTTTTTTGGTAGGATTCTTTTATCTTGTTGGTGAAAGGCAAATGCATATTGCAGTATGAGTATGACCTTTCTAAAGGATTTTTTGCACTAAACAAGCAATTATACATTTGTGGGTTGTTTACTGCTTGTAGCCACGCTGGGCTTGTAGAAGGAGGCAGATCGATTATTTTCAAATCAATGATGAGAAATTATAAAATTATAAAGCTGGCATTGCGTTTTGTGGATGGGATGCCTCCGTTGAAGAAGAGGAAGGTTGTGAGAGTTGCAGTTTAGTTACGGTCTGTTGTTGTTTCCAAAACCTACTTGGATTGAAAGACTAAGAAGAGGAAGAGATATATCCACTAGACAAGCGTTCTTTAGATGAATTTAGTTGTTTAAATGAAGAGAGTTTAGTTGTTTAAATGAATTTAGAATGATCGATGTCGTAATCTTATTGCAGTGACTACAAGTGAGTGCAATGAGCAGAGCCCTTTATTGGCTGAGATGAGATGTGCTAAATATGAAATAAGCATGAGCGAAAAGGGATATGTTAAGGTTTAAGAGTTTGTTCTTTCTTATTCAATATCAAACTGCTAAGAATTGTTTCCGTTAGTCTGCAAAGAAGCGTTCTTTCTATTTCTAATTAGACAGCAAAAAGTTTTGCATCATGTGTTTGGACAAAGTTTGGAAGTAGAATATATATCCATTAGAAATTTTTGTTATAGGTCGTAAACTTGTTCTTGACTCCGACGATGATAGAGTTAAAGATGTGTTCTGTGTACTTTATAACATGGTCAGTTTCATCAAAGGGATGCTCTAACCAAGCTTTTAAGTTTGAAATTATCCTTAAGAGTAGGCATGGCTAGAACAAAATGATTGTAGAGTTCACGGAACAAAATAGAAAATTGAAGAACTTAGATGCTAAAAATGAATTATAATGGAGAAAAGTGTTAAAAAAAAGAGAGAGAGGGAAACCAAAGCAATAGTAAAATTATTTGAAGAAGATATTGGAATTGTGCATAAGAAAGTGCAAAATAAAATTTTCTCAGAATCCGAATCAAAATATTTTTATCATTTTTTACACGAGAAGTACAATCTAAGTGCATATAGCGTATCAATACACTTTTCGAATGCGACTTTTCTCTTATATTGACGCTAATCAATAATCATTAAATTGATTAAATTGGACAAAAGAAATCGAAGTAAAATGTGTCCCCACTTTTTATTTAAATTCAAAATCACGATAGTAGAAAACAAATGATGAAAGCGCGTGTTGGGTACAAGCCTAAAAATCTCTGCCATTATCTTTTTATTACCACCCCTTTTAATATTTTCTTCCGTTATACTCATAGCATCTACTAAATTCGAGCTCCTTCAATCTCTGATAACCCAAAAAATCCACGAAACCTTGACCCTTTAATCGAATCCAAAAACTAGTTAGCGTTTCCGTTTCTCGAAATGGCATTGGCTCATCTAGTCGTCGGTGTGTCGCTGTCTTGGCGCGTCGGATTCGGCAGCGATAGGCGGAGGGGTTCGAGACCGGCGATTGCCGGTGATTTTGGATTGGTAGGCTGTAAGTTTATCGACGGTGGTTGTACAGTCGGATCGAGGAGGGAGGTGAGGGTGGCGGTGAAGGCGGTGGCGGGAGCGGTGGAGGTGCCGGCGGTTGAGAGCGGAGGGAAGGTTGGATCGGGCGGTTAGATTCCCGTCACTTGTTATCATGTCGTTAAATTTAATGTTTCTTTTTTGGATTTTGAATGGATTAGGATGTAGTTATGGTTAGATTAAAGCAATGTGGTTTAAATTGTTGAAAATGTGGAAATTAGTACAATAAACTTACTCTAAGTTGAGAAGAATTGTTGATGTCGATTTGTTGTTCAGTATTATTACGTACGACGCTATGAATTTGGCACAATTGAGGTGGGGTTGATTTTCGGTAGATTGTCTAAATACTTTCTATTTCATAATTAGATTGCAAAAAGTTTTGCATCATGTGTTTGGACAAAGTTTGGAAGTAGGATATATATCCATTAGAAATTTTTGTTATAGGTCGTAAACTTGTTCTCCACTCTGACGATGATAGAGTTAAAGATTTATTCAGTGTACTTTATAACATGGTTAGTTTCAGATGCTCTAACCAAGCTTTTAAGTTTGAAATTATACTTAAGAGCAGGCATTGCTAGAACAAAATGATTGTGGAGTTGAGGGAACAAAATAGAAAATTGAAGAACTTAGATGATAAAAATGAATTATAATGGAGAAAAGTGTTAAAACAAAAAAGAGAGAAACTAAAGCAAAAAAGTAAAATTATTTGAAGAAGATATTGGAATTGGGCAAAAGCAAGTGCAAAATAAAATTTTCTAAGTATACGATTCAAAATATTTTTATATTTTTTTACACGAGAAGTACTATGTGCTTATAGCGTATCAATACACTTTTCGAATGCGACTTCTCTCTTATATTAACACTAATCAATTATCATTAAATTGATTAAATTGGACAAAACCAACTAAAGTAAAATGTGTCCCCACTTTTTATTTAAATTCAAAATCACGAAAGTAGAAATCAAATGATGAAAGCGCGTGCTGTGTACGTGCCTAAAAATCTCTGCCATTCTGTTTTTATTACCACCCTTTTAATATTATATTCTGTTATACTCAGAGCATCTGCTAAATTCGAGCTCCTTCAATCTCCGATAACCTAAAAAAAATCCATGAAACCTTGACCCTTTAATGGAATCCAAAAGCTAGTCAGCGTTTCCGTTTCTCGAAATGGCATTGGCTCATCTAGTCGTCGGTGTGTCGTTGTCTTGGCGCGTCGGATTCGGTGGCGATAGGTGGAGGGGTTCGAGACCGGCGAATGCCGGTGATTTTGGAATAGTAGGTAGTAAGTTTATCGGCGGTGGTTGTACGGTCGGGTCGAGGAGGGAGGTGAGGGTGGCGGTGAAGGGGGAGGTGGGAGCGGTGGAGGTGCCGACGGTTGAGAGCGGTGAGAAGGTTGGATCGGGCGGTTGAGATTCCCGTCACTTGTTATCAGATCGTTAATTTTAATGTTTCTTTTTTGGATTTTGAATGGATTAGGATGTAGTTTTGGTTAGATTAACACAATGTGGTTAAAATTGTTGAAAATGTGAAAATTAGTATAGTAAACTTACTCTAAGTCGAGAAGAATCGTTGATGTTGATTTGTTGTTAAGTATTATTACGTGCGGCGCTATGAATTTGGCACAATTGAGGTGGGGTTGATTTTCGGTAGATTGTCTAAATACTTTCTATTTCATAATTAGACTGCAAAAAGTTTTGCATCATGTGTTTGGACAAAGTTTGGAAGTAGGATATATGTCCATTAGAAATTTTTGTTATAGGTCGTAAACTTATTCTCGACTCCGACGATGATAGAGTTAAAGATTTGTTCAGTGTACTTTATCACCTGGTTAGTTTCATCAAAGGGATGCTCTAACCAAGCTTTTAAGTTTGAAATTATCCTTAAGAGCATGCATTGCTAGAACAAAATGATTGTGGAGTTGAGGGAACAAAATAGAAAATTGAAGAACTTAGATGATAAAAGTGAATTATGACGGAGAAAAGTGTTAAAAAAAAGAGAGAAACTAAAGCAAAAGTAAAATTATTTGAAGAAAATATTGGAATTGTGCATAAGCAAGTGCAAAATAAAATTTTCTGAGAATCTGAATCAAAATATTTTTATCATTTTTTACACGAGAAGTACTATCTAAGTGCATATAGCGTATCAATACACTTTTCGAATGCGATTTTTCTCTTATATTAACACTAATCAATAATCATTAATTTGATTAAATTGGACCAAAGAAACTAAATTAAAATGTGTCCCCATTTTTTATTTAAATTCAAAATCACGAAAATAGAAAACAAATGATGGAAGCGAGTGCAGTGTACGTGCCTAAAAATTTTTGCCATCCTCTTTTTATTAACACCCCTTTTAATATTTTTTCCTGTTTTACTCATAGCATCTTCTAAATTCGAGCTCTTTCAATCTCTGATAACCCAAAAAAAATCCACAAAACCTTGACCCTTTAATGGAACCAAAAGCTAGTTAGCGTTTCCGTTTCTCGAAATGGCATTGGCTCATCTAGTCGTCGGTGTGTCGCTGTCGTGGCGCGTCGGACTCGGCAGCGATAGGCGGAGGGGTTCGAGACCGGCTATTGCTGGTGATTTTGAATTGGTAGGTGGTAAGTTTACCAGCGGTGGTTGTACGGTCGGATCGAGGAGGGAGGTGAGTGTGGCGGCGAAGGCAGCGGTGGGAGCAGTGGAGGTGCTGGCGGTTGAGAGCGGAGGGAAGGTTGGATCAGGCATTGAGATTCCCGTCACTTGTTATCAGGTCGTTAATTTTAATGTTTCTTTTTTGGATTTTGAATGGATTAGGATGTAGCTTTGGTTAGATTAAAGCAATGTGGTTAAAATTGTTGAAAATGTGGAAATTAGTACAATAAACTTACTCTAAGTCGGTTAGAATAGTTGATGTCGATTTGTTGTTCAGTATTATTACGTGCGGCGCTATGAATTTGGCACAATTGAGGTGTGGGTGATTTTCGGTAGATTGTCTAAAAACGTTCTATTTCATTGTTAGACTGCAAAATGTTTTGCATCATGTGTTTGGACTAAGTTTGGAAGTTGGATATATATCCGTTAGAAATTTTTGTTATAGGTCGTAAACTTGTTCTCGACTCCGACGATGATAGAGTTAAAGATTTGTTTAGTGTACTTTATAACATGGTTAGTTTCAACAAAGGGATGCTTTAACCAAGCTTTTAAGTTTGAAATTATCCTTAAGAGTAGACATTGTGAGAACAAAATGATTGCGGAGTTCAGGAAACAAAATAGAAAATTGGAAAACTTAGATGCTAAAAATGAATTATAACGGAGAAAATTGTAAAAAAAATAGAGAGAAACTAAAGCAAAAATAAAATTTTTTGAAAAAGATATTGGAATTGTGCATAAGTGCAAAATAAATTTTTCTTAGAATCCGAATCAAAATATTTTTATCATTTATTACACGAGAAGTACTATCTAAATGCATATAGTGTATCAATTCACTTTTCGAATGCGGCTTTTCTTTTATATTAACACTAATAAATAATCATTAAATTGATTAAAGAGGACAAAAGAAACAAAAGTAAAATGTGTCCCATTACGAAAGTAGAAAACAAATGATGAAAGCGCGTGCAGTGTACGTGCCTAAAAATCTCTGCCATTCTCTTTTTATTACCACCCCTTTTAATATTTTCTTCCGTTATACTTACATCTGCTAAATTCGAGCTCCTTCAATCTCCGATAACCCAAAAAAAATCCACGAAACCCTGACTCTTTAATGGAATCCAAAAGCTAGTTAGCGTTTCCGTTTCTCGAAATGGCATTGGCTCATCTAGTCGTCGGCGTGTCGCTGTCGTGGCCCGTCGGATTCGGCGGCGATAGGCGGAGGTGTTCGAGACCGGCGATTGCCGGTGATTTTGGATTGGTAGGCGGTAAGTTTACCGGCGGTGGTTGTATGGTCGGATCGAGGAGGGAGGTGAGGGTGGCGGTGAAGGCGGCGGTGGGAGCGGTGGAGGTGCCCGCGGTTGAGAGCGGAGGGAAGGTTGGATCGGGCGTTGAGATTCCCGTCACTTGTTATCAGGTCGCTAATTTTAAGGTTTCTTTTTTGGATTTTGAAATGTTAGGATGTAGTTATGGTTAGATTAAAGCAATGTGGTTAAAATTGTTGAAAATGTGGAAATTAGTACAATAAACTTACTCTGAGTTGAGAAGAATTGTTGATGTCGATTTGTTGTTCAGTATTATTACGTGCGGCGCTATGAATTTGGCACAATTGAGGTGGGGTTGATTTTCGGTACATTGTCTAAAAACTTTGATAAACTGACCAGGATGTCTATATGATTATATTGAACTAATGCCTCATGTTGTAGACAAGTTGTGGAAATTTGTTGGGATTTATGTAGGAGATGGGAATTGAAGCAGAAGTGGTATGGCATTGTTTTTTTTTGGGGGGGGGCTTGTTATTGTATTTTTATGGAGTTTAGTTAGTTAAGTAGGATGAATTTGATATTGGTCTAGGAGAATTTGAGGATTGGTTGTTTTTTTCCGTAATTTATGTCAGTGATGAATTTGACACTGTTAAGAATGGGTTGTAGGTAGATCCTTGTGCAGGGTAACTAACCTGGTTTAATGAAAACAGACTTAAGCATGAGATGAAACGGACATGAGGATGACATACAAAAATGGTTGTGAGAAAGCTAAAACTATAATGTAGTAGTGGAATGTGCATACAGAGATTTTCATGCATTTATTCTGAAAGCTATTTCTAATGAGGACTCTAGTTGTAAGTTGTAACAGTTAGTAGAATCCTAGCTGATAGTTATTGATACATAGTCATTTATTACAAATTATATCTGACAAAAATTTGTTTTATGCTCATGCCAGGTATATTTGGTTGTTACTTTTGGTAATTGTAATGTAATTATGTGATTGTTTTCTGAATGCTTGTATATCATTGTGAATAGTTGATTATTTTTTCTCTCTAAATTTTTTATGCTATGTTTTTTTATAACTCCTATTTCGGTCGCTTCTAGGAATTTGATTCTTTTGGAAACATGCAGTTATATTGCTGTTTGTTTGCCTTTCAGTTTGAAGGGCATGGATGCGAATTATGAACTAAAGATGAAAAAGAACATAACAAATCCTCTAGGTTTTGTGTTAAGGGCGTCTTCGAAGAAAAGATAATAAGTCATAGTGACAGTGTATTATATGTAACAAAGCTAGATACTGATACTGCTAATCAATGAGAACATTGCAAGAAGTGTAAATTACATCCTATGATACAAACCATGCATGTACAAAATCTACAACGGATATATCAAGTAGTCAGTCAGGTTAAGGTTGAAACCTTGAAACCATACTTAAATTGGAACAAGAGAACAGCCACTTTGTTAAGCTAGTCATATCATCGAAACGGAACAGTAATAACAATAACAGGAGACGGAACAAAGAAATCTGTGGATCCATTTTGTGTAACCAGACAGGAATTGGGTTATTGTAAATAGGAGATCTGACCCAGTCTCTGTAACAAAGACAGTAATTGTTCTGGATCCTATCCATCTTACCTATTAAGCACAAGTCCTTATTTTTGGGTTTTGTACCCGTATCGGGTGCGGGTGCATTGCGGTGCGGCACGGGTGCATGTCGGATACACACCCACTTATTTTATTGATTATAAAAAATTGGGTGCATTTTGGGTACGCTTTGTGTGCGTATGGGGTGTGATCTGGGCACATTTTTTATTTAATAAAAAAGATTTTTTTTTGTTTTTTTAAGTTAAGTTTAGGTTTATTGGATTGCATATCCGATAGTCCAATACATATTATCATAAAACAATAGATAGTGATACCTAATACTTAATAGGTGTTTCTTTTATGGCTTAGTGTGTAGTCACTATGATTTTGTGATCCTTCATATTGTGTTGGGATTTGCTTGCATATGAATGATTGATTATGTGATGTGTTTGCTTTTTTTTAATAGTATTGAATCACTTATTGGTATGATAAAATGTTAAATTGTTAGTGGGAATTTGATATTCTTTTGAAGCTACTACAATATGAATTTATTATTTTTTAACATAATATTTATTAAAATATATTATTTATTTATATTAAATGCACCCAAAAATGCACCAGTATTCTACTTTTTTGAGAAGTTGCATGTTCCATTATTCCCACACCCGTGTCATGTCGTACCCGTATCTCATACCCATACCTGTGCTACATAGCATCTAACCAACAACAACATCATAGACAAATATGAGGCCTAACCCAATCTGTCGCATAGGTAAAGAGGTAAAGAATTGTTTTGGATCCAATCCATGTAACCAATATGAGGATGGGTTATCTTGGTTTGGATCGGACATGATATGAATCCATGTAACCCATCAAGAACAAGGTTAAATACATAGGATCCAAGCTGGGTGGCTTAAGTGGAGAAGCGCTAGTGGTGTTTTGTGTGATAAACGTATACCTTTGAAGTAGAATAAATTTTTTTATAGAACGATTATTAGATCAGCAATGATGTATGAAGCAGAGTGTTGGGCAACATAGAAACAACATGTCCAAAAAATGAGTGGAGTAGAGATGAGGATGCTAAGATGGATGTGTGGTAAAACCAGGAATAATAGAATTAGAAACGAGCATATACGAGACATAGTAAATGTAGCTCATATCCAAGATATATTAAGAGAGAATCGTCTCAGGTGATTTGAACATGTCTTATGTAGAACTAGTAGTGCCCAAGAGTGATTTGATAAATATTGAAGGTAGAACAGAAGATATTGTGCTAAACTAAATAGAATGGAAAACCAGAATTCATGTAGCCGACCCCAACTAGTTGGGAAAATCGATTTGTTGTTGTTTGACCATCCTTTACCAGAATAATCTGCCAAATGTGTTAGTTTGGTTTACATGAACACATTTACAGCCAAACTAATCTAACCTGTTGGTTCTAAGTTTGAAGCAACAACCATTATTTAGATACCTGATCATTAAATTGTGACTTGTGTCAGGTACACCGATGAAAATCCCTACAAAGAGGTATATGTGCTAGCTTCTTGGTATCAGCTTTAGTAGCACACAAGCTAGTGAGTGAACTGGGGCCAGGATCTATGTACTTAGAAAAATTACTGATTGGCCAAAAGGCCATTACATCATCCACAAACTTCAACCACTCAAACAGACGGGTCAGTATCGTCACTGCCCCACTCTTGTCCCTAAAGCTATAACCTAAATTTTCGTCCATTTTCTACAACTCCTAATATCTCAATCTGAGCATTACTCCAACTTTCTCCTTCTAAATTTCTTCTTTCTTCCATTACTTGTGTGCTCCCATTGCATGTGATATTTGTCTTACTAGTCTTCTTGGATGGAATAAATTAGATAAGGCCAGATAATGGGAAACAATTCAGAAAGCATCTAGGAAAAAAAGAATTGAGAAGACTTACCAGTTACAGTATATGTTATGCTAAAACAGAGGAAAACAGTATGATGTGTACACTCTGTGGAATTATTACTATTATTATTATTTTCAAATTAATAACACTTTTTCCCTGTAGTACCTTCTGTCTAATGTGGGGCTAAACTAATAGGCTATGACAACTATAACTGTACTTCAACTCTTAACACTTGTATAGTTTATGGAACATATCCTAGGGCATCCTTGTCATGTTTCTTTTCATAACTTGTATGTGGAATGATTCTTTAATGAGCTCATAAGAGTTACATTCTTCATGGTATATGATTGCAGATTTTAGGTGTTCCTGAGAAGGCTGAAAAAGATGAGGTTGTTAAAGCAGCAATGGTATTGAAAAGTTCAGAAGTTGAGGATGGATATACAGCAGATATCATTGTTTTTCGTCAGGTACCTAATAATTGTCTTGTAATTATTGAAGAGCACCTATTATGGACAAAATGTAATATCTAAAAGAAAGAGAATATGCCGACACTCCATATTTCTTGCTTGCAGGATCTCCTGGTGGATGTTAGGGACAAACTTCTATTTGAACCAGTATATGCTGGCAATATTAAAGAAAAATTTCCTCCAAAATCATCCCTCCGAATACCTTGGTCCTGGTTGCCTGCTGCGCTTTGCCTTCTACAAGAGGTAAACAGTTTGTCCTTTTTCCTTGATTTATGTAGACAATCCATATCTTAGTTGATTATGGTCATTGTTCTGGTGCAAACATGCTGTGAATTGAAACTTTTTGTCTTGATCTATACATGATAAAAATATCCATTCCAAACTTTACTGGGTTTGTTGTAGACTATACTGTTGTGCGCGATACAAACTAATCAATAACCAAACCAATGCGGAATACAAAGAGAGAACCAGCGAGAAAACACAAAACAAACCAACACAAAAGGACGCACAGATTTAATGTGGTTCGGCAAAATTCATGCCTACATCCACGGGGCGGTTAGGGTTTCTTCTTCTTCAAATTATCACCAATGGGCGAAAACAAACCCTTACAAATAATGACGGCTGCAAAACCGAATTAGGGATCTCTAATTTTCGTCACCGATTACAAAACCCTAACAAGTGTATTTATAGGGAAACTATTGAGCCTTTTCGAATTGGGCCTGATCTAGTTCAAAATCCCGTCGACAGTCGACTGGTCGACTTACCAGTCGACTGGCAATCCTTCTGGCAGTCGACCGATCAGTCGTCTGATCTTCTGCTGCTGCTTGTATCTTTAGCCTTCGAAAACTCTCTGGACAGTCGCCTGATCCTTCTATCAGTCGCCTGATACTGTAACTTTCATTTGCTGCAGATACTCCAAAACAATCTGAACCAGAATCGAGCCATTATCCTACAATCTCCACCTTGGCGAGATCTTCCACCAAGTATCCAACAATCTCCACCTTGGCAAGATCTTCCAAGTAGCCCAAGCAATCTCCACAAATACTCCAAATGCTCATCATCAAATGTAACAACAAATCCAAACTCCACCTTAGTATGATATCACATACTAGGCGAACAAATAGCGAAGCACTATTCCAATCCCCCCATTCCAAATCATCAAACATGCAAAATATTAGCCAGGTTCATGCAATGCTTGAACTTGGCTGCTCCAACAACTTTGGTTAACATATCAGCAGGATTATCAGCTGTCCCAATCTTCACCAAATGAATATCACCATCCTTTATCAAATCACGCACAAAATGATAACGGACATCAATATGTTTGGTCCTCGAATGATGAACTTGGTTCTTCGCTAAATGAATAGCACTCTGACTGTCACAGTGTACCTCCACCTTCTCCCGATGAATTCCCAAGCTCTTCAAAAGTCCATGAATCCAAATGGCTTCCTTCATGGCCTCAGCAACCGCCATGTATTCAGCCTCAGTAGTAGACAACGCTACAGTGGACTGCAAATTTGACCTCCAACTTATAGGTGCCCTAGCCATAGTAAACAAATAGCCTGTAGTAGACCGCCTCTTATCTAGATCACCTGCATAGTCTGAATCAACATATCCAACCAATAACCTGCTAATATTGTCATCCCTTTCAAATTTCAAACCCACATCTGTGGTGCCACTTATGTACCTCAAAATCCATTTAGCTGCTTGCCAATGCTCTTTGCCTGGATCATGCATATATCGACTAACCATACTCACCGCCTGAGAGATGTCTGGTCGAGTACAAACCATGGCATACATCAGACTGCCAACCACACTAGTGTAAGGTACATTTGCCATATACTGTCTCTCTTCATCTGTACTTGGAGACTGAGAAGCACTAATTCTGAAATGACTGGCTAAGGGTGTACTTACTGGTTTAGTCTTCTCATCTATACCAAACCGTTTCAGCACCTTCAAAAGATATTGCTTCTGTGTCAAACTCACTATGTCCTTCGCCCTGTCTCTAGCTATCTCCATCCCAAGTATCTTCTTGGCTTCACCAAGATCCTTCATCTCGAATTCAGAACTCAACTGATTCTTCAAATTTTGAATCTCCTTAGCATTCTTAGAGGCAATCAACATGTCATCCACATATAATAACAGATATATGAAAGAGTCATCCTGCAACTTCCTGAAGTAAACACAATGATCAAACTCACTTCTGGAATATCTCTGCACCTTCATAAACTGATCAAACCTCAAATACCACTGCCTTGGAGATTGCTTCAAACCATAGAGAGACTTCTTCAACCTGCAAACACAATTTTCCTTCCCAGCTGTCTTGAACCCATCTGGCTGCAACATATAAATTTCTTCATCTAGATCCCCATGTAAGAACGCAGTCTTCACATCCATCTGTGTCAACTCAAGGTCAAACTGTGCTACCAATGCCAACAAAATCCGAATAGAAGGATGCTTCACAACTGGAGAGAACACTTCATTATAGTCAATTCCTTCCTGTTGAGCATACCCCTTTGCAACTAGTCTTGCCTTGAATCGAACACTGCCTTTTGGACCTTCTTTCTTCGTATACACCCACTTGCAACCAATTGCTTTCTTCCCCTTTGGTAGTTGCACTAGATCCCAAGTCTTATTCTTATGAAGAGAGTTCATCTCTTCATCCATAGCAACTTTCCAATCTGCATTTTCTGAACTTCTAGTGGCTTCTTTGAAGTTGGAGGGAACTTCATCATCCACAATGGGAAGAGCAAATGCAACTGTGTCTGTAAAACGAGACGGTCGTTTGATATCTCTTCTTTGCCTTCTTACTGCAATTGATTCTTCCTGCTGGATAGGAACTTCTTCATCATTCTCAGTATCAACCACATCATCTTCATCTTGGACAGGAACAGGATTTTCAACTGACAAATTTTCTAACTCCACCTGTTGGAGAACTCTCCTATCAGTCGACTGATAATTGCCAACAGTCGACTGACCAGAGCTCCTACTCTTCTGCTGTTCTAGACCACCAGTCGACTGCTCCTGTTCATCAGTCGACTGTCCCGAGGTTCTACCACTCACCTGTTGGAGAACTGTCCCGCTCTTCTGCTGCTCACCAGTCGACTGTCCTATACCACCAGTCGACTGTCCCGAGCTGATCATGCTGGTCTCATCAAAAGTGACATCTCTGCTGATTACTAACTTCTTCTGTTCTGGACACCACAACCTGTAACCTTTGACATCAGTACTAAAACCAACAAATATAGCCTTCTTGGCTCTTGCATCAAGTTTAGTTTCAGTTACATGAAAATAAGCAGGACAACCAAATATATGCAAAAAACTATAATCAGATGCAGGTTTACCACTCCATACCTCAATAGGCGTCTTGCCTTCAAGTGCTGCTGATGGTAAACGGTTGACAATGTGGCTTGCATATATAACAGCTTCTGCCCAAAATGTCTTTTTCAACCCAGACTGTGCTAACATACATCTCACCTTCTCAAGTAAGGTTCTGTTCATCCTTTCTGCAACCCCATTTTGCTGTGGAGTCTTCCTAACTGTGAAGTGCCTCTGGATCCCTTCATCTTCACACAACTTCAGAAATGGATCATTCTTGTATTCCCCTCCATTATCTGACCTCAGAACCTTAATCTTCCTACCAGTCTGATTTTCAACTTTCTTCTTCCAACTTGTGAACAATGTCAAAACTTCATCTTTGTGCTTCATGGTATATACCCAAACTCGTCTGGAGAAATCATCCACAAAAGTAACAAACCAGTGTCTACCACTCATAGAAGGTGTCTGAGTAGGGCCCCAAACATCTGTGTGCACATAATCGAGGATACCCTTTGTCTGATGTACAGCTGTACCAAATTTCACCCTAGTTTGCTTACCCAAAACACAATGTTCACAAAATTCCAACTTGCACCCTTTAGCATCCTTAAGCAACCCTTGCTTCACAAGCCCCTGCAAGGCCTTCTCTCCTGCATGCCCGAGTCGCATATGCCACAACCTAGTAGAGTCGGGAACAACCTGTTTAGGCCTTTCAGTTACACTGGCAGCCTGACCCAAATATGTTTTTCCCTGCAAGAAAAACAAGTTCCTTTTCCTTTGCCCTTTCATCACCACAAGTGATCCACTAGTCACTTTCAGAACGCCACCTTCACTAGCAAATTTCAAACCACTGGCCTCCAAAGCACCTAGTGAAATCAGATTCTTTTTCAAATCTGGAACATACCACACATCTGAAAGCTCCCTAATAAGACCATCGTGCATTAGCAATTCAATCTTCCCGATTCCTACCTTCTTACAAGGTGCATCATTTCCCATCAAAACTACACCACCATCCATATACTCCAAAGAAGTAAACCACTCCTTTTTCCAAGACATATGATAGGAGGCTGCTGTATCAAGAAACCATACTTCTTGATAAAGTGAGGGACTAGAAGCAAGTGCAAAAGAAAAATCCTCGCCACTTTCTAAATTATCAACAGTCACATTTGCAGTCGAATTTCCCTTATTTCGTAGCTTTGGACAATCCTTTTTCCAATGCCCCCTTTCATGACAGAAAGCACATTCATCTTTGGCCGGTATTTTTCTGTCCTTTGAAACTCCTCTCGATTTGGAACGAGATTTGTTTCCCTTTTTCCCAGATTTGGACTCAGATCTGGTCTCAGTCCTGCCCCTTACAATCAAAGCTTCAGAAGTTTCTCTATCAACCATCTTATCCCTTCTCCTAGTTTCATTATTCAACAAAGCATTTGCAACATCTTCATATTTCACAGTATCTTTTCCATATAATAAAGTAGTTGCTAAATGATCATAACTTTCAGGTAATGAATTCAACAGAATTAGGGCTTTATCTTCATCCTTAATTTGCTCATCCAAATTTAACAAATCAGCCAACAATTTATTAAATGATTCAACATGAGCATTCATAGACATACCTTCCGTATAGGTGAAGCGAAAAAGTCTCTTCTTCAAATACAGCCGATTCTCCAAACTTTTCCTCATGTATTTGTCTTCGAGCTTCTTCCACAACACCGCAGCAATGGTATCCCTCATCAAATCGTACTTCTGAGCCTTCTCAATAAAGAGCCGAATAGTCCCACACGCAACTCGATTCAACTTCTTCCAATCTGCTTCGGACATATCCTTAGGTTTTTCAACTTCCAAAGCAACATCTTGTTCTTGTTGAACAAGAACATCCAAAACCTCACATTGCCACATCCCGAAATTGTTTGTCCCATCAAATTTTTCAACTTCAAATTTTGCGTTGTGAATCGTTGTTCTTGATGAACTTGATCCCACAACCTCCTTGGTTGCATCTGCATCACCCGCCATCTCCCTCTAGGTCGAACCAACAGCTCTGATACCACTTGTTGTGCGCGATACAAACTAATCAATAACCAAACCAATGCGGAATACAAAGAGAGAACCAGCGAGAAAACACAAAACAAACCAACACAAAAGGACGCACAGATTTAATGTGGTTCGGCAAAATTCATGCCTACATCCACGGGGCGGTTGGGGTTTCTTCTTCTTCAAATTATCACCAATGGGCGAAAACAAACCCTTACAAATAATGACGGCTGCAAAACCGAATTAGGGATCTCTAATTTTCGTCACCGATTACAAAACCCTAACAAGTGTATTTATAGGGAAACTATTGGGCCTTTTCGAATTGGGCCTGATCTAGTTCAAAATCCCGTCGACAGTCGACTGGTCGACTTACCAGTCGACTGGCAATCCTTCTGGCAGTCGACCGATCAGTCGTCTGATCCTCTGCTGCTGCTTGTATCTTTAGCCTTCGAAAACTCTCTGGACAGTCGCCTGATCCTTCTATCAGTCGCCTGATACTGTAACTTTCATTTGCTGCAGATACTCCAAAACAATCTGAACCAGAATCGAGCCATTATCCTACATATACCGATCTACAGAAATGTTATTTAAGTAAATTAGTGAGTCCGTTCGTTGGTTTCTTGTATATAGGCATGGCCTTATTCTACAAAACTTTCGTCTTTTTCGTTATTGCAAAATGAGGCCACCAGAGCAAATTTGTATTATTAATACTTATCAAAGCTAGATATTGCCAAGAATATGCACAAAACAAACAAATGTGCGAAAGTATACACCATTATAGAGGATGAAATGGAAAAGACTAAAGTAGGAACATTTTTTAATATTAAGCTGATGGAAAAGAAAGGAAAGGGCATTATTTAGCTGTATGGTAGTTGTGTGTTAAAGCCGCTTCAGAAAATCATAAAACGAGGGCACATGAAAGTACTATGTTTTAGATCCTGGCACAAGTAAATTGAGAATCCAACCCATTTGAATGTATTTAAACTAGATCCCTCTGCTGCAAATAAATTGTGCAGAAATTTCAAGTTGAAGGTTTCTTGGGTCATAGCTGTAGCTCATGTAAATTGAGAATCCTGAGCAAATTTTTTTTAGACATGCATTGTTAATCTTTACAAGATAAAAGTATAGGCAACCAGATAACTGATTGATACAGTTTATCATTCATTACCACTTGATTTAATAAGAATCTCTTTAATATGAAGTTTATCATATGAGTTCTTTAATATTTGTATAGTGATTTGCAGAATTTCTTTTCCTTTTTCTTTTCCCAGGGTAGAGCATTATTCTCCGTGCAAATGGCCTAAAAAAATGATCATGATATCCAGGCTTTGAACTGGGAAACAAACTTTCTGTGGCACTACTTTTTTATCTTAAACTTCAAAAAAATTATCAATGAAGTCTATGTCCATCAGCTATTATCATTTTTAAGCTGTTAAGTATCCAGTGTACATATCATAGAGGTAATACATGTATCAGCCTCCAGCATAAGCATTATTGAGAAACCTCCTGGTTTTTGGTATTTCTGAATGTAATTTGGTATGATATATTGCATTATGTTACAATGATAATAAACATATGACTTCAGGAATACCAAAACAAGAATCTTTTTGGCCATACAATGATAACCTTTACATTTTCATTTCTAAAAGAAGAAAATATTTCCTGTAACCCCTATTCCCGATTGTACGGGTTATTATTTTTTTTGTATGTCTTTGATGTATTTTTTTCCTAATTATTGTATCTGGGCCTTTGTCTTGTTGTGGGCTTATTAGCTTCCATTTAATTATTATATTATTGTATTTTTTCTTGTGGCCCATCTGCACTCAAGCCCAACTCCTAATCTTATTAGGTATTGGATCTTAGTCTAGAGCTACCCACAATCTATTCCCCTAACCAACCCAGACTATTTCTCCCTCAAATCCCCCAACTTCCCACGATCTCCTCTCCTGTTAACAAACAAACCCCCAACTCCCGTTACTCCATCTCTCCCTCCCGTTACTCTTCCCCCTCCTTCTCTGTTAAAACAAACCAAAAACAAAAACAACAGAACCAAACAAACCCAAGCAAACTCTCCCTCTCTCTCTTCCGTTCTCTCTCCCTCTCCTGTTAACGAAACCAACCAAAACAAACAAACCCAACACCACCGCTGCTCCAATCCACCATCTTCATCACCCCATCACCGAAGCTTCACCCCGCCATTGCCGCTCAGGCTCCAACTCCGCTCGAGCTCTCCGCTCGACTGTGCCATCGCGCCGCTCCTCAAGCCTTCGTCTCCCAACCCTGACGCCACAGGACCCACCACTGTCGTCCCGAACTCCTCCCCTGTTCTTCAAACCGAACAGAGGACGCCGCCGTCGTCCCCTCCCGTCACACTCGCACCTCCGCCGTGCCGCAGTCGCCGCGTCGCTCCCCGACGTGGTGTCGCCATCGCAGCACAGCCGACGTCGCCGTCCCTATCTCTCTTTCTCTCCCCGTTTCGAAGTAGCGAACGACGAAGAAGAAGAAGAAAGGGCGGGGACGAATTTGGACCATCGGATCGCGCCAAGATCCGTGCCCCCTGATTGCTGTTCGCTGTTCGTCCACAGCGAATCCCGGAGCCGCTGTTCCCTGTTCTGCTTGATCCTGTGCGGGGCGCGTTTTTGATTCGCTGCTCCCGCTGTTCGCTGTTCTACCCGCACCAGATCCCACCGCTGCTGCTTGCTGTTTTGGCTGATCCAGTGTGGGGAATAACTCCTTGTTGCTGCTTGCTGTTGGAGTTCTACGTACGTACTTTGCACGTGCCTCTTGAGATTGTTCCCCGGGATTCTGATCCCGTTATTCTTAATTATTCGAATCGACTACTACGAAAAAGGCAAGTCCGTTGAACTATTTTCTTTATTCTAGTTCAAATTAATTGATCTCCTGCAAGTAGTTCCAAATTTATTTATTGATAATTTTGCCTTGTGTCCCATCTCGTTAAGAGTATCGAGGGTTTACACGAGCTAACCCGACGTACTCTTGACCTCTTTTATTATCCATTGAGTCAAACCCAAACCTAGACATGCATTTGATATGAATAAATAAATTTATACATGAGGAAAACATACCGTGATTAAATATATGCTATTTACATGAGATCTTGAGACTAGAACTTGACAAATCAACTTGACTTGTTACTGGAGAAATACACTTGACTTGTTGACTTGGAAAAATTCACAATACTTGTTTTACATGAATCTTGATATATGTGTGATTCAATAGTTCGATAACTACTCACTTGATGGGTATAAACATGATAGTTTTTCTTGTTGCATGTATTATTTGGCACAGAGGTTTCGACCCTGTAAATATGAGAATTAGCACGCAAGATGTAAATGAGAATTTTAGTCTATTTGGCGTGATTTCCCACCCAAGTGACAAATCTTAATTTGAAGTCACGAGCTATAAGATATAACATTTTAGTCCTGCTAGGCTACATTTTCTTTTACTGCTGAATTATTATGCCATCGACATAATTGGTAATGAAATACCATGCAATTAGTGTTAGAATGCTATGAAACTTTTCAGGAACCTTGCACATATGCTGAGGGTTCGCCCCAAATTTTTATAGATTTTTATAATACATTTAGACATTGTTTCCACTCCTTAGGAATTGACATCTAGCTGCTGCCAGAACAGCTGAACCGTAAAGAACAGTACATTTGACCTAGATACAGTCCGAATTAGAAGAAAGCCCCTGAATATAACTTGTAGCCCTATCTGTCTAGATGTCCATAGCCTACTAGAAGTCCGAATTTGGAGTTGTAATCTAGGAGATATCCCTGTTTTAGTCTGACTGTGTCAGCCATTTCAGAGTTACTGTTTCTTGTTTATTATTGTGTAATATACCATTTTGCTGTATTATCATTATTCACTTGACACTCTTATGACTACCCGCATGTACATGAATGACTTAGTAATGAAATAATAAACAAGCCGGGGTTTCTAAGGGTTGACCTAGTAGTGGACAGTCTCAGAAAATGTACTCGGTAGAAGGTGGAGAATTACTTGTGGAGACGTGTACTTGTTATCTTGTTATCTTGTTACATGAACTTGGCGTGGAAGGTGGAGAATTACTTGTGGAGACGTGAACTTGTTATCTTGTTATCTTGTTACATGAACTTGGCGTGGAAGGTGGAGAATTACTTGTGGAGACGTGAACTTGTTATCTTGTTATCTTGTTACATGAAAACTTGGCGTGGAATGTGGAGAATTACTTGTGGAGACGTGAACTTGTTATCTTGTTATCGTGATATACCGAGTACACGCTCTGTTGACCCCACCACGAAGTCTAAAATGAACACTGTTGTGCGTGCATCGAACCTGTAGTATGGGATGCAGTAGTACACGCACTAGTTAGGAGAAATAACTTGATAATAGACCTAGTTGACATGTATACATACTTGATAAAGACCCTTGCTATTAGTGCCATTATTGCCCTTGCAAATTTGATCTTGATTCATACCCCCTACACGTACCTTACTTCTTTACTCTCTTTTTTCACTACTTGCTGTCCGTACTTGCTCTAAGGACATTTATTTTCCTTCTTTAGCTAATCCAGTCACAGGTGGACCTGAGGATCTACCAGAAGGAGTTGGAGAGCAGTACTTCTAGATTGGAGCAACTGTTGATAATAAATTATTCCCTTTCATGTTCTTTTCATTCATTGTAATTCTTTTATTTATTCAGAATTGTATTCTGGGCTTTTGACCCGTAATTGCTACTCGTTTCTCAGTAACATTATTATGTTGGAATATTTAATTTCTTGAATTCAATTATTGTTCTGTGATATTATTGATTGCGTGGCTGTGATTTAATTTCCCGAGTATTGTTGAGTTGAGAACGGGTACAGCTTATGAATGATATTAAAATCATTCGCTGGGCCTACGTCACGGGCTCGTATTCCTGTATTTTGGGAAGCGGGGCGTGACATTTCCATGTGTAGATATTTGACACGTGGATGAATTTTTTCAAGTGCATAATTTCTACTATAGTTTAAAGTGATAACCATGGTCTATATTTGTATCATTGTATCATTGTATACTTTGAGCCAAGAGTGCTGTATCTACCAGAGTGAACAGTATATTCTAGCTTGTTGGCATTGTGATGCTCATGAACTTAATTTTTTACAAGAGCATTTTTTTCGTCTCTTTTCCCGAAATTGAACGTTTGTATCCTTCTTTTGGTTTTCTTCTGTATCTGAAAGTCGTTACCAATTAACTTCATTCAGGTTGGAGAAGAGAAGTTGGTGTTGGAAATTGGTCGGGCTGCTCTACAAATGCCTGACGTCAAGCCATATATCCACGATTTGGTTCTCTCCATGGCACTTGCAGAAGTAAGAATTATCAACAATAGATTAATGAAATCCTGCCTCTTTAGCAATATATATCCTTACAAATTTCTTTCTATTCTGAATTGTATGTTCTTGAAGTGCTCAATTGCAAAGGCGAGTTTTGAGAAAAATAAAGTATCTGAAGGATTTGAAGCCCTTGCTCGTGCTCAATATTTATTAAAGAGCAAAGCCTCTTTAGGGAAAATGCCACTTTTGACACAGGTCAATACCCCCCTGTCATTATTACTTCCATATATATCACTTCATTCAAGTAATATACTTTAGCTTGCATGCTTATAGATAGAAGAATCCCTCCAGGAGCTTGCACCTGCTTGCACATTGGAACTCCTAGGTATCCCTCGTACACCTGATAACACCGAGCGCAGACGAGGTGCAATTGAAGCCTTGCGGGAGTTGGTTAGACAAGGGCTCGATGTTGAAACTTGTAGAGTTCAAGATTGGCCCTGTTTTTTTAGCCAGGCAATGAAAAAGCTAATGGCTTCTGAAATAGTTGATCTAATCTCGTGGGATGCCCTAGCCATTGCTCGCAAGAACAAGAAGTCACTGGAATCTCAGAACCAGAGGGCTGTGATTGATTTTGATTGCTTTTACATGGCCATGATAGCACATATAGCTCTTGGATTTTCCACTAGACAAACTGATTTGGTATGTTCTCCTTTCTAACGATTAAAATCTTGAGTGTCTTTCTACAATTATTTAACTTAACTGGTTTTGGCTATGCAGATTAGCAAAGCAAAACATATTTGTGAATGTTTAATTGCAGCTGATAGCGTGGATCTGAAGTTTGAGGAAGCTTTTTGCTCATTACTTCTCGGGCAGGTATTTGTTTCATAATATCTTCTAGTATAGTCTGTAGATAAGTCAAGGGAAACCTGACCTTTGATTGTCAGGGGACTGAGACAGGTGCAGTTGAAAAGCTTCGACAACTTGGGGTGAATGGGAATTCATCTTTGAGGAGATTTGAATCAAATATTCTAACTAAAGAACTCAACGACAAAGGAACTGCAACCCACTTGCTGGTATGATTCAATTTTCTGTTGCTGAATAAATGATTCAATTTTTATGTTTGCTTTTGCTAAGTATACACTTACCAGGATTGATTGCCAATTTGCTATTCTGATGGCTCAATATGTTTGATAGTTATGACATTGTTTTACATATAATTGTTGGCTTATGATATAGGGATAACTTGGCAATTACTTCACTATTAATTTCATGTTAGGTAGATCATGGTAGTGATGATTACTCTCATTGGAAGCTCTTAAATGCAAAATGGTGTACTAGGGATAAGATAGTTGTCAAGCAGCATCACTGTCATTAATCAGAGAAACTTTTCCCCATAGGTTGAAATTGTCTTATGCCAGATCACCTGCTGAAATTTACCAGGAAACGTGGCTGAAGGATGCTGTTCTTTGTGTATTTCTGGACACACGAGATTGCTTGCTGTCTTTGGTGAGTTTTCTATGGAAATATTCAAAAGAGCCCTGTTTTCCTTCAGTACTTCTCAAGCCTCAGTGTACTCAATATATAGGCGGACTTCTTTGGAGGGCCAAAGCCAATGTTGCACAGAGGTACAAAACAAAACCTAGGCACATCAAAGCCAGTTCCTTCTTTCAGCCATCGTACGCTATCAGTAGGTCTTTCACATGACACGTCAAACGACCAACATCATACGAATTCAACTCATTTGGGCGAAGCTGTAATAAAGCAACTGGCTCCAGCCCACTTGCAGAGCCAACTGAACCTCGATAAAACCTCTGGAAACCCTAGTGGTCCATCAGTGAAGCTAAAGAGAGACCTTGGACTGCATCAAACCAAGATTTGGGAGACTTGGATTATGACTGAAAATTTGGCTGGTCGAATTTCACACATTGTGATTGTAGGGTGTATTATTCTTAGTGCATTCAAGTTATTTTCCTTGCAATTAGGGCACAGGAGGGTGCCTCTTATGTGGTTACCCAACAATCCAAAGATGTCGTCAACTTCTGCTGCATGGACCATCGATTCTTCTCAAGGTTCGCAGAGAAATTCTTTTATTGATAGAAATTTATTTGGTCTACTTGGGAAGCTTTTGATTAATTTGAAGCAAAACCTAAAGCATAGAACAAATGTGGAGACTGTCCAAGACACATGGCCAACTGATGATCTTTCATCTTTAACCACAGCGTCAGTAATTACTGGTCCTTTACAAAAGACACAGATGTCTCTAGAGGAAGCCGAAGCCCTTGTGAAGAAATGGCAAGGGATCAAGGCAGAGGCATTAGGTCCTAATCATCAGATTCAGATCCTCCCTGAGATTCTTGCTGGATCGATGCTTTCAAAGGTAAATCCTCTCAGGAGGCTCTTAATTTCTTGGGTGATTAAAGATAAACGAAAAGAATACCTTCACCTGTTTCACTTTATGACTAAACACCCGATTTTGTATAAAAGAAAATATTTTTCTTTCAAAAGTTACATATGTAATAGGTAGAAGACTAAAACAACTTCATATGTTATTGTAAATCATGTTGCTATATAGGTATGGAAACTTGAGGTATTTTGCTAGAAAATCTGCCATAAATTCTTTTAGCATATCAACCATTCTTGGTCTACTCAGTAATTTGTGTTTCCTTCTTTCTTAATATAACAGTGGCAAGATTTAGCAAATTCTGCAAAAGCCCGGCCGTGCTTTTGGAGGTTCGTTTTATTGCAGCTGTCCATCCTGAGGGCTGACATAGGAACTGATGACCAAGGTTGTGAATTGGCTGAAATTGAGGCATTGTTGGAGGAAGCTGCCGAACTTGTGGATGAATCTCAGCCCAAAAAACCAACGTATTACAGGTAAAAGCCGTGGACTAGTCTTTGCTTATATAGTAGAATAGTGTTGAGTTTTCACTCAGCTTCCTTATATATTGTATTTTTGCAGTACATATAAGGTCCAGTACATCTTAAAGAGACATGATGATGGTTCTTGGAGATTCTCTAGAGGTGGTATCCAAAATCCTGTATGATTCCCTTCATAAATAGGTAGCTTTTTAGTTCTATCCATCAAGTTTCTCGGTGTTGCTAACAAAATTCTGAAAATAGATGCTGCTGCATTAGTCTCGAGTTTTTAAAGGGTCTGCACATTTCCTGATTGTGTTACTTTACTTTTCTTTGCAATTCACAACCCTTCAATCTTTCACTTCTACTTCTTTCAGGAGTTCTTTTATAACAAAAGTTTCAACTAATTGGGTTGCCATTGTCTTGTACGACGATCCCATGATGTTGGGTGAAAGTGCTAACCATTTCTTGGTGTTAGTTCTTAGAGGTGGACTAACTATTCTCTTCGTATACAAATTGTTTTGTTCTCAATGTCCATTGTAATTTGCACTTTGCGAGTAGTCATGATTTAGTTCCAAAGGTTTTGTCTGGATATCTTTCATAGCATGAGACTTGCAAATTGCATGATGTTTGCAAATGTTGGTTCGATTGTAGTTGCTTATATTTGATTTCATCTTAACACTAAAGATTCAGTACTTTCCTGTACTCTGGTTTTTTTAGTTGAAATATTGCACAATTTTATACTGATTATTACAAATAGTCTCATCCTTACATCACTGTTGGATACAAAATTATAAAAGTTCCAACACATAAACCTAATTTCATCATCTCTCTCTCTCAAGTGTGTGTGTGTGTGTGTATATATATATATATATATATATATATATATATATATATATATATATATATATATATATATATATATATATATATATATATATCTCGAAAAGGTGGCCCTTCGGTTGAGAACTAATTTGGTGAGAACTCTGTGAGAATTCACGAAGTAGATCCCCCATGAAAAATCTGAACCGACCATCTCGTTCTACATGCCTTAGATAGCATAACATAAAGAATTCAAATAATTTGAAGTTCGTTTTCCCATGATTTACATCATCGCAAAATTGTATGGCTGAAAATTCTACTCCATTTGATGGATGAGCAAACGAACTTCAAATTATTTGAATTCTTTATGTTATGCTATCTAAGGCATGTAGAACGAGATGGTCGGTTCGGATTTTTCATGGGGGTCTACTTCGTGAGTTCTCACGGAGTTCTCACCAAAATTAGTTCTCAACCGAAGGGCTCCCATATGGAAAATGCTCCA
Organism: Hemerocallis citrina; assembly: GCA_017893485.1. NCBI lineage: Eukaryota > Viridiplantae > Streptophyta > Magnoliopsida > Asparagales > Asphodelaceae > Hemerocallis > Hemerocallis citrina. Next base: position 771,077 of record JACEHZ010000703.1, read on the forward strand.
TATATATAGAGAATCAATGTGAAGGAATGTTCCTTTCTATGTGGAGTCTTTCAGTACTTGAAAGGTGACGAGTTTGTGTAAACTCTATAATATAATGATTGTAATTATTGTATATATTTTCACAGAATTTTATGAGTAGTAGTTTGAAAGAATATGCATCTGATGGGAATGAATATACCATGATCCAGTGTGAACTCATTTAGTGAGAACCACGTAAGAACTTTTGTTGGGGACAATAGTTGAAAGATCTGAACTGTTGATTTTGATCTACATGACTAAATTAGTTTATGGATGAGAAATCAAGTAGTTTGAGATTTATTTGCTCATGCATTGAAGTGTTACAAATTGTATGGCCGAAAATTGTTATTTTTTATAATTATATGATACATGGACAAATGAATTTCAAATGACTTGATTTTATATCTCTAGACTAATTTAGTCATGTCAAACAATGTGAACGGTTCGGATTATCCATATAATGAAGATGCGTGGAGTTCTCTCGAAGCTTATCGTCACAATGGTTCTCACCCGTTCCACTTCCATATATATGTGTGTGTGTGTGTGTGTGTTTTTTTTTTTTTTTTTTTTTTTTTGCTTTGACATATATGTATATTTCAACCAGGAGAAGCAGAATATTATGACCTTTCAGTAGCACCAAACAAGTTGAAAATGGTTTAGTTGTTATTACATGTGGATTGGTGGTTAATAACGTGGGTTTATTGTTTAGAAAAACATAATGATCGTGCCTTAGTTCTCTCCCTCACGCACACTCTCATATTTCCTGCTCAAACAAATATATTAAAATAAAAGGTGTGGCCCAGTATTAAGCAATTTTTTTATTGGTGAGTTAAAGATTGACTTGCACAAAAAAAATTCCAATTAATATATATATATATATATATATATATATATATATATAGGTTGATGAGGGAAGGAATTGCTTGAAGGAGATGACATTTACTGATTCGAACCCCACATGAATGGTTGATCTTCTTGGTCGAGGGGGCTTTTAAATGAAGCAACAAAGTTGATCAAAGAAATAGATCGCTATTTGGTGCAAAGGTTGTGATGTATTACAAGTACATGAAGAACTCTGAAGTATCATCCTCGTCTCTACTACTATAACTCGACTGACTCTGTAATTTGTAGTTAATTATAAAAAAACCCGTTAAAAACTATCAAAACATTGAGTTGTTAGTAGATACCAAAGTTGCATGCAACCAACTAATTATATTTATGCTAGAATTGTGGTTTTGAATAAGTTCCATTTAGATGCTAACAATGAGCTCTTATAAGGAGTCTTCAACGAGAGAGGACCGGACGAGATAACTCCAGCACCTTACCTTTCCGATCCTCCTCGTCGGAGCCTAAGAAACCATCCAAGTCGCCGCAAAGTTCTCCCAATCGGCCAAACCGTTTTCCAACAGTTAGAACTACACCAATCCAAACACCCCCTAAAAGCTGGTTGTTTCTACCTTCTCCGACAACCATCTCCTCACCAAAGAATATTTTAGATTCAAAGCTTTAAATTGCTGCTTAAAATGTAGAGAGAGTGTGGAAATGCAAAAGAAACATCACTTTCAACTATGAGAATGTTCCATTCAATTCTCCCAGGAAAACTGATACCTGCACAAAACTACACTGTTTCGCTTTCAATGTACTAATGCGGTCTTTGTCCGCCAAGTGTTGGGAGAAATCGCAGGTTTGATGTTAGAGAAACCTATGAAAAGGAAGACTTCTTATTTTATATGGTTGACATCTCCAGGTATGAGAAGAAAAGAGACAGCTCAGTAGATATTTAGGATGCCTCCCTCCATATATGGAAGAAAATGTTACTGAATTAATTTGAAGTTGAATGGCAGACACAGTTCACTAACTCAATATCGATGCAAATAGTCAATAGTTAAGAAAACCTTGTAAGGTCTGAAAGGAAACAGGATAAATGGCAATACACTTCAATGCACTTTCGGAGTATAACGGCGTTCTGGCAAGTCATTACAAGATTCAGGATATTCTTATACAGTCGATGTCAATAGAAACATTAATCTCTGGAATGATATTTGAAGTAGGATCGCCTTTAGGCTTTAGAGGATGATGCAAGCAGTATCAGTAACGATATTTAGTGGAGTAATCTTTGGGAGCAATGACAAGGCCACGGCCTTTCCTGGCACCCCTGAAGACGGTCTCGACAATGTCGACGAATTCCTGCTTGTCCTTCATGGCCCAGTTGATCTTGTTGTTGTTCCCAGTGCCAAGATCAATCATGATGTGCTTGTTTCGGAAGAAGAACATGACGGTAGACGGGTCATACAGCTCGTACATGGTGTTGAAGTCGGGTATCTCAGTGATATCAACAAGGTAAATTACTGCAAAGTTCTTTAAAGTGTCAGCAACTGAAGCCAATACTTCATCCATCTGCAAGATAGACATAAACAGTAGACTTCTTCAGGTTCAATATGAAGTATATGAACATTCAGGAAAAGAAAGGGAATGATACATGAACAAAAAGTAACATCAAACTTAAACCCCTTAACCAATACCAGATAAAGGGAATTGCGATCCAATACTCGCTTAATATAAACTTAAACCCATAGCCAATATCGGATACAAGAAAATTAAGATTCAATTATCTACTCCCTTAATAGTATATGTATAGACTAGAGTAATTTGTGGAATCTCATATAGGAGACCAAAAAATATTTCGCTACCACTTTCCATGCACCAAACTTGGGATCTCATGGAATTTTATTGAGATACTGTGGATCTACTCCTTCACCACCCATAGAAAAGCTCGCATTTGAGTCAAGTTATGATGAGCTACATCACCTCAAGATGGTAACTCATCTAACTCCACTTGGGCAGAGCTGCTAACTTCCTATATTCTCTATCCGCGGGGGAAGAGAAGCCCATCAGATGCGATAAAAAGTTACTTTCTAAAGCCGTCTGTGTGTGTGTGTGAGAGAGAGTTCCGAGCCATCCAAATCGAGACATAGGACATTCTTTTAAAGACAAACATATTTAGATACCCAGATGATAACTTTGAACCTAGCAAACAAGGTGAAGAGAACATAATGTATTTATTAAAATTTATTACTCTCTTGTCGAGGTCAATCCATACTACTTACCCTCAAACTTGCCATTTTGATTGAGTCCTCTTGACCACTAGGCACTACTCATCTACAATCATCAAAATGGAATCTGGATTACAATACCATCCTTGTCTGACACCATGTAACCTTTATGGCAATCTCAATAATAATGGATACAAAATTTTATAATTGGTGAGCTATACAAGGTACAGTACCGTATGTACTGGCCCTTCTCTATAACGTAAATAACATGGCAAACGCCAAGTGAGTTAGTGCACTCGCACATGACAACACATTCTCCATCTTTTAGCCAAGGTCTCTAAGAGAAGAGGATGAAATTAGTGGAACAACTAGATTTCATCAAACAGATCTCCCAGGATTTGAGTAGTGTTACTAACTTCTTATATTCTCTACCCAAAAGGGAGAGAAGCCCATGTGATGCAATAAATAATTACCTCTTAGAGTTAGACACGGATTAGTATCCCTGCATGAGAGAGAGAGAGAGAGAGAGAGATTCCACCAACTTGCCCCATCAAAATCGTGCCATAGGGCATTATTCTAAAGACATGCACCTTCAGGATACTAGAAGATACCTTTGAACTTACCAAACAACCTTCACTCTCATTAAACGGCATGGATAACAAGAGCAATGCATAATACGTAGAGGGCAATGATGTGCATCTCTTTATTAAAATTTATTACTCACTCTCTCCTCAAGGCCAAATGGCCAATGTATACTACTTATCCTCTTCATCATCACAACCTTGCGCTACTGATTGAGTGTCCTCTTGACCACATATCTTTTACACTCATCAACATGGATAACAATATCTTCCTTGTCTAACCCCATGTAACCTTTAGGTTGACATTACAAACAATTGCAAAATGTTACACTTTGTAAGAAGTACAGGGATTTTCTACAGTATGTACTGTGTTCTTCTTTACAACAAAAGTTAACTTGGCGTTAAACTCACAGATGACAACACATTCTCCTATCCTTTTACTATATATGGTCTGGAACAACTAAAACCCATAAAACTTTAGTCTCTAGAGTTTAGAACTACTGTAGACTAGCCTTCACATCCCAAAAGTTCTTTACTTCTAAAAAAAAACCCAAAAAGAGGAATCTAGGACTATAAACTACTCGAGCCTAAAGATAGTTAAAAAAACCCATGAGTTTCTCTGTTTCTGCTCCTTTATACTTTCCGAAACTCAAAACCATGGTTTGATAACGTGGTCTTGGGTATGCGTACCGGCTCCATCTCATTCAGTACCAAATTTGATAATTAATCACACTGAAAATTAAACAAATCCAACCTGATACTATTGTTTAAGATTAAGAATTGTTCTTATTTGTGCAGCCAGTTAGGCTACTAGAGACATAAACACTAGTAGCAACGTCGCGGTTCAAGTTGTTGTTTCTGAAGACAGAAACTCCGAAAACTTCGTCCTACCACTAACTCTAAAATGATACTAATTGCTAAATTGAAGCTCCGAAGAGACAAAAACTCTCATTAAACATTAATTAGTGTGTAATTAGTTTATTGTCAAACAGAGACTATACCTGCATGCAAGTCTCATCCCAGTCATGGCCGAATCGGATGACGACGAGACGCTCCTCTTCGGCGAGGATCGCCTGGTCAACGGCCCAACCCGAATGCAGATGCGGCAATAGGTACGACATCTCTCCCTCGCTTCTCAAATCTCAAACCCTAATTATTAATTAACCACCCACTCTTTCCTTTTTTGACCGAACGTGCGCGCATCAAGCCTAACCTTATTGGGCTTTCTCAAAGAGCCCATTTCTGAAGGCACAGCCCCCCCCCCCCCGGTTTTTTTTTTTTGCCTACATAGGCCACTTTTTGAAAATATTTACATGTTGGGCCAGTTTCCCAAACTATTAGCACTTTTAGACTACTTTGTGTCACGTCGGTAGCGGCCGTTTTATCCAATAACGATATCTTCATTTTCGAGGTCGCTAAGAGCATCCACAGTCGTTTTCGATAAATGTCATTTTTCCATATTATAGCAAACAAACCTCTGCAATCATTTCTCATTTTGCCATTTTATGGCAAACGTTCTATTCTTATTTCTCAAATATGAGAAACGAAATGCAGTTTCTCAAATTATAAAGGACGGGATATCATATCCCGTCCCTCCGATTTAATGATTATTTAATCGATTCAGACGGAAGAACATATACCGTCTTAATAATTTTAATTATTTTTTTACAAAAAAATGGTCGGACGGGGATACATACCCCGGACGGGATATGATACCCCGTCTCTCCCAATTAAAAAATATATTTTTTTTTAATATTGCCTCAGACGGGGAATGATACCCCGGCCGAGGTATCATACCCCGTCCGTGAATTAAGGGAAACTGACCATTTAATGCTGATTGGTAGGTTTAGGAGTAGTAATTATTAGGTTTAGGTAGTTAATTAATTAGGTTTAGTTATTATTATATTATTTAATTTAGTTAATTAATATAGTTTAATAGTTAATAAGTAATTAACTTTTTTTAATTTATTTTAAACGATGAGACGGTATATCATATACCGTCGCTCGCTTATTTCTAAAAAATGAGAAACGATATAGCAAACGACCACTGCAGCGATTGATCTTATTTGCTATTACTGTAGCTGCCATTTTATAGCTGTGATAGGGTAAAAAATAGCCTGAGGCCCAACCAGGGCCCAATACAATTCTCACTCAAAAAGGTAAAAATAGCAATCTAGTTCGGCTCCGAACCACTTCAGGGTCGGCGCCGAACCTCATGTTTGCCCTCACAGTACTGGCCTCCTCATACCGACGAGCCTCAGTAGTCCTCGGAGTCCGATCCGGGACAGTCCCACAGGCCGTCCCCCCTCTCTGGCAGAGCAGAAGGATGACCTGGCGCAGCCTAGGCCCTCCGATCCCCCCAGAAGCACAGGAGACCCACGATCAGCCACGTCAGCTCCAAATACCACCAAGGGTTTCGCCACGTCAGCCCTATACCACTCCTGGTATTGCCACGTCTGCCCTAAACCCCCTGGGCCTTCTGCCACGTCAGGCCCACGGGCTTTCGGATCCAGACCCGGCCCCCAAGAGGAACCAAACCCGGTTGGGATTCTCTATAAATACTAGACCCACACCCACCTTTTGAGGTGATCAATCTTTTGCCACTTAAATATACCTAGTTATTGCTACTCTCTCACAGAGACTGACTAGATCGTCGGAGGGTCCGCCACCGGGATAAACCCCGGTGTTTCAGGACCGTCTGCAGGTACACAAGACCTCGGATCCGACCCCTCTGATCCGAGCCCAGACTTCAACATCATTCCGAGCTCATCGTAGGTTCCAGAAGGTCGACCGAAGGTCGGCAGACGAGCAGCATTCTCCTTCAATACAAATCGAGTCCGAACTCACACCTGGTGCATCCACACGTCTCCCATAAATAAACCGCATCAGGTTGGCACCGTCTGTGGGAAACCTGCTTCAGAAGCCGATCCGAACCAGACCATCAAGGGACCTCGACAGCCGAACCCTCATGGCCTCCAAGGGCAAGGGGGCTGCTTCCTCCGTCAACCGACGGGACTCGCCCCCACCAACTGATAACGCCGGGCCACGCACGTCGAAACACAGGGCTCCCCCTCGGGAGTCCCAAAGGAGCGTCGCCCAGCCAGCCCAGCCCGACCTCCGGGGGATAATCCTCAACCGCAAGATTACCCGCAACAGGGGAAGGGCCGCTTCCAACCCGGCCCCGAACCGTCCAAAACCGCCGCCCGAGGGATGTAGGTCAGCCCTCAGCCGCATCAGAAGGCTGCCCTCGGACCGACCAAACCGGGTCGAGGGAGCCCCCATCACTCACAAGGAGTTCCGAGACGTCCGGAGAGAAATTCTCGGGGCCCTCCGACGGGCCCCCAGGGAGGAAACCTTCCACTCCCAAACTAGGTCGGATGCCGAGGCCAGCGTGTCGCACACGTCAACTATCCAGCCCGAAGACGGCGGCGTACTCCTAAGGCGCCTCCAAGAAATGGAGGACCGCCTCGATCACATAGGGGACGGCGACCGACGAGTGGCTCAGGGGTACAGACCCCTCCGTCCTCCCTTCTCCGCCCCCATCCTTCAAGCAGATTTACCCAGGAATTTCCGACCACCTCAATTCGAGACCTACGACGGCGAGGGAGATCCCGCTGATCACATGGAGGGTTTCAAAACCCTCATGATGAATCACAGCGCCTCGGATCCCCTGCTATGCCGAGCCTTCCCCGCCACACTCCGAGGTCCGGCTCGTGAATGGTACTCAAAACTCACCCCCGGCTCCATTTATCCCTTCGACCAACTGGAAGGCAATTTTCTTACTCACTTCGTCACCAGCCGGAAGGCGGAAAGGACCAGCGCCTCTTTACTTGGGCTCAGACAGATAGACGGAGAGTCCCTCAGAGTGTTCGTCCGGAGGTTTACCGCGGAAGCAAGGGCGGTCTCCTCCCTTGATCCAGGCGTCGCCTCTGCGGCCTTTCGGCACAACGTCCGTCACGGACAGCTGAAAGCTTCTCTGGCGAAGAGACCCCCCATCGACTTTCCCGACCTCCTCAACAGGGTCGAGAAATACATTAGAGCAGAAGAGGCCCTCAGCCCCGAAGATGCCAGGGAGGCCAACTCGAAAGGAAAACGGAAGACCAAAGAAGTCGAGCCATCAAAGAAAACTCCGAGGGACGCAGGGGCCGTAAAAAAGATCCCGCCGATCCCCCGCTTCGAGAGGTACACTCCCTTGACGCACAACGTATCCGCCATCCTCTTAGAAATCGAAGACAAAGGCATTGTTCGACTACCTCCCCGACCTAACAACGGCAAGAACCGAGATCAGCGCTTCTACTGCCGCTTCCACCGAGACCATGGACACGACACAGATCAATGCCGGGCCCTGAAAGACGAGATTGAGGAACTCATCTCCAGGGGATACCTCCGAGAATTCACCCGAGAAGTCCCACGGGATCGACGAGATACTAGGAGCCGGAGACACTCGCCCCCGAATCCTACTCCGAACCGCATCCAGGGTCGGGATCCCGAGTCCGAGGGAGCCGCGGACACACCATTTATCTTGCATTGTGTCCATGGAGGGCCAATGGGAGGGAAATCGAATACTTCCCGAAAAGCCTTCATCCGAGAGGTGAATGCTGTCCAAGGCAACCCCTCTCCCAAGCTACAACCCACGCCAGTCTCATTCTCAGGGGAGGACCTCGAAGGCGTTTGCCTCCCCCACTGCGATGCCCTCGTCATTAGCCTCCACATGGCTAATTGTGAAGTTCGCCGAATCCTCGTCGACAACGGCAGCTCGGTGAACATTCTTTTCCTCGAAGCCTTCGAGAATCTGAAGTTACCTAGAGGCAAGCTCAAGCCGGCCGGATACACCTTGCATGGATTCTCCGGCGTCCCTGTCGTGTTAGAAGGGATTGTCACCCTCGACGTTACCGCAGGATCGGCTCCCGTCAAGAGGACCGAGTCTATGGACTTCATGGTGACCAACGTCAAGACGGCTTACAACGCCATACTCGGCCGACCCGGGTTATGCTCCCTCCAAGCAGTGCCTTCGGCCTACCATCTGAAGCTCAAATTTCCCGCCCCACAAGGGGTCGGCGTCGTCCGAGGCAGCCAAGAAGCAGCGCGATCATGCTACATGACCACCGTCGGGGGAGGAATGTTCCCCCTCGACGCCGTCATATTCAAACCAGAGAAGGACGGCCCTACCCCCGGACCTGCCGTCGAGCCGGAGAGGTTCCCCCTTGACGCCAAGCACCCAGTGAATTCCTGCGAAGAACGAGCATAGACTTTAACTTAGCTAGAAGGGAACCTTTTGTAAAGCTTTCCTTTGTAAAGGACCGTTTTAGCGGCCCCCCCTATCTTATACTAAGGAAATCTCATTGTATCATACTCCAAACGCCTCGGCGGATCCGACCTAATACCAGGTTAGGGGATCGACACCTAAGACTTCACCTCACCCCACTCCGATTCCTCATGAAACGATAAGGCCGAGCCACATCCCCTTCATCATTTCGTGTGCTATCAACCGGGGCAAAGAGTGAAATGAATTCCTTATTCAGGTTCCTTTATTAGGTTAAGAGGAAACAAACAAAGACCGTTACGGAAATACTCCCCTCATCTCGAACGGCAGGAGGCCGCCCTCTCAAGGCCCCTCTGGTCCGACGAACGGCGGGATCACTCCAAACGAACAACTGGGAACTCTCTCCTTGGCGTAAGGGTCCTTTGATTCGACCACGATTGATATACCGACCACGGAACTCTGGGCATCGGTGGGTCGCATACGTTCCGTTAGCAACACCACAATGGGTACCCCCCCTGCTCACTGACCACCCGAGGAAGGTCTCGAGGCACCCAGCATCGACCGGTAGAGGTGTATCCCCACCTCCTTCTCCACTAGCACATCGCAAAGTCGCTTCTCAGAGGAGGGCCTCTGCCCCGAGGAACTCGACATAGCATATCCAGGTCCGACACCCACGAGTTCCCGTTCCACCATCACCCTCCTCAGACGGCTTGCCTCTTCACCAAGGGCTTCGGACATGTTCCTGTAATAGCTAAAGGACCGCCTCGACGGTGCGGGCCCTCTCACGATACCAAGCCAAAGTGGCCTCCAATGCCTCCATCTTGCTCCGGGGCCACGCCACGTCGGAACGACGGGGGTCCACCTCAGGAAGGGAAGCCACAACCTACAAAGAGAGCCAACTCGAAGCACATAAACAAGGAGATCCGGAAACGACCGGCGCCAAAACACTTGACAAGTCAGAGTTACTTTTTTTATATATACAAAAATGGTGTTGCTTCTTACAAAAAGGCGGTGGCCAGTCCGCGGGAGGCAAATACAATCGAAAGAGGGAAGAAGAAAGAAAGACAAAACTATACAACTCGATTTCCCTCCTCGTCATCGATCGGGTTCGCAGGAGGATCGACGGCCGGGTTGTCAACGAGCCCCTCTTCGGCAGGAGTCTTCGGGGTCCCATCAATCTCCATATCGCACTCAAAGTTCGACAGGTCGACGGTCGGATAGAAATGCCTCACATGACTGAGGGCCTTCGCGTAGCACTCATCCTGGGCGGCTATCACCATCCGCTGACCCGCATCCGTCAGCTCTTTCCTCTCCTTGGCGAACGCAGCTGTCAACTCCCCCTTCTCCTTGGCGAAATTCCTCTTCAAGGAGGCCACCCTCTTCCCCCACTCGGCGTCCTTGGCCTCGAGCTCCAGCTTCATCTGCTGCTCCCTCTGATGCGAACCCTCGAGCTCGATCCGCATCTCCTTCATCTCTCGCTCGCTCTTGTCCGCCCGAGCACGTTCTTGTGACAGGGACGCTTCGTAGAGGTTCTTCACATTAGCTCCCTGCATGCAAGCCTGCGACCGAAAGACACAGATAAGAAGAAAACTCCTAAAGCAAGACTAAACAGGAAATAGGAGGTCGACAAGCTTACCAACACGGTGGCCTGCGCCAGGCGCGTAAATGCCACCTCCACGGGCTCGCTCTCCATCATCTGGTGATCGCGAGGCGTCGCCAGCTTCTCCACCACCTCTACGGCCTGGGCTTCCTCGGTCAGACGGTCGCCCATCCGGACCGACCAGTCCGGCGCCCACCGTTGCCGCAACAATTCCACCACCGGGTCCTCCTCCTCAACCTCTACCAAGGGACCTTTTCCCTTATCAAGATCGGATGCCCTCGCCGAGCCCTTACCCCTCGAAGGGGCAGCCCCCTTACTCGTCTCCGAACGAGTCCTCTTAACCCTCGGCTCGAGCGGTACCTCCGAGATAACAAGGGGCGGCTCCCTCGGCCTCTTCGCCGCCTCCCCCTTCTTCTTCTCGGCATTTTCCTTCTTCATGGCGAGCCTCCTTGCTTTGATCGACGCCTCATCCATATCTACAGAAAAAACCATTAAGAGCAATGAGCAAGAAAGTACGAAAGGATCGAGAGAAAAGAAACAACTACATACGCAGAACGGCTAGGCTCAGTCCAACGCTCGCCAGGTGAACCTCCGTCACCTTCGTCCAATCGATACTAGGGGACAAACGGAGGCACTCGACAAACCCCCACTCCTCGACCGTCAGATCCCCCGGCCCCGGCGCAGGATAACTCGGCTTGGAGTAGTTCCATCGAGTCGGAATGTCCCAGGGCTCTTCACTCCGGATCACCAGATATTTTTTCTTCCAATCCTTGATGGAGTCCGGGTGGCTATGAACAACCTTCCTCCTACTCCGGGGGGAGATATAGTAAACACCCTCGGCCGCCGAACTAATCATCAGCATCGCTTGGAACACGTTCAACCGCAGGGGTACCCGTTGTTCCTCGCACGTCAGTACAAAACAGATTATCTGCTTCCAAGAGTTCGGCCCATACTGCATCGGTGCCAGGGAGGCCCAGTTCAACACTTCCCGAACAAACGGATGGACTGGCAGCCTCAGTCCAGAAATGAACGCGTCCACGGGGAAGACACAATACCAAGCAGATAGGGGATCGGTTGGGCGAAGAGTAGAGCTCGGCAGCATCAATTCGTAACTAGGACCTATGTGGTACGCCAGCTGCAAAACCTCCAAGTCCCCGCCATCCAAGACGGTCAGAATTGCGTCCATCAACACCCTCGTCCGACTCGGCGAAGAGGCCTGCACACCAAAGAGCTCCTTGTCGGATAGGTCGTCAGGATATTGACGGAAATGCTTCGGCTGCACGGGCGAACCTGTCCACAAGTTGCGGTAGACAGACCCCTGGCTCGAACCACCAGTCCTCAATCCTACCTTCCTCGGAGCCTTCTTCCTCTTCTTGGTTCGCTCCGGCGAGGGAGTGAATAAGGGCCCCCGACCAGTCAGCATGGAACTCGGACCTGCCCCCTGAACTGTGGATCTCCTTACAATGCCGCCCTCGCCTCCCTCTCCCTCGGAAGCCAACTCCAAAACACGGACGTCGTCCGAACCATCATTCGCTTCCTCTGACTCGCTGCTCTCCACCACGAAGGGACAACGAGAGCGCAACAACCTCGCACCATATACCTCCTCCTCACCTACTGGTTCCTCCCACGAAACCGTATCAGAAAACTCATCAACGTACACTGACTCCACCTCGAGTACGGGCTCCTCCCAGGACGTCGATTCAGAGATAGGCTCCACTTCCCCCCTAGACGTCGACGCTGACGAGCCAGACTGAGCTCTGTCCATCTATGCCTAAACTAAGCAGACTTACCAACTCACCTGGGGTTACTTTGGAAGGGCGAGCCTGGTACAGCAAGCTGCAAAGATGAGCGCTGAAGTGTTGAGAAATTTTTGAAAAAGAAAGCAGCAAGAAAGGAGTGGACTGATGGGGGAGAGGGGGGAATATTTATAGGAGTTAGAAGCGACTCCTCGATTTTCGCGAGTACTGTTCACCTAGTTGACATGCAACTGCCGCCTGGGAATTCGCGCCACGTCCTCAAAACGTGCGCTGCTGACATCATCCAATGACAGACTGGCAGCCAGACGAGGAGGTCAGCTCGGAAGAAGTATTCGGAGGAGGGAACATTTTTATTTAAGATTTAAGGCGCCGTCCTTAGACAGACGCCCCGGGCTCCGAGACTGGGTCGGTTTTCCTTTCACCCGTGAGCAGCTCGGGGCTTACAGCGTCATCGGCCGAAGACCCGAACTGTTCAAGGGTGAGACAGAAACCGCCACAACCTGGAGCCCTATTGGGATGCAGGGTAGTCAACCTCCAATCGGAAAGCGACTCATCTATCCAAGGCTCAAAGCTTCAAGAAGCCGCCCTCGGTAAACACCCCGGTCGAAAACAGATCAACACCCAGAGGTCGAGAGAAGTGCACCATTCCGAGCCAGTTGATGCAACTGCAAAGGTTCAGCCTGCTCCGGCAACGGAACCTTCACAGTTGCAAACAACTGGCCTGGAACGCCCTTCATCTCTTCCGGAAGGATAGAACCTTCACAGTTGCAAACAGCTCACCCCTCGAAGTTCGGTCGTTATCCCTCTCGCCCTGATCCCCCCTGGATCTGGCTGCCACGTCAGGGCCATCAGATCCAAGAGAAGATCCGGGCGACAGAGAAACCACCTCTCCGACACAACCGGGGGTAAAAATTATCAAGAGACAGGCGTCCGCCGGAGCAGACACCTTTAAGGGCCAAATAGACCACCCTTGCTTTGATCTGAACCACTACGAAAAAAAAAGGGGGGGGGGTACTTATAGCCTCCCCCCAGGGGCCGGCCTTTATGACATAGGGAAAACCAAACGACGGAAGACCATGCGCCATACATTTATTAGGCGGCGCCATTAAAGCACCTAGGAAATGGGAACCTCGCACAGATCCCAGGGCGCCCCCAATGCTCCGCGAAGACGGCAGACTACCCTGCTCAACAGTCCCAAGACACAACGGTTCGCCCACAATCTGGCCGGCCCATAACCCCTCGCCAGCTCGAGGTCAGGTCTGGCACCAGGATAGTCTTCTCAGGAAGGCACAATGGCTCGCCATCCCCCCTGTTGGCCCATAAGTCCCTCGCCAGCTCGAGGTCGGTCCAACACCAGGGTAGTCTTCTCACGAAGGCTCCACGGCTCACCATCGCCCTTGCCGACCCGTAATCCCTCGCCAAGCTCGAGGTCAGGTCTGGCACCAGGGTAGTCTTCTCACAAAGGCTCAACGGCTCGCCATCACCCTCACCGACCCATAATCCCTCCTCATCTCGAGGTTCGGTCTGGCACCAGGGTAGTCTTCTCAGGAAGGCTCAACGGCTCGCCATCACCCTTACCGACCCATAATCCCTCGCCAGCTCGAGGTCCGGTCTGGCACTTGGGTACTCTTCTTCGGAAGATCCACCGGCTCGCCATCACTCTTACCAACCCGTAATCCCTCCTCGTCTCGAGGTTCGGTCTGGCACCAGGGTACTCTTCTCAGGAAGAAACAACAGCTCGCCATCACCCTTACCGACCCATAATCCCTCGCCAGCTCGAGGTCCGGTCTGGCACCTGGGTACTCTTCTTCGGAAGATCCACCGGCTCGCCATCACTCTTACCAATCCGTAATCCCTCCTCGTCTCGAGGTTCGGTCTGGCACCAGGGTACTCTTCTCAGGAAGAAACAACGGCTCGCTTTCACCCTTACCGACCCATAATCCCTCGCCAGCTCGAGGTCCGGTCTGGCACCCGGGTACTCTTCTTCGGAAGATCCACTGGCTGGCCATCACCCTTACCAGCCCATAATTTCCCCTCATCTCGAGGTTCGGTCTGGCACCAGGGTACTCTTCTCAGGAAGAAACAACGGCTCGCCATCACCCTTGTCGACACATAATTCCTCGTCCTCTCGAGGTTCTGTCAAACACCAGGGTACTCTTCTCCGGAAGATACAACGGTTCGCCATCGCCTTCACCTACCCATAAACCCTCGACAAGCTCGAGGTCCGGTCAAAGCCTCAGGGCAACCCCACCAAGAAGGCCCTGTGATTCGCCCTCCCATTTTCCACAACCATGAGCACTCCTCCAAGGCTTGCTCCCGCACCCCCGCAGGAGTGGGGGGCTTGTGTGATAGGGTAAAAAATAGCCTGAGGCCCAACCAGGGCCCAATACAATTCTCACTCAAAAAGGTAAAAATAGCAATCTAGTTCGGCTCCGAACCACTTCAGGGTCGGCGCCGAACCTCGTGTTTGCCCTCACAGTACTGGCCTCCTCATACCGACGAGCCTCAGTAGTCCTCGGAGTCCGATCCGGGACAGTCCCACAGGCCGTCCCCCCTCTCTGGCAGAGCAGAAGGATGACCTGGCGCAGCCTAGGCCCTCCGATCCCCCCAGAAGCACAGGAGACCCACGATCAGCCACGTCAGCTCCAAATACCACCAAGGGTTTCGCCACGTCAGCCCTAGACCACTCCTGGTATTGCCACGTCTGCCCTAAACCCCCTAGACCTTCTGCCACGTCAGGCCCACGGGCTTTCGGATCCAGACCCGGCCCCCAAGAGGAACCAAACCCGGTTGGGATTCTCTATAAATATTAGACCCACACCCACCTTTTGAGGTGATCAATCTTTTGCCACTTAAATATACCTAGTTATTGCTACTCTCTTACAGAGACTGACTAGATCGTCGGAGGGTCCGCCACCGGGATAAACCCCGGTGTTTCAGGACCGTCTGCAGGTACACAAGACCTTGGATCCAACCCCTCTGATCCGAGCCCAGACTTCAACATCATTCCGAGCTCATCGTAGGTTCCAGAAGGTCGACCGAAGGTCGGCAGACGAGCAGCATTCTCCTTCAATACAAATCGAGTCCGAACTCACACCTGGTGCATCCACACGTCTCCCAGAAATAAACTGCATCAATAGCTGATGCGGTTTGTTTTTGGTCGCAGTGTGGATGCACCAGGTGTGAGTTCGGACTCAATTTGTAACGAGGGAAGAGTACGGTGCCGGACGGTGAGCGAGGGGCTCGCTTCGGCGCTTGAGGATCGGCTCGGATGGCCTCGCCACGAGTACCTGCAGACGATCCTGAAACACCGGGGTTTATCCCGGTGACAGACCCTCCGACGATCTAGTCAGTCTCTGTGAGAGAGTAGCAGTAACTAGGGGAATTTAAGTGGCCAAGATTGGTTACCTGAAAAGGTGGGTGAGGGTCTGGTATTTATAGGAAATTCCAACCGGGTTTGGATCCGCTTGGGGGCCGGGTCTGAACCCGAAAGTCCATGGGCCTGACATGGCAGGAGGCCCAGGGGGTTTAGGGCGGACGTGGCAGTGCCAAGAGTGGTATAGGGCTGACGTGGCAAAGCCCTATGTGGTATTTGGAGCTGACATGGCCGATCATGGGGCTCCTGTGCCTCTGGGGGAATCGGATGGCCTAGGTTGTGCCAGGTCATCCTCATTCCTCGCCGGACTGGACGGACGGCCCGTGGGGCTGTCGCGGATCGGAGGCCGAGGGCCATCGTGGCTCGTCGGATACGAGAAGACCAGTTCTGTGGGGTGAACTTGCGGCTTGGTGCCGACCCTGTAGTGGTTCGAAGCCGAGCCAGATTGTTGTTTTTCTCATTTTTGAGCGAGAGCTGTCCTGGGCCCTGGTTGGGTCCCAGGCCATTTTTACCCTACCACACAAGCCCCCCACTCCTGCGGGGGTGCGAGAGTTAGCCGTGGAGGAGTGTTTATGGTCGTGAAAATGGGATGGCGAATCGCTGGGCCTTCCTGAGAAGGCTACCCTGATGCTAGACCGAACCTTGAGCTGGCGAGGGTTTATGGGTCGGTAAGGGCGATGGCGAGCCGTTGTGTCTTCCTGAGAAGATTACCCTGGTGCTAGACCGAACCTCGAGCTGGCGAGAGATTACGGGTCGGCAAGGATGATGGCGAGCCGTTGAGTCTACCTGAGAAGATTACCCTGGTGCAAGGATATTTATTTTCAAATTTATTGCCATTATTGCTTATTCTGATTATGCATGTTTATTATTTTGTGATTTTTTTTATAAAAAAAAAACTAGGATCACATTAATAATGGAGAACATGGACATAAATTAACTAGTAGAAAAACCCTCATTGTTAAATAACTAAGTGGGAGAGGGAATTCATTTAACATGAATCCCACGGTCTCCATTGCTGGTTTGTAGGTGATATAATTATACTTGCTTGTTGGCTTTAGTGCTTTCCTCCATATCGGATGAGTATAATTATGGATCACCAGTACAAA
This sequence comes from Hemerocallis citrina, assembly GCA_017893485.1. NCBI lineage: Eukaryota > Viridiplantae > Streptophyta > Magnoliopsida > Asparagales > Asphodelaceae > Hemerocallis > Hemerocallis citrina. Next base: position 787,831 of record JACEHZ010000703.1, read on the forward strand.
CTTTCTTAGGGATAATTGTAGAAAGTTACCTAGTATGTGTTTACTTCTCCATCTGAAGAAACTCAACACAAGATAATGGACTTAGTATTAAGCAATGGTATACACTTAGATACAAATAATGGTATCCTCCCCATCGGAGTCACTGCTATTATTCGTAGGACCAGAGCAAGACCAACAGATTAATTTTATTTGTCAAAAAGTTGTGTTGACATGATAGTAAAATTAATAGGAAAAACCTACTTGAACAAATATTGAATTTGTATACGTCCACACTCTCGTGGCATGCTAAATTCATGGTGTTTAAGGTGTTAGTGAATTTTTTTTTATTATTGTTTTGAGGGAATCAATATTTAATTAATTCAAAAAGTTTTGCCCTACATAATTTTTTTTTATGTGATTCTCAGGATTTCAAAAATGGATTCTTTCAGTCCACTTATGGTGATTCTTAAAGAAAACAAACTTACTGGCCCTAATTATATTGACTGGAAACGTAACTTGGATATTGTCTTAACTACTGAAGAGTACAAATTTGTACTCAGTGAAGTATGCCCACCTAAGCCTGATGCTAACTCTGATGAAGAGGTCAAAGAGGCTTATAAGAAGTGGAATAAGGCAGATGAAATGGCGCGGTGTTACATTTTGGCATCTATGTCAAATGTACTGCAGCATCAGCATCAGGCCATGCCCACAGCTTATGATATGATGTACAACCTTAAGGAACTCTTCGGACATCAGAGTAGAGCAGCTAGGCAATTTGCTATGAAGAGTTTGATGAATGCATCTATGGCTGAGGGGACACCAGTAAGGGATCATGTTCTCAAGATGATGGGTCATCTAAATGAGATGGAGATCCTTGGTGCTAAAATCGATGGGGAAACCCAGATCGATATCATTCTCGGGACTCTGCCTAAAATTTTTGACTCATTTTGCCTTAATTACAACATGAACAAAAGGTTGTATACTTTGGCAGAACTTGCAAAAGAACTACAGGATGCTGAAGCTCTCTTCAAGCAGAATGCACATGTTTATGTGACTGAAAAGGCCTCTACTTCTAAGCCGAAAGGTGGTAAGAAGAAGAAAGTTCAGAAACAAGTAAACTCAGCAAAGAAGGGCATGGGACCTCAAGGCGCTGTGAAAAAATCGAAAGGCAAGTGTTTCAAGTGCAAAGGGTCAGGACATTGGAAGACTGACTGTCCACTTCTCAAACAAAAGAACAAAGAAGGTATATCTCATTTACTAGTTGTTGAAACATGTTTAGCGGTGCTATCTACCGGCACCTGGTGTGTAGATACAGGAGCCACTAATCATGTCTGCAATACATTGCAGGGGTTCCAGGAAACCAGACGGCTCAGTGATGGAGAGATATGCTTGTTTATGGGTGACGCTACATGAGTAGCGGCCGTTGCAGTAGGAGATGTTATTTTATCTTTTGGTAGAAATAAGTCTTTGACATTGAGAGATTGTCTTTATGCACCTTCACTTAGAAGGAATTTAATTTCTGTTTCCATGCTAGTTAAGGATGGATATTCAGTTTATTTTAATGACAATATTGTTATTAGAAAAAATAAGCATTTTATCTGTTCTGGTGCATTGGTTGATAATCTATATGTCATTAATCCTATTTCGCCCACGTTGCAACTTATGGAAATGAATAATATGTCTTCTAACATAAATAAGAGAAAAGAACCTTCTTGTATGAACCAAACATATCTTTGGCATTTGCGATTGGGGCATGTGAACCTAAGAAGGATTCAAAGACTGGTTAAAGATGGACCTTTGAGTTCATTGGAAGTGGAGGCACTACCAGTCTGTGAATCCTGCTTGGTAGATAAAATGACCAAAAGACCTTTCAAGGCAAAGGGGTATAGGGCCAAAGATGTGTTGGAATTGGTTCATTCTGATTTGTGTGGGCCCATGACTGTCCAGGCTAGAGGTGGCTTTGAATATTTTGTCACATTTACTGACGATTATTCAAGGTATGGATATATTTATTTGATGCGCCGTAAGTCTGAGTGCTTTGAGAAATTCAAAGAGTACAAGGCAGAAACGGAGAAACGTCATGAAAAAAGTATCAAGTCATTACGTTCAGATCGTGGTGGCGAGTATCTCTTTGGGGAGTTTAGGGACTATTTGTCAGAGGCTGGGATTACATCCCAATTATCAGCACCTGGAACACCCCAACAGAATGGTGTAGCAGAAAGAAGAATAGGACTCTTATGGAGATGGTTAGATCAATGATGAGTTATTCAGATTTACCAGATTCGTTTTGGGGATATGCCTTAGAAACTGCAGCTTATATTTTGAACTTGGTTCCTTCTAAGTCAGTACCAATCACTCCCACAGAACTGTGGACTGGGCGTAAGCCTAGTCTGAAACATGTTCGGATTTGGGGTAGTCCAGCACACGTGCTGAATGGGAAAGCCGATAAGTTGGAATCTCGTACAGAAGTATGCTTGTTTGTAGGCTATCCAAGAGGAACGAAAGGTGGTTTATTTTATAGTCCTAAGGATCAGAAGGTCATTGTTAGCACCAATGCTCGATTCTTAGAGGAAGACTATGTGATGAACCATAAACCCATAAGTAGAGCTGTTCTAGAAGAACTGAGAGGTGAGACACCAAATACTTCAGTACCAACAGTACAACAGGATGTACCACCAGTAACTGCACAACGTGTCACAAATGTTACACCACAACCGATAGTGCCTCGTCGTAGTGGGAGGGTTGTGATACAACCTGATAGATATATGTTCTTGGGAGAGTCGTCAGACTTTGTCCCTGAGGAACAAGATTATGATCCCTGTACCTACAATGAAGCACTTCAAGATAAAGATGCAGAGTCTTGGCAAAAAGCAATGATATCTGAAATAGAATCTATGGATTCTAATCAAGTCTGGGAGCTTGTAGAACCACCTATTGGTGTAAAAGCCATTGGATGCAAGTGGGTCTATAAGAGAAAAAGAGGATCAGACGGTAAGGTTGAAACCTTTAAAGCTCGGCTTGTTGCAAAAGGTTTTACTCAAAGAGAGGGTATTGATTATGAGGAAACCTTTTCGCCAGTAGCCATGCTTAAGTCTATCCGGATTCTTTTATCTATTGCAGCTCATCTTGATTATGAGATTTGGCAAATGGATGTCAAGACAGCTTTCCTTAATGGAAGTCTTGAGGAAGACATCTATATGCAGCAATCAGACGGGTTCATTGAAAAGGGCCAAGAGCATCTTATTTGTAAGCTCAAGAAGTCCATTTATGGACTTAAGCAAGCTTCCAGATCTTGGAACATATGTTTTGATCAGGTGATAAAATCCTATGGATTTGATCAATGTCAAGATGAATCGTGTGTATACAAAAAGTGTGACGGAAACGTAGTGGTATTCCTAGTACTTTACGTGGATGACATCTTGCTCATTGGAAACAATGTGAAGGTATTATCTAACGTAAGGGTATGGTTATCCAAACAGTTTGATATGAAGGACTTGGGAGAAGTAGGTCACATCCTTGGGATCAAAGTTCTACGAGATCGCAAGAAAAGGATGTTGGGCTTGTCCCAAGCTTCCTATATCGATACTATACTAACTCGTTTTAGCATGCAAAATTCTAAGAAAGGTTTCTTACCTTTTAGACATGGAATTGCCCTATCAAAGGAGCAGTGTCCGAGGACACCTAAAGAGATAGAGAACATGAAAGCAGTTCCTTATGCTTCAGCAGTAGGAAGCTTAATGTATGCAATGCTATGTACGAGACCAGATATCTGCTTTGCCGTTGGCATGGTTAGCAGATATCAGTCTAACCCGGGACAAGAGCACTGGACTGCCGTAAAGCATATTTTGAAGTACCTGAAAAGGACTAAAGATTACATGCTAGTTTACCAGGCAGATATTTTAGTTGCCTTGGGGTATACAGACTCAGATTTTCAGTCAGATAGGGATTCCAGGAAATCAACCTCAGGTTATGTATTTACTTTGGAAGGTGGAGCCACTATATGGAGGAGTATCAAGCAAAAATGTATTGCTGATTCTACCATGGAAGCCGAGTATGTGGCAGCCTCTGAGGCAGCCAAAGAAGCGGTTTGGCTCAGAAACTTCCTATTGGACTTGGATGTGGTACCTAATTTGCCTAAGACTATTACACTTTATTGTGATAATAGTGGTGCAGTTGCAAATTCGAAGGAACCACGAGCCCATAAGGCAAGTAAACACATTGAGCGCAAGTACCACCTGATACGAGATTTTGTAAAGAAAGGAAAAGTTGTTGTGATCAAGATAGCATCAGCAGACAACCTAGCTGATCCCTTCACTAAGAGCTTACCAGCTAAGGCTTTTGATAGTCATGTTGAGGGAATGGGAGTCAGATGCGTAGCAGCATGGCTTTAAGTATAAGTGGGAGATTTGTAACAGTATACTGAAAAGCAATGCTTTGAGTATAAGTGGGAGATTGTTAGGGTTATATACTGAAAGCATCACTTTTGTATTAACTTTATTTCCTTATTTTTTTGAATGAGAATCATATGGGCATATGTTTGCATATTGTGTTTATTATAATATTAATGCAAGTGTCTGATATTCTATAAGGTTGATAATATGGTGTGAGGTGACACACAGAAGATCATATTATCAGTTCCCTATGGAATATATAAATAGTTCACAACCTAGACGGACTTGGACAATCCATTGGAAAGGTTGTAGTGTAATCTGGTATTAGTCTGTCTTGACTATAGGTTTACACTAGTACACTTTGAGTGTATTGAACATGACCACTTGAGGTTGTTCTCTTTGTACTGACTACAAAAGAGAACAAACACCTCTGTTATTATGGATGCTTATGCTCTTAATCTAGATATAATAACAGACATGTATATGCAGTGTGCATTACTTTGACTCATAAAAGAGTGATATTCATTATGGATCAACAACATCTATGAATTGGGTAATAGCATTGTATGTATGATGGACTGTTGATTGTAAAAGGAATCCATGTCCCGATACGTCGGGTTGATGATGTCCCCTTAAGGAGCTCATAAGGATTGTCATGTAAACCCTGCAGGTGGATTACATCCGACATGATAAATAAAGTTGAGTGGTACTACTTAAGGATAAAAGATGTTGATCAATATAGTTGTCAGTAACTTAATTTGATCGACGGACATTCGATATCTTAACATGGGGAGTTGAACGAGCATATAATAAAAGGAGCCCATAAATATAATTTGGTATTAGGAAGGTAGTGCAACAATAGCTCCTTAGTGGACTGAGCTATTGTTAATGGGTCTGGATTGTGTGTTCGGGCTGAACACGGGATACCCAGATTCGTTAGGAGACCTAACCCTAATTTCTCCTCATGGTCCCTGCCGTAGCCTTATATATATCCTCTATTCTCTGGCCGTCATTGACAATCTGAAATATAAGATTTTTTTCTCAAAATTCGTGATTCACGTAAGGAGAGAAAGAGAGGTCAGCCAAGGAGAAGAAAGGTTGGGAGATCGTCGCCCACACGACGTCCAACCAGAGGAAGGAATACGTGCAGAAGATCTTGGGGTCGCTGTCATCTTCTTCTCACCGCAGGTATAATTTGTGAACCCTAGATTCCGCTATATAGGGTTAGATCACATTTTTAATCTGTTTATATTTAACGATCGATACGCACACCAATCCGTAGTCCTGAGAATCATCTCAGTTCCATCACGTGGAGGAGTGTTTATGGTCGTGGAAATGGGATGGCGAATCGCTGGGCCTTCATGAGAAGGCTACCCTGATGCTAGACCGAACCTTGAGCTGGCGAGGGTTTATGGGTCGGTAAGGGCGATAGCGAGCCGTTGTGTCTTCCTGAGAAGATTACCCTGGTGCTAGACCGAACCTCGAGCTGGCGAGGGATTACGGGTCGGCAAGGATGATGGCGAGCGGTTGAGTCTTCCTGAGAAGATTACCCTGGTGCTAGACCGAACCTCGAGCTGGCGAGGGATTACGGGTCGACAAGGATGATGGCGAGCCGTTGAGTCTTCCTGAGAAGATTACCCGGGTGCTAGACCGAACCTCGAGCTGGCGAGGGATTATAGGCCGACAAGGGTGATGGCGAGCCGTTGTGTCTTCCGGAGAAGATTACCCTGGTGCTAGACCGAACCTCGAGATGGCGAGGGATTATGGGTCGGCAAGGGTGAGGGCGAGCCGTTGTGTCTTCCTGAGAAGATTACCCTGGTGCTAGACCGAACCTCGAGCTGGCGAGGGATTACGGGTCGGCAAGGATGATGGCGAGCCGTTGAGTCTTCCTGAGAAGATTACCCTGGTGCTAGACCGAACCTCGAGCTGGCGAGGGATTACGGGTCGGCAAGGATGATGGCGAGCCGTTGAGTCTTCCTGAGAAGATTACCCTGGTGCTAGACCGAACCTCGAGCTGGCGAGGGATTATAGGCCGGCAAGGGTTATGGCGAGCCGTTGTGTCTTCCGGAGAAGATTACCCTGGTGCTAGACCGAACCTCGAGCTGGCGAGGGATTATGGGTCGACAAGGGTGATTGTGAGCCGTTGTGTCTTCCAGAGAAGATTACCCTGGTGCTAGACCGAACCTCGAGCTGGCGAGGGATTATGGGTCGGCAAGGGTGATGGCGAGCCGTTGTGTCTTCCTGAGAAGATTACCCTGGTGCTAGACCGAACCTCGAGCTGGCGAGGGATTACGGGTCGGCAAGGATGATGGCGAGCCGTTGAGTCTTCCTGAGAAGATTACCCTGGTGCTAGACCGAACCTCGAACTGGCGAGGGATTATAGACCGGCAAGGATGATGGCGAGCCGTTGTGTCTTCCGGAGAAGATTACCCTGGTGCTAGACCGAACCTCGAGCTGGCGAGGGATTATAGGCCGGTAAGGGTGATGGCGAGCCGTTGTGTCTTCCTGAGAAGAGTACCCTGGTGCTAGACCGAACCTCGAGCTGGCGAGGGATTATGGGTCGGCAAGGGTGATGGCGAGCCGTTGTGACTTAGAAGGTTTGAGCGTCTTTGCGGAGCATTGAAGGCGCTCCGGGATCTGTGCAATGTTTCAATTTCCAAGGGGCATTAATGGCGCCGCCTAATAAATGCATAGCGCATGGGCTTCTGTCGTTTGGCTTTCCCAACGTCATGATGGCCGGTCTATGGGGGAGGCTATAAATACCCCTCTCCCCACAGCGGGTTGGATCACAGCAAGGGTGGCCCATCGGCCATCAGAGGTGTCTGCTTCGGCGGACGTCTGTTTCTTGCAAAATTTTAACCCTGGTTGTGTCGGAGGGGTGGTTACTCTGCCGCCCGGATCTTCTCTTGGATCTGATGGCCCTGATACGGTAGCCAGATCTAGGGGAGATCAGGGCGAAAGGGATAACGACCGAAATCCGGCATGGGGAATAAGGAGCCTCGGATTGGTGGTGACTTTGCCGTCTGGATCCTTTTTTGGGTCGGACGGCCCTGACACGGCTGTTTGCCCGAGAAAGATCCAGACGGGAGGGGTATCAACAGAATTCCGACCCTGGAGCTGAAGAGCTTCGGATAGATGGGTCGTCTCCAATGGGAGGTGGTCCGATCTGCTTTCCGATAGGGTTCCAGGCAATGGTGGCTTCTGTCCCACCCTCGAATAGTTCGGGGTTTCGACTGCCGAGGCCGTAAGCCCCGGGCTGCTCGCAGGTGAGAGGGGAGCCGACCGAGCTCTGGAGCCCGGGGCGCCTGTCTAAGGACGGCGCCTTAAATCTTAAGTAAAAATTTTCTCCGCCGAACACTTCATCCGAACCGACCTCTGTGTGGTCTCCAACTGGCGCTAGGTGACGTCAGCAGCGCTAGTTTCGAGGATGACGTGGCGCGATTCCATTGGTGGCAGACGCACGCTATTCGAGGAACAGTAACGCAAAAATCGAGGCGTCGCCTCTCTTTCTATAAATATCCCCCCCCCTTCTCCATTCTGTTTACTTCTCTTCCGCTGTCTCCTTTAAAAAGAAATCAAACACTTCAGTGCTCGGCTTTGACTGTTTTAGCGGCACCGGCTCGTCAGTCCGAGGCATTCAAAAGGTTAGTTTGTAAGTTTCTTTTGTTAGGCACAGATGGACAGGGCTCAGTCTGGCTCGTCAGCGTCGACGTCGAGGGGGGAAGGGAAACCCGCCTCAAAATCGACCTCGTGGGAGGAGCCCGTGCTCGAGGAGTCTGTACATGATGTGGAGCCTTCCGATTCGACCTCGTGGGAGGAGCCGGTAGGCGAGGAGGAGCCGGTGTATAATGTGAGGCCGCTACGCTCCCGGAATCCTTTCGTGGTGGAGAGTAGCGAATCTGAGGAGGCCAGTGACAGCTCGGACGAAGTCCAGGTTCTAGAGTTGGCTTCCGAAGAGGAGGGTGGCCCAGAGGAGGGTGAAGCCGAAGGGGCTCAGATAGGAGGTGCGGGGGGGAGATCCACAGGTCAGGGCGTGGGTTCGAGCTCCGCTCCGACCGGTCTGGGGCAATTATCTACCCCCTCACCGGAAGGAGCCAAGAAGAAGAGGGCTCCAAAGAAGAAGGGGTCGAGGGTCGGTGGCTCGAGCCAGGCGCCTGTTTACCGTAACTCAAGGACAGGGTCGCCCGTACAACCGAAGCCGTTCCGTCGGTACCCCGACGACCTTTCTGATAAGGAGCTTTTTGGGGTCCAGCCATCGTCGCCGAGCCGGAAGAGGGTGAAGATGGGCACACTTCCGACCGTCTTGGAGGCTGGTGACTTGGAGGCTTTGCAGTTGGCGTACCACATAGGGTCCAGCTACGAGCTCATGTTGCCGAATTCTACCCTGCGCCCGACCGACCCCCTGAGTGCTTGGTACTGCGTCTTCCCAGTGGATGCCTTCATCTCTGGACTGAGGCTGCCGGTCAATCCGTTCGTTCGGGAGGTGTTGAATTGGGCGTCCCTGGCGCCGATGCAGTATGGGTCGAACTCCTGGAAGCAGATCATCTGCTTCGTGTTGTTATGCGAGGAGCAGAGGGTACCCCTCCGGCTGAATGTTTTCCGAACGATGTTGATGATCAGCTCGTCAGGGGAGTCAGAGGGAGTGTATTATATCTCGCCTCGGAGCAAGGGGAAGGTCGTCCACGGTCACCCGGACTCCATCAAGGATTGGAAGAAGAAATACTTGGTGATCCGGAGCGAGGAGCCTTGGGACATCCCTACTCAATGGAATCATTCTAAGCTGAGCTTCAAAGCGCCGAGGCCGAGGGACCTGACGGCCGAGGAGTGGGGGTTTGTTGAGCGCCTATGCCTGTCGCACAGTATCAGCTGGCCGAAGGTGACGGAGGGCCACCTGGCGAGCGTCGGACTGAGCCCAGCCGTGCTTTGTATGTAGTTGTTTCTTTTCTCTTGGTCTTGTTGTTCTTTTGCGCACATTGTTCTTAATGGATCTTTTTGCAGGTATGGACCCTGAATCAATCAAGGCAAAGAGGCTCGCCATGAGGAAGGAGAAGGCCGAGAAGAAGGGGGACGCGATGAAGACGAGGGGGTCATCCCAGGTGGTCTCCGAGGCCCTAGTTCAGCCGAGGGCCAAAAGGACTCGCTCGGAGATGGGCAAGGACGTGGCGGTTCAGGGGGGTTCGGACCAGGGCAAGGCCGCCGATCTTGATAAGGGGAAGGGTCCCCTGGTGGAGGCAGAGGTAGAGGAGAGGTTGCGGCGACCGTGGGTGCTGGCTTGGTCGATTCGCGAGGGTAACTGCTTGACCCGAGGACGCCAGGCTATCGAGGTGGCGGCTAAGCTGGCAACCCCTCGGGACCGCGTGGAGATGAACGCCGAGGGCCTGGAGGATGCGTACACGCGCCTCGCGCAGGCTAATGTGCTGGTAAGTCTGCCGACCCCACTTGCCTTGTGAAATGTTTGTAAAGGAGGTTTTCTCAGTAGTGCTTGGTTGCTGCAGGCGACCGTACAGGGGGCCCACGTGAGGGGCCTTTATGAGGCGGCCTTGAAGCGGGAGCGCGATCGGGCTGACAAGGCCGTGCAGGAGATGAAGGAGCTGAAGATAGAGCTCGAAGGCTCGCACCAGAGGGAGCAGAAGATGAAGGTCGACTTCGACGCCAAGGATGCGGAATGGGCAAAGAAGATGGTGGCTCAGAAGAAGAAGTTCGCCAAGGAGAAGGAGGAGTTGACTGAGGCGGGTCAGACCATGGTGATAAAGGCCCAGGACGAGTGCTATGCCAAGGCCCTCAGTCATGTGAGGCACTTCTACCCGACCATCAACGTGTCCAACTTCGAATACGACATGGAGGTCGAGGGGACACCGAAGACCCCTAATGAAGAAGGGCCCGTTGATGACCCGGCTGCCGACCCCCCTGTGAACCCGGCCGATGCTGAGGTGGGAAAACAAGTTGTATAGTTTTGTCTTTCTTTTTCCCTCTCTCGATTGTATTTGCCTTCCGGGGACTGGCCACCGCATTTTTTGTATGAAGTAATTTCATTTATAAAAGATGATTTTTGACTGGCCAAGTGTTTTGACCTCGGATATTTCCGAACCATTTTTGTCGATGTGTTTTGAGTGGGCTGGTTCTCTTGTAGGTTGCGGCTCCCCTTCCTGAGGTGGACCCCCGTCGTTCTGACGTGGCGTGGCTCCGGAGCAAGGTTGAGACCCTGGAGGCCACGTTGGTTCGCTACCGAAAGGGGGCTCGTGACACTGATGCGGCCTTTAACTATTATCGGAACAAGTCTGAGGCCTTAAGTGAGGAGGCAAGCCGGCTGAGGAGGGCGATGGTGGATCGGGACCTCGGCAGTGTCGGTCTTGGATTTACCATGTCGAGTGCATCGGTGCAGAGGTCCTCCTCTGAGAGGTTACTTCGCGATGTCATTGTGGAGAAGGAGATGGAGATACACCATTATAAGACGATGCTAGGTGTCTCAGCATCCTCCTCGGTGGGTCGGTGAGCGGAGGGTGTTCCCTCTGCGTTGCTGCTGCTGGAGCGTGTGCAACCAGTTGAAGCCCAGAGCTCTTTGGCTGGTGTGTCGATCGTGGCTGAGCCTAAGGACCATCATGACGAGGAGAGGGCTCCTAGTCGTTCGGTCGGAGTGGTCCCGCCATTCGTCCGACCCGAGGGGCCCTAAGATGGCGACTTCCTCCAGTTTGAGATGAGCAGAGTGGTCCTGTAACGGTCTTTGTTTGTTTTTTCTGAACTAATAAGGGAATGTGAATAAAGAATTCTTTTCGTCCTTTGCTCTGGCCAATAGTGTAGTGGATGATGGCGGAGGTGAGGTTCGGCCCCGTCGATCCGTGAGGGATCGGCACGGGGCGTTAGGAAGACTCCCTGGCCTGAAGCCGGGTCGGACCTACCGGGACGTTGGGGATGATACCGGAGTGAGGACTCGGGTGCCGATCCCATTGTCCGGTGTTAGGTCGGGGCTGCCGAGGCGTTTGGAGTTTTGACAAAAAGAGATTTCTTTCATACATGATAGGGAGGGTCGCTAAAACGGCCCTTTACACATGACAGCTTACAGAAAATACTATTTACATTAGCCAAGCCAGAACCTATATTCGCTCTTCCAGGAACTTCATTAGGTGCTCGGCGTTCCAGGGTCGGCTGATCAGCCGGCCGTCCATATCTGCCAGTCGGTATGTACCAGGGCGTACGGCCTCGACTACACGGTATGGGCCTTTCCAGTTGGGAGCCAATTTCCTCTTCTTGGTTGGATCAGAGACGGACAGTTTTCGTAACACGAGGTCCCCCGCCTTGATGTTTGTGGGGCGGACCTTCTTGTTGTAAAACTTCTCGATCCGTTGTTGGTAGATGCTTCTCCGGATCGAAGACTTCTCTCGGATCTCGGCGACGAGGTCCAGGTTGGCCCTCAGGCCGGACGAACTACCAGCTTCATCGAAGGCCATGCTCCGGGGAGAAGGTAGGCCAACCTCGACGGGGGTAACTGCCTCCGTCCCGTAGGTCAAGCTGAATGGCGTCTCTCCCGTGGGGATCCTCTTGGTGGTTCGGTGCGCCCAAAGCACGCTAGGCAATTCTTCGACCCACAGCCCTTTGGGGGAACTGTCGAGGCGCTTTTTAAGGCCGTCGAGGATTTGCCTGTTCGCGTTCTCCGCCTGGCCGTTGGACTGAGGGTAGCAAATAGCGGAGAAACGCTGCTGGATGCCGATGTCTGCACAGAAAGTTTGGAAGTTCTGACCTTGGAATTGGGTTCCGTTGTCCGTAACGAGGACCCGAGGGATTCCGAACCGGCAAATGATGTTCTTCCAAAAGAATTGTTGTACTTGGCGCTCGGTGATGCTGGACAGAGGCTCGGCTTCGAGCCACTTGGTGAAGTAGTCGATGGTGACTATCTAGAATTTCTTCTGCCCTACCGCTACGGGGAAGGGGCCCACAAGGTCCATGCCCCACATGGAGAATGGCGTAGGACTAGCCAGGGATCGGAGATTGGCTTGAGGAAGCCTCTTGATAGGGGAGAACCTTTGGCATGGGCCGCACCTCTTGACTAGGTCATGCGAGTCTTGGAGCATGGTCGGCCAATAGTACCCCTGATTCAGGGCCTTCCGAGCGAGCGTCCTGCTCCCCATGTGGCATCCGCCGATCCCCTCATGAAGATCTTTCAGCGCGTAGCTGGCCTCGTCGCTGGTGAGACAGCGGAGGTACAGCTTGCCGTCGGCAAGGTGTATGAGCGTTTGAAGAGGATACCATCAATCATGACGAACCTTTCAGCTCGGACCCTGACTCGTCTAGCTTCGGCTCGGTCTTCAGGAAGCTCGGCATTAATTAAGAATCTCCGGATGGGAGTGGTCCAGTCGTCTGGACTGGCACCGTCTTTGACACACATTGCCTCCTGGTCTTGATCGTTGATACTTGGCTTTAGGAGGATTTCTACGAGCACCGTCTGATCGAGACCTTCGAATGAGAAAGAGGCAAGTTTGGACAACGCGTCTGCTTGAGCGTTCTGCTCCCTGGGGAGTCTGATAACCGCGGCGCGGCTGAAGGACGCCAGGAGACGTCGGACCACCGCCAAGTACCTCATCATCCGATCATCGCGAGCCTCGTATTCCCCGGTGATCTGATTGACCACGAGCTGAGAATCGCTGTAGGCTCGGATTTGCTGGGCACTGGCTCGGTGGGCTAGGGTCAGTCCGGTGATCATGGCCTCGTATTCCGCCTCGTTGTTGGAGGCCAGAAAGTTGAGGCGGAGGGAGTATTGAAGTAGGAATTGGTCGGGGCCACGAAGGATGATGCTGGCTCCACTCCCCATTTCGCATGATGATCCATCGACGAAGACCTCCCAGGTCGGATCCGAGGCCTCGGTGCTGGGCTGCTCGGAGACGGTGCACTCAGTTATGAACTCGGCGAGGGCCTGCCCTTTGATGGCCGTCCTCGGCTGGTAGCTGATGTCGAACTGACTCAGCTCAATTGACCACTTGACTAAGCGACCAGACTTTTCGGGCTTGTGAAGGATAGTCTTCAGTGGCTGGTCGGTCAGTACTTGGACGGAGTGGGCCTGGAAGTAAGGACGAAGCTTCCGGGCTGCCATGACCAAAGCATAGGCCACCTTCTCTATCTTTGCGTACCTCATCTCGGCGGGGAGCAGAACTTTGCTCACATAGTACAATGGCCTCTGGCCCCCGTCTTCCTCTCGGACAAGGACGGCGCTGAGTGCACTATCCGAGGCGGATAGGTAGAGCCATAGTGGTTCGCCCGGCTCGGGCTTGCTGAGGAGAGGAGGGTTGGCGAGGTACTGCTTCAGCTGTTCGAAGGCCTCTTGTTGATGGGTACCCCACTCGAAGCCCCCCTTTCCGCGTAGAGCCTTGAAGAAGGGGAGAGACTTCTCCCCTGACTTGGAGAGGAAACGGCCGATTGCAGCCAACCGGTCCGTGAGCCTCTGAACCTCCTTGACATTCCGGGGCGGGGCCATGTCAATAATAGCTTGGATTTTCTCGGGGTTCGCCTCGATGCCGCGCTGGCTGACGATGAACCCCAGGAATTTCCCAGTGGAGACGCCGAAGGCGCATTTAGCCGGGTTGAGCCTCATGTTGTGACGCCGAAGGATTCCGAAGGCTTCCTCGAGGTCGGCGACGTGGTCCGGCCCGGCCGGCTCTTGACGAGCATGTCGTCGACATAGACTTCCACGTTGCGGCCGATCAGGTCTTTGAAGATTCTGTTGACGAGCGGTTGGTATGTGGCTCCGGCGTTCTTTAGCCCGAAGGGCATAGCGCGGTAGCAGAAAAGACCCTGGTCGGTGACGAACGAGGTCTTGGAGATGTCCGGTGGAAACATCCGAATCTGATTGTACCCTGAGAATGCGTCCATGAAGGACAGTAGCTCATGCCCCGAGGTTGCGTCGATTAAGGCGTCGATGCGGGGGAGGGGGAAAGGATCTTTCGGACATGCTTTATTTAGATCCGTGAAGTCGATACAGATCCTCCAGCCCCCTGTTGCCTTTTTTACCATGACGACATTAGCCAACCACTCGGGTTAGCTGACTTCCTGAATAAATCGAGCCGACAAGAGTTTGTCGACCTCTGTCTTCACAATTTGCTGCCTCTCCGGGATGACTTTGCGCCTCTTTTGGATGACCGGCTTAGAGTCTGGGATGATGCTCAGCCGATGTATAATCAAGTCTTCGGAGATCCCGGGCATGTCAGAGGGCTTCAAGGCGAAGAGTGTAGGGTTTCGGGGCACAAACGCAGCGAAAAAGAAATGAAAACAGATCCGAAACCCTAACCCTAGGATCCGTGTACAAGATATGGCTAATAATGGAGAAATAAAATTTTACCTTTCGGAGCTTTACGAAGGCTGAAAGATGGAGGTTGCAATCACCACGCAGCCCTAGTAGCTAGATCCGCGTCTCTAAGGCAGTCCACACGAACGTCCGATCGTCCAACGATCAAGGGAGCCGGTACTAGCCGATGATGCTTGCCTCTCTCTCTCTCTCTTTTGCCTCTCAACAGTTGAGCGGCTAGGGTTTTCTGTGGAAAACGGATTTGTCAAAGATTATGCTAAACCAATACATCTCTATGTATTTATAGGGAGAGATAAGAGGTGGGCTTAACCGTAATCAGTTTGGCTTCTGATAAGACCAATCTGATTTGGTTTTATCATTTAAATTCGAATTAACCGTAATCAGTTTGGCTTCTGATAAGACCAATCTGATTTGGTTTTATCATTTAAATTCGAATTATCCTTTAATTAATTAAGTCCAACTCAATTAATTAAATAACTAATTTCGAATCATTTAATTTAAATTCCGAATTTAAATTAATACTCCTTTTAAACGTTCTAAGTGTGTGACCCTTTAGGTTATTATTACGTTGGCAATAATTTTATTATCTTATAATAAAATTATAAACAATGAGCGGCATCTAGTAATACATCATTGCTACCCAAGTAATAATAATAATTGGTGATTCAATTAAACCTTTCGTGACTAATGTCTCCATGTAATATAATCCTTTTAACCTTGATATTGTAGATTAAACTAGAGGCATGGGACGTGTCATCCTCTTAATAATTTAATCTTTATTTTCTTGATCGATGAGTAGACTATTCAAACAAATCAATATTTGAGCATGGCCATGCATTTCATAGTCTCACTCAAACAAGAGGCCGATAATATCGCTCCTAAAATTAGGAGGGTTAAATTCCTTCTAGATCATTCATATTTCTCACACGATTCATAATGAACCCAATACTATCTTTATCATTACCCGATTAAAGATAACTTTTGATAGAATCAAAGTACATTAATTCTCGTGTAGAAATATAATGATTTCAGGTCAGAGGACCATTACACCATTATCACAGTGAGATTACTTATGACACTTATTAATTCATTCCATGCAGAATCTCACAGTGGGTCTGTCCAGTACAATGTACTCTTACATTTACCTATGTATTGATTTTAGTATCTCTATACTAATGACCCATGAGAGGTGGTCATCAATCAATCAACATACTAGTCTCAATGTATTATTACTGTCCTAATAATAATAATACTCGACTAGGGACATTTAAGATTATTATACTATATATAATCTCATGTTCATATAGTTCGTATTAATAATCTAAGGACATTTATCATGCTAATATTTATAACGCAGTAAATACGAAGCATAATAAATTATTAATATAATCAAAAGAACATAATGTCAATAATACTGATTACATAATATCATTGTATTGCCTCTAGGGCACCTACACTAACAAAGAGATCAACGTTGTGGCGGATGCAGGCGATTATGCCTGGCTTCAAGTCCTCGGGGAGCGAGTGGCTCACCCGGAACCATTTTGATTCATCCTCGGCGCCGAACGGGACCTGTTCCAGCTCGTCGACAGGCTCTGGAGCGGGACCGTCCCTCTCGGGTTCGAGCTCAACGGCGTCTAGAGGGAACACACCTCCTCCGACGGTGGTCATGTAGCACGAACGAGCTGCTTCTTGGCTACCTCGGACTATGCCGACCCCTTGCGGGGTGGGAAATTTATGTTTCAGATGGTAAGCCGAAGGTACCGCTTGAAGGGAGCATAATCCGGGTCGGCCGAGTATGGCGTTGTAAGCTGCCTTGACGTTTACCACCATGAAGTCCATGACCTCGGTCCTCTTGACAGGAGCCGATCCTGCGGTGACGTCGAGAGTAACGATCCCTTCGATAACGACAGGGATGCCAGAGAACCCATGCAAAGTGTATCCGGCTGGCTTGAGCTTGCCTCTGGGTAGCTTGAGATTCTCGAAGGCTTCGAGGAAGAGAATATTTACCGAGCTGCCGTTGTCGACGAGAATTCGTTGAACCTCACAATTAGCCATGTGGAGGCCAATGACGAGGGCATCGCAATGAGGAAGGCGAACGCCTTCGAGGTCCTCTCCGGAGAAGGAGATAGGCATCGGTTGCAACTTGGGCGAGGGGTTGTCTTGGACAGCGTTCACCTCTCAGATGAAGGCTTTTCGAGAAGTATTTGACTCTCCCCCCATTGGCCCCCCGTGGACATAGTGCAAGATGAATGGCGTATCCGCGGCTCCCTCGGGTTCGGGGTCCCGATCCCGGACGTGGTTCGGAGGCGAAGGCCTCCGGTTCCTAGCATCTTGCCGATCCCGTGGGCCTTCTCTGGTGAATTCTCGGAGGTACCCTCGTGAGATGAGTTCCTCAATCTCGTCTTTTAGGGCCCGACATTGGTCGGTTTCGTGCCCATGCTCTCTGTGGAAACGGCAGAAGAAGCGCTAGCTGGTCTCGCTTCTTGTTGTTATTTGATCGGGGAGGTAGTCGGACAATACCCTTATCCTCGATTTCTAAGAGGATGGCAGACACGTTATGTGTCAAGGGAGTGTACCTTTCGAAGCGAGGGACCGGAGGTGCCCTCTTCGCGCCGACCCCTTCCTTTGCTGCTTTCTTGGCAGGTTCGGTTTCATCGACCCTGCGCTTGCCCTTCCCCACGACTTCTTTGTTGCACTCTGGGTTAAGAGCTTCTTCAGCTCGTATGTACTTCTCGACCTGGTTGAGAAGGTCAGGGAAGTCCAGAGGTGGCTTCTTCGCTAAGGAGACCTTTAGCTGGTTGTGTCGAACATTGTGTCGGAAAGCCGCCGAGGCGACCCCTGCGTCGAGGGCAGAGACGGATCTGGCTTCGGTTGTGAACCTCTTGACGAAGTTACGGAGTGACTCCCCCTCCCTCTGACTGAGGTCGAGCAGGAAAGCGCTCGTCCTTTCGCTCTTCCGGCTAGTGATGAAGTGGGCCAGGAAGCTGGCTTCCAGTTGGTCGAACGAGAAGATCGAGCCAGGGGAGAGTTTGGAGAACCAATCCCTGGCCGGACCACGGAGCGTGGCCGGGAAGGCTCGGCACAGCAAGGGATCCGAAGCGCTGTGAATCATCATGAGGGTTTTGAAGCCCTCCATGTGATCAGCTGGATCACCCTCGCCGTTGTAAGTCTCGAACTGCGGAGGCTGGAAGTTCCGGGGATCTCTGCTTCTATCATGTTGACGGAAAATGGAGGTCGAGAAGGTCCACGACCGTGGACTAGATTGGGATTCCCATCGCCGATACGCTCGAGGCGATTCTCCATCTCCAGGAGGCGTCGGAGCACCTCGTCTGTGCGCTCAGGTGGGGGAGTCGGCGCACGAGTGTGACTTCTCCCTTCGCTCATTTGAGGGGGTCGACTATAAGTTGCGGACCTCGGCGCCCCATGGAGTGCCTCCATGATTTCATCCCTGAAGCTTCTGAACTCGCCCCTGGTGACCGCGCCATGGTCGGAAGGGTTGGGTCGGGGCGTAGGAATTCGGCCGATGCGGCTGAGTGCCGACGGCCTGTCTCCTTGCGCGGGCCTAGAATGGTTCGGGGCCGAGTTGGAAGCGGTCCCTCCCCTGGCCTGGCTAGCCCTTCTATTCAGAATGACCCGACGAAGGTCGGGTTCGGCGACATGTGAAGCGCTTCGCTGGGGTCCGGGGTTTCCACCCGGATTATTGGATGCTTGCCCTCCGTCGGGGGCCCCCTCGGGAGGAGGCCCGTCTGGTCGGGCGGAACGGGCTGATCTTCGGGCTCGAGGAGCCATGGGAGATCGGGTCGAGGGAGAGCGTCGGTGGCGAGGCTCGGACTCACGTCCGTACCAGATAAAGAGTTCCCACAGACGACGCCAACCTGATGCGGTTTGTCTTTGGTCGCAATGTGGATGCACCAGGTGTGAGTTCAGACTCAATTTGTAACGAGGGAAGAGTACGGTGCCAGACGGTGAGCGAGGGGCTCGCTTCGGCGCTTGAGGATCGGCTCGGATGGCCTCGCCTCGAGTACCTGCAGACGGTCCTGAAACACCGGGGTTTATCCCGGTGGCGGACCCTCCGACGATCTAGTCAGTCTCTGTGAGAGAGTAGCAGTAACTAGGGAAATTTAAGTGGCCAAGATTGGTTACCTGAAAAGGTGGGTGAGGGTCTGGTATTTATAGGGAATTCCAACCGAGTTTGGATCCGCTTGGGGGCCGGGTCTGAACCCGAAAGCCCATGGGCCTGACGTGGCAGGAGGCCCAGGGGGTTTAGGGCGGACGTGGCAGTGCCAAGAGTGGTATAGGGCTGACGTGGCAAAGCCCTATGTGGTATTTGGAGCTGACATGGCCGATCATGGGGCTCCTGTGCCTCTGGGGGAATCGGATGGCCTAGGTTGTGCCAGGTCATCCTCATTCCTCGCCGGACTGGGCGGACGGCCCGTAGGGCTGTCGCGGATCGGAGGCCGAGGGCCATCGTGGTTCGTCGGATACGAGGAGACCAGTCCTGTGGGGGTGAACTTGCGGCTCGGTGCCGACCCTGTAGTGGTTCGAAGCCGAGCCAGATTGTTGTTTTTCTCATTTTTGAGCGAGAGCTGTCCTGGGCCCTGGTTGGGTCCCAGGCCATTTTTACCCTACCACAATAGCATATGAGAAAAACGACTGTGGATGCTCTAATGGGAATAGCGACCTGTGTTTTAACTTTTTTTTGAATTTTTTGTTTGTCGTCGCTATTCCCTCTTACGACCTTAGTATGTATGAGGTCGCTAATGGACCTTTAATGAGCTGTATTCTAACACTTAACAAAATTTAAAAAGCTTTTGTTTCTGAAAAATGACAATTAATTTATTTTTAAAACTAAGGTCGCTATTCGGAATAGAGCCCTTTATTGTACTTGATGCTGTTTATTTCTGGGAGACGTGTGGATGCACCAGGTGTAAGTTCGGACTCAATTTGTATTGGAGGAGAATGCCGCTCGTCTGCCGATCTTCGGTTGACCTTCTGGGACCTGCGATGGGCTCGGAAAGATGTTGAAGGCTGGGCTTGGATCGGAAGGGTCGGATCCGAGGTCTTGTGTACCTGCAGACGGTCCTGAAACACCGGGGTTTATCCCGGCGGCGGACCCTCCGACGCTCTAGTCAGTCTCTGTGAGAGAGTAGCGATAACTAGGTATATTTAAGTGGCAAAAGATTCATTACCTCAAAAGGTGGGTGTGGGTCTAGTATTTATAGAGAATCCCAACCGGGTTTGGTTCCACTTGGGGGCCGGGTCTGGATCCGAAAGCCCGTGGGCCTGACGTGGCAGAAGGCCCAGGGGGTTTAGGGCGGACGTGGCGATACCAGGAGTGGTATAGGGCTGACGTGGCGAAACCCTTGGCGGTATTTGGAGCTGACGTGGCCCATCGTGGGCCTCCTGTGCTTCTGGGGGGAATCGGAGGGCCTAGGCTGCGCCAGGTCATCCTTCTGCCCCGCCAGAGAAGGGGGACGGCCTGTGGGACTGTCCCGGATCGGACTCCGAGGGCTACTGAGGCTCGTCGGTACGAGGAGGCCAGTACCGTGAGGGCAAACACGAGGTTCGGCGCCGACCCTGAAGTGGTCCGGAGCCGAACCAGGTTGCTATCTTTACCTTTCTGAGTGGGAATTGTATCGGGCCCTGGTTGGGCCTCAGGCCATTTTTACACTGTCACACAAGCCCCCCACTCCTGCGGGGGGTGCGGGAGCTAGCCGTGGAGGAGTGCTTATGGTTGTAAAAAGAAACGGGAGGGCGAATCACAGGGCCTTCCTGGTGGTGCTGCCCTGAGGCTTGGATAGGACCTCGAGCTAGTCAAGGGTCTACGTGTAGGTGAAGGCGATGGCGATCCGGTGTCCCTTCCGGAGAAGAGTACCCTGGTGTTCGACAGAACCTCGAGAGGTCGAGGGATTATGTGTCGACAAGGGTGATGGCGAGCCGTTGTTTCTTCCTGAGAAGAGTACCCGGGTGCCAGACCGAACCTCGAGCTGGCGAGGGATTATGGGCCGGTAAGGGTGAAGGCGAGCCGTTGTTTCTTCCTGAGAAGAGTACCCTGGTGCCAGACCGAACCTCGAGATGAGGGGGAATTATGGGCTGGTAAGGGTGATGGCCAGCCAGTGGATCTTCCGAAGAAGAGTACCCAGGTGCCAGACCGGACCTCGAGCGGGCGAGGGATTACGGGTCGGTGAGGGTGAAGGCGAGCCGTTGTTTCTTCCTGAGAAGAGTACCCTGGTGCCAGACCGAACCTCGAGATGAGGGGGGATTATGGGCTGGTAAGGGTGATGGCCAGCCGGTGGATCTTCCGAAGAAGAGTACCCAGGTGCCAGACCGGACCTCGAGCTGGCGAGGGATTACGGGTCGGTGAGGGTGAAGGCGAGTCGTTGTTTCTTCCTGAGAAGAGTACCCTGGTGCCAGACCGAACCTCGAGATGAGGGGGAATTATGGGCTGGTAAGGGTGATGGCCAGCCGGTGGATCTTCCGAAGAAGAGTACCCAGGTGCCAGACCGGACCTCGAGCGGGCGAGGGATTACGGGTCGGTGAGGGTGAAGGCGAGCCGTTGTTTCTTCCTGAGAAGAGTACCCTGGTGCCAGGCCGAACCTCGAGATGAGGGGGAATTATGGGCTGGTAAGGGTGATGGCCAGCCGGTGGATCCTCCGAAGAGAGGTGCCCTGGTGTCAGACCGGACCTCGAGCTGGTGAGGGGATTATAGGTCGGGCCGTTTGTGGGCGAACCGTTGTTCCTTGGGGCTGTTTGAGTAGGGTAGTCTGTTGTTTTCGCGGAGCATTTGGGGGCGCCCTGGGATCTGTGCCAGATTCCCATTTCCTAGGTGCGTTAATGGCGCCGCCTAATAAATGTATGGTGCATGGTCTTCCGTCGTTTGGTTTTCCCCATGTCATAAAGGCCGGCGCCTGGGGGAGGCTATAAGTACCCCCCTCTCCCCCTTTTTCTCGTAGTGGTTCAGATCAAAGCAAGGGTGGTCTGCTTGGCCCTTAAAGGTGTCTGCTTCGGCGGACGCCTGTTTCTTGATAATTCTTACCCCCGGTTTTGTCGGAGAGGTAGTTTCTTTGTCGCCCGATCTTCTCTTGGATATGATGGCCCTGATGTGGCGGTCAGATCCAGGGGGGATCCGGGCGAGAGGGATAACGACCGAACTTCGAAGGGTGAGCAGTCTGCAACTGTGGAGGTTCTATCCTTCCGAGAGGGATGAAGGGCGTTCCGGGCCGGTTGTTTGCAACTGTGAAGGTTCCGTTGCTGGAGTAGGCTGGACTTTTGCAGTTGCATCAACTGGCTCGGAATGGAGCACTTCTTTCGGCCTTCGGGTGTTGATCTACTTTTGACCGGGGTGCTTGCCGAGGGGGGCGTCTTGAAGCTTTGGGCCCCGGGTAGATGAGTAGTTCTCCGATTGGAGGCTGACTACTCTGCGTCCCAATAGGGCTCCAGGTTGAGGCGGTTTCTGTCTCACCCGGGAACAGTTCGGGTCTTCGGCCGATGACGCTGTAAGCCCCGAGCTGCTCGCGGGTGAAAGGGGAACCGACCCAGTCTCGGAGCCCGGGGCGTCTGTCTGAGGACGGCGCCTTAAATCTTAAAAATAAAAATGTTCCCTCCTCCGAATACTTCTTCCGTGCTGGCCTCCTTGACTGGCTGCCAGCCTGTCAATGGATGATGTCAGCATCGCACGTTTTGAGGATGTGGCGCGAATTCTTAGGCGGCAGTTGCATGTCAGATAGGTGAACAATACTTGCAGAAATCGAGGAGTCGCTTCTATCTCCTATAAATAGTCCCCCCTCTCCCCTATCTGTCCACTCCTTTCTTTTTCAAAATAAAATTTTTTCAACACTTCAGCGCTCATCTTCGCGTCTTGCTGTACCAGGCTTGCCCTTCCAAAGTAACCCCAGGTGAGTTAGCAAGTCTACTTAGTCTAGGCATAGATGGACAGGGCTTAGTCCGGCTCATCAGCGTCGACGTCTAGGGGGGAGGTGGAGCCTATCTCTGACTCGACGTCCTGGGAGGAGCCCGTACTCGAGGAGGAGTCAGTGTACATTGATGAGTCTTCTGACACGGTTTCGTGGGAGGAACCGGTGGTTGAGGAGGCGGCGCATGGTGCGAGGCGGTCGCGCTCTCGTCATCCCTTCGTGGTGGAGAGCAGTGAGTCGGAGGAAGCGACTGATGGCTCGGACGACGTCCGTGTTTTGGAGTCGGTTACCGAGGGTGAGAGAGGCGAGGGCGGCATTGTAAGGAGATCCACGGTTCCGGGGGCAGGTCCGAGTTCCATGCTGACTGGTCGGGGGCCTTTATTCACTCCCTCGCCGGAGCGACCCGAGAAGAGGAAGAAGGCTCCGAGGAAGGTAGGGTTGGGGACTGGTGGCTCGAGCCAGGGGACAGGTTCGCCCACGCAGCCGAAGCATTTTCGTCAATATCCTGACGACCTGTCCGACCAGGAGCTCTTTGGTGTGCAGGCCTCTTCGCCGAGTCGGACGAGAGTGTTGATGGACACGATTCTGACCGCCTTGGATGGCGGGGACTTGGAGGTCTTGCAGCTGGCGCACCACATAGGTCCTAGTTACGAATTGATGCTGCCGAGCTCTACTCTTCGCCCGACCGATCCCCTGTCTGCGTGGTATTGTGTCTTCCCCGTGGACGCGTTTATTTCTGGACTGAGGCTGCCGGTCCATCCGTTTGTTCGGGAAGTGTTGAACTGGGCCTCCTTGGCGCCGATGCAGTATGGGCCGAACTCTTGGAAGCAGATAATCAGTTTTGTACTGATGTGCGAGGAACAACGGGTACCCCTGCGCTTGAACGTGTTCCGAGCGATGCTGATGATTAGTTCGGCGGCCGAGGGGGTTTACTATATTTCCCCCCGGAGCAGGAGGAAGGTTGTTCATAGTCACCCGAACTCTATCAAGGATTGGAAGGAAAAATATCTGGTGATCCGGAGTGAAGAGCCCTGGGACATTCCGACTCGATGGAACTACTCCAAGCCGAGTTATCCTGCGCCGGGGCAGGGGGATCTGACGGTCGAGGAGTGGGGATTGGTCGAGCGTCTCCGTTTGTCCCCTAGTATTAATTGGACGAAGGTGACGGAGGTTCGCCTGGCGAGCGTTGGACTGAGCCCAGCCGTTCTCCGTATGTAGTTGTTTCTTTTCCCTCGATCCTTTCGTACATTCTCGCTCATTGCTCTTAATGGTTTTTTCTGCAGATATGGATGAGGCATCGATCCAAGTAAGGAGGCTCGCCATGAAGAAGGAAAATGCCGAGAAGAAGAAGGTGGAGGCGGCGAAGAGGCCGAGGGAGCCGCCCCTTGTTATCTCGGAGGTACCGCTCGAGCCGACTTTTAGGAGGACTCGTTCGGAGACGGGCAAGGGGGGTGCCCCTTTGAGGGGTAAGGGCCCTGCGAGGGCATCCGATCTTGACAAGGGGAAAGGTCCCTTGGTAGGGGTCGAGGAGGAGGACCCGGTGGTGGAGTTACTGCGGCAGCGGTGGGCGCCGGACTGGTCGGTTCGGATGGGCGACTGTCTGACCGAGGAAGCCCAGGCCGTAGAGGTGGTGGAGAAGCTGGCAACGCCTCGTGATCGCCAGATGATGGAGAACGAGCCCGTGGAGGTGGCTTTCACGCGCCTGGCGCAGGCCACCGTGTCGGTAAGCTTGTCGACCTCCTCCTTTCTGTTTGGTCTTGCCTCAGGAGTTTTCCTCTTATCTGCTTCTTTCGGCTGCAGGCTTGTATGCAGGGAGCTAACGTGAAGAATCTCTACGAAGCGTCCCTGTTACAAGAGCGTGCTCGGGCGGACAAGAGCGAACGAGAGACGAAGGAGACGCGGATCGAGCTCGAGGGTTCGCGTCAGAGGGAGCAGCAGATGAAGCTGGAGCTCGAGGCCAAGGACACCGAGTGGGGGAAGAGGGTGGCCTCCTTGAAGAGGAAGTTTGCCAAGGAGAAGGGGGAGTTGATAGCTGCGTTCGCCAATGAGAGGAAAGAGCTGACGGATGCGGGCCAGCGGATGGTGATAGCCGACCAGGATGAGTGCTACGCGAAGGCGCTCAGTCACGTGAGGCATTTCTATCCGACCCTCGATCTGTCGAACTTCGAGTACGACATGGAGATTGATGGGACCCCGAAGATTCCTGCCGGAGAGGGGCTTGTTGACAACCCGGCCGTCGACCGTCCTGTGAACCTGATTGACGCCGAGGAGGGAAATCGAGTTGTATAGTTTTGTCTTTCTTTCTTCTTTCCTCCTTTCGATTGTATTTGCCTCCCGCGGACTGGCCCCCGCCTTTTTGTGTATATATAAAAAGGTAATTCGGACTTGCCAAGGGTTTTGACGCCGGTCGTTTCCGGATCTCCCCGCTTATGTGCTTCGAGTTGGCTCACTTCGTAGGTTGCGGCTTCCCTTCCCGAGGTGGGCCCCCGTCGTTCCGACGTGGCGTGCCGCTCGAGACGAGGAGAGTATTTCTGTAACGGCCTTTGCCCCTGTTGACAGTATACAAAGTGATGAAGGGGATGTGGCTCGGCCTTATTGTTTCGCGAGGAATCGGAGTGGGGCGAGGTGACGCCTTGGCGGTCGACCCTCTAACCGGGTATTAGGTCGGGTCTGCCGAGGCGTTTGGAGTATGATACAATGAGATTTCCTTAGTATAAGATAGGGGGGGCCGCTAAAACGGTCCTATACAAAGGAAAGCTTTACAAAAGGTTCACTTCTAGCTAAGTTAAAGTCTAGGCTTGCTCTTTGCAGGAGTTTACTGGGTGCTAGGCGTCAAGGGGGAACCTCTCTGGCTCGACGGTAGGTCCGGGGGTAGGGCCGTCCTTCTTAGGTTTGAACATGACGGCGTTCAGGGGGAACATTGCTCCTCCGTCGATGGTCATGCAGTACGATCGCGTTGCTTCTTGGCTGCCTCGGACGACGCCGACCCCTTGTGGGGTGGAAAATTCGAGCTCCGGACGGTAGGACGAAGGCATCGTTTGGAGGGAGCATAATCTGGATCGACCGAGTATGGCGTTGTAAGCTGTCTTGGCGTTGTGACAATCCCTTCTAGCACAACAGGGACGCCGTAGAACCCATGTAAGGTGTATCCGGCTGGTTGGAGCTTGCCTCTAGGTAACTCCAGTTTCTCGAAGGCTTTGAGGAAAAGAATGTTCACCGAGCTACCGTTGTCGACAAGGATTCGGAGGACTTCACACTTAGCCATGCGGAGGCTAATGACGAGGGCGTCGCAGTGGGGGAGGCGAACGCCTTCGAGGTCCTCCCCTGAGAATGAGACTGGCGCGGTTTGTAGCTCGGGAGAGGGATCGCCTTGGACAGTATTCATCCCTCGGATGAAGGCTTTTCGGAAGGTATTTGATTCCCCTCCTATTAGCCCTCCATGGACTCAATGTAAGATAAATGGTGTGTCCGCTGCTCCCTCGGACTCGGGATCCCGACCCGGTATGCGGCTCGGAGGGGGGTTCGGGGGCGAGTGTATCCCGCTCCTAGTTTCTCGTCGACCCCGCGGGACTTCTCGGGTGAATTCTCGGAGGTATCCTCTGGAGATGAGTTCCTCAATCTCGTCTTTCAGGGCCCGGCATTGATCTGTGTCGTGTCCATGGTCTTGGTGGAAGCGGCAGTAGAAGCGCTGATCTCGGTTCTTGCCGTTGTTTGGTCGGGGAGGTAGTCGAACAATGCCTTTGTCTTCGATTTCTAGGAGGATGGCGGATACGTTGTGCGTCAAGGGAGTGTATTTCTCGACGCGGGGGACCGGCAGGACCTTCTTCATGGCCCCCGGGTCCCTTGGAGCTTTCTTTGATGGTTCGACTTCTTCGGTCTTCCGCTTTCCCTTCCCGGTGGCATCCCTGGTATCTTCGGGGTTAAGGGCCTCCTCAGCCCTAATGTATTTCTCGACCTTACCGAGGAGGTCGGGGAAGTCGACGGGAGGTTTCTTCGCCAGAGAAGCCTTCAGCTGTCCGTGACGGACGTTGTGTCGGAACGCCGCTGAAGCGACGCCCGGGTCGAGGGAGGAGACCGACCTTGCCTCAGCGGTAAACCTCCGGACGAACACTCTGAGTGATTCCCCCTCTAACGTTTGAGTCCGAGTAACGAGGCGCTAGTCTTTTCGGTCTTCCGGCTGGTGACGAAGTGGGCGAGAAAATTGCCCTCGAGTTGGTCGAAGGAGTAAACAGAGCCAGGGGCGAGCTTCGAGAACCACTCACGAGCGGGACCCCGAAGGGTGGCAGGGAAGGCTCGGCATAGCAGGGGATCCGAGGCGCTGTGAATCATCATGAGGGTTTTGAAACCCCCCATGTGATCAGCAGGATCTCCCTCGCCGTCGTAGGTCTCGAACTGAGGGGGTCGGAAATTCCGGGGTATCTCCGCTTGGAGGATGGGGGTGGAGAAGGGAGGACGGACAGGTCTGTACCCCTGAGTCGCTCTTTGGCCGCCGTCCCTTATGTGATCGAGGCGATCCTCCATCCCTTGTAGGCGCCTTAGGAGAACGCCATCATCCTCAGGCTGGATTATTGAAGGGCGGGACGCGCTGGCTTCGGCATCCGACCTTGTTTGGGAATGGGGGGTTTCTTCCCTGGGGGTCCGTCGGAGGGCTCCCAGAATTTCTCTTCGGAAGTCTTGGAATTCCTTATGAGTGACGGGGGCTCCTTCGGCCCGGTTTGGCCGGTCCGAGGGTTGTCTTCCGACTCGGCTGAGCGCGGGTCTGCGCACCTCGGGCGGCGGCCTCGGATGGTTCGGGACCGGGTTGGAAGCGGCCCTTCCCCTGCTGCGGATAATCTTGCAGTTGAGGATTATTCCCCGGAGGTCGGGCTGGGCTGGCCGGCCGACGCTCCTTTGGGACTCCCGAGAGGGAGCCTTGTGTTTCGACGTGCGTGGCCTGGCTTTATCAGTGGGTGGGGGCGAGTCCCGTTGGTTGACGGAGGAAGCAGCCCCCTTGCCTTTGGAGGCCATGAGGGTTCGGCTGTCGAGGTCTTTTGAGGGTCTGGATCGGATCGGCTTCTGGAGCAGCTGGTTCCCACAGACGGCGCCAACCTGATGCTGTTTATTTCTGGGAGACGTGTGGATGCACCAGGTGTGAGTTCGAACTCAATTTGTATTGGAGGAGAATGCCGCTCGTCTGCCGATCTTCGGTTGACCTTCTGGGACCTGCGATGGGCTCGGAAAGATGTTGAAGGCTGGGCTTGGATCGGAAGGGTCGGATCCGAGGTCTTGTGTACCTGCAGACGGTCCTGAAACACCGGGGTTTATCCCGGCGGCGGACCCTCCGACGCTCTAGTCAGTCTCTGTGAGAGAGTAGCGATAACTAGGTATATTTAAGTGGCAAAAGATTCATTACCTCAAAAGGTGGGTGTGGGTCTAGTATTTATAGAGAATCCCAACCGGGTTTGGTTCCACTTGGGGGCCGGGTCTGGATCCGAAAGCCCGTGGGCCTGACGTGGCAGAAGGCCCAGGGGGTTTAGGGCGGACGTGGCGATACCAGGAGTGGTATAGGGCTGACGTGGCGAAACCCTTGGCGGTATTTGGAGCTGACGTGGCCCATCGTGGGCCTCCTGTGCTTCTGGGTGGAATCGGAGGGCCTAGGCTGCGCCAGGTCATCTTTCTGCCCCGCCAGAGAGGGGGGACGGCCTGTGGGACTGTCCCGGATCGGACTCCGAGGGCTACTGAGGCTCGTCGGTACGAGGAGGCCAGTACCGTGAGGGCAAACACGAGGTTCGGCGCCGACCCTGAAGTGGTCCGGAGCCGAACCAGGTTGCTATCTTTACCTTTCTGAGTGAGAATTGTATCGGGCCCTGGTTGGGCCTCAGGCCATTTTTACACTGTCACAGTACTAAAGTAACTATTCCGAATAAAGGGCTTAGTTGTATGAATATTTTGTAAATTTTATAAAGAACAAGGAGATTATGTTTCCTATTGAGGTCGCTAGTATACTAAGGTTGCTATTCCCAATAGCGACCTCAGTTTTAAATTTTTTGGAAATTTTTTTTAGAAATCGCTAAGTGTCTCAATAAATTCATTCGAGGTCGCTAATCCCATCAGCGACCTCCTATATACTAAGGTCGCTAGTGGAAATAGCGATAGCAAACAAAAAATTAAAAAACATTTAAAATGTAAACCACTATTCCTATTAGCAATATTCAAAATGAATAGGTCGCTAATGAGAATAGCGGTCGCTGGTGACATGACACAAATTAGCTCACGAGTGCTAATAGTTTCGAAACTGGTCCATAATCGCAAATATTTTCAAACAGTGGTCTATGACGGCAAAAAATTCCAACCCCCCCCCCCCGGCAACCAGTCAAAACCTCACTCTCTCTAGTCGTTCCTCATCTTCTTCAACCTCAGATCCAACCCCCAAAATGCTCTGAAAAACCCTAATTCTACTATCAGAAACCCTAAAATGGCCATGGACTACAAAGCTTCGTCCTTCATCAACCTCCTCCCCTTCAACCTCCACCTCAAAACGAAGCAGCAGGATCTGCTCCTCCGCGTCTCGATCCTCGGCCTCGTCTACCTCCTCGCCTTCGCCGTCCGACTCTTCTCCGTCCTCCGCTACGAGTCGATGATCCACGAGTTCGACCCCTACTTCAACTACCGCACCACCCTCTACCTCACCTCCCACTCCTTCTCCGACTTCTGGAACTGGTTCGACTTCGAGTCCTGGTACCCCCTCGGCCGCATCGTCGGCGGCACCCTCTACCCCGGCCTCATGCTCACCGCCGCCGCCCTCCACTCCGCCCTCCGCTTCCTCCGCCTCTTCGTCCACATCCGCGAGGTCTGCGTCCTGACCGCCCCCTTCTTCGCCTCCAACACCACCCTCGTCGCCTACTTCTTCACCAAGGAGATCTGGGACTCCGGCGCGGGCCTCGTCGCCGCAGCGCTCATCGCCATCTGCCCCGGATACATCTCGCGATCGGTTGCTGGATCTTACGACAACGAGGGGGTGGCGATTTTCGCGCTTTTGCTGACGTTTTATCTGTTTGTGAAGGCGGTGAATACGGGGAAGATGGGGTGGGGGCTGGCGTCGGCGTTTGGGTATTTTTATATGGTGTCGGCGTGGGGAGGGTATGTGTTTATTATTAATTTGGTGCCGTTGTATGTGCTGGTGCTGCTGGTGACGGGGAGGTATTCGATGAGGCTGTATGTGGCGTATAACTGCTTTTATGTGTTGGGGATGTTGCTCGCTATGCAGATTAGGTTTGTTGGGTTTCAGCATGTGCAGTCTGGGGAGCATATGGCGGCTATGGGGGTATTCTTTTTACTGCAGGTATTGGTTTTGTAGTGGTCTTGTGATTTATTCGTAGTTTAGGAAGTAGGCAAAGTTAGCAAAGTGATTCTCTAGTTATTTTGTTATCCAAATGCTATTTTAGTAGCTACATTGTTAGTATTTTCCTAATGCATTCAAGATAAATTGTGGGGAAAAAATGATTGAGGTCATGTGGAACATACAACGAAGACTTATACCCGCCTCAGTTAGGAAAAAATAAAAATTGATAGGATGAAAGTTTGGGGAGCAGAAAACACTTGGGTAGACCTAACGAATTTAGGATGAAGCTATTATTAGTGATTTGTAAATAGAGAATTTGACAAAGGAGGAGACCTTTGAATATATTTGAGTGGAGGAGAAGGATTCATGTAGCCGACCCCAACATTTTAGGATAAAGACTGTTGTTGTTTACTGTTATTTTAGAGTTTTAATTACAATAGACTTGCATAGGAGTGAGGAAGAAATGAGGGAAATGCATTGTAAGTAAATAACCATGCACTACTGCATTTGCGTCTGAAACTGAAATACCATAGTTTTATACTGCTAAACATATGTAGAAAGAACTGAAAATTTACATCTCCATGCACTTCCAGTAATGCTTGTAAACATTTTCACTTGCCTCTGCAATTTTCTGTTACAAGTCACAAGTCACAAATCAGTAGTATCATTCTATAATATTCCTATATAACAATCTACTTGTATCACGACTTGTTGATGTCTCTTGGGCTTGATAGCTTTTTGACGGCTTACTACAGCAGACCATGATGTTTAGTGCTATTTTGCAGGTGTTTTACTTCTTGGATTGGGTGAAATACATGCTAAGCGATACAAAACTGTTTCAATCTTTCTTGAAAATAACTCTGACATGTGCAATAGGCGTGGGTGGTCTTGCTCTCGGAGCTGGCATGGCAACTGGTTATATTTCTCCCTGGACCGGCCGTTTTTACTCTTTGCTTGATCCAACATATGCAAAAGATCATATACCCATCATTGCCTCTGTTTCTGAACATCAGCCTACAGCATGGTCTTCCTTTATGTTCGACTTCCACATTCTGCTTTTCCTTTTCCCAGCCGGCCTCTATTTTTGCTTTAAGCGTTTATCCGATGCCACTATATTCATAGTTATGTATGGCCTTACAAGCTTGTACTTTGCTGGAGTGATGGTTCGCCTTATCCTTGTAGCTACACCAGCTCTTTGTGTTATTAGTGCAATTGCAGCATCGGCTACTGTAAAGAATTTAACATCATTGGTAAGGGCGAAAAGCAAAGCTTCCCAAACTGCTTCCGGCAAAGGATCAGCTAGCTTTAAGGCATCAGCTAAGGTAAGGGCTCTTGAAGTGTGTATGACAGAGTGTTTGCTGCTGTTTAATTCTTTTTTTAAAAATTTAATTAGGTGAAGTTATTGATCTATCATAATTCTCTGTTTTATTTGGCAGTATAATTGTATTCTGTAAAAGTTTGTTGTTTCTAATATGCTAAAATTGATATAGTTTCCTGTTAGAATTTTGTTGTAGGTATAGACTGTTTTTATGCGTTGTTCACACTTCACAGTTCTAATTTGAATTCAAAAAGCCACAGTTAACATCTATCATTAAACCTTGTGGAAATTGATTAATGAGTTTCAGAAATTTGTTTTAGACTTTGAACAATCATTGCTTATGTAATGTCAAGTCGATATGAGTTCTTTGTCCATCCTCCACGATTCCTGTTCCTTGCTGTGCTCTTGGAGGTTAATGTCTTTGCTCTTTTAGATCTGTACCTAACCAGTTAGGTGATCGCAGGAGGCGTGTTGAAATGCATTAGAGATGCTTGGTTTACGCTGAGGTGATTGAACCAAGAAAGGGAGAGGGAGAGAAAAGCAAATTAGGGATTGAATCGAGGACATTACAATTGTGTTATGCAGTATGCTGTAAAAGTTTTGGTGTCAACAAGTTTAGCAGTTGATTCTTCTAAAGTATATTTTTTGAGAAATGAAGATTTGATGCCAACACTTCTGTTCATGCTCAAATATGAAAACAGTTGTGCGTTTACTTCTTTTTTTGAACATTTAGTTGTGTGTGAACCTGATATAATAATTTTACCTACTCAAAGTTGAATTATATGTACCATCTTTCTTCTGTAATCTTTTGTGCAATCATAGTTTACTTGGTAATTCTACATGCAAGTTTAACTTCTATTCTGTTCCAGGCATCACAGGATCAGTCCCTGCCTTTCCAAAAAAATGCTGCCATAGTTTTGCTTGTTGGAGCACTCTATTTGTTTAGTAGATATGTTATACACTGCACTTGGGTGACATCTGAGGCATATTCTTCTCCATCTATCGTCTTAGCTGCAAGAGGTGCCCAGGGTAACAGGGTCATTTTTGATGATTATCGTGAAGCATATTATTGGCTTCGCCAAAATACTCCTCCAGATGCTAAAATAATGTCCTGGTGGGATTATGGGTACCAGATTACAGCTATGGGAAACAGAACTGTGATTGTAGACAACAATACATGGAATAATACACACATTGCCACTGTTGGGCGTGCAATGTCATCATATGAAGATGAAGCATATGAGATTATGCGGTCACTAGACGTAGATTATGTTCTTGTTGTTTTTGGAGGTGTCACTGGTTATTCTTCCGATGATATTAACAAGTAAGTATTTAAATTTCTTACTGTCCTGCCATATTTCAACTTGCCTTCTTTCTGTACAATAAGTAATAATTAATCTGTTCTCTGAATAATTAAGTTTCCCTAGTTATTTTAGTGACATAATAATTAACTTACCAGATTTCTTTGGATGGTACGTATTGGAGGTGGAGTCTTCCCTGTAATAAAGGAACCGGATTATCTTGTAAATGGAGAATATCGTGTTGATAAGGGGGCAGCGCCGAAAATGTTGAATTGTCTCATGTAAGTTCTTCGTTGTATTTGGTTAAATTTCAGTGATGTTGACAAATTTTATTGAAGTGTCTATGAATATTTAATAGATTATTTACATTTGATTTCTTTTATCAGTACCTTGATAATTAAGCACCTAGGGGTGTGGTCGGCATTGTCGTCATTATTAAGTTTGTGGCTTAGTCCAATGAGATCAATTGTGTGGTTAGGAAGTAGTTGAACACTTGAGTGATTACCATCATTATTAAGTACCTGGTTTATTGCAATATGTCCTTCGAAAAGATATGGATTGTGTGCTTAGGAAAGAGTTATGCACGGATTGCCATCATTATTAAATATTTGGTACTTGCCATTATGTTTGGAAGATTCATCAATTACAGTGTAAGATTTCCATTAATAAAAGACCAAAGATGGATTGGTGGGGAACCAAAGATGCATATAGGGCGAGCGTACGCGCGTAGGCATGTACGCAGCTGAGCAGGCCCCGGGCGTTACAAATGGATATCAGAGCCGATTTTCGACACCGATTTTGGAGTTATAGAGGGTGTACACACCGGTGGGGCCAAGAGCAGCATGCTAGAAGGAAGATCAGGTTAGTACGCTGGCGGGACCAGGGTAGTGGCATCCATGTGGACTACATCGACTATAAAAATGAGGTCCTAGCTAAGATGAAGAGCCCAAGCTTAGCAATGACGCTAAGTCTAAAGGAATGGTGATTGTAATAACCTTAGATATATATAGTCTCATATTGGTTGGAAAATGTGGTATGAGTTACTTTATATTAGATTGTCAAGGATCCGATAGCACTTTTGGTGAGGCTGTGCCCTGTGGTGGGGCCGTGGTTAGGTTTTGTATGGCTCGGGGCGTTACAAATAATGTAATATCCCGGATTGTTAGTGGGCTTGGATTGTGTGGACCTAAGAGATTATCTGAGCCTTAGAGATTGGTTGTTGCATATCACAAGCCTAGGTTGTGTATATACATGACATTCACATAAAGGTGTTTGATGAAATATTTGAATGAAGAATAGAAAATAGTAGGAAGAAAATTAAGTTTAGTCTCACATAGGTGGTGAGAATGAGTGTATATATTACGTTGCCTATGATCCAAGAGTACCAACTCAAGCTAGCTCTTTCGGTGAGGTTACACCATGTGGTGGGGCCGTGGCCTTACATAACCTAACCACGGCTCCACCACAGGGCACAACCTCACCAAAAGTGTTATAGTTGAGTAGGTGCTCTTGGATCATTGATAGTCTAATATATAATAACTAGGGGTATTACAATCATCCCTTCTTTGGATTTAGCGTCCTCGCTAAGCTCGAGTTCTTCATCTAGCAAGGACCTCCTTTCTAGTCGATGGGGTCCACATGGATGCCACTACTTTGGTCCCTCCAATGCAATGACCTGGGTTTTTCTAACAGCAAATCCCTGGCCCCACCAGTGTGTACACCCCCGTGATCCCAACATCGATGTCGAAAGTTTGCTCTGTTACCATCTGTAACGTCCCGTCCCGTCTCGGGCCCTACATAATCTAACCACGGCCCCACCACAGAGCACAACTTCACCAAAAGTGCTATAGCGTAGTAGGTGCTCTTGGATCATTGGCAATCTAATATGTAAGAACTCATATTCCACTTTCCAACCAATATGAGACTATGTAAATCTAGGGGTATTACAATAACATGTTTGTTTCAAATATATTCGTGCATATACATATTTATGTTTTAAATATAAAAAGAGTACACAAATATATATCCACATATATACAAATACAAATTCGCGAACAAATGGTTCTCATATTTAGAATAATAATGTTTACTTATTCATCAATAATCAGTCATAAAATTTTTGACTTTGTATGGCAAATTTGCTTGCCCCTTGAACTTTCTATGGAGTAGTTTAGCGTTCTCACTTATTGTATTATAATATAATCATATTTTCTGCCGACTAAATATTAGGTTTGATATTTTAGCTCAGCTCGTTCGTCTCAATTTGCTTGCCGACTAAACATATTTATGTTTTAAATATAAAAAGAGTACACAAATATATATCCACATATATACAAATACAAATTCGCGAACAAATGGTTCTCATATTTAGAATAATAATGTTTACTTATTCATCAATAATCAGTCATAAAATTTTTGACTTTGTATGGCAAATTTGCTTGCCCCTTGAACTTTCTATGGAGTAGTTTAGCGTTCTCACTTATTGTATTATAATATAATCATATTTTCTGCCGACTAAATATTTAGGTTTGATATTATAGCTCAGCTCGTTCGTCTCAATTAACATTCCTACATGTGTACATAGACTTGATAAAAAGAAAAACCGTGCCAAACATAATCTCGATTCTCGAATAAACTAAAACTTATTACCTTAAAATCTTAATGTCTTTCATAAAATCAGGATCACATTTAATAACCTGTTATAATGAAACTGTCATTTTCCTTCAAGTTCAATATACTTGCCCCTTGAACTTTCTATGGAGTAGTTTAGCGTTCTCACTTATTATATTATAGTATAATCATATTTTCTGCCGACTAAATATTTAGGTTTGATATTATAGCTCAGCTCGTTCGGCTCAATTAACAGTCCTACCTGTGTACATAGACTTGATAAAAAGAAAAACCGTGCAAACATAATCTTGATTCTCGAATAAACTAAAACTTATTACCTTAAAATCTTAATGTCTTTCATAAAATCAGGATCACATTTAATAACCTGTTACTATGAAGCTGTCATTTTCCTTCAGAACTTGAGTTAAAAAATTATGGAAATGTTACATTCTTGTAAGTAAAGAAGTCCAGAATATGCTATGTCATCAGCTATTCTGGTGATCAGGATCGTCTTATCTTTATTGATGTGATGTTGCACTGAACCTCCAAACGGTTTTTTAACTTAAAACTCTGAATTTGAATATTGTTAAACGTTGGAGGGGTATAAATGTGATTCCTGGTGCATGGAGGACATTGTTAGGACAGGCTATGAGGCAAGTGCAAGTTGAGGAGGAACAGCGGGATAGCGCATAGATTTTGAGAGGGAGAAAGGGCAAAGATATTCTTGGAGGCTAACCAGAATCTTCTTCATCTGCTTCTTGCTATCTTCTTCACAGGATGAGGAGGAACAGCGAGACAGCACAGAGATCTTAAGAGACAGGTCTCTTAAGAGACAGGGTGAGGAGGGACACCAGGGAGAACGTGCAGATCTTGACAGACAGGATGAGGGACAGCAGGACAGTTCGCAGATCTTGAGAGAGCGAGAGAGAGAGAGAGAGAGAGAGAGAGAGAGAGAGAGAGAGTGGGTTGGTTGGGTCAGTGGAATTTTAAAATGGAGTCTGGGTTTGTTTGAACTTTGAATCGGGTTGGGCTGGTTCAGTATGTATGTAGTATGTAAGTACACAACTAATAAAAACCTTTAATATAATTATATCTACAATTCTATAAACAATTTATAATTTCATAGAAAGTTGAGCAAAACTATTGCTACTGTTAATTGGAAAGAAACTGATTGAAACTATGAAACCCACTTAGCTATCATATGGTAACTTTGAAACCTACACGAAACTGAGTTCAAATTTTGCTTCGCTCATGAACTATGATGGTTAAAAAAGTAAAGATAGGGATGTGGATTTTAGTAGATTGGTACGATAAGATTTTGATATATTAATGTCTATCATCAGTTTTTACAACAGAAATTGAATTATACAAATTTCTGCTTGTACATTATCTTATGTTCTAATATTTATGCTTGCACATTTTCTTATGATTTAATATTACTTTCTCTGTGGTGCTGGATAGGTATAAGCTTTGTTATTACCGGTTTGGGGAGCTGCAGACGGAGTATGGGAAGCCTACTGGGTAAGTTGTTTTTTGTCATTAAATATTCTCATTTTATTAGTCATTGTACATTCTCACACATGGTTGATATGCCTAGAAGGAATTTGGTTTTATTTCATCATCTCATCTATCGTACGCTCTTAGCCTTTTCCAACAAAATGGGCTTGATTATATGACACAACTGACAAGTCAAGAAAATTTCATGAACTGGTTGAGACTGATGAAACTATTGAGTGAAGTTCCAAGTTTGTGGACAAGGCAACTGTGAAAGAGTTATGAGTCTGACCCATATGACAGGACCTTTATGGTCCCTCCCTTTGTAGTTCAATTACCAAGGCGTCCTACTCCTACAGCTTTGGAGGAAAATGGTTGGATTAAATTACCATCATTTCCCTCCAAAAGCTACAGGTTTTCTTGGTATTTGAATAAAACGTTGAAAATTGAATTTCCACTCGCACTTTCATATTCACGTAAACTTGCGTCTCAAATTAAACACACCTTAAGCTTAATAGCTTATGCAACCAAATGGCTGGGAAACGCCTGTTGTGGGTTTGGAATTATGCTTATATCCTGCTATGAATGTCATATGCACATTTTTGGGTTTAAAATATTTTGTAATTGTTCAGTATCATAGACTGAAGAAACACAATTGTTTGATGTTCATTATTGTTGTGTTTGGGAAATATTATCTTTAGTCCTTGTACCCAATCCCGCATCAATAACATGCAACTAAATTTTTGTTGTCATTTAAGTTGTTGAAGCCGATTTTCTTTACCAATCCATTATAGAATTATATTGCAGATATTCATTTTATATTGTGGGAATTTATAATTGTACAAAGTCTTACACAAACCACTAACAATCACCCTTATTTCGTATTGACTTTATTTTCCCCATAGGTATGATCGTGCAAGGGGGGTGGAAATTGGGAACAAAGATGTGAAGCTTGAGCACTTGGAAGAAGCATTAACAACATCAAACTGGATAGTTCGAATCTATAAAGTGAAACCTCCCAGCAACAGGTGGTAATGTCTTTTCAATCATGTGCTCATCATGGGGAAAACTTGATGGATTCCCAGGGGCCTACAATGTCATTGATGCATGAGCTTTTCCATGGTATAGTTAAATGCCACAATAGAGAGCATCGGCAGTTGTTCGGTCAAGCAATTTATTCTTGTGAGGAACCGATTTTGCTTAGAGGATAGGAATATTTGATTGTCATGGGTGTGCTATTGAACAGATTACTGTAGTCGATGTAGTTTTATTTGTTTATTAAGATTTTGTACTAGATGGAGGCTAATTAAAGTGCACTAATAATCATGTTTTCTCGAAGGGGTTTAAAAAATGTGTCCAGTGAGAATGATGTTGAAGACTTTCCATTCACAGTAGCATACATGTCTCATAGTCCTCTTGAAAGTGAAGTGCATAAAGGGTTCATTTTGCAAACATACTGAGAAGAGACCATTTGCTCGATTGCTTTAGCTCATCCAGAGTTTAACCTTTTGTCTATGTGCTGTGCAGTATGATACTTGCAATTAGTTTAGATTCTATTTATAGGACATTTTGTCACCAGCCTTTGTTCAGAGCAAAGAGGGCTTTGCAGGACTTGATGTGCCGTCAAATTGCTGCCAGTATTTGCCGAGATTGCTGCTCGTTATGAACTATTCAGTATATGAAGTATTTCAGTTTTGTAGCAGCTTCATTCAGCTTGTCTAAGTCTAGTTTCATATATTTTTATCTGACAGAAATCGAGTTTCAGGCTCATTTCTTTTCCTGTAGCTTTAGCTGCACAATTGGGAGGCGTTGTAACATTTCATTTCTTGGAGCTAGTGCTATGGAAAAATCGACATGCCTCTGAGTAGAAATAGAAGTGGATCACATCGTTCTCTTATCACCAATGTTTAGGAACATCTCAGCTCCTCTCTCCAACCGCACAACTATACTTACCAGTTCCATCAAAACAAACACTAGCGAAGCCGAATTTGACAAGTGTGATTCGAACAACCGACATCTTGCTTGCTAGGGAACATGATGATGACCATCTCTACTATTATAATGGGAGAAGGGGTTAGTGTCATTTGTCATTGATGTCATTTTGAAGCCAACACGTGCGCTGCACGTGTTGGCCTTTTTTTTCCCTTTTCATTCCCCTCTTTTTTTTTTTCCTTTTCATTCCCCTCCACGTGCACCGCACGTGCATTATAATTTTTTTTCCGGTCCTTTTCAATCCCCTCCACGTGCATCGCACGTGCATTATAGTTTTTTTTGGTCCTTTTCATTCCTCTCCACGTGCATCGCACTAGATTGTAAAGTAAGGACTCGCGGAGATACATTCGGGTATGTGCTAATGATCTAGATTCGACTCAGGTGAGGTAAATGGGCCCCATTGAAACCCATCAACTATAAATAGTACTTAAAATTTCCAACAATTTGAAACTTCCCTAATTTTGCGCCGGTAGTTTAGCATCTCCACCTCCATTGCTAATGTCCAAACTCCTCCTCCTTCTTCATTCCATAACCACCATTGTTCACCTCAAGCAATCCCATTCCCATCTCATCACAACTTCCCACCCCATCACCCCCCAAATCCTCACCAAACTCCTCCACATCACCTCGCTCTCGAACCCAACTGACTCTTCCTATGCTCTTCACCTATTCAACCAAATCCCAACTCCCACAATTTTCACCTACAACTCCCTTCTCAGATCCCTATCCAAATGCGCTTCCCAAAACCAAAAGCAAACCCTCAATCTCTACAAAGCTCTCTTGTTCGATCGCGTTAAACCCAATGGGATCACTTTCTCATTCATCGCAAAAGCCTGCGCTCATCTTAAGAACTTGAATTTCTTGATGGGTATTCATGGGCAACTGTTAATGTTAGGTTTTCACCAGGATAGTCTAGTTTTGAACTCATTGATTCATGGGTATTTGGTTTGTCGGTCGATGGATGATGCACGTGTAGTGTTCGATGAATTGCTTGAGAGAGATTTGATTTCTTTGACTGAGGTTGTCAATGGGTATGTTCGGGCGAATCGGGCAAAGGATGCTGTAGAACTGTGTTTTGTTATGATGGAAGAGAGAGTGGTGTTAGATGAGATCAGTGTGGTCGCGGTTTTTACAGCGTGTTCGCAGCTGGGTGATCTGAAATTGGGGAGGAGTGTACTGGGAATGGTTTGCAAGATGGGCGTCAGGTTTAATACCTATGTTTATAATTCGTTGATTGATATGCATGCAAAGTGCGGGAGTATTCAAGGTGCTCGAAGATTGTTTAAGAGGATGGTTGGTAAAGATGTCGTGTCTTGGAACTCTATGGTTGCTGCTTACGCAAAATATGGTTACATGAAGGCTGCGAAGAAGATTTTCTATCAGATTCCTCAGAAGAATGAGGTTTCTTGGAGTTCGTTCATTAATGGGTACATACAAAATGGCGACTTTAAGCAAGCACTGAAGGTATTTCAGAAAATAGGTGAAGAGGGTATCAAACCAAACAATGCTGCTTTAACTTGTGCTATCACTGCTTGTGCTCACCTAGGAATTCGTGATTTGGGCCGAAAGATTCACCTCAGTTTGGATGAAAGTAAACTTTGCATTGATGTCATTTTGAGCACTGCGATTGTGGATATGTACATAAAATGTGGTGATTTGGATATGGCTCGTGTTTTGTTCGATAGGATTGTAAGGAAGAACCTTGTATCTTGGAATGTGATGCTAATGGGGCTGGCAATACATGGAAATGCTTCAGAGTGCATTGAGCTCTTCTCTAAGATGTTAGGGGTCAATCTTAAGCCTGACAGTGTAAGCTTTGTTGCGCTTCTCTCTGCCTGTGCTCAAGCTGGGTGGTTGAAAGAAGGTTTGGATTATTTCAATATAATGTCTACGTCGTTCGACATCAATCCTGGGCCCGAGCATTGCTCTTGTATTGTCCATCTTATGGGGCAATCAGGGCTTTTAGCTGAGGCCTTTCAGTTCATTAAATCTTCGAATGTGAAGCCAGATGCTGCGACCTGGGGAGCTTTGTTGAGTGCTTGTAAGATCCATGGCAATGTAGAGCTTGGTGAGTTTGTTGCTGAAAGGATATTTAAACTGGACCCTCATCATAGTGGGGCTTATGTGCAGCTCTCGAGTCTGTATGCTTCAGCTAACAAATGGAGGGAAGTTGCAAGGCTCAGAAAGAGGATGAAAGATACAGGGGTGGGGAATCGAGGTAGTTGGAGTTGTTTTGAGCTCAATGGAGTGATTCATGAGTTCTCTGTCCGGGTGAATTTGCATCCAAGAATGAAAGAAACCCGTTCTTTGTTGCGTGAACTCGAGCTTCATATAACTAGTTCTAATGCTCTGGTGGACTACATGATGCCCTTATCTGCTACATCTTTTGGCTGAAGTGAAAGCAACTTGGAGAATGATTTATTGTGATGT
Organism: Hemerocallis citrina; assembly: GCA_017893485.1. Taxonomy (NCBI): domain Eukaryota; kingdom Viridiplantae; phylum Streptophyta; class Magnoliopsida; order Asparagales; family Asphodelaceae; genus Hemerocallis; species Hemerocallis citrina. The sequence continues at coordinate 828,874 of JACEHZ010000703.1, forward strand.
CTAATATAATTGGAGAAAGGTGCTATCGTTCATATGCACAGGTTTAAGCTGAACTGATTCTTGTCATGGAGGCGGATTCTTTTTCTGTTAAGAAAGGTTACAAGTAATTAAACAGCGCATACAAGATTGCGAAGGGTTAGTTGTTGCCTGTGAAGTTTGGAAAATCTTCAGAAGTTTGGTGGTTCGTCTGGGGGAGTGACGCAAAATTTGTATACATCAGATCGGGATGTAAGTTACACGCAAGAGAGGAGAGGAGTATAAGCAGGAGCACAATCCTGGACCATTCGATATGAATTTGGTGGAAGTACATGAATAAAGTTTGATTAGCCTGAAGAGAGTAGTACTACGCTGCAGATGACAGGTTGTTTTGTTTCGACTCTTTGTTAGCTTTCAGTTTTCTTTCTTGTTTGATTTCTTATGTGGAAGCGTTCAAGTAGTTTCGGGCATTTCCATGATGATGAAAAACGAAAAAGGAGATGAAGACCGACACATTTCTGTGAAAAAACATGCAGCATATTGCGAGAGAAAGCTGTTGGCTTCTGAACGGATTTTATGCATTCCACTCTGCATTAAATTCCTCATCATGTAAGTGAAACTCCTGAACCAGCCTCCAGCCTTGTATCTCCTCATGATTTCAGTACTTTATAAAATAGCGCAAGCCTTTCAAATTATGTGAACATCAACTTGGATAAAAAAATGTTCAAGATGAAGTAATTGTTAGCAGATAATTCGGGTTGTGGCTGACAGACATTGTTTGTACAACAACCTCACACTTGCATTTTAGGTGTTTTCCATCTCTTTTTTGTCATATTAATTGAAAAATTGTTGGCAATCGTTCTAGTTTGAGTTTGAATATGGGACATACTATTTATTACAACTTACAAGGGAGGCAAGTAAAATTGCACGAGAAGAATAGGGCACAATGGTTCCCACATTCACAACCTTGACTTTACTTTCTATGTAGACAAAGATGAAATAAAGACCAGGGATTGAAAAAATTCTCGTTGTTCATCATATAATATAAAATCTTGTTATGCATAGACAATCAACAAAAACATAAGAAAGTAATTATGTGGTATATAATATTATTTTGTCTTGATAATTATGAGCGTTTATGCCTCTATGAAGAACTGATTCAGTCTATTCGAAATACGCTTTTGTATAAATTGATCAGCTTATAAACAACCAATACCAATTACGATTAGAGATACACTCAGTCGTAAGATTCTCTATGACTCTACTCAAGATAATCACGTCAATCCCTTTCATCTATTTCTACTACTATTAATGGGGAGTTTGTCACTTTGAGTTAGTAACCAAACAAATAATTTTTTAATATTTTTTTCTTACAAATGAAATATATACGTTGCCGTGGAACTCTAACTCTCTTTATTAACACATGCATCACGCGTGTAAATCAAAATTTTTCCTTCACCAAATAAATATTTTTAAAATTTTTTTGTCACAAAGCAAATACGTACGTCACACGTGCAACTCCAAATATATTTCGTAACACATCACCGTCACACGTACAATTCAAGGTTTCTCCTTTAAAAAATTTTAAAAATTGCGTACAGTGCCCGTTCAACTCCAATTTTTTAAAAGTTTAAGGCATTTATCACAAGTGCTGATTATTACCGACTTACATGTATCACACGTTCAATTTCAACTTTTTATCAAAACTGATGCACGTGAAAATTGCTAGTAATTTCATAATTTCAATATTCCATTTTCAGAAATTTTCTTACCTCAGCGAAATTAAAAACATAAGATATTTTATGTATACATGCCATAAGTTCCAACAAATTAATTTCCCTAAAACTATATTTAACAACCATATGCAAACATTTTGCATATATGGAAAATATCTTAATTAGCTTCAATCGAATCAAACCTAAGCTCTTCTTCGAAATCGGAGCCGTCCAAATCTCTCATCACACCCCTGATCTCCATCCAACGGACATCCAGCTCTCCTATATAAATAGAGGCACACCGTGAGTACAGCTCACCTCCTCTCCGTTCACCGAACTCCGAATTCCAAAATCCTTCACTTTCTCACTCCTCTTCTCTCTCCTCAATTTATCGCCTTCTCTCTCTTCACCGCCGCCGACTTCCGTTCGCCGCCGTCTAGTCCGGGTGAGCGCCGCGGATCGCCGTCGCCGGCGGCGGCGGGCTTTGAAAAGCGGTTCTTTCGAGGTTTGTAGGGATTTTTCTGAGCTAGGGTTTTGCGAGGTTTGAAGGCATGGCTCCGAGTCGGAAGAAAGGAGGTGCCAATAAGGGGAAAGCGAAGGGGCAGTTGAAATTCGGCGATCTTGTACTTGCCAAAGTGAAGGGGTTTCCGGCTTGGCCAGCGAAGGTGTGATTTTTATCTTTATTTTTGAATTATTTAGCTATATTTGTTTGTGTGTAGCTTTTTTAAAATATTGATTGCGGTACTTTGCATAGTTGTTCCTCTTTCTTCGGGTTTTGAAATTTGTGCACTAGGGTTTAGATTAGGTAATGGAGTTATGTAGAAATTGTGGTGTTATGTGTCAATTTGTAGTGATATGGTGTTGAATGGAGTTTAGTTTTTAGGCGAATTTAAGTTATGTTGCATGGAAAAGATCATGTTCTTTCAGTGGGCATATGATAATTAGGGATTGTTTAGGCCCTGTTTGGGAACAAAGAGATAACCCAATTTATCTTGACTTTGGAGGTACAAGGAATGTTAACTTTGATTGTCATACCTTTATTGTAACTTAGAGTTATCTTTAAACATGGTGTTTGGTATCGGTACTGTTTAGAGAAAATGGATAAGAGTGGAGTTTAGATAATTGTAGTTATCTCAACTTTTGGGGTGGGGTAACTGTTATCTTAACTCCAAAATGAGTCCCAAGTTAGGATAACTAGAGTTTTCTAAAGCTATGTGAGATAACTCTTGTTATCCCAACTTAACTTCTTTCCACAGGGTGTTATTCAATAACACCATGAAAGACTTTCCTTAAGTGGGTGAGATCCTCTACCCCTATGTTAGCATGGTCATTTTGGCTATGTTTGGAACAAAATTAAGTGAGGGTAAGTATCTCACTTAAATTTACAAAGATCACTAAAGGTCTAGTGATCTGAAGTTTGGCCTATTTGAAACTCACTTTGTAGTTAAGATAAATGCAGTTATCTCACCCTAAAAGTTGAGATAACCGTAGTTTTTAAAATTCCGCTCTTATATAGTTTTTCTCTACTCGGAGGGTGCTCTTTCTTCCCAAACATCAAGTTTAAAAGACAACTTTAAATTGGAGGTAAAGGTATGGTAACCAAAGTTGGCATACCTCGTACCTCAAAAGTTGAGATAACTTTGCTAGCTTAACTTTGTTCCCAAGCAGGGCCTTCTTCTTCTTCTGTTCCATATTTTGTTTTGCAAACAACATCCATTTTTCATTTTTTGTTTGCTTTATGTACAAATGATGTTTGGATTGAATGTCTTGATTAGTATCATCTCCACGCCTAGGAATCTGCATTAGAAGTAAGGGTTGAAAGGGCGTTCAGTACCATGATTGGTAAGCAACAATTCTGAGTATGTGGTAGATGTTTCTATAATTTTACCTTGTAGATCAAGTTTGGAATTTCTCAATAAGAAAGCAATAATGTTAGTAATAAAAATATATTTACATGATTAAAATTAACAAAAACGAAATTAAGAAATTAACAGGAAAAGATGAAGATATAGCAGTCAGATTCAGTAGAAGAAGATGTATTTGGTATTAAAAGTTGAAATGTGGCTAATGTGAAATGTGGCTAATGTGCTTCAAAAAACTAAAGCAAAAGTGACGACTAAAAATAGGATTTAGTGGTCTGTTTACAATAATAATCAAGTGTTCAAGTTAATCATGATTTATGCTTTGAACTTAACTTTTATTTCCCCCCCCCCCCCCCCCCCCGGTCTCTCTCTTTACTATGAGTATCATGTTTATTTCCTATTTGATTCCTATTTGATTTAGAATTGACACATCATCCATTGGGTTTTTAACCTTCAGATAAGCATGCCTCAAAATTGGGACCGGTCACCTGATCCACGAAAATATTTTGTTGAGTTTTTTGGAACTGCCGAGATGTAAGTGTAAAGTTCCTAATTCTCTTATAATTTTATATGTGTTATATAATGCTTTTAGTTAGAATTACATTATCATGTGTTGTTTAAGATTTGACGTGCCTCAATTTCGTGAGTGAAGTTGTCATACATGTCCTCCACACAATTTGTAGAAACATGATAGAAGATACCCAAAAGCTAGCTACAGATCTATGTTGAGGGCTATTCCTAGTGACTGATAACAGTAAGGAGATTTAGTGCACTTGAGTCTCTTGAATTGGTGGATTTAAGTTATACCAGAGTGAGGAGAATTAAATTTCTTTAACTGTCATTTGTACCTTCCTCTGGATTTCTGTTAGCAAGGTGGGAGATGAAAACTTCACGGTGTTCAAAGTAATTTCTCTGTACTTTGGAAGTCCTTTTGCTTATAGCCAGAGACTATTAACACAGCTCATGCTGAGAAGCTGTAAGGAAGAATGAAACTTGTTATATTATGGACTTGTAGTGTGCTGGATTTACTGTTTTGCTCAGGCTGTAAAACCTGGTATTAAGAGGTCAGTTCGTCTGTGACCTTTTCTCTACCAAGAGGCACAAAGTGGAATAAAGTGTTAAAAGAGTTGAACAGGGCAAAAGTGCAGCAGATAAAAACTGGGTTCACTGATTGCCAAATAACTTTATATAACATTCTCATTTCTCTCACCCAAACATATTATGGTCTTTGGCCTTTGTGTCTCCCACCCTCCTCTTTCTTTGTTTCTGTTCCTGTTTCTACCTAGTAGCAAACTGTTCAAATAATCAGTCTTGGTTGAACACAATGTTTTAAGGAGTTCTCATATCATTGGTAGTAAGGCTGAAATTTTTTGGTTCAGATGAGATGTAAGGTCTTGGAGGAGAGGATGGCTGGTAGATGCAGATTTTCGAATATGGTTATTAATGAGAAGAATTAGATTATTCGAAGTTGACCTTGGTTTCGATTGCTGCAGTTCTGGGGAAACCTTGAATCCTTTTGCTTTCTTGCTCTGATTGGATGGGAATTATTTGACTATGCATTATTTCTCATACTGAGGCTTTCTTGCTCTGATTGGATGGGAATTATTTGACTCTGCATTATTTCTCATACTGAGGCATTCAGTCTTTGACTAGTTTGGACTGGAGTTTATATACCCATTCACACACATCCACCGATGGATGTGCACACTCAAAGAGACACCCAAGGACCCTAAAAATTTTCTGATCAACTGCTTGGTACAATTTTAAGCTTCATATCGAATATAATTAATTATTATGATTAACTTTTTTAGGACAAAAAAAAGCTGTCACTAAAAAATACTGTTAATTTGTTATTGATTACAAATTCAAAGTTGTCATTGAAATTTCGTCTTCATTAGCTAAATTGATATGATTTTTGTTTTATGTGTGATATATGTACCATTGTACCTGACCACAAATATAATGTCCTGTACTGTTACTTGGACATCCATGCTATTTGCTTACTTTATTAACTGTACAAACTCTATCATTTTGCAGCATTTCGTTAATGTATGTTTTACATATTCCTTTATACTTGATTAAATGCTATTCTTCATTCTTGTGAATTCATCACTTCTCCATTTTGTAGTGCTTTTGTTGCTCCTGCTGATATTCAAGTATTCACTGATGAATCAAAGAGTAAGTTGTCAGCTCGGTGTCAGGGCAAAACTGTCAAACATTTTGCTGGTGCTGTGAAAGAGATTTGCGAGGCTTTTGATGAAATGCAACAGAAAAAGTCTGCTGAGCCTAGTGAAGATGACAAGTCTGCACTTGGTCTTGTGCCCTCCGCAGCTGATGTTATTAATGATAGCGATCATCAAATATATCAAGAAATTACTCATATGGAAGATGTGGAAAAGAAGCTCGAGGAGAATGATACCAATAAGAGTGAGTGCTCTAGTGATGAACCACATGGTTCAAAATCAGAGAACCAGGAGGAGATTGTCTCAATTATGCAGACCAGGTGTTTAGTGAGAACTGATTCACCAGATCTTTCACTTGGTAAAAGGAAGAAAGTAGAAAATGATGGTTTCAGAATGCTTAAAGACGGTAAAAATCATCTTGCCAAGTCAGATTCTGGTACTCATTTGGTTGAAGCAGATAGATCTACCACTCCTCATTCCGATCATAATGGAAGAAATGCTCTAGACAAGTTATCTAAATCTGAACTTAAAAAGGCTCAGTTAGGAAACATAGTTGATTTGCAAGAGGGAGCAGATACTAGTAACAGCACAGATTTGATTGTTAAAGAACCAAATGTCAAAGCTGACAATGCTTCTAAAGTGAGAAAAAATCACATCCACAAGAAATCTAGGAATTCTTCTATACTCGAGGACGAGTTGTCCAGGGATGGGGAGAATGTATTTAGTAGACATGATGGCATTTCAGAGTTAGCTAAAAACTCTTCAATACTTGGTAATGAAACCGACTTTGTGAAGAAATCTAAGAAGGATGCAAATGGAAAACAATCTTTGCATGGAGTTAAGAAAAGCATTAAGTCAGATACTCTGAAAGAACATGTTGCTGAAGATTCTTCATCTTCTTATCCTCGAGGGAAAACGTCGCTGCTCGGTAGTAAAAAGCAAAAGTTGACTCATGTGGACGATTCACAATCAACTAAACGATCAAAACATGCCGATGAGGGTGATGAAAATTGCACAAGAAATACTGATGCATCTCATTCTGCTGGCAAAGTTAAAGGTGTTAAAGTTGCAATAGCTGATGAATTTGCTGCTTCCTTGCAATATGAAGTTCACATGACATCTGAATCAGATACACAGCATGACAGGAAACATACATTGACGAAAGATTCTACAGACAATCAATCGAGAGAATGTAGTCGGATATCAGAGTTGGCATCTATTTCTGCCCTGAAAAACATTACACATGCAACTGGAAAGAGTTCAGGATTTGCGAACAGTGGCGTAGCCATTTCTGGGAACAAAAAGTCTCCAGCCACACATGTGCGCTCCAGAAGGAGATCATTTCGAATTGATGATGATGATGAAGAATTTCACCGAACTCCAGTTCACCGAGAGTCTGTTAATACTCTGATTTCTGCACATTCAAATGGTCATTCCGCCGAAATTTGCAGAGATTCTTTAGCAATATCAAGAAATGTTCCGACTGAAAATCTGCATTGTAAAAGACAGAAAATATCTTCTACTGATAAAGCTTCTGATACTTTTACTCACGGTCCTGCATCTCCTAATTCTGTAAAAAGAAAGGAAATCAAGATTGAAACTTCTCCGACCGAAATTGTGCTTTCTAAAGAAGAGAAAATATCTTGTAATTATCAGGCTTCACCTCTCATTATTGGTCATGGTCCTCTATCTCCTAATCCTCCAGAAAGAAAGGAGATGAAGCTAGAAAAGGAGTTGAAGTTGAAAGCCTCTCATAGTCCTTTGAGGCCAGTGTACCAGAAATCCTCCTCTAGGGAAAATATGCCACTCCCTTTTTCTCCCAAAATCAAGATGCCAGAGCACAAACAAATAAAATCCGAAGCTAAATCTTCAAGCAGCAGTGTACCCACAAAGAAAGTTCAGGGCAATTCCTCAAAACCTTCCATCCATGCTTCTGCAGATCTATTTCATGCGCGTGAGCACAGGGATACTCTAAAGGACAGGTCATCTTCTGTTTCATTACAATTCAATGGGGGAACTGAATCTAATAAGAGAATCACTACTGTGACAGAAAATGGGTCTAACATCATTTTTTCAGCTGATCTCAATATCAAGAGGGATCCTCCTATGCTTCAGGAAAGGTACAAAATCTGTACTTATGTTTACTTATTGCATTCTTTTTTTTTGGGGTGTTTGAATGCCTATTTTTGTACACCTTTTGATTTATTTATATATTCTATGTAAAATCACACATTTTAATTGGTGCCTAATTTCAGGTTGGGTACTGGAAAAGGGGATAAAGTAGGAGGTTTGTCAGTTGGTTCCAAACTTGTTGATTCAGATAAGTCACTTAAAAATCTCATTGAAGCTGCTCAAGCGAAGAGGAAGGAAAACTCCCAGAAGAATCCACTTGGTAATGCTACTCCTGCAGTTTCATCTCCACCAATGACTAATGGGAAGAGCCCAAATCCGATTTATGCTGTGAACCGTAATTTATCCGAATCGTATAATCAAAAAGATGCACAAGAGTGCTATCCCATTAAACCGTTTGGCTCTCCATCTGTGCTTGCCCCAAAACCATTATCAAGTCAAATACATCATACAGAATATGATCACAGGATTAGTCCTGCTGCATACAGGCAACATGGGTGTTCTTTAAGTTGTGGGACTGAAGCTGTAATTGCTCATGATGCTTTGGAAGGAATGTTAGAGACACTTTCAAGAACAAAGGAAAGTATTGGACGTGCCACCCGTCTTGCCATTAATTGTGCCAAATATGGCATTGCCAATGAGGTGAGCCAGTTGTCCCCTCTCACCCTTATCGCTCTCAATTCAAATTTTCCTCTAATCACCTTCAAATATATGGTTTAAATTTCTTAGTACACATTTCTGTTTCTCTTCACTTGATTGGTATCAGTTTATTGGATGCAAAATTGATTGGGTGGTTTTGCACACCTCATGCCAAATATAAAGTTTTGGCTAAAAGTTATGCTTAGGTTCTTTAATCATGGTAACCAGATTTCACTGATATTATAAATTTCTCTTAGTTAGATATTGTCTACTCCTTAACTCATTTTATTCAATTTGCACCAAAACTGGTACTTATGAAAATATAGAGTTTAAACGTATATCTCTCCTGATTTAAAATATGAGTAGCTTCCACTGTGATTTTAAATTTCTTTGGATAAGTTTGAAGAATTATGGATGCTTTGTTATATGCAGATTGTAGAACTTCTCATTCGGAAGTTGGAGGGTGAGCCTGATCTTCAACGTAGAATTGACCTCTTTTTCCTGGTGGACTCTATCACTCAAATTTCACATAGCCAGAAAGGTAACTAGTTTTAGTTTATGAACATATAGTTTAATTAAATTGCTGAAGATGTCTTAGTATTTAACCATAGAAATGTTCATGAAATTAAATATTTATGATTATCGTTTGTATATTATTGGAATTGTGATAATGATACACATATAAATGTGTGTAATATCAACGTGGGAATCTAATTTAAGATGCAAAGTTGAGTTGAATGCAGTTTTTTATTGATCTCTTACAATTTAGCTAACATGTCAAATTTCCTATAGTAGGCTAAACATTTCAATACATTATTGTCACTTCATACAGGTATTGCTGGGGCCTCTTATATTCCTACAGTCCAAGCAGCTTTACCACGTCTCCTGGGTGCTGCTGCTCCACCAGGAACTGGTGCTCATGAGAATCGTCGTCAATGTCTGAAGGTAATTACTGTTTCTGTTTACTACTAATGAGATATTCTAATTTGAAATATAAACAAACTGGCCTTTTCAGGTTCTGAAGCTGTGGCTTGAAAGGAAGATTCTCCCTGAACAGCTTCTTCGCTGCTACATGAATGACATTGTAGTTCCAAATGATGATGTGAATGGTGGTTTTTTGCTTAGGCGTCCATCTCGAGCTGAGCGTTCTGTTGATGATCCCATAAGAGAGATGGAAGACATGCTTGTTGACGAGTATGGAAGGTAACTTAACTGACATGGTCGGTTGTGTAATTGTTCTTCTGGTATCTTGATTATATTTTGCTAATCATCCAGTAAATAGCAGCCTCATTAAAGTTGCTAATGAGTTTCTAGTTTCTTTATTGTATTTGGATGGAAATCAGTTAATCATGTTGTTTTGAGATTTACATGAAACTAAAGGATTAAATAAATTTTGAATAATTATTTTTTTTGGAAAGTCCTTAAAGGAGCATCATGGAATTGGGAATGGGAGACAATATGATCTGGAATAAAATGACTACGTACATAAGAGAAATTTCAATGGAGGTATTTGGAGAATCTAGGGTGGAGGGTTGCTAAGTAAAGAAACATGATGGTGGTAAGAAGAAGTCCAAAATATTGTGAGAGAAAAAATCAACCTTCAAAATATGGCAGAGTAGAAATGAAGAGGATTTGGAGAGATATAAAACCATTAGAAAAGAAGTTAAGAAAGCAGTAAGAGATGCAAAAGAAAAAAGCTTATGATGATTTATACACAAAATTAGGAACAAAAGAAGGAATAATATTTATAAGCTTGCTAAACAAAGGAATAGAAAAACAAAAGATATGGTACAATTTAGTGTATTAAAAGTGGATTCAAGAGTCTTAGTAAAAGATGAGGAAATTATGGAAAGATGGCGAAATTACTTTGAGAAGTTATTAAATGAAAAGGTTGTGGGCAACTTAGTCCTTGGAGGACTCGAGGGAGAGTAGGAGAGCATATGTTTTTTCGTAGAATTAGGACCTTGTAGGTTCGAAATGCTCTAGGAATGAAGGTTTTAAATCTCGGATTTCAGGCTCATCTCGGCAAGGTGTGTTTCGTCTTGGATCAGAGATATCGGAGATCTCGGAAAAATATGATCATCTCGGATGTTCATTTCGGATACTCAGACATATTTTTTTTTGTTACTGAACAAGATATTATATGTTCTACATATCATTTATCATATAAAATATTGTATAATGTAATTAATGACATGAATCAATCACGGTAAATATTCGCATAATTTAACGACAATATAAAAAAGAATGTAATATAAGTGTATAAATAAATAGAATTCACATTGATTAGAAAAAATGTATTAGTTAATAGACTTTGCTGGACTTTGCATATACACAAATAATAGAGACAAAATCCTCACATTATCTTAGCTTAAGGTCCTATATTGAAAGACTTATATTGTCACTCCCCGCTTCCCAAAAACATGGAATACGAGCGCGTGACAAAGCACAGCGAATGATTTTAACATCATCCATAAGCTGTAAGATCGACTCAGCATAACAAGGATATAACAAGATATATATACAACCAAGCATGCATGAATAATTTATGAAGCAACAGAAAACAATTTAAACATTAATAATATCCAAAATATTTTTAATGTCTGGAACAAAAGGTAAAACTCGGGAACATCAGCCCGTTACAAGTCTTAAGCAACAACAATGAAATAACTCAATTACAAAACGAAATGATTAAAGAAAGATTTTCCCAAGCAAGGCCTAGGACGTCTGCACACCGATTCCGTCAGGTAAATCTCCTTGGACACCTGTAAGTTGCTCATCTAAAAAGAGAAAAAAGCAGGTCCTTAGAGCAAGTCGTGGACATGCAAGTGGAGAAACAGAGAAACAATGGCAATAGTGGTATAGCAATGAATTCAATAAACGATGAAGTCAATAGTGTTGAACAGTGTAAAAGCAATAATATTATAATATGCAATGACTATGATTTATCACGATAACGATGAACAATATCAATAATGGCAATAATAACGATAACACTGTTCGATGAAGATAACAATATGCAATGATAATGTGATGAGAGCCTTAGGTCTATTATTCATTCTTTTATCCTAGCTAATACACGTACTACTGTGTCCCATGTGTGCCGTATCACAGGTTCGATGCATACAATCAATTTCGTTTAGATTAAGGTGGTAGATTCTATAGTTCATGTACTGGGTATGATGACGATAACGATAATAACACTGGACATGTGTAGTTTCTTACACGATGCCGATAACGATAAAACACTGGACATGTGTAATTTCTTACACGATGCCGATAACGATAAAACACTGGATATGTGTAATTTCTTACACGATGCCGATAACAATAATATTCACTGGTCATCTTCCGAGTACACTTACTGATATGGGTTAGGAATGACGTGGCCCATCCTGGGCCACAGGATCCCCTCAGGATGCGCACACCTCCTGATCCTCCAGATCTGCCACGTCAGCTTCGGAAAACCGCCCGGACCACTGCCACGTCAGCCCGGAAACCGCCCGGGCATCTGCCACGTCAGCCCTAAACCGTCTGGATTTCCACCGCTTCAGCATCACAGGCAACCGGGTCCAGACCCGGCCCCAAACGGGTCCAGACCCGGTTGGCATCTTCTATAAATACCAGACCCCGACTCCTACTCCAGGTAATCAACTCTTTTCCACCCAAACCCTAGTTACTGTTGCTCTCCCTTAGTGACTCACTAGATCGTCAGAGGGTCTGCCACCGGGACCAATCCCGGTGTTCCGAGATCGTCTGCAGGTACACAAGACCTTCGGATTCGAGGCCCAAAGATCCGAGCCGAGCATCAGCCTCCACCTCAATGCCACCTACTCCCGGTACCGTTTGCCCAGCCGAGGGTCGTCTGCATAGGAGCTTCCTCCATCAATACAAATCGAGTACGAACTCACGCCTAATGCATCCACACGCCTCCCAAAAACAAACCGCATCAGGATGGCGCCGTCTGTGGGAAACCATCTATCGTAAACGCCAATCCGAGCCTCGCTTCCAACGGTACCCCCGTAGACGCCGACCAGAGCTCCGCCCCCGTCGGCACCCCCGTCGACCCGAGCTCACATGGCGCCCAAGGCCGAAAAAGCTGTTACCTCCGCACGCCGACACGACGTGCCTCCACAAGGCATCGCTGCCGATGCCTGGGACCAAACAACAAAAGGGTCAGTCACGGGCCCCAGCCGAACGCCTCCCGTCCGGTCCAGAGCGACCTGCGGGGGGTAATCTTGGACCGACAGGCCAGCCGTGGCAGAGGAGGAGCCGCTTCCAACTCGGCTCCGAACCATCCCAGACCCCCGTCCCAAGGCCGGGAGCCTGTGCTCAGCCGGGCCGGTCGGCGACAGTCCGCCTAACCAAACCGAGCCGAAGGAGCCCCGGTTACCCACCAGGAGTTCCAGAACTTTCGAAGGGAAATCTTGGGTGCCATCCGAGGGGTCCCTGTCAATGAGAACGCCCGCCGTTCCCACACACGGTCAGAAGCTGAGGCTAGCGTGTCTTGCCCCTCGACAATCCCCCCAGAGTATGATGGCGACATTTTTAAGCGCCTCCAAGAAATGGAGGAGCGCCTCGACCACTTTGGTAACGGCGACCCAAGGATAGCTCAGGGGTACAGGCCGGTTCGCCCTCCTTTCTCCGCCCTCATCCTGCAGGCGGAGATACCCCGCAATTTCCGTCCGCCTCAGTTCGAGACATGACGGCGAGGGCGATCCTGCTGATCACATGGAGGGCTTCAAAACCCTCATGATGATTCACAGCGCTTCGGATCCCCTCCTGTGCCGAGCCTTCCCCGCAACACTCCGGGGTTCGGCTCGGGAATGGTTCTCCAAGCTCACCCCCGGCTTCATCTATTCTTTCGACCAGCTAGAGGGCAGCTTCCTCGCCCACTTCGTGACCAGCCGAAAGAACGAGTGCGTTCCTACTTGGACTCCGGCAAAAGGAGGGGGAGTTACTCTGAGTGTTTGTCCGAAGGTTCACCGCCGAGGCGAGGTCAGTCTCATCCCTCGATCCCGGCGTTGCCTCGGCAGCCTTCTGCCACAACGTCCGACATGGACAGCTGAAGGCCTCCTTGGCAAAGAAGCCGCCGATAGACTTCCCCGACCTCCTTAACTGGGTCGGAAAATATATTCGAGCCGAAGAGGCCCTCAACCCAGAGGACCAGAAGGAAGTTCCTGGAAAGGGGAAGCGCAAGGCTGACGAAGTTGATCCGGCGAAAAAAGCTCCAAGAGACGGGGGCTCCGCAAAGAAGGTCCCGCCGACCCCCCGCTTCGAGAGGTACACTCCCCTGAAGCAGAACGTGTCGACAATTCTCTTAGCAATTGAAGACAACGACCTCGTCCAGTACCCTCCTCGACCGTCCAACAACACCAGTAAGAAGAGGGATCAGCGGTTCTATTGCCGTTTTCACCGGGACAACGGGCATGATACAGATCACTGCCGCGCCCTGAAGGACGAGATTGAGGCCCTCATCCAACGAGGGTACCTCTGAGAATTCAAACGGGAAGGCGCCCGGGAACAGAGGGACAACAGAAACAGGAGGGATTCCCCTCCTCGAATGCTCCGTCGGCGTCCCGAGCAAGATCCGGAGCCCGAAGTACTCGAGGGACAGGCAATCCTGCACTGCGTCCATGGAGGGCCCATGGGAGGGGAATCCAACACTTCCCGCAAAGCCTTTGTCCGGGATGTCAATACCGTACAGGGCCTCCTCTCCCCCCAGGTCCAGCAACTTCCTGTCTCATTCTCAGGAGAGGATTTAGAAGGAGTCCGGCTTCCTCATTGCGACGCACTGGTCATTGGCCTCAGCATGGAGAACTTCGAGGTCCGGCGAATCCTCGTGGACAACGGGAGCTCGGTCAATATTCTGTTCCTGGAGGCATTCGAGAACTTGAAGCTCTCCTGTGAGAAACTAAAACCCGCTGGGTACACCCTGCACGGATTCTCCTGCGTCTCCGTAATCATAGAGGGGATCGTCACCCTCGATGTCACGGCAGGCACGACCCCGAACAGAAGGACCGAGTCCATGGACTTCATGGTTGTGAATGTCAAGGCAGCCTACAACGCCATCCTCGGCCGTCCGGGGCTCTGCTCCCTCCAGGCGGTTCCCTCAGCCTACCATCAGAAAATGAAGTTCCCTACTAACACTGACGTCGGAGTTGTCCGAGAGAACCAAGAAGCAGCACGTTCGTGCTACATGACGGCGATCGGAAGCGGGGTGTTTCCCCTCGATGCCGTCGAGCTGGAGCCCGAAAGAACCCAGCCAGAGCCAGAACCGGCGGACGAGCTGCAAGATGTCTCATTCGAGACAGGGGATCCATCGAAGCACTTTCGAGTAAGTTGCTCCCTCGCCCCCGACCTCAAGTCCGCCCTAATCGCCTGCATTCGGCGCAATGTCGACCTCTTTGCCTGGAAGCCCTCTGACATGCCCGGCATCTCCGAGGATCTCATCATGCATAAACTCAGCGTGATCTCCGGGTCGAAACCAGTTGTCCAAAAACGGCGCAAGTTCGCCTCAGAGCGACAACAGGCGGTAAACGCGGAAGTTAACAAGCTCTTGTCCGCGCATTTCGTGCAAGAGGTCAGCTACCCGGAGTGGCTGGCGAACGTCGTCATGGTCAAGAAGGCGAGCGGGAGTTGGAGGATCTGTATAGATTTCACCGACCTCAACAAGGCATGCCCTAAGGATCCGTTCCCTCTCCCCAGCTTTAACGCCCTGATCGATGCGACCTCGGGCCACGAGCTTTTATCGTTCATGGATGCCTTCTCAGGTTATAACCAGATCCGGATGTTCCCTCCAGACATCGTCAAGACGTCCTTCGTCACAGACCAGAGACTGTATTACTACCGGGTCATGCCCTTCGGGCTGAAGAACGCCGGCGCGACCTACCAGAGGCTCGTCAACCGAGTCTTTAAAGATCAAATCGGGCGTAACATGGAGGTATACGTCGACGACATGCTCGTCAAAAGCCAACAAGGACAACACCACGTCGCCGACCCGGAAGAGGCCTTTGGGGTCCTTCGAACCCACAACATGTGGCTCAACCCGGCGAAGTGCGCCTTCGGCGTCTCTTCAGGGAAGTTCTTAGGGTTCATCGTCAGCCAGCACGGCATCGAGGCGAACCCCGAAAAAATCCAGGCCATAATAGACATGGCCCCACCTAGGAATGTCAAAGAAGTCCAGAGGCTAACGGGTAGACTGGCGGCCATCGGCCGTTTTCTCTTCAAGTCTGGAGAGAAGTCCCTTCCGTTCTTCAAGGCGTTGCGCGGCACTGGAAGGTTCGAGTGGGGTGCTCAACAACAAGAGGCCTTCGCACAGTTGAAAGAGTACCTCGCCAACCTTCTTCTCCTCAGCAAGCCCGAACCAGGGGAGCCACTCTGGCTCTACCTTTCCGCTTCGGAGAATATGCTCAGTGCCGTCCTCGTCCGAGAAGAGGAAGGGGTTCAAAAACTCCTCTACTATGTGAGTAAGGTCCTGCTCGACGCCGAGACCCGGTATTCCAGGATGGAGAAGGTGGCGTACGCTTTGGTCATAGCCGCGCGAAAGCTCCGCCCTTACTTTCAGGCGCATTTGATCCAGGTGTTCACGGATCAACCCTTGAAGGCCGTACTCTACAAACTCGAGAGCTCCGGGCGACTAGTCAAATGGTCGATCGAACTCAGCCAGTACGACATCGGCTATCAACCAAGAACGTCCATCAAAGGGCAGGCCCCCGCCGAATTCATCACAGAATGCACCATCTCCGAGCAACCCGCGAGCAAAGAAGCCGACCAGACATGGGAAGTTTACGTCGACGGCTCCTCTTGCGAAACGGGGAGTGGTGCAGGCATCATCCTTCATGGCCCAGATGGTTTCCTCCTCCATTATTGTCTCCGCCTCAACTTTCCGGTCTCTAACAACGAGGCTGAATACGAGGCGATGATCGCCGGGCTCAACCTGGCTTATCAAGCCGGTGCCAGACAGATCAGGGCCTTTAGCGACTCTCAGCTGGTGGTCAACCAGATCACCGGGGACTACGAGGCCCGTGACGATCGAATGATCAGGTACCGAGCCATGGTCCAACGCCTATTATCGTCCTTCGACGAATCGGCTGTCGTAAGGATCCCCCGGGAGCTGAACGCCCAGACCGACGCCCTGTCAAAATTGGCTTCCTCATCCTTTGAAGGCCTCGACCGCACGGTCCTGATTGAAGTCCTGTTGAAGCCAAGTGCAGACTCCCCGGAGGTTCTGTGCGTCGAAGACGGAGCCCCTTCTGACGACTGGACCACTCTTATCAAAAAATTTCTAGTCAAGGGAGAGCTCCCGGAAGACCGAGCTGAAGCAAGGCGGATCAGGGTCCGATCTGAAAGATTCGCGGTCATCAATGCCACCCTCTTCAAAAGATCCTATACAACAACCGATGGCAGACCCTACCTCCACTGCCTAAGTCCAGACGAAGCCAAGTACGTCCTCAAGGAGCTGCACGAGGGGATCGGCGGATGTCACATGGAAAGCCGTTCACTAGCACGGAAGGCGCTAAATCACGGGTACTACTGGCCCACTATGCTGCAAGACGCCCTCACCCTAGTGAAGAAGTGTGGCCCCTGCGAATGGTTCTCCCCGTGAAGAGGGCTCCTCAGGCGAACCTCTGGTCTATGGCCAGCCGGATCTTCGGTCCATAACAGCGCGAGCCTGTAAAGCTTCTCTTACAAGCTTGGGGCTCGGTGCTCGGATAATAGCGCGAGCCTGTAAAGCTTCTCTTACAAGCTTGGGGTTCGGTGCTCGGATAACAGCGCGAGCCTGTAAAGCTTCTCTTACAAGCTTGGGGCTCGGTGCTCGGATAACAGTGCGAGCCTGCAAAGCTTCTCTTACAAGCTTGGGGTTCGGTGCTCGGATAACAGCGCGAGCCTGTAAAGCTTCTCTTACAAGATTGGGGCTCGGTGCTCGGATAACAGCGCGAGCCTGTAAAGCTTCTCTTACAAGCTTGGGGCTCGGTGCTTCTTTTACAAGCTTGGGGCCCAGTGCTCGGATAACAGCGCGAGCCTGTAAAGCTTCTCTTACAAGCTTGGGGCCCGGTGCTCGGATAACAGCGCGAGCCTGTAAAGCTTCTCTTACAAGCTTGGGGCCCGGTGCTCGGATAACAGCGCGAGCCTGTAAAGCTTCTCTTACAAGCTTGGGGTTCGGTGCTGGGATAACAGCGCGAGCCTGTAAAGCTTCTCTTGCAAGCTTGGGGCTCGGTGCTCGAATAACAGCGCCACGTCCTGGGCTACCGGATCCCCTCAGGATGCGCACACCTCTTGATCCTCCAGATCCGCCACGTCAGCGTCGGAAAACTGCCCGGGCCACTGCCACGTCAGCCCGGAAACCGTCCGGGCATCTGCCAAGTCAGCCCTAAACCGTCCGGATTTCCACCGCTTCAGCATCACGGGTAACTGGGTCCAGACCCGGCCCCAAATGGGTCCAGACCCGGTTGGCATCTTCTATAAATACCAGACCCCTACTCCTTCTCCAGGTAATCAACTCTTTTCCACCCAAACCCTAGTTACTGTTGCTCTCCCTTAGTGACTGACGAGATCGTCGGAGGGTCTGCCACCGGGACCAACCCCGGTGTTCCGAGATCGTCTGCAGGTACAGAAGACCCTCGGATTCGAGCCCCAAAGATCCGAGCCGAGCATCAGCCTCCACCTCAATACCACCTACTCCCGGTACCGTTCGCCCAACCGAGGGTCGTCTGCATAGGAGCTTCCTCCATCAATACAAATCAAGTACTAACTCACGCCTGGTGCATCCACACGCCTCCCAAAAACAAACCGCATCACTTACTATATTGTCAACTACCCTAATCAACCCTTAACCCCGGCTTGATTTACTTTCTTTATTCGATTAACATACAATAATGCGATTAATAAGGGACACTAGCAAAGGTGACAAAACAGCCCTAAGATCATGCAATATTCTATATACAATTTAATACACTAAATATAATATTATAAACATATTTGTACATTATAAAACATAGAATCCCAATTCTGGACAGCAGTAGGTTGCTGCACCAAAATCAGAATTCTCGTTGCTACAGGACAGCAGAAGTGGATCCGTCAGGTGGTCTAGAAACTAGACTCCTGCCCGGTTCCAACGCGTACTTAAAGTCTATATTCCGACAACGGTAGCTAGGGGAAATTCAATGATCTTTATAGATTTTAGTTTCTGGCTGGGTATAGATGCTGACTAATCTTAATTATAAAGGCAGTAAATAAACATTACAAAAATCAGTAAAAATAATTGTTATCACCCTAAACATGTTATCTACAAATCTGGAATTTATCTTGGCCATATATACTCATTAGTGCACTTAATTTATCAGCCTAACATGTTATATACATGAATCTGAATTTACAGCGCAGCTGTAGCAAAAGGGTCATAACTCGGACGATATAAATCGGAATTCGGAAATTCTGGTGTCTATTGACATCTAGACAAATAGGGCTACGATTCATCTTCAAGGAGTTTCTGATTTTATTGAAGTTATCTAGGTCTAAACAGCACAATAAGATTCAGGTTGGCGTAATTTTCAGAATAGTCAACATGTCCATTTTGAATAAAATGGTTAAAAGTTAAGAATAATAAATTGGAGTTTAATAATCATAATCACAGCGAACCAATCTTATGTGAACATGATATTAAGGTAGATGATGTCCATAATTCTAATAATTACAACTCAACTAATTTATCAATAGCAATCACATTAACAATCAACTAATTTATACAATCTACTATAGCTAGTTGTCATTAATGTCATGATTTGAATTGTGTCAATAATTTCCTATTTTTATATTCAATAACTATAACTACATGGGTGTATGTAAGATCTCTATACATTAGAGGCAACAAGAAGGTACGAAGTTGAGACTACCACTTGGATTCGCTCGTGTAAATCCGTGGTATCCCAACGATAGATACAATAACATTTTACGATATTTAATAGGATCCACTTGCGGAATTCAATAAAAACATCGAATATGATACAATAAATATTCGATAAGAAATGACTTGCCTTTTTCCTTATAGACGATTCGATAATTAATAGAGAATAACGGGATCAGAATCCCGGGGAGCAATCCCAAGAATACGGGCAAAAACCGAACGAGAAAACCAACAACAAGCAGCAAATAGTAAATATTTCCCCACACCAGATCGGCAAAACAGGGGATAGCGGATGGGATTCGCTGCGCGCCGAACACGGGACAGCGAAGTCGTCCAATCAGAATTCACCTTCGCACTGGATCCTATCCGAACACGGAACAACGGTGGCAGGATCTGGTGTGCGAGAACACGGAACAGCGATCTGATTGGCTTGATTTCACGGATCTTGATGTGATCCAAAGGTTGAGATTCAATTCGCTGATTCCTCCTTCCTTCTTCTCGATCGACAGAAAGCGAGAGAGGATCTGCAGCAGCGGGTTATTTGACGTGGCGACGTGATGGGGCGGCAAGGCGGCGAGTGGCGGGGCTGTCGGAGAGGGGCGTCGACGGCGATGGACGGAGCAGCGAAGGAATGGCGCTGCTCTGTTCTTCGGGTTCGAAACAGAGGAGCGAAGGTGGTTGACGATGGAGATCGGAGGTGATGGGTAATGGCGAAAAGTGGCGGTGAAGGCTGTTGTGGTGAAGACGAGGAGCGGAAGTCGATGGGGATGGTGGAGTTGAGTTTGAGTGAGCGACAATGGCGACGATGGGTTCTACGGGTGCGTTGGGTTTGAGCGATGGAGTGGAGAAGATGACGAGGATTTGGGGGGGGGGCTGATGGTGGCTAGGAGATGGAGATGGTGGCGACGGTTAATGGAGGTCGACGGCGATGTGAAATGGGTTCAACGGTGGGTGAGCGGGAGGTAGAGAAGGGGAGTCTGGGTTTGTTTGTTTGGGTTTTGTTTTGGTTTTGTTTTTGCTCCGTTTGGGTTTCGTTTTGTTTTGGTTTTAATCAGAGGAGGAGAGGGAGAGAGAGAGATAATAGGGGGAGTTACGGATTATGGAGATAGTGGGGATTGTGGGGAGTGATTAGGAAAAATCATAGGAGAAATCATAGGGATTGTGGGGAGTGATTAGGAGAAATCTGGGGGGTGATTTAGGTTAGTGGGTTTGGGTGAGAGATCCAATAGGGGTGGATATGGGCTTGGGCTTAAAAATATTTAAATAAAACAATTAGGTTGTTGGGCTGAATTTTTGGGTTCAGATTAAATATAAAATAAAATAAAATCAGAATTTATACAACTGGGCTTGAAATAAATATAAGATAATTAAATAATTTGTATATTGAGTTCCATAAAATAGTTTAAACAGTAAAATCTATTAGGGAAAAATAGTTATAAGATACTAAGCATTTAAATACGGAAAAATGCTTTTAAAATACGTATTAATGGAAACAGAGGTTACATATATGCAAAATGTAAAACAAAAAAAGTTATATATTCACAATAACATTAGTGTGTCTATTTCGGCTGATATTTCGGCTATTTTGGCAATATTTCGGCAATTTTGGCTGAAATCTACATATTTCGGTCCAAAACGATATGGAGTATAAAGTGAGTGATTTCGTATTGGTAAGCTAGCCGAAAGAAAATTTTCGCCGAAATTTCGGCCGTATCGGCCGAAATTTAAAATAGCGACGATTAAGGATGAAAATAGAAAAAGCTTTAGAATCGGATGATATACCCTTCGAAGTTTGGAAGTGTCTTGGGGATGTAGGAGTGAGTTGGCAAACAAAATTATTTAATGAAATTTTTAGGACTAAGAAGATGTCCGATGAATGGAGAAAGAGTATTTTAGTACCTATATATAAAAATAAAGGTGATATACAAAGTTGCTCCAACTACCGAGAGATTAAAATTAATGAGTCGTACAATAAAAATTTGGGAGTGATCGAACATAGACTGAGACTAGAAATTATAGTGTCTGAGAATCAGTTTGAATTTATGCCTGAGAGGTCAACAATGGAAACAATTTATGTACTGAGGAAACTTATGAAAGAATATAGGGAGAATAAGAAAGATCTACACATGATTTTTACAGATCTAGAAAAAGCATATGATAAAGTTCCTAGAGACAGTATGGTGGGTCTTCAATAATAAAAGAGTAACTATTCGGTATATTAAGGTAATTAAGGATATGTATGAAGGGGCATCGACCACAATTAGAACAACCACAAGAGAGACCAGTGATTTTTCTATTACAGGAGGCTTACACCAAGGTTCGGTTTTAAGCCCCTACCTATTTACTTTGGTTATCGATGAATTGACACGAGAAACACAAGATGAGGTAACTTGGTATGCTTTTTGCCAATGACGTTGTCTTAGTGGACAATACAAGAGCATGAGTCAATGCTAAATTAGAATTGTGGAGAGAAACTTGGGAAGCTAGAGGCTTTAGGATAAGCAGAACTAAAACAAAGTATATGGAGTGTAATTTTAGTAATATTTGGAACACAACTGAGGAAGCAGTGAAGCTTGATGGTCAAGAGAGACGTTTCCGATATTTAGGCTCGATTATACAAAGAGATGGGGAGATTTGTGAAGATGTTATATATAGGATCTAAGCAGGGTGGCTTAAGTAGAGAACTGCCAGTGGTGTTTTGTGTGACAAATATATACCTTTGAAGTTGAAGGAAAAATTTTATAGGACGGCTGGTAGACCAGCAATGATGTATAGAGCAGAGTTTTGGACAACAAAGAAACATATCCAAAAAATGAGTGTAGTGGAGATGATGATGCTAAGATGGATGTGTGGTAAAACAAGAAATGATAGAATTAGAAACGAGCATATACGAGACATGCTAAAGGTAGCTTCAATCCAAGATAAGTTAAAAGAGAATCGCCTCAGGTGGTTTTGACATGTCACACATAGACCTAGTAGTGCCCCCATTAGAAGGTGTGATATGATAAGTATTGAGGGTAGAGTTAGGGGTAGGGGAAGACCTAAACTAACTTGGGTAGAAATGGTGAGAAAAGATATGATAGCTTGTGACCTTACTGAACATATTGCGCTAAACCGAGCAGAATGGAAAACCAGGATTCATGTAGCCGACCCCAATTAGTTGGGAAAAAGATTTTGTTGTTGTTGTAATATTTTTTGGAAAGTAATATATATCAACAGATTTTGAAATAGAAAAAACTTAAGATTTTCATGTCATCATGCCAATAAATTCACTTACTGTTAATTTTTTTCTTTCACATTCACCGTTCTGTCATTTTATATCGTCAAATGACTTCATGCGACTTGTTTTGAACTTCTTTGACCAAATCACCAGTATGCAGCGATGATTAGCTTCGGTAGAGGTTACTAAGATTTGATCTTAGCGATTCAACAAAAGACCATAACTTGGTTACCGTAATTTAGTTTGTTTAGTAATCGAATACCAGGGTTAATTATCTTTCTCAAAGCTTAATCTGCATAAGAGTGATTTGGTTAAAAAAAAGTCAAGTGATTAAGCGTGATTTGGTAAAAAAGGTCAAGTGGTATGTTGATTTGAGAGGACATGAAGGCGGATGTGATTAAAAAAAAATATGTCAGGGAGGTTTGTTGGTACAAAGTGTGGAGGGTCATGTGATTTTAATAATGGGCAGTCGGTCTTGAAATAGGACAACACATCCTGACAAGTTTGGTGTGTGTGCGTGCTTGTGTGTGTGGGTGGGTGTGTGTGTCAGACAAATTAATGAGTGAAACCGTCTTCAAATAAGTTGATTACAGATTCGGACAAGTTGGGCATGTAGATACAGATAATCCAAGAGATGACCCCAGCCTAGAGTTATTAAGAAGCTTAATGTAGGAAATAGGATCATCCATCTGTTTCGCAGTTTTGTAACGATTTAATGAAGGGAAAACAGTCTTCAAATCAGTTGATGACACATCCTGACAAGTTTGGCATGTAAATCAAAACATATAATCTAGCATAGAGTTACTAGAAGTCTAGTTTAGGAACTCTCCTTTGCAGAGATGGAGCTCCCCAGCAGGGGGAGGGTGCTATACTGCTATAAAACCATGACATATTGAAAATTTTCACTTTGGCCCCTCTCAAAAAAGTTTATGTTGGCCCCTTTATCTCTAATACTATAATGGGAGAAGAGTTGTCATTTATAAATCTATCACCTTACGTGCATCGCACGTGCAACTCCAATTCTATTTCTCCCATTATACTCATTAAATCTACCAACTTACGTGCATCGCAAGTACAACTCTTTATATTACTTTAAAAAATATATATTTATTAACACGTGCCTCGCACGTGCTAAATTATAGTACTTTAAAGAATATATATTTATTAAAACGTGCATCGCACGTGCTAAATACTAGTATATATTACTTTGACAGTTTGACATAACTCTCCTTTCATATATGCTGCTAATACCAGCATCATCTTCTCATTTTTATAAAGCATTAATATAGTTATTGTTTGATCATACTTATGCTTTCTAGGGTAAACATATAATAACAATATACATCAATAAATCAAACTTTCTTTTTAATTAGTTCCTTTTGCCTTTTTCTATACAATTAGTTATGAAAAAACTGAGTCATTCGTTAGTTGCTACTCCAAGCAAAAATTTCTGGCTCGTCCCATGCTACAGGATCGTTTATATAATAACAAAATACGTCAATAAATCACACTTTCCTTTTAATTAGTTTCTTTTGTCTTTTTATATACAATTAGTTATGAAATAAATTATTTAGTCAGTTTTTAGTTGCCACCCTGAGTAAAAGTTTCAGGCATAATCCCTGCTCCTTATAAGATAATCTGTGTGTGTGTGTGGGAGCCTCATAATATAGGAGATGATCCCCCCCATATCGAGTGATTGTAATTACTGGGTGGGATACCTAATGGACGTTCCACACTGTTCGCATCGTTTTTTATGTCATGATATGTATGATTATAAAATATCAAGGGATATAAAAATTATTTACCCATGCTTTTAAGTAGTTGCAAAAAGATCAATTCTCCAATAATAGAACAAATTGGCACCATGCGATGCATGGGTAAGAAGCCTCCAGACAAATCCATATTTGTACCCATGCGTTTTATGACATACGATAGCGCATGAGCACAACTAATTTTGCTCCTATTAGGTTTGAGGTTCCCCTCTCTCACACACGCGCGCGCACACAGGGAAAAGATATATTAAATGACACATTTAATATGTGAAAGAAGTGACTTCGTTTCACCCATCTCCACTTCTCAAATGCATGATCAGCACGCTCAAAGTAATCTACATGTCTTAAAACATAGGAGAATGAAATATTGTGAAGTCTGGACATGTTTTGTCCATGCATTAAGGGTTGTTTTATTACCGAAAAACCGTTCATTTTTCGACCACTTATTGCATGGACAAATTGTGCATGGAAAAAACATTTCATCATGTTTTAAGACACGTAGATCACTGTGAACTGTGTGGATCATGCATTTGAGAAGTGGAAATATGTGAAACAAGTTTTCACTTATTTCACTTCTAGATCATCTCGTATATATATAATTTAAAGCTTGGTTAAGACTGCAGATTTTGGTCCTTTTTTCTTCTTTTTTTCCCAACAGTATTATAGCTGAATAAGATTTGTTATGAACTCACATGTCAAAAGTCAGACGGTAAACCTAATGTCCAATCTCATAGTTGGTGTCTATGTACTATCTTAGGCAAGTATAGGCGTGAGTTTGGTTGGTCACTTACCAGGTCGGATAAGCCTGCAAAGACAATATAGGCTTGTTTGGCCATCGTTGGGGTGATGGGGGCACTCCCTTATTCTTCAACCAAATGAAAGTAGAGAGCAAGGTCCCATCATTCATTAACTATTTAGTTATAAAGCGAAAGACTTTTTGTTAAAAAAATTTCTTTGTAGAGGATGAGCTGCGCAAAATCAGTATTTGTAGCCATTTTATTCCCTTTCAGGATTTTATGTCTTCTGAGTGCTACTTGGTATCATTGGTATATGTACCCGACTGTCATCTGCCCTTATTTGTTTGGCATTGCTCCCTTATCAATATGTTTTTCTGATCAATTATTTGACACAATTGGGGGAAAGACAGGGATGATGATGTGGATGACGGAAACTATTTTCATCAGTGCAGTTATTTTGATCTTTATTTTTTAACTAGCTATTTGCTACCATAAGTGCAACATTTTGATGTAACTCTATTTTTTCCTCAGCAATGCAAGGGAAAGGCATAGATGATGATGTTGATGATGGATACTATTTTCATCAGTGCAGTTATTTAAATCTTTAATTTTTAACTAGCTATGTGCTACCATAAGTGCAACATTTTGATGTAACTATACTTTTTCCTCAGCAATGCAAATTTTCAGCTTCCTGGATTTTTCCCTGCCGATACTTTTGAAGATGACGATGAACTTTCCAGTGAGCTATGCAAGGATAATGGTATTGAAACAGATGTTAAAGCGGACATTGCTCCAGAAGAGCCAGATAAATGTGCTCTAACTCCGAGCGACAAATCCCCTTGCATATTGAAGGATGTGGACGGTGAACTTGAAATGGAAGATGTTTCTGCATCTTTGGGAGATGATAAAGTTTCCCTTGTGTTGAATTCGCAGCATCAAGAACCCTGTGGATCTTTGGAATTAAAGTCAAAAAGCTTTACTACGTTTCCTCCGTCGCTGTTGGATTCGCCACCACTACCTTTAGATTCTCCACCACCTCCACCGCCCTTGCCTACTTCACCACCTCCACCTCTGCCACCATTATCCCCACCTCCACTGCCTCGGCAGCCACTTCCCGCACTCCCACTCTCTCATCCTCCAGCACTTCCACCTCTGCCATGTTATCCAAACCCAACCTTACCCTCTTCTTCCCCAGCACTGCCACTACATCTTCCTCCTCCACATGACTACTGTAGGATCATAAATGTAGGACTATTCCTTTGTTCCTTTTATAATATAATGGTTATCTATTTTCTGATCTGTCTTTTGTTTACAGGACAATCAACTAGGCCAGACAAGTGGAAATGCTGCCTTCCAGGCACATGGTAATACTTCTGTCAGGAGTGATATTACTCTGCAGCAGCACACCAACTTTGCGGGAAGTGGAAACTGCAATACACAATCTATGCCTGGATTTACTTCCAAGAGGCCATTTGATAATGGAGCTAATGATATGCATTCAATTCAAGCGTCTGATCTCAACCATCCGATTCAACAAGGCAGTAGGTCTTTCCACCAGAGGCCTTACGATCCCATTCCACCTGTGCATACACCCCCACGTCATCCAATTGGAAATGTGCATATACCAGGAGATCATTATACATATAGAGAACCCATGGGTCAGCAATCATATAATCGTTACAATTTTTCATCTGTATCTAATGGTCAGAGGCAGTATCTTTCTAACGAACGGAAGAGGATACATTCTTATGAAGTTAGTGCAGATAATCGGCACATCACATGGTTAGCTGGGGGAAGAGGACAGTCAAGCTCTGGTTCACCTTTTGTCCAGGATGGTATGTTGTTCTTTTGTTCATGAAAATAAACACATACCATTCCTCCACAACCAGTTCTTGTTGAAACATCATATATTTTCAATTAATTATTCCCTCTCGCTGTAGGAGTTGCCTAACAATTAAGTTTGTATCCTTTGGCTAAGTGTCACAATCCTGGATAAACGAGAGTGTGCACCCTTCCACTTGCACTAGGTAGTTGATGGAAAATACTAAACTAAGTCCTGTCCATTCATGAAACGAATCTTAGACGGCGATTATGGATTCACATGTTTGATCCCTAAAATTCAAATATTTGGAGCAAAGGCTCTCTTTTGTTAGTTGGTCATGTGGGGTTTGACTTTTCCTATTTTTTGATGAATAATAATATTAGTAGTAATTATTGATATTATTTTTAATTTTAACATGATGGAAAGAGGTATAGTAATAGTACAGTTACTTGTGGTTGACTGTATTTTGTTGGCAGGATTTCCACGGTCAAACATGGGAAGGTCATCCTCTCATGCTATGAATTTTCATCCTCCAATGCATTCTCCTATGCCATCTAGAAATCCTTATCATGGTAATTTTTACATGGAAAATAGGAGTATTTCTTCCTGAGTTTATTTGTTTCTTGTTACTGGCCATTATAAGGTTCTGATTTATATTCTGTTCCTTTTCATCTTTGTCTTATTTCTCTTCTTCCAGGCCGTGGCTATCCTCGGCGGTTCCCTTTCAGACCTGTTGGTTATGGTCACCGTTGGAGGCCAAGCTAAAGTTATTCTTGTATGAATTTAGCTTGGAATTTCAGTCAAAACAAAATTGTATGTCTTTTTTTTAATGATTATTAACTTTTTATTAGTGCCTTCTACTGTAAAATTTCAACTTGTGGGATCTTGAGCCCTGTTTCTTTTGTGAAAATTGCAGCTTGGTATATGATGCAGAAGTTGCACATTTTTCATTTTCCGTTGCGTGGGGATCTTCTGGAGCGTACAGTGTGGAATTGCCATCAAAGGTGGTGATTGGATCTGGCTTATTCTCTTTGCAGGATTTTGTAGGTTGTCCTTTTGTCTTGACAACTATATCTAGCAGACTAGGCACATGTTGTTCTACTTAACGAGGAAACCGTGATGTGACTTTGTACTTATCTGAGTTAATTACGATACTATTTCTTGTTGCATAACCTGCTCTTTATACTGATCTTAGATAAGTTGATTCTTATCTATACTAATATATAATGGAAGAATGGAGTGTGTAGTTCTATTTTTACATGTAATGCCTGTGCCTTTTAAAGCAATATTGGGTACTATGGTTATTATTTTGTCCTGAAACAATAAATTAGATTCTCAAATTCTAATGAGTATACACATGCATTGCTCATGGTAATGATCAATATATTTAAGTACGCTTCAGACATAATTTAGAGTTATATGCTCTTGATTGTTATTTCCTACACATGGTTATAGACATAATTTACTGAAGTTTATTGAGTAAGATTTATGTGTTGTAGTCCAAGAATGGCCTAGGATAAGTCTGTTACTTTCATCAGAATGATTAGTATCATTGACTATAACTAGTATAATGTACGTGCGATGCACGTCTAAAAAAAGTAAAGTCATCAAATTAAATGATTATATATTGAATAAGAAAAAAAAATAGTTTATATTTGAATGTTTTAATTTGGGCTATACGTGGGGTGCACATTTATATTTGTTGGATATAGTTTGGACGTGTATTATACGTGTTTAGATAGTTACAAAGTTAGGGTTTGTTTGTTACAAATTCCAACTCTCCCATTAAAATTGTAGAGATTAAAAAATATTAACTAAACATAGAAAGTTAAAGCTACTATTTAAAGAATCCCTTTGTTTTTTTATGATTTACTCAAAAATAGGTGGAAGAGCTTGCTAAATATGTTTGAGTGATTTGTTTTGGCATTCAAGGTGATGCATTGCTAATCATTCTTTGAAATTTTGGAAAAACAATATGTTCAGAAGGCAGGAGTCTGGTTATAACAGTTTCTTCAATGTTAATTTGATTACCCATATGCTTCTTTATACATGAACACATACACATATATTAAAATACTTGGCATAAATACATGTTACTTTACATAATACTTTTAGAAATAGTTATTTGTGTGAAGTTAACTTTATAAGTATCTTATCTTGCATCCTGGTTCTGCTTTGTATACTTCTGTATTCTATATATCAATTTGGAGTCCCATTGGCATCATTTGCCATTCCCCATTGTACACATATTTCAATAGAAGCCGAAGCTATTCTCTCTCTGCCAGGAGCAGCTTATCTGTATTTGTCTCTGTGTTGGTTTTTAATTGTGTTGTGCTATGTACCTTTTTTTTTTCTCTTTTCATTTCCCGTCTTGACATGGTTTTCATGGACACTGAAGTTGAACTGTGGAAGTGCAAAATTTGTGATCCACACCACACCTTGCAGGTTGATCTTCATAACATAAAACATGAGTGATGTAAATGAGTAAATTTGCACATGTTTTACCCATTCAACATGAGATTGCAAAATAAACGGTCTTTGAGAAATAGAACAACTGACCTCAGGGAGATGATCTAGTAAGATACACCTTTTGATTAGATAAATAAGGTATTGGTGGAAACTTCTCAATGGGATATCCCATGAACGATCCGAAACGTTCATCTTGATCTACATGAGTAAACTAGTATAAGGATGTTTGATCATGTCATTTGATATTTGTTTGCCTATTGAACATGTCATTACCAAATAAATGGTAGTTTGTAAAGTTTCAGGCATTCAATTTTGTAACATATTAATGCTTGAGTAAATAAGTTTCAAATCACTTGATCTTACATCCATATACTAGTTTAGTCATGTAGATTAAAATAAACAGTTGGAATCGTTTGTGGGATGTCCCACCAAGGAGTTTTGGTCATTATCTTATTTATCTTATCAAAATGTGTACCTTATATATATAGTGAGAGAGAAATGTTCCGTTGTGCACTCGTGTGCACTGGGCCTTCCCGCCTTCATATCGACGATCCGAACCGTTCACATTGATCTACACCTTCAAATTTGTCTAAATATGTAAAATCAAATTATTTAAAATTTATTTGCCCATCCATCATGTGACTATAAAAAACAACGATTTTTAGCTATACAATTTTGTAACACTTCAATGGATGGGCAAATGGATTTCAAATGATTTGATTTTACATATTTAGACTAATTTAGATGTGTAGATCAATGTGAACGGTTCGGATCGTCGATACGAAGGCTGGAAAGTCGAGTGCACACGGAGGCCTAGTGCACAACAGAACATTACTCTCTCTCTCTCTATATATATATAGGGCTATGATTGGCTGAGAACTCTGGTGAGAACCATGTGAGAAATTTCTTTTTGGCCATTAATTGAAAAATTCGAACCGTTCATTTTGATCTACATGTCTAAATTAGTCTAAGAAAGAGAGATGAAATCGTTTGAGATTTGTTTGTCCATGCATCAGTGTTACAAATTGTATGGCTGAATATCATTATTTTTTACAATGACACAATGGATGGACAAATGAATTTCAAATGACTTGATTTTACATTACTAGACTAATTTAGTTATTCTAATAAATGTGAATGTTTCGGATCATCCATGTGATGGCTATGCAAGGAGTTTTCATGAAGCTTATTGTGAGAACGGTTCTCACCGGATCACCTCCTGGTGTGTGTGTATATATATATATATATATATATATATATATATATATATAGGGAAAGCTTCGGTTGTGCACTCCTCTAGTGCACACGGCGTGTGCACTAGGCCTTCGGGCATTCATATCGACGATCCGAACCGTTCACATTGATCTACACATCTAAATTAGTCTAAATATGCAAAATCAAATCATTTGAAATTCATTTGACCATCCATCATGTGACTATAAAAAACAATGATTTTCAGCCATACAATTTTGTAACACTTAAATGGATGGGTAAATGAATTTTAAATGATTTGATTTTACATATATAGACTAATTTAGATGTGTAGATCAATGTGAACGGTTCGGATCGTTGATATGAACGCCCGAAGGCCTAGTGCACACGCCGTGTGCATTAGAGGTAGTGCACAACCGAAGCTTTCCATATATATATATATATATATATATATGTATGTATATATATATATTAATCAATGTAAATGTTTCGGATCATCCATGTGATGGCTATGCAAGGAGTTCTCATGAAGCTTTTTGTGAGAATGGTTCTCACCGGATCACCTCCTTGTGTGTTTATATATATATATATATATATATATATATATATATATATATAAGAGAAAACTGGGTGTCCTTTGGAATAGGAGGAAATTTCCTCCTATGGCACCCTAAAAATCCTACCTCCTCCCAAATGCATGATCCTCAATATCCAAAGTGTTCAACATGTCATTTGATAAGTTACACATTTTGATAAGATATGTAAGCTAATGTTCAAAACTCCTTGATGAGACATCCCATGAACAATTCAGACCATTCATTTTAATCTACATGACTAATTAGTATGTGTGTATATACATATATACACTCGCTAATTAATCATGTACATTAAAATGAACGGGGGGCTGATCATGTAAGACCCGATCTCTTACCTTATTTTGAGACCTTATATTCGAGCCCATTGATAAGAACCCCCCATTGAAAATCCGATCCATTCATCTTATTCTACATGTCGAAGATAGCTTAAAGGTGTAAAATCAAATTATTTGAAGTTCATTTGATTATGTTTTACAACATTACAAAAGTGTATGCTGATTTTTTTTTTTGTTTTTCTAACGACATGATGGAAGGGGAAATGAATGTCACATGACTAGATTCACGTCCACGGGATATCATAGGTGTATACAGTATACAACAAAGTGGCCGGTTCGGGTTTTCCATTGGGGTCTTGTATCAATGAGCTCACAGATGGGGTCTCAAAATAAGGGGAGAGACCGGGTCTCGCATGATTAAGGCCCCTACATTTGTTTGTAATGAGTGTTTAGAGTGAATGCATACACATGAGATGATGCAGCTACAAGCTTTTTCTCTGAGAGACTGTCTGAATCTGTTACACACACACACACGTTTGTAATGAGTGTTTAGAGTAAATGCATACACATGAGCTGATGCAGCTACAAGCTTGTTCTCTGAGTCTGTCTGAATTTGTTTATGGCACACATTTAGATATGAGGTGCAAATTACGTGGATATGGATGTTACTATTTACGTATCTATTTTTGTTGTTGGTATGGAAATGGAACTCGATAACCATATCTAACTGAAACAGATTTGAATTAGGATATAATATGGATATTTGCCAGATATTACTGAATCTGAATAATACGAAAGTTTAGTGAGAAAATGAGTTAATTTTTTTCAATTTAATTCCTTTAATGTATAAAATACAATTTTTTTGCAAACTTACATTATTAGATATTTACATACAACATATGGCTAATTCCCTTTAGCTTTTCTTGCTCAGGTTCGTTATTTGGCTTCATGAAGTTACTTTGTTAAACATTGCATGCCTTGTCTTCTGATGTGGGCATATTGTGTGATTGAAACTTTCATCCTATAAGCTCAGTCCATGATTTATGTAAGTTTTTGTTTATTTACATTTATTGGCTGTAACTATGCACCTTTTATCACCAAAACTGTCATACAAGTATCATATAAATGAACAACTTTCTAGGGTGCCTTGACAATCTTTATTAATGTATATTGGAAAAGATATCCTCTATGGTATGGTTTATTGTATAAGCAACTTTTACATTCCAATTTTAGCCTATTTAAGTTCTTTTAGTAAGAAGATAACTTTGCAAGTGCAGTTAAGGTTTATGATCCTGTATTGAGTTTCAGACTTTCTAAGCACACAAGTTAAATCTCATCGACTCATATGTTGCAACCAACTCAAACCTGTCCGTTGTTGATGTCTCTGTATTTGTAAAGGTTCCTACCACTAGGCTAAAACTTTGAAGTTGTAGGAAGGGGAAGGGTTGGGGGACTTGTCTTCTAACAGTATTCCATACTACCATCAACTAAATTTAGTGTCTTCAAGTCTTTATCAGCTTAAACCATTTATATTGTTCCTCAAGATTAATGACCTCATGCCATGTAGCCAGGAGTCTACTATTGTCACCTGTGAGATGCTTTCCTTTAGATTTCGGACCATATTTCCAAATTTAACCTGGCATTCTTGAGTATGTGACACTCTTTAAACGGACCTTAAT
This sequence comes from Hemerocallis citrina, assembly GCA_017893485.1. Lineage (NCBI taxonomy): Eukaryota > Viridiplantae > Streptophyta > Magnoliopsida > Asparagales > Asphodelaceae > Hemerocallis > Hemerocallis citrina. The sequence continues at coordinate 862,067 of JACEHZ010000703.1, forward strand.
CAGTCTTTCAATTTCACCCATCTCTAAGAACCATCAAAACAAACTTTATAGTTTACTTTTGTGTATAATCTACCAAGTGTTTGGAACATTTGTGATTATACAACTGATTTATTTGTTAAATTATTTCAATTAAATTTTTTTTTGAAAATATTTCGTGCGTAAAGTCTGAATTAACTGTATTTCTTCTGCATGTCGGTATACTGATATTTTAATGTAAATTATGTATTTTTTAATGTTTGATATATATTAAATGAACCCAAGTTTGTCAAAATCGCAGTAAAATTACCCCTATTCCCAGCATAATTTATAATGAATTCTTGTCCAGTATCTATCTTTTCTGATAATTGATCTCTTAAGCCTCTTAAGCCTCTTTTTTCGTTTAAATAGTGATCTTCTACTACATAAGTACTCTCATTTCTACTCCAGTTAAGCTGATTATGTTTTTGTCTCTCCCCCTCCTCAAATTTCATAAATTAATTGTTTGCCAAACTTAGTATGAGTGGTTAGTAGGTTGGAGTTTGGCCTTATACCCATCTAAACCCCCCTTTTTGTTTCTGCTACCAACAGTACTTAAACCAACAATACCTTGTTGATTCTACATATTTTATGAAATTTGATTTGCTACCAATTCATGCCTGTTCTGATTGAATATTGCATTTTAATTCTTGACTCAACAAGATCCATGGTCCCATCCATGATGTGGTATGATATTCCTTATTGAAAGGGAACCAACAACAGATACCAACTATGAAATGTCTCTTTATTACATTACATTTCATCTTCTGTTGCTATATATGTATTTAATGTTTAGAGTTGAATTAAAAATTAATAAAATGAAAATTTAGACATAAAACATACAGTATAAAATCTTAAATTGTAAATTTTAATTGTAAAATTCAATTGAATATTGAATATTACATGAACAAATAACAACAACGAATTAACTTTCCTGAAAATTATATATATTTTTCGTCTAGGAGGAATGCTGATCTTCTGGTGTTCTATCAATATTGATATATTTCTATACAAACAGAAACAGAGCAGTTAGGCTTCTTAATTTTCTTTTCAGTAGAACCAACACAAGAAAAGGATGTTCCGAGTCTTCTGACCTTTCTTGTGTTCTGTATGAAAACACTAATGATTTCTTTGGGTTTACTATGATTAGCTTTTTAATCTTTTATTAGTAAAGTCAACACAAGAAAAGGATGTTCTACCCTTCTTGTGTGGTTATGTAAGAAAACAATAATGAAGTTTCTAGGCTCTGCCTTTTTTTTGCGTGTGCGCGTGTGTTAATCATGAATATGTTACCTGGCAAATCTCAAAAATCCATTTCAACCATCTCTGTCAGCCAAGTTGGATCCAAAGACCTTAACTGTCAAGCTTTTAGGTTATTAATTGGTATACTCTATTTGACAAGGAGGGCCTTAGGGTCCTCTCAGTACAAAGGAGAAAAAAGAAAGGAGGACAAACTTTATTTGGGAAATAGATGGACAGTTCTCCCTGGCTTTGGAATCACAAAAGAAGAGGGAAAAAGTCAAGCAATAGGGTTAAGAGGCGGGGAAAGCAAAAGATATAGTTTGTTCCATCGACACTCAAAAGAACTTAGTTCCTGACCATTAGTTCTGTTCTTCCTGTCCTATTAGGTTGTACCATCAAACCTGGGTAGGTGTCATTGGTGACTAAATCACCCAGATGAAAGTGTGTCTATGGACTTCGCTGGTTGTCGAATTTTATGATGCTATTATTGCTGAAAGCTTTCTATTGTCATGTCCTAGCCTTGTTCAAAAGATAGGAGGCAAGAAGTGTGCATGGAAACCCCTATATAGGGAAAATAGGTATCAGTACTCCGTTTTTATTAAACAAGAAATTTCTACCATGATGCAGGAGTTTAATAATCTCAAGTTAGAGTAGCAACTCTGCATTCTTATCACTTATTTTTGGAATACTGATATCAAATTGAATTTCAGAGTCTTGACTAAGGGATAAAGGGTACATTGCACTGATGTGAACTCTTATTCAATATATATCTTGTATTTCTAATCTCTGCTACTCGTTGCATATATTTGAAGATTGGTGGATACTTGTATGATTTGTATAGTCTTAGAGAGTTAAGAGTTTATAATATAATCTAAAAGTATGGAAGACTTTCTTTTATGAGGGAGGGAAGTATTGATGACTTGGAAAATAGGAAATGTATTTATAAGTGGCTCAAGTCAAGATTTGTTGTAGTAACTGAGTATAGTGTTAACAGTCTCTTATACATGCTCAGTTGCTCACACAATCTTTAGGATGTACCATGCTCCCCCGAAGTTGCATTTTTATTAACTTGTGGTTGATTTCCTTGAGAAATTGAAGTGAAAAAACAAGATATTTTTTCTTTATATTTAAATTATATTATGCAGCTAGGTATAAATTCTAACTGCTAGTAGCACTTGAATCAATTCTTCATCTAAGATGTATACCAGACCGTGCTTATCAGATTAGAAACAAGTTGAAATTGATTAGTGCTTCCTTCCATACTTGATGTTATTGACTTCAATTTCCACCCCACAAAAAATGGCCAAAACACTGAAATTCAGAACTTCTCCAAATTGGCAAAAAATAGTCGACTATACCCACAAAAGTTTGTCACAATATAGAAATTCAGAAAATCTCAAAATTGGCAAAAGTAGTAGATATAACCCATAAAAGATGGTTGAAACATAGAAATTTAGAATTTCTAGCTTAAAAGGTGGACTGCAACATACGAAAATTGGCCAAAACATAGAAATTTAGAATTCTGGAAATCGGATAGAAATAATGGATAACAACATGCATAAGTTAAGAAAAAACACACATTCATAATTTTTTTAATTGGTAAAAAAATGGTGGACTAATATTAATAGTTTTTCGGAATTGATAATTTTTCGAAATTGATTAGAAATGATGGACTATTATTAATTATGTAACAATAAGTTAAACTTCTCGAAATCGGGCAACAACGGTGGACTATTATAGCAATAGGTTGGCAAAAAAGAGAACTATAAAGTTTCTCAAAATCGGTAAAAAATGGTGGATTATAAACCACACAAGTGGGCAAAAATCTGTAGACTAACCTATGAGAGTTGGTAGAATCATAGTAATACATAATTTCTCAAAATCAACCAAAAATGGTGAACCATAACCTTCAAAAGTTGCCCACAACAATGAAATTTAGAATTTCTAGAATCTGCAAAAAAAACGGTGAACTTACTCACAAAACTTAGCAAAACCACTCAAATTGAACATATGAATAATTGTGGATTATAACTCGAGCAAAGTTGGCAAAACTCATAAATGCAAAATTTATGAAAATCGACAAAAATTAGTTGACAACACCACCAAAATTGCCCAGAACATAGAAATTCAGAATTACTAGAAATCAACCAAAAATGGTGGACTAAACTACAGAAGTTGGCCAAAACACATAATTGCATAAGTTTTTGAAATCGGTTAAAAATGGTGGACCATTGGCCATAGCCTACAGAAGTTGTGCAAAGAATAAAAAGTTAGAATTTCTCGAAATCGGCCAAAGCTGTTGGGGACTAAAAATTGACAAAAGTTTGTCAAAATACAGAATTTGAAATTTCTCAAAACTTGCAAATATGGGATGACTAACCCTCAAAAGTTGGGCAAAGCGCTAAAATTTAAAAATTTGCAAAATCGGAAAACGACAGTTAAACTACCCACAAAAATTGACCTAAACTCTGTAGTTGAGAATTTTCGAATAACACTGGACTATGTAACCCAAAGAAATTAGCAGAACACAAATATTCAAAATTTCTCGAAATCGGCCTAGAGCAATTTACTATATAACCACCCTTTTAAATATCCTCCGATACAACCGAAATTTCGTTTCGATTACCTTGCCGATACGAAAACACATATTTTATACTCTATCGTTTTGGACCGAAATGTGTAGATTTCGGCCGAAATTACCGAAATATCGGCTGAAATATTGCCGAAATTGGCAAAATATCAGCCAAAATAGACACAAATGTTATTGTGAATATATTAAAAAATTGTTTTACTTTTTGCATATATGTATTTCAGTATAGGACCTTAAGCTAAGATAATTTGAGGATTTCGTCTCGCTATTGTTTGTATATATGCAAAGTCAAGTAAGTTTAATAACTAATACATTTTTTCTAATCAATTCAAATTCAATTTAGTTATATACTTATATTACATTCTCTTCTATATTATTGTTAAATTCTGTTAATATTTATTGTAATTGATTCATGTTATTAGTAATATTATACAGTATTTTATATGATAAATGACATGTAGGACATAGAATATTTTATTTAGTTACAAAAAAAATATATTTTTTGAGTATAGGAAATGAACATCCGATATGATCACATTTTTCCGAGATCTCCTCCGATATCTCCGATCCAAGACGAAACACCCCTTGCCGAGACAAGTCCGAAATTCGAGATTCAAAACCATGTATATAACTTTGGTCAAAACAAAAATTCAAAAATCTCAATGTTTGCAATGAACAGATATTGTAACTCACAAAAGTTAGCCAAATCACTTAAATTTAGAATTTTTGATTGACAGAGACTATAACCTAGACAAGTTGGCATAATATTAAAATTCGTCATAAATAGTGCAATATAATCCAAAACATAGAAATTCCCAATTTCTCAAAATCAGCAAAAAATGGTGAGCTAACCTACAAAATTTGACCAAAACACAGATTTACATAATTTCTCAAAATTGGGAAAAAAGTGGACCATAACCGTCAAAAGTTTCCAAAACAATGGAATTTGAACTTTTTGAAGCCCATCAAAACAGTCCACTAGTTTAAAATTTGGCCAAGACAGAGATTTAGCGTTTCTCAAAACTGACAAAAAGTGTCGGGTATAACTCAAACGTTGGGTAAAATGCTGAATTCATAATTGTAACCCACAAAAGTAGGGCAAGACAATGAACTTGAGAATTTTTTTTGAAGAAGAATGGATTATAGACAGAAGTTGGCAACACAGAAATTCAAATTTCTCAAAATTGTCCAGCAACAGTGGTATAACCTACAATAGTTAGCCAGAACACATAAATACAAAATTCCTCTAAATCGGTAAAAAGTAGTAGACCGCAATCTTCAAATGTTGCCCAAAATACAATTTTACAATTCCATGTATTGGCCAAAAACAATGTATTACGACCCTTAAAAGTTTGCCAAATTACAGAATTTCAGAATTTATTTAAATTAGGTTTTTAAATTATAACCCATAAAAGTTGGCCAAAAAGAAAATTTCAAAATTTCTCAAAATCATCCAAAAGCGCGGTGAATAAATGTACAAAACATATTCAAAACACAGAAATATTGGATTTCTTGAAATCGAACGAAATTTGTGGATCGCACTTTAAAAGTTGGCCAAAAGTTGAAATCTAAAGTTTCTCGAGAATGTGCAAAAGAAGTGGACTATTACCCACATTAGTTGGCCAAAATGCAGAAATTTAAAATTTCTCGAGTTGGCCACCAATTATTTGACTATAACCAACAAAGGTTGTGCAAAACACTGAAATTTAGAACCTTTTGAAATCGGCAAAAAAAAACAATGGAGCATAACCTAAATAAGTTGGTTAAACATTAGAAATTTAGAATTTCTCGATATTAGCCGAAAATGGTGGACCATAACCTTCGAGAGTTGGGCAGAACTGAGAAATATTGAAATCTACCCAAAAGAGTGGATAACCCACAAAATTTTGCCAAAATACTAATTCTGAATTTCTCAAAGATGGTAAAAAAAGGTTGGCTAACCTCCAAAACTTGAGCAAAGCACTAACATCAAAATTTTCAAACTAGGCCAACAACGATATATCCACAAATTTTGGCCAAAGCACTGTAATTGAGGATTTTAAGAAAATAGTGGACTGCTCTTACCCAAAAAAGTTGACAAAACTTGGAAATTCATAATATTAGAAAATTGGCCAGAAACAGTGAACTAACCTTAAAAGCTGGCCAGTACATGGAAATCCAGAATTTCTCGAAGTCGACCAAAAATTGGTGGACCATAACCTTCAAAAGTTGACTGAAACAAAGAAATTTAGAAGTTCTTAAAAATTAAAATTGTCTAAAAATAGTGTAACTCACAAAGAGTTTGCCTTCAAAAGTTGACTAAAACACAGAAATTTAGAAGTTCTTAAAAATTAAAATTGTCTGAAAATAGTGTAACTCACAAGAGTGCCAAAATACAGAATTTCAAAATTTCTTAAAACTGCAAAAATTGTTAAACACCCCCAAAATTTGGGCAAAACACTGAAATTTAAAATTTATGAAATTTTGTTAAAAACAATGAAATTTAACCCACAAAAGTTGGCCAATACTGTGAAATTGAGATGGCAAGAAAGAATGGAGAATGGACTATCTAAAAAAGTTATACGAAACATAAAATTTCAAAATTCTCAAAATCAGTCAAAATAGAAAATTTTAACTTACAATAGTTGACAAAAACATTGAAATTGAGAATTTTTCTGATAACAGTGACCATAACCTAAAAAAGTTGGCATCCACGGAAGTTGGTATTTCTCAAACAAAAGTTGCCCAAAACACAGAAATCTAGAATTTCTCAAGAAAAGCCAAAACAGTGGACTCAATAGTTGGCCAACATGCAAAAATTCAGAAATTTTCAAAACTACCAAAAAAATTGTTGAATGTATAACCCACAAATGTTGTGCAAAACTCTGTAATTTAGAATTATAACCCAAGGAAGTTGTCAAAACCATAGTTTTAAAGATCGGCCTATCTCGATCCGATCCCAATTGTTTTTCAAGGGGCTGCTCCGATACAACCCTTAAATCTTGGGGTCGTCGAGATTACTCAGGGATCGTCCGAGTTAGCAATTGGATCAGATGGATCGGCCCAATCCCAATCCTAAATCCTGATCATATGATTAAAAATTTCAATATTTGATTTTCCTATTCATGTGAATCTTCTTATCCAAGCAATGCAGATGTAATTGTGTAATGAGCATCTTATCATGTCTACTTATATTTTGTTTTTTCCTTGTATGAACATAAATTTTGTATTATTTTGTCTGCCTAAACTATTTCTATTGTTCTGGTTTGTTCGATATTAATAATTCTCTGAAACTAATTAAAATGTTCCAAGTCTATAATTGAACACATTAAATATGTGAAAATATATATTTAAAATTAATTATTATTTTAAAAAATAATTTAACTATAGAAACATATTAGATATTTTATTTAAATTTAAAAAAAAATGGGGATAAAAAAAACCTAATACCCCTATTCGATACTACCGATCCAGCTTATACCGATCACGATCCAAATATTTGAAAAAACTCGATCCCACTTCCGATCTTGAGTTTTAAAACCTTATGACACTAATGTTGATAACTTTTTTCGAATTATAGTGGACTATAATTCAGAGATTTGCCAAAATACAGATATTCAAAACTTTTCGAGACTAGCCAGAAAATGTGAACTTACAAAAGTTTGCTAGAACATAGAATCTCTACATCGACCAAAAATTGTGGACTAACCTACAAAAGTTGGCCCAAACACAAAAATACAAAATTTCTTGAAATTGGCCAGAAATGGACCATAACCTTCACAAGTTGTTGAATACATGAAAATTTAGAAGATCTCTAAATTGGCAAATAGTGCAGTAACCCATAGAGGTATGCTAATATACAAAAATGCAGAATTTATCAAACCTGGCAAGGATGACTTCGATTATAACCCAAAAAAGTTGGGCAAGACACTGAAATTTAGAATTTCGACAAATCAGCCAAGAATGGTGAACTATAACCCGCAAAAGTCGGCAAAACTTAAACATTCAGAACATCAATAAGCATATTAGCTTTTGATACATTCTTCATTCGTATAACTTAGGGATATGAATAACCTATAGCACCAATCCGTGATATCTGTTGGTCTGTCACTTCAACAATGTTTTTCCTTTGAATAACCATGAAGATTGAAGGCAAAAATAGCATATATGCAACAATAATTAGCATTTGAATTGTGAATCCATGAGATCATTCTTTCGTTATGAGGACCATTCTTTACTCCAATAAGTTGTCATGGTGAGGCTTTTCGCTTGTAAAGAAAGAAACGGAACTTGGTGGTGTTTTACGCTCTGCAGAAAAGGTATTGGCAGTCTAAAGATATTCTGAAGATTATTTATTTTGATTGTTGTGCTTTTGGATTGCTCATTGATGTTTAACCTTTCACTTCTGTGATAAGGGATTATGTTGTTTTTTTGCTCTTGCAAACATGCTGACTGACTTACGACAAGAATTTGAAACTTTTCAGGTGGTGTATGGTCAACATTCCTCGTATGAGTAATATTGTATAGTTATAACTACTTATCTGTCTCGTCTAGATTAATGCATATATTCATCGTGCACCGGAGTTTTTCTTCATATAGTTAGTGACTTATTTAGTTAATAGTCAGTTCCTTCCATTGATATGGAAAAACTAAGATATCGTTCACAAAGTTCCACTGTGCGTGCACGTTTGTATAGTCAGTAATAGAAGCCTGTTGTTATTTGGCTCCATTCTCATGACTGAAATTTTAATGTATTATAAACTCAGCTTCTTATATTAGATTTACTAAGGAGACTTGTCTTGCATTCATTGTACAATAGAATTTTGTGTAGCTAAGTTGATACAAACATTCACATGTGGCGAGGGATAACATCAAATTTTAGGGAGTCCAAAGTTGTGAGTATTGTAGCCTATACACAATTGATAACATAACTAATTCTTTGTACTTGTTAGTTGAGAAATGATACGCAGACTACATCTCTTTAGTGTTTGAGTTGGATTTTATATGTTAGAAAGTCTTTAGATAGTGTTATTCTTAATGGGCTTGGTATTCCGTATTCGTAAATCGTAACATCTTACGAGATTATTTCTCAAATGAAAAACTTGATTTAGTCGTACTGGAAGTGGAACTTTAAATTAAATCCCATTTGCTAGCTAATGTTAAGGGACCATTTGCATTTCAGGAGTTTAGGTTACTGCTCACTCTGTTTTTTCAGTTATATCTTTTTCCATGGTCTTTTTAGTCTGTATCCAGATGATACTGCAAATAGAAGCTTGTTACAATGAGAAGAAGAGTAATGATGATGTTGAGGTTGAATTTTCACCCAATTTCCATGTGCTTGCTGCTGAGCTGCCACTGCACAAAATATTTGGCAATTACTGGAGACATGAGGTAGCAAAGTTGCCCAGCTTTGAACTAAATATTTGACAGCAACTTTTGTTTGTGTTCCCTATGTTCAAATGTTTACTCGTGAGCTCTGGCTTAAATGTGTTCTTGTTGTCGGTCAGTTAATTCAGCTGTTTTCCTCTGTAGTTCATCTCATTGTTTCTCACTTTCTCCGTACCTGTGTACAATTTATCTGGGTATAAGCTATCAGATTTATCCTGTGTTACTGTCAGCACCGAGCCTCTCACTCAGACCACTAGATAAGTGTGTTTGTTAATATGCAGTGCATCTGACTTGTAGTATTTTTGTTGTGGGTGATTGAACGAACGCCTATTCATAATTATTCATGTGGCTGCTGATTTTGAAGTAAATTACTTTATGGGATCGTGCATGTGTATATGAAAGATGCTAGGAGTGAGTAAACGAACATGTGTGTAGGAAAGATGCTACGCAAATAACTAGCTTGCTTTGTGATCTTTAAGAGTTATATGACTAGTGTAACGAAGTTTAGAATAGTGTGTAATAAGAACTTCAGAGTTTGTTTGCAATTTATTTTTGACTATATATCAATCATGTTTAATGCTCTTTCAGTGATGCTCCTCAAGTATTTCTAATTGTACTGGTACTTGTAGAAACTGAAACTGCTAATATTGCTCACAAAGTAGGGTCAAAATAGTATAATTTTGAATTTTCAGAAATTGGTAGATAGTAAGCTATAAAATGTGTTTTTTTTTTTTTGTGATAAAAGAAGACCACAGTTACCGTTTCATTAATGAAAAGCTATACAATGTTGCCGAAATGCATGCAAGATTTCTAGAAATCGGTTGAAATGGTAAATTATTTGCCCACAGCATTTGTTAGAAAAATGCTAGGAAAAGGGTAAAATTCGGTTTTTATTTAAAATCCATCGAAAATGGTGGGCAAATTCCACAAAATTTTGTCACACCTAGTGAAATTGAAAAAAAAAATTCAAAATTTGGTTAAAACGTTGGATATAGTCTGTCTACAAAGTTAGGTGAAAATAATGAAATTTGAATTATTTATTTTTAATTGACCGAAAATAATTGACTAACTAGTAAAGTCTGCCCAAAAATTGAAATTCGAGATTTCACTAAAAACGGAAAACTAATAATACACAAGATTAGGCGAGCTAAAATAGTGAATTGAAGATGAAAATTGGTTAAACACAAATTTGTGGAGATGCAGGGTTAAACAAAAAAATTTGTAGACAAAATTGGTCCACAACATCTTGCCAAATGTAAGGAAATTTAAAAAAAAAAAAAAATCAAAATTTGATTAAAACGGTGGATATACAGTCTACAAAATTAGGCAAAAATAATGATTTTTTAACCAAAATATTTTTGTGGAGATGCGGGGTATCGATCCCCGTACCTCTCGCATGCTAAGCGAGCGCTCTACCATCTGAGCTACATCCCCACTGTAAATATTTCGGAAAATAATTATTATTTATACTAACCAATTGGAACAGATTTCCTGGAAGTGGAATCGAACACAGAGACTGCATTATCCACTCAAGGCCCCAAACCGCCTCCTCATCAATCAGATAAGACGCTCCTACAGGTACTGGCGAACGCACTCGACCAACAACAACCAAAAAAAGAAAAAAAAACAAAAGAAAATTTGAGAATTGAAGAAGAAGAAGAAGAAGAAGAAGAAGAAGAAAAAGTGGCCTCCATTTGAAATCAATGGCAACCTGTACTACTCTCCAACTCACCAACTCCACAACTCTCAAACAACTACTACTCCGCTCCTCCTCTTCTTCCCACAAACCAAACCACCTGTTCCGTTTAATCCCAACTGCATCCCTCTCATCATCATCAACATCATCTTCTAATTCTCCGAAAACTCGACGTCAGTTCATATCGGAGACAGCTGCCGTAGTCCCTCTCTCAATCGCCTCATTCCAGCTCCAAGAATTGGCGGCGAAAGCCGAAGAACCGGCGCTGTCGGAATGGGAGAGGGTCTACCTCCCCATCGACCCCGGCGTCGTCCTTCTTGACATTGCCTTTGTCCCCGACGACCCAACCCACGGTAATTCAATACATTGCATTAGAATATTTTACTTTATATTTCTACAGTTATTAGTACATGCAACAACGCACATACTGAAATATTTAGTACACATACTAAAATGTTATTTTTACTATGTAATCATTAGGAACAAATCATGTCTTTTTTCGTAGCTGAAAAGTGAAAAGTTAAAAGAAGATCAAAGAGGTTAAGTTAACATACACAAATCAATCAGTTTTGAAGTGGCTAGAATGTGTCTTGCACATGTTTGTCTACATATTCCTATATAATCATTATTAGGAGCGAGTTATACCTTTTTTGGAAGCTGAAAAATAAAAAAGAAGATAAAAAAGACTAAGTTAACATACACCTATTAATTTTAAAGTGATAATTAATCATTAGGAGCGAGTCGCATGTTTGTCTACATATTTAGAATGGCTGCATAACTCAACTCTAGCTCTCACGATGTAATAGTAGAGGCACAGAGTATCTTGTATTATCCATTTTTTTTTTCTTGGAAATTTTTATCGTCCAGGGTTTTTATTGGGGACGAGGCAAACGATAATGGAGACAAAAGACGGAGGCAACACCTGGGCTCCTCGCTCGATCCCATCAGCTGAAGATGAAGATTTTAACTACAGGTTCAATTCCATAAGCTTCAAGGGGAAGGAAGGGTGGATTGTTGGGAAACCTGCAATCTTGTTGTATACTTCAGATGCTGGTGAAAGCTGGGAAAGAATTCCTCTTAGTGCTCAACTTCCCGGAGATATAGTTAGTTCATACATACTAGCTGTTAATTAAATCAACCAGAGTGCTGTAGTTTTGAATTCTTTTAGTTAGATCTCAATCTGACACCAAAACTGATTACTTGTCAGGTTTACATTAAAGCAACTGGAGACAAGAGCGCAGAGATGGTCACTGATGAAGGAGCAATCTATGTTACGGCAAATAGAGGGTATAACTGGAAGGCTGCTGTTCAAGAGACTGTATCGGCTACTCTTAACAGGTACATATATTAAATTAGACCTGTCAGATTGTTATCAGAAGAAAGCGTAACTTGTTCACGAAACACTGCATGCTACTTCCATTAGGATACTAGTAACTAGTACTAAGAATTTGTTATCTTCAGCAGTCCTTGGTTTTCTTCGTCCTTTGGAATGTCTCCCAACGTCTTCCAAGTTTAATCTAACATATTACTGTTTGTTATGCAGAACAGTATCCAGTGGCATTAGTGGTGCAAGTTACTACACGGGAACATTTAACACAGTAAACCGCTCTCCTGATGGCCGATATGTGGCTGTATCAAGTCGAGGAAACTTTTACCTAACCTGGGAGCCAGGACAGGTGAGATGCGGTACCTGATTTTTATTTTTATCTGTGCAACATTAATAGATCATCAAATTTGTTCTTATTACTTCATTTTTTTTTCATGTTAAGAAGAAAAAATATGGTTTTGATTACCAACTGTAATGGTGGTTCTGGGTTAATTTTAGGAACCCCTATTGATACCTTGTTTCAATCAACCATGCTAGTTTTCTTGATTCATAGGTTTTTTAGTGAATCTAACACTACTCCTTACTGTTGTCGCCAGTATTGCGTTTCTTGACTCAGATGGTTTTTTCCTCCTCCTCTTATAATGTAAATTTTATTGGTAATAGTTTATCATTGTTTCATCTTTCTGTCGTTATTTATCGCTATTTGCATTATATTTATGCCACCTATCTAAATTTTTCAATAAAGGGGAGATTTTTACTTCTGCAGCTGCGATAGCCTAGTAATAAAGCCTCTAATATTTTGGTGCCACATAAGGTTGTAAATAAGGTTGTAAAGAAAAAAGTTGTAGAGGAGAGTGTAGGTGAAGCATTAGTTGTTGAATAATTAATTTGCTTAACTGTCTAAGAGATGACGCTAAAACGAATTTTGTTGTTCGCCTTATAATTTACAGGTTATAAGTTACAACACTGTAATACTTTGTTACTTCTTTAGTGGCTGGATAAATCTAGATGTAATGTCTTTTTAACTTCTCTTGAAATGTATGCAGCCATACTGGCAACCTCATAATAGAGCTGTTGCACGACGAATCCAGAATATGGGATGGAGGGCTGATGGCGGCCTTTGGCTCCTTGTGCGTGGTGGTGGCCTTTATCTTAGCAAAGGAACAGGGGTACATATGTTAACAAATCTTATCTGCTTTTTGTGTGAAATTGTGCATATGTTAAAACAATCGAGATATCACATTTTGCGTTTTCTCATGAATTCTCGAAAAGTAGGTCCATGATAATATGGATAGAAGTTGGTAGAGCTACGATGATATGCTAGTTGATGCTTAAAAGAGCATCCACAGTCATTCGCTATTTTTGCCAAATTGCCATTTTATAGCAATTGAACGTCTGCAGTCGTTTGCTATTTTGCCATATTTTAGCAAAATCGCTACAGTCGCTTCTCAAATTTGAGAAACAAAATGAACATTCTCAAATTATAGGGGACCCTTGTTTTTTATTTTATTTTAATGGGATCAAACGAAACAAGTTGTTTCGTCGGAAGATTTTTTTCTTCTTCTTATTTTTAATGATCGGACTGTACATGTTGTACCGTCTCACAAAAAAAATCAAAAAAATCAAAAAAATCTCAAACGAGACATGTTGTCCCATCTTAAGCAAAAAAATGCTTGGATAGGACAAAATGTCCCGTCCAAGAATTCAGGGAGGATTTTCCAACTTAAAATTTTAATCTACTTCTAATTAATCACTTATTAGCCTGCTTAATTACCTACTTATTAATTTAATAATCTAAATCTACTGTTAATTACGTATTAACTAACTTAATCTAATGTAGTTTTAAAATTTAAAAAAAAATTGAAGTGAGACGGGACATGTTGTTTCGTCCGCTTAAAAAAAAAGACAAAATTATAGCAAAGAACCATTGCAACGACATTCTCAAATTGCTATTTCCATATGCCATTTTGCCATATTTTTTAGCAAACGATTGTGGGTGCTCTAAGTATCTTCTCCTCCCTTTTCCTTAACTTGATATTATTACTCATTTCAGATCACCGAGGATTTTGAAGAAATTCCAGTACAGAGCCGTGGTTTTGGAATTCTTGATGTGGGTTACCGATCAAAGGTATTATTTTCAATTCTCTTTAAGTGATTCCTGAAAAAAAAAAGTACCGGCATACAATCACTCTATAGTTATCTTGTTCTTATTCATGAATCATGCATGATGCCTAAATCGTGGCTTTTGGGGGTCAGCAATAGATCTGACATTTTGCTGTTCTTACATGGGCTAGCTACAAATATAATCGCTGTCTATTATTTGCGAAATTTTGATTATAGGATGAAGCATGGGCTGCCGGGGGCAGTGGAGTTCTGTTGAGAACTACCAATGGGGGCAAGAATTGGATCCGCGACAAAGCTGCAGATAGCATCGCGGCCAATCTCTACTCAGTGAAGTAATTATTCTTTACACACATCAACATATGAATATATATCCTTCTATACAATCTTCAACATGATATATACTCTCTGATTGTGCAGATTTATAGACGACAACAAAGGCTTTGTACTAGGGAATGATGGTGTCCTACTTCGATATCTTGGCTAATCCAACAAGCAGAGGATCCTTATTTACCAAGAAAATTATTTTTGCTCTTTTGTAACAAATATCTACTATATATACATTCTTGTCGATGAATTTTCATATTTCATATTGAAGCAACTATTATGTTTGTAATCTACATTTGAGACAGTACAGTGACAAGTGATCGGTTTCTTGATATGGATTGTATAAGCAATTTAGAGTATACTGAGTTGCAATGGAAGCCTTTTAACATAGCCATGTTGATCACTTTCTTAATTCGAAAATTGTGCACTCGAATCTATCTCTATATCCCATGTCGGTATAATTGACGAAATTACACAGCACGATCGAGTTATTTTTCCCCAGGAGTTGATAATTGATAAGCGCACACTTGTGATGTCGACTTTAATATATATGTTCCGGGAAATGCTGGGAGCAAACGATATGCAATGATGCATATGTTCAAATGGCAAAGTTGTAATTAAAGAGTTTATGGTAACCTACCGTTGCATCATCTTATTATTATTATTTTTTTTTGATAAAAAAGATGACCCTGTCATCGTTTCATTAATACGGAATTTAAGAAACACAGTAGTACTATTTACATAAGTCGGAATCAGTAACATCCAACATCCAAAATACATCGATGGTCTTAAGTAAACAAAGCAAATAAAGATACAAGGGTTACTATCTCATGACCTCTCTAGTGGGACTGAACCACCTCGAAACCGCTCCTCCCCAGACCTCCAGAGTTTGGTCTAAGGACCTATCCTTTGCTCTGTCGCATCCTGACTCTTCTATTCTTCCTCTTCCATGCGCAGCCTTTTCATAGGCCCCCTATTTCCTGCCCAATCATGAGACAAATATATTATTTTATGCATGATAGTTGAAAGTGAGCAGCTAGTTTTTCGAAAGCAGAAATCATTTCTATTTAACCACAAATACCACATTGTGGCTGTTGTCATCACCCCCCATGCCTCTCTATCTTCCTTTCTGACTAGATCTACCCACCACCGACCCCAGACATCTAAACTAGACTCCGGTCTCTCTACCAACCCAAAACCAATACTGACTATCTCCCAAGCTAGTTTAGTCTTAATACAAGAAAATAAAATATGGTTTGTATCTTCGTCTTCCATTAAGCATGCCTCGCATTTTACATCCACTTGTATATTCCTCTTGCGAAGATTAACCTTTGACAGAATAGCATCGTTCATTACTAGCCACGCGAAAACTTTAACCCTCAGAGGCACCCATAGCTTCCAAATAATCTCCGCATTCTTGCAATGCATACCCCCGTCGTTGATACGCCTATACATTGAAGCTACCGAGAATTCCCCTGAGGATTGCAGCATCCAGTCCCTACTGTCCTCTTCCTCGTTGGTGAACTGTCCTTCAGCCCTAATAAACGAGTTAAGTTCCGTCAGTTCAGCCACTGCGCCAGTGGATAAATTCCCTTTAACAACCATCTTAAGTCTCTGATTCTGCCATACGTCTGCCACCATCGTGTCCTTATCAATTGTAGCATCTGCCGCTGCTGGGAATAGGTTAATCAGACTCCTGTCCCCGCACCATTTATCTTGCCAGAATCTAGTATCCTTTCCGCTTCCAACTCTGCATCTAGTGTTTGAGTTGTACAAGCCCCCTTGCTTTGCCACTCCTTTCCAAATCTGAGAGGACTTGCCGGAAACGGTTTTCCCTCCGAAACGACCTGATTTCCTCCATCTATATCTAGCAAATGATTTACACCACCAGTTATTCTTTCGCTTCTTCATTTTCCACCACCATTTTCTCAGCAATGCCCTGTTCATGTCCCTAATGTTCAGAATACCTAGACCTCCATATTCCTTTCTTTTACACACTCTACCCCAATTGACAAGTGGTAGCCCTTTATTTGATTCCTCTGTTCCTTTCCAAAGGAATCTCCTTCGCGCTCTATCGATCTTCTGGGTAACCCACTGTGGCAGTTCGAAAACAGACATTAGATAAGTCGGGGGACTACTAAGGACTGAGTTTAAGAGTGTGATTCTTCCTCCTAAAGTAAGTAGTCGTCCCTTCCATCCGGAGAGCTTTTTATCAATTTTATCTATCAATGGCTGCCAATCCTCTCTTTGTAGCTTTCCTGGTCTTATTGGGACTCCAAGATACAGCATGGGGTAGTGCCCTGCTTTGCAACCAAAAAAACTCTTGATGTCGTCGATTGGAATGGAAATTTGACTGCTAATCGGAAGAACAGCGGTCTTCGCCGGATTTACAGTCATCCCTGACCATAGCCCAAAGCACTGAAGAACCATACTAATGGCCTTCATTTCTTTATCTGTTGCTGTACCGAACAAAAGGGTATCGTCAGCGTATTGCAGAATCGATACTGTTTGGGGGATCCCCTTAGCTTTGATACCCTAGATGGTCCCCTGCTCCCTCCCTCTGCCTATCATCTCGGCCAAACCGTCTGCCACGATGGCGAAAAGTAATGAGGACAGCGGGTCTCCCCGCCTAAGCCCCCTCCTGCATTTGATTTCTTTCCCTAGTTGACCGTTGACCTGTATGAAGGACTTCCCCCCTCGCACACATGTCATAATCCATGTGCGCCATAAATTGCCAAATCCTTTAAGCTTAAGAGCCTCATCGACGCAATCCCACTCTAACGAGTCATAGGCTTTCTGGAAATCTATTTTTAGTAGAAATCCATCTGCTTTGTCCTTGTAGCTTCTATACACTATTTCATGAGCCGAGGCCACACTATCCATGATGTCTCTACCCCTGATAAAACCGCTCTGAGATTCGCCCACTACCTCCTCCATTAGTGGAGATAATCTTTGCGCAAGTACTTTTGTAACGATCTTGAAGGATTCGTTCAGCAGAATAATCGGCCTTAGATCCTCTACCCCTAGCGCCTCTTTCTTTTTGGGGATAAGTACCACATTAGCATAGTTCAATCTATCTAGTTGTACCACTCCCTGGTGTAATTCGTAGAAGATGTTCATAAGATCTATCTTGATGATCTCCCAATAAAGTCTGTAAAAGAAGATTGGGAATCCATCCGGTCCCGGAGCTTTGTCCTGCCCCAGCGCCTTCACTGCTAATAGAACCTCCTCCTCCATGAACATACCCTCTATGCCATCACTCCCCTCAATTCTGGATGAGCCCCACATGTCAGTTCTTATCTTACATCTGAATTCCTTTCTTTTCCCGAACAGCTCCTTAAAACTTTTGTCAATTTCCTGCCTAATTAATCCTTCATTCTCCGTCCAGGAACCATCTATCATTAGTCTGCCAATGTGGTTTTACCTCCTCCTTCCATTGGCCACCTTATGGAAGTATTTTGTATTTGCGTCCCCTTCTTTGAGCCATTGAACCCTTGATCTCTGCCTCCAGTATTGCTCTTCCCTATCACCTATATTTTGAATTTTGAGTCTATTTTGGCGAAGTTCGTCGATCTCCGTTTCCACTAATTCCCTCCCCTCCTGAATCACTTCGAGCTCAGTAACTCTAACGCCCAGCTCTTGCATTCTCAGTTTGACTCCCCCGAATTCTCTCTTAGCCCAAACTTTGATATGCTTTCGTAGCCTTCTCGTCTTTTCAATCCATATTCCAACTGCGGAAACCTCAGTGGTGCCCGCCTTCCAAGATTCCTCTATCACCTGCCTAATATTTGTTGACAGAGTCCAAGCTTTCTCAAATATGAACGGGTACCGTCTTTTAACATAGTCCTCTCCACACTTCAGAAGAAGCGGCAAGTGATCCGATGTATATCTCGTAATTGTCCTCACATTGGCCAAAGGATAGGCATCCTCCCAATCTGTGGAGACCAGAACCCTATCTAACTTGGCAAGAATCGGGGTAGACTGCATATTAGACCAGGTGTACTTCCTATCTGACTGTTCCATCTCCATTAACTCTAGCTCTTCTATGATAAGATTGAAATTATCTTGGTCAGCGCGGCTTGGTCCCCTCCCTTTGTGTTCGTTAAGGAATCTGGTAATGTTGAAGTCGCCCCCTACAACCCACGGTCCAGTCCAATAATTCTTTATATCTCTAAGCTCTTCCCAGAATCGCCCTCTCTTCCTTGAGTCGTACGGTCCATAGACCGAACTAACAACTTGCTCCCAATCATCGCTTCTTCTTCTGATTCTAACGGAAATCGAGAAGTCACCTATCTTGTGATCTATTATTTCGAACAACGTGTTGTCCACCCCTAATGCTATACCACCCGAATAACCCACTGCCGCTTTAAATCTCCACTCGAAATTTTGTGCCCATAAGGGCATCTGAAAATCGTCTGCAGTTGGGTTCTCAATCCGAGTTTCTTGAAGGCCACAAATGCATGGATTATATCTACCAATGGATAATAACTAGTCCCCGGCAACGGCGCTAAAAACTTGATGTTGAATTTGCAAGTGTACAAAATCGCACAAGTAATATAGATAGATGAGTAGAGTGTCGAACCCATAGGGACTAGATATTTTACTGAGTACCGATATCGCTAAATTAATCACTATTTGGAAGATCAAATTTTATGAATAATAAAACGACTAAATTACTCTAATCTACTTTAATCTAACTAAATTGGTGAAGAGGGAGAGGACTGTTAAACTATGAAGCTCTTGTACTTTGTTTAATGATAAAATTAGTTCTAGGGCTTTTGGTTCACCTCGTTTATCACACACACAAATTATTATTCCTTATAAATAAAAATATTATCTTTCCCAATTGTCGACCAAAATCCTAAAGATATTAACCACTCTATCAACGTAGTCTAAAAATTATTCTCAATTAATCATTCGTCTATCCACCAAATTATTAATTGAAAAATTGGATTTCTTAACGGTCACGTCCTCCAATATACGGTCTTAATTTTTATTAATCACAAATTACCTGTTCGGTCTCTTTATGATTTGAAAAATCATACAAATGTCTATCCACCATGTTGTACGCATAAATAATAAAAACTAAAACACAATCAAGAAAAATAAAGTAATAATAAGGAATTAAAATTTGTGTTCAAAACTTGGCTACATCTTAGCCTCTAGAATATTCAAATTCAGTTCATATTTGTTTGGGATTGCATCAAAAAATAGGAGAAGAAGAAATACAAAAAGGAATACAAAATTAAATTAATGCAAACCAGTCCTTTCTCTTTCTTTCTGTCTCAAAAACCGAACCCAAAAAAATTCGCTGTCAGCCATTGGAAACAGCGCCTGTCTTGTCGCACGCCAGGTCAGCACTGCAGCGTCTGTCACCCGCCTGGGATTCCGCGCCGCCTGTTAGAATTGCCAAGTCAGCCAGCGGAAGAAGACAGCGACCTGGTCCACATCACCAGCTGTCTTCTTCTTGGTAACTGCTGCTGCCGCACGTCAGAAAGAGGGCCGCCTGTCAGCACGTCACATCGAAGTCGGGTCCGGTCAGTGCTTTTGGAAGTCTGCGCGGCTGGTCTTTGTGTGGGTTCTGTAGCGCCAGGTCAGCACAGATTGTTGGGTGCACTTCGAAAACCACTCCTGAAGAAGAAGCGGACCTACTGCCCACACAATACTGTCCTTCCTTGGATGCCGTGCAAGAGAGAGAAGAGAGAAGAAGTACTCTCCCTCTCTGACTTTTCTTTTATTTTCTTTGGAATATATTTTTGTAGTTGTAGCCGTCACCTCCTGAGTTTGTACCCTCTCTTTGGTTTGTATTTATAGGGAAACGGAGAGAAGCTTGAATTTTTTCCCAAAATGACCATTTTTGCAAAAGTATTGCCACAAACGACCTGTTTTTTTTTTATTTCCACAAACGCCCTACTCGCTTTTTGAAAAAGCGAGTGTGGTATAAACCCTCGCGCTTTTTCAAAAAGCGAGTCTTAGGTTTCAGAAAATTGAAAACCTAAGACTCGCTTTTCGAAAAAGCGGGATGGTTTATACCACACTCGCTTTTTTCAAAAGCGAGTCTTGGGCTTCTTTGCCCAGCAACACTCGCTTTTTGAAAAAGCGGGGGTAATTATACCACACTCGCTTTTTCAAAAAGCGAGTGTCGTTTGGGACTTAAACCCCCCGCCCCCAAAACAGATCTCACTTCTCTCTCTATTCTTTCTCTTCCTCTTCGCTCGCGAAACCCTAACCCATCTCTCATCTCAAATTCGTCAAAATACCCTCGTAATTTGTTGAATAACCCACAAAATTGCTTTGGACAACTTAAACCCATCTTCCGTTAGAGGTTTAATTTGTTGGAATTTGGGTATACTTCAAAAGGAAAGCAACTTTATTGTGAAGGTATGATATTTATTCCCCCATTATTTTGTTAATTTAAATAGGTTTTCTTTATGGGTAGATAATAACTCGCTTATTGGTATAAATTAACGTAGGTAGGGATTTGGAGATTCCTATTTGGTTATATTTTGGTGGTGAAATAATTCGTGATCCAAAGATTGGTTGTTGTTATAGTCATTTGGATCCGGAAATAGTTTGGGTACCCCGTACCATCACATTTGAAGAATTAGTTGAGAAAATCTATGAAGTTACTAATTGGGATAGGAATGAATGGAATTTGAAAATTTTAGCTCGATACGCAGCAGGAAGAGGAGATGGTCAGTATTTTATGACAGTGCCCGTACCTACTGATAATGCGCTGAAGTCATTGATTGCTAGGACATTTGATCCCAATTGTGCTTGGTCTGTAGTAGAGTTATATATTCAACAAATTCGAGTTGTGAATGCTCAGCCACATGATATCCCCAGTGCAAGCTTCATACGGGTAGTACCTACACAGCAGTCGAGGCCTAACCCCGATCAATCTTCACAACCAAATCCGGTATCCTCACAAGAGAACACCTTCACAAATACAACAATTCCGGATTCTGTAAATGTTGAGCTGCCACGCCAACCTAGCCCAGTTCCTGACTCTGTTCCAAATAACAGCATGTTTGAACTCTTTCAAAATGCAGTCTGTAACAACAGCTTATTAGAAGATGATGAAGAAGATGAAGAAACAGACGATGAAGATGTTGATAGTGGTGACACTGATGACGTAGACGATGATGAAGATGTTGACAGTGGTGCAAATGTAAATCCCACGAACAACAGTTCTAATGAAGCCAGTGGTACTTATAGCTACGGCAATGTTGACGGGCATGTTACTGAGGAGATGGCTGAAGGTGCTAGAGTACACCTAGTTCCACAAGAGTCGTCTGGTTCGTCCAATGTAGACGAATTGTACGTTAGACAGGAGTTTATAAGTAAGCAGTCGATTCAACAGGCAGTGAAGTTGTATTCTATCAAAAAACATCGTGAATTCGTAACTTTGAAATCTACACCGTCACTGTACACTGTTAAATGCAAAATGACACCTAGAAAACGTACTATTGAGGAGATCGTGCAAGGGCCCCCCGGAGTAAGTGATGGTGGCTGCCCTTGGAGATTACGAGCAATGGTTCCAAAAGACGGGACGAATTTTGTGGTGAAGAAGATAGTTGGGCCACACACTTGTACGAATCCAACGCTGAATCAAGATCACCTTAAAATTGATTACAATATTGTTTGTAATCTGATTGTTGATGTGGTGAAAAAAGATACCGCTTTATCACCGAGGTCAATTATTGAGATTGTTAAAATACAATATAATTATCAGATTTCCTATAAGAAAGCTTGGCGAGCAAAACAAAAAGCGATCGAGAGGTTGTATGGTACCTTCGAAGAAGCATACACAAAGTTGCCTACTCTACTCACAGCAATTCAAGCTGCAAATACAGGAACCGTTGTTCACTGGGATAAGTATGAGTCTGGCCCTGGCGAGGAAACATTCAAGGGTGTATTCTGGGCATTTAGTCCTTCAATTGAAGGTTTCAAGTCCTGCAGACCGGTGATCAGTGTTGACGGAACTCACTTGTACGGTAAGTACAAGGGTTGCTTGCTAATTGCTGTTTCCCCAGATGCGAATGATTGTTTATTTCCGTTTGCATTTGCATTGGTTGATGGAGAGAGTATAAATACGTGGACATGGTTCATGAGTTGCATCCGATATTATGTCACCGATCGCACTGAGTTGTGTGTTATTTCTGATTGTCACGCTGGTATAATGCATGCTATGGAGTTACAAAATGGAGCTTGGAACGAACCAAGTGGATATCACCGTTATTGTATGCGCCATTTTGCTACAAATTTCTTTACTAAATTTGGTAGCAAGGCATTGCGTAAGAAGGCGAAAATTATAGCGTGTGAACACCAACCCAAAAAGTTCATGGCCAAACTTGCTGAGCTTGAGAACGTAAATGTGGAGGCGGCTAATTGGTTAAAAGAGAAGCCGGTTGAGAAATGGGCACTTTATGCAGATGAAGGTCGAAGATACGGGATAATGACTACGAACCTGTCAGAAGTGTTCAATTCAGTCTTGAAAGGAGTCCGTAGTTTGCCAGTGACAGCGATTGTTGAGACGATCTTCGAACGTCTGAACTCTTATTTTACTACTCATCGTCAAGAAGCAACTCAACTTTTATCCGAAGGGAGGATTTTTTCTCGAAAAGTACATGAACTGCTTGATAGTCGCCGTGAGAGAGCTAACGGACATGGGGTGACAATGTTCCATCATCAACCGGGAGTTTTTTCCGTGAGAACGGGTATACGCATGGTGGGTGGAGAAAGGAAGGGTGGGAACTTGCACACTGTGAATTTGGGAACGAAGACGTGCACATGTATGAAATTTCATCTATACCATATCCCATGTTCTCATGTACTGGCAGCTTGTGCATATCGTGCAATCGATCACAAGCATCTCGTTGATAAATTTTACACCGTTGCTTCATTAGCACAAACATACGGTCCAGTGTTTCAGCCTATACTAGATCCAGCATATTGGCCTATTATTGATGGACCAAAACTAGTACCCGATACCACTTTGCGACGTAAAAGGAAGGGCAGGCCTAGAACTACCAGATTCTGCAATGACATGGATGTGAGAGATAGGTCAAGTCGTGGTACGGGGATGAGATGTTCAAAATGTGGTTTACAAGGACACAATAAGCGACGATGCACTAATAGTGGAACTCAGCACACTTAAATATTGTATGCTTGTAATTATTAATTTGGACTTTGTTATTGTACTAAATTATGTCGATAAAAACGATGAAGTTTTATTTTGGAAATTTCGTTTTTTTTGTTTTTGATGTCCTTGTGTGTTTGTTGCGTTATGAGTATCGTTATCTAAAAAATAAATTTCATTAACATAGGTAAGACTCGCTTTCTCAGAATTCGAGTCTTATACAAACTACCCCGCTTTCTCAGAAAGCGAGTCTTACACCTGTAGTTGTTTTTCAACAAGCCAAAGACTCGCTTTCTGAGAAAGCGAGTCTGGTGTAAATAACTGCGGTGTTTGGGAAAGCGTGTCTTCGATCTGTAGATAAGCAGAGAAGCAATATTCACTGGTTTGACAGTCGCTTTTTCAGAAGCCGAGGATGAAATGACTAGACCCGCTTTCTCAGAAAGCGAGTCTTGGATCAGCTAGATAAAAATGATACAGCACCAAGACTCGCTTTCTCAGAGAGCGAGTCTAGTCATAAACATCGCGGTTTTGGAGAAAGCGTGTCTTCGATCTGTAGAAAACCAGAGAATCAAAATTCACTGGTTTAACAGTCGCTTTTTCAGATTCCATGGATGAAATTACTAGACTCGCTCTTGGATCTGCTAGATAAAAAGGATACAGAACGAAGACTCGCTTTCTCAGAAAGCGAGTTTAGTAATAAACATTGCGCGTTTTGAGAAAGCGACTGTTTATGCTGCTTGATTCCCATAGGCTTCGACAGCTCTGGAATTCCAAAGTGATAGACTCGCTTTCTGAGAAAGCGGGGTCAGAAAGCGAGTCTTGCTCTGTATGCAGTAACAACCATTGCATCAACTCTTGGTGGGACAATTACACGACTTACATCTCCACCATCTCCATATTCATACCATTAACATTGAAGCCAATCAATATCACCACAATCCCAACCAAAAGCACATTCAATCCATCTACATTCTCAAGATCACCACACGCACAAAAATAAAAAAAAATCTAACAACAAAACAAAAAAAAAGAGGAAAACTTAAACAATCAAGATCACCACACGCACACACCCCATTCTAAAATTCGAATTTCATTCAATGCACTATTCAAAAGTTAATTACAATATTCGACTAAACAAAATCTAACAACATTCAACTACACAACACCGCTGATCACGGGTCCGGTGTAAACATATTGGGTCGTTTCCGTTGCCTCTTCGCTCGGGGAGATGGAGTTTTCTGTGTAATACCCTCTAATGGCTCGCCTTCCTCTTCTTGCTCCTCCTCCTCTACTTGTTCCTCATCTGCTTCTTCAATTATGTTACGACGCGGTGGTTTACTGACGACTCTCTTTACTCGTCTATTGCGTGTATTAGTCCGATGTGCGGGAGTGTTTAAGATTGCATCCAAGGTCGCCCCCTCCCCCACAGCATCTGCCTGTGCTCGACAGGACGTCAGCATTTCGCGTGCGAAGTCCTTCACCGCATCGGCTACGTTACTACTCAATACCACTGCACATTTCTTGCCCATACTCCAAGTCTGGGCCATCTACAAAATATAATAAGTTGTTTTTTGTAGTTAGAGGTCAAAAAAAATAAAAGACTTAAAAATTTCTGAAAAACTTACAATCGTGTGAACAGCCGATGCCTTTGGTTGAAACATAGGCAAATGCATGGAGTGTAAATCTACCGGTTCTGCTGCCGGTCGACGTATAAGCATCACCACACCGGCTGGAGTCTGCCCTGTCGGAGAGATGTACCGCCTTGTCATCCTCCGATACCAATTCATATAGTTCTCGTGGTTTGCTAATTCGAATGGAGGTATGTTGCGGATGATTTCATCAAACCTTTGTAAGTTCCATCTCTCGACATATGTGGAGAAGCTTTCCGCCCAATTGTGACCTGGCGTACGACCCATTCCGGTAATCTTATGGATATCTGCATTGAAAGGCTCGGCTACTGGAATCAACTGCTGGAGACCAAACTGTCGTAGTACTCAGCTAACAAAATAGAACTCGACAGTGCTGAAGTTGATGAGCGGTGCTTTTGTCAGCCAAAGATCTCGCCTATACAGGGCATTGGGCGGTAATCGAGCTAGACGCTCCTCCGTGTAGGGCATCCATACAACGCAGTTATCTGCCAACCTGTCCAACTCATCACGGTAGTAGGTCAGGCATCTGTTCGGGTTGGCAGTCCAGGTTAGGTTACCCGACCAGTACACACCTAGAGGAGGAAGCATGTACGGGTCTTCAGGGAGATGGATCCAGCTGGGTGATTGTTTTCTAACTACAGGACGCCCAACGTGGATACGCTCCCAACTCCACACTTGAAGCAAAATCATCGGGCCATTCATCTGCACGGACCCGAGGGCACACAGGCACAAACTCCTGTAGAGGGATGCTAGGGCAGCACTACCCCAACTATACTGGCCGACTCGTCCAAGGTCTGCAATAAGCGGGAGTTACATGAGGGGGACGGAATGGCCGCTTGAATTAGAGAATAGTACACCTCCAAAAAGAGTAAGGATGTACGCCCTGCAGTACATCTGGACCTCCTCTTCGGTCGAATCATCTGTCAGTCGGTCTTTAAATTTTTCCTTCAACCACTTCAAACGAATTTGTTTCCCAACTACTGCACCAGTCTCCACTTCGACACCTAGGTATTGTTCTACTAAGTATGGAGCGTCGAAGTCCATAGAGCCGGTCACTGCCTACCCATCTACCGGAAGGCCTGTGATGACTGAAACGTCCTGCAACGTAACAGTCATCTCCCCAACTGACAAGTGGAAGCTGTGGGTCTCAGGACGCCATCTCTCGAGGAGTGCTGTTAGTAAAGGCCGATCGCACTTGATGCCGCTCATCAGTGCAATACCATATAGATCGCAATCCCGTAATATTTGGTGAATCCGTGGGTGCATAGGGAGTGGATGACCCCCACGGAAGGTACACTCTTTCGAATCCCCCTCCCACACATCTTTGGAGCGATGGTGCGACTGAAGCGTAAGAAGAGTGGGGTCGAGTGGACCTGGACCAACAAGGGGAACCGTAGATGAAGAAGGGGCAGGCGACGAAGTACCAGTCGCATTTTGGTTACTTGGGACCTGCAAAACAGCATTTACATCAGCAAATAAATATATCAATCAATTATATGACAATGAAACAAATCGAATGCAAAAAAAAATATAAACTTACATTACTTCGTTCGTTGCCACCACGATGACCACCACCACGTCCACTGCGTGGAGGTGGGCCAAAAGATGTACGTGGTCCATCGCCACGATTGGCTCTACTACTAGTGCCAGCCTCCACACGTCCCTTATTTCGTGGCATTTTTTCAAAAAAAAGAGTATCCTACAATGAGGAACGAGCAATCATTATTAACAATATCAAAATCATTTTAGCAATTTAAATAATCACGGAAGCAAAAGAGAATTGAAATGCAAATACAACTCACAAAAAGTCACAAATTATAGCTGGAGATATTACTAATAGTCATATCCTAATTTTACTCACAAAATCTACAACTCACAAATACAACTCACATATCCCAAATTCAAATAGTTGGTCTGTGAATTGCAGTAAATATATACTTAGAATTGCAGTAAATTTCTCCTGATTACAAATCCCAACTATATACTTAGAATTGCAGTAAATTTCTCCTGATCACAAATCCCAAACTCACAACTCACAAATACAAATCACAAATACAACTCACATATGCACAAATCTACAATTCTTGATTTAAGTAAAATCAAAAATTGAGATGCACAAATACAACTCACACATATCCTACATTATACAGGTCCAATTATACTTTTACTCACAAATTCCAAATTCTACACACATTACAAACAAATCGTTCAAATCAGAGATATACAGTTATATATTCAGCAAATCGTTCACCAATTCTACACACACCACCACATATTACACACAATATATATACAACATTAGAAAATATTGACCCAAACCCTAGATCTATCTCCCAGGGGCGGCGGCGGCTTCCCCGCAGCGCCGCCGCCCCCCCCCCCCTCTCCGTCGTCCCCGTCGTCCCAACCAAGCCTTTTTTCCTCTCCTTCCTACTCCCGACCAATTCCCTGGTTCTTTCTCCCTGGGACGGCGGCGGCTTGCCCACAGCACCGCCGCCCCCCTCCCCGTCGTCCCCCCCTTACCATCCTCCCTCCCCTTAAGAGCGTCGTCGGAGATCCACTCGCCAAGCTCGCGCCGACTCGCTGCCATGTCGCTCCAGATCCGCTCGCCAAGCTCGTCGGAGATCCAAGCGCGCCAAGCTCGTCGGAGATCCACGCGCGCCAAGCTCCTTCTGGGGCCAAGCTCGCGCCAAGCTCGTCGGAGAGCCACGCGCCGAATCGCTGCCATGTCGGAGATCCACTCGCCAAGCGTGAAGGCGCCAGATCGATTCCATCCAACTCGTAGCCCTGTCGCCCCTAGGCGACGGCGAACTGTGTGGAGCTCGGCCATCCGTGCGCCGACGGCGCAGCCACCATCGACAACGGAGCAGTAGACCGAGATCTGGGCGACTGTGGGTTTATTGGGGTTGGGGTTAGTTTAGGTTGAGATTGATTATTGATTAGCTTTGCTAGGTGTTTCACCGGTTCCTCTTCGCGCTTGCCACCATGTCCACACCCTTGGGGCCAATTACAGCTAGGTTTTGGTTTTTCGAGGGTTGGTAGTGCGTGTGAAGAAACCGATGTGTGCTTGGCTGTGCCGTGTTGTGAGACGGCAGTGTATTTTGTGGTTTGAGGGGTTGGTGGAGCTGTTTAGGTTGGGTAAGTCTAGTTGTGATGTTTGCTGTGTAGGTCGGTTCTGGGGCTAGGGCCCGAAGACGGGGTCCCCCCATGATATCGCTTATTACATACTAGTATTTTACCACCCATACTGTCGTGGAGCGTCCGGGATATGAAGAAGGAGGTGGAGGAAGATTTGATTCGGTTTGAAGATAGAGGTGTATAGTTGTGGGGCTAGGGCCCGAAGACGGGGTCCCCCCATGATCGTTACTGCACAGGGTGGGGCTTGGGCCCGCAGAAGGGGTCACAGACTTTGCTTAATCCACTGCCACAGACTTGCAACAACACCGCCACTACGCCCTCATCATTGATCCTGAAATCTACAACGTCCACCGCCCGCAGGGGCGAGAGGTGTGAAGGTGATGCTTCAAATTGGTTGTGATTTGGTTGGGTTTTACGTGAGAGAGAGAGTGAGAGAGTGAGTGAGTGAAGACGTTGCTTCTCACTACTCTATGCAGGTGTTTGTTGGTGTTTGTTATTCATTGCTCTCTTAGACTGTGTCCGTGATTAGGGTTAGTGAGAGTTTTTTGTGACGACTCTCCTTTTGGGTGCAACTCCGATTGGGCCATGTTTGATGTGACGTTGATGAGGTAGAAGGAGGGAAGCGGCAAATTTTCAAACCCCACAGGATTCGCTTCAGGTGGGTAGGCGCGTGCCGTGGAGGTGGGTGCTCGAAGCTTGTCTGACGGACATACAATTAGTTGGTCCTCGTAGGTTAGAGTGAGAGCTAATTATATGTACTGGTCATGTCGCTTCATGTTTTTTTTCTGTCTGTAGGTTGTAACTTGCTCCAGCATGCTGGGGTTGTTCTGTTAATTTCTTATTAATGAAACAGGGTGGCCTTATTCCACCTTTTCCCTAAAAAAAAAACATTAGAAAATATTGAGTTCTAGAAATATACCTCAATCTTGACGCAAGAATTGAACCACCGCAATCACCACAAACAAAAAAGAACCACCACCAAATCGCTTTATCACCGAGCTCCACCCCTTGTTCTTCAATCCACCGCAATCACCCAAAAATTCGAAAAGAAAACTCAAACACAACGTGGGCAACTGGAGTGGGATGAGAAAGCGAAGATTTTAGGAGCTAATCGACGGCTAATTTGATGAAATAGGCCAGAAATCGAAGAATACGAGGATTGGGTTAGGGTTTCGAAAGCGAGTCTTGAGGAAAAAGAAGAAGAAGTGAGATCTGTTTTGGGGGCGGGGGGTTTAAGTCCCAAACGACACTCGCTTTTTGAAAAAGCGAGTGTGGTATAATTACCCCCGCTTTTTCAAAAAGCGAGTGTTGCTGGGCAAAGAAGCCCAAGACTCGCTTTTGGAAAAAGCGAGTGTGGTATAAACCATCCCGCTTTTTCGAAAAGCGAGTCTTAGGTTTTCAATTTTCTGAAACCTAAGACTCGCTTTTTGAAAAAGCGCGAGGGTTTGTACCACACTCGCTTTTTCAAAAAGCGAGTAGGGCGTTTGTGGAAATAAAAAAAAAACAGGTCGTTTGTGGCAATACTTTTGCAAAAAGGGTCATTTTGGGAAAAAATTCGAGAAGCTTTAGGGTTTGCACTTTTGCAGAAAAGTCCACATTCTTCCTTTATTTCCTTCCTTTTATAATGCAGAATTTTATTTGTTTCTCTTTCCTTCTTTTCTGCCTTTTCTGCTCACCACGTGCTTCTGCATACACAAAATAATACCAGAAATTAGGATTTTTAAATAAAATAAAATTAATTAGTTTAAAATAAATTAAACTAACTATAAATCATATTAGCGTATAAAAAATCGTTTTAAAATTTATTTGTCGTAATTTTAACTCAACAAAACAATAAAAAATGATAAATCAATTATTTTACTTTGTTTGTTGATTTTTTCCACAATTCTTTACTTTTTGCATCAAAAATATTATTTCTTCAAAAATAATTAATTAAATGAAATCTTATAGAAATAAGATGAATTATAGACAATATCAGCGAAAACAAGTCATTTTAATAGGTAAATGAGTACAAATATATATATATATAAATCCGACACATCACTAATCAATCTCTTTTTACCCTTTTGACGCATACCCCTCACGTTCCAAAAGATGTATGACATTATTAACTATAAATACCCCGATCTACAACTCTCTATGTGAGGGACCTATCACCTACATCTTGACCCATTTGATATCCTGTCTAATTCTAATGGCATTCTGATCTTGTTCTTCCCTAGTATTACCCATGTCCAAACCGTATAAACTAGCAAAGTATATAAGCGATTCGTCATTAAGCAAATTTAAAATTGAGAAAATCTTAACAGGGTTACCTCCACAAGCAGACGCAGGTTCTTTTCCTTTAGCCGCGGCCCTAATAAGGTCTACCTCGCTCGGCCCCTCCTTCCCCCACATGTCAAGTTGCCTCTTGCTTTTTCTTGGAAGCTCTACAACTTTTTTTCCAGTACTTCCCAATTCTGTTGGACCACTCTCTTTTTCTCCCGCTTCAACCTCTATTTCTGATATGAAATTATCTTCTCTGATCCCTTCTAGAGCCCCTATCATCTCGTCCTCTGAATGGACGTGATCAATCAGCGAGGAAATCCTCTGATCGGCAGCAGCAAACGAGTTTTCCCCCTCCCCATAGATCTGATCGTGCTGATTCCCCCCGTCCTTCTCCCCCTCTATAATTTTAAGCCCACTACCCTCTATTAAGATAGGCCCACTGGCCTCCTTATTTGAAAGTTCACCTTCCAATACATTCCCTGCTTTTAGCTGCGGCCCAGAAGGCCCATTATTGGCCTTGGAATACAACAACGCCTTTAAAGCCAACCTGATAGAACATTCTACTTCTTCTTTTGGAAAATTCCCATTGTCAACGAAGCAGTCCCCATCCAACTGTACCTCGCGCCGCTCCACTGTCGAGTCTCGCTTCAAAATCCCAGGATTTAAGGAAACGTTGCGTCTAGCAGTCTCTTCGCGCCCATCCTTCGTCGTTGTCATCTGTACTTGCAACTTAGGATCCGCTGTGGAGCCTGTCGTGTGGGTTTGAAGCATCGATCGGTCTTGATTCATCTTGATCTGATCGATAGGCTGACGCACGCTAGCATTCATCCTCGCAATTGAACGGATAGGATTGAGCCTCCCTACATCCGACGGAGCGCAGCCGTCTTCAACCTCCAGATTGCCTTCTCCTTCATCTCTCCTCGACTCCCCACGGAAAGACACTGATTTTCTCACTTCGGTGATAACTTTAACTTCAAATCTTTCCTCTTCGAAGTCTACACTGATCATAGAAGGGATGTCTTGCTTACTAACTACTCCGACGCGAATGCGAGCGAACTCAATGTTTGAGTGACCCATCGTACCTCTGTCTATGTCGATAACCCTCCCAAAGCTCCGGACAACATCTTGAAATCTCGAGCGCACCCAACATTGATAGGGAAGATTGTATAATCGCAACCAAACAGAAAACAACGAAACGGCCTTCAAAGCCCCAGTAGCTCGAGTCCATTGATTGAAAGTGACATAGAATTCCATCCCTTCTCTATCTCTACCTTCTATCCCCTTCATCAGCACTAACTCAGCTACGCGCTCTTTGCTTTGACAGTGGACTAGGAGGTTGTTCTCTGCTCTAGTCCTCACTTCCCATTTCCAGTCCGATTGGGGCTCAGTAATAGCTTGAAGCAGCTCTTCGATATCAGAACATTTTGGATTCCCCGTATGAGCCTTGATCACTACAGAGTTCCTATATCTGTTTTCAAAATCGGCCATGATTGGAGTCGGAGATATCTTAGCCAGCGCCACCTTCCTCCTCCTAGCTCCACTCTCTTCAGTTTTGCTACTACCGGATATGTTAACCCTCATCGGAGTAGACATATCTTTGTGGGGGCATGGGCTGAAGCTCGTAGCATTTGGGCATGCCGTGGAGATGTGTCCGATCGTTTGCATCTAAAGCAGAACCAGTCGTTTAAGCACTGATTAATGGAGTGACCCCTTTGGGCACATTTGTGACAAAGTTGCTTTCCTCCTACCCAGTTCCCTCCCGATGAGCCAGTGCTTCTATTACTCCCCTCTGGTTTGTCCCTTGAAGAGCGTTTCTTGGCCTTGATGAGCACCCATTCTCCTTCCTCGTCCTCTTTTTTTGTGATGGCTGCCGTCGCTGGTGGAGTGTGAGGCCTACGAGCTCTATGCTCCTCCTCCCTTCGATAAGCACCTCTGGTCACATCGGCATAGGACCTACCCTGTTTCTCATATGGGTCTCTCAGGTAGTTCTTTTCCCCATCAGCTCTATCAAAGTCTCTAGATCGATCTCTATGATCAATCCGTGGTTGAAAGGTTTTCGACGACTCACGGCCCTTGCCCTTCTCGGAGCCCAGCCCCTGGAATCGTCGTTTGTTGGAAGCTTCTATCTTATCTGTTTCCCGTCCTCTCTTGGACATCTCCTCAGTTGAGTTCCTGAAGGAAGAGCGTATGGGTGTCTGATTTCTATGGTTGGGTGGGGAAGAGTCTCTCAGGGAATACTTCTTTTCTCTCGTCGCTCCTCTCTCAGCTCCTCTCTCAGCTCTCATGTTTCTGTATCATCTTATTATTTTCTCAGCAAGAAACCCTAGGAAAGATTAATACTGTAATGAAATACCGATGGTTTTTCATTCATAATATATATATACATATATATACAGGGAGGAAGTTAGGGTTAGGATTTGGTAGTGTGATTGGGCCGCCACCTGAATAAGTGGCCATCCACCTAATAGGTGGTTACCGTTTCACAAAACTCCTCCTTAGATGCACACTTTAAAACATTGCCTCATTAAAAATATTCCTAAGGAAAAATTCACATTTGGAAAAAATCTGTAGTGAAAGAAAAAATTACAGCTAATTCCGCAGGAATCTAAGTAGGTGCGACTTAGATTACCTCATTAAAAATATTTCGAAGGAAAAATCCAGAGGGGAAAAACATCATCGAAGGAAAATAGTACAATGCGCAAAGACATTCTTCAGGATGTCTTCATTAGTATCTTCAGGATGATCCTCCTTAAAAACACTAAAATTTATTACATTTAGTTCTTACATCAACTTAAATGTACCCCCCTTCCTTTTTTTGTAATCCTTATTTTTTTCATCTGTAAGTGCATATGAGAAAATGTCATCTATGGCAATCTATTCAGGAGATTCGATTCAAGTTTCTCTTGAGTATGTATAAAATACAGATTTCTCATTATTGTTAATATAATAGGACATAAAGAATTTCAAAACAGTAGGTGCCATATTGCTAATATAATAGGACATATATAACCACGGTATGGAAAAAGGCTCACCAAAAATGAGGTATGTAAGAGCATCCACAGTTGTTTGTTAAACTTCCATATTATTCATATTTTAGCCTGTGCGCATCTGTAGTCGTTTGTTATTTATTCGTATTTTGGATTAATCGCAAAAGTAGATTGCTATATTTGAGAGACAATTTGAGAATATGCATATTATAGAGGACGGAACTTCAAGTTCCGTCCCAAATAAAAAATAACTTTTTTTTAATATATCGGACGGAACTTTAAGATCGGACGGAACTTTAAGTTCCGTCCCAACATTTTTTTTCTTTTCATTTTTAATCTTGGACGGCTCTTCAAGTGCCGTCCCATTTTTTTCTTTTTTTAATTATTAAAATTATTAAATTATTAAAATTATTTATTAAAAAAAGCCCATAATTTTTTTTTCGCGAGACGGAACTCTAAGTTCCGTCCGATCAAATTTTTTAATTTTTGCTATATTATAGCATTTCACCACTGCAGCAAACTCCACTTTGCTATATGTATAATATACATGCATTTTGCACAACTATCTTTAGAAATATAATATACTTTCGATGCTTGTGTGTATCGACAACTACAATAAATCTTAGTCGATGAAATTAAGGCACACAATTATGGTGGTAAAAACTGCAGTAAATTTGCATCGAAAAATTTCACAAATTTCACATACATTAAAAACACAAAATAAAGTGATTAATGTCAACAAAATATTAATCTGACTAAATCACATTAGTAAATGTATCTCATCAATATAAAATAATGTGATTGATTAATCGAAAAAACTAGTATAATCATGTGCATTATATTGCACATAATTTTTATTATAACCATGTGCAATATATTACACATAATTTTAAAAAGTGAGAAAATAATAAAACTATTTTGAAAAAAAATCTTATAACATATATAAAATATTGCACGCTTTTTATAGTTTCATTGAGGGATATATAAAATATTGCACGCTTTTTATAGTTTGATTGAGGGATATGATTGCACTTAAAAGTTTGGATGGAGAAAAAGTAGGAAGCTATTTTATACATTTGCTCATTTTTTTTATTTTAAAAAGAAAAAAATTAAAAAAATTTTGAACCAAAAGTATTTAGCATAATATATTGTATAGATAATTTGAATAGATAATCTGATTGAAAGGGGTTACGGTCTAAAGACAACTACTTGGAAAGTGAGTCATTTTTGTAATCTATAGGTAGAGAATGGCGTGGACCAAGACTGTCACAAGAATTTCAGCACATCAAAATATTAAACAGTTGACACCCTCTTAAACCATAATAACTCTCGAGCAATCTAAACAATATATTCTGCTAAATTATTTTTGGTTCCAGATTTTTTTCTCATTTTTTAAAAAAATTAAAAAATTAAGAGCGAAAGTAGCAGGCAACCATCCCACTATTTCTCCATCCAAATTTTAAATTAGAATCATATCTCCTAATGAAACCTTAAAAACCGTTCATTGGTATATAAATGTTATTAGATGAATTTCCGAAAAAAGTTTGTTTATATTTTCTTTTAAAAAAAAATTATATACAATTATACTACATATTATACTATACTATTATATAAGTGAATTTTTTGTCGTACTGACCCACTTTTTGAAAATATTTGGGGGTCTGACCCACTTTCGAAAACAATTAGCGATCTGACCCAGTTTTGCCCAATAACGGCATAGACTATTTATATGCTGTTATTTTCAATAACGACATCATTTTACAATTTATTTTACATGCTGTTATTTGGAATAACAGCATTAGTATATTTCTCATACAAGTGTGAATTGAAAAAAAAATCTAAGTGTTGAAACAACTTAGAAATAATGCTGTTATCCTCAAAAACGGCATTCGAATTACTAATATTGTTATTGAAGAAAACGACATCAGTTATAATAAAATGATATGTTGCATCAGTTATAATAAAATGGATTATAACCCTCAGAAATTGACTTAAAATGTGAAATTTATAAAATTTCAAAATCAACCAACAAGGTTGGACTAACCCAACCCACAGAAGTTGGCTAAAAAAGGTGAA
Source organism: Hemerocallis citrina (assembly GCA_017893485.1). Lineage (NCBI taxonomy): Eukaryota > Viridiplantae > Streptophyta > Magnoliopsida > Asparagales > Asphodelaceae > Hemerocallis > Hemerocallis citrina. The sequence continues at coordinate 898,009 of JACEHZ010000703.1, forward strand.
ATTGATAACCGAGAATCCAACACTTTGTCGCATCTATTGTGTCTCGATCAGTGTGGAACTTACATTTGCATCAACTGAACTAACTAACAAGGCACTTGTATATTACCCGATTTGCTTTCGGGGGGGACTTCAATATTACCCGATTTGCTTTCGAGCATAAGGGTAGAGGTTCCAGCGACAGGCACAGAGCGGAGTTCAATAGGGTGATCACGGATCTAGAACTGATTGATATCCCTATTAATGATAGACTATTTACATGGTCTAACATGCAGTCTGCCCCGATAATGGCAAAACTGGACAGGATATTAGTATCGATGGATTGGGAGGCTAAGTTCCCTCTAGCGTCCGCTAAATCGATCCCTAGACCCACGTCAGATCATACTCCAATCCTTTTGGACATTGGGGTACAAGGAGCTCAAAGGCAGAGAAAGTTCAGATTTGAGAAGGCCTGGCTAGAGATTCAGGGGTTTCACCACATGGTGATGGAAAACTGGGTGCGCCCAGTCACTGGCACAGATGCTGCAGGCCAGTGGTGTGAAAAAATACGTAGATTAAGAAAGCACCTGCGTAAATGGAATCGATCTAGGTTCTCGATCATCTGGCACACTAAAGATTCCTTTTTGGAAGGAATTGATGAACTAGAAAGAGTGGAAGAAATGAGAGTCCTGTCACAATAGGAAAGAAACAGACTTCTCGAGCTCCGGGAGAACATTGCCAATCTCTATAAGCTGAAAGAAATCAAATGGCAACAAAGGTCACGGATTTCGTGGCTTAAAGAGAGAGATGCGAACACGACTTGATTCCACCGAGTGGCAAGTGCTAGACGAAGGTCCAACCTTATTTTGACCTTAGAGACAGGTTTGGGGACAGTGCAAGACGAAGAAGTGATTTCCACAATCTTCCAAGGATACTATAAGGACCTCTTGGGGAAGAAGAATGATTTCAGGGTCCCACTCAGGAATGATTTCTGGCAGACATACCAGATTGAGTCAACGCCATCTTTAGCCACCCTGGAATCTCCTTTCTCGGAGGAGGAAGTAAAAAAGGCTATCAGTCATATGGGAGCTGACAAGTCGCTAGGGCCAGACGGCTTCCCAATGATGTTTTTCTAAATTTTCTGGGAAGAAATTAAAGGGGAATATATGGCGTTGCTGGATGACTTTTTTAACAACAAGCTCAGATTAGGAATGTTCAATTTTGCGGAAGTCGTCCTGATACCCAAACTGGAGGAGTCGATGAGAGTGGGCGATTTTAGGCCAATTAGCCTCATCAATTGTTTAGCTAAGATTATTACAAAAATCCTAGCCATCCGCCTGGAGAGTATTATGGACAACCTAATCAACAAGTCTCAATTGGGCTTCATTAAGGGCAGAAATATTCTAGATTGTGTGGCCACGACTGAACAAGTTATCCATCGCTGCCATACGACCAACTCTAAGAACTTCCTCCTAAAGTTGGACATTGAGAAAGCTTATGACTTGGTCGATTAGGAGTGCTTGCTAGAAGCTCTCAGGGGAAGGGGCTTTGGGAATAAATGGATAAGCTGGATTAGGCAGTGCTTGCAAACTAGCAAAATGACAATATCAGTGAATGGACGGCCTGGGCAGCCGTTCCCTTGCAGGAAGGGTCTCAGATAAGGGGACCCGCTATCACCACTTCTATTTACTATTGTAGCGGATGTGCTGAGGGGTATGCTGGAGAATTGCCAAGGAAAAGGTTGGATTACGCCGGTAGCCAGTAGCGCGTCTACTCAAGGGTGCACGATCCTTCAATACGCCGATAACACACTTCTTTTTGGTAATGGGTCCAGACGAGAAACAGTCTGCTTTAAAGGGACCCTATACTGTTTTGAGGCATGGTCATGCCTCAGAATAAATTTTCACAAGAGTGCACTGATTCCAATTTCCCTATCCGATGATGAAACACGGGAACATGCTACTATTTTAAACTGTATGACGGCTGGGTTCCCGATCAAATACCTAGGGCTCCCACTCAGCCCAGGGAAGTTAACTAAATCAGACTGGCTGCCTATCATAAACAGGGTGGAGGACAGACTGTCTGGCTGGAAAAGTAAATCGTTGTCGCTCGGCGGCAGAGTGGTACTCATTAACTCAGTGTTGTCTAACCTACCAATCTACTACATGTCGTTCTTTGAGCTTCCAAAATGGGTGATCCAGCGGATTGACCAGATCCAAAAAAGATTCCTTTGAAAGGGGGCAGATTTGAATAAGGGAGGTTACCACCTGATCAAATGGAGTATCGCTTGCATGAAGAAGAAGCATGGTGGGCTGGGCATCATCGACCTTAGAGATATGAACCTCGCCCTTCTGAAAAAATGGTGGTGGAAGGTTTTCCACAACAGCTAGGAAGGATGGCAAGAATTCATTCAACCTTACCTTAGGGGAAAAGGCACGAGAAGCCTAGGCTTCCGAGTAGGGGCTAAAGTTTCGCGACTCTGGAAAGGAATTACCAAGGCTAGCGGCCCGTTCAACTCTGCAGTTACGTCGACTATCGGCAATGGACGGTCCACCAGATTCTGGTGGGACAGGTGGTGTAGTACCCATACCATGAAGGACACGTTTTCAAAGTTGTATGAGAAGTCGAGTCGACTGAATATGTCCGTAGCCGAGGGTTGAAAAAGGGAAAGCTGGAGGCCGTCGTTCCGAGGAAGGCTCACCCCAGAACTACGTCAGCAGTTGCTTGACTTGCAAGCACACATCAATCGGGTAGGCGCAAGGTGCGCCCAAGGCCCAGATCAGATGCGATGGGGACTCGAGAGTAAGGAAGCTTTCTCGGTCAGATCTCTGTATCATCGAATCCACTTTCGAGGATGCAGACCCAGCTGGGCATAGGTGTTGTGGAAGGCGAAACCCCCCCTTAAAGTCAGAGTGTTCTTATGGCTGGTGCTCAATAATGCTATACTCACTAGACAGAACCTTGCCAAAAGACAACCACAGATTGCAACTAACTGTGGATTTTGCAACTTGCATGCGGAAGACCTTAATCACCTCTTTATTCACTGTTCAAGAAGTAAGACAACTATGGTGGAGGTACTCCGAACCTTAGGAATAGATGATTACCCCTGCGAATATGAGGATTTGTGGATTGGCCACAAATTTGCCTCGATTCGCCAAGAAATGAAGGATGCGTGGTACATCGCAATTGTGGCAACCACATAGGTGTCATGGCTAGACAGAAATAATTTTTATTTTCGCGCTTCATGTAATAGTATTTCTGATAACTTTACTCACATCATGCATCTTATCTCTTTTTAGGCCACAGCTGCGGCCACGGGGGTAAGTGGAAGGATAGCCCGAGTTTTCTAGGTGGAGGAGTTTGACGATGAGGAGGTAGAATTCGAGCCGACGCTGGACTGAAGGGCTGGCTTCACCAGTCATGTCAGAGTTTCTGCCCCTTTGTGTTTTGGACCAACCTGCTGTGCTCTTTGGTTGCTTGTTGTTTGAGTAGTTAGACCCACCCCCCAGGATTTGTTGGGGGGTATGTTTTTATTATTTTCTGCATTGTACTTTTGTATTCTCCAGGTACGTGGAGGTTGTTTTATTAACCTCTTATTAATGAAACATGGTAGCCTTATTCCACCTTTAACCTCAGAAAAAAAAAAAAACAAGCCACTTGTACCGAATTTGGATCTCATTCACAGTCGGTCCAGCAGAACTTCATCTTACCCAAGCTAAAGCGATCCCTCTACAATGCCACGCGTACCAAATAATCCCAGGTCACTCACACTTACTCCATGCGGCGGTGATTGAGCAGATACAGGTTCGCCACTGTTGTGGACCATAGCACGCTAGCTAGCTAGCTCATACAATGCACCTGCCGACCACATAATGCAAGTAGTACGTACTCCTTGCAATCTAAGTAAACCAATCTAGCCTATCCCGAAGCTCGATCGCATATGTATATAGACCTAGCTTTTAAACATGTGCCCAATTCAAAGGTCTCAGAGTACTAAACTTACCTTAAAAAATCTTAGAGTTCTCATTCATAAAAGTCATTATTCATTAAAAACACACCCACAGATGATTCATTCAATCTAACAGATCTTTCTTGTCGGCATTTAGTACTGAAACTGAAAACTCAAAAAAACTCCAAAAAAAAAAACAACACCACTGCAGGCAAGGCATTTTTTCTGAATTATATATAAAGAGAAACAATGGAGTAGATGATTCTTCCAGTCGCTTTGTTCTGAAATGCTGGCAACTCATAAGCAAGAAAAGCATTGGTCGATGCAGCTGTGGATGCAGTCATAGAAGCAAGAGCAACTGCATATATTCAAGAACCACAATATCATTCATTAATCAGAATATTTCCGAATGCATAAAAAGATTTAGTTTTTTTTTTTTTTTTTTTTTTTAAGTAAAGAAACGAAAAGAAAATATGAGGCTAACCAAGCATCGACCACCTCGTCTTTAGTGTCCTCTGTCTCTGAGCTCATCATCTCCTGAGAAGCTGGTGGATCCATGTCTTTTTTCTCCTCTTCTTTGTTTGTTTGTTCTTTTCCCTCGCTGTATTAATAATTTTTTTCCTAGGGTTTGATTTTAAGAAGGAAGAAGCGGGGAAGTAGGGTTTATCTAGAAAGGATTTTGATGGAAACTGCACTGTAATTTTTCTGTCCATTGACAAGTTTTTTTATGCATGAAAACTGGCCATGGGAAAGTAAATATCAGGGCATGAAATTGATGGTAAGTAAATCGAACTATTAAAAGCTATCAACTAGCTAGTTGTACTTACCATGATTGTTTGCCGCAGATCCGTACTTGTATTCCACATAGGTTAACAAATACATTAAAAATCTTTTTCCATTAAGACTTTCCAAAAAAAATTATTTTTACTAATTATGTTTGAATGGAAGAAAGACTTTCCTATGACAATTCTATGAAGGGATTTTAACACGCACAAGCTTAACGTAAATGTTAGGGTGCGTTTGGCCTAGCTTTTTTTAGCTTTAAAGCTACTTCTAAAGGAGAAGCTAGAAAGTACAGCTTTGAAATTAAAAGCTGAAGTTGTTTGGATAGTCAGCTTTTTTTTTAACTTTAAAGCTACTTTTAAGCTAGAAGTTGTTTGGCATATATCAATTAAAAGCTACTTTTATACATCATCTTCACCAAATCCCAAATCCCTAATCCCTAATCCCTAATCCCTAATCTTCACCTAAACCCTAATCTCCACCATCCACGGTGATGAGATGAAGATGGTGGCGAGCCCTCTGTCACTCCCTCCCGCTTTAAAAGTCCAACCTCCCATAAAAATCTCACCTTTCTCCATCCCCAAACTCATTCCAATTTCCGATCAAACCCTAAAAGAAAAATGCAGTACAAGAATCTCGGTCGCTCCGACCTCAAGGTCTCGCAGCTCTCGTACGGCGCGTGGGTGAGCTTCGGCAACCAGCTCGACGTCAAGGACGCCAAGTCGCTGCTCCAGCTCTGCCGCGACTCCGGCGTCAACTTCTTCGACAACGCAGAGGTATACGCCAACGGCCGCGCCGAGGAGATCATTATGGGAGGTTGGACTTTTAAGAACGAAGAACCCAGATCGAAGAAGAACGAACGAAGAAGACGATTTTTGGGTTTTGATTTGTTTTTTTTTTTTGTTGGTTTTGATCTAGAAGCTAGAAGCTAGAAGCTAGAAGTAGGTTTTGGGAGCTTCTTTTAGAGCTCCTTTTCTTCATAAAAAAAAAGCTACTTTTTTTTTGTAGAGCTTTTCAAAATGTGTGTTTGGCCCAGCTTCTCCTTCTAAAGGAGAAGCTAAGCTAATTTTAAGCTGGGCCAAACACTACCTTAATATCATAGATGCCCCTCATAAATGTACGTTTTCACGTTTGCCCCTAACAATTTCAATCTCACATCATATTTACCCTTAAATATCTAACTTAACACTGATCTAGCCTGCCCCAGATCTCTCCCGAAAATCCGGAGGGTGATTTTTGTTGGCTTTTTGGTCAAAACCAAACTCCTCCTTTCCTTGCTTTTAGTCCCACATCGGTTGGGAGATGTGCGTTGTGAGTGGGATCAGCCCATATATACTCTAATCTTCTCTTCCCTTAAGATAACTGAAAATTGTTTTCCCACATAACTCTTCCTCTCCTTCACTTCTTCCCTGCCAAATCTGGTACTCTACTTTTCTCTTCCGTTCTGGGCAAGGCTAAGTTCGGGTCAATCTCTCGACGTTGTGTGCGACAGCGAAACGCCGGTGATACCAGGGGTTTTACCACTAGGAGCATCTGCGAAAAGTCTGCACATAAGACCGCGATCAACTCTTAGGGCAGTGCGCTCCGCGCGACTTCCCCATAAGCCGGTAACTCTGTTCTTATTTATTTTCAATTTGTTATCTTGGGTTGCATAAAATCAAGATTCGAGGGTAATTTCTATAACAATCTAAGAGTTGAATGGTACAAAAGAAAGGTTGCTTCTTTATAAATTAATATAATTTAAAAGTTAAAACATAATGTGCAGCCAATGGGACTGTTGTTTGCTTGCAACTGGGCTCCGGTCACATAACTTTTCCTAGATTTAATTGTTTGGATGGGTTGCAACTTAAAAGTAGTTGCAACCAGAGTGGTAGGTTTCCTCCAGTTCCAAAGTCTCTAATAACTTGCAGATGATAACCAAAGGGTGTAGTTGTATAAAAAAAAAAAAAAAAAAAAAAAAAAAGTGGATTATATAAACTGATAGTAGGAGAAATTAAATAATAAGACACTAGGGAGACATCTTCATGCCTAATAACTTCGGTATGATTATTGAATATCATCAACCCGAACAGTAAGCTAAATTGCTTACTGTTTTCGGGAAAAAGCATTAGGATATCAGCCAAATTGCATGGATTCTTCGTATGAAACTTCTATGCCTAAGGTACCTCCTATAGAATGACTTTGTATTATCATTGTGATTATTGAAGATGGCAAAACTTGCTGCATTTATTCATTATCCTATAAGCTGACAACCAAACAATTGAAGAAGAAAGAGTAAATCCCAAATATAACCCCTTTAGTTTCATAAAATAAAAAATACACCCTAATGTTCTTTCTCATCACTTTGCCCAAAAGTTTTAAAAGTTTGCAAATTATTTTTAATAATATATGTCGATATACTGTTTGTTAAGCTTAACAAGTGATAACTCTCAAAATTTTATATATTGTAATACTGAGGACTCCTTTTGATCTGAATGCATGTCGAAAGTTGAGGTCATACAAATGTTTTATTTAGGAGTGAATACTTCGAAATTCATATATCAGTTAGTGGGAATGTATCTTAACCCTGTGTGTATTTCAATTGCTGTTTTTACTTCCCGTCATACAAAATGAAAGGTTTAGAGGAATCTAAGCCCATTAAGAGACTCATCTCTGTTGTTTCATATTCCTTTTTTAGTCTCCCTGGGGACAACCTCTTCAGTTGTGAGATATTGGAAAAAAAAAAAAAACAAAACTATGCTTCTTTATGAAAAAAATTTGCAATGATACATCATTTTCTTCCATTTAGCTTTGTTAAGGGTCAAAATAGTTGTTAACTTTAACAAAAAGAAAACCCTGTTTTAACTACTTCTATCCAAATCCTTTGGCCTGCCGCTAGTATTTACTTGAATAACTTGCTGCTATTTTGGCATCATTATTGAGTGCTTCTGTGTTAATTCCTGTTCCTCTGAAAACAAGCATTTGTATTTTCCAGACGATAATATGATATTTTCTGAAATCAGTTATTACTCATTGGATAATTTCTTAGGCTGACTTTTTTTTTAACTGGATTATTTTATATTTCTTTTCCGGGTACGTCTTCTATCATCATGATATAAACACCTTATTATGTGAAATATTAAAACAGAGAAATAATGTGTACATATTCTATCGTATGTATAACTATGACGGCGACTAATTATGCTTGTAAGTAACTGCGAAACCATGTAAGGTTTTCACTCCTTGTTGAAAGCAGAGGGCCCACTTCGTTAATGTAGTCACATCATAGAGTATCGTGCATATCATAGTTCACTGTGATATCCACTATCAACTGAGGTGTTCTGGATGATACATGACCGGTGAGGAACAATCAACAATGGATAAGTATTATGTAAACTCATGATGTGTAAGATCATTAAATATACGATGTTATACTAAATATTATGTAGTACCTAATATAATGTTACCGTTAGGCAAAAGTTCATCTGTATATTTCACATTATTACAAACATAGAGTGGATTACAATGCCCTATCTTTAAACGTTACATTACCTAATTGGAATTTTATTATGATAATTGCCAATATCATAATTTGAGTTTATGCCAACCTGTTTGATATACTAGTTAAATGTTGTCATTATGTAGGGCAATATATACTTAGACAGTACTAATTGTAGTCATGGTTAGTGATATACCAATATTTCAGACACTATGTAATATGTATATAAAATTGTGTATATATTTCTCCTGATCATATCAATGTACAAATCCATTCATAAAGACTTATATAGCTTGCAATTACTATGAATATGCTCATAACTATGATCTTGTAATTACACGCCATTTGTATACCACTTTGAACATATCTGAGAGTTATACACCCTACATGTTATGCTACAATAAATAGTGTATATAATTATAACCGGGATATAAATATATACAATGTTATACTAATCCATGTATGGTATTTTTAAAATTTACATAAAAAATGATAATGTGCTACAATCAGATTGCACCAAGTATGGAATGTAAGAATTATTGAAATACGATATATATTTAGCAGTAATAATTGTAAGTACACTGCTTTAAAAATAGCTAACATGAGTTTCCATCCATAATAGACAGTTCTTGGATCAAAGCATACGTAAGCCCATATATAGGGAAGAATAATTTTGGTCAATCCATTTTCTTGTAATCCCAAGTCAGGGTAATATCTTGGGATTGTCGTTCTAGGATAATGATTTGTAACATAAATACCAAATTTGCATATGGTATTCATGTATGATAATGAATTTACAGGCGTTATATCATTCTATACTCTTACACTAGACGTATAAGAGTAAAAGAGATCATTTGTTAGACGACAGATGACCTGTGTTCATAATAGTGATTACAACAAATGGGAAATGGTACATCTATAACACTTAATTATAACCTAGTGGATATATGTAATTTAGTTAGATCAGTGTCAGGAATCCTATGTATAACTACGGTTGACAATGTTATCTCATCAAACATGAGTTTTACATATTGGGCTAAACTCTCTAGAGTGATTGAATTGGAAAATAAATATGTTGAGACGAATGGGGATGAGCACGTGTTGTTAAGTATGCACTGTCTTATATGTCACTCTAGTAAGGTATTGAAATCAGCCTAATTTCACTCGAGTGACCGGCCAACATTAATAATATAGGTTTTTTGAACCGGGTTGGCGAATCCAATGTCAACTTTATTACTTTTCAACTATGTGTTATATCTAAATAGACAATTATAACAACACGTTGTGAGCCAGAAATTTTCATGCTATCACATTATAACTATTCGCGATAACATGAAATTTTCTTCATTTAAGTGGTGAGCCAGAATTTTCTTAGTATGATTGTTACTATTGATTTAGTAACTTTCACAAGTGATTATTAACCTAGCAAGAATCGATATCCACTATGTACCAAAATACCCACCATATATGGGTAATATGAGACTTAGTATCCGGACCATCAAGGTACATAAATATTTTTGCAACTATCACGCACATATTACATGATAACATATACAAGGCACCTGAAGCTGAGGTATTCTTTGATATACAAAATATTTTGTATATCATACCAAATATGTTATATTAGGTAATAGTACTGATATCTAACACTATGTATGGTGTATTCGTAATAACAATGTTATTTTCATATATACCATACATCATAGTATTCGTTGATGTGAAGGTTACTCAGATGCAAACTGGGTAACTGACTCACTTGATGTGAAATCCACAACTGGATATGTCTTTACCCTAGGAGGAGCTGCGATCTCCTGAGGTTCATGTAAACAAACTATTATAGCTATAAGTACTATGGACACTGAAATGATAGCTTTGGACACTACTTGTACAGAAGCTGAATAGCTAAGAAATTTGATTATGCATATACCTGTTACTAATATTCCTGTTCCTGCTATTTCCATAAACTGTGATAATAAATCTGTTATAGAACTACTAAAGCATGATTCTGTGAATGCTAAGATGAACAGGTACCTGCAGCTGCACTTCAAGTCAATCAAGAGCCTATTAGGCAAAAATGTGGTTCTTGACTATATAAAGTCAGAAAAGAACCTTGCAGACCACTTGACAAATGGTTTGTCTAGGACGTTGATCCTAGAATCATCGAGGGGGATGGGGTTAAGCCCATAAGTAAGTCACCAGCAGTGGCAACCCAACCGAGTCTGACTGGAGACCCCAAGAAGTCGGTTCAATGGGTAGAAACAAGCTGGACTTCGGTGACTATTATGGAACACTGACTCAGAGATTAAATTCTCATAAATTAATGCCCAGGTGGCTGTACGATGTTGTACAATGATATCCCATCCCTATGGTGACAGTGTTCCTGTGTGATCTGGTTAGGATGAGTTCTAAACTCTTAATAGGTCCAAATATTATTATGTAAGGTTGACTCCGATCACCAACCCTTTGAGGACTTACCTATATGAGAGGTCGTGAAGGCCGCGACTATGGGACAGGGCGATCCCAGACAACTCTCATGAATATGAAAAAAGAGCGCATGGCCATTCAAAAGCGCCACCCGATAGACCCAAGAACCTCTAGCGTACTATGTGTGTTATTTTCTGAATCTGAGTCAAGAAGTCTGATTCAAGGCATAGTCCATCAAGCACTTCTTCAGACAAAGACAATAGTCACTACGTGAGATTCAAGGCTGTAGTCCATCTCATTTATGCATAGTATACTCTTGCCCAGAACTTCTCCATCATTATTCTTTTGTTATCTCTGTTTTCGGATCTTGGTTTTGGGGGGGGATTGTTGGCTTTTTGGTCAAAACCAAACTCCTCCTTTCCTTGCTTTTAGTCCCACATCGGTTGGGAGATGTGTGTTGTGAGTGGGATCAGCCCATATATACTCTAATCTTCTCTTCCCTTAAGATAACTGAAAATTGTTTTCCCACATAACTCTTCCTCTCCTTCACTTCTTCCCTGCCAAATCTGGTACTCTACTTTTCTCTTCCGTTCTGGGCAAGGCTAAGTTCGGGTCAATCTCTCGACGTTGTGTGCGACAGCGAGACGCCGGTGATACCGGGGGTTTTACCACTAGGAGCATCTGCGAAAAGTCTGCACATAAGACCGCGGATCAACTCTTAGGGCAGTGCGCTCCGCGCGACTTCCCCATAGGCCGGTAACTCTGTTCTTATTTATTTTCAATTTGTTATCTTGGGTTGCATAAAATCAAGATTCGAGGGTAATTTCTATAACAATTTTTGGGCGATTTCGAAATTCCCAGATCTGTCCTTTCTGCTCCCCCCTCCCTCTTACGGCCACCTCCTCCTCTCCCCCTCCGGTAGCCCTCCACCCCTCCCGCCCACCCTTCTCCTCCCCCTCCTCTACCTCTCCTCCTCTACCTTCGGTAGTCCCCTTTTCCTCCTCCACTTCTGGTAACCAGCCCGTCTTTCCCTCCTCCCGGCTCGCCCAACTCCTCTCTCCGCTGACCACCGTCCTCCTTTTCTCCCGGCCGGCCAAAACTCTTCCCTTCCCCTATTCTCTCCCTCCCGGTCCGAAACCAACAGTGTGTGTGTGTTGGGGCGGGGGGCTCCTCCTCCTCTCTTCTTCCTCCAATATTGCTTCCCTAATATCCAGATTACAACCCACTTACAATTAGTAAGAAAATGTACCCTAGTTGGTGGGGTGACTGTAGTCCGACAATTTTATAGTTTGGGCTCTACTTTATCCTATTCAGGTCAAAGTGAGGGGCGCCTAAGGTCTCTCTCATGTCAGGGGGCTTGGAGGTGGTGGTGGCATTTGTTGAGCAGTCAGGGAAGATGACAGCTTTCGTTGCGAGGTGCCAGTGAGAGTTAACGAGGGTCAAGCGAGGGGATGCGAACCAGAACTCAATCTGTACAGGAAGTTGTCAGATTGGTGGAGTTCCTGCAGTCTCTCATATGGTGCTTGAAGTTGACGAATGAGTCACTGATGGGGGCGACGGAGGTGTCCGTGTAAGCGACGGAGCGGATAAACGGTGTACAAGCGAGGGACTGAGAGAGTGAATGAGCTCAAATTGGCACGAGAAATTGACTTGGACGCGGTTGGCCGATCAGTAGGATTAGATTTTGTTGTATTTTTTGTTTGAAGGTTGAGATGTATGAGTTCCAGGACCCAGCATGTTGGGATCTGAACTTCATAAGCTTTATTTTTGGTTGTATGTTTTGTTAAAATCTTTTTAATGAAATGCGGGGGGTATTCAACCAACCGTTTAACGATCAAAAAAAAAAAAAGAAAAAAAAAGAAAAAAAAAACTTAACACCGATCTAATCCTTACTAGACGGATATAACAATCAATTAGAAAATCAAATTAAAAAATTGTATGAAAAGGAGTTAAGAACTTTGTAGAGAATTAAAGGAAATAAATGAGACAACTCCACGATCTATCACTAGAAATGCAAGATTGATGAAAAATTTAGAGATTAAACATGAGGAGAAAGAAGTTTCAAATATGCATCGTCTGAAACAATTGAAGAAATTTTGAGAAGAGTTGACGAGTTTCGGTTCTATTAACAATCACCTAGGTTTACAAGGAGGAAGAAGATGAAGTTTGAATGGTAGAGAAGAACATCTTTCAATCACTTTTCATCAAGTCCATTACTAAATACTAATAATTATCCTCTATTTAGAGTTTTTTTAAATTAAAAGGGTAATTAAGAAATGAGATACATATTGTTAGGGATATATATGAAAATACATATTTGTGAAGAATATTTGTGATATTCACATATTTGTTAGGAACATACATGTCAAAAATCATTCTAAGATATGTTCGTTGAAAAAATTAAAAAAGGAGAAAAATAGAAGAGAAAATAATAATTAATAGCTTTTTATTAATAATAAATAATAGTTAAGAAAGAATTAAATGAGTTTTGCACACTTCAGTTATTTATGAGATACATTTGAGTAAAAAAAAGAATGTCATGCGTATGGTGGTTCCATTGGTTTTTCTCTCTTTATTTAAACACAAAATTAGTGATATTCGGAGCACAACTGATGAAATAGTGAAGCTTGATAGTCAAGAGATGCCTAAGGAAGACCGTTTCCGATATTTAGGCTCGATTATACAAAGAGATTGGGAGATTTGTGAAAATGTTATACATAGAATCTAAGCATGGTGGCTTAAGTGGAGAAATGCCATTGGTATTTTGTGTGACAAACGTATATATTTGAAGTTGAAGAAAATTTTTCATAGAACGACTATTTGACCAACAATAATGTATGGAACAGAGTGTTGGGCAACAAAGAAACAATATGTCCAAAAAATGAGTGTAGCGGATATGAGGATGCTCAGATGGATGTGTGGTAAAACAAGAAAGGATAGAATTTGAAACGAGCATATACGAGACATGTTAAAGGTGGTTCCAATCCAAGATAGGTTAAGAGAGAATTGTCTCAGGTGGTTTGGACATGTCACACGTAGACCTATAGTGCCCCCGTTAGAAAGAATAATTTGATAAGTATTGAGAGTAGAGTTAGGGGTTGAGGAGGACCTAAACTAACTTTGGTGGAAACGGTGAGAAAAGATATGATAGCTTGTGACCTTACAGAAGATATTGCGCTAAACCGAGCAGAATGGAAAACCAGGATTCATGTAGCAGATCCCAACTAGTTGGGAAAAATGCTTTGTTGTTGTTGTTGTATTTAAACACAAAATTATACATGAAAACTTATTTCCCACATTTTCGTAAGGTTAAATTTAATAAAACCCCATCAACTATTGCTCGTTCTTTATAAGCCCCCCCTAACTATTTTTTTCTTTAAAACCTCCACAAACTCAGTATCTCAAATTCCTCCATTCTTTTTGGACAAAAATGTCCCTATTTTAAAAATGAAGGATTTTTGTTATTGAGATCCTTAATTAACTGTATATTTACAATTTAGTCCTCCAAATCATAGCCTTTACAATTTAATATTTCAATTAGAATGACTTGTTAGTTTTTTTTGGAAATTTAGTTCCTCAATTAATGAGTATTAACAATTTAGTCCCCAAAATCATAGCATTTGTAAAACTTAGTCCCCTAATTAGAATGAATTAATCAATTTAAAAATTGCAAATGCTATGATTTTGGGGGGGCTAAATTGCAAATATCCATCAAATGAGGGGCTAAAATGCAAAATTCTAATTAGGTCGCTATATGTGGGAGATTGAATTTCAAATGCTATAATTTGGAGACTAAATTAAAATACCCATCAATTAAGGGATTAAATTGTAAAAAAATCTGATTAAGTCACTCTAAATGGTGGACTAAATTAATTATAAATGCTATGATTTTAGGGACTAAATTATAAATATATGTTAATATAGGAATTAAATTACAAGAAAAAAAAACTTTTATTTTAAAAGAGGGGCGCTTTCGTTCAAAAATATGGGGGCATTTGAGAAACTAAGTTTGAGAATGTTTTAAAGACAAAAAAACAGTTGAGGGGTTATAAAGAATGAGTAATAGTTGAGCAGGGTTTTTATTAAATTAAGCACTTTTCCTAATAGTTTACATCAATCCAAAAACCCATAACTTCATTATATCTATATATCTTTATCTCTAATCTCTAATTTTTTAATGGGAGAGCACGTACATTAATTGTAGCCAAACAAATACGTGCAATGCACATGAATAACACAAACACGTGCAATGCACATGTATAACTAATATAAATGATGTCTTAGATTCGATGCCAGACAATGTCGGATTTTTTATATAAAAATATATATTTATAAAGACATGCATCGCACGTGTAAATTACTAGTACCATTTTAATGGGAGAGTTGGTGTTTGTAACCAAACATACACTAACTTTGTAATCAAATAAATCTGTGTAATACACGTCCAAACTAAATTCAACAATGTCAATGTGCAACACACGTGTCACCCAAATCAAAAAAACATTTAAATATAAACTATTTCTTTTCTTATTCGATATATATTAATCTAATTTAATGACTATACTATTTGTAAGCGTGCATCGCACGTGTACTATAATTGCACGTGTATTATAATAGTTGTACCAGTAGGAGAGAGGGTGTCTGCCACCTCTCTTCTTTCTCTATTTTGAAATAGAGCAAGAAGATTATAAGTAGGAGTTCACACGTGTAAACCGTACATTTTTTTTTTTTTAAACAACAAAAAAAACCCCAAACCTTGGCCACGATCTCTTCATCTCCCAATTTATATAAATCCTCCCCGACCTTCCGTCGCCTCCCTGTCATTGCACGTCGCCCACCGCTCACCACCGTTTCCTCCCTGTAGCCCCTTCCCCCCTCTTTGTCACCACCAGACGCCCACCGCCATCGCCTCCTTGTCACCGCCCGCCGCCTTATATTTTACAAGAAGAAGAAGAAGAAGAAGAAATCTCATCCAAACCCTCGAATTTCTTCGATATTATTCTTTCACTTAATTTAATTATTTTGTTCAAAATAATAATTGATTCAAATTTTTTATCAATTTTTTTAAAATTTTTTTTTCTAATTCCTGCAATTGGCTTAGATTATGTTTCTTCTGATTAGTAGTCATTTGCGATGAAACTTATTAACTGCACTCTAATCCGAACAATTTATTGTCATAATTGCATAGTAAATTGTCACCGCTCGACGCCCATCGTCGTCACCTCCCTGTCGCTGCCCGCCACCCCATGTTTTACAAGACAAGAAGAAGCTCTGAGAAGTAAACAACTTATATTCATCTCTAACATACATCACTCGAATTTAGTTCAATTGAAATTGATACCAATAAATTAGTTTTTAACTCTAAACATAAACGAAGGTAACAAATTAATTCATATGCATACTTCATTTACAGCCAAATGTTCCATACATGAAAGCCTTTCCAATTTATAAAAATAAGTTCCACTTTAATCCAGTTTACAAAATTTGAAATCATACTCTTTGATTTAAAAAGAAACTGAACTTTACTGCAAATTACAAAATGAGAACCCCCAAATCTCGCAGTATTATTGGGAACCCCAAAATCTCACAACAACACTGCTAAGCTCAACATAGGTGAAGGTCTTCCAAGTGCCATGCAATCTCCATCACTATTAGAAATTTATGTGTCAGATCTTGAAGAGGTAATTTCTCTCAAATCTCTCACACTTTTTTTAGTTTTATATACTCTTTGATATAAAAAGAAGCTGAACTTTGGTGCAGATTACGAAATGAGAACCCCAAAATCTCGCAGTAAATTTTTTTTTGAGGAAAAAGGTGGAATGTGGCCACCCTGTTTCATTAATCAAAAATTAACAAAACATACAACCTACGAGCATGAAATAAAACATAAAGCAACATGACTCGTACAGACAACAGATCCCTCCAACAATCCTGAAGGGTGGGCCGCCAAACCAATAGTCATCACACTATCGAAGAGCACAACCATACTCCTCTAATATTGTGTTGGACCCTATCTTGGGCTCAAACACAAAGCTCGGCCCAGTAGACTTGTATGCACGTCAATTCTGCTTTGTATGCTGCCTCCACGGCATGCGCACACCCACTTGAAGCTAGTCAGGCGGGATTTTAACAACCGCCGACCCCTGCCGTCTCATCGGTGGGGGGACCCCTTTTTCGGGCCGAGCCCGCAGCCTTGCTACCACAGATAAAATTTTCTTACTACCTTGAGGCGGTGTAAGACACCCGCCGAACCCAACCTTGTCCTTCTCTCCTCCTACAATCACGCAAACCTCCCAATAATCCCAACCGAAAGCACGGCCTCCAAAGAGAGAGCCGCTACCAAAGAGAGAGCCGTGAAGAGGATACCTTCACCTCTCTCACGTTGTTGCTCTCTCAGGCGATTTCTCACCAAAGAAACTTTCTCACTCACCCCAACCGAAACCACAACCCAAGAGAGAGCCGTGGATCGAGGATACCTTCACCTCTCTCATGCTTTTGCTCTCTCAGGGAATTTCTCACCACACAGACATACAAAAAGAGAGTAACTCATCTCTCTCACAAACTCTCACTCTCATACAGAAACCCAAAACAAACAGCAACAAATGATTCCTCACACCACGATGGGCGGTGGCATTGCCGATGTGAGGGATGTTGATGAGGGAAGAGGAGGCACTGTCAAGAAGGCAGTGGTCTTTGCAGAGGAAGCTCAAGAGCTCGAACAGGTGGCGGCTGAAGCATCGTGTGAAGGCATGCAAAAAGGGAGGGACAACGTAGGGGGGGTGGTTGGTGGGTGACGACGAACCCCAGTCGATGCCAGGCGACCGCATCCCTTGTCGACGAAACCCCCGCAACAGTAAACCCCCAAATATCGGCCGTCACTGAACGTGCAGGCGACAACATCCTCATCAACAATCAAACCTTCGTTGCTGCCCTCACCTTCACTTTCGAGCTAAGCCATACGTCTGCGGTGGGAGGAGCTCGATGTTGGGAAAGGGATAATGGAGGATCGGTGGGCAGGAACTCAGCGGCGGTGAATCCGCTTCCTCCACCCACAGACCTCACCAGCGCCTTCAACGACGCTACTACCGCGATGCTATTCCCGTCTGGGACATGGCGATTAGCGGCCTGAAGAGCGACAGGAAGAAGAAGGGAAGGAGGGACGAGGGGTGGAACAATAGGCGGGAGGGACGACGGAAGAAGAGCAACAGGGCGGTGGCGACGAACCCTAGCCACCGCCCCAACCAATTCAGATCTAGGGTTTCCTTGTTTTGGGTTATTTACGGGGAGAGTTTCTCTCTCTAGAAATTCTAGAGAGAGAAATCCCTAAACGGATTTTTTTGAAGCTTTGAGATACAATTGTAATGCCTCTGCCCCAAACTCAGATAATTTATACAATTTATCAGACAAATTATTTATTAATTAGTACAACTGCCCACCATAGGTGGCCTCTGAAAATGTGGTTAATCGGATTGGTAACTCTTAATCATAGGCATTATTATATATTGTTATTTATCCGCCGATGTGGGACAAATTTCTGACATCTACTCTTTCTCTTCTCTCTTGCGTGGAAACACAACGAAAGACACCCAACGACGGGCCCCCATGCGCCACGTCACCAAGAGCAGCAGCGCAACTGCTGCTTTCTCCTCACAACGGGCGCCCCATCCCTTGCCACGTCAGCCATATGCTGACGCTGCAAGCAGCAGCTTCCGTTGCCACTCTCTTCCCGAATGGGCCCCCCACCACACAATATTTATATGATACTCCCCCATAGTAACTCCTATAGGGCAAGCTCTAATTCCCTCTTATATTATTACATATTATATATTTTAACACGGGGTGTTACACCAACCATTCACATTGATCTAAATTAGTCTAAATATGTAAAATCAAATTATTTGGTTTCATTTGCCAATCAATTGAAATGTTACAATATTGTATGGCTGAAATTTGTTGTTTTTTATAGTCACATGATGGATGGGTAAATGAATTTCAAATGATGTGATTTTACATATTTAGACTAATTTAGATGTGTAGATCAACGGTTGGGATCGTCAATACGAAGGTGGGAATGCCAAGTGCACACAGAGGCCTAGTGCACAATGGAAGGTGACTCTTTATATAACTTTATGAGTCCCTCAAATTTTTTTAGTTTGTACAATTTGCACAAGGTAACGCTAGTGACTGCTTATGAGTTCTACATTTTCCTTTCTTATAGTACGAAAGTAATACCAAATTTACCGTGCAGTTAGGTTAAATTTACGAATCCTACTTTGACAATTACCTACTATGCTAATTACACAAAATTTTAACAACTACTAATGTAAGATATATATCAAGTTTACAAGCATAATTAAGGGGGCTGCAGGAACAAACAAAAAGATGACTAATTACCGAAATAATAAATTTCAATATGAAAAGTTATAGAGTAAACGTGCATATATGGCTCTAATCACCACTTTGAACGTGCACAACACCATCTCCTTAATTATTTTTTCTCAATCTTTACCAACTAACAACACATAGTTCTAATACCCTTTCTCCTTCTCTATGTAAACGGCCCAGTCTCATCCAACATCCTTCACATCTTGATAACTATCTCTTATGCCATGGCTAAGTTTAGCTCAGTATACATCTCGACAATTTTGTTAGTGGCCACGTTCTCAAACGATAACCGCATGGCAGTCTGCGTCGGTCAAGTTCAACTATGCAGATGCCCTTGAGAAGAGCCTCCTCTTCTTCGAGGCCCAGAGATCGGGCAAGCTTCCCACAATCAGCATGTCAAGTGGCACGGTGATTCTGGCCTACGAGATGGATTCCTCCAAGGGGTACATGTAATGGATTCCACTACATGAAAACTTTATTTATGCATGTGCATTATATGTGCTAAAAATATGAGGGTTTGATGATGATGATCATGTGGACTTGGTAGGAGGCTACTATGATTCGGGGGACCACGTAAAATTTTGGCTCCCGATGGCGTTTGCAATGATGATGCTGTCGTGGAGCATGATCAAGTTTGAAAAGGAAATGGCAAGCTCCAACCAGCTCGAGTATGCTCTGGACGCAATCCGTTGGGGAACTGATTACTTCATCAAAGTGCACAGACAACCCAACACTCTTGGTGTTAGGTGGGATTCAGAAACTTGACGCAGCCGAATTTATTTGCACATGCACTGCACATCTTCTGATGCTATATATAGGTGAGAGATATGTGTGCAGGTTGGGGATGGAGATAGTGACCATTACTGCTGGGAATGAGCAGAGGACATGGCGACACCAAAGACTGCGTACAAGGTCGATTCAGAACACCCAGGATCAGACATTGTAGCCGAGACTATTGCTGCTTTGGCTGCAGCTTCCATAGCCTTCAGACCTTACATTCTACCTACTCCTCCAAGCTTCTCCTCTTGCATTCGAAGCAGGTGAGAATCGTAGCCAATGAAAAATAAATTTGGATGCATGTTCATGTTCGAAAAGGATTGTCGACCATCAAGAAATTTTGATCTTATTTTGGTAATGCATGTTCATGTTCAAAAAGGATTGTCAACCATCAAGAAATTTTGATCTTATTTTGGTAATTTCAACTGTTTGCAGTAGTAGTTGTTGTTGTTGATAATAGTGACTTGAAGTCACCGATTTCATTAATGAAACATTAACGAAACATAATAACCAAAATTACACATCTAGTCATATCCAGATACTCATCAACAACAAAGTAAGTTATAAATAGAACATAATAAGGCATATACACTGTCATGCCTCATCACAAAAGATCCTAGTCCTCCCAATCTGCTCCTAGCAATGAACAGTAGGGGTAGTCATCCCACAAGTCCATAAGGTCTACTCACATCATTCAAACAGATCATTTTTCTCGTCCCTGCTTGACCTACCCAAGTATCTATAAGAAACATAGTTTTTCGCAGTAATACTTGAAATGAATAATTAATATTACGAAAACAAGACTCATTTCTATCTAGCACATTCCGTTGTTTTCCTTTGCTGACATTCTGTGGTCGGTATGATAGCTCCATTCCTAGCGTTCGCGATTACCCTTCATCGTCAGGCTACTATGTAAGTAAAGTTTCTTCTCTGCTTGCTTGCTCTTTCTCAAATGGATTAGTACGTGATTTGTATTACGAAATTTACTAATGAATTCGCATGACCTTTGTTGCCAAAAAAGGATAAACTATTGTGGGCGGCTGCTTGGCTGTTCGAGGCAACATATGATAAAGTACTACCTAAACTATGTGATTGAAATCATCCTCCACCTCTCTCTCCTCCCCGAAAATCCAGAAGGCAAATTTGAAAAACCAAAATCTCAAATCCCCATTTTCCGGAACCTCCTCTCTCCTCCCTCCTCCGACCACCTTCTCCTCCTCCACCTCTGGTAGCCCCCACCTCCTCCGGCCTTCCCTTCTCCTCCCCCACTTCCACCTATCCTCCTCCACCTCCGGGCCCCATCTCCTCTCGTCAT
Source organism: Hemerocallis citrina (assembly GCA_017893485.1). Taxonomy (NCBI): domain Eukaryota; kingdom Viridiplantae; phylum Streptophyta; class Magnoliopsida; order Asparagales; family Asphodelaceae; genus Hemerocallis; species Hemerocallis citrina. The sequence goes on from JACEHZ010000703.1 coordinate 919,096, forward strand.
CCTTTCCTCCCGCCCACCTCCTCCTTCCCCCTCTTCCTCCCTCATCCAAACCACATCCCCCCCTCCAACCCCCGGTCGGACCCCATCCTCCCTCACTGAGCATCCATTGAGAGTTGATTTGGGGAGGGGAGGTGGACGGTGACTCCTTCCCCTCCCTTCCCCCACCAAATTGTCTCCCTAATATCCAAATGTCTGTTTCCCTAATATTCAAATATCTTTTTCCCTAATATTCAAATTACAAGCAACTTACAATTAGCAAGAAAATGTACCCTAGTTGGTGGGGCGACGGTAGTCTGACAATTTTATAGTTTGGGCTCTACTTTGTCCTATTCAGGTCAAAGTGAGGGGTGTCTAAGGTCTCTCTCATGTCAGGGGGCTTGGAAGGGGTGGTGGCATTTGTTGAGCAGTCAGGGAGATGACAGCCTTCGTTGCGAGGTGCTAGTGAGAGTCAACGAGGGTCAAGCGAGGGAATGAGAGCCAGGACTCAATCTGTATAGGTTGTTGTCATCAGATTGGTGGAGTGCCTGCGGTCTCTCATATGGTGCTTGAAGTTGACGCATTAGTCACTGATGGGGGCGACAAAGGTGTCCGTGCTAGCAGTCAGAGGAGAGGACAACCTTCGTTGCGATGTGCCGGTGAGAGTCAACGAGGGCCAAGCGAGGGGATGAGAACCAGGACTCAATCTTTACCGGGAGTTGTTAGATTGGTGGAGTATCTGCGGTCTCTCATATGGAGCTTGATGTTGACGTATGAGTCACTGATGGGGACGACGGAGGTGTTCGTGTGAGCGACGGAGCGGATAAACAGTGTACAAACGAGGGACTGAGAGAGAATGAGCTCAAATTGGTACGAGAAATTGACTTGGACGAGGTCGGCCAATCAGTAGGATTAGATTTCGTTGTATTTTTGTTTGTTGGTTGGGGTGTATGAGTTCTATGACCCAGCATGTTGGGATCTAAACTTCATAAGTTTTTTTTTTTTTTTTGGTTGTATATTTTGTTAAAGTCTTTTTAATGAAACACGGAGGTATTCAACCCACCGTTTAACGATAAAAAAAAAAAAAAAAAAACTACGTGATTGAAAATTCAGCTCACTTAGGTGGTACTGGATGGGCTGTCAGGGAATTCTCCTGGGATGACAAATATGCAGGACTCCAAATCTTACTGACAAAGGTACACATAAATCGGTATTAAATTTTGATATACTACAATTTCCATATTCTTTGCCATTCTCTAAACTGTTTGGTTTCTAGGTACTAATGGAAGGGGTAAGTGATGCAAACAATGCAACCCTGAAGCAATATAAGGCTAAAGCCGAGTTCTTCCTATGTGCATGCCTTCAGAAGAACAATGGTTACACCGTTGCAACGACCCCCGGTTCGTTTCTCTTTTTTGTCTAATTCAAGCTTAGATTGCTCTGATATATCAAACATATAAATAGTCTTACGTTTTATGAAGCCATTAGAGTTAAACTGAAGCCGTTGATGTTTGTTTGTTTGTGCTGACTAGGGGGCTTACTCTATTTCGACGAGTGGAACAACATGCAATATGTGTCGTCCGCCTCATTTCTGCTGGCACTGTACTCAGACTACTTGGTGATGGCAGATACTAATCTCTACTGCCCTGATGGCGAAATCACACCTGTGGAGGTTCTCAAGTTTGCACAATCACAGGTAATGTTTCTTCACCTACAATCGCGTTTCCCGAAGATTCTCCAACCTTATCAATGAAGAAGAACTGAATCTTATATGAATCATGTAACGCAATCCCACATCATGGATATATGGTCCTCTTACTTTACTAAATCACAAAATTATTTGTTAATGATGACTTTGTGTCCCTAAATCTTCAGGCTGAATACATTCTCGGCAAGAGTCCGAAATCTAGGAGCTACTTGGTTGGGTACCAGAAGAACTATCCATCTCAGGTTCACCACAGAGGTGCTTCAATTGCATCAAAATCGGTACATCCTTCGCTTGTGGGATGCATTGAAGGGTTGCAGAAATGGTATGATAGGAGAATCCCAATGTGATTGTGGGAGCTCTTGTGGGAGGTCCTGATATCAAAGATCAGTTCTATGACCAGAGATCCAACTACGAGCAGACCGAACCCTCCCTGGTCGCGAATGCTCCTCTTGTAGGACTTTTTGCTAAATTGAACAGTTTGTCCGAGGATTCAGGTATTTCATTTCACTGAAGTTTTTAGAACTGACAACTTGCAATTTCTTCCGAAAACATATTTATAAATCAAGGTAGCTAAGACTCCTAATTTGCAGGTTATAGTCCAGAAGATTCAAAGGCAACACCAACACCTTCTACCATAACTGGTTATACTGCAGAGACATATGTTGAGTTCTTCCAGTCGATAACACAAAGATGGACAGACAAAGGAGTGGAGTACTACTGACACAAGGTTACCGTTACCAACAAATGTGGGAAGCCGATAACAGATCTTAAGTTGACTATCGATAACTTATCAGGGCCTTTGTGGGGACTATTACCAACCCTGCAAAAGAACACATATGAGCTTCCAAGATGGATCAAAGTTGTGAAACCTGGAACACAGTTCAGCTTTGTCTATGTGCAAGGAGGACCGCAGGCCAAGATTTCAGTTCTTAGTTACCACTAACCAGTGAACAAATTTTTGCTAGAACTAAGGACTCTTTTTGTTTATATATTGTGATTCGTAATTTCCTGGAACTGAGAATTTGTTGCATTTCATTGTATTTTTATTTTTATTTTATTTTTTTTGAAAATTTTACGAGAATTTATTATTAAGCTTTGCTGCAGCTACCTACAATTTAAAATCTGGTTTTCGACTGTTGAGTCAATGGAGACAAGAATTGAATCAATCGACCTTATGGCATTAATCATGTTACCCTCTTTCCTTCTGGATATGTTCCAATAAAAATTGAACAATTCTTCGGTAATTAACTCTTGTAAGTGTAATTCAGCTTGTAGAAAATTAATTTGGCCGAAATTGCATATGCATCATAATTGTAGCTATAGTACTTTTAAAACAGTCTACAAACGATCAACAAGACGAGATAAATAAAGAACAAAGTGAGGTATTTAAGCTTGTTAAAAACACCGTCTATGCTCTATCTTTTGCAAAGAAGGTAGTATAGCTCAGTTTAAAACATATAGGAAACTAAAATCTATTCGGAAAATAACATCATAGATAGGATCAGAATAGATACTGAGTTTCACATAAAACGGAACTAAAGAGTCTAAGACAGTAATGAGAAGCAGAATACAAAACTGAACAGCATATGAATAATACTAAACTAAAATTTTGTGCTTCCTGCTTGCATATGAATCATACTAAGATTTTGTGCTTCCCGCTTGCCTGCCTCTCATGGTTTCCAGATAATGGTAGTTTCAGCAATCATGGAGGTTACAATATAAGGATCCATGTTAGAAGCTGGGCGCCGATCCTCAAAGTACCCTACAAAACAACAGTGAGAAGCAATGAGTACTTCACAGATAAAAAATAAACTGGGGTTAAAAGAAACAGGGTGCTAATTATTTTCCAGTTTTAAATCAGAAATAAAATAAATTGATATATTCGCTCGGCTCCTAACAAATTTGGGATGCATATAGTGAAAGGGTCTATCTAGAAATTGTACTTGGAACTTTCCAAGTGAAATTAAATGAAATAACTGAAAAGGTGACGGTGAATTCCTAACCTTTGCCTGCCTTCTCAGTATCACGGCCAACACGAACAGAGACACCACGATTTGCAACACCCTGACACATCAGTGGAGATCACATGAGTACTAGACAAGGTAAACAATCTTTCTTGGCTAATATTGTTTTTTTCTGTAAAATTTAAAATGTAAAGTTGGGTGTACATAAATATTATAAGTAGTGCTCTCAGCCATGTAACACCGACCATTTCCTTGACTAAAAAACCCCAGGAACCTATATACCAACTATTGGATATGAACTATTATCTCAATACTACCACAATAACTTATTGCATGAACCAAGTAATTCGAGAAATAATGGCACTATTTAGTTAACCATGTTGCTTCTTTTTTTTTGAAATAAAGTTAACCATGTTGCTTACCCATGAGAATTTGTGGATAGAAGCAGTTTCATGGTGACCAGTTAGCCTTCTTTCATTACCCTCACCATATGAAGCAATGTGTTCCTTATGTCGCAGGCCTAGCTTCTCAATAGCCTTCTTTATCACGCCAAATCCACCATCATTTCTCATTGACTTTGTGCTGTAAAAGTCAGTTAAGCAAATGCATACTAAGATTTCTTCATATCTTCAGTTTAGATAGTAAAGCAAAATGCTGCACATCATCCAGCTAACCTGTAATTTGTGTGCGCACCCGCTCCATTCCAATCACCCTGCTCCATCAAAAATACTTTAAAAAAAAAATCTCACAGTACAAGGAATTTGATTACAAGAAAGTCACGGCAACAAAAATAGACACAGAAATAACCAAACAGATTCAAAGAAGATCAATAGTTTAATCACTCAGCAGATGAGTTATAATGCAAAAACCAACCTTGACGGGTTTTGGGTCAAGTGACAGAACAACCCCTGCATATTCAGTAATCCTCTGCAAAAGTAAACAATAAAAAGAAAAGGAAATCAAATTTCAGATCCATGGTAAGTTGAAGCTGCCTGGTGTGGAGAGGATATTACGGTAATTAAAAGATATGAAAGTATCTGCTATTTCCAAATAACAATGATCTCACCTCAAGGATGTATCGTGCTATCCATACCTCGTCACCTGCAGAAATTCCGAGAGAAGGGCCTACTTGGAATTCCCACTGAAACAGTTCATTTTTGTTAAAAATATATATATATAATCATCTAAGGTTGTAAGAGGTACAAGACTCTAGCAGAAACACATTAATGAAAAAGGGAAAAATTATTTCAGGCTCGTCGCTCAACTCCAATTCTTGGGGGGGGGGGGGGGGGGGGGACTGACATTTTCAAATATATTTAAATTCCCTCACTGTAAAAAAATAATTGCAAGAGGAGTAACTATGTTAAATAGAGTCAAAATATTTTTTGGTCAAAAATATATCTACAAGGAATATATTGCTTTTCGTTATATCTTAACGGAAATGCGTTGGTAAAGTAAACATACTTTTTTCCATTATAACTTCCTGCTTTGATTAAAATATATTAGTCCCAGTTGAAACTATCTTTAAGAAACATACTGCTTTTCATTTTTGGTTTTATATACCAAAAAGATATTACATAATCAGCATCTCATAACTAAGGGAGGATTTCAAGAGATTTTATGTGTATTTAGAAATGACAAAAGGATTCGTAAAGACATGCCTTATAATGTGAGAAGGGTGCATTACCTGGCCTGGCATAACTTCTCCATTTATTCCACTAATGTTGATTCCAGCATAAAGACATGCCTTGTAATGTGCATCCACAATGTCACGACCAAAAGCATTTTCAGCTCCAACAGCACAATAATATGGTCCCTATAATGAGTTGGTGTTGTTTAAACAATTTTGAAGTTTCTTAATTAAGAACAGGTATATTAAATGGTATTTTTAAAAAAATTCTAATATTTCATCCGTTAATTTACGCATTCCAAATAAGTAACAGATTGTCCCATAACAAGGTCCCATAACAGAAAAGTAAACAGGAATATCTTGTATATGCATGCAGCATGCAAATACTACATGTTACTAAATGAGAGAACAGAGCAAGGTAGGTATTCAAGTTAAATAAAATTCATTGTCTATACTTTCCAGAAAAATGGACAATCTTAATTTGACAATTACTATTTGTATTTAAATGATTGCAGATAATGACTTGGGGCTGAATTATGTAACTTGGCTTAAAATATAAGACCATGTGTGTAACATAAATAGCTGAAATAACATTTTTGCATACATATGGATTCGCTACAACACTACCGCTTTAGAAAAACTATAGGGAAAAGATGCACATTCCTGGTGGAAACTATTCGCCCTGGAATATTTGCAAAATTCCTTAGACTTGAAGCTCATCTATCAAATGGGAACTCCTAAACACTCATGAAACTGAATTTTACTATCCTTCATACAGTCTGTTGAAAGATTGCACAACAATTCTCTCATCATTCCTCTAATATTGATGTTTTCTTAATGATGATCAGAAATATAAATAATTCAATTATATCATTTATCGAAGAAAATAAAGAGCTGCAATGAGTAGGAGATAACAATTCCTTGTAAAATACTAATTTAATTTTTTTTTTTGGGTGCAAATTATCTAACATCCACAAAAATTATCATCTTTAATTTGGATAAAAACAGTAGATATGTGGAAGCAACTCCAATTATTTAAAAATAAACCACCAAACAGATTTACTGCCTCTGTATTAAGACATGCAAGTACAATAAAAGAAATATATGATCTAACAATAAATTAAATTCAAACCTGTGGTCCAGGGAAGCCACCAACTGGCCATCCAAGGGGCCAATTAACATCCTTTTGAAGAAGTGTGTACTCCTGCTCAATGCCATACCTGATGACAAAATCCAATTAAATTATTATATTACAAATTAATGTAAATTCTGCCGAAGAAAATTATATGCATAAAATAAATACAATACCAAGAAGGAAAGTCAAAACTGGCACTCATTTTAGTTCTAATTTCTAACCTGTAATTAGGCTCTAATAAGAACAGTAATCAACTACAACCTTAGCTCCCAACATCAATAATTCTCATGTATGGGTTGAGATCCTATCATCGACTATGTCTCAAGTCAGGGGTGAGATCCCATTACAATCGGGATATGGAGATCCCGCCACTGTTCGGGGTGAGATCTCAACAGTGCGCCACCACTACTTCCTTCCGCAACACTTTACTTCTCAGTTTCCGTCACATGCGCCATCAAGCGCCATTTCTGCATCACAGTTTGCCGTTTCTTTCACATGAACATCGTCAGTATTCCAAACTCTTGTTGTTTGAACCAACTTGAGTTTGAGAGGGGGTATTAGATATTATATTAGATTAAATATTGGTTTAGTCCCGTATTGGTTATGTAACAGTTTAGTCTTCCATTCTCTCATATATATAAAAGCCAATTGTATTCAGTTTATTCAATCAATACAAGAATATTTTCCTATCCCTAATTCTAACATGTATAAATGGCGCAATTCTTAACTCTGACAGCCGAATGACTCTTGTATTATCATATATAAAATGGATGAAAAGGGGTAAACTGGTTGGCCAAACTTATCAGCTCATTTTGCTATACACCACCAGGTTCTGGCTATGACGCACATTTTTTTTGGAAATTGTTGTCTTGAAAATGTTTATCCGGCACAATACTACCTATTTCAATATAGTTAATAAAAAACAACCCATGCCATGGTACATGGTGTTGGTGGCAGCTAGTTTATACTTGCGTTTCTTAGGGTTATCGCCAAGCCCTCTTTATATTGAATCTAGGTTATATCTCCTTCTCACAGTGTCTAGATCATATTAATATTCTAAAGGATTAAGCTTATGCATTGACATGAAATCAGACACCTAACAGGCTTAACACAGTATCCACATTACCAACCTAAATTGCTCTGAAGCTCAATGATGCATATTACTAATCTTCACTCTCTGCACCTCAAACGGATAAACCCCACGGTCTAAACTACGCTGACCTATTTATATATGACGAGCATGCTAGGTTGCATGCATCAGCTACAATTTTAACTATAAAACACAAAAGAAAAAGTAGGATATATAATTCTGTTTATACCATGGCTCTTCAGCAACAACATCGGGATGGCTAAAGATCTTCGCAGCGTTGAACCTCTTGTTGGTAGGGATGGGCTCTCCTTGAGGTGTATATGCATCACACATGACCTAGTAATAAAGATAAAATGTAAATCAAATAATATCAAAGTAAATTTATCTAAATCATGCATGCATTGTAACTTTTGTCAAATCATAGTATAAATTTATCAAGAAGTACTAATAATTTCCAACAAATCAAAATCCCATATCAATTACCAGAATGTTGTTCCCTCTTCTGAACGGATCCTTAAAAATCGCTTGAGGACTGCAAATTCCACCAACAAATTCAAAAAAATTACAAAATTATCTAAATTACCCACAATGCAAAAAAAAATTTCTGTAAAAGAATATGAAATTCCACGTACCGTAAAATCACTTCACTGTCATCACCGGGGGCTTGCGCGGTACTCGACCCGTCGTAATTCCATATTGGTAGCTCTTTCGGATCCGATACCGGTCCCGGAAGCGTCTTGGAAAATGCAAATAACAAATTGTTTCAAAAGATTTTAATAAATGCAATGTGCAAAAAATGATTTTGCAAACTCACCCTAGCTTTGCTCCTCAGATCCGTTCCTGATCCCCCAATCCTAATTAAAATTAAAATTAAAAATCAGAAGAAGAAGAAATGAGGACCTGATCCTGAATGGATTTTTTTTAGAAATGGATTTAAATGAAACTGGTACCGTACCATATGTATTCGGCGATCATCTTTTTGGTCGTATCGGAAAGATCGAGCGATATTAAGTCGTTGAGGAGCGACATCGACATGGTGGAAACAATTCTAGATTCCAGATTCTGAGAGTTTTAGGGAGGAGGGGGAAGTGAGGCCTGGTATTTATAGAGAGGGAATCTTTTACTGTGGATTTGGAATGAAAGGCATTTTGAGGGGGGGAATCAGTAAAAACGAAATGGAGATCCTGATTCCATGTTAATTATGACTCGAGCAATGCTACAACCACTCTCTTCCCCCACTATCTTTTCTACACTTGTCACATGCCTAACTAAGACCGCATCTGCTATTTTTGTTAATACAAATTCATTTATCATACTATTTTCCTTAAAAAATAAAGGCCAAATTGCGTATAAAATCACGACCTTTTTATGAGTTGCAAATAAAATCCCACTTTTTCAATATTGCGTATAAAATCACGACCTTTTTATGAGTTGCAAATAAAACCCCACTTTTTCAATATTGCAAATTAAATCATCACCTTTTCTAAACATTGCAATTAAATCATTACGGGCTGTGGGCTCAAATCGTAGCCCAATTGCTGACGTGTCTTGGCCCGTGTATTTACACGTAGGATAATAAAAAAAAAAAGAAAAATGAGGTGGAATAACCCCTGCACGACGCCGTTTGGATGGTATGAACTCAACATAATTTGGCTCCAAAGCTGCTGAACAAAACGACGACGTTTGGATCCCTTTGCCATTATTAAACAGCATAACCCCGCAAGAACCCTAATTCTCCCAATTGCAGAACACCAGAACTAAATACTCGATTCTCACACTTCTCGCTCTTCTCCAATTTTAATTACGTAGGAAAAAATGTCAACCGAGTCCTGTATAATTTTCATAAAATTGCACAAATAGCCCCCAAACAAAATTCCACAAATAGTCAAAAAACATAGTTGAATTAGGATCAAACTTCAGAATTGTTATTCAAAACATACCAGTACTAACCTCCAAAATTACCAAAAAACCCCAAAATTCAAAATTACAAAATATAGCCAAAAAACAAACTAAACTTCAGATTTTTGAAATAGAGTAGCTAAACTTCAGATTGTGCTCTACTCTCTTGAGTGTCCAAATTATTCTCAATCACATCAGAGGCTGATCTAGATGAACCTCCCCTTCCTCTTGTAGATGAACCCCCCCTTCCTCTTGTAGATGAACCTCCCCTTCCAGTTGAATTAGAAGCATGCATGGAAGGAATGAATTGAACTCTCTTCTCATTTGACATCTAAACATATTACATTGAATTAGCTTGACCAACTGCAAAAGAAATAATACATATTCATATAATTATGCTTACCCTCATGTACATGTTTCCTGTTGTTTCAGACTGTAGAACCCCAAATCCTTTCCTTGCCTGTTCAAGATCATTCAGTCCAAAATGGTTATAAATATGACATATTTATAATCAAAATATGAATAGTGAACAAAACTAAACTACCATTGCCCTTTCTTTTTGAATCACTGAGTCTGTAGGCTGTCTCAAGTTCTTCCTCACATGTAATTTCTTCACTCTCCCAGCATTGTTAGTTGATGGAGCTTCTATAGTTCCTGCCTTCCTTGGCCTGCCTCTTTTGCCCTATTATATATTATAATATAGCTTAAAGCATGACAAAGTAATATATTGTACAAATTTATATAGCTGAAATAGAGTACTTACTTTTGGAGGTTGTTGGACTGCATCTTTAGTACAAGTTTTCTTGTTGTGTCCTGTTTGTAAACAGTTTTGACAAGTCATCTTAAGTCCAAACCTTTTCAGCTTAGTAGCACTTTTCTTCTCTTCTTCAGGTGCAATTTTTCTTTTCTTTTTTGGCCTTCCAGACATCTTTCTAAAAGGAGGTGGCTTTATAGGGTAACCACTTGCTACAGGCCACATTTTTTTGCCATTAAGAGGCTCCAATGCACAAGAATACATGCTAATATATTTCTGTACACTGTAGTATTCATGAACAAAATCTACAGAATCTTTACGAAGAAAATGTGTGGCTGAACAAGCATGGATGCAAGGGATCCCAGACATATCCCAAAACCTACATGAACATGTCCTCTGACTCAAGTCAACAACAAACTGATCATCCTGAAATGCAACCTGAAATTTTTTTCCAACAGCTGGCTTTGTAACACATAACCTAGATTTATATTTGTTGGACTCCAACTTCACCCTAATTCTAGGACAAATCCTATCAGTAACCCCACTCATCTCCATCAACTTAGTATATTGCCTATTCATTAATTCACTCCTGATACATTCTAACATGTCTATGATATGCTTACCCCTAGCCTTAACAATATACCCATTGAAAGTCTCACTTATATTGTTTTCAATCATATCACATATAGGAATAGTAGAAATAAAAGCCTTACAAAACTTGGAAGGGTCTCTAGCTAGGAAATCTAAGTGTGCTGCCTCATCCTCAGCCTTCAAATCCTCTAAGGCTGTGTTATATGCTGCCATGTGAGTGCTCAATACAATTCTCCAATAGATGCTCTTCAATGCCTGTCCTTTGAATTGTTTTTTCCAATTCATGTACACATGTTTTGCACAATTCCTATGTTCAGCATATGGTGTTAACTCAGTGATTGTATTTATCAGGCCCTACAACATAATAAAATAACTGGTGTTAATTAATTAAAAACAAAATGGTAGTAAATTACATGACAATGGAAAAAAGCTAACCTTCTGTTGGTCACTCACAAAAGTGTATCCTAAGCCATCTGTTATGCCCAAATCATGAAACAAAATTCTGAGAAACCAAGTCCAACAACTCTGATTTTCTGCTTCAACAACAGCCCAAGCAATTGGATACATTTGGTTGTTTCCATCCTTAGCAGTAGCACAAAGAAGAGCTCCACCCAAAAATGTCTTCAAAAAGCAACCATCAAATCCTATGATTGGTCTGCACCCATGCAAAAACCCTTTCCTAAGTGCACTAAACCCAATATAAAATGCTTTGAAGACACTACCATCCTCCAACAAAAACTCAAACCTCCCCTCTCTATCAACTCTCTGTAGCTCAGCCATATAGCTTCTAAGTAAGGCATAATGCTCAGCCACTGATCCTCTCAGCATTTCCAGTGCCTTCCATTTCCCTCTGTATAGTTTCCATTTTGTGGGCTCCACAGCAAAATTTTTCAGTATATCTTCTGCCAACTGAGAAATGGTCATATTTGGATTTGTTCTAAAGGTGTTGAGATACTCATTTGCAATCCAATCTGCTGTTGCTTGTCTTGTGTGCATATCTCTACTACATTTATGATCACCTACCAACCTCTTAATTGCAACCATGCCTTCAGATTTGATTACACTGGCATAAATTCTCCAAGGGCAACCCTCTACACATCTAGCTTCAACATGCCTTTTATTTGTTCTCACATTTTTCAAATCATATCCATTAAGTATTGCCACTTTCTGAACTACTCTTCTACATTGCTCAATACTATCAAACCTCATGCCCAACACAAATTCAAGCTTTTTATGATCACAGCTTGGATCATAAATGTTCCTTTTTTTCTTTCTTCCAAAAGACAGCTTTTCACTATCAAACTCATCACCCTCATCACCCTCATCACTGCTAGATGAAAGTGATCTTAGTGCACAATCAGAATCTTCACAGTCTGACTCCATTTTTTCAGAAAGTGCAATTTGTTGATTGTTGGTGTGGCACATGTTTGCATCTTCATTTTTCATTTTCTTGTATTTGGTAATATTGCTCCTGGCCTCTACATACTCCTCATCATCTGAAGCTAAGTCATGCTCAGATTCCACATCATCAGAAGAGCTCTGATCAATTGGCATATAATCCTCATCTTCACTGCTATCATCACTATTCACATAGCCAATACCCTCATTTTCACTCATCCTATGTTCTCCATTACCTTCTTCATTTTCAGTCATACTTTGTTCTCCATTTTCAGTCATACTTTGTTCTCCATTTTCAGTCATCTCAGTACCTTCTTCCTCTTTGCACCCATCCACATAAACATCAATGTATGTCTCCCCTTTTGTTACATACTCAATCATTTCCATAACTCCAACATCATCACTTACAATCTTCATAGCATCCATAACTCCAACATTAACCCCTGGGATTTTATAATACAAAGTATCCCAACTTTTGTAACCTAATTTATCAACCTCTTCTTCCAGGTCCAAATACCCAAACCTATCAGGATCTAGGTCACGAAGGATATTGAATCCATACCCATCATATTGGAAATCAGTATCAGACTGATTGAACTTGCCCCCATGATTTAAGCAAATGGAAAATCTGTGTTAAGAAAATAAATTAAACTGTACGTAATCACAAGAAAACCCAATTTGCAATCGCCTAGATTGAAAAATCTCAAAAATGAAAAAGGAAAATTTAAAAACCCCAAAATCGAAACCCCCCCCCCCAAAAAAAAAAACCCTACAATCTGAAGTGGGCTAATGAAGTGGATTAATACCTGCTCTCCATTGAATCCAACCAAATATTCGTCTTCGTAGGATTAGGCCTTGACTACTGCAAAAAATTATGGGATTTCATCATCTTCATTACGCTGGTTATATGCTCCAAACGGCCACGTTTTATTTAGAAGGTTAAGTTGAGCCCACAGCCCGTAATGATTTAATTGCAATGTTTAGAAAAGGTGATGATTTAATTTGCAATATTGAAAAAGTGGGGTTTTATTTGCAACTCATAAAAAGGTCGTGATTTTATACGCAATATTGAAAAAGTGGGGTTTTATTTGCAACTCATAAAAAGGTCGTGATTTTATACGCAATTTGGCCAAAAATAAACTAATTATGAAGAATTAATTAACTTATTCAATCATTCCTGATGACATTTCTCCTCCATCTCCACCATAGCTTCCACCACCTCCTCCTCCTCCTCCTCCACCACGTGCTTTGCTTCCGCAGTCTCACTGCATTTATCAGAATTGATTTGAGGGAGAAGAACAATATGCTTCTCAATGCATTTATTTTATGAGTTTGGAGATGTCTAAACTAAAATCGGGGTTTTCAATCTAGCCACAATTTTGATCTATATTCAAGTACCATATAAGACATTACTTGAGGGTTTCTCGGTACATTTATTAAAATTATATTAATTATTTAATGCTCAATTAGTAGTTCAGAAATAAAAGTAATTAATTACTTATGATGTGGCAATATCTTGAAGTCTCTCTAGTCCAAATATGAAATGAAGTAATGCCGCAGCATCGAAAAAACATATTGGTGAAGAGGTCACAGGTGGTGTTGGAGTTTTAAAACTCAAATTAGCCTTTTTCTTTTGTGTTGAATAAGTCCATAATCTAGTTGTTCCATTGATCGAGTCTTTAGCCATTTTTTTGCAAGTAGTGAGTCTGTTTTGTTAGTGGGTAATTAGTTCCGAAGAAGTAGGACACGTATTTATTTTTTTGTTTCAGTTTTAGCTATAAATAAAGTCCTGTAAGTTGCTTTCAAATCAATTGAAATTAGTATTCATCTTCTAGTATTTTCATAGTCTTGTTTTATTTACATTGAAGTTCTGCAATTAGGAATTAGTTCTTTTAATTCCTACAGGTGGGAATTGCGGCCTTACAATCGAATAGGCAGCCCGTTCCCAACTGCGGCCTATGAAGACAGGTCCGACCCGGACTCTAGTTTGAAAAGTTGGTCGTCTTCGGAATTAGTTTCAAAAAGTGTGTCAACTTGGGAAAAATTCCCAGATTCTGTAAATTTTTTTCCTTTAAATTTTTTTTTCACAAAATGCAAATAGGAAAAATGGAATGCAATAAAGTCTTTTTATGACACTTGAATAGGAGATGATAAGGATTACTATAGTTGTCTCCGTTTCTTTATTTTCCTTTTTATTTTGCTTTTTTCTATTAGTATGTAAGAGGGGGACATGCAATAATATTCGCCATATATCTCACCTGTTTTCACTTCTGTATTTTATAATGGGTAATTTTAGTTTACTATCTTCTGCATTTTAACATCTTATCTAATTTTGTGTTCTATATATTTGTTGCTGCTAATTTTAGTGTGGGAGCTAACAGATGAATTTGTGGATTCTTGAAAAAATGAATAAAGCAAACATGTTGACTTTCACCAGCATTTTGACTGGTTTCTTGTCGCTGTCGTGAACCTGCAAAAAAGTTTGATACACCGGGATGAATCCCAGCGACGAACCCTCTGACGCTCTTGTCAGTAATCAGGAAGATTATGAAAGAGCTTTATGTGAAAAAAAGATTGATTACCTCGTTATGGTGGAGGGGGAAGATATATTTATAGTCACCTTTAGAGACAGTTTAGAGATAATCATTTATCTCTATGTTCCGGTGTTTTTGGATAAGATGTCGAGTTTAAATTCGTTTAATGATAAGAGAGTTGGTTAAAACCGCCTCATAGAGATAACCATAAATTGGAATTACTCTTTAAATATCTGAATTAGTTTGTAATGGGTTGCTACCCATATCCAATAGGACAGATCCGTTTATGGGTTATTGGGCTTTGATAAAAAAAATCAATCCCCATTTCAGACCCGTTTGTGGTGGAAATTACCGTTTTACCCCTGAGAGTTTTAAGATTCGTGCCCGATTTGAACGGTCCCGATTTAATCATATTTTTAGCCAAATCTATTGGATAGTGAATGTTTCTAAAGCTATTTCTTTTATTCTCAAATAGTTGGACATAATGAACATTTAACTCTTGAAGATATCATATGCACCTCATCACAATATCACACCTATAGCACCCATTAAAAAGACAAATATTGTCTATAAACACTGACTCTGAAAGGTCAGAGTCATGAACTCGGAATTTATGGAGCTTCTCTCTCCTCTTCCTCCCTCTTCCCAAACCCTAGCTCTCCCCACTGCCTCCTCACCCCAAACCCTAGCTTTTCCCTTCTCCTCTTTCTCCCTCACCTCCTCATAAATTACCCTGCTCCTCCTTCTTCCTCTACGCCCCCTCATCACCTTTTCTCCTACCTCCTTTCTCCTCTTCAAACATATTCTAACCCTACTTTTACCATATACTTTCCTCTAACCCACCTCGTCTTCTCGCTACCTTCCTTCCTGCCTTCACGTTTTCTCGTCAAGCCCTCATCTTCCTCTATTTCCTTTACAGCTGCTATGGAACCAGGGTCGACAAACAGTGGGAGGCCTAAGCATCGTGCTGGGAAGGCGAAGGCCACCGACCACGCACCTTTGAGGCCCTCAGGGACTTTTCGCTTTCACAGCGATGTCCCCCGCAAGGCAGCGATGGTACCTAACCCCTCTCTCAAGGAGCATAATTTGAAGGTCCATGCTAGCATGGAGAAGTGCTCAGATGACCATGAGCATCGGGATCGGAGAACTATCTCCATTTCCAGCGATAGAGCCACCTTCCCTCACTCTAAGGGAGGAGCTGGGGGAGCCAATGCTCGACTCTCGGTGGTTGCAGCCACTAAGAGCACCTCGTCCACGTAGGTGGCCTGCCCTACTTAGCGTGCTCCTCACCGGGGTAAGCTTGTCTTCGTCGAGAAGGATGGTTGGAAGACGCAAATGCGAGTCACCAGCCCAAAACACAAGCAGGAGCTCGATGGCCATGGCGCTCCGAAGGGGTTCAGGCGTAAGGAGGACGGAGGTTTGGAGCCTATTTGTTATAATTGTGGGAAGTGGGGGCATTGGAAGGCGGAGTGTTCGGAAGCAACAAAATGCTTCTTTTGCAAGCATAGGGGTCACCTATCCTCAACGTGCTTGCTTCGCCGCGCAGACGACGATGGGTCGACTGGGAGCGGCACTGGCCCTCCCAGACCTGGTGCTGAGCGTCATCTTCCTCCTATCGATCTACAGCAAAGCCGCCCTGTGCCAAAGGAGGTGAATTTGAGTGGGGCAAGACCTGGTGTCCAGGGTGAAAGAGCTACTCACTTCAATGAGAGCAAGGTTGAGATTCCGACTGGTAAGCCAGAGGCTAGCGCTGTGGTGGTATGAGCGGTCATTGACCCCACATCGGAAATGGAGGAGTGTGAGAACAGTCTCCGATGTAGCGTCGTGGCGGTAGCAATGTTCGGGCAACCCGACGAGAGGATCATCAAACAGGAGCTATCGCAGCGCTGGCCCAAAACCCTGGACTGTGAGTGGACGGTGAAGAGACCGCGGGAGGAAGCTTTTATCATACCATGCTCGTCTGAGGCTGGGTGCAAATGGTGTTGAGCAAGAGGGCGTTTTCAGGTGAGGGGATCTTCGTCGCTCTTTCGCGATGGACTCGGCAGGTCGGCGAGTTCAGACAGGACGAGCTCCAGTCGATTTGGGTTTCGATCTCCAACTTTCCTCTGGTGTGTTGGAGTAGGGAAGGGTTTCAAGGGCAAGTTCAATCCTTTGGTTGGGTGGAGGAACTTGATCAGGCGACTAAGTTCCGTAACAAGTTGGACGTCGCAAGAGTTCGAGTTTCCGTTCTCAACGGAGCAGTGATCCCTCCAGTCGTCTTCGCCATGTTCAAAGGGACGACGTTCAAGGTGGGGGTCTGTATCGAGATTAAGAGGTTCGTGCCTAGCATATCTTCGACGGCTGCGATCGGGGTTTCGAACTTAGGCAGAGAGGTGAAGATCTTGGCTAGAGCGTAGGTAGAAGACGACCGTAGGCCGTTGGATCATTTCGGATCAGCGGTTGAGATTGGCAATAGGATGGATCGTAGGGTGATGGGAGCTATTGATGAGATGGAACCTGATAACGTGGGTTTGTCGGGTGGGTACAACGGGGTTCAGACCTTTAGCCAACTCAGCAAGTCAGCAGAGAAAGTTAGTGTTGTTGGGGCGAGTCCCATCGGTGAGAGATGCAAGACTATACCTCGAGCCAAGAGCGCAACTCCGCAGGATGGAGATTTCACATCCGAGGTAGCGGTTTTCGAGGGGGAGGGTAACAACAGAGATGGGATGGATGCAGATTTTGAGGGTGCCTGGATATCTGAGTCTGTGCAAAAATCTATGCAAGAGGATTTTGTTCAATTTTTAAGAGGAGATGTGAGTTCTCTTTCTAGAGACCAAATTGACTCATGGGCTAGTTTATTAAGAGCTTATTCTTATGGCCCCCCCAAGCCCATTAAAGAGCTCTCAATTTATGGAGGTCCTACCTTTAATAATGTTGCCCAGTCTATAAAGAAGGAGATTGAGATGGGGCCTAATGGGATTGCAGAAGAGTTCCTTGATAAGCCCTTTCTCCTCAATCTATCGAAATGGCATGCTTGGGAGGCTTCTTGCCGTCTGGATCTAGAAAGAGGCATTTTCAGAGTGACGATGAGGGAGCTAGTGCTAATTCTGACCGGGATTACAAGAGTGACTATGACAAAGCTAGCTTCGACTCCCCAAATGACGAAGACCTAATTGATGTGCTTAAAAACATAGAGGAGACTTCCCCCCTGTCTATTGCAGCAAAAATTTGGGGCATCGAGAGAGAGGAGAGAGTTGAGGACTCCCCTATCAGACAAGTTTCCACTAGAAAAGGAAAAGAGGTGGCCGTAGAGGTCCCCAGACATAGCTTACGCCAAAGGGAGAAGCATGAGAACCACCCTATGTCCAAAGATGATCTGATAGCTTCTGCAGTCAAAATGAAAGTCCCCAGTTCTGCCCTGGAAGGTGAGTCCACTTTAAATTATGCAATTATTGATTTCATTCCGGATTCATTGTTAATTAGTTTAGCCAAGGTGTGCCGAATTAATTTGGGTAGTGAGAGGTCTTCTCAATTAGACTGTGCTAGGAGTATTAGAGAGTGGGTTAAGCAACCCAGTAGTCTTTAACAGGCTACATTTTTGAGAGATCCAATTGCTATGTCCCAATGGAATACGCCTTTTGGAATGTTAGAGATTTGAACTGTACTAAGAAACGTAGAGTTGTCATGGAGACTTTGCCTTACCAACGGCTTTCGGTTATAGGATTGTGCGAGACTAAGATGGAGAATCCTTCCACGGACCTGCTCGATAGGTTGGCCTCTGGACGAAATTGGGAGTGGTGCCTAAAACCATCACGTGGGCAATCAGGTGGCATCATTGTTGGGTACAATGATGACATCTTTGAGTGCATCGATGTTTTCATCGGAGAGTTCTCGGTTTCTGTTAAACTTAGAACTAGGAGTGACAATGTGTGCCAAATCTTCTCAATGGTTTACGGGCCACATACCTCAGCTGAGCGGTCTCTGTTCTAGGACGAACTTATTACCATTCATAATAAGTGGGTGAACGCTTGGATTATTGGGGGGATTTCAATATTACTCGTTACTCGGAGGAGCACTTAGGGCGGGGCAGTAGCCAGTCCGAGAGAGGGAACTTCAACAGGATCATCAACTTGTTAGAGTTACAAGAGATAAGTGTCTCCAACCGTAAATTCACTTGGTCCAATATGCAAGCTAGACCCATTTTGGCCAAGTTAGATCGGATCTTTGTTTCCGATGCTTAGGAAACTCTCTTCCCACTCGCATCGGCTAGGTCGGCCTTTAGGAATACCTCAGATCACATCCTACTGTTTCTTTCAACAGGGGGGAGAGATGTAGAATATCTAACATTTTTCGGTTTGAAAAAGCGTGGCTCCGGAAAGAGAACTTGTGGGCCATAGTCGAGGGATCTTGGAATGCTCCTCTCCATGGACGTGTCGGCGAGCCATGGGATGCGGTGTCCTCATGGAACTCCAAGATCCGCAGGCTCAGAGGAATGCGCAGACTTTGGGCTGGGCAGGAGAGGAGACGAGTTAATGCAGATAAGGATAGACTTATGGGGCAGATTCATACCTTAGAGATTCTGGAGGAGGAAAGAGACCTATCTGTTAATGAGCTGTCTGTACTTCGGAAGTCCAGACAAGACCTTGATTCTATATTCAAAATGGAGGATGATTATTGGAGACAAAGATCTCGTGACCAGTGGCTGGAAGAGGGGGATGCTGTAACACCCCGCAAAATTAGAAATGACAATTTTGCCCTCGTGTGTTACGTACGTGCATTTTGTAACGTGTTTTCACTATGTATCTTGATTTCTGACTCTTTACGCATTTCCTGTATTGATTTTATCTTATTTGTGTCAACTTGAATATATATTTCAACCTCTGTATTTTTACGTGCTTTTACGTGTTTTGATGCACGTGTCGATTATGTGTTTTCGCCGCTACGTTCAATATTTTCTATGTGTTAAAGTATTTATTTTATGTATTCAAATCTATTTTATAAGCGGAAATTCATTTCCCCATATTCTGATTAAAAATGTATTTTTTGATTTTTTGCACGTATGATGCAAGTGCTAATTTATCCATCTCTTTTCTTACTCTCATTTACTAATTTTAAACATGCATAATCTTATTTAGCCTTTTATTTAATCCATGGACCTAAAGATTAAATCCTAGCCCATTAGATTAATTAAAAGAAGAAGCCCACTAGAATAATTAAGTTAATAAATTAAAATGAGAGCCCATGAATCAAGCCCATTAGTAAAATTCTAAATTAAGTTGAGCTTGGACTAATACATAACAAATAACAACTTTTTGTACACATTTAGAACTATAGAAAATGTATTTATTTTGTATGTGCATGTGTGCATTTGCATACATATGAGGTTGGCCGGTTGCACTAGGGGTAGGCCGGTTGTTGAGTGTGGAAGGGGAAGAGTTAGGAGTTAGGGCTTTAGAGTGGTGGGGAGATGAAGAGTTGGGAGTTTAGGAGTTAAGAAAATGAAGGGTTGAGCGGGCAATTAAGGAGAGATTTATTAGGTTAAGAATTTTGCAAATTGAACCCTAGCATTATCCTATAAATAGCACCCCATTTCTCCTTCTCTTTTGCACAAAAAACAAATCAAATTAAGTGAAGGAAAAAGAAAGAGAGTAGAGTGTTCTCATTTTGGAGGAGTTCTTGCTTGGAGAAGATCCTGCTAGGAGGAGAAGTTCTTGCTAGAAGCTAGGAGTTGTGCTTCCACTTTATTCAATTTTCATTAGAGGTGGGTGGTTTCATACTTTCTAGGTGTAGAATATGCATGCTAAAAACTATAAATGAGTAGCCTAAGTTAATGTTGATGTGAAAAATAATAGATAAAATTCATGCTAGTGTAATATGCTAAGAATGAGGATAGTTTTGTTGTGATTGAGTAAAAATAGATACCATGCTAATTAAAAATAAGAATTCTTTTATGCTATGAATCATGTTAGTATATTTGCAAAATTTTTTTGTACATGTTGGGTATATGGAAAATTGTTAAAGAACTAGATTTGCCCGTGGGCACGTGCCTACGGCACGTCTTCGGAACGATACAACACACGAAAAGCTCTGTAAACAGTAAAACAACAATTATGTAGTTCAAATTTGAATAGTATGACAATAATTAGTTGTAAATAAAAGTCCATGTTTCTATTAGTATATGTTGAAAAATAATTATAAATGAGGGTGTAAAATCCAATAGAACTTTAAGAATGGAAATTGATGAAATTTAATTGTTGAAGAGATATTTGTTATTTTCAATATAACATGTGCAATAAAAAAAAATTTAGTAAATAAAGAAAGAATGGGAGAGAGAGGGGGAGAGAGAAAGAGAAAAATCTGAAAAAGTGAAGAGAGAAGAGAGAGATAGTAATAAAGTAATGAGTTTTTGAGTTTTGGGGGGAAAATTTTAATTTTGGGTTTGAAATTTTGGACGGAAAAATATATTTGGTGAGAATCAATCTAGGCCATTGATTTTAGGGAAGAATGAATGAGAGTCACTTGATAGCTTTCTTTATAATTTATTATATAGATGTCTTATTCAAATCATGCCTTAGATTTATGATGACTAAGAAAGAAGAAAGAAAATAAAATGAATTTAGTTAGTACCATAAAAAGTGTTGACATATGTATATTTGCCTTTATTGCATTTGAAAATAATAATGAAAGAGATTTTTTTTTTTTATCGAGAGACTTATTGGTGTGCTATAAAATTTTAATTTGTAAGAACACAAACTAGTTTTCATGAACACTATTTTTGTAAATTCAAGTTTTTAGAAAAACCCAAGTCTATGTGAAAGAAATGAGAAGAAGAATTGTTTAAAGAAATAGAAATATGGTTTTAATGAACTTAAAATTGTTGTTTACTGTTTTTTTTTTAAATTCCATCTCAGTCAAGGGAAAGTTGATTTCAAAATTCTTAGAAAGATTTGATCTTTGGATAAACAAGTTGCATAAAAAAGAACTACTTTCTGAATACTTTAAACAAAAGTATATTAGTATTATTCCTTAACAGAAAATACACTTGGACCTACTAGCTAGTTAGCTAATGTAACACAGAGCACTGTTGTGAGAGATCTTGGGTTCAAAACTTGATAGTCACATCTAATTTTTAATTCTTTTGAATAAATTTCGAAACCCAGAGTCGATTTATGAAGATTTCAGCATAGTTCTTTGACGCTAGAGTCCATTGGACTTATTTGCTAGTGTGATTGGATTTGGACGTTGGCTGTGTGGTTCCGCAGGTCATGGGTTCAAAACCTATAGCCACCCTTTTGTTTTTTTTGAAGTCCTTTTTCTTAAAAATCAAGTTTTTGATGTGAAGGAAATTTGAGTAATAAACTTTATTATTTATATAAAATGAAATGAAAAATTATAAGAGATAATTATGAAATTTTATTTGAAGTATGAAAATAGAAATTTGAGAATAGAACTTATTTTTGTGTAGGAAAGTAAAATTTATTTTTTTTGTGAAGTGATTACTCTTGAAGAGATTGCCCTTGTACTTTGTTTAAGAAATAACTCGAAGTGAATCGAGACACAATATGAGTTTGGATTTTGTGATAAAATTTCATGTGATGCAATTGTGTGCATTGAAAAGAATTATTTTACTATGAAGATTGTGAATGAATAACTAGATCATGAATAGTGACAAGATTTTGATTACTTTGTGAATAAGTTGAAAATAAAAATAATCTAAGTTTAAGACATGTTTATTAAAAGGTATGTGTGCCCATGGATTCTCGTACATGAAAAAATTGTGATTGTAGGGTTAGTGAGACCTCGGGTACCGGCACTATTTGATTTGAAAAGAGTTGAGATATATTCTAAGATATGGTCATAGAGTTATCTCGTATTTGTTGATAAAGTCCGGTAGGAGGTAAAACTAATTCTAGGCTTAGAAATTTATTCATGTCTTAAACTAAATAATTAGTCACATAAGTGAAGATATAGTGAACTTGGGTAAACGTAAGTGGGTTGCTTCTATATAGTCGGCGGGGGATCTCCGTGGCTATAGACCCAGTTGGCAGACTGTGGTTGCTCCGTGGGAGACGTGCTTTTATTTTTTTAAATCCGGGACTTTGCGTAGTCCGGCGGAAAGTTGCTGTACTCCAATGTATATACGTGTACCGGGGCTAGAAGGGCACTTGCGGGATGATTCGCACGTTGAGGGATCTGTTATAACAGTCAGCGGTGGACTCCGGGGCTAGGATCCATATTCGTGGAATGATCTAAACCTTGTTTTATTACTGGGTAGTTGTCATGGCGATGGATCGAACCCTTTAATGTGGAGTACGTAGGTGCTTGCCCTCGGACTTATGTAGTATGGAATGCATAGAATCCGAATAAGTATGCATTAGTGTCATCCTAGAATAAATGTGTGCATTAGGCATTAAGGCATGACATACACTTACATGTTTTAGTGTAGTCACGATTTAACTCTTTATTGTTCATTCAACTTTTGTGATTTGTTAAAGTAATGAGATCGTTATATGTACGGCATAGAGAGGATAGCCGAGTATAACATTTTCGTCAGTTGTAAGTGACTGACGTGCCTACAGCTTGATATGCAGGTAATCGACTTTTCCAAGAAGAAGTAAAGATGTTATGATGCAGTTGATGATTTACATTATTATAGTTGTACAAGTTGTATTTTTATTTCATTGTTGTATTCTTCCGCTGTGTAAACAAAGATGTAATGAACTCTGATGTATTATTGAAAAGTTTTAATTTCCTTGTAAAATTGTACGAAGTGAAGCAAAGATCCTGTGAAATCTCGAATTCGGTCTTATTTGGAATTCGGGGCGTTACAGATGCCAACACGGCATACTTCCATAGGGTAGTCAACGGCCGTAGAAGATCTAACTTTATTTCGGGCCTTCTCATTAATGATAGGTGGGTGTCTGATCAGAACTTGGTGGGTTCTCACATCGAGCTTCATTTTAGATACCTTTTGGGTCGGTCTAGAACCCGTCTTTGCTCCCTTCATGAGACATTCTGGGACTGTCCTCGGGTGGAAGGCCTAGAAGCTCTGGAGAAGCCATTTGAGTTGAGCAAGATTCCGAGTGCGATTAAAGATTTAGGGCAGGATAAAGCTCCAGGGCTCGATGGGTTCCCCATCTTGTTTTACTCCACTTTCTGGGATATTATTAAGACGGACTTATTCTCCATTTTTGAGGCGTTGTTCCAGAACGCGGTTCAGATTAACAGCCTCAACTATGCGTCCATCGTTTTAATCCCCAAAATAGAGGATATAAAAAAAGTAGGAAATCTTAGACCTATTAGCCTTCTGAACTATTCCTTCAAAATCATTATGAAAGTCCTTGCTAATAGATTGAACCCCTGGCTCAATGTGATCATCCATCCAGCCCAGAGTGGATTCATTCAAGGGCGGGACATACTTGATAGTATAACTATTGCCCATGAAACCATCTTTCAATGTGATAGGAACAAAGAAGAAGGCTTCATGCTTAAACTTGACTTTGAGAAAGCCTATGATACTGTGGAGTAGGAGAGCTTGTTAGAAGTCCTACAGTCCAGAGGTTTTGGCTCCAAATGGATTGACTGGATTAACAAGTGCATTAGAGGTGGCAAATCTTCTGTCTTAGTCAATGGTTTTTCTACCAACCTCATTGCCTACAAAAGAGGGCTTAGACAAGGAGATCCTCTGTCCCCTCTTCTTTTCACCTTGGTCGCTGATGTTTTATCAGAAATGACCCAGCACTGTTCCAATCACCAACTTCTTCGGGGCATTAGAAGCATGGATGATGTCCGTACTAGCCACATTCTACAGTGCGCAGATGATACACTCCTCTTCGGGCGGAATGAGATAGATGAGATTCTCATCTACAAAGGCATTTTGGTTTTCTACGAGGCTTGGTGCGGGCTTCGAGTTAATTTTGCCAAAAGCAACCTAATTGGACTTGGGAGATATGATGATGTATCTCCCGCTCTGTTGGCTGATGTCCTTGATTGCAAAGTGGGGAGTTTTCCCATCAAATACTTAGGAGTGCCGCTGCACCCGGGCCATCTCAAATGCAGTGATTGGTCTACTCTCATTGAGAGAATTGAGAAGCGTCTCTCTGGGTGGAAGAGGAAACACCTCTCGCTAGGAGGCAGAATCACACTCATTAACTCGGTTCTTTCCAATCTGCCTATTTTCTGGATGTCTATCTATGAATTTCCCATCTGGGTTATCAACAAGATCGATAAGATTCGTAGAGATTTCTTATGGAAGGGTAACCGAGAGGATGGTAAAGGTCTGCCTCTTCTAAAATGGAGCGTGGTTTGTATGAAAAAAGAGTTTGGTGGGTTGGGGATTTTAAATCTCCGAGAGATGAATAGAGCTCTTCTGTGTAAATGGTGGTGGAAAATTCACTCCCGCCTTCCCCAAGACCATTGTTGGGAATGATACAGGAGGCGTAGGCGTTTCAAATTTGGTGGGGGGCAACATCGTAGAAACGTGTCCCCAGTGTGAAGGGAAATTGACAAGCTCGGTGATCTCTTCCACAGCCATTCCCCAAGTTCTGTGGGGAATAGGGAGAACACCCGATTTTGGCTGGACGCTTGGGTCGGTCCCAATTCGCTTGCTTCGATTTTCCCAAAGATTTTTGAGCGTGCTCTTAATAAGCATGCTCTGGTAGCAGACTATTGGGTCAGGTCTTCTTGGCAACTTAGATTATCTCCCCCGACCAACGACTCCCCCTCTATCAACTGCACCCCCATTCTCACTTTGTTAGGGGATTCCCATAGAGTCACTGAGCTTTCAACAGACAAGAGAGGGTGGCGGATTAATTCCAACGGCCAATTTTCGGTGAGATCCTTGTACACAGCTCTTTCTGATGGGGGGATCAGATGTGCTCAAAACAGAGTCATTTGGAACTCGTGCGCTCCGCACAAGGTCCACACTTTCTTATGGCTGGTCTCTAAGGAAGCTATCCTCACGAGATTAAATCTTGCTAAGAGGGGTTTGATCATCATGGTATCCTGCCCCAAGTGCGGGACTGGAGAGGAAAACATTAGTCACCTATTCCTTGACTGCATTTTTAGTAGGCGACTTTGGGATTTCCTCCTATTGGGATTTGGAATCAACAGATTCCCACTGAGAGTTGCTCACCTATGGGGAGACTTCCGTCTTTCGGAGATTGGGAGAGAGAGATTGAAGGAGTGAGATTGTTTAGTTGCGGCTACATTATGGGTCATTTGGCTTGATAGGAATGATTCATGCTTTAGAGATCGCTCTTGTAACTTTTGTCAATTAATTTATAAAATCCTTTCTCTCACTTCAACTTGGCTTTCCATCCCAGGTGCTAGGAAGAAAGCAAGGACGAGGATCATATTCCCTATAGGTGATGCGAGCTCTGGCAACGGCAACTTCTGATCGACACACCTCGCCCCACCCTAGCCTGACTGTTGGGTGTGGCGGATTCTGTACCCTTTTGAAGCTTGCATGCTTAGCTGGTTGCTTTTCTTTTGTATAAGAAATTTGATGTATTCTGAGACTTTGTATTTTGGGAGATGTAGTGGGACTATGTATAGTCTTTGTATTTACTTCAGTTATCTATGAGATCCGATGACAATTCTCTTGCCATCTTTTTAATCAAACAACACTGACTCTGAAATGTCGAAATAAATATCAACTCTTACATGTAATACATATAAGAGTTATTTTTATATAACTCACTTATCAAATATGTTAATTCTATATAACTCACTCACAATACGAGCATATTCCAAAAATCTACTTAGTTAGATTTATTTACTTAAGTTTTGTTTAAGCATTAATTTGAGTTGGAAAAATACTATTTCCCTCCTAATTATAATTATCCTTCATTTTACATTAAAGGTGTATAGATGGGTAATTATGTCATTTTACCGTAATTATTCTTTATTTTATAGTGACGAAATGACTAGAAGTAGTTCTTTTGAAATATACCCTTATTGTCAACTAGTAATTTACACGTGCGATGCACATTTTAATAATTTCAAACAATTAAAATTAAAAAACTCTAACGTAGGGAGGATTTGAACCGGAAACCTTCTTTATATTAATTATGTACATGCGTTGCTAGGGATGGCGAACGGGTCGAACGGGTCGGGCCGGGCCTAACCCGTACGGGTTGGCATGTATATTGGACGGGCTCGGGCCGGTTTGGCCACTTATCCGGGCCGGGCCCAAACTTGATTTGGGTGGCCCGCCCAACCTGTGAACCCTTTAGGGTTCAACTCGGGTCGGGTCGGGTCGACCCACGGGTTGGCCCCTTTATATAGGTAGATTTTTTTTTTTTTTGTAGTTTAAAATAATAATAATAATAATAATACTAAGTAAGTAATAATACTAATAAACATTACAAATCGTAATAATAATAATAAGATTGAAAGAGTGAAATTGACAACAAATTTTGAAATATTATTCATATGAATTTAAGTTATACAATTTTCACAATTTCTAATGAAATGAATAATTCAATTCACAAATAAGTTTTATACAATAACATATTTCTTATATACAATTTTAATTGACTACAATTTTTCAAATTTAACATAACAAGCAAAGCTATTGTTGTTGTCGTTGTTGTTGTTCTTCCGGCGAGTTGCTCCCACTTGTGGACGTTGATAGTGTTTTCCCTTGTGTCCTATCTTCAGCCTTCAGCCAGTCTTCTGTGCAAACGAGCATCTCTAATGTGTCGGGCTTCATGCGATTCCTGTAATCAGTTAGAACCCTGCCACTTGAAGAAAATGCACTCTCAGAAGCAACTGTAGAGACAAGAGGAGTTAGTAAATCCTTAGCCATAATTGACAGAATACTAAAAGTGTGTTCATGGTCTTTCCACCATTGTAAAATATCTAGTGGAGAAGTAGAAGGCTCAGAATCTTGTTGGTTATACCAATTTAATTCATTTGGTTGATTAGTCCTAGGTTTTTTTGATTGAATTTGTTCAAGTAAATTAAATGTTCTATCACCAAATCTATTTTTACCCTTACCTTTAGAAGTACCAGAAGAAGAACTAACTACAGAAGTTGAACTACTAGAAAAAAAACGTCCATCATAATAATCATACAAGTTATTTAACGTAGATTCAAACTGAACTAAAAAAGTAGCGCAATCTTCTACTAATTCTACATTTTCCCCAAGTAATGCAAAAAAACATTTCAATCAAACTCTTCGTACCTTCTAATTTGATACGTACGAGGATCCATAACGGTAGCAATACAAATCAATATAGGAGGAGGAAAATAATACTTCAAAAAAATTTTGAATGCAGGTTTTACAATCTCACCAACAAAAGTATTATTTAACATTTCGTTAAATGTTTGTATCATGCTAACTAATTCAATAAAAATGCTACTAGAAGTAGATTCATATGTTTTTGAAAATTTTAATGTTGCGGTTTTAAAAGGTTCTAAAAATTTCAACAAAGATTCGGCAAAAAACCAATCGGGGGGAGTCATTTCAAAATTGTGCATATTTTTTGCGATACAAAAATCATTTACAACTGCTTTATATTCGGTAACAACATTTAGTAAATCAAAAGTAGAATTCCATCGGTGTCTAACATCCTTTGTAAATATTCTAAAAGGAACATTTCTAACCCTACACCAAGCTTTCCATTCTTGTAAAATCAAAAGTAGAATTCCATCGGTGTCTAACATCCTTTGGAAATCTTCTAAAAGGAATATTTCTAACCCTACACCAAGCTTTCTATTCTTGTAAAATGCTTGGACTTAATGCAATGAAATGTACACAATTTCTAATTTTAACTATATATGGATCGGCTAATTTTAATTCATCTTGAACACATAAATTTATAATATGACATGCACATCTAACATGAAAAATATTGTCAGATGGAGAATTTAATACGGATTTTAAAATAGTAATTGCTACATTATTGTTAGATGTATTATCAAAACTAATACACATAATTTTATCGCGAATATGGAAAACATCACAAATTTCTATATTACGATTTGCTATTTCAGCACCACTATGGGGATACGGCAACGCCGCAAGTGATATGATTCTTTTGAAGAATCCAATCATTGTCGATCCAATGACAGGTTATTCCCATCGTTGGAATATTGTTGACACCCGTTCAACAATCCGAAGTTAAACTAACCCTACAAGTTAAACTCCATAAAATTGCAATCAAAGCGTCCTTCATTTCGATGTATATTTTAAAACAATCCGATTTGCAAGTATTTCTCGGAATTCTTCTAAAATGAGAGTTTAAGGCCGTTTGATTAAAATTTTCCAAGTCCTTACTCTCGGGATAGGAAAATGGTAACTCTTCCTTAATGACTAATCGAGCTATTTCCCGACGAACAAGATCGGGATCATAAGGGTGGCAATCAACTAGACCGGTCCTAGGGTTGATTTTTTGTTGGCCTTGTAGTTCAGCAAGAAGGTCTTTATGGTTATGTTGGATGTGCCTACTAATTGTACCGGTGCCGTCACCCCTCTTGAATTTGTATGTTTTACCACATATTTTACAAACTTTCAAACCTATACCCGGAGTATGTTCGTACGGGATATAATCGTAAAACTTATGCCGATCACTAGTTTCTCCTCTACTTTTCCTACTACTACGGGGTTGTGTGGTTTTGGTTGGTTGTTGTTGTTTTTCTTCTTCTTCCAATTGTATGTCACCTACAATCTCGTCGTGTGTACCCTATTGTTGGGTAGGAAGATCATGGTATTCTTGGGCGGGCTCACTAGTTGAGACAATTGGTGGCCTACGGGAAGAGGAGGAGGAATCTTGTCCGCTACGACCGCTACCGCGTGATATAGACATAATGTAGTAAACTAGTAATGTGCTAAAGTATGTAAAAAAAAATATACAATGTAGGAACGGTGAATTATAAAAAAAAATCTAAAAAACAAGAGGGTTGAGATAGAGAAGATCAAAAAACCAATAATAATTTTAACTACAACGCAAAAAAAAGTATAACGAGAGAGGTATGAAATTTTGATACCGTTCACCGTGGAATACGCGTATGTAAAAAAACCGTGAAAATAAGAATAGAATAGAACTAGAAAGAAGCGTTTTGCCGATTCCGCAATTGAAGAGTTGAGGAGAGCTTGAAGGAGATTTGACGAGGGTTGAAGAGAGTTGAAGACGTTGAAAACGTTGAATTTTGATTTCGATACGATCGAAAATTGATCGTGTATATGTCTCGTTGTAGACTTACTTGTTGAATACTACAATTGTTGAAAAATTCTTTAGAAATGATGTATAATAGTAGAGAGAGTAAGAGAGTAAGGTGTGGTTTTTTTAGGAGATTTTGGGGGGTATTTATAGGCTCAAAATGTGAAAAAAAACCAAAAAAAAAAACAAAAAAAAGCCAAAAAACGGCTAAAATAGTCGTTAACAACAGCTCTGATTCGCCAACGGACCGTTCGACCCACGGGTCAACGGTCGACCCGTAACGGGTCGAACGGTCGACCCGTACGGGTCCAACGGGTCGTAACCCGCGGGTTGGCGATAGGTTGGAGCGTTTTTAACGGGTTCGCGGGCCGGGTTACACAGGTTGAATTTGCGTTTTCTTCGACCCGGGTCGACCTGTTACTGTACACGGGTTCGACCCGAACCCGCCAACTTCTTAACCGGACCAGGTTCGCGGGCCGGGTCGCGGGTGGATCGCCGGTTGACCCGGCCTAGTTGCCTTCCCTATGCGTTGCACATGTTGGTAGAATGACAAAATGACAAATGACACTAAGGTCTTCTCCCATTATAATATTATTAAGAGATTAAGAGATGAGTTATATGCTTCTGCCATGTAACTCTGACCTCCTCGTCCACCACATGCATGCTTCTGCCTTCTCACTACATTTATCAGAATTGATTGGAGGGAGAAGAACAATATGCATCTCAATGCATTTATTAAAATGCTAAATTAATAGTTCAGATTCTTTTTAAACTAAAAGTAATTAATTATACTTATGATGAAGCTAAGCTTAATTAGTAGTACGCCATATCAAGTAGTACACAAAATGTAGTGAAGAAGATAGAGGATGTAACGAGGATTTGGGTTCATGTGTGTGAATGTGTTCACCATGTTAACCACGAGATTCCCTGTAAAGCTTGCCAGATTTTGTAATTTTTTTTCGTTTTAAGTTTTTTTTTTTTTTTTTTCTTTTAATATGCAAATCGGAAAAATGAAAGGCAATAAAGGGTTTTTAGACACTTGAATAGGAGATAAGGAATACTATAGTTGTCTTGTTTCTTTATTTCATTTTTTAAGTTGCTTTTTTTCATTAGAGCATCTTCAACGACTAGCCAAAATGAAGATGCATAGTCATATTTGGAGAGTCACACTCATTTTGCCTTTCCAACGGTGAGGCATAATGACTTGGTATTTTGCCTAACCATAAACATGAAGAGGCAAAATGGAGAAAAAGAGGAAAAATATAGAGGAAGAAGCATGGTTGGAGATGAAGCAAAATGGTTAGCGAAATTCACTAGGCAAAAATACTATTTGAACAATTTGGCTAGCCATTTTAGCTAGTATGATTGGAGAGGGAGACATGCAGTAAAGTTGTTTGTTGTCATATATATCTCAACTGTTTTTACTTCTGTACTATATATTGCATAATATAGTTTTCTATCTTCTGCATCTTTACATCTTATTTAAATTTTGTGTCCTGTATATTTTTGATAGTGAATGTTTTTTGAGCATATTTATTTTGTTCTCAAATAGTTGGATAGAATGAGCAATTTACTCCCAAATATATCATAACCTATAGCACACATTATAAAAAGACAAATACTGTCTAAAATATTGACTCTGAATGGTCGAAATAAATATAACTCTTGCATGTATATGTATATTGTGTCTTGTTTGAAATTCCTCACTTATTTGGGAGGAAAAATCAAATCTTAATAATTGATGAAAACACAAACAATAAGTAAATAAGAATTTTTATGATTTATTTTAAACTACTCTACATTTAATCTAAACCGAACGATATAATCACAAAATTTTATAATTATTTATATTTAAAATGGTATTTTGGTCATTTTCACTACTCATCCTAATTTCTCTCATCTCCTTATTTTTCTCTACATTTCCACAACAAATCTCACATGATTTTTTGATTTAAAGATGACAGCGTCATCGCTTCATTAATGAAAAATTAACGAAACAGAGTAGAGCATATTACAAATGTCATAGATCTAAACAAAAGCCAAACCCAAAAGAGAAGACACCTCTAAACAATAGTCTCTAATGCGTAAAAGAAGATACAGATAATGATACAAAGAAGCAATAAAGGCTGCGCCAATCCTTCGTCAAGAATGAGAAGATCTATTCCTCCTCATCCATACAAAGTCTCTTTCTCGTTCCTGTCAGCCCTATCCAAACGTGAATGAAGGAGAATATTTTATGCATCATAACAGTAAATCTATTATTTACATTACGAAACATAAATCCTTACGATCTAGCCATAGACCTCATAAAGTTGCCGTAGCCGCAATATCCCAGGCTATTCTATCATCTCTTTTGATAAGAACTACACTCCAATGACTCCACACCTCTGAGCTAGATCTAGGACCATCAATGCATCCAAATCTTAAACTCACTGCCTCCCAGGCAAGCTTGGCCTTAGGACAAAGAAATAAAAGGTGATTGGTATCCTCCTCCTCACTTGGATATCTCGAACATCTAACGTCAATTTGCATGTTGCGTTTCTGCAAGTTGATCTTACATAAGATAACGTCATTCATCACTAACTAAATAAACACTCTGACTTTCAAATGCGCTTTAATACTCCAAATGATGTTGGCCTCGCCGCATCATAATCCTCCATCATTAAGCCATTTGTACATCGATGATACGGAGAATGAATTAGAAGCCTCCAGATTCTAGGTTCTTTCATCGTCTGTATCAGTAGTGTATCTTCTTTCCGTCCGAATGAAGTTGTTAAGATTTTGCAGTAGATTAATACTTTCCTGCGATAGCTGATCTGGCACCTCGAGCCTGAGCTTCCCATTATGCCATACATCCGCTACTAAAGTGTTGGTGTCGATCACAGCCGCTGCACCTTCCGGAAATAAATGCATACCATGTCTTTTCAAAATCTGGTATCTTTTCCATTCTCAATCCTTCAAAATCTCACATGATTTCAAAAAAAGGAATCTCTATCTATCCCCCATTCTAATTTACGATTTTTTTTTCTTTTCTTAGTAGGGCTCACCCAATTAAATTTAGGGTTTAAATTCTTTGTTATGGTTAACTCAATTATATTTGGGTATAATTTCTCTTGATTTTTTTTCTCGCTTCTTCATTGTTGTCGAAAAATTGAATTCACAATCTGTCGAACTCCTTTTATTCTCACTTCTCACTGTCTTTCTCTCTTTCATTTAATTTAGGTTACCAATTTAATTTAATTTAGAGTTTTCTAACTTTTCATTTTCTAGGGTTCATCCAATTTAATTTAGGGTTTTTTCGTTTAATTTCGGCTTGATCTAAATAATATTTTGATTGAATTTAGGATTAGTCTTGATTTCTATTTTGATTCGAATTGGTTATCGTGATTGTTATGTGAGGAAGTAGAAAATGAAGGGAGAGATGAGAAGGTGAGGTGGGGATTAAAAAAAATGTATGCGATTATTGCGATATCACAAAAAATAGTTTTGGTTCAAAAATTGTAAAAATCATATGGCTTCATTTCCATCTCCTAAAATATCATATGCCTTTTCTCTCGTAAATTTGTTTGCAAAGATAGAAAATGAACGGTTGTGCCTTTTCTCTCGTAAATTTGTTTGCAAAGATAGAAAATGAACGGTTGTTTAAAATGGGTGCTTAAGAGCATCTGTAGCTCATATGTATATATATATATATATATATATATATGGGTTTTTAACATGTATGTCCCTAACAAATATGTGAATATCACATATACCCCTCACAAATGTGTATTTTCATATGGGATAATTTAGCAAATGCCCCCATCAAAATATAGAAACTAGCATATACCCCCACTATTTTAAAAAACTAAGAAATACCCCCAGTTTGGACGGAACCGTTAAAATCTCCGTTAAGTGAACTCACGTGCGTCATACGTGATATGTAAAATGACCTAAATACCCACGATAAAATGTATTTTAGCAAATGCCATCATTCAGAATGTGGAAACTAACATATACCCCCACTATATAAAAAAGAGATATTTTGGATATTTTAGCAAATGCCCTCATTTAAAATGCAGAAACTAGCATATCCCCCACTATTTTAAAAAAACTAAGATATACTGTCAGTTTGAACAGAACAGTTTTAGGGTTTTGAATACTATATAATACGTTGTTGCTGCTAATTTCTGTGTGGGAGCAAACAAATATGTGAATTTTTAAAATAAAAACAGTAAAGTTCAAACATTCGCTATTCGTCGATGTTGACCGCCAAAAACTATAATTAACTCCGAGATCTAATTGTCATACATGTTTGTTGTTTGACAAAAAAACATAAATGCTTTGTTTTCACATCTCATTTTGGGTGTTGTTGAAGATGATGCACAACCTAGTGTGACAGTAGGTAATATCATATTAACAAAGTTTGTGAATAATTTGTTAAATTCACAAATGATTCAAGAAAATAATTTGCCGAACAAATTTGTGAATTATTTGCAGGTTTGCATTTAATTTCTGCAGTTAGCAAATTATTTACGAAAATCAAGAATTAAACGAATAATTCGCGAATAGTTCGCGAATTTAGCAAATTATACAAGAAATATTTATGGATTTATATATTTATTTACCTAGGTGATGAGAACCAACTATTTAGATGCATTAAATTTTGTATTTCTTTCTTCCCGAACTTTTGCAGAATTTTTCAGAATTTACCAAATTTTTGTTGATTTCCGAATATTAAATCTTGTCGAATTATTTATAAACGACTAATTTGTGACTATGGGTAATACACATGTTGAACCTACTGTGAATGAAGATGATGGAAATGATGATTGAATTTTTTTGGTCAAAATCTGACGTAGAACCTCTTTCCATTACATTGTTATCATCAGTACAGGAAGAAAGTTGTTCAGACTGACTAACAACACATAACACTCACATTTTTTACAACACTTAACACTGAAATAGTGAGGGTATATGCTAGTTTCCGCATTTTGAATGAGGACATTTGTTAAAATATCCCAAATATCATATTTTTTTAAAATAGTGAGGGTATATACTAGTTTCTGCATTTTGAATGGGGGCATTTGTTAAAATATCCCAAATATCGCATTTTTTATCCCAAGTATCCCAAATATCATATTCTGGTTGGGGGTATTTGCGAAAATCATTTTATCGTGGGTATTTAGGTCATTTTACATATTATGTGTGACGCACGTGAGTTCACTTAACAGAGATTTTAATGGTTCCGTTCAAACTGGGGGTATTTCTTAGTTTTTTAAAATAGTGGGGGTATATGCTAGTTACCTCATTTTGAATGGGGGCATTTGCTAAATTATCCCTTTTCATATTTACCCCTAACAATGTGTATCCAACCTCCTAGTTACCCCTTAACTTAAAACTACTTTAAAAACATAAAAATGTATGAAATATATAGTTATGTTTAATAGATTTTTTATAAAATAACTGAAATACCCTTCCTCTACTAGTTAAGCTTATTCTTATTACTTTTTATAAACTAAACCGTCTATAAAACCGATTGAAACACATTAATCATTCTCAATTTTTCTTCAGTTTTCTTAATAAATGGACAAATTTACAGTACATCTTTATAATTTCATCTTCTTCATCATGTTTTATATCCAAATTCGTCACTAATCTTATAAGTTTCAAATACTCGTAGTTTGAGGTAACTTTTAGGGGTAAATAAGAAATGAGCTTATATTGTTAGGGGTATTTTCAAAATATACATTTTTGAAGGGCATATATGATATTAGCATATTTGTTAGGGGTATACGTGTTAAAAACCCTATATATATATATATATATATATATATATATATATATTGTCCAAAAAATCACTGCAGTTGTCTCCTAAATATGCATATTATACATATTCTGCTACAGTAGATTGTTATATATGAGAGAGGATATAAGAATTATGCATATTATACAGGATGCAACTTAATGTTGTGTCGCTCAAAAAAATATTATTTTTAAATCGTCGGACGCAACTTCGAGTTTCATCACTACAAAAAAAAACAATTAATTTTTGCAAATAAAAAAAATGCGGAAAATCCAAATCCCCTCGGACGCAACTTCATGTTGCATCCCTCCACGCGCGCAATCCTCGGACACAACTTCATTTTGCGTTCGCTGGGTTCTAAAAAAAAAAAAAAATTTGAAACCAAACAAAATGTTAGAAAATTCAATTGCATGAAGTGGGATGCAAGTTCACCTTGCGTTCCGGGGGCTTTAAAAAAAAAATTTTTCAACTAAAAATTGATTTTTAATATTAAAAAATTGGTAAAAAATCGAAAAAAATTTTAAAAACCGTGGGACGCAACTTCACTTTGCGTCTGTCATTTTTTTAATATTAATTTGCTATAACATAGCATTCGACGACTGCAACAAATGCTTAAATGTTATATGTAAAATATGCATATTGCCATTTTTACCTTTGACGACTGTGGATGCTCAAGAACATCTATAGTGGTTGTCTTTATTTCAAAAATTCGTTAAAATTGGCAAAAAATGTCCTGCAGTCGTTGGCTAAATACCTAAATTTTGGGTTTGAGGGAACAGTAGCAGGCTAAATTTGGGAAAAGATATAGGAATTTGAAAAATATAGTTCACAGAAGATCGTTTGTCGTCGGCCGAAAATTTCATCTCCAAAATATATCGGACGATAGATGATTCATCGTCCCACAAACTTTTGTTAATAAAATATATCGGACGGTAAATGATTTACAGTCTGATACATTCTCTCCCAAAAAATTTCAAGAGTGTTTCCATGGAATTATGTCTATAGGAATTATTATGCATACATATTAGCTTTGAGATTTGTGTAAATTTTGAGATCAGGGGCTGAGATGGAATGGGCCCACAGAAATTGTTATGCATACATATGTGTACAATTTTTTTTTAATCTTTCTCAAAACTTTCTTGGACGGGATTTCATCTCCCGTCCGTGCAAACTTTTTTTTATATTTATATTCAAAGGACGAAAGATGATCCATCGTACGTTACTATTTTTGAAGGAAAGAAAAAAAAACCCAAATTTTGGCTTTTGACCACTACAGCTGCAACTTAAAATTCCTATTTCTAAATGCCAAATATCCAAATTTTGGTTACAACGACTACATAAGAGCATCCACAGTCGTTCAATGGGGAAAATGGCAAAATGCATATTTTAGCAATCCATTTCTTTGTTTTGCTGCAGTCGTCGAATGGTAAAAATGCATAAGTTTGTTAAAAAACTATCAGACGAAGCATGATGTTTCGTCTCATAATAGAAAAATAATTTATACGGGCCGAAAGTTAGAAAATAATAAAAAAAAATACGGGACGAAACATGATCAAAGAAAAAAAATATAAAAAATAAAAAATGAAAGTCAGACGAAGCATGATGTTTATTCCGAAATAAATAAAAAAAAAAATTGCAAAGATGGGTTGGGACGACACATGATGTGTCGTCCGAGATTTGTTTAATTTTTTGGTGTCATTTGGTTTAATTTTTGTTTAATTTGGTGTCATTTGGTTTAATTTTTTTTGGTTTAATTCCGGGAAAGTCAAACGAAGGTGTCATTTGGTTTTTTTTAATTTTTTTTTTTTTTTTTTCAAGGTCAGACGAAGGTGTCATTTGGTTTTTGTTTTTTTTTTTTTTTCAAGGAATGGGATGGGACAAAACATCATGTTTATTCCCATCCTTAAAAGTTATTTTATTTGGTTTTTATATTTTTTTTAATTCGGACGAAACATCATGTGTAATGTTTCGTCCGATCAATTAACAATATAATTAAATAATCCAGTCAGCTATAATATGCATTTTACTATTTCGATTGCTATTTCTCCCTTTCTACTGTAGCGATTTTGCCAAAAAATGGCAAAATAGCAGACGACTGTGTGAGCTACAGTAAAAAAAATGGAAAAAATGGCAAATAAGCAAACGACTGTGGATGCTCTAAGCTCTAAAGTAAGGAGAATTGTTTAATTCAAATTACCGTTATACCCATCCTCATGGAAACTACTACCTATTTTAATGGTGTCGTCTAAATCTTGTTAATTTAGTTGTAGGTTTGGACCATATTTGAACTCAAAATAAAAGTAATTAGTTACAGGTTTGAACCATGGTACACAAAATGTAGTGGAGAAGATAGTAGGTATAAAAAGGATTTGGGATCACGTGTGTGAATGCGTTACGTTATTAATCACGACACTTGAATAGGAGATAAGGATTACAGTAGTTGTCTTGTTTCGTGATTTCAATTTTTATGTTGCTTTTTTCCATTAGTGTGTAAGAGGGAGACATGCAATAAGGTGGTTCCTTGTCTTATATATATATATATATCTCAACTGTTTTCACTTTGTACTTTGTATGCGTAATTATAGTTTTCTGCACCTTTACATCATACATAAATTGTGTGTCCTATATATTTGATAGTGAATGTTTCTCGAGCATATATATTTCTTTTGTTCTCAAATAGTTGGATAGAATGAGGCTAGCAATTTACTCCCGGAGATATCATAACCCATAGCACCCATTAAAAAAGACAAATCTTGTCTATAAATATTGACTCTGAGAGGTCGAAATAAATATAATATTGCTTCAATTCTTGTTTGAAATTCCTTTCGTATTTGGGTGGGAAAATCAAATCTTAGTAATTGATGAAAACAATGAACAATTAATCAACATGGATTTTCATGTATGATAATTACAGCAATTCTCAGTGCGAGAAAAATACATGAACTACTAGCGTTCACAAAAATAGGAGCCCAACACTAGTCGAGCCAAGTGTGCATTCCAACAGTACGCACCAAAAAATTTCCAATTCGTTTAAGGGCATTTGAGACGGCCTCCGTGAGTCTTCATGTTGGCGTAGCAAGGGCACTGCGAGCGAGTAGTGACTGAAGTACCAGAAGGGACACAGTTGCATCTATGACAGCAAGTCTCACCGGTTTGGTGGCACATTTCTGGCTTCCAAGACTTGGCGCATCGTTCCCTACATTTGGCAGGGCAATCTGCAAACAAGAAATTGAGATAGGTGTTAATATGTTCATATTTATTGTCTATCTTATATTATTAGGAGTTATTAGTTATAAAAATAAAATTTGACAGGAGAGGTTATAAGTCCGACCTATGGATGAACCTCCATTCTGCAATCGGTATGTCAAATTAGTAATTGATATGGCTAAAAATGGGATTAAATCGGGACCGTTCGAATCGGACACGAATCTTAAAGCTCAGGGGTAAAACGGTAATTTCACCTACAAACGGGTCTGAAATGGGAACTGGATTTTTTTTCAAAGCCCAATAACCCATAAACGAATCTGTCTTACTGGGTACGGGTCCCAACCCGTTACAAACCAGTTCAGAAGGATAAAGAAGAATTCAGATTCATAATTATCCTTAAGAAGTGATCTTAACCGCTTCTATCCATTCACACTGGGAAGTAGAGATATGTTCTTATCTTGAAATGGATCCCTAAGGCGACTATAAATACACCTCTCCCCCCACTGTTATCAGGTAATCAATTTTTTGCCAGTTTAAGTTCTTGCTTGTCAGTAATCATTCAGATTACTAACAAGAGCGTCAACAACTTGGTGAAGGTCAACAGGTTTGTTTTATTGTTTTCTCCAAAAATCCACAAATTCATCTGTTTGCTCCCACATCAAAATCAGCAGCAACAGTAACCATTTTATACTTTGGAAAAGAAAAAGAAATGTGTATAGTGTTGAAGACAGCATGAAACCAAAAGTATAAACGAGGAGAAACACTTACATGAGTATCCTTAGATTCGACAAGATGAGCAATGAGAACTAGGAGAAGAAGAGAAGCAAACAATGCCTTTGAAAAAGCCATGGTATCTAGAAATTGATGATATTAGAAACTTGGCCAAGTTCCCACAATTTATAAAGATTTGGTTGGTTTTGTGAAGTTTAGTTGAATTGCAGGATGGGAGCAGTTCTCGTTGAGGAAGAACGAACGCTGAACCTCTTATTTTGATGGTTTGCATTACTAACAAGACTTTCTACAAAACATTACCGACTATATATGTTTATATTTTTTTAACAAGATCTGATTATGAGTTCTTAAATGGTAAGATGAATAAAAATTCACTATTTTAGGTGCAATAGTACCTAAAAATAACTGAAAACAGGCATCGACGTGTTTTAGAACCTTCAACATCATTGTCTCTACGTGTTTTAGAACCTTCGACAAAAATATTTTACTGTTTTAAGTGTGGCATGCTCGAAACACAGTGCAGTGAAAGCGATGAACTCAAATGAGCCCAAGTTTGATTAAAACATCCAAAGGGGAAATTTTGAAAACTATTTTCATCGATAATTTTATTTCCTCTGCGATTGTGCTTATTACACACTTTATCAATTCCATCATCATCCCTGTGTAGTACATTTACGATAGCAAGGGCAGTAATTATTATTGTTTCCACCAAGCCATGGAGGTGGAGGCACGCAGTTGCACTTCTCACAGCACAATCCACAATCACTATTGCAGAGGCCAGGATTCGTCGATTCACTGCACCTCAATGTACAGAGTTCTGAGCAGTCTGCAAGAAACACAAGTATAGCATTAAATTAAATAGTTTAATTGGTATGTGATCTTCAAGTGCTGGGATGCGTAATGTGTTAGAGCCCAGTCCGAGTGGAAAAACCTGCACGTGCAGTACATGTGCCATATATATATATGTTCGTGGCTAGATCAAACATTATTGGCTCACAGTAAATTCTTCTCCCCAAACAAAATCTGGATTGTAGTAATACTTACGAGTTATGACAAAGCGATGGACTTACCTACACCACTTTGTGCAGTAGACTCGCTATCAAGGGAACCTTCCACTGATTGCTACAAACACAGAACCTTCAATTAGATTTCCATAGTACCAATAGCGTATAACCTGAAAGCTCTGCTGAATTCGGAGGTAGAAACAGAAGGAAAATATCGATCCTGTAAGGTTGAGAAGGGATGATATGATTGTAGATGTACCTTGTTTAATCCAGGCAATGTGTATGACTCAAACTGATGCATGGCGAGCACAAAAAGGAGGAGACCAGCAAGAAATAGCTTGGATGAAGCCATATGAATGTATAGTATAGGAAGACCTGATGGATAGTATTTGTGTTGGTTATTATAGAAAACTATGTGCATGGGAACACAATCTTGTGAGATATCCCATTAAATTAGGATTTGCTTATATCTAATAATATGTATTAATTACATAATCGTTTACTCAGCAACCACCATATTTCATTAATAAAAAATAACGAAACAAGAATATAATCTTTTACTTTTGCTAGGCATTGTAGGCAATTATCTAGCATTCTACTATTTTGTGCGAAATAAAATAATAGCCGTTATCCTTTATTCATATACTGATTAAGCGAAGATAGTATAAAAGTTTTATTTCAATTATGAGATTTTGTGCAATTTAGCCCCTCAACTAATGAGTTTTTTTATATTTAGTACCCAAAATCATTGCAATGGTGATTTTGTCTCCCAATTAGGACATGTTCATCGATTTAGTCCCCAAATTTAGCTAAATCTACTACACACAACTCAATTTAGTCAAAGTAAGTAATTTTTATTAAATTTTAATTCATTACATTAAATTGAACCTACTACAGTCATCATTAACTCACTTACTCTAATTGGAGACCAGATTGAGTAGATTGAGTAGTGATATGGCTCAAAATGGGGATATATCGGAACCGTTCAGAGTGGGCACGAATCTTGAGGTCTCAGAGACGAGATGGTACGTAATTTCACCTACAGACGGGTCCAAATTGGGTACCGGGTCTCTCCTCTTGGACCCGCTAGCCCATGAACGGATCTATTAGGCAGAGAACGGGTTTCAACCCTTTGGGGACCAGATCAACAAGATAGGAGCAGATGCTGGCTTGTCCCTATCTTGAGGGGATGGTTATAACCAACCCCAGCCAGGCACATCGGGAAGTAGGGATTCACCCTTATCCTGAAAAAGATCTCCATGATGACTATAAAAACTCCCCTACCTCCTACTGTTAGAGGTGATCACACTTTCCATACTTCAGCTTTTTCACTTCACTTTTTCTGTGCATTGACTTAAGCGTCGGAGGGTTCGTCGCCGAGATTCATCCCAGTGTCTCGAACGTTTGTGCAGGTTCAAGGGAGCACCAAGGAGTCAACTAGTCAACGAGGGAGAAGAAGGGTTCCGCCTGTTCGAGTTCCTCACGAACCTACAAATCTCATCTATTGCCCCACACCAGAATCCAATGGCAACAGATTGGCGCCATCTGTGAAAAATTCTCGACAAGCAATCCAACCTTCCTCCTTCCACAAAAGCCACTCCCAGCAATGCCTCCCAAGAAGAGACCCGCAAACTCCAATCGTAGGACGACCTCCTCTCATCCTCCTCCTCCTCCTTCGCAGGGGGATCTCCCTCCTCCCAACCAACCGACCCTGCAGCTCGATCCACAGGCTCCGCATCAGCAGCCTTTGGGTCCCCAAGCCATGGTGGGGGAACACTCTCGACGAAGCCACCACAAATAACCTGTGCATCAGGTTCGGGTTTCCATCCACAATGCCGACACAGACTCAATGG
Organism: Hemerocallis citrina; assembly: GCA_017893485.1. NCBI lineage: Eukaryota > Viridiplantae > Streptophyta > Magnoliopsida > Asparagales > Asphodelaceae > Hemerocallis > Hemerocallis citrina. Next base: position 961,502 of record JACEHZ010000703.1, read on the forward strand.
CTTCCTATTCTCCTCCCACTCCAAAGGACCTGCGGAACGTAATCAACAATCGGCAGACCGAGCATGGACCCGACCTTCGAACCCATCTGGATGATAGGCGGGCCCAAGAGGCGAACCCCCGCCGTGAGCAACCAAGGGATCGCTCGCCACGCCGATCCAACCACGGGGGGTCCAACCGTCCCCAGGGGCGGAAAGAGTCGCCCCAACATCGCCTAAGACGGAGCCACTCTCCGGCGGGCTTGTAACGCCTCGCCCCAATACTCAGACAATTTTAATATTTTTAGAATACAAATTAGATACTATGTAGTACAACTGCCCACCACAGGCTGCCTCTCAAAAGGTGGTTAACCAATTAGGTGACTCTTGATCATAGGCAATTATATTTATACTCAAATTATTTTTGTACACTTCCCATGTGGGACTATATTTTCTCAAATCATTTCACAAATCTCCTCAAATCCCGTGTACATAGTGTACACGTTATATAGTAGCAGTCGACTGCTAGATATACCAGTCGACTGTTCGCGAAAATACGGGGTATTACATACACCCCACCTTAGAAATCAGCGTCCTCGCTGAGTACAGGGCACACATCTAGTGTAGGATCCGCCTTTCTAGTCGATGTAGCGTCGTCCTTGATCCCGGCTATCAATCACTCTCAACACCGCAGATCGGATACCCGGCTATCAATCACTATCAGTGACTCTCAATATCGCAGAATATACCCGACCCCGGAGATCAATGACTCTCAATACTGCAGATCATACTGAGGCCCTCTTCTACACTCGGTGTCGAAAGTCGGCTCTGATACCATTTGTAATGCCCCGCCCCAATACTCAGACAATTTTAATATTTTTAGAATACAAATTAGATACTATGTAGTACAACTGCCCACCACAGGCTGCCTCTCAAAAGGTGGTTAACCAATTAGGTGACTCTTGATCATAGGCAATTATATTTATACTCAAATTATTTTTGTACACTTCCTATGTGGGACTGTATTTTCTTAAATCCTTTCACAAATCTCCTTAAATCCCATGTACATAGTGTACAAGTTATATAGTAGCAGTCGACTGCTAGATATACCAGTCGACTGTTCGCGGAAATACGGGGTATTACAGGGCTGCCCTGCGCCTCGAGCCCATCATGAGTAGGATTCTCCCGTCACGAGGGCAGAATTTTAGCAATTCCAGGAGGCTGTCCTCCGGGCGCTCAACGCTGCCCCCAACAATAGCGTCGGGCTCACGGCCCTCGACCAGCTCCTCACCATCCCCACCGCTCCCGCAGCCCTCGACCTGCTCCGAGCCACCCTCACTGCTCCCGAAGTCCCAGACCAGCTCCGAGCCATCGCCGCCCTTCTCCCGACCATCACATCGCTCCCAGAGTCCGCGACCTGCTCCGAGCCGCCCCCATCGTTCCATCAGTCCGCCATCTACTCAGAGTCATCGCCGCCGCAGTCCCACCCCTCCTCAGCACGAGGAGGAGTCTCAAGGCTCAGCAAGACACGACCGAAGGGAGGAATTGGTCTACCGCCGTCTCCACGAGATGGAGAGGCGCCTCGGCCAGTTCGACAAGGATGAAGAACGACGGGCTAGGGACCTGTGCCCTAGTAGGCCCCCATTCTCTCGCACCATCATGGAGGCTCCAGTCCTAGACCACTTCAAGCCTCCACACTTCGAGACCTACACCGGGGAGTCAGACCCCGCAGATTACATCGAGAGTTTTAAAACTTTCATGATGATCCACCATGCATCCGACGCCCTCCTTTGTAAGACCTTTCCGGCCACCCTTAAAGGGCCGGCCCGTGAGTGGTACTCGCGACTTGCACCGGCATCTATTTTTTCCTTCGACCAATTTGAGGGTATTTTCCTCACGCATTTCGTGAGCAGTTGCCGTGCCGAGAAGACGAGCGACTCCCTACGGTTCCTCAGTCAAAAGAAGGGCAAACTATTGAGGGACTATGTCAAGCGCTTCACTACTGAGGCCAGGTCCATCCCTTCCTTGGAACCCTCGGTCGCCATTGTTACCTTCCGGTCCAACGTCTTCAATGCTGACCTCAGAGCGTCCCTCGCCAAGAAGCCCCTTCGGGACTTCTCAGAGCTCCTACTTCGGAGTGAGAAGTACATCCGAGCGGAAGAAGCTCTCCACCGCCCCACCTTTGAGGCCTCATCTTCTACGAACAAGCGGAAGGGCGCAGAGGAAGAAGGAGCTAAGAAGCTCCAAAAGACAATGGGGGTCAGCGGCGTCCTCCTCCTCGGTTCGAGAAATTCACTCTGCTTAATGCGAGTGTATCCACCATCCTGATGGAGATCGGGAAAGAAGGCCTCCTACTGCCTCCCCCAAGGATGAATACTCCGGGAAAGAAGAGAGACCGGAGCAAGTGGTGCCATTTCCACCGGGACCACGGGCACGACACCGATTATTGTCGGCCTTGAAGGATGAAATCGAGGCCATAATTCAGAGAGGGCAGCTCACCCGGTTCGTAAAGAGGGACCGAGCCGATCCGCTCCCACTGCCTAGGGGGCTAACAGGCGACCCGAGCAGCACACGGAGACTCCAGAGGTCGAAGTAGAGGGTATCTTGCACCTAATACATGGAGGCCCAATAGGGGGAGATTCAAACTCCTCCCGAAAAGCCTTCGTAAGGGAGGTTAACTCCGTGCAGAGCCATCCTCCCCCAAAAGGCTTAGGAGTCCCGGTGACATTCTCCGATAGGGACCTGGAGGGTGTCTGCACACCCCACTGCGATGCCCTCGCCGTCAACCTCCGAATGGCGAACTTCGACATTCATTGGATCTTTGTGGATAATGGAATCTCTATCAACATCCTTTTCTTTGAGGATTTCAAAGGCCTCCAGTTGTCGAGGGACCGGCTCAAGCCCGCATGCTACACTCTCCACAGGTTCACTGGGTCCCGGTTATAGTCGAGGGAGTTATAACCCTCGACGTAACGGCTGGAAAGGCCCCGATAACTCGCACTGAGTCAATGGACTTCATGGTGGTCAACGTCAAGGCCGCCTATAATGTTATCCTGGGCAGACTAGGTTTGGCCGCGCTTCAAGCCATCCCTTCAGCCTACCACATGAAGATGAAGTTCCCCACCCCCTCAGGAATGGGAGAAGTGAGGAGAAGCCAAGAAGCGGCTCAGAAGTGTTACATGACCTCGATGGGGGGTCCGGTTCTCTCTTTGGAAGCGCTCAAACTACCTCGGGAAGGCAGTCAGACTATCTCCGAGCCCGTGGACGAATTGGAGCAAGTAGCCTTCTCTGAAGAAGACACTACTAAGACGTTCCGCGTCAGCAAGGCTCTATCCCCCTCTATTAAGCAAGACATCTCCCGATGCATATGGGAGAACTGTGACCTCTTTGCCTGGACTGCAGCCGATATGCCCGGGATCTCAGAGGAGCTTTCAATGCACCGTCTGAGCGTCACCCCTGGGGTTAAGCCTGTCCAACAGAAGAGGCGTAAGTTTGCCCCCGAGAGGCAACAGGCGATTAAAGAGGAGGTTGAGAAGCTCCTCAACGCTCATTTTATCCAGGAGGTAAACTACCCTGAGTGGCTCTCCAATGTGGTGATGGTAAAAAAGGCCAATGGGAGCTGGAGAATATGCATTGACTTCACCGATCTCAATAAGGTGTGCCCGAAGGACCCTTTTCCTCTTCCCAACATCGATGCCCTGATCGATGCGACCTCCGAGCATGTGCTCCTTAGTTTTATGGACGCCTTCTCAGGGTACAACCAAATCAGGATGTTCCCTCCCGACATCCCGAAGACCTCGTTCGTGACGGACCAAGGCCTCTATTGCTACCATGTTATACCCTTCGGCTTGAAAAATGCGAGAGCTACCTATCAGCACCTTGTGAATAGGGTCTTCCACGACCAAATTGGCCGAAACATGGAAGTCTACGTAGACGACATGTTTGTCAAGAGCACCCGAGGGCAGGAGCACACTCTCGACCTTCAAAAAGCCTTCGGGGTGCTCAGGTGGCACAATATGAGACTCAACCCGAACAAGTGTGCGTTCGGTGTCTCATCGGGCAAGTTCCTGGGGTTTATGGTCAGTTAGAGGGGCATAGAGGCCAACCGCAAAAAGTTCCAGGCCATTCTCAAAATGGCTCCCCCCTCCAACATCAAAGAGGTGCAGAGGCTCACAGGGCGCCTCGCCGCGATCGGGCGATTCCTCTCCAAGTCTGGGAAAAGTGCCTCCCCTTCTTCAAAGCCCTCATGGGGGCTATAGGCTTTGAATGGGGACAGCAGCAACAGGAGTCCTTTGACAAGCTCAAGGAGTATTTGGCCAACCCCCCGCTCCTGAGTAAGCCGGCACCTGGGGAGGTCCTCTACCTCTATCTCGCAGCTTCGGAGCAGACGCTCAGTGCGGTCCTTGTGAGGGATGAGGATAAGACGCAGAAGCCCATCTATTACGTGAGTAAGGTGCTCCGCGACGCCGAACTCCGTTATCCGAAGCTGGAGAAGATGGCTCTCGCACTGGTCATGGCGACCCGAAAACTCTGCCCCTACTTCCAATCTCATTCGGTGGTTGTCCTTACCGACCAACCACTGAAACAGGTTCTCCACAAGCCCGAGACTTCCGGACGGCTCATGAAGTGGTCAATCGAGCTGAGTCACCATGACATCAGCTACCAGCCCAGAACGGCAATATAAGGCCCAAGCTCTGGCCGAATTCATCGTGGAGAACACCATCCCCGACCCATTCGAGTCGTCTGCCCACCCCTTCGGCTGGACCATTTATGTGGACGGGTCTTCTTGCACCGATGGAAGTGGGGTTGGCATCATCTTAACTGACCCCGGCGCTTTTGTCCTCCAGTATTCCCTCCGCCTTAACTTTCTGGCATCAAACAATGAGGCAGAGTATGAGGCCCTCATAGCGAGGCTCTGCATGGCTCGCAAGGCAGGTGCCGAGCGCGTAAGGGTCTTCAGTGACTCTCAGTTAGTGGTCAATCAGGTGTCCGGGGAGTACGTGGCGGGAGATAACTGTATGGCTAGGTACTTGGCAAAGGTGAGGGAGCTTCTAACTCTATTCGAAGATGTTCAACTCCAGTGGGTTCCCCGAGAGAAAAATGCGCAAGCAAATGCCCTCTCTAGGCTCGCCTCCTCGTCTTTCCAAGGTCTAAAACAGACCATCTTGATAGAGATCCTTCTCAAACCAAGCATTGACGAAAATGGCTCGGAGCCAATGGAAGCCTACTCTCTAACACTTAAGGAAAACTGGATGAAGCCCCTCCTCGAGTACCTCTGAGACGGAGTCCTTCCCGAAGATCCGAAAGAAGCACGAAGGGTCAGGACATGAGCAGAGCGGTACACACTCCTGGACGGGGTCATGTACAAATGCTCCTACACCCAGATCGATGGTCGCCCCTATCTGAGGTGCCTCTCCCCAGAGGAAGCGCTCTACGCCTTAAAGGAGGCCCATGATGGTCTGTGTGGCGCGCATTTGGGAGCGAGAACCCTCGCCCGGAAGCTCTTGAACTATGGCTACTTTTGGCCCACACTACTAAGTGACGCTGAGGAGTACGTCTGCCAGTGCAACTCCTGCCAGAAGTTTGTCCCAATCTGTCGCCTGCCCCAAACACAACTTACTTCCTTGGCGAGTCCAATCCCTTTCGCAATGTTGGGGATGGATTTGCTCGGACCCTTCCCTCCAGCACCAGGCCAGCTGAAGTTCTTAGTGGTAGAAATAGACTACTTCTCAAAATGGATAGAGACTGAACCTCTTTCAACAATAACCGAGCTCAAGGTGTAGAAGTTCTTTTGGAAGAACATCGTCTGTCGGTTCGGGGTGCCTCGCATCCTTATAACCGACAACGGGACCCAATTCACGGGAGAGACCTTTCGAGACTTTTGCACCGACCTTCGTATTCAGCAATGATTCTCTTCGGTAGCGCACCCCCAGTCCAATGGCCAGGCGGAGAATGCGAACCGACAAATCCTATCCGGCTTGAAGAATAGGCTGGACAAGTCCACTAAAGGGCTATGGGTCGAACAACTCCCCAATGTGCTTTGGAACTATCGCACCACAAAAAGAGCTCCAACAGGAGAGTCCCCTTTCAACCTCACATACGGATCTGAAGCTCTCATCCCATTGGAGGTGGGCCTCCCCTTACCTCGACTCATAGCCTACAATGAAGCGCAAAACGTGAACCAACTTCGCAACTGCCTAGACCTCATAGACGAGGTTCGTGAGAGAGCCGCAATCCGCCAAGAGACCTACCATCGTAGGATTACTCAAGCTTACAACAAGAGGGTACGGCCCGCCAACCTAAAAGATGGTGACTTAGTGCTCAAAAAGTTATCAATCTCCGATCCAAGCAAAAGAGGCAAGTTAGCACCCAATTGGGAAGGATCATATAGGGTCTCCAGAGTTATTCGCCCGGCAGCGTATCAACTCGAAGACCCGAGGGGCAGAAAGATACCGAGGACATGGAACGCGGAGCACTTGATGAAGTACCGAGAGGGTGTCTAAACACCGCTCCAAGCAACTTCCCCAAGAGAGCTCCATAAGACATGTCCAAACTCCCTACTTGTATTTTCCCTTTGTCACAATGTAAAGGTGGTTCGCAACTTAGAAGCGGCCGCCCAGTTATTTGCAATAAAAGGAAATCTTTCCCCACAACTTTTCTATCTTTTGAATAGTCTAACTCTACTTACCAAAATTTTTTATTAAAACAACGAGTTCGGAGTCCAACACTTGGCTCGATTCTGCTTTAAATACTTGCTTATAAGTGAGTATGAAGCGGTTCGCCATTCGGAATTGCTCCCACAACCGTTGGCTCTCTCTTAAACGACGAGTTCGGAGTCCAACACTTGGCTTGATTCTGCTTTAAATAATCACTTATATGTGAGTACGAAGCAGTTCACCATTCGGAATTACTCCCACAACTGTTGGAACACTTACAAATCATAAACGATGCAGCAAGCACTCAGAAGAAGTCTTATATTATTTGATCAAAATTGTGATTACAAGTATCATTCGACACACCAGCTCTTCAAAAGGAAGACAACTTCTATCAATGGCCAAAATTCATACGAGGCGGCACAAAACTACCAGACTTATCCCTAGCATCTTCGGGGAATGGGAATGCTTCTCTTGAGCGATACACGAGGACGACAAACATTGTGTTGTTGTCGCCCTACCTTCACGGACGTCCCCAAGCTAGCGAATCGAGAAGCATCATCTGGCCCTGATCTAGCGGTGGCCCCAACAGATGTTCCGCTCGACGAAGCGGCCACACCACTTTGCGCTTCTCTAGGGCTTCGAGGTATTAGGGGCGAGCAAAGCGCAGGTCCGCGGAGCGATGTTCCTCGAGCATGCACCTTCTGGGTATGGGGAATGGCCCTGACATTGACTTCCTTAGATAGCCATTGCAAGCGAGCAGTCTCCTTCTCCAGCTCGACAATCTGCTCCCTAAGCGAGACGTCTGTAACATTTATCTCTAGGCATGGCAACTGCATTGACCCTGCCCCACAAGAGGCATCAGAGATCGTCCGCCGTAGATGGGCGACCTCAATGCTCTTCTCAACAACCACCTTCTCCAGTTCGTCCCTCTCTACAGCGGTCTGACAAAGAGAGCGGCGAAGATGTGAGAATCTCAAGCCAAGATTAGCAGCCATCGACGTACCTGTTTCCTCGCCTTCAGGCTCCGCCTCATAACGCCCCTCTTCTAACCGTTTCACCTCTATGTTGCGACGAGCAAGGATAGACCTCAGATAACTAAGCTCAGACTCTGCTTTTACGAAGTCGCTCCTGACTTCGCGAAAGCCCTAGCTTGGCAATTCTGAGTTCAGCGCAAAGACGAGCCACGATGCGATCCTGGGAAGAACAAGCGAAGTAAAATCTCTTAAGGTCAAGAAGCAAGTCCACAAGAGAATACATTCAAGCTACAAGGTGACTCAAAGACAAAGCACTCCAACACTTAGCCAAAAAAAGAGTCTACTTTTTCATTCAAAGATGTTTACTAGTACATCAGGCGGTGGCCAATCCGCTACAAGGCCTACTTACGAAAATAAAAGAACAAAACAAGAAATCAAGAACAAGGGGGATCAGGGAGCCACCTTGGTAGGAGGCACCTTAGCAGTGGCGTCACCCCCTCCTCCTTCTTTTTCTTCTTCTTCTTCTTCTTCTTCTTCTTCTTCTTCTTCTTCTTCTTCTTCTTTGGCCTCCCCCGACCCCTCGGTGGTAGGAATAACATCGTCTTCAAGGGGGTCGTAGAGGCTATACCCCACACCGTCGAACTCGGGGACACGAACAACTACGTGCTTCAGAGCTCGCGCATAGGACTGCTCCATGTTAGTTGCATGTGAGCCTTCGCCTCCTTTCTGACGGCCTCCGAAGCCACCTGCACCGCTGCCTCACTCTCCCGAGCCGCCTCCTCGGCAACCTTTGCTGCCACCTCCCTCTCTTTGGCAACCAGCTCTTCTGCCTTATCCGCCCTATCCTTCTCCGAGGCGAGTTGTTCCTTCACGGCGGCAAGGGCGGCCTCGAGAACTTGGATATTCGCCGCTTGCGACTCGGCCAAATGCCTCTCCGCCTCGAACATCTTTATGACCTTGGCTCGTTCGGTGCGGTCCTTGTCACTCGCCATCTTCAACTCCTTCTCCTGCTCGGTGATTTGCTCGAGCATATGGCTAAAATGGCAAGTCATCTGCGCGAAGTGCAGAGCCATGCAAGCACTTAGAGAGAAACAAAGGGAGCAGAGTCAAAGAGAGATGGGTCAGAGTCAACTTACCGTCATCGAGGCCTTGGCAATCTCGAGGGCATCGTCCCCAACCGTCCCTGCCTTCAGCGCAGCCCGGTCCTTAGGGGTCGACAAGTGCCGAATCGCCTGCATACAGCGGATGGCATCCCCGAGGAAGCCATCGTGCCTTATGACTTGCTAGTCGGGGACAAACAGCCTCTTATGCTCCTCGGTAAGTATACTCTCTGTCGCCGCAGTCAGAGGGGGAGCTTCTAGCGACAAGACCTGATCAAGGGAAGTTCCTTCAAAGTTCGTGGCGGGGGTAGTGACAGGGGTCTGCAACTTCGGGTCCAGAGTAATGATCGAGGTCATGTCGACACTTGGTGCCACTACTGCCGAGGCCTTGGGCACTTTCACGGAAGAAGGGCCCGAAGAAGTTCTCTTCCTTTTCTTGCCATCGGGGGCCTTGTATGCCACCCCGGTTCGGTTCGAGAGCATCGCCTTGAAGTCCATGCCGGGGGTCTCTGTAGAAGAAGAAAGACAAGTATTAGCTTACGAAAAAAGTTAAGACTTAAACAAGAAAGCAAAGATAAAAATCTAAAGGCGAAGCATACTATGGTCGATCGGAGTGAGACCCCCACCATAGAGGACTTCCTCGGTTACCTCCTTCCACCCAAGTGGCTCCCGAGCCATAAGCTTGGCCATGGTGTCTTCTTCCTCCGGAGTCAAGACCGGGTCAGTCTTCGCCCACTTCGGCACCTCCTCTCTCCACATGGTCGGGATCGTCCACGGAGCTTCGCCTCGAACCAGGAAGTACTTCTCCTTCCAAAATTTGATAGACTCTGGGTTCTCGATCAATTTCACCCCCCTCTTCGGCGATAGATAATACCGGTACTCAGTTCTGCTCTTTCGATAAATACGGTACATACCCCGGAGAATAATGAGTTGTGGCACGATGCCTATCTCCTGGCACTGAAGGATGAAGCCGGTGATATGTCACCACATGTTCGGCAGATACTGCATTGGACTCAGCCCATAGAACTATAGAACCTCCACGATGAACGGGTGAATGGGCAGACGCAACCCAGTGAAGAAGGCATCGAAAGGGAATATGCACGTGTCGGGGGACATCAGTGTGCAAGCTCGGATACCTGGGCCCGGAAGAAGGAGCACGAATCCCTTCGGGATCTGAAAGCTCCTTCGGATTCAGACCAGGTCCTTCTCGGTCAGCATCGAGGGGACATCATCGACCTTGGTGACCTCCCTCGCCCTGCCCTCTTCGTAGGAGGCGGACCTCCCATGTACCACCTTTGCTAGAAGCTCAGAAAAGTACTGCCTCACTCCCCCGAGGTTCGACAAGGGGCCCAAGAGCTGACCCAATGCCCCGGCCCTACACTCCGGTTTTACTATGGTCACCGACTTCACCGGTCTAACCACCTCCTTCCCCTTGTCTACACTCTGAACTGGAGCCATGGACTGCCCCTCTTCATGCTCCGAGGTAGAGGTCTCACTCCCCGAGGATACCTTAGACATTTCGCTAAGACTACGAAAGAGGGATAACTTACCGTGATGTGACAACTACGGTCGGAACATCTTGCTAGAAAACCAAGATGCCTGGCCGTGACAGCTAGCAGCACCGCTCGAGAGCAAAGACCTCCGCTAGTAGTGCCGCTCGAGAGTAAAAACTTCAAGAGAGTAAAAAGTAGAGAAGTGAAGATGTGAAAAAAAAAGTAAGAGAAGGAGGGCAGACTTATAGTGCTGAGAGTGAGGCCGCATGGGCTTCTTAAGCAGTTGGGCCGAGAAAACGGCAAAAGCCCAAGAAGGCATAACGACGGAAGGCCAAAGGGTGGAATCCCATGCGACGCCCTAAAAGCTGCGAACTGATCAGTCCCAACTGGGATCAAGCGACAACAGATGAAGCCACGTCCCTCGGTGACCAAACACCGATCCACCGTGGCACCGAACGGCGTATTGGAGAAAAACCAGCTTCTCCTCGTGATTCGCGCCTGATCCCTGATCAGACGACTCAAATATAGCCGCGTCGGTAGAAATTGTTTTATTCTTGTGATCCACGCCACTTTCGTCGTGATTCGTGCTTGATTCTCATCAGACGACCCAGATGAAGCCATGTCCCTCGGAAATATTACATCGATCCACCTGGCACCGACCGCGGCATGTGGAGAAAAAACTCCCACTGAGCGCGTCATGGGGAGAAAAAACCTCCTCGCACCTGTCCGACCGTCCGATCGTCCGATCCATCCAAGATTCGTGTCGAAGCAGATGGACGCTCCAGATGAAGCCACGTCCTTCGGTGTATGGTCACCGATCCACCGTGGCACCGAGCACGTCATGTGGAGGAAAAACTCCCACCAAGCACGTCATGGGGAGAAAAAACCTCCTTGCACCTGTCCGACCGTCCGATCCGTCCAAGATTCGCACCGAAGTAGATGGACGCTCCAGATGAAGCCACGTCCTTCGGTGTATGGTCACCGGTCCACGGTGGCACCAAGAGCGTCATATGGAGAAAAAACCTCCTCGCAACTGGCCGACCGTCCGATCCCTCCAAAATCTACGCCGGAGCAGATGGACGCTCCAGATGAAGCCACGTCCCTCAGTTTATGGTCACTGCTCCACCGCGGCACCGACCCCAACGCAAGGAGAAAACACTTCCACTCCGGGCCAACCCTCCGATTACTTCAAAAATTGTGCCCAGGTCTGATAAACGGTAGGGATGATGCCACCTCGATATTGGATTTGATTAATCCTTTTATATTGTTTATTATTCGGATAAATTATTTAAAAATTGCAAAAAAATAATTAAAAATTCAGGTAAATTAATTAAAAATTCTAAAAAATAATTATAAAATTAGGAAAAACATTCTAGAGATCCTGAATAAATAATTATTTATTAGAATAATTAATTGATATTTCTCGAAGACAAACTGTTGCTTTGCAAAATTAAATAACTGATCCGAAAAAATAATATAAAATTGGAAAAAATGACCAAAAATCCAGGAGTGCCTGAAAGCAAACCTGGGCACACTACCAGTTCAGAAAACCACCATCAACCCCGCCGACGGGATTCAAGCACCCTTTGAGAGCTCCGATAAAATCCTATACAATATTAAAACAACAAAACTACTCCCACAAGACTGTAACACACAGTCTTTGGGAGTGGGAGGCTCGTGATATGGCTCAAAATGGGGATAAATCGAAACCGTTCAGAGTGGGCACGAATCTTGAGGTCTCGGGAACGAGATGGTAATTTCACCTACAGACGGGTCCGAATTGGGTACCGGGTCTTTCCTCTTGGACCCGCTAGCCCATGAACGGATCTGTTAGGCATAGAACGGGTCTCAACATGTTGGGGACCAGATCAACAGGATAGGAGCAGATCCTGGCTTGTCCCTATCTTGAGGGGATGGTTGTAACCAACCCCAGCCAGCCACATCGAAATGTAGGGATTCACCCTTATTCTAGAAAGATCTCCATGGTGACTATAAAAACCCCCTACCTCCTACCGTTAGAGGTGATCACACTTTGCATACTTCAGCTCTTTCACTTCACTTTTTCTGCGTATTGACTTGAGCGTCGGAGGGTTCGTCACCGGGATCCATCCCAATGTCTCGAACGTTTGTGCAGGTTCAAGGGAGCACCAAGGAGTCAACTAGTCAACGAGGGAGAAGAAGGGTTCCGCCTGTTCGAGTTCCTCACGAACCTACAAATCTCATCTATTGCCCCCACACCAGAATCTAGCGGCAACAAGTAGAGTGTAGTAGATACTTAAAACTGGGGTCTAAATTAATGAGTATGTTCTAATTGGACAACTAAATTGCAAATATGCATTAACTGATAAACTAAATTGCAAAAAATCCTTTAGTTATTTGAAATCTACATGCGTAAGCCTCTATATATAAGACAATAGTTGAATTAATAAGGTAGGCTTGAATTTTTATTTTATTTTATTTTATTTTTGGCAATCGACTGTAGCCGCCTACATTTCGGAGAGAGGTATTTTTTTAACATCTCTAATTAATTCCGTTTGTTAGATATTGTAATATATATTTAGTCCCATATCGGATTATGTATCAGTTTATTATTCAGCTTCCTCCTATATATAGGAGATATTGTGCTCAATTTTAATCCATCCAATAATCCAATAATATTTCTCAATCTCTCTATTAACACTAACATGATATCAGAAGAAGATTTACAAAAAAAAAATTCTTATATTCTCCATCATAGCCCTAGAATTTAAAAAAAAAAAAAAACACACACCCACACCCCCCCCCCCCCCCAGCTGAAAGCCAACTTCAACAGCAACTCATCACCAGCGATAACAACATCATCAACTCCGGCAACCTTCCGTCGCCCTACTTTGTTTTCTTCCTGAAATCTCAAGCCCGAACCCACCTGCAATCCCTCTTGCGTCGTCGTCCCCGCCCACCCTCTAGCGTCTTCCACTTTGGTGAACCCACCTGAATCCCTCAACCCCAACCTCCAACCGCAAGCTCGCAGCATCTTCGTCCCCGAAATCCCGAAACCCTAGCCGCCTCATCGAAACCCTAGCTGTTGCTTCTCTTTTCCACATCAATCCAAACACTAACCCCCTGTTGCCTTCCTCCTACCTCAAGAAACACCATCAAACATCACCAAACCCAAGAACTCCTTCATCTCCTCTCCCCACCGTCGACGCTCCATTCCGCAGTCGACATCCTGCAATCTACCCGAACCCTACCATAACCCTATCTGCCATTCTCTTCTCCCTACTCTTCTAAATCCACTTAAATCCTAACCCTCCCCTATATCCCTAACCCAACCCGTTCCAAACTCTAACCCTACCCACTTTCAATAACTACTCGAATCCACTTCCCACATACCCTATACACCAAATACCCATTTTCTCCTTTTCCAAAAAGAAAAAATCAAAAAAAATTCAAAAATTCAAAAATTTAAAAATTCAAAAATTCAAAATTTCAAAAATTTCAAAAAAAATAAAAAATAAAATAAAAAATCCAGGTACTTCTCCAATGGAACATCAGTTTCACCAGTATCCTTCCGTCTTCATTGACTCCTCTGCTGCTACATCCTCCTTTTCCCACTCCTTCACATCTCAATCCTCATGTAGATTCAAACAGCAGCGCTGCCCTCATCCTTATTCTGGACTCCTACATCCTCTCAGCATTATCCTTAACCTTACCCCACATTTTCTTCTGACACCGGTAGCACCATCCAGCACACTATCCCGATCCCGACACCAGCAACATCCCCGTCTTCATATCGATCCATGCCACGGTAACACCGGTCTCATTCCTCCTCACCATACTTCTTTCCTTACACCTTCGGTCATGACTGTTACTCCTGCCTTGTCATCTCTTGCTAATTGGGCTAATTTTCAATATTGCCTCGCTCAGCTGGAACTCTAGCTCTTGGGTCAGTCTGTCGCTGCTGGACCCTCTGCCCCTACATTCTCTGTTACTCCTGGTATGAATTCTTCATGGATTTTAGATTCTGGCGCATCACATCATCTTACTAGTAATCATACACTTCTCACCACCAGCATTGCACTTCCCTCTCACTCGCCATCCCTACACACGGCCGATGGTTCACAACTTATCAGTGCACACTCAGGGTCTACTCCTGGTATAAATTCTTCATCGATTTTAGATTCTGGCACATCACATCATCTTACTAGTAATCATACACTTCTCACCACCAGCATTGCACTTCCCTCTCACTCCCCATCCCTACACACTCAGGGTCTATTAGCTCTCTCACTCTCATATTGCTTTATGTTGTTTATGATCCTCATTTATCCTTAAACCTTATTTCCATTAGTGCTCTATGTGATAGTGGTCTTGTCGTTACATTTGATTCTTTAGGTTGTTCTATTACCGATTCACACATTGGTCAGGAGTTTGGGCGTGCTAGTCGACATGGTTGTCTATATCATCTAGATTTTCTTCATGTCCATAAATCTCATCCTCATTTTGCTGGTGCTGTGTTCGCTAATGTTGATCTGTGGCATAGATGTTTATGATATATTAGTGAGTCTCGATTCAAGACTTTAGCCCTCATTGGTGCCTTTGGTCCTCTTTCTTTGACCAATTTGTCTGATTATCAGGGTTATCATTTGGCCAAACACATAACACTCTTTTTTAATCACAAAAAACACTTCTCAAACCACCGATCCTTTTCAACTTATCCACTCTGACATATTGGGACCATCTCCTACACCTTCTCATAAAGGTTATCTCTATTATGTTAGTTTCATCGATGACTTTACTAGACTCACATGGGTGTTTCTTATGCACCAACACTCTGATATCTCTGACATTGACTAGTTCTTTACGAATATAGTTCACACTCAGTTTGGAGTCCGTATCAAAATCTTTCGATCAGACGGTGCTCGTGAGTACACTTCTGCTGCTATTTGATCGATCCTTCAATCTCATGGTACACTCTTTCAGCAATCATTCCCTCACACGCATAAGAAGAATGGTATAGCTAAACGCAAGCATCGTCATAGCCTTCAGACGGCTCATGCTCTTCTACTCTCCTCTTCTGTTCCTCGTTCTTTCTGAGCTGAAGTTATCATGACGTCTGTCAGTCTCATTAACATCACTCCTTCATCTTCCCTATCTGGCACATTACCTTATGAGGCTTTTCGTCACTCATCACCGGACTACAGTATGCTCCGTACTTTTTGGTGCACTTATTATGTTCTTCTCCTTCCTACTGAGCGCACGAAACTCACTGCTCGAGCCACTAAGTGTGTTCACCTAGGTCTCAGTCCAGAACATAAAGAATATCATTATTTTGATCATGTGGTGGGTCGTGTTCGTATTTTTTGACATATCTCCTTTGTGGAAGACTTTTCCTACTACTTGACATCTACTGAGGATGCTATTTTTCTCGATTCCCTAGTTGTTGGGCCTATCTCCTCGGCCATACCTTCACGCATTCCATATGATCCCACTCCTTTGGCTTCTTTCTCATTTCCTACTGACGTTCCACCTATTGTTCCTCTTACAGAGACACCACTTGCATCCCCACAGCATCATGCACCTTCACCACCTGCATCCCCACAGCTGCCTGCACCCACCCCACCTATCTTACCCCCACACAGTGCCCATCCACTACTGGTCCGTCAGTCTACGCGTTCTACCTAGGCATCTCACCGGCACGTTACACACCTAATGTTACTGGTCCTTCTAACTAGTTTGGCTTTCCACCCATGCCTCCTACTCACCACAATTTCATGCATATCTCACTACTATGCGCTCCATACGTGAGCCCAGAACCTATCAGGAAGCTATTCAATTTTCTGAGTGGTGGGAAGCTATTGCAGAGAAATTTCGTGCATTTGATCAGATTGGCATTTAAGATGTTGTTCCACTGCCTGTGGGCGTCCAGCCTGTTAGCTGCAAGTGGATCTTTAAGGTCAAATATCAACCTGATGGCTCCATTGAGCGGCATAAGGCTCGTCTAGTTGCATAAGGATTCACTCAGGAACATGGCATTGATTATGATGAGTTTTTTGCCCCAGTTGCACAGATGACTATAGTTCACACTCTTCTTACTGTTGCCTCTGTTCATCAGTGGTCGCTATACCAGATGGATGTGAAGAATGTCTTTCTTCAGGGTACCTTATCTGCGGCTGTTTACATGCATCCTCCTTCCTGCCTTACCACTCATCATGTTTGTCGTCTGCGTTGTGCTATATATGGCCTAAAACAGACCCCTCGAGCCTGATTTGAATGTTTTCGTCGTGTCATCACCCATGCTGGTTTCAGTCAAAGCTCACAGCACCATTCTATGTTTTTGCAGTCATCACCGCAGGGGAGGGTACTTCTGCTATAATATGTTGATGATATGATTATTACTGGGGATGACTCTGCAGGTATTGCATCCACCTAACACTATCTTCACCAGCAGTTCCATATGAAAGAACTTGGAAGATTACGCTACTTTCTGGGTGTAGAGATTGCCCATGGAACTTGGGGCATACTTATTTCTCAACAGAAATGCACATCAGATTAGAGCTGTTACTTTGACCCGATACCCGGACCCAACATTGAACCGGTACCGACCCGATCTATACGGGTTCGGGTCCGGTTCCTAAAGTAAGGCTCGATGCACTACTGGGTCCGGGTCCGAGTCCGCTCAAAATAGACCGGACCTGGACTCAGACCTGTTAAAAATACCCCCAAATATTAGAATTTGAATAATAGGGTTATATGATATACATGTAAATAGTAATTATTGAAGATAGATGTATAAATATAATATTTATTCATGTACTTAAGTGCAAAAATTGTTGGAACCGTAGGGTATCGGGTGCAAAAACACTTACTATCGGACCCGACAGGTATATTTTATTTAAGAAGGATCCGGACCCGGATCCGGACCCGATTCTCACAAGTATGGGTCCTGGTTCGATTTTTGGACACGTGAGGTATCGGGTCTGGGTCCGGATAGTGGAGGACCCGAACCGATAGGACTCGATACCAGTGCTACAGTAGATATCATCTCCGCTGCATGTCTCTCTGACAGTCAATCAACCGACACTCTCTTAGAGCTTCATGTGAAGCTTCGTCCCACTGATGGTGAGCTCCTTTCCGACCCCACAAGATATAGACACATTGTTGGACAGCTTATCTACTTATGCATGACTAGACCCGATATTGCTCATGCAGTCAATGTTAGTCAGTTTATTTCTGCTCCTACATCAGTTCACTACAGTACTCTTCTTCTGATTCTCAGATATCTTCGGGGCACTATCACTTTCTCATTATTCATGCCTTCTACTTCCAAACTAGAACTCAGTGCATATTCTGATTCAGATTAAGCGGGTGATCCTATCACCAGACGGTCTATCACAGGTTTCTGTCTATTTCTTAGTAATTCGCTGATCTCATAGCGAAGCAAGAAACAGACAATTGTTGCATGTTCTTCCACCGAAGCTGAGTACAGAGCAATGACAGCTACTACTAGAGAGATTGTTCATGTTCGCTGACTGTTATCGGATATGGATGTCACTCTTACATGAGTTACTCCTCTTCATTGTGATAACTGAAATGCATTACATTGCAAACAACTCGGTCTTTCATGAGCGAACAAAGCACATAAAGATAGATTGCCACTACCTTCGTAAGTGCTTTGAAGCATAGACCATTTTATTTCATTCTGTTATATCTTCACAGCAGGCAGTAGACTTCTTCACCACATTACACATTGCTCAGAGATTTCGTTACTTGGTGGGCAAACTCATAATGTTCGATCCACCGTGGGTTTGAGAGGGGGTGTTAGATATTATAATATATATATAGTCTCATATCGGGTTATGTATCCGCTTAGTATTCAGTTCCCTCCTATAATCAATATCAATCTCTCTGTTAACTCTTATCATCGTCTAAGGCTAAAATCGAACCTGCAATCTCTCACCTGAGAGTGAAAAACCATCCCAACTCCACTACAGGTAGGCTTGAATTTATCTTGATTACCTAACCCTCCAATTCCCACTTGAATCCCCTTTCATCTCAACTTGTCCATGCATTCGATGTCAATTGATGGAAACATTATAACCTCGTATAATTCTGATAGAAATTAACTTCCATACCCTTTATTTATAATCAACTGCTAAATAAGTAACAAAATCCATTTATCCATCAGTGCATTCAGATCTATGTCGTCCTTACAATAGGCTGCAGTGAATAAAAGTATTGCAGAAGACATGGAAGGAGGTCGATTTGATTGTTTGCATTAACAAGGCTTCCAAGTAAACTGGAAGCTTCAACCGTTCGTTGTCTCTACCTGTACCTACCTTGTTGTCTCTACTTGTAACTACTATTGCAACAACAACAATAAAGAAGTGAACATTGGGGTTATGAGCTTTGCTTGGTGATACTTTCTGGCCTTTCAAGTGGACCTTTGACATAAAAGATTTTACTGTATAACAAGCTCGAAACATAGCTGGGTAAAAGCGATCAACTTAGATGAGCCTAAGTTATCTTTCAGGGTCATGTAGCTTCCACTCCGTCAGGGAGAGGCAGACTCAACATGTTTACCACGTCTGACGTGAGTCAAGATAGACGACTCCCAAAATTAAATTCATGGAGGGAAAGAAGACGCATAGAAAAGAAAAAAAAAAAATTAAATCCAGGGGGCAAAAATGAATACTTTTTCTCATCAATATTTTTTTTTTCCTTATCGCATATTATTAATTTCATCATAATCCCTCTGTGGGCAAGCAATAACATTATCGATCATGGGCACTTGTGAGCGCCTCCATGGGTTGTCATTGTAGCATAGCAGGAACAGGTGTCATAGTTTCCGAAAGTCCCTGGAGGAACACAGTTGCACCGCTGACAGCACGTGCCACAAGCCCTGTGGCAGAGGTTGGGCCTCGACGATTTACTGCACCTAACTGCACAAAGTCGTGGGCAGTCTGCAAAAAAACATTTGGGTATCGCATTAAAACATTCTGGTATGTGTTCTTTCTTTTTTTAAGGGTATACCATCAGAGCCAGCATCCGTAGTCGTTCCGACTCAAAATTTTGGTATTTGGCATATAAAAATAGGAAATTTAGGTTTCAGTTGTAGTAGTTTGAATTCAAATTTTGGGTTTTAATTTTAAAAAATCGACATTTCCCGTCAATTAATTATTGTTTTTTAAATAAAAAATCAACGAACGGAAAATCATTTCCCGTCTGATAATTAAAAATAAAATAAAAACAACCCCTAATTAATTTCTAATTTAATAATTTACTGTTAAATTAATCCTAATTAATTCTTAATTAATTTCAATTAAAACCTAATCTATCCACATAAAAATATTTATAGGCTATAATTTATAGAATTTTTCCAACATTTCTCAAAAGAAATGGGCTCGGACGGGAAATCATTTACGGTCAGTGTTTTTTTTTTCCTTCGAACGGACGGGAATCATTTCCCGTCCGTGCTCGCTTTTTTTAAATAAAAAAAAATTAGAACAGACGGGAAAATCCCGTCCGTCGAAATTTTTTTTATAAAAATTGAATGGATGAGAAATCAATTTCCCATCCGTCCAATTTTTTAGAAAAAAATATTTGCGACGAAAAATGATCTTTCGTCCGATCGAACAGATGAAATATCATCTTTCGTCGGATATTTTTATCATATTCCTATATCGTCTGACAAATATAGCAGATTATTGTTCACCAAATACTCAAATTTTGGGTATATAGCCAACCACTACAGCACTATTTTTCCAGTTTTTTGTAAAATTTAGATAAAAAGCGAACGCCGACAGATGCTCTCACCATGTTTTGTTTCATTATAATAAGATGTTAACGAAAACAAAACAAGCTCAAATCTTTTTTGTTTGGGTATGTGATCTTGGCAAGTTTTTTTTTGAATAAAAAGTGATTTTGGCATAGATGTTATCTTCTTTTGGACTTGATGTAGTTAGTGCCGACGAGCACTATAAAATGTTTCAGATGTTGTAAGACTTTTGTTGTAATCTTGGCAAGTTAGAAGATAGTGAAGACGAGTTTGGGATGTGCGTATATCCCAGTCTGAGAGTGGAAAAGGACCGCACAATATAATTTCTACTTAGTCTAGATCTCTCATTACAAGTCTCTACTTTGTAATGTACATCCATGAAATCCATGAATTAATGTTCAGCTCTACGGTTATGATGCCAGCATAGGAGAAAGAAGTAAATAACAATCTATGGAGAAAACACCATATAGTTCATAATATTATTATTTCTCAAGATTCACTATGATCTATTTAACAGGTCACACAGCTCACTGCAAATTATTTTCCCCATACAAAATCTAGAAATTGTAATACTTCTAATAAAGCGAGGGACTTACTAATCGCAGTTGCAGCTGCAGACTCGTCAACCAGAGAACCTTCCACTGCGTCCTCCGATTGCTACAAATACAAAACCTTCAATTAGATCACCAGAATAATACCAATAGTAAACTATAAATATAACTTTCCACTCTTGCTTTTGACAAACCCAAATATAAGGAGCACTTGCATAACTTTTAAATTTTGCAGGTAGAAAAAAAAAGGGAAACATCAATATATCCTGTAAGGTTGATAAGTGATGATATAATTATATACCTTGTTTGATCCAAGCAGTGTGTGTGACTCAACCTCATGCATGGCAAGCACAAAAAGGAGGAGAGAAGCAAGTAATAGCTTGGATGAAGCCATATGAATCTATAGTATATGAAGACCTAATAGCTAGCTAGTAATTGTGTTGGTCATGAACCCAATGTCTGATAAATGCCTCTATTTATAGAAGACTATAATAGATCCCCTCAATGGGAACAGAATGTTTGGAAGATATCACAAATAAATTAGGATTTGATTAGATTTAATAATTATAATCATAAATAAATAACCTTTTCTTTTTTATTGGCAATATATTTAATTTCTACTTGTGCGGCACGTCCTAATAAATTTATAATTTCTACTCGTGCACACGCCTAATAATTTTTTTAAAAAATAATTACTAAGACATAATCTGTCATCGAACTTGAGACATCTCTTTACTCATCACATACTTTTTATAAATTACCCTAGTGACATCAACTTTTATTTTTTATGATTGACACATTTGTAAATAAATTTGAACTTTGAGCATATTATGATAACTAATAACAGTTGAGTAAATGAATGGTTAATATAACTCACACTTAAAAATAAATGGTCAAGATTATATGGTTGATTGTCTATAAATTATTTACAAATGATAACACCAACTCTCCTATTATAATATTAAAGATTATTAGAGATTAGAGATAGATAAATAACCTTTTTTTCTTTTTGATAGGCAATTATTTAATTTCTACATTTAGTTAATAATAATGATTAGGCAAAGATATTGCTATTATTTGGTATCATTAATTTGAAATCTAACTTTGCAAGCTTTTTTTTTCCAAGTAAAAAGTTGGAAATTATCCTCCCGTTTCATAATTAGTATATAAGAAATTATCCTCCTGTTTCATAATTAGTATATAAGGAAACAAATTACATCAAAGATGTTTTGAAAAAAGGAACATCGGAAAACATAATCATAAAATTAAAACTACAAATATCACTTGTCCCTTCCGAAACAAAACGAGCAATGGCGGAGCCATACCAAGCTCAGGATGAGCAGCCGCTCCCCCGGGCTTGGACAGCTCCCTTGTAAAAAAAAATATTTTAATTTTTTTAAATGTAAGCCCATACAGCTCGCTCCCCCTGAGGCCCACACTCACACACTACCTGACCTGATCCGTTCCCTCTTTTCTTACGCTGCTCTCTTCTACATTTTAATTTTTTTTTTTCTCAGTCAGAATCAAATATAATTCATATTTAAGAATATGAGATAATTATTTGAGATTTGAGATTGTTCAAAAAATATATATTTAAAAAAAACAGATTTGAGATTGTTGAGAATATGAGCGAATGTTGTGGATCTAGGTTTGAAGTTTGATATTTGAGAATATGAGAAAATTTGAGATTGAAGTTGCAAGTCGCAATTTCTATTGAGATTTGAGGCTCTTAAAACTTATAACTAAGCTTGAGAAGTTGAGATTTCAAGTATTAGTATCAGATGATTTCTTATAAAATATTAGTAGAAAATTGAGTGACCATTTAGGCCCTTTTTTAGAACACGGTTTAAATAACTAGGAAATTGATTTTCTATTATAATTGTTTCTAATTGATCAGTAGCTTATCCTTCTATTTAGGCGTGACTGTTTTTGACGAATTTGGTTTTGCTCATCATTAGGAAATAGGAATGAAACCTAACTTTCTAAGGCATGATGCAATTATAAGCTCACTACCTTAATTGAAAGAAACGCTATTTGTTTGATACTAATTTAATTTTTAACAATATTCAAACAGTTATGGATAAAATTTTTTAGATCTAGTAATTTCGCTTCCACCAGTAATTTTGCTTCCGGTGGATGAAAATCCTGACTTCACCACTGAATCCGAGTGTCGTACAGCATAAGCTCTTTATCAGTTACACCAGTGACGACTTATTGATTAACAATAACTTTGCCTATTTGTAGGTCACTAGTTGAACAAATGAGAAAGGCTTCAATTCATCTTGGTTCCCTAACCCTCCAATCCCCTTTTAATTCCCCCCTCATCTCAACTTCTCCATCCGTTCGCTGTCAACCCAAAAGAAGGGAACATTCTAGGCTTCCCAAGCATAATTTTGATGGAAATTTACTTCCGTACCCTTACTTTGCCTCTTTCTATTATTCATCATACAATATATGTGGGACAACCATTCAATTTTTTTTATTTTTTTATTTTTGTTTTTTGTAAGAAAAGTGTGGAACAATCTTTCATCATATAATGCAGTAAATATCTAATCTCTAATCTCTAAGTATTATAATGGAAGAAGACCTTAGTATCATTTGTCATTTTGTCATTCTACCAACATGTGCAACGCACGTACATTATGGTGTGTGTCTATTTTCTATGAGAAATCAGGATATTTCTCAATGGCTCAATGAAGAGTACACCTCCAGTCTCTAATCTCTAATCTCTAATGTCTAATCTCTAATATTATAATTGTAGAAGGCCTTAGTGTCATTTGTTATTTTGTCATTCTACCAAGGCCTTAGTGTCATTTGTTATTTTGTCATTCTACCAATATGTGCAACGCACGTACATGACTAATATAAAGGAGGTCTCCAGTTCAAATCCTCTTTACGTCAGAGTTTTTATTTTTATTTTTTAAAATTATTAAAACATGCATCGCACGTGTAAATTACTAGTAGAGTAAATGCGTGACATTCATCACTATATTTAGAATCATTTTATGACAACATATATATTATTAATATTTTCTTCAGAAATACTCTTTTCGATCCTTAAAAAGTATATGTCATTCTAGTTTTTTCCCTGTTCTAAATTATATGTCACTAAAAGATGAAGGGTTCGGGTTAAGCCTTTGTAGCCAAGGACCATCATGATCCTTGACACCCGTAGATGTTGCCATGTGTACATTAAGGGTGCTTTATCGACAAATAATTTGGATTAAAAAAAGACATTTAGAACAAACAGGGGTGCTCTTTAGAGCATATGTAGTCGTTATGATTCAAATTTTAGTTATTTGGCATATATAAATGGGAAATTTGGGTTTCAGCTGTAGTTGTTTGAACCGAAATTTTAGATTTTAATTATAAAAAATCGATGGACGAGAAATAATTTTCCGTCCATTAATTTTTATTTTTTTAAAATAAAAAACAAACCGGCGGTGAATCATTTCCCGTCCGAGAAATAAAATAAAATAAAAAAAATTAACTCCTAATTAATTTCTAATTTACTGTTAAATTAATCCTAATTAAATCTTAATAAATCTTAATTCTTAATTAATTTCAATTAAAACCTAATTTATACACATAGAAATATTTATACACTATAGTTTATAAGATTTTTCCAACATTTCTCAAAATAAATGAGCTGGGACGGGGGATCATTTCCCGTTCGTGCTCTTTTTTTTTTCTTTTAATTTCAAACGGATGGGGAATCATTTCCCGTCCGTGCTCGATTTTTTTAAAAAAATTTAGGACGGACGGGAATTTCGATTTTTTTTTAAAATAAAATAAAATGGAATGGACGGGAAATGATTTTCCATCCGTCGATTTTTTTAAAAAAAAAAATATTTGCGACGAAATATGATCTTTCGTTCGATTGAAGAGACGACATATCATCTTTCGTCGACTATTTTTTTCATATTCCTATATCGTCTACCAAATATAGCATATCACTGGTCATTAAATACCCAAATTTTGGGTATAGTCAACGATTAAAGCACCATTTTTCATATTTTTTTGCAAAATTTGAGTGAAAAGCCAACGAAAGATGCTCTTAATGCACTAAATATGGACCTTCATCACTATATTCAATGTTTTTTTCTGACAACAAATTTTTATATATGTACTTCAAAAATATCTGTTTTAATATGCTTTCTAGGGGTGGACAACTATTATCCGAACCGACCAATCCGAACCAATCCAACCCGAACCGACCGGTTTTTAACCGAACCAATTGGGGGTTTGGATTGGTCCGGTTCTTGATCTTCAATAACCAACTGGATCGGTTTGGTTGTTGGATGTGGCTTTCAAATAACCGATGAAACCGAACCGACCGTATCTCTATGCATAAGTCAATAAAAAAATATAGTTCTCCTTTAATTTTTTGAATATACAAATAGTCATTTTTCATTTTCTTGGAGATACAAACAGTCTTCTTTAATTTTTTAATACAAACCGAGCAATAGTTCTACCTATGTTTTGATTCTCCATAATCTTGTGTATTATGTTGTTGAGAAATGTTTGAATTTACATTGTGGCCCAACTTAATAGAATCATGAAGTTGATGTAAAATTTAGTAGTTACTTTAATCAAGTCAAGCAGAAATTATTTTCTAAATCTTTTTTTATTGTACCTGAAATTCAAGTAGCTATGGTTATTGATGTTTCTTTTATGATAATAAACTAAGATTATGGAAATATGCAAGTGAAAAAGTAGTTTATCTCACTCATTTAAACGTCATCATCTCAAACAATTAGTGCAAAATTCATTAACAACTTGTGGTTTTATGAATCTTTATTTTAAATTCATTTCTGAATAACAAATAACAGATTGTTTCTTAAGTTTGATTGAAGTTGATCTTTTAAATTTCAACAAAATTATGAATGATGTTGAAGGTGAAAAGTAGCACGCCAAACCGACCATCCAATCCAATCCAAACCGAGCTTAATCGGGTTGGATGGAAACCGATCCAATTAAGGTTCGGATTGATTGCGGATGAGAAAATTTAAAAACCGATCTTCTTTGGATCTGTGGTGGATGGTCCATATTAGGTCGGATACCGACCGATGCCCAAACCTAATGCTTTCCATGTTTTTCTCTTCTAATAAAATGCATTTCATTTTTTTTTAATTATTAAAAATTTAATGCACTGCATTTCCAGTTTGTTTTATATACATGGATTCTTACAAGCTAAAATCTAGATTAATATAAAAGGTATAGATAGGCTCCTATTTTCAAATTCATGTAACTTTATCTTTCTTCTTTGTATTTTTTTTTTTTTAAGAATAAAGATAACATCCTCATCGTTACATTAAAGATAGATTAACGAAATATAGTAGCTCTTTCTCCTTTGTATCATATATTTCATAGTTATTTGATAAACTCTCGTATTATACAATCCATTAGTATATTTTCTCCCTACAATTATACAGGATTACAGTGACAGGCGTCTGGATTATTTTTTCTAAATAAGCAAAACTAGTGGTAAGTTTTTCTGGTCACCTCATCGTTCCTATAGTATAAACCAAATAGCTTTAGAGACGGTCTTGTCCAAGTGTGTGAAGCCAACCAGTACATTTATTAGACGTAATTTTTTTCATTCTTGTTTACCATGGACTCACGTATAGCATGGACATAACATATGCTCTTAAAACTAGATCATATATATTAATGGACAAAAATCCCAGAGCGAGATTACACTACAAGCATGTTGCAATTTTCAGCAATAATAGGTTGCTACACTCACAAATTTAAAACTGACACAGAAGGAAAATAAGGTCAGAGATATGGATAAAAGAACAACTTTCCTGTGTAAATGTGTGGGACATGGAGATAATAATATGAGGTACGGAGTAGCTTTCAGCTCAAACGCATTTGGTGGAGAATTTGGAGTGATGATTGGCATGGCTTCCTTTCTTTCCTTTGTATCTTATTTTTACATGCTTTTGTTCTGATGAGTACAGAGGCAACAGCTGCAATGAGTACTACTACATCTTTTGAGCAGGCCTCAATCATCATGTCGATTAGTTTTCTAAGAGACAGGCTGAGAATTGAAGTACTTAATTCAAATATCCATTTAAAGCACACATTCTATTATAACACTCTACATATGAAAGCAGAGTAATCTCACGTTATGATTGAGTATCACAAACACCCTACTTAACAGAATACAAGCTCCAACTCGTTTTCTCATGTCTTATAGGGAAACGAAGCTTATCCTCAAAGAGAGATTAAGAGTACTATTATGGTAACTAGCATTTGTTTACTGCATATGTTCGACTACTCGATGCGCACATCTCTAATATTGTATTTGTGGATTTTATAAAATTACAAGATAATAAGTTTTGTCACTTTCTATAATGGAGAGCCTGGAAACCGAACGGTGTAGTTTTTATGTAAAACTTTTTCCATCTCTTTAACGGGATAGGGTGTGACCTTTTATCTTGTGTTCTCGTACACTTCCCTAGTCCGCACATTTTCTTTTCGGAAAGTTGTCAGCAACTACATTTGAAGCTAGCTTTGATTGTGTGGTGCAACAAGTCTCATGTTAGGGAGGAAGAATATCCACTTCGGGATCCAAATCCATTAAGAATGTCCACTTTGGGATCCAAATCCATCAAGAACAACCCATTTTTGACGAGACTAGAAGAGATTTGTATTTTTTCGTCAGATATTTCAATTTGATCACATTTGTAGTGAATATTAGATATACGTATACCTGTATATAAACAAATCTGTTTACACAATTATTTCGGAATTTGTAGGAATGATTTGGGTTCAAATCCTGAAGCATTTATCTATAGATTTAATAAGTGGGTTGATTACTAGGATCATGATGGATCTATTCAGAAGAAATAAAATGTCAGATTCTGATCAGGATATTGGATTACGGGGATTCATGTATAGCCTATGAACATTTTTAGTCCACAATAAAAGATTAGGAAAACAAGACAGAACACTTTAGTTAAAACTCGTGAACTAAACATATATACAACCTACATAATCTATATCAGAAAAATTTAAGAGAAAGAGACTATAATACTTATTATAATAGAGTGGCCCCACCAAATAATTAGAACCATTCTGTATAAGGTAGTTACTTGTAAAGGGTATGTTTCTTTTTGTTAGAGCATTGCAGTCGTGGGCTATTTAGCCAAATTTTAGAAAATTTGGCTCTCAATGTCATGCGGTCGTAGGCTATTTAGTCATTTTTCATATTTTTGAACAGTACCCAGCCATATCTGGCAGTCGATTTGGCTAAATGGTAAAAATAACCTGCCGATACATTATATTTCGTCTGAAAATCGGACGAAGTATAATTTACCGTCTGAAATTATTTTTTTTTATAAAAATGAACGGACGGTAAATTATACATCGTCACACAACATTTTCTAAAAAAAAATTACTACGGGACAACATTATGGACCGTCCGAAAATTGTATTAAAAAAAAAATTATCTACCGTCCGGCCATCAAAATTTTTTAAAAAGAATGTCACACCGTCCACGGCTTCTGGTTTTTTTTTATTTTTTTTTTAATTTTTTTTTCTGGTTTTTATTTTTAGGGACATGCCACTATCAAAGATATTTGAAAAAAATTAATAATTTTTTTTTATAATTTACCGTCCGGCCAAATTTTGGATAACATCGACTACGACGAAAGCTATTTTTGCTATTTGCTATAAGCCAAATAGCCAAAATTTGACAATAACGACTACAGATGCTCTTACATCGAAATTAGATTTAGATTAACTCTTTATATTATCCTATATATAGAAGGCAGTATATTCGTTTATGATCATCCAATAAAGTATTTTTTCTGTGTCTATCCAATACGTTAATCAGAGTTGAAAATGTATATATACAAATTTTTCACACACAAAAATTAGGGTATTTTTTTTCTCCCTAAAAAAAAAACAAAACAAAACTGCCATTGTTCATCTTCAACCTCCAAAACCCTAACCCTAACAGAACCTATCTTCTTCTTCCTTCTTCCTCTTCTTCCAACACCCTAAACCACCCACTGCCCATCTTCCTTTTCTTCCACCACTTCCAAAACCCTCTTCTCCACAACCCATCAACAGTCACTTCCGCTGCACCCTCAACTTCATTTTCCCCACCACCAAACTCCACCATGCACCCTTCAAACCCAACTCCATTGCCACCCCGCCTGAACCCATCAACCACCTCTTCACCTCTTGTAACTCGAACGCCCTGACATCTCAACCTCCTTGCTGCCCTCACCCGACAGCTAGCCCCTCCACCATTCCAGGGTCGGCCCAACACTTATTGAGGCCTAAAGCGAACTCTGAAATGAGGCCTTTTAAAAGCTTATAATAATATTTTGTTAAAATTAATATATATTTATTTAAATGTCATCTTTCGGGCTTTTTAAGATGCAAAATCATTTATTATATTATTGTAATCAATTTCATTTAACATTTGTTTATCGAAAAACAAGATAAAAGCAATACATTCACGATTCATATATGAACATGGCACTTAAATGAAATATCAAGAGAACTTACATCAATGAGAAAGAAAATCAATGGATTTGATGAAGGCAGATGAGCAGAATACGTCTGACAAACAATCACAAATCCAACCAAACACTACTAGATTTGAGTGTCGCCTTGTCCTGGAAAAATAAAATAATCAATAACTAACATGAAAGAAGAAGATGCAAGCCATCAAAAGTAGCCCTTTAGTCCATGGCATTATTAAGTACTTAGTTAGATCATACCAAGTGAGATTTCTTTCTCAATTCTATTCTCAACCAACCACTTCTTCTACCCCCTCAATATTTAAGTACTTTCGAAATCAAACTCTCTAAGCATCACCATCAAATAAAGCCTTTTATAGAACAAGACATGATGTTTCTGCATTGAATCTAACAGTATTCTTATACTTTCACACAAAAAAGACCAAAGCTAGCAAGTCCTTCCAACCGATTTGGATGGGGGTACTCAACTCTATTATTATTGTTTTTTTTTAGGAAAAAGGTGGAATCTGGTCACCCTGTTTCATTAATAAGAGCTTAACGAAACAAACCCAGAGTACTGGGCCAAAGTACAAACTATAGACAAAAAATAAAACATACATGAAGCAACATGACGCGTACAAACAACAAATCCCTCCAACAACCCTGGAGGGTGGGCCGACAAACAAGTTCGGTCCAGCAAAATTGTAAGTACGACAGTTTAGCTTCGTACAGTGCCTCCACGGCACATGCACACCCACCTGAAACAAGTTTGGCAAGATTTTATCACCCGCCGATCCCTGCCTTCACCTCGCTGGGGGGATCCCATCTTTGAGCCCAAGCCCCGCAGATCGAATTTTGACCCCACGGCACATGCACAGTGATCGCACCCTCCCACCATCTCCACCACTCATCCTACAAATGCGCTAATAGCTCCCACAGCCGCTACCAAAGAGATAGCCGTGAAGAGGATACCTTCACCTCTCACACGATAGTGCTTTTTCAGGCGATTTCTCACCAAATAACTATCTCGCTCACCCGACCAAACACCACGCTCCAGGAGAGAGCTGTGGAGAGGATACCTTCATCTCTCTCACGCTCTAGCTCTCTCCGGCAATTTCTCACCACACAGACTTATCTTGACTTCTACTCCCAATCTGAGGAAAGAAACGACGCTGTCACGAGCTAGTGGCCTAAGCTGGAGGAAGCACAATAGCCTGATAGTAGGCGCTGTGAAGACTGCACCGGCGACATCGTAGGACACTCAAACATGCACATCATAGAGGGACCCCATCTTCGGGCCCAAGCTCCACAATCGTGCAAGACAGCGTACTTCGAGAGGGGGGCGCACCTCGCCATCGCCCAGATCACACTTGAACCCCAGATCCATGGCGTTCACGACAACAGGCGCGGGAGGATGCTCTGGCGCGACATAGTCGCTCCACGACAGTTGAGACAAACACCTCGAAAGTAGAAACAAGTGAGCGCACACCGGAGGGACCCCATCTTCGGGCCCAAGCTCCACAATCGTTCAAAACATCATAATTCTCTCATCATAGCGACTCACAGATAGAGAATCACACCCGGCTTCTTCACACGCACTATCAACCCTCGCAAAAACCAAATCATAGCCGCAGATCGTCGTGATTGGCCCCAAGAGTGTGGACATGGTGGCAAGCGCGAAGAACATCCTGATAAACATCTAGCAAGGCCAACCAACCCCAATCTAACCCAAATCCCAACCCCAATCAAACCACCCCCAAACCCCCAAATCCAGAAGAAACCCATATCTCAACACAAATCGGGCCCTAGTGGACTGCCGAACCCTCATCCTCGGCACGATGGCAAGGCGCGAAGGCTAATCACGATGATGGCTGGCTGGAGTGGTGCCTTCGACGGTGCGATGGTAGGGGGTGCCTCCGACGGTTCGATGGCAGGGGAGGGGGGAAGGCATCGAAGGGAGACGGGAGGGGGGGAAGGCGTCGAAGGGTAGGGAGATCGGGGAGGGGGAAGGCATCTAGGGGAAGGGGACATTGGCTGGAGATGAAGATGGGAGAAGGGCACAAAGGATAGGGCGTTGAACAGAGATCTGGTAGGGGCAGCGCGCTCCCGTTGAGCGGCTGGAGACGGACGCAGCGACGAACGGCGACCAGGGAGGGGGCGGCGTGATCCCGGCCGCCGCCCCCTCCAACCACTCTCTAGATCTTGGGTTTTTTTTGGGAGCTTCTCTCTCTAGAAATTCTAGAGAGAGAAACTCATGTTCAACTCTATTATTATTGTTATTATTGTTAAAGAACTTGGACCAATTTCATGTGCATATGAATAGTTATGGACTAGAATAAAATGCATACAAGATTGAAGTGGTAGAACTCAATAGAAACACTAAAGAATCAATCTTAATAACTAGTATGTTGTCATGATAGTTAGGATTAATTACTTGTGCTAAAGTTGGAATTTTGACTCCAAACTAATTTGAGAGCTTCTTGTATGTGTTACTACCATGCTCTAATTTTTGTAGATTTATTGGAGTTAATTTGATAGGTCAAACAAACATTTTTCCCAAAACAGCGAACTCTTTTAGCAAATCGCTGTTTTGGTTATTTTGCATATGTTCAAAGAGCTGGATTTTGAGCTCTATAAGGAACCTGAAAAATGGTCAACTAGAAAATTGTAGTAAATGTTCTCACCTTTCCAAAATGTCCAATTTTTTTAGATTCCGATAAATATAGCAAAAGTTGTAAGCTTTATAAGTTTCAGCTTTTGCTGTTCTTTTTTTTGTTTTTAAATTGTGTTCAAAGAGGTGGATTTTGAGCTCTACAAGGAATCTGAAAAAATGGTCAACTAAAAAGTTATAGTAGATGTTCTCACCTTTCCAAAATATCCAATTTTGTTAGATTCCGATAAGTATAGCAAAAGTTATAAGCTTTACAAGTTTTAGCGTTTGCTGTCCTTTTTGTTGTTCTTGAATTGTACGTGTTCAAAGACTTGGATTTTGGGCTCTATAAGGAATTTGAAAAGTGGTCAACAAGAAAGTTGTAATAGATGTTCTCACTTTTTTAAAATGTCCAATTTTTTTAGATTCCAATAAGTGTAGCAAAAGTTGTGAGCTTTACAAGTTTCAGCTTTTGCTATCATATTTATTGTTCTTGAATTGTGTTCAAAGAGCTGGATTTTAAGCTCTATAAGGAATCTGAAAAAGTGGTCAACTAGAAAGTTTTAGTAGATATTTTTTCCTTTCCAAAAAGTCTAATTTGTTAGATTCTGATAAATATAGCACCAGTTATTCAGTTTACAAGTTTCAACAAATCTGCTGTCTTTTGTTGCTCTTTATATTGTGTTCAAAGAGCTGGATTTTGAGTTCCATAAGGAATCTGAGAAAGTTGTTAACTAGGAAATTGTAGTAGATGTTTTGAGCTTTCCAAAAAGTCAAATTTTGTTAGATTCCGACAACTATTGTCAAAGTTATGAACTTTAGAAGTTTCAGCTTTTTGCTGTCTTTGTTGTTTTTTGAATTAAAGAGCTAGATTTTGAGTTATCTGAGAAAGTTGTTAACTAGAAAGTTGTAGTAGATGTTCTGAGCTTTCCAAAAAGTCCAATTTTATTAGATTCTGACAAGTAGAGCAAAAGTTATGAACTTTAGAAGTTTCAGCTTTTTGCTGTCTTTGTTGCTCTTTGTACTGTATTTAAAGAGCTGGATTTTGAGCTCTACAAGGAATCTGAAAAAGTGGTCAACTAGAAAGTTGTAGTAGATGTTCTCCCGTTTCCAAAATATCCAATTTTGTTAGATTCCGATAAGTATAGCAAAAGTTGTGAGTTTTACGAGTTTCAGCTTTTGCTGTCATTTTTGTTGTTCTTGAATTATGTTCAAAGAATAGGATTTTGAGCTCTATAAGGAATCTGAGAAAGCTGTTAACTAGGTAGTTGTAGTAGATTTTCTCCCCTTTCCAAAAAGTCTAATTTTGTTAGGTTCCGATAAGTATAGCAAAAGTTATGAGTTTTACAAGTTTCAGCTTTTGTTGTCCTTTTTGTTGTTCTTAAAATGTATTCAAAGAGCTGAATTTTGAGTTCCATAAGGAATCTGAGAAAGTTGTCAACTAGAGAGTTGTAGTATATGTTTCCACCTTTCCTAAAAGTATAATTTTGTTAGATTCCGACAAGTATAGCAAAAATTATGACCTTTACAAGCTTCAATTTTTTGCTGTCTTTGTTGCTCTTTGTATTGTATTTAAAGAGCTGGATTTTGAGTTCCATACGGAATCTGAGAAAGTTGTTAATTAGGAAGTGGTAGTATATGTTCTGAGATTTCCAAAAAGTCCAATTTTGTTCGATTCCGATAAGTATAACACCAGTTATTTGCTTTACAAGTTTCAGCAAATCTGTTGTCTTTTGTTGTTCTTAACTTGTATTTAAAAGTAGGAATTTGAGTTCCATACGAAATCTGAGAAAGTTGTTAACTAGAAAGTTGTAGTAGATATTCTTAGATTTCCAAAAAGCCCAATTTTGTTAGATTTCGACAAGTATAGCAAAAGTTGTGAGCCTTACAAGCTTCAGCCTTTTTGCTGTCTTTTGTTGCTCTTTGTATTGTGTTTAAAAAGCTGGATTTTGAGTTCCATATGAAATCTGAGAAAGTTGTTAACTAGGAAGTTGTACTAGAGGTTTTAACCTTTCCAAAATGTCCTAATTTGTTAGGTTCCGATAAGCGGAGTAGGAGTTATAATCTTTACAAGTTACAGCAGCTGGCCTTTTGGCTGAAGCTTCGCTGTTTAGATTGTTCGAAGTTTTAGTACCTCTTATTGACTGAATCTGATAATGTTGTCAACTAGAGAGTTGTACTAGAGGTTCTCACATTTCCAAAATATCCTATTTTGTTAGATTCTGATAAGCGGAGTAGGAGTTATGACCTTTACAAGTCACAGTAGTTGACCTTTTGGCTGAAACTTCGCTGTTTAGATTGTTCGAAATTTTAGTACCTCTTATTAACTGAATCTGAGAAGGTTGTCAACTAGAGAGTTGTAGTAGAGATTCTCACCTTTCCAAAATGTCCTACTTTGTTAGATTCCGATAAGCGGAGTAGAAGTTATGACCTTTACAAAGTCACAGCAACTGGCATTTTTGGCAGAAGTTCATTGTTTAGGTTTTTCGAGGTTTTTCTACCTCTTATTGACTGAATCTGAGAAGTTTGTCAACTAGAGAGTTGTAGTAGATGTTCTCACCTTTCTAAAAAGTCTATTTTTTTGAATACCGGTAAGAGTAGCATGTTTAATTGCTTCTAGGATGTTAGAAAATTTTTATGTTGTTTTCACGAATAAAAGATCAAGTTTTGTTAGTAGTTTGAATGATGCACTTGATTATGAGTAATAAGTATTCCTTGTGTTTATAAGTAGCATGTTTAATTGCTCTAGGGTGTTAGAAGACTTTCATGTTGCTTTCACTAATAAAAGATCAAGTTTTGTTAGTAGTTTGAATCATGCACTTGATTATGAGTAATAAGTGTTCCTTGTGTTCATAAGAAGCATGTTTAATTACTTCTAGGGTGTTAGAAGACTTTTATGTTGCCTTTGTGTATAAAAGATCAAGTTTTGCTAGTAGCATGTTATTTTGCTTCTAGGTTATTAGAAGACTTTTATGGTTGCTTCTATATGATTCATTTGTCGCATATATAGCCAGTTGACTTGTATGTAATTCGTTCGGCTCATACGTAGCCATTCGGCTCGTATGTAAGTTGTTTTGCTTGTATGTAGCTTATTACCTAGTACACATCTAATGTGCTCGTCTAGGGTGATATCATTGCCCTTGGGGCCATCGACCATCAAGACGTGTATTTATTTTACTCCTCGTGGACTGTGGACGAGTCACCCCTCGTGCATCGTCAGATCTTAACCGGTGTAGGTTGATCGCGGACTGAGAGTGTAGACGGAATCCAAGTTCAGGGTAGTAGCGTACGAATACGTTTGTATTGCCAGGGTCTTGGATCGATAGGCTATAAACAGGATCCTTAGGGATTCTGCTAAGTCTAGGTTGAGCACCTAGTAGAGTTATCTCGCGAAGTCAAACTTAAGACCTAACATGTTGTGTTAGTACTATGGTCATCCCTCGGATTGTTTAGGGTTAGTGACATCGTTAGGGTGGTAACTTATGGCTATTACTACTTAACCTTTATTTATTATCATTTCGCCGAAGGAAAAGAGTTGGTATTAAAGGTGATACCTTATGAACCAACCTGTTCTATAGGCCAACACTAGGTGGTGTTATTAGTTGTACCCTTCCTGTCAAAGGGATACGGTTTATGGCTTCTCACGAGTTGGGAGCACGGGATCCATATCTCGTCTGTTAATTTCTGAGGTGCCATGATAAGGGCGGGAAATTTTCTGTCGGAGCTAGGGGATGGACTCCCGGAACTCCGTCATGTTCTATATCAGGAAAGGCGAACAAGCCATAAACTACGGTCTATAAGCTAGGGGGCAAAGGGGATGCATCGAGTTAACCTGTGTTGTAGTAAACTTCAAGGGTTCGTCAAATTTTTGAGTGAGATCCGGTACTCCGGGCAATAGTGGCAAACGGAAACACCACTATATGACTACGAATGGTGGGATTAGACCGTTTCAGGGCAACCTCATCAGTCACGCTGTATCTTCAGAAACAGGTTGAGTATAAGAGTAGAATTTATAGCGCGGGTTCAAATCCCTATATATGAAGAAACAGCTTGATATGGAGGTATGTAGTATGGGCTGCATACTGTTCCAGAGTCTTGTTTGTATTAGAATAAGTGCATCATTGCATTAGTTAATCTTGCATTAAAGTCTAAGTCATAGCATACACTGACACATCAATTATATATATACACGTTTTTCTTTTCACCAATCTGTTTATTTAAAGTTGAGAATTGCTGCTAATCATCAGCCTTAAAGTGTCAGTATATGTACTGACGTCCACACTTCAATAGGTACTGGATTGCAAAAACTATAGGTACAGGATTCAGGAGGACTCAAGGCAAGAGAAGTAAATCGTTGATTCTTATTTTCAATTGTAACATCTATTGTAATTTATTTCATGTTGAGAAGCATCCAAGTAAAAATACCAAGTGTTATTAATTATTCATTCTACTCTGATGTAAATTTTATTAAAAGTTTGTAACACTTGGACTTGTATGCCATTATTGTAACACTGATGTAATGTATTGCAATTTTATAACATTCGGACTTGTAATACATTTGTGTTGAATAAAAGATTTTAAATTTTTCTGTTTTTCTGTGTATTGTGGCCAATTGAAGGAAAAGATTCTGACTTATGTCATGGTTTCCCAGTATAGAAAATCGGTGCGTTATATAAACTACATTAATGTATTGGTTGCATGACATGTCAAGACAAACACAATCCCAACTCTTCCTCTTATAAATAGAATATGAGGAAGATATGTCATAATAGTATACTAGTCTAGGTCGACAAAATCAATCCTCCAATCTCCCCTCTTATTTCTCATTAAAAAAGTAGAAGATACGTTATTCACATACAATTTTAATATGCATTCTGACTGTAGATACGAAATACAACCCTAATCAACCAATCAAAACCTTAAAAATTTGGACTCGACATGGATATCTGGACGTATCAACTTCATCACTAAGTCATATGGCACAGAAAAATGGTGAAAGTTTTGATTATATAGAATAAGGAGATTTTCTTAGACTTGGCCTCCAAACAAAGTATGACCATTGACTCTTCTAATCTGAAATATTAAAATCACATTACTCATCACATGCAACAAATCATATAACAATCATATATAAGAAGTGAGCCTATGGAGAACCTAAAGCATAACAAAATGAAGAAGTACAATTCTTCCTCTTCTCCTCACCAAAGCCTACACTTTGTTCTCATCCCATGGCTGGCCCAAGGCCACTTGATCCCTATGATCGACATTGCCTATCTCCTTGCAGCTGAGAATAACGCCACCATCTCTTTGATCATGACCCCTGCCAACTTAGCCCGAATTAAGTCAACCGTAAACCATATCCAGGAATCCAAACTCCCAATCCACTTCATCTCGCTTCCATTCCCTTCCACAGAATTCGGCCTCCCTGAAGGCTGCGAGAACCTCGACTCGCTGCCTTCAAAATCGCTCGCCCTCAACTTTATTAATGCAAGCAAACGGCTGAAACAGCCACTTATAGAATACCTAAACAACCCAAAAACTCCTCCTCCAAACTGCATCATATCTGACTTTGGCCACGTCTGGACTCCCGAAATCGCACGTCTGTACAGCGTGCCTAGGATCATCTTTCAGGGCTTTAGTTGTTTTGCCTCGCTATGCATTGAGAACCTGAGAATTTACAAGACCCATGAAAGGCTTTCTTCGGATTCAGACCCATTTGTTATTCCCGGCTTACCACAGAAGATCGAGGTCACTAGGTTGCAGCTGCCACCACATCTTCAAGCATTATCATCACCTCAGTACCAGCAGATTATAAGGGAGATCAGGGAGGCTGAAGTAGGAGTTGATGGCATAGTGGTCAACAGTTTCGACGAATTGGAGGTGGGATTAAGTCAATTGTTAGACAAGTCTTCTTGGAAAAAAGTATGGATGATCGGTCCAGTTTCACTTTCGAAGAAGGGGAGCAAAGATTTGGTTGAAAGAGGTAACAAGGCTTCAATTGAAGAGAATGAATGCAGAAGCTGGCTTGATTCAATGATCCCCAAATCTGTAGTCTATGTTTGTTTTGGTAGCATGGGTGTATTCCCACCATCTCAGTTGATCGAGTTCGGTTCAGGGTTGCTAGCTTCAGGTAAACCATTTATCTGGGTCATCAAATCTGTACAAAATTCTGAGGTGGAGAAGTGGTTGTCGGAAAACTTCAACAATAGGTCCAAGTGTCTCGTGATCCGAGGATGGGCCCCTCAGACGATGATTCTGCAGCACAGAGCAATTGGAGGATTCTTGACACACTGTGGGTGGAACTCGACCTTGGAAAGCGTGTCTGCAGGAGTGCCGATGCTGACATGGCCGATGTTTTCAGAGCAGTTCTTGAACGAGAGGCTGGTGGTGGACGTGCTGCACATGGGGGTTGCAGTGGGAGTGAAAAAGCCAACGGAGTGGGCCGGAGAAGTGGAGGATAAAGTGGTCATAGGAAGGGAGGAACTTGCGGAAGCAGTGCGGAAGCTTATGGACAAAGGAGAGGAAGCAGAAGGGAGGAGGAGGAGGGGGAAAGAATTTGCCGCATCAGCCAAAACAGCATTGGAGGAAGGTGGATCTTCATACTTGAACTTGAAAATGTTGATTCAGTATGTTATCGACAACCAAGGCAAAGACGTATTGTAATGTAATGTAATGTAAGCTTCGATTGGACAACAGTCACGAGCTGGATGGGTGACGAGATGACTGGTAATTTGAGACCCCGGTGGTTTCATTTTTGTATCTGTATCTGTATATGTATCTACTTTCATTCCTCATAGTTGGTTCACTAGTAGTTGTTGTAGTCTACATGTACTTTGTGTGGCTTTTGGTGATACCCACCAAGGACATTCACCAATCTTTTCTTCAATTCTATAAAAATCTCATTGGATCTTCCAAATCTAGAACTTTGAGCCTAGATTGGAATTATCTGTACGGAGCGAACCCTTCTGATCTCTCTGCTCTGGAGGATCCGTTCTCTTTGGACGAGATCAAATCCGCGGTTTTCGCTTTAAAAAGCGACGCGGCTCCGGGCCCGGACGGGTTTCCCGCTTTCTTCTTTCAAAAGTTCTGGAATTGGTTGAAAGACGACCTCGTCCGGATGTTCGCGGATCTTCACAGCGGCGTATTCTCTTTCGATCGCATCAATTACGCGCACATCGTGCTCATCCCGAAAATTTTAGGGGCGAACTCCGTGACGAGCTTTAGACCGATTAGTCTTATCAATACTACGTTCAAAATCATTATGAAAGTGCTAGCCGCTAGGCTTGGGGAGATTATTCCCCCTCTTATCGATCCGGCTCAATCTGGTTTCATCAGAGATCGATTTATTCTAGATAGCGTGGCTTCGGCCCAAGAAATCATTTCTTATTGTCACCATTCCAAAACTGAGGGTATCCTTCTCAAACTTGATTTTCAGAAAGCTTACGATAACGTAAGTTGGGAATTCCTTTTCGATATCCTTATTCATAGGGGTTTTGGCCCCAAATGGATTGCTTGGATTAAATCCAGTCTGTTTGCGGGTACTTCTTCCATCATCGTGAATGGTACGGAGGGTCACAAATTCAAAATCAAATGCGGTCTCAGACAGGGTGACCCTCTGTCTTCCCTCCTCTTCTCTCTGGTTGCGGACGTCTTCAGTAAGCTCCTCCGCAATGCCTGGGAAGCTCAGGTCATTGAAGGCCTGGGTGAGTCTCGTTATTTTAATGGCGTTCTTAACCTTCAGTATGCTGACGACACCATTATCTTGGCTAAGCCTAATCTCCATACTCTAAGGAATCTCAAATTACTTCTCTATTGTTTTGAACTAGCTTCTGGTCTTTCTATCAATTTTCAGAAATTGTCTGTCATTTGGTTGGGAGGTTCGCCTAACAGACAGGACGAAATTTCCGAATTTTTTAATTGCCCGGTGGCCTCTTTTCCGATGAGTTATCTCGGTATTCCGCTGAGATGGGGTAAGCTCCATAGATCGGATTGGGCCCCCATGATTGATAAAGTAGAATCCAGGCTATCGGTATGGTCTGGGAGACTGCTTTCACGGGGCGGCAGGCTGATCTTGCTTAACTCTGTTCTATCCTCGATCCCTCTCTATATGATGTCTTACTATTTCATTCCTTCTTGGGTCATCAAAAGAATTGACCAAATTAGAAGTAATTTTCTCTGGTTCGGTTCGGCCCTCTACAAACCCGGTTCTCACTTGTGTAATTGGAACCTAGTTTGCTCCTCGAAAGTCGCTGGCGGTCTGGGGGTTTTAGACCTCAGGCACCAAAATATGGCTTTACTAGGCAAATGGCTTTGGAGATTCCTCAAATACGAGGACCTCCCCTGGATCAAATGCATCAAAGCTAGATATTTCCCAGCCAATGATTGGTGGTGCTTTCCGGAGCACACCCATAGGCGTGCCTCCCCGTTCTGGAAGGGGTTTGGAAAGTTTCAGCCCCTTTCCTCGGTGGCTTGACCCACGGATGTGCCGACGGGTCTATGACCAGATTCTGGTCCGATATCTGGATCGGCAACTCCTCCTTAGCTTCGGCTTATCCAGAGATCTTTCGGCTAGCAGTCGATCCTAAGGCTTTGGTATCTGATTACTACTCATTTAATGGATCCATCAGGGTCTGGTCGATTCCTCTCTCTATTAACCTCCCTATCCACCTATCTACCCGCTTTGATAATCTTCTTGACACTATCAACAATGTGGTTTGGCTTGACAAAGAAGATTTTTTCTGGCGTTGGAATTCTTCTAGGATATTCTCAGTAAGCTCTTTTTACAATTTTCTCAATTTTAGAGGATCCTTATCGCCATTCTACGACCTGATTTGGAAGTCTTGTGCTCCGTTGAGGGTGAAGATCTTGACGTGGTTAGCTCTTAACAATAAACTTCTTACAGTTGATAATCTTAATAAAAGAAACCTTGCTTGGGGGCAAGTATGTCCCCTTTGCGCGTCTTCCGATGAGGATGCCAACCACCTGTTTGTTCAATGCGATTTCTCCCGTTCACTCTGGAAAATTCCATTTCTGGCCTGGGATATGTCTCACCTTCCGATCAATCTTGTTGACTGCTGGACGAGGCGTCCCCCTTCCATAGCGCTCCACAAATCGTGGTTTCTGTCTTTCCAGATTATCATCTGTTTAATCTGGAAGGAAAGGAACCAGAGATTATTCCGCCACATTATGTCCACCCCTCGTTCATTATACGATGAATTCTTGTTTTTATTCAAATTTTGGTCTTCTACGCTTAAGGAGAAATCGAGAGATGCCCTTAAGGTAGGGAGAGTGGAAAAAGCGACCCAGTGTCTGATAAATCTCAACGCTCTTTAATGTTCTATGCTATACTTTGGTGGTCCATCCGCATGCTTTTTTATTGATGTTCTTATTTGCTATAATATCACTTCTGTTTTTAGATTTATCACCACCTATCTTCTTGATCTGCTGTTTTTGACGTAGGTAACACATTCATGTTGTGTGTTCGTGTTTGCAGGAGTAACGAGTAGATCATACTACTCTGTTTTGGCTTTTTGGCAGCTTTAGTAGTCTGCTTGCTGTTCATAGTCCTCTCTGGTGCTTCAGAGCAGGAGTAACGGGTAGATCATACTACTCTGTATTGGCTTTTTGGCAGCTTTAGTAGTCCGCTTGATGTTCATAGTCCTCTCTGGTGCTTCAAAGCAGGTTATCTTCTTCTTCTTTTTGTGTGGTTTTTACTGATAGATGCTCCAGCGCGATCTTCTGACTCCCCTGGCATTACTTCAACTCGTTCCTATCGTCCTTTTACTGTTATATTTTGGTCTGCTCTTTGGGTTCTGTCCTCAGGCTTTGGGTTATGTTCTCAGGCGCTTCCCCCAGTTCAAGAGTTCTGTTCTGGTCTGGATTGTTAGCAGACTATTTTTTAGCCTATATTATGTTTGTTGGGTGTGTGTTTATTATGGATGGATGTTACCTCTTCAGGTTGTATTAATATTATGGTTATGTTCTCTTTTTGCATGTTTAGAGCCTGTATAGCTCATGTTCTGATATTTTGATGTAATTGGCTGTCTCTGTATTGCGTGATCCTGTTTGTTTGGGCGTTTGTTTGGCAGTATTCTCGATTGTTTCCTTTTGATAGGGTAGCTTTCTTTGCTCTATCAGCGGGATAGGTGTCGATGCTTGGGCTGTGCCATATGGGTGCTGGATAGGTTACCTGT
Source organism: Hemerocallis citrina (assembly GCA_017893485.1). Classification (NCBI taxonomy): domain Eukaryota; kingdom Viridiplantae; phylum Streptophyta; class Magnoliopsida; order Asparagales; family Asphodelaceae; genus Hemerocallis; species Hemerocallis citrina. Next base: position 1,003,335 of record JACEHZ010000703.1, read on the forward strand.
GTGCTGTTCGGGATATTTCCTGTTTTTGGGTGAGTTCTTGCCGAGAGTTGATGCGTTTGGCTACCGTTTCGACTGGCTGCCTTGATGCATACTCTTTCTGCGCGAGGGTGGTCATCTCGTCTGGCTGCCATGCTGCCTTCTCTCTCGGTGCGAGGCTGGTAATCGTGAGAGGCATCCATCCGGTTCCCGAACTCTTCCAACTGACGCAGGCTTTCTTCGGCGTCGGGCTAATGGCTTTCTTCTATCAGATGGTTGTTCGGTGGTGGTTCTGGCTGTACGCTTTGTTTATTTGATTAGGTCGTTTAGCAGATTATTTTGGATGTTTTTGTTTTACATCTTGTAAGACCCTCTTATTGTTATCTCGTTTATAATATATGCATGGCTGGAGTCTATTGACTCTATCCGTTTCATCAAAATTTAGGGAGGGTATCTATGTTCCTCTCTTTGGAAGGACGTGTATCTTTTGTTTCGTTTAGTTCATTAATGAAGCAGATCAGTCACCATTTTATTCAAAAAAAAGAAAAAATGTAATGTAATGATGTAATGTAAGTGATTGTATTCAATATTCACCTTTAGGAAATAAAGAACTAAATTTACTCAACATTGTGTTCTTTGATGAAATGTCAATTAATAATTTTGTTGGGTTTATATGTCTGGCATAATTATACGATGTGAAAAGAAGACGGGGAAGGGACGAGAAAAATCGAGACAATTGGAAACGGTTGGAAGCAAGTGGCAGCAGCATCGACTGGAATAATGGATTTGGCAGTTGACTGCACAGTGGGCGGTCGACCGCATAGAGCCTATGGATTGGGAGTGGCCAATTGCGGTCGACTACACTCTGGGCAGTTGAACGCATCGATGCAGACGCAGCAGTAGGTATTGGGTTTTTGGGATTTGATTGAAGCCCGACTTGTTCTTCATGTTAGATCGTACGGCTCTCATCGTTGGTTATCTCTTCATTATACATAGGATGGTTATTGTATCAAGAATAGCATACTAGATTTTCTCTAGATCTCTTTATAATTAATGTAACAGCTCAAAAGAACGATATGATTCTATTGAGTACCGAATTAAAAAAAAGTACATCATCTGCGTGGTGGGTGAATCCTTTATTGTAAACAGTAACAATTTCCAATTAAGTTTGAGAAAAGGGGTCGTAGTGAGAGTTGTAACTCTTGTATCTTCTCTAGTTAAATAATATCTCAATTTTTTCTCCCCTAGATTAGGGCTTGCTCAAACCCGGAATAAATATTGTGTGCTTTGTGTGCTTGGTGTGCTCTTCTATTTGCTTGTTGGTTTGTATTGATCGTGTCGAAAAACTCAACAAGATCCGCACATAATTTCTAACAATTGTTATCACAACATCAGGTTAGAAATCTTCTACAATTCTGGGTTTGACCGGTTCCTCGGAGAAGATGGCAGATCAGAGCACGAAGATTAAGCAGTTTGACGGTAATATAAATTTTAATCTCTGGAAGGTGGACATGTATGACACATTGGTTCAAAAGAGCTTGCATATTTTCCTAAAAGGAGATAAAGGGATACCAACCGATATGAAGTAGAAGAAGTGGGATGATATAAGACTTGAGTTTAATCCGGTTGCAATTGGCGGACGAAGTCAAGTGTGATTTCCTTGATGAGACAAGTGCAGCGAGTCTGTGGACGAGACTCAAAACAGATTACTCCGGATCGTCATTATTGGATCAGATGTACTGGAAGAGAAAACTATTTCGTTTCTCAATGAATAAAGGTGCTCATCTTCAAAATCATATTGTGGAGTTCAATAAGGTAAATCTTAACCGAAGGCGATTAACGTGGATGATCTAAGCGAAGAGAATAAAGCTTTCAACTTGATATATTCACTGTCATTTTTGTATGATCAATTGATAACTATCATGCTACACGGAAAATCTGCCAAGGAGACAGTTGACGGGGTGATCAAGGGTCTGAAAGTAGATGAACTTAGGAAGGAGACTCAAAAAGTGGGTCTATTTCTACAAGTTACTTGGCAGCAGATGTTGAGACTTCAATTGAAAGGGATAGGGCAAACAAGGGTAAGATACGTTGCCACCATTGCAGATGGATCATACATTACAAGAGGGATTGTCGTAAGTGGTTGAATCAGAGGGATGCACACGTAGTCAGCGTCACTGAATCAGGTGATAACTTCGATTGTCTTCTTGTTTCAAGTTCTTTATATATGAATTCGGAACGGTTTCTTGATCCGGGAAGCTTTTCTCATATTTTCTCTGAAATGGTGGTGTTTTCTACTCATAATTCTACAACAAGTCGTCGGGTGAACGGTGATAGGTGAGATTTGTGAAGTAGTGGGTGAGGGAACAGTTGAATAGGAGATGCCAAATGATAAATGATTCACACTAGAAGAGATCATGCATATTCCTTTGATGAAAGAGAGTCTGATATCCTTGGGGACTCTAGATTCTCAGGGTTGCAGATACATAGCTCGAGATGAAATTTTGATAGTTTAGGTGAGTCGTCGCAAAGTGATGACGGGTAAGAGACGGATTGGGCATGGTCATCATAACCACTATTAGCTTTGGAGGAACAGGAAAACTTGGCCTAGTGTTTGAAAGTTTATTGTTCCTAAAACATTATCTAGTTTGTCACTAGAATCACCAACGCGAGACTGCGACGTTTGAATACCATCGGGAGGTGGAGAGAACCTTGGGGTAGGTGGAGTTCATATGGAGAGTGGCACCTCCATGATAACAACTACTGGGATATACTCTTGAAGAGGGCATTCAGTTGGAGAAAAAAATTTGGGGGTGGATAACTAGCAGAAAAGGTACAAGAGGAGATAAAAAGGGTCTAAGAGAGTTTAAACACACATGTTACATGTGAATGCAATCCAAGGTGAAAATTGTTGAGTATATATGTCTTGCATACTTATTCGATGTAAGGAATTGAGGTGATTAGAAACGGTTGGAAGCAAGTGGCAGTAGTAGCAACTGGAACTGGGAATTTGGCGGTCGACTGCACAATGGGCGGTCGACTGCCCCGAGCCTCTGGATTGACAGTGACCCGCATTGATGCAGGCGCAACAGCGGATATTGGGTCTTTGAAATTTGATTGAAGCACAGCTTGTTCTCCAGGTTATATTGTATGGTCATCTCTTCAATATACATCAGATGATTATTGTATCAAGAATAGCAGACTAGGTTTTCACTAGATCTCTATCTAATCAATGGAACGGGTCAAAAGAACAATTTTTTTAAAAATATATATATTTTTTAAACTATTGGCAAAAAAGGACACTTGCCAAACTAATTGCGCTCGGGAACTCAACAACTACACTCGTCGTTCCCAACAGCGAGTTTAGTTATTTCGAGCTCGCCATTGGGAACTGCGGGCCTAGTTTTATTTTTTGGAGGAACTCGTTGTTCCCAACGACGAGTGTAGTTCAAAATTATCAAACATGACTCATCGTTCTCAACAGTGAGATTATCTATACTAGACTAGCTATTGGGAACGACGAGATTTTTTAAATTTCACAAAGAGTTTCACTCTTTGTTGGACTTGGTGAATTTTAAAAAAAAAACTCCATAGAATAGCTCGCTTTTGGGAACAGTGAGTCTTGTTTGAAAATTTTGAACTAAACTCGCCGTTCGGAACAGCGAGTCTAGTACAAAGCACCTCACCGTTGGGAACAACGAGTCTTGTTTGGAAATTTTGAACTAAACTCACCATTGTGAACGGCGAGTTTCTTTATATATATAAAAAACTATACTCGCCATGTCCCAACGGCAAGCAGGAAATAACTAAGCTCGCCGTTGAGAACGGCGTGTGTAGTTGTTGAGTCCTCGAGCGCAATAAATTTTGCATGTATTCTCTTTTTGCAAATAGTTTCCAAAAAAAAAGCATAGTTTAAAAAAACTCCAAAAGAATGATATGATTCTATTGAGTGCCGAATAGCAAAAAAAAAAAAAAAAAAAAAAAAAAAACTTCATCTAAAATGTGAGAGAATTCTCCATTGTAAACAAGTATTTACAGTTCGGCTTAAGAGAAAATCATGGTGAGAGTTGTAACTCTTGTATCTTCTCTAGTTGAATAATATTTTGATTTTTTCTTCCCCGGATAAGGGCTTTGCCTAAACCGGGACAAATATTGTGTGTTGGGCCGACCCTAAACCCGTGTGAGTGCGAACTGTGCGACCACACAGGGCCTACAAATCACGAAGGCCTCCTCGAAACCAAAATAAAGTAAAATTAGTATTAGAATATTTAGAGAATATGTAAGAGCATCCACAGTCGTTTGCTATATTTGCATAATATGCATATTTTAGCTTTTGGATCTCTTCAGTCGTTTGCTATTTATGCATATTTTTCCCAAATCGCTACCGTAGATTGCTATATATGAGAGAGGGTGCATATTATACAGGACGAAACTTAAAGTTTCGTCCGATATATTATATATTTTTTTCAGACAAAACTTCAAGTTTTGTCCGATCAAAATAGAGGCATTTTTAAATTAATAAAACCCCGAATACATGAAAAGCGCTTGGACGAAACTTCAAGTTTTGTCCGTGGATTTAGAATATTTATTAAGTTAATTAATTAATTTAATAATTAATTAGTTAATTATACTTAGTATACTAATTAGGTCATTTAATAAATAATTAAGCTTAGTTAAATATAGTTAACTAATTAATTAGGGGGTTAAGTGGGGTTGAAAGTGACAGCTTCCCATCGGATGAAACTTTTCATCTTCAAGTTTCATCCGTGGAGATTTCTTTTTTCTTTTTTCACTCCGACGAAGCTTCGAGTTTCGTCTGCCAATTTAAATTATTAAAATATTCAATTCAGTTGAAAAAAAATATTTAAAAAATAATTTTTTTCACGGGACGAAACTTCAAGTCTCGTCCGATCAAATTTTGTTTAACTTTGATATTTTATAGCATTTGATGATTGCAAGGAAACCCACTTTGCTATATCTATTTTATGCATTTTGCTATTTTTTCACCTTGGACGACTGTTGATGCTCTATGTAAAGAATGTCCTGTTTTTTCTTTCTGCACAAGGCCCAGTTTGTTCTTTCCAATCTCAGGACCGGCCCTAATTGTGTGTGATAAGATCATTGAATAAGAATAATTCTTTATTGATTGATTTAATAAACTGATCAATACAATATGGCTCATACATATAGAAGATAATAGACGACTAAACTGGTACATAACCAATATGGGACTAAACTAATATATCATCTAACACATCCCCATAACATGTATACTCTAACACGTCCCCATATATACTCTTACCGAATTGGGCGGATCGCGGGCTGATCCGACCCGGATGCCATCCCTACACGTCCCCATAACATAAGAAGCATCCTCTTAAAACAAACGAAACGAAAAACGAGTATTTTTTCCGGAAATGGCCCACTGTTTAAAACTAATTCTCAAAATAGGTCAGCTTCAAAACTAATGTCGATTTTCGAGAATAGACCAGTGCTCATAGGCCGCAGTACCAAACTGTGGCTTCTTCGATTTCGTGGCCGCGGTTCACAACTGCGGTCCAAGTATATATCATACATATTTGGCTAATTGCCTCGGAGACTCGAGAAAAAACTGTTCAAGTGTAAAACGTGAAAATAGGAGGTCGTAGTTGGATACTGTGGCCTCAATACTACAGAGGCCATAGTTTACAACTACGGCCTCACTTATATGATCGAATAGGTATTAAAAGGTCTTAAGAACTGGACTCTATCGACCATAAAAATGAGGCCACAGTTATTAACTACGGCCACTAAATCGAAGAGGCTGCAGTTTGGTATTGTGGCCTATGATGATTTGTCTGTTCTCGGAATTAGTTGCAAAATGGTCTATTTTGAATATTAGTTTAAAAAAGTGGACCATTTCCATAAAAAAATCTAAAAACGATGACTATTTTTCTCAATAATAATAATAAAGTGTAGTTATAAAGAGTTTTTTAAAGTTAGAAAATAAATTCGGTAAGAGTAAATTTATTTCATCAAATATGAAACTCCATGTAACTAAACTCAACCTCATTTCCACATATTATATCTATATCTTATACTAAAAGGAGAGAGGGTCTAGCCCATCTATTTCTTTTCTATATTGAAACATAGAAAGAAGAGAAAAAGTAGGAATTCATATTTAACTAATATGTGCACTACGCACGATTATATTTAAAAACCAAAACAAAATAAAACCTCAATCACTCAAACACAGTCTCTTTCTCTCTCACTTTCTCAATTTCACAAAATCTCACGTCTCTTTTTAAACCCACTCTCATCCCTTAATTTAGAATTAAAATTTTAAGCAAATACAATTCATAAAATTATTTTTATATGATTTTTTTTGTCTATCATATCTACTCTAACATATGCTCTAATGCATGGTTCATAATATATAACTTACTAGTATAATGTACATGCGATGCACGTATAAAAAAAGTAAAGTCATCAAATTAAATGAATATATATCAAATAAGAAAAAAACAGTTTATATTTGAATGTTCTGATTTGGGCTACACGTGCGGTGCACATTTATATTTGTTAGATATAATTTAGACATATATTATATGTGTTTATATAGTTACAAAGTTAGAGTTTGTTTGTTATAAACCTCAACACTCCCATTAAAATAGTAAAGATTTACTGAATGTTAATGATGTTATAACATAACTGTTAGCATAAATTTGTTGAATTTAAGACATCTTTTTATTCCATGCATTTTTTAGCTTTAGTAATATTCAATTGGATAATATTATAGTTTGACAGTGATTCTCTAAACCATTTGCTTATATGAGGATGATAATGAAAATTTCAGTAATTATGATAAGGATAATATTCATAAATTTCTTACATTTTTCATACACTTTTTTGAAGTTCTATCTAATTTTACGGGTCTCACAACTATTTTAGTCTGTACAATTTACAATTGGGAGGCAATATTACTGCAGAAGTCGATGCCAGAGGAGGCCACAACGCACGCCTATCTGGGATAAACGGTTGCTTAAGCAACCAACCTACTCCATAAACTTCACCCATCTCTTCACCAAAAAATATCCCGATTCCCGATACATTAAGTGATGGTATCACACCGGTGGTGAGTTAAGCTTCATCACGATCACACAGAACAGCACCCCCAAAAACAAACTCACCACCAAAGCCCGCAATGTGTTTGACCAAAGTGTCAAGCGTCTTTTGTTATTTACGCTGCTATTAGAGCATCCACTGTTGTTTGCTATAGCATTTAGAAATAACAAAAGAAGGATCACACTGCAGTCGTCCAAGTCCAAAAATAAAAGCGACGGAGGATCATATTCAGCCTTTTTTTTTCAGCCTTTTTTTTGGTATTCAGTATGTTAAGATAAATCAGAGAGATGAAAACAATACTGAATATTGAATTGAGAAATAACTGAGTACAATATCTCCTATATATAGGAGGAACCAAATACAGAACTAACCAACTACTCAATGTGGGACTATAATCTCTAACACCCACTCTCAAACTCACGATGAGTCAAACAATGTGAGTTTGCCTACTAAGAGTCGGAATTTCTGAACAGTATGGAATTTGGTGAAGAAGTTTGCAGTCTGCTGGGAAGAGGTAACAGAATGGAGAGAGATGGCCCCTGCCTCAAAACGCTCACGAACATAATGACAATCAATCTCAATATGCTTCGTTCGTTCATGAAAGACCAGGTTGCTTGCAATGCGCAATGCACTCCGGTTATCACAATAAAGTGGAGTAGTTCCTGTAAAACTGACACCCATATCTGATAACAGCCAACGAACATGAACAATCTCTCTAGTAGTAGCTACCATTGCTCTGTCCTCAGCCTCGGTGGAAGAACATGCAACAACTGTCTGTTTCTTGCTCCGCCATGAGATCAGTGAATCACCAAGAAATAGACAGAAATATGTGGTAGACCTTCTGGTAGTCGGATCACCTGTCCAATCTGAATTAGAGAGATGAAAACAATACTGAATATTGAATTGAGAAATAACTGAGTACAATATCTCCTATATATAGGAAGAACCAAATACAAAACTAACCAACTACTCAATGTGGGACTATAATCTCTAACACAGTAAAAAAGATTTTTAAAAAAAAATCAAAAAAAATACAAACAACACACCAGACGGAGCAACTTCATCCGTCTGGGTGTTTTTTTTCCTTGGTATTCAGTAAAAATAAATAATCAAAAAATCAAAAAAAATATATAAAAAAATACAAACAACACACCAGACGGAACAACTTCATCCGTCTAGGGTGTTTTCAGTGAATTTTTTTTATAAGAAATTTGTTTTCGATGAGAGACGGAACACCATCATCCGTCTCTCATCTGATTTTTTTTTTATTACTACAGACGGCATACTTTCATCCGTCGCTTCGTCAAACGGATGAATATCGTCCGTCTTCTATATTTAGCAATTGGCTAAAGCGGCTGCTAAGTTTAGCAAGGCACTGTTCACTCCTATCCTAAGTTTTGAATTTTTAGCAAACGACTGCGAGCACTATTTCTAAATCGATTTCCAATTTTTGGGTTTTTAAAAAACAACAATGGATGCTCTTAGGGTTTAGCAATCATTAAGTATGCATGCATCGGGAGTGAAATTCTGCTTGAATGAAAAAAAATGTGTATATATAATAATAAATAATAACAAATAACTTAAAAATCAACCAATCTCTAATATTATAATGGGAGAGTTGAGGTTGTCATTTGTAGACATTCAACCATCTAATCTCAACTATTTATTTTTAAGTTGGAGTTATATTAACCATTAATATACTAAATTGTTGTTAGTTACCATAAAACTCTCAAAGTTTAAATTTATTTACAACGGATAATTTATAAAGAGTATGTATGAGTAAAGGAAGATCTCGGGTTCGATACCAGCTTACGTCTTATTATTTATTCTATTAAAAACAATTTTTTTAGAACGTGCATTGCACGTGCAGATACTAGTCAAATTAATCCAACCGGAGATAATTACAAAATTGGACTTTGGCACTGCATGGTCAACAGAGCAGCTTTTACATCATTTGTCACAGAATTGTCAAAACTTGGACTGTCTAAAAATTGGTTTAGACTGCTCAGTTGAAAAATCTGATCTCAACTTGGAACCCAAGCAAAGGAAAATCATGTCATAAATTTAGACGTACCATTCTCTCTTCTAGTCTGAATCTTCCAATCACATTCCAAAAATCATCTAGAAACTTACCACAAAATGCATGTGTAAAGCTTACTACTTTCTGTTCTTCTTACCAAAGCCTAAACATTGTTCTCATCCCATGGCTAGCCTAATGACACTTGATCCGTATGCTCGGCATTGCGCGCCTCCTAATGAATAATGATGTTCTTGGAGCACAAAGCTATCGGAGGATTTTTGACACAATACATTATCAACTACCAAGGTGGCAAAGATGTAATGTAATGGAATGAAGTATAGATGAATCACTGAATGTATTCAATTCAACAGTAGGATATAAAGTACTAAATTTATTTATTTTTAACATCATGTGCTTTGACAAAATGTTGATCAATAACTTTGCATAGTTCAAAATCTGGCATAATTTAACACTGTTCCAATAAAGGGTCTTCCGCATATTGTAAAAGCTTGTAAAAGGAAGATATTACTAACATTGTCACGTGCATAGTCTTAGCTAAGATACCTACATGGATGTCTGTAGTAAGATTTTTTTTTTTTTTTTTTTTTTTTTTTTTTTTTTTTTTGTATCAAAAGATGACCGAGTCATCGCTTCATTAATGAGAAATTTAACGAAACAGGTTTGAAGATACAAAGATAGGCCGGAACCCAAACAAATTTGTAGTAAGATTGTTCCACCAGGCTTCAACACTCTACCAATATCTCTTCGAGCACCTGCTCCGTTACAAGATCAAGCGTCTTAGAGACAGAAACAATAACCTCCACCACGGCAGACTCAATGGGCAGCCTCCCACCTGCCATCAAAACGGCAACATTTATGTATAACACACAACTCTACAAAGATTTGACAAAGTTTTTCAACTAGTGCCACCTGATATAAACACCCTTCAGATGACAATTCTTAGCTAAGATACCTACACACAAGAGTATAGCTTACAACATTCATAAAAGACCATTTGACTTGCTCTAAAGTCTTCTGGACTAACGAAACGCCTCAAAGGACGAAACTTAGTTTGTTTGTTTTTATAAAAATAGTGACTAAGATCACAGTTCTATTAATGAGAATTAACGAACCAAATAGTACAAAGTATTATAACCATATAGAGTCCACTCTAGTACATCAAACGAAAAAGAAGATACAAGTACATCACAGTCGGATATCCTCCGGACATCCTCCTAACAGATCATGATGTACGAAGCCGCCGTCCCCTATTCAAAAAAGCCTAGTACTCTCTTTAGACTAGAGCAAGAGAGCTAGGTGTGCAACATCCACTATCGAGTCTACTCCTCCTCTTCCGTGCGGAACCTCTTCCTCACCCCCAAGAAATTAACTTGCTCATACATTTATTAGATCCACAATTTTATAACGCATGGTATTAAAATTGCAGTCAATATTACAGAAACATGCATCATTTCTATCAAGCCATAAATTTCATATAATAGCAGCAATTATAATATCCCACATCCCCCTACTCTCTTTCATAATGTGTGTACCCCTCCAGTTTTCCCAAACCTGGCCTCGTTAATAAATGTTAGAGCCTCAACTAGTCCAAACCCCAACACCAACATTTCCCATGTAAGTTTTGCCTTAGGACAATCAATGAATATGTGATTAACGTCTTTCTCCCCTATGTTACATCTCTGACACCCGATATCAATTGGGACATTACGTCTCCTAAAGTTAATTTTTTAGAGAATAATGTCATTTATCACTTGCCACATGAAAGTTCACTTTTGGCGGGCTTTTAGAGTTCCAAATGATATTAGCTTCATGATTTCTCATCTCACCATCATTTAAATGATGATACATAGAGCTAACTGAGTACATCCTTCTACAAGATTCTAACGTCCATTCTCTAACATCTCTATCTTCGTTGGAGAATTGGATCCCTTCCATGACCGATATCTTTAGTCTATGAAGCTGATCTTGGTTCAATCTGTCTCGGTTTCTGCTGAAGTTAATCTTAAATTTGTCATCTTTGCAAACATCTGAAACCATCACGTTGTCATTCATCGTAAGTTCCACTACAATTGGGAACCGAGACAGTAGTGTATTATCCCTACACCATTTATCCTTCCAAAATCTAGTATATGTTTACCATTCCATACCTTACATCTTGTGTTAGCATGAAATAACTCTCTCACCTTTGCGATACCTCTCCATAAGAATGATGCCTTCCCAAGTTTACTCCTCCCTCCAAATATGTATTTCTTTCGTCTCCTATATATACAATTGAAAAGAATTACCCCCACCAAGTTCTCCTGCGTTTATTCATCTTCCACCTCCACTTGGCTAGAAGTGACGTGTTCATGTCCTTGAGGTTGATGATTCTCATTCCTCCAAACTCTTTCCAGTTACACACTCTTTCCGACTTGACCAAATGATATCCTTTACTGTCTTCTTGGGTGCATTTCCATAGGAAGCGTCTTCTGCATATGTATGTTCTCTTAACTACCCATTTCGACAGTTCATATATCGATATCCAGTAAGTTGGCAGGCTACTGAGGATTGTGTTGATCAAGGTGATTCTACCACCCAACAAAAGAAACTTTCCTTGCCAACCTGCAAGTTTCTTCTCAATTTTTTTCCACCAGTGGGATCCAATTTTCTTTTCGTAACTTTCCAGGTCTGGTCGGTGTTCCAAGATATTTGATCCGAAATTGACCGTTCTCACATTCCATCACGGTAGATATCATATCTATCTGGTTCACAGAATCATTTTTGTCCCACGAAACAAATCTCATGCAAATTAACCGACAATCTGGACCAAACTTCAAAACATTTCAGCATAACACGAATTGATATGATTTCGTCCCCTCGCCTTTCCAAACATCAACGTGTCATTTAATGGACCACCTGTAACCAACGGATCCGGTGGTATCAGCATACAATAAAGGCAGTTTTGATTTGGTCAACAAATATTAAAGGAGATTGATTTAGTCATGATCTGCATGCTTAAGTTTAGGAAATTGATTTAGTCATGATCTGCATGTAACTGTTAGCTTAAGTTTAGGCAACAATCATGCAATTCCCTCTTCTCTTATGTAACCTGTGTACTATATATATTGCATATGTTTATACGAAGAAATACAAGAGGAAATCACTACTTTATATGGTATCAGAGCTCTTTAGCCTTATAGCAAATCGATCCTCTATCCCATCATGTCTTCCTCTACAACATCTGAAATCCCAATTACCTCAAATGTCAATTCTGTTGTTGTCCTTAACACTCATTCATCACTCAAACTGAATAGCAGCAACTACCCTGCCTGGCATGTTCAATTCAATGCCCTCCTTGTGGGATATGATCTCATTGGTTATGTTGATGGCACCACTGCAACTCCTGCCACAACTAACGCAACCTATACTCGCTGGAAAAGACAGGATCAGTTGATCCTCCATGCCATTATGTCCTCAGTTGATCCCAGTGTCATTACCATGTTAGGTAATGTGAAGACTTCCAAACAAGCTTGGGACATTCTCACCAAGATGTTTGCAAGCAAGACTCGTGCAAGAATCATGCACCTAAAAGAGAGACTCTCGCGATTCTCAAAAGTATCCAAATCCATCTCAGAATACCTTCATGGTATTAAGGCTTTGGCTGACGAATTAGCCATCATTAACTCTCCCTTGGATGATGTGGATCTCGTCATCCACACTTTGAACGGCCTTGGTACTGAGTATCGTGAGGTCACTGCTGCTCTCAAAACAAGAGAAAATCCTATTGGATTTGATGATCTCCATGACCTTCTCTCTGACTTTGAAAGCTATTTAGAGAGGGATGAAACTGTGCAACAAACCCCTCTCCTTGCTACTGCAAATACTGCACATAAAGGCAAGCAGCTTTACAACAGAACTGGAAAACAGTTCTACAATCAAACAATGCCCAGATCAACATCACCTGGTTCCTCAAGGCGTGTAGTGTGTCAATTCTGTGACAAACCAGGCCATACAGCCAAGGTTTGTTACAAGCTGCATGGACACCCCTCAAAAAGGCACCAACCTCCTTCTGCTCTTCACGCACGAGCTATACCACCAGGGGTCTCAGACTGGATCTTAGACTCAGGAGCATCTCATCATATAACTAATGATCTGGATCAACTTCATCTGACTCAACCTTACACAGGACCTGATCAACTTGTGGTTGGTGATGGCTCAGGTCATACCATTTCCAATATTGGTAAAATTGTCTTACACACTCCCTCTCAATCATTTCATCTATCGAATGTTTTACATGTGCCTAAAATTACACAAAAACTATTGTCTGTCTCATCCCTATGTCATACTAACCCCATTTCTGTTGAATTTTTTTCTGATCATTTCCTAATCAAGGATTTGAAGACAAGGGAACCTCTTCTAAGAGGGCAGCATAGCAATGGACTCTACCACATGCCCCATCCAGCACCTCCATCAAAGGCCCTAGTCACAACTACATCCATCATTCCACCATGGCATCACATATTGGGGCATCCATCTGATCGCATACTTAGACACCTACTTCCATCCTGCAAAATAAAGAGCCAACAAGTACCTTGTATGTCCTGCAATAGTGTTAAGAGTCATAAATTACCTTTCTCAATCTCTAGTATCACAACAGAAAAACCACTAGAGCTCATTTATACTGATGTATGGGGTCCAGCCCACATCAAATCTTTAGATGGTTTCTCCTATTATCTAATCTTTGTTGATCATTTCACCAAATATGTATGGCTCTATCCATTAAGAAATAAGTCAGATGTCTCTATCTTGTTTCCCACATTTAAAAATCTTGTTGAAAATTATTTCAAAGAAAAAATTGTCTCATTGTACTCTGATAATGGAGGAGAATTCCTAAAATTAAAACAATTCCTTCATACTCATGGCATATCTCATCTCACCACACCACCATATACACCTGAACTAAATGCCCCAGCTGAGAGACGCCACAGACATATCGTTGAAACAGGAAGAGCCCTACTACACATGTCAAAATTGCCACCTGAATACTGGTCATTTGCTTTTAGAACAATAGTATATCTCATCAATAGATTGCCAACCCCTGTCCTCAACATGCAGTCACCATACCAAGCATTATATAAGAAAACTCCAACAACCCATCATCTTCATTCCTTTGGCTACCTTTGCTTTCCTTGGTTGCGACCTTATGTCTCCAACAAACTTCAACCACGGTCTCAACCATGCATATTTCTTGGATATGCAGAATCTCAGTATAGCTATATATGTCTCGATCCCAAAACTCACAAAATATACACCTCTAGGCATGTCAAATTTTTTGATCACATCTTTCCATATATCCAACTCACCCAACCCACACCATTATCATCATTACCCACAACCAGCATACCCCAACCTCTTCATACCATCATTCCCATCCAAAACCATGACCTACCCGAGTCACATGCTATGTCCCGTGAAGATGAGGTACTCCTGCCTTCAAATACTATGTCAGGTAATGATATTCCTACACCTTCTCCTATTTCAACTACTACTGTCACTACTAATCCTTCTGCAGTCCCACCACCCACCAATGAGCCAAACCAAATTATCACCAGGTCCAAGAACAACATCTTCAAGCCAAAAAGGATGTACAATGTATCCAAACATCCACTACCAGAAAACTTGGAACCTTCTAATATTCATGAGGCCATGAAACATCCTCATTGGCGCAAGGCAATTGCAGATGAATTTGAAGCCTTAATCAGAAATGGCACATTCTTTCTTGTGCCTCCCAAGACAGGACAAAATATTGTTGGATGCAAATGGTTATTTCGCATCAAGAGAAATAATAATGGTTCCATAGCTCGATATAAAGCACGTCTTGTTGCAAAAGGATTCACACAATGTCCTGGCATTGACTTCAAGGAGACATTTGCCCCTGTTGTTCGTCCACAAACGATCAAGATTATCCTCACTCTTGCTATCTCTAATCAGTGGGCAATGCACCAACTTGACGTAAACAATGCATTTTTACAAGGAGCACTCACTGAAGAGGTTTTCATGGATCAACCACCAGGTATGAAAGATGTTGCACATCCTACCTATGTCTGCAAACTTCACAAAGCCATCTATGGCCTTCGTCAAGCCCCACGTGCTTGGCATGATTCTCTCAAGGCATTTATTCTATCATATGGCTTCAAAACTAGCAAAAGTGATCCATCTCTTTTCCTTTATCACTCGGGTGATACTATGGCCTACTTTTTAGTCTATGTAAACGATTTACTACTCACAGGTAACAAGTCCATCTTCCTTCAGCGTTTCATTGCGGTGCTATCTCAACGATTTTCGTTGAAAAATATGGAACAACCTCACTATTTTCTGGGTATTGAAATAATACCAACCAGCACTGGAATTTTTCTCTCACAACATAGATACATTCGTGAGCTCCTACAAAGGTTTGACATGGAGGGGGCGAAACCATCCCCCACTCCACTTTCTTCTACAGCAGTGCTTCAGCTCAATGATGGCACAACATCCACAGATGCCACTGAGTATCGTAGGATCATTGGTGGACTTCAGTACCTTAATCTTACTCGTCCTGACTTGTCATACTCCATCAATAAATTGTCTCAATTCATGCACAAACCAACCTCTCTTCACCTGCAGCATCTGAAACGTATCCTACGGTACATCAAGCACACTATGAATCTTGGTCTTATGCTACGTAAAACTGTTACCAACAACTTGTTAGCATATTCTGATGCAGATTGGGGGGGGGGGGGGGACAGCAATGATCGCAAATCCACCTCAGCATACATCATCTTCTTTGGAGGCAATCCTATCTCATGGCTCTCAAGAAAGCAACGAACTGTGGCACGATCATCCACTGAGGCAGAATATCGTGCAGTTGCCACTACTACTACTGAGTTAATGTGGCTACAAAACTTACTACATGAACTCAGAATTCCCATGCATCACCCCCCACGCTTGCTGTGTGACAATGTGGGTGCCACCTACCTTTGCTCCAACCCTGTACTCCATTCAAGAATGAAGCACATATCCCTAGATTATCATTTCGTTAGGGAACAAGTTCAAACCAAGAAGCTCATAGTAACACATGTGTCTACCAAGGATCAGCTGGCGGACTTGCTCACCAAACCACTGCCCACGGCTAAGTTCACTGAACTCACATCCAAGATAAAGGTTGCTGATGGAACCTTAATCTTGAGGGGGCGTAATGGACCACCTGTAACCAACGGATCCGGTGGTATCAGCAAACAATAAAGGCAGTTTTGATTTGGTCAACAAATATTAAAGGAGATTGATTTAGTCATGATCTGCATGCTTAAGTTTAGGAGATTGATTTAGTCATGATCTGCATGTAACTGTTAGCTTAAGTTTAGACAACAATCATGCAATTCCCTCTTCTCTTATGTAACCTGTGTACTATATATATTGCATATGTTTATACGAAGAAATACAAGAGGAAATCACTACTTTATATCATTTGCATACTGTAGAGTTGACAATGGCTTAGGAATTACTCTAATACTAACTTCCTTTAAGATTTCTGCCCCTCTTCCTCTCCTTGTCATTTCTCCCAATCCTACAGTAATAATTGTGAAAAGAAGTAGGGATAACGGGTCTCCTTGTCTTAATTCTCTAAGACAACGAATCGCTCTAACGTTTTCTCCATTAATTTGAATTGGACGGTCAGGATTTAATGGGTGTGAGTTGGTCACGTGGATGAGCTGACGCGTGTAGGGTTAGTCGGAAAGTGTGTCCAGCTTGGAACGGAGCACATCAGAATCTAATGGGAGATTGATGCGTGGCACATTTGTGGGGTGTGGATGGTGACTTGGAATTTGTTGTTGGAAAATATTTAGTGGACGTTATGGTGCATACAATACACATGTAGATAAGCAATATCGATCAAATAATGTATTAGATAATATTAATTTTGGGTGAAAGATTATAAGCATTTTCGAAGATAGTCATAGTGATTAGTAAGTCTCTCATAGTTCACGAAAATAATCATGTTAGCAGTTTGTACGGAGAAACTAATAATTGTTGCAGCTACTTTTGGTGGGGGAAAAAAAAAATCAAATTATGATTCTTTTATTAGGGAGAAAGCACTGAGACCGTCGATCAGGATCTGTTCGGAAATGCCTGGATTTTGATCTGGATAGTTGAAATCTCCTTTAATCTGGAGGGCGAGAATTTCCTGAATCTGAAATAGACGGCTAAAAATCTCCGAGGACCTACAAAAAAGTCTCACTGGAGATAGATTCGGCATAAGTCAAATCTCCTTCTCAAGCTGCAAGTCATGGACCTACCTGAGCTATTGAGCCTGGAGATAGTCAATGTTCTTCTAGTAGATCTATTGTTATTGTGAAATTAGCGTATTACCATCGAAAGCTTTGAGGTGAATATTTTTACCCATATCACTAACCAAAATACCTTTCTTGTCATTAACAGTTTCGTAAGTAGAAAAACTATATCACATCAATTAAGCCCTTGCGAGCAGAAAAGAAAACCGGATAATCGATTGATCGCTCCTTATCAATCAACCCAGGTCAGGCACCATATTAACAGACCACAAATCAGATCATGTACATCAGAGAGATTTATTGCACATAAACAGTGACATTTTAGCATCCAGCTGAATGATATATATGCGAAGATTATGAACGGTTAGATTAAGATGATAGTAATGCCAACAGAGTAGACAGAACATTATAAACACAGATCACACTAAACAAACCAATTTCACTGATGTACTGCATTTTGTTTCAAAATAATCCTGCATAAAATTAGAGAGAAAACAGATAACCATTGCTACTAGTTCTGCATTTGTCGAATCAATATACTTCTGCAGAGGAGGTACATAATTCATCAGGTAGACTTGAAGTGGTAGTCATCAATTGTCGAATAAATTGAGCCGTTTTCAACATGGTAATTTATAGCTTCCCTGCAATTACAATTGAAATTTAGATTATAAGATTGAAGTGTCCGTGTCTCTGTTTGTGTGCGCGCATGTGGAGAGAGAGACATACTTGATTTTATGTTCAGGGAAGCGTAGTCGCTTGACAACTTCATCCGCATGTATTCCATGTTCGCTGTCACTGCTCACAGAACAATGCAGGTCATGTTAGATCAAAGCACCTGATTACACCAAAAACTATATAATCTTTATGAATACAAGAAGCAAATAAACCATGGAGTCCGATGATTAAACATCAACTACAGTACATCTAAATTAGTTCTAAAACTTGTAAGATTATAATCATATGGCATCTACTCTGATTTTCTTACATAATGGAAGGTGAAAGCCTTTTCTTTCATTGTTCAACCGAGAAAAATATGTCGATTACCAGGATGAAGAATAGTTGCTGAAAGTTCCTCACTTTCTCTTGAATTTCACCTCACCAACAGTAAACTCTTGGCTAACCACTCTAAACTAAGAGTACACTACAATATGATTCATAAGTTTTTCTGGTGACGGTTCAAGGCATAGGATTTCTGCATTTTTTGCTAAACACGCATACTATACCTGATTCGGATTTAAGAGATAATGGCACAGAAACTGAAACATATTCACTTACAGGTTTTCCTGTTCCTGGAAAACATCCAAGACTGCCTTGTACACATCAGTCTCAGAGCCCCCATTGCTTGAATGTGTGGAAATCTGTAGAAATAAAATTTCATAAACACGAATTAGCCAGTAAACGAGCTGTATCTCACTTTACACAATAAATAAAATGGGCGAAAATCAATCTTAAATTTAAATATTACATACTTGACTTGATATCGGAGTCTGCTCCTTTTTAACTGCACTCAGGTTGGGAGGTGGATTAGCCGTGCTTGTCTGCAGATTAGGGGCTCCACCCTGCAAAAGTCAAGCAATGAAATAAAAAGAATCTTCCTTATTTTTACTTAAATTTTTCTTCGTGTGTCTGTCTGGATGGAAAAAAGAAAAACTTTGTTGTTGTTGTCAGTATGGATGGGAGGTTCAGGTAAAAAGAAGAAAAATAACAAGAGACAAAAATTAATTAGAGTGATTAGTCATTGAAAGATGACAAATACCTTTCCAACAGTATTCTTCAGATGGACATGAATACAATGAATGAAATGGTGATGGATGGCATTATAGTCAATAACAGGCCTGAAAAAATATGAGTATCAGTTAGTTCCATAACTCTTAACATATGCAATCCATCATAGGTTTATACAAGTTAATAATAACGAGAAAGCTAATACTATCAAGTGAAATGGCATGAGACAATTACAAGCTTCTTGTTGCACAGTAAAGAGTATTGAAGCAGACATCAACATAATAAATCAGGTTAGAAGAAGATGCATATCCAATGTTAAGGTTCAATATTGAATTTATGATAGAACTGAAGACATTCTTGCTTACAAAAGATTTGCAATAAAATATTATTGCATTACAAAAATCTCGATGACAGTTTTTCATTACAACCTAAACCTAATCAAACACTTCTGTTTACTGCTTCATGCCCTATTAAGACAAGGCTCAAACCCCCTCAAGTTCCAAGAGGCCAAAAAAATACCCGCTTGAAGTATGTGTGGATAGAATATTGTATAAAAATAAACACTGCTACCTCAGCTCTCGGCTGAAAGCCATGTCAGTCACTCCCACTAGACTATAACAAGGACTGTATTTGATTGTTAGCTAATCTCACTCCCCCTGTGTATGTGTTCGTGTGTGTAAATTAGTATGGATAGAATATTGAAACAAAATAAACATTTACCATCAACTCTCTACCTAGAATTATGTCACTCACAACTACTGGACAGTCTAGACTATAACAAGACAAGGTGATTGTGCCGAACATTCAGGTCTGCATCTCATGGTTAGCTAATCTACTTCCACTTTTGACATTTCACTGGTAGCCGGTCCGAACCAACCGAAGGTGGATCGTTCGATAATATATGATTTAAACCTGGTAGCCTCCACGGCACATGCACACCCACCTGAAACAAGTCTGGCAGGATTTTATCACCCGCCGATCCCTGCCTTCACCTCGCTGGGGGACCCCATCTTTGAGCCCAAGCCCTGCAGATCGAATTTTGACCCCACGGCACATGCACAGCGATCGCACCCTTCCACCATCTCCACCACTCATCCTACAAATGCGCTAATAACTCCCACAGCCGCTACCAAAGAGATAGCCGTGAAGAGGATACCTTCACCTCTCACATGATAGCACTTTTTCAGGCGATTTCTCACCAAATAACTATCTAGCTCACCCCACCAAACACCACGCTCCAGGAGAGAGCTGTGGAGAGGATACCTTCACCTCTCTCACGCTCTAGCTCTCTCTGGCAATTTCTCACCACACAGACTTATCTCGACTTATACTCCCAATCTGAGGAAAGAGGCGACGCTGTCACGAGCTAGTGCCCTAAGCTGGAGGAAGCTCAATAGCCTGATAGTAGGTGCTGTGAAGACTGCACCGGGGACATCGTAGGACACTCAAACATGCACATCATAGAGGGACCCCATCTTCGCGCTCAAGCTCCACAATCGTGCAAGACAGCGTACTTCGGGAGGGGGGACGCACCTCGCCATCGCCCAGATCACACTTGAACCCCAGATCCATGGCGTTCGCGACAACAAGCACGGGAGGATACTCTGGCGCGACATAGTCACTCCGCGACAGCTGAGACAAACACCTCGAAAGTAGAAACAATTGAGCGCACCCGAAGGGACCCCATCTTCGAGCCCAAGCTCCATAATCGTGCAAAACATCATAATTCTCTCATCATAGCGACTCACAGATAGAGAATCACACCCGGCTTCTTCATACGCACTACCAACCCTCGCAAAAACCAATTCATAACCGCAGATCTTCATGATTGGCCCCAAGAGTGTGGACATGGTGGTAAGCGCGAAGAACATCCGGATAAACATCTAGCAAGGCCAACCAACCCCAATCAAACCCAAACCCCAACCCCAATCAAACCACCCCCAAACCCCCAACTCCAAAAGCAACCCAGATCTCAACACAAATCGGGCCCTAGTGGACTGCCGAACCCTCATCCTCGGCACGACAGCAAGGCGCGAAGGCTGATCGCGACGATGGCTGGCTGGAGTGGTGCCTTCGACGGTGCGATGGCAGGGGGTGTCTCCGACGGTTCGACGGCAGGGGGGGAAAGCATCGAAGGGAGATGGGAGGGGGGAAGGCATCGAAGGGTAGGGAGATCGGGTAGGGGAAGGCATCTAGGGGAAGGGGACATTGGCTGGAGATGAACATGGGAGAAGGGCGCAAAGGATGGGGCGTTGAACAAAGATTTGGTAGGGGGCGGCGTGCTCCCGTTGAACGGTTGGAGACGGACGCAGCGACGAACGGCGACCGGGGAGGGGGCGGCGTGATCCCGGCCGCCACCCCTTCCAACCACTCTCTAGATCTTGGGGAGCTTCTCTCTAGAAATTTTAGAGAGAGAAACTCATGTTCAACTCTATTATTATTGTTATTATTATTGTTATTATTGTTAAAGAACTTGGACCAATTTCATGTGCATATGAATAGTTATGGACTAGAATAAAATGCATACAAGATTGAAGTGGTAGAACTCAATAGAAACACTAAAGAATCAATCTTAATAACTAGTATGTTGTCATGATAGTTAGGATTAATTACTTGTGCTAAAGTTGGAATTTTGACTCCAAACTAATTTGAGAGCTTCTTGTATGTGTTAATACCATGCTCTAATTTTTGTAGATTTATTGGAGTTAATTTGATAGGTCAAACAAATGTTTTTCCCAAAACAGCGAACTCTTTTAGCAAATCACTGTTTTGGTTATTTTGCATATGTTCAAAGAGCTGGATTTTGAGCTCTATAAGGAACCTGAAAAATGGTCAACTAGAAAGTTGTAGTAGATGTTCTCACCTTTCCAAAATGTCCAATTTTTTTAGATTCCGATAAATATAGCAAAAGTTGTAAGCTTTATAAGTTTCAGCTTTTGCTGTTCCTTTTTTTGTTCTTAAATTGTGTTCAAAGAGGTGGATTTTGAGATCTACAAGGAATCTGAAAAAGTGGTCAACTAAAAAGTTATAGTAGATGTTCTCACCTTTCCAAAATATCCAATTTTGTTAGATTCCGATAAGTATAGCAAAAGTTATAAGCTTTACAAGTTTTAGCATTTGCTGTCCTTTTTGTTGTTCTTGAATTGTACGTGTTCAAAGAGCTAAATTTTGGGCTCTATAAGGAATTTGAAAAGTGGTCAACAAGAAAGTTGTAATAGATGTTCTCACTTTTTCAAAATGTCCTATTTTGTTAGATTCCAATAAGTGTAGCAAAAGTTGTGAGCTTTACAAGTTTCAGCTTTTGCTGTCATTTTTGTTGTTCTTGAATTGTGTTCAAAGAGCTAGATTTTGAGCTCTATAAGGAATCTGAAAAAGTGGTCAACTAGACTAGATATTTTTTCCTTTCTAAAAAGTCCAAATTTGTTAGATTCCGATAAGTATAGCACCAGTTATTCGGTTTACAAGTTTCAACAAATCTGCTGTCTTTTGTTGCTCTTTATATTGTGTTCAAAGAGCTGGATTTTGAGTTCCATAAGGAATCTGAGAAAGTTGTTAACTAGAAAATTATAGTAGATGTTTTGAACTTTCCAAAAAGTCAAATTTTGTTAGATTCCGACAACTATTGTCAAAGTTATGAACTTTAGAAGTTTCAGCTTTTTGCTGTCTTTGTTGTTCTTTGAATTAAAGAGCTGGATTTTGAGTTATCTGAGAAAGTTGTTAACTAGAAAGTTGTAGTAGATGTTCTGAGCTTTCCAAAAAGTCTAATTTTATTAGATTCCGACAAGTAGAGCAAAAGTTATGAACTTTAGAAGTTTCAGCTTTTTGCTGTCTTTGTTGCTCTTTGTACTGTATTCAAAGAACTGGATTTTTAGCTCTATAAGGAATCTGAAAAAGTGGTCAACTAGAAAATTGTAGTAGATGTTCTCCCGTTTCCAAAATGTCCAATTTTGTTAGATTCCGATAAGTATAGCAAAAGTTGTGAGTTTTACGAGTTTCAGCTTTTGCTGTCATTTTTGTTGTTCTTGAATTATGTTCAAAGAATAGGATTTTGAGCTCTATAAGAAATCTGAGAAAGCTGTTAACTAGGAAGTTGTAGTAGATGTTCTGTCCTTTCCAAAAAGTCTAGTTTTGTTAGATTCCGATAAGTATAGCAAAAGTTATGAGTTTTACAAGTTTCAACTTTTGTTGTCCTTTTTGTTGTTCTTAAAATGTATTCAAAGAGCTGGATTTTGAGTTTCATAAGGAATCTGAGAAAGTTGTCAACTAAAGAGTTGTAGTATATGTTCCCACCTTTCTAAAAGTATAATTTTGTTAGATTCCGACAAGTATAGCAAAAATTATGAGCTTTACAAGCTTCAGTTTTTTGTTGTCTTTGTTGCTCTTTGTATTGTATTTAAAGAGCTGGATTTTGAGTTCCATACGAAATCTGAGAAAGTTGTTAAGTAGGAAGTTGTAGTATATGTTCTGAGATTTCCAAAAAGTCCAATTTTGTTCTATTCCGATAAGTATAACACCAGTTATTTGCTTTACAAGTTTCAGCAAATTTGCTGTCTTTTGTTGTTCTTAACTTATATTTAAAAAGCAGGAATTTGAGTTCCATACGAAATCTGAGAAAGTTGTTAACTAGGAAGTTTTAGTAGATATTCTTAGATTTCTAAAAAGCCCAATTTTGTTAGATTTCGACAAGTATAGCAAAAGTTGTGAGCCTTACGAGCTTCAGCCTTTTTGCTGTCTTTTGTTGCTCTTTGTATTGTGTTTAAAAAGCTGGATTTTGATTTCCATAAGAAATCTGAGAAAGTTGTTAACTAGGGAGTTGTACTAGAGGTTTTAACCTTTCCAAAATGTCCTAATTTGTTAGGTTCCGATAAGCGGAGTAGGAGTTATGATCTTTACAAGTCACAGCAGCTGCCTTTTGGCTGAAGCTTCGCTGTTTAGATTGTTCGAAGTTTTAGTACCTCTTATTGACTGAATCTGATAATGTTGTCAACTAGAGAGTTTTACTAGAGGTTCTCATCTTTCCAAAATATCATATTTGTTAGATTCTGATAAGCGGAGTAGGAGTTATGACATTTACAAGTCACAGTAGCTGACCTTTCGGCTGAAACTTCGCTGTTTAGATTGTTCGAAATTTTAGTACCTCTTATTAACTGAATCTGATAAGGTTGTCAACTAGAGAGTTGTAGTAGAGATTCTCACCTTTCCAAAATGTCCTATTTTGTTAGATTCCGATAAGCGGAGTAGAAGTTATGACCTTTACAAAGTCACAGCAGCTGGCCTTTTTGGCAGAAGTTTACTGTTTAGGTTTTTCGAGATTTTTCTACCTCTTATTGACTGAATCTGAGAAGTTTGTTAACTAGAGAGTTGTAGTAGATATTCTCACCTTTCTAAAAAGTCTATTTTTTGAATTCCGGTAAGAGTAGCATGTTTAATTGCTTCTAGGATGTTAGAAAATTTTTATGTTGTTTTCACGAATAAAAGATCAAGTTTTGTTAGTAGTTTGAATCATGCACTTGATTATGAGTAATAAGTGTTCCTTGTGTTTATAAGTAGCATGTTTAATTGCTCTAGGGTGTTAGAAGACTTTCATGTTGCTTACACGAATAAAAGATCAAGTTTTGTTAGTAGTTTGAATCATGCACTTAATTATGAGTAATAAGTGTTCCTTGTGTTCATAAGAAGCATGTTTAATTGCTTCTAGGGTGTTAGAAGACTTTTATGTTACCTTTGAGTATAAAGGATCAAGTTTTGCTTCTAGGTTGTTAGAAGATTTTTATGGTTGCTTCTATATGATTCATTTGTCGCATATATAGCCAGTTGGCTCGTATGTAATTCGTTCGGCTCATACGTAGCCAGTCGGGTTGTATGTAAGTTGTTTTGCTCGTATGTAGCTTATTACCTAGTACACATCTATTGTGCTCGTCTAGGGTGATATCATTGCTCTAGGGGCCATCGACCATCAAGACGTGTATTTATTTTACTCCTCGTGGACTGTGGACGAGTCACCCCTCGTGCATCGTCAGATCTTAACCGGTGTAGGTTGATCGCGGGCTGAGAGTGTAGACGGAATCTAAGTTCAAGGTAGTAGCGTACGAATACGTTTGTATTGCCAGGGTCTTGGATCGATAGGCTATAAACAGAATCCTTAGGGATTCTGCTAAGTCTAGGTTGAGCACCTAGTAGAGTTATCTCGCGAAGTCTAACTTAAGACCTAACATGTTGTGTTAGTACTATTGTCATCCCTCAGATTGTTTAGGGTTAGTAATATTGTTAGGGCAATAACTTATGGCTATTACTACTTAACCTTTATTTATTATCATTTCGCCGAAGGGAAAGAGTTGGTATTAAAGGTGATACCTTATGAACCAACCTGTTCTATAGGCCAACACTAGGTGGTGTTATTAGTTATACCCTTCCTGTCAAAGGGATACGGTTTATGCCTTCTCACGAGTTGGAAGCACGGGATCCGTATCTCGTCTGTTAATTTCTGAGGTGCCATGATAAAGGCGGAAAATTTTCTGTCGGAGCTAAGGGATGGACTCCCGGTACTCCGTCATGTTCTATATCAGGAAAGGCGAACAAGCCATAGACTACGGTCTATAAGCTAGGGGGCACAGGGGATGCTTCGAGTTAACCTGTGTTGTAGTAAACTTCAAGGGTTCGTCAGATTTTTAGTGAGATCCGGTACTCCGGGCAATAGTGGCAAACGGAAACACCACTATATGACTACGAATGGTGGGATTAGACCGTTTCAGGGCAACCTCATCAGTCACGCTATATCTTCATAAACAGGTTGAGTACAAGAGTAGAATTCATAGCGCGGGTTCAAATCCCTATATATGAAGAAACGGCTTGATATGAACGTATGTAGTATGGGCTGCATACTGTTCCAGAGTCTTATTTGTATTAGAATAAGTGCATCATTGCATTAGTTAATCTTGCATTAAAGTCTAAGTCATAGCATACACTGACACATCAATTATATATACACGTTTTTCTTTTCACCAATCTGTTTATTTAAAGTTAAGAATCGCTGCTAGTCATCAGCCTTAAAGCGTCAGTATATGTACTGACGTCCCCACTTCAATAGGTACTGGATTGCAAAAACTACAGGTACAGGATTCAGGAGGACTCAAGGCAAGAGAAGTAAATCGTTGATTCTTATTTTCAATTGTAACATCTATTGTAATTTATTTCATGTTGAGAAGCATCCAAGTAAAAATACCAAGTGTTATTTATTATTCATTCTACTCTGATGCAAATTTTATTAAAAGTTTGTAACACTTGGACTTGTATGACATTATTGTAACACTGATGTAATGTATTGCAGTTTTATAACATTCGGACTTGTAATACATTTGTGTTGAATAAAAGGTTTTAAATTTTTCTCTTTTTCTGTGTATTATGGCTAATTGAAGGAAAAATTCTGACTTGTGTCACCGTTTTTCGGTATAGAAAATTGGTGTGTTATATAAACTACATTAATGTATTGGTTGCATGACATGTAAGACGAACACAATCTCAACTCTTCCTCTTATAAATAGAATATGAGGAAGATATGTCATAATAGTATACTAGTCTAGGTCGACAAAATCAATCCTCCAATCTCCCCTCTTATTTCTCATTAAAAAAGTAGAAGATACGTTATTCACATACAATTTTAATATGCATTCTGACTGTAGATACGAAATACAACCCTAATCAACCAATCAAAACCTTAAAAATTTGGACTCGACATGGATATCTGGACGTATCAACTTCATCACTAAGTCATATGGCACAGAAAAATGGTGAAAGTTTTGATTATATAGAATAAGGAGATTTTCTTAGACTTGGCCTCCAAACAAAGTATGACCATTGACTCTTCTAATCTGAAATATTAAAATCACATTACTCATCACATGCAACAAATCATATAACAATCATATATAAGAAGTGAGCCTATGGAGAACCTAAAGCATAATAAAATGAAGAAGTACAATTCTTCCTCTCCTCCTCACCAAAGCCTACACTTTGTTCTCATCCCATGGCTGGCCCAAGGCCACTTGATCCCTATGATCGACATTGCCTATCTCCTTGCAGCTGAGAATAACGCCACCATCTCTTTGATCATGACCCCTGCCAACTTAGCCCGAATTAAGTCAACCGTAAACCATATCCAGGAATCCAAACTCCCAATCCACTTCATCTCACTTCCATTCCCTTCCACAGAATTCGGCCTCCCTGAAGGCTGCGAGAACCTCGACTCGCTGCCTTCAAAATCGCTCGCCCTCAACTTTTTTAATGCAAGCAAACGGCTGAAACAGCCACTTATAGAATACCTAAACAACCCAAAAACTCCTCCTCCAAACTGCATCATATCTGACTTTGGCCACGTCTGGACTCCCGAAATCGCACGTCTGTACAGCGTGCCTAGGATCATCTTTCAGGGCTTTAGTTGTTTTGCCTTGCTATGCATTGAGAACCTGAGAATTTACAAGACCCATGAATGGCTTTCTTCGGATTCAGACCCATTTGTTATTCCCGGCTTACCACAGAAGATCGAGGTCACTAGGTTGCAGCTGCCACCACATCTTCAAGCAATATCATCACCTCAGTACCAGCAGATTATAAGGGAGATCAGGGAGGCTGAAGTAGGAGCTGATGGCATAGTGGTCAACAGTTTCGACGAATTGGAGGTGGGATTAAGTCAATTGTTAGACAAGTCTGCTGGGAAAAAAGTATGGATGATCGGTCCAGTTTCACTTTCGAAGAAGGGGAGCAAAGATTTGGTTGAAAGAGGTAACAAGGCTTCAATTGATGAGAATGAATGCAGAAGCTGGCTTGATTCAATGATCCCCAAATCTGTAGTCTATGTTTGTTTTGGTAGCATGGGTGTATTCCCACCATCTCAGTTGATCGAGTTCGGTTCAGGGTTGCTAGCTTCAGGTAAACCATTTATCTGGGTCATCAAATCTGTACAAAATTCTGAGGTGGAGAAGTGGTTGTCGGAAAACTTCAACAATAGGTCCAAGTGTCTCGTGATCCGAGGATGGGCCCCTCAGACGATGATTCTGCAGCACAGAGCAATTGGAGGATTCTTGACACACTGTGGGTGGAACTCGACTTTGGAAAGCGTGTCTGCAGGAGTGCCGATGCTGACATGGCCGATGTTTTCAGAGCAGTTCTTGAACGAGAGGCTGGTGGTGGACGTGCTGCACATGGGGGTTGCAGTGGGAGTGAAGAAGCCAACGGAGTGGGCCGGAGAAGTGGAGGATAAAGTGATCATAGGAAGGGAGGAACTTGCGGAAGCAGTGCGGAAGCTTATGGACAAAGGAGAGGAAGCAGAAGGGAGGAGGAGGAGGGGGAAAGAATTTGCCGCATCAGCCAAAACAGCATTGGAGGAAGGTGGATCTTCATACTTGAACTTGAAAATGTTGATTCAGTATGTTGTCGACAACCAAGGCAAAGATGTATTGTAATGTAATGTAATGTAAGCTTCGATTGGACTAGAGCAGTGGAGGGTACCAAGAGTCACGAGCTGGATGGGTGACGAGATGACTGGTAATTTGAGACCCCGGTGGTTTCATTTTTGTATCTGTATCTGTATCTACTTTCATTCCTCATAGTTGGTTCACTAGTAGTTGTTGTAGTCTACATGTACTTTGTGTGGCTTTTGGTGATAACCATTTAGGGAGGGTATCTATGTTCCTCTCTTTGGAAGGACGTGTATCTTTTGTTTCGTTTAGTTCATTAATGAAGCAAATGACAGTCAGTCACCATTTTATTCAAAAAAAAGAAAAAATGTAATGTAATGATGTAATGTAAGTGATTGAATTCAATATTCACCTTTAGGAAATAAAGAACTAAATTTACTCAACATTGTGTTCTTTGATGAAATGTCAATTAATAATTTTGTTGGGTTTATATGTCTGGCATAATTATACGATGTGAAAAGAAGACGGAGAAAGGACGAGAAAAATCGAGACAATTGGAAACGGTTAAAAGCAAATGGCAGCAGCATCGACTGGAATAATGGATTTGGCAGTTGACTGTATAGTGGGTGGTCGACCGCATAGAGCCTATGGATTGGGAGTGGCCAATTGCGGTCGACTACACTCTGGGCAGTTGAATGCATCGATGCAGACGCAACAGTAGGTATTGGGTTTTTAGGATTTGATTGAAGCCCGACTTGTTCTTCATGTTAGATCGTACGGCTCTCATCGTATGGTTATCTCTTCATTATACATAGGATGGTTATTGTATCAAGAATAGCATACTAGATTTTCTCTAGATCTCTATATAATTAATGTAACAGCTCAAAAGAACGATATGATTCTATTGAGTACCGAATTAAAAAAAAGTACATCATCTACGTGGTGGGTGAATCGTTTATTGTAAACAGTAACTATTTCCAATTAAGTTTGAGAAAGGGGGTCGTAGTGAGAGTTGTAACTCTTATATCTTCTCTAGTTGAATAATATCTCAATTTTTTCTCCCCTAGATTAGGGCTTGCTCAAACCCGGGATAAATATTGTGTGCTTTGTGTGCTTGGTGTGCTCTTCTATTTGCTTGTTGGTTTGTATTGATCGTGTCGAAAAACTCAACAAGATCCGCACATAATTTCTAACAATTGTTATCACAACATCAGGTTAGAAATCTTCTGCAATTCTGGGTTTGATCGGTTCCTCGGAGAAGATGGCAGATCAGAGCACGAAGATTAAGCAGTTTGACGGTAATATAAATTTTAATCTCTGGAAGGTGGACATGTATGACACATTGGTTCAAAAGAGCTTCCATATTTTCCTAAAAGGAGATAAAGGGATACCAACCGATATGAAGTAGAAGAAGTAGGATGAGATTTGTTTAAAAGACTTGAGTTTAATCCGGCTGCAATTGGCGAACGAAGTCAAGTGTGATTTTCTTGATGAGACAAGTGCAGCGAGTCTGTGGACGAGACTCAAAACAGACTACTCCGGACCATCATTGTTGGATCAGATGTACTGGAAGAGAAAACTGTTTCATTTCTCAATGAATGAAGGTGCTCATCTTCAAAATCATATTATGGAGTTCAATAAGGTAAATCTTAACTGAAGGCGATTAACACGAAGGATCTAAGCGAAGAGAATAAAGCTTTCAACTTGATATATTCACTGTCATTTTTGTATGATCAATTGATAACTATCATGGTACACGGAAAATCTGCCAAGGAGACAGTTGACGGGGTGATCAAGGGTCTGAAAGAAGATGAACTTAGGAAGGAGACTCAAAAAGTGGGTCTATTTCTACAAGTTACTTGGCAGCAGATGTTGAGACTTCAATTGAAAGGGATAGGGCAAACAAGGGTAAGATACGTTGCCACCATTGCAGATGGATCATACATTACAAGAGGGATTGTCGTAAGTGGTTGAATCAGAGGGATGCACACGTAGCCAGCGTCAATGAATCAGGTGATAACTTCGATTGTCTTCTTGTTTCAAGTTCTTTATATATGAATTCGGAACGGTTTCTTGATCCGGGAAGCTTTTCTCATATTTGCTCTGAAATAGTGGTGTTTTCTACTCATAATTCTACAACAAGTCGTCGGGTGAACGGCGATTGGTGAGATTTGTGAAGTAGTGGGTGAGGGAACAGTTGAATAGGAGATGCCAAATGATAAATGATTCACACTAGAAGAGGTCATGCATATTCCTTTGATGAAAGAGAGTCTGATATCCTCGGGGACTCTAGATTCTCAGGGCTGCAGATACATAGCTCGAGATGAAATTTTGATAGTTTGGGTGAGTCGTCGCAAAGTGATGATGGGTAAGAGACGGATTGGGCATGGTCATCATAACCACTATTAGCTTTGGTGGAACAGGAAAACTTGGCCTAGTGTTTGAAAGTTTATTGTTCCTAAAACATTATCTAGTTTGTCACTAGAATCACCAACGCGAGACTGCGACGTTTGAATACCATCGGGAGGTGGAGAGAACCTTGGGGTAGGTGGAGTTCATATGGAGAGTGGCACCTCCATGATAACAACTACTGGGATATACTCTTGAAGAGGGCATTCAGTTGGAGAAAAAAAAATGGGAGTGGATAACTAGCAGAAAAGGTACAATAGGAGATAAAAAGGGTCTAAGAGAGTTTAAACACACATGTTACATGCGAATGCAATCCAAGGTGAAAAATGTTGAGTATATATGTCTTGCATACTTATTCGATGTAAGGAATTGAGGTGATTAGAAACGGTTGGAAGCAAGTGGCAGTAGTAGCAACTGGAACTGGGAATTTGGCGGTCGACTGCACAATGGGCGGTCGACCGCCCAGAGCCTCTGGATTGGCAATGACCCGCATTGATGCAGGCGCAACAGCGGATATTGGGTCTTTGAAATTTGATTGAAGCACAGCTTGTTCTCCAGGTTATATCGTATGGTCATCTCTTTAATATACATCAGATGATTATTGTATCAAGAATAGCAGACTAGGTTTTCTCTAGATCTCTATCTAATCAATGTAACGGCTCAAAAGAACAATTTTTTAAAAAATATATGTTTTTTTTAAAACCATGGGCAAAAAAGGACACTTGCCAAACTAATTGCGCTCGGGAACACAACAACTACACTCGTCGTTCCCAACAGTGAGATTATCTATACTAGACTAGCTGTTGGGAACGACGAGATTTTTTAAATTTCACAAAGAGTTTCACTCTTTGTTGGACTTGGTGAATTTTCAAAAAAAAACTCCATAGAATAGCTCGCTTTTGGGAACAGCGAGTCTTGTTTGAAAATTTTGAACTAAACTCGCCGTTCGGAACAGCGAGTCTAGTACAAAGCACCTCACCGTTGGGAACAACGAGTCTTGTTTGGAAATTTTGAACTAAACTCACCGTTGTGAACGGCAAGTTTCTTTATATATATAAAAAACTATACTCGACATGTCCCAACGGCAAGCAGAAAATAACTAAGCACGCCGTTGAGAACGGTGTGTGTAGTTGTTGAGTCCTCGAGCGCAATAAAATTTGCATGTATTCTCTTTTTGCAAATAGTTTCCAAAAAAAAGCATAGTTTAAAAAAAATCCAAAAGAATGATATGATTCTATTGAGTGCCGAATAGAAAAAAAAAAACAAAAAAAAAAAAAAAAAACTTCATCTAAAATGTGAGAGAATTCTCCATTGTAAACAAGTATTTACAGTTCGGCTTAAGAGAAAATCATGGTGAGAGTTGTAACTCTTGTATCGTCTCTAGTTGAATAATATTTTGATTTTTTCTTCCCCGGATAAGGGCTTTGCCTAAATCGGGACAAATATTGTGTGTTGGGCCGGCCCTAAACCCGTGTGAGTGCGAACTGTGCGACCACTTCTACAAATCAAGAAGGCCTCCTCGAAACCAAAATAAAGTAAAATTAGTATTAGAATATTTAGAAAATATGTAAGAGCATCCACAGTCGTTTGCTATATTTGCATAATATGCATATTTTAGCTTTTGGATCCCTTCAGTCGTTTGCTATTTATGTATATTTTTCCCAAATCGCTACAGTAGATTCCTATATATGAGAGAGGGTGCATATTATACAGGACGAAACTTAAAGTTTCGTCCGATATATTATATATATATTTTTTCAGACAAAACTTCAAGTTTTGTCCGATCAAAATAAAGGCATTTTTAAATTAATAAAACCCCGAATATATGAAAAGCGCTTGGACGAAACTTCAAGTTTTGTCCATGGATTTAGAATATTTATTAAGTTAATTAATTAATTTAATAATTAATTAGTTAATTATACTTAGTATACTAATTAGGTCATTTAATAAATAATTAAGCTTAGTTAAATATAGTTAACTAATTAATTAGGGGGTTAAGTGGGGTTGAAAGTGACAGCTTCCCATCGGACAAAACTTCAAGTTTCATCCGTGGAGATTTCTTTTTTCTTTTTCACTCCGACGAAGCTTCGAGTTTCGTCTGCCTATTTAAATTATTAAAATATTCAATTCAGTCGAAAAAAAAATATTTAAAAAATGATTTTTTTCACGGGACGAAACTTCAAGTCTCGTCCGATCAAATTTTGTTTAACTTTGATATTTTATAGCATTTGATGATTGCAAGGAAACCCACTTTGCTATATCTATTTTATGCATTTTGCTATTTTTTCACCTTGGACGACTGTTGATACTCTATGTAAAGAATGCCCTGTTTTTTCTTTCTGCACAAGGCCCAGTTTGTTCTTTCCAATCTCAGGACCGGCCCTAATTGTGTGTGATAAGATCATTGAAGGAGAATAATTCTTTATTGATTGATTTAATAAACTGATCAATACAATATGGCTCATACATATAGAAGATAATAGACGACTAAACTGATACATAACCAATATGGGACTAAACTAATATATCATCTAACACGTCCCCATAACATATATACTCTAACACGTCCCCATATATACTCTTACCAAATTGGGCGGATCGTGGGCTGATCCGACCCGGATGCCATCCCTACACGTCCCCATAACATAAGAAGCATCCTCTTAAAACAAACGAAACAAGAAACGAGTATTTTTTCCGGAAATGACCCACTGTTTAAAACTAATTCTCAAAATAGATCAGCTTCAAAACTAATGTCGATTTTTTAGAATAGACCAGTGCTCATAGGCCGCAGTACCGAACCGTGGCTTCTTCGATTTCGTGGCCACGGTTCACAACTGCGGTCCAAGTATATATCATACATATTTGGCTAATTGGGTTGGAGACTCGAGAAAAAACTGTTCAAGTGTAAAATGTGAAAATAGAAGGTCGTAGTTGGGAACTGCGGCCTCAATACTACAAAGGACATAGTTTACAACTACGGCATCAATTATATGATCGAATAGGTATTAAAAGGTCTTAAGAACTGGACTCTATCGACCATAAAACTGAGGCCACAGTTGTTAACTACGGCCACTAAATCGAAGAGGCTGTAGTTTGGTATTGTGGCCTATGATGATTTGTCTGTTCTCGGAATTAGTTGCAAAATGGTCTGTTTTGAATATTAGTTCAAAAAATTGGACCATTTCCATAAAAAATCTAAAAACGATGACTATTTTTCTCAATAATAATAAAAAAGTGTAGTTATAAAGAGTTTTTTAAAGTTAGAAAATAAATTCGGTAAGAGTAAATTTATTTCATTAAATATGAAACTCCATGTAACTAAACTCAACCTCATTTCCAGGTATTATATCTATATCTTATACTAAAAGGAGAGAGGGTCTAGCCTATCTATTTCTTTTCTATTTTGAAACATAGAAAGCAGAGAAAAAGTAGAGATTCATATTTAACTAATATGTGCACTACGCACGATTATATTTAAAAATCAAAACAAAATAAAACCTCAATCACTCTAACACAGTCTCTTTCTTTCTCACTTTCTCAATTTCACAAAATCTCACGTCTCTTTTTAAACCCACTCTCATCCCCTAATTTAGAATTAAAATTTTAAGCAAACACAATTCATAAAATTATTTTTATATGATTTTTTTGTCTATCATATTTACCCTAACATATGCTATAATGCATGGTTTATAATATATAACTTACTAGTATAATGTACATGCGATGCACGTATAAAAAAAGTAAAGTCCTCAAATTAAATGAGTATATATCAAATAAGAAAAAAATAGTTTATATTTGAATGTTCTGATTTGAGCTACACGTGCGGTGCACATTTATATTTGTTGGATATAATTTGGACATATATTAAATGTGTTTATATAGTTACAAAATTAGAGTTTGTTTGTTATAAACCTCAACACTCCCATTAAAATAGTAAAGATTTACTGAATGTTAATGATGTTATAATATACCTGTTAGCATAAATTAGTTGAATTTACGACATCTTTTTATTCCATGTATTTTTTAGCTTTAGTAATATTCAATTGGATAATATTATAGTTTGACAGTGATTCTCTGAACCATTTGCTTATATGAGGATAATAATGAAAATTTTAGTAATTATGATAAGGATAATATTCATAAATTTCTTACATTTTTCAGACACTTTTTTGAAGTTCTATCTAATTTTACGAGTCTCACAACTATTTTAGTCTGTGCAATTTACAATTGGGAGGCAATATTACTGCGGAAGTCGATGCCATTGCCAGAGGAGGCCACAACGCACGCCCATCTGGGATAAACGGTTGGTTAAGCAACCAACCTACTCCATAAACTTCACCCATCTCTTCACCAAAAAATATCCCGATTCCCGATACATTAAGTGATGGTATCACACCGGTGGTGAGATTAAGCTTCATCACAATCACACAGAACAGCACCCCCAAAAACAAACTCACCACCAAAGCCCGCCATGTGTTTGACCAAAGTTTCAAGCGTCTTTTGTTATTTATCCTGCTATTAGAGCATCCACTGTTGTTTGCTATGTATATTGCTGTATATAGCATTTAGAAATAACAAAAGAAGGATCACGTCCAAGTCCAAAAATAAAAGCGACGAAGGATCATATTTAGTCTTTTTTTTTTTTTGGTATTCAGTATGTTAAGATAAATCAGAGAGATGAAAACAATACTGAATATTGAATTGAGAAATAACTGAGTACAATATCTCTTATATATAGGAGGAACCAAATACAAAACTAACTAACTACTCAATGTGGGACTATAATCTCTAACACCCCCTCTCAAACTCACGATGAGTCAAACAATGTGAGTTTACCTACTAAGTGTCGGAATTTCTGAACAGTATGGAATTTGGTGAAGAAGTTTGCAGTCTGCTGGGAAGAGGTAACAGAATGGAGAGAGATGGTCCCTGCCTCTAAACGCTCACGAACATAATGACAATCAATCTCAATATGCTTCGTTCGTTCATGAAAGACCGGGTTGCTTGCAATGCGCAATGCACTCTGGTTATCACAATAAAGTGGAGTAGCTCCTGTAAGACTGACACCCATATCTGATAACAGCCAACGAACATGAACAATCTCTCTAGTAGTAGCTGTCATTGCTCTGTCCTCAGCCTCGGTGGAAGAACATGCAACAACTGCCTGTTTCTTGCTCCACCATGAGATCAGTGAATCACCAAGAAATAGACAGAAATATGTGGTAGACCTTCTGGTAGTCGGATCACCTGCCCAATCTGAATTAGAGAGATGAAAACAATACTGAATATTGAATTGAGAAATAACTGAGTACAATATCTCCTATATATAGGAGGAACCAAATACAAAACTAACCAACTACTTAATGTGGGACTATAATCTCTAACACAATAAAAAAGATTTTTAAAAAAAAATCAAAAAAAATACAAGCAACACACCAGACGGAGCAACTTCATCCGTCTGGGTGTTTTTTTTTTCCTTGGTATTCAGTAAAAATAAAAAATCAAAAAATCAAAAAAAAATATTAAAAAATACAAACAACACACCAGACGGAACAACTTCATCCGTCTAGGGTGTTTTCAGTGAATTTTTTTTTTATAAGAAATTTGTTTTCGATGAGAGACGGAACACCATCATCCGTCTCTCATCTGATTTTTTTTTTTATTACAACAGACGGCATACTTTCATCCGTCGCTTCGTCAAACGGATGAACATCGTCCGTCTTCTATATTTAGTAATTGGCTAAAGCGGCTGCTAAGTTTAGCAAGGCACTGTTCACTCCTATCCTAAGTTTTGAATTTTTAGCAAACGACTGTGAGCACTATTTCTAAATCGATTTCTAATTTTTGGGTTTTTTAAAAACGACAATGGATGCTCTTAGGGTTTAGCAATCATTAAGCATGCATGCATCGGGAGTGAAATTCTGCTTGCATGAAAAAAAATGTGTACATATAATAATAAATAATAACAAATAACTTAAAAATCAACCAATCTCTAATATTATAATGGGAGAGTTGAGGTTGTCATTTGTAGACATTCAACCATCTAATCTCAACCATTTCTTTTTAAGTTGGAGTTATATTAACCATTAATATACTAAATTGTTGTTAGTTACCATAATACTCTTAAAGTTTAAATTTATTTACAACGGATAATTTATAAAGAGTATGTATGAGTAAAGGGAGATTTCAGGTTCGAGACCAGCTTACGTCTTATTATTTATTCTATTAAAAACAATTTTTTTAGAACGTGCATTGCAAGTGCAGATACTAGTCAAATTAATCCAACCGGAGAAAATTACAAAATTGGACTTTGGCACTGCATGGTCAACAGAGCAGCTTTTACATCATTTGTCACAGAATTGTCAAAACTTGGACTGTCTAAAATTGGTTTAGACTACTCACTTGAAAAATCTGATCTCAACTTGGAACCCAAGCAAAGGAAAATCATGTCATAAATTTAGACGTACCATTCTCTCTTCTAGTCTGAATGTTCCAATCACATTCCAAAAATCATCTAGAAACTTACCACATAATGCATGTGTAAAGCTTAATACTTTCTGTTCTTCTTACCAAAGCCTAAACATTGTTCTCATCCCATGGCTAGCCTAATGACACTTGATCCGTATGCTCGGCATTGCGCGCCTCCTAATGAATAATGATGTTCTTGGAGCACAAAGCTATCGGAGGATTTTTGACAAAATACATTATCAACTACCAAGGTGGCAAAGATGTAATGTAATGGAATGAAGTATAGATGAATCACTGAATGTATTCAATTCAACAGTAGGATATAAAGTACTAAATTTATTTTTTTTTAACATCATGTGCTTTGACAAAATGTTGATCAATAACTTTGCATAGTTCAAAATCTGGCATAATTTAACACTGTTCCAATAAAGGGTCTTCCACATATTGTAAAAGCTTGTAAAAGGAAGATATTACTAACATTGTCACGTGCATAGTCTTAGCTAAGATACCTACATGGATGTCTGTAGTAAGATTGTTCCACCAGGCTTCAACACTCTACCAATATCGTCTGTAGGTTATTTCGACTCAGTACTCTGAGTTTGTATCGTTAATCTCGCATTAATAAAACAAGGTGGCATTATTCCACCTTTTCCTCAAAAAAAAAAAACACTCTACCAATATCTCTTCGAGCACCTGCTCCGTTACAAGATCAAGCGTCTTAGAGACAGAAACAATAACCTCCACCACGGCAGACTCAATGGGCAGCCTCCCACCTGCCATCAAAACGGCAACATTTATATATAACACACAACTCTACAAAGATTTGACAAAGTTTTACAACTAATGCCACCTGATATAAACACCCTTCAGATGACAAATTCTTAGCTAAGATACCTACACACAAGAGTATAGCTTACAACATTCATAAAAGACCATTTGACTTGCTCTAAAGTCTTCTGGACTAACGAAACGCCTCAAAGGACGAAACATAGTTTGTTTGTTTTTATAAAAATAGTGACCAAGATCACAGTTCTATTAATGAGAATTAACGAACCAAATAGTACAAAGTATTATAACCATATAGAGTCCACTCTAGTACATCAAACGAAAAAAGAAGATACAAGGAGTACATCACAGTCGGACATCCTCCGGACATCTTCCTAACAGATCATGATGTACGAAGCCGTCGTCCCCTATTCAAAAAAGCCTAGTACTCTCTTTAGACTAGAGCAAGAGAGCTAGGTGTGCAACATCCACTATCGAGTCTACTCCTCTTCCGTGCGGAACCTCTTCCTCACCCCCAAGCAATTAACTTGCTCATACATTTATTAGATCCACAATTTTATAACGCATGGTATTAAAATTGCAGTCAATATTACAGAAACATGCATCATTTCTATCAAGCCATAAATTTCATATAATAGCAGCAACTATAATATCCCACATCCCCCTACTCTCTTTCATAATGTGTGTACCCCTCCAGTTTTCCCAAACCTGGCCTCGTTAATAAATGTTAGAGCCTCAACTAGTCCAAACCCCAACACCAACATTTTCCATGTAAGTTTTGCCTTAGGACAATCAATGAATATGTGATTAATGTCTTTCTCCCCTATGTTACATCTCTGACACCCGATATCAATTGGGACATTACGTCTCCTAAAGTTAATTTTTTAGAGAATAATGTTATTTATCACTTGCCACATGAAAGTTCACTTTGGGCGGGCTTTTAGAGTTCCAAATGATATTAGCTTCATGATTTCTCATCTCACCATCATTTAAATGATGATACATAGAGCTAACTGAGTACATCCTTCTACAAGATTCTAACGTCCATTCTCTAACATCTCTATCTTCGTTGGAGAATTGGATCCCTTCCATGACCGATATCTTTAGTCTATGAAACTGATCTTGGTTCAATCTGTCTCGGTTTCTGCTGAAGTTAATCTTAAATTTGTCATCTTTGCAAACATCTGAAACCATCACGTTGTCATTCATCGTAAGTTCCACTATAATTGGGAACCGAGACAGTAGTGTATTATCCCTACACCATTTATCCTTCCAAAATCTAGTATGTTTACCATTCCATACCTTACATCTTGTGTTAGCATGAAATAACTCTCTCACCTTTGCGATACCTCTCCATAAGAATGATGCCTTCCCAAGTTTACTCCTCCCTCCAAATTTGTATTTCTTTCGTCTCCTATATATACAATTGAAAAGAATTACCCCCACCAAGTTCTCCTGCGTTTATTCATCTTCCATCTCCACTTGGCTAGAAGTGACGTGTTCATGTCCTTGAGGTTGATGATTTCCATTCCTCCAAACTCTTTCCAGTTACACACTCTTTCCGACTTGACCAAATGATATCCTTTACTGTCTTCTTGGGTGCATTTTCATAGGTAGCGTCTTCTGCATATGTATGTTCTCTCAACTACCCATTTCGAGAGTTCATATATCGATATCCAGTAAGTTGGCAGGCTACTGAGGATTGTGTTGATCAAGGTGATTCTACCACCCAACAAAAGAAACTTTCCTTGCCAACCTGCAAGCTTCTTCTCAATTTTTTTCCACCAGTGGGATCCAATTTTCTTTTCGTAACTTTCCAGGTCTGGTCGGTGTTCCAAGATATTTGATCCGAAATTGACCGTTCTCACATTCCATCACGGTAGATATCATATCTATCTGGTTCACAGAATCATTTTTGTCCCACGAAACAAATCTCATGCAAATTAACCGACAATCTGGACCAAACTTCAAAACATTTGAGCATAACACGAATTGATATGATTTCGTCCCCTCGCCCTTCCAAACATCAACGTGTCATTTGCATACTGTAGAGTTGACAATGGCTTAGGAATTACTCTAATACTAACTTCCTTTAAGATTTCTGCCCCTCTTCCTCTCCTTATCATTTCTCCCAATCCTACAGTAATAATTGTGAAAAGAAGTAGGGATAACGGGTCTCCTTGTCTTAATTCTCTAAGACAACGAATCGCTCTAACGTTTTCTCCATTAATTTGAATTGGACGATCAGGATTTAATGGGTGTGAGTTGGTCACGTGGATGAGCTGACGCGTGTAGGGTTAGTCGGAAAGTGTGTCCAGCTTGGAACGGAGCACATCAGAATCTAATGGGAGATTGATGCGTGGCACATTTGTGGGGTGTGGATGGTGACTTGGAATTTGTTGTTGGAAAATATGTAGTGGACGTTATGGTGCATACAATACTCATGTAGATAAGCAATATCGATCAAATAATGTATTAGATAATATTAATTTTGGGTGAAAGATTATAAGCATTTTCGAAGATAGTCATAGTGATTAGTAAGTCTCTCATAGTTCACGAAAATAATCATGTTAGCAGTTTGTACGGAGAAACTAATAATTGTTGCAGCTACTTTTGGTGGGGGAAAAAAAAATCAAATTATGATTCTTTTATTAGGGAGAAAGCACTGAGACCGTCGATCAGGATCTGTTCGGAAAATGCCTGGATTTTGATCTGGATAGTTGAAATCTCCTTTAATCTGGAGGGCGAGAATTTCCTGAATCTGAAATAGACGGCTAAAAATCTCCGAGGACCTACAAAAAAGTCTCACTGGAGATAGATTCGGCATAAGTCAAATCTCCTTCTCAAGCTGCAAGTCATGGACCTACCTGAGCTATTGAGCCTGGAGATAGTCAATGTTCTTCTAGTAGATCTATTGTTATTGTGAAATTAGCGTATTACCATCGAAAGCTTTGAGGTGAATATTTTTACCCATATCACTAACCAAAATACCTTTCTTGTCATTAACAGTTTCGTAAGTAGAAAAACTATATCACATCAATTAAGCCCTTGCGAGCAGAAAAGAAAACCGGATAATCGATTGATCGCTCCTTATCAATCAACCCAGGTCAGGCACCATATTAACAGACCACAAATCAGATCATGTACATCAGAGAGATTTATTGCACATAAACAGTGACATTTTAGCATCCAGCTGAATGATATATATGCGAAGATTATGAACGGTTAGATTAAGATGATAGTAATGCCAACAGAGTAGACAGAACATTATAAACACAGATCACACTAAACAAACCAATTTCACTGATGTACTGCATTTTGTTTCAAAATAATCCTGCATAAAATTAGAGAGAAAACAGATAACCATTGCTACTAGTTCTGCATTTGTCGAATCAATATACTTCTGCAGAGGAGGTACATAATTCATCAGGTAGACTTGAAGTGGTAGTCATCAATTGTCGAATAAATTGAGCCGTTTTCAACATGGTAATTTATAGCTTCCCTGCAATTACAATTGAAATTTAGATTATAAGATTGAAGTGTCCGTGTCTCTGTTTGTGTGCGCGCATGTGGAGAGAGAGACATACTTGATTTTATGTTCAGGGAAGCGTAGTCGCTTGACAACTTCATCCGCATGTATTCCATGTTCGCTGTCACTGCTCACAGAACAATGCAGGTCATGTTAGATCAAAGCACCTGA
This sequence comes from Hemerocallis citrina, assembly GCA_017893485.1. NCBI lineage: Eukaryota > Viridiplantae > Streptophyta > Magnoliopsida > Asparagales > Asphodelaceae > Hemerocallis > Hemerocallis citrina. The sequence continues at coordinate 1,045,263 of JACEHZ010000703.1, forward strand.
TTACACCAAAAACTATATAATCTTTATGAATACAAGAAGCAAATAAACCATGGAGTCCGATGATTAAACATCAACTACAGTACATCTAAATTAGTTCTAAAACTTGTAAGATTATAATCATATGGCATCTACTCTGATTTTCTTACATAATGGAAGGTGAAAGCCTTTTCTTTCATTGTTCAACCGAGAAAAATATGTCGATTACCAGGATGAAGAATAGTTGCTGAAAGTTCCTCACTTTCTCTTGAATTTCACCTCACCAACAGTAAACTCTTGGCTAACCACTCTAAACTAAAAGTACACTACAATATGATTCATAAGTTTTTCTGGTGACGGTTCAAGGCATAGGATTTCTGCATTTTTTGCTAAACACGCATACTATACCTGATTCGGATTTAAGAGATAATGGCACAGAAACTGAAACATATTCACTTACAGGTTTTCCTGTTCCTGGAAAACATCCAAGACTGCCTTGTACACATCAGTCTCAGAGCCCCCATTGCTTGAATGTGTGGAAATCTGTAGAAATAAAATTTCATAAACACGAATTAGCCAGTAAACGAGCTGTATCTCACTTTACACAATAAATAAAATGGGCGAAAATCAATCTTAAATTTAAATATTACATACTTGACTTGATATCGGAGTCTGCTCCTTTTTAACTGCACTCAGGTTGGGAGGTGGATTAGCCGTGCTTGTCTGCAGATTAGGGGCTCCACCCTGCAAAAGTCAAGCAATGAAATAAAAAGAATCTTCCTTATTTTTACTTAAATTTTTCTTCGTGTGTCTGTCTGGATGGAAAAAAGAAAAACTTTGTTGTTGTTGTCAGTATGGATGGGAGGTTCAGGTAAAAAGAAGAAAAATAACAAGAGACAAAAATTAATTAGAGTGATTAGTCATTGAAAGATGACAAATACCTTTCCAACAGTATTCTTCAGATGGACATGAATACAATGAATGAAATGGTGATGGATGGCATTATAGTCAATAACAGGCCTGAAAAAATATGAGTATCAGTTAGTTCCATAACTCTTAACATATGCAATCCATCATAGGTTTATACAAGTTAATAATAACGAGAAAGCTAATACTATCAAGTGAAATGGCATGAGACAATTACAAGCTTCTTGTTGCACAGTAAAGAGTATTGAAGCAGACATCAACATAATAAATCAGGTTAGAAGAAGATGCATATCCAATGTTAAGGTTCAATATTGAATTTATGATAGAACTGAAGACATTCTTGCTTACAAAAGATTTGCAATAAAATATTATTGCATTACAAAAATCTCGATGACAGTTTTTCATTACAAACTAAACCTAATCAAACACTTCTGTTTACTGCTTCATGCCCTATTAAGACAAGGCTCAAACCCCCTCAAGTTCCAAGAGGCCAAAAAAATACCCGCTTGAAGTATGTGTGGATAGAATATTGTATAAAAATAAACACTGCTACCTCAGCTCTCGGCTGAAAGCCATGTCAGTCACTCCCACTAGACTATAACAAGGACTGTATTTGATTGTTAGCTAATCTCACTCCCCCTGTGTATGTGTTCGTGTGTGTAAATTGGTATGGATAGAATATTGAAACAAAATAAACATTTACCATCAACTCTCTACCTAGAATTATGTCACTCACAACTACTGGACAGTCTAGACTATAACAAGACAAGGTGATTGTGCCGAACATTCAGGTCTGCATCTCATGGTTAGCTAATCTACTTCCACTTTTGACATTTCACTGGTAGCCGGTCCGAACCAACCGAAGGTGGATCGTTCGATAATATTTGATTTAAACCTGGTAGCCTCCACGGCACATGCACACCCACCTGAAACAAGTCTGGCAGGATTTTATCACCCGCCGATCCCTGCCTTCACCTCGCTGGGGGACCCCATCTTTGAGCCCAAGCCCTGCAGATCGAATTTTGACCCCACGGCACATGCACAGCGATCGCACCCTTCCACCATCTCCACCACTCATCCTACAAATGCGCTAATAACTCCCACAGCCGCTACCAAAGAGATAGCCGTGAAGAGGATACCTTCACCTCTCACATGATAGCACTTTTTCAGGCGATTTCTCACCAAATAACTATCTAGCTCACCCCACCAAACACCACGCTCCAGGAGAGAGCTGTGGAGAGGATACCTTCACCTCTCTCACGCTCTAGCTCTCTCTGGCAATTTCTCACCACACAGACTTATCTCAACTTATACTCCCAATCTGAGGAAAGAGGCGACGCTGTCACGAGCTAGTGCCCTAAGCTGGAGGAAGCTCAATAGCCTGATAGTAGGTGCTGTGAAGACTGCACCGGGGACATCGTAGGACACTCAAACATGCACATCATAGAGGGACCCCATCTTCGCGCTCAAGCTCCACAATCGTGCAAGACAGCGTACTTCGGGAGGGGGGACGCACCTCGCCATCGCCCAGATCACACTTGAACCCCAGATCCATGGCGTTCGCGACAACAAGCACGGGAGGATACTCTGGCGCGACATAGTCGCTCCGCGACAGCTGAGACAAACACCTCGAAAGTAGAAACAATTGAGCGCACCCGAAGGGACCCCATCTTCGAGCCCAAGCTCCATAATCGTGCAAAACATCATAATTCTCTCATCATAGCGACTCACAGATAGAGAATCACACCCGGCTTCTTCATACGCACTACCAACCCTCGCAAAAACCAAATCATAACCGCAGATCTTCATGATTGGCCCCAAGAGTGTGGACATGGTGGTAAGCGCGAAGAACATCCGGATAAACATCTAGCAAGGCCAACCAACCCCAATCAAACCACCCCCAAACCCCCAACTCCAGAAGCAACCCAGATCTCAACACTAATCGGGCCCTAGTGGACTGCCGAACCCTCATCCTCGGCACGACGGCAAGGCGCGAAGGCTGATCGCGACGATGGCTGGCTGGAGTGGTGCCTTCAACGGTGCGATGGCAGGGGGTGTCTCCGACGGTTCGACGGCAGGGGAGGGGGGGAAAGCATCGAAGGGAGATGGGAGGGGGGAAGGCATCGAAGGGTAGGGAGATCGGGTAGGGGAAGGCGTCTAGGGGAAGGGGACATTGGCTGGAGATGAACATGGGAGAAGGGCGCAAAGGATGGGGCGTTGAACAAAGATTTGGTAGGGGGCGGCGTGCTCCCGTTGAACGGTTGGAGACGGACGCAGCGACGAACGGCGACCGGGGAGGGGGCGGCGTGATCCCGGCCGCCACCCCCTCCAACCACTCTCTAGATCTTGGGTTTTTTTGGGAGCTTCTCTCTAGAAATTTTAAAGAGAGAAACTCATGTTCAACTCTATTATTATTGTTATTATTATTGTTATTATTGTTAAAGAACTTGGACCAATTTCATGTGCATATGAATAGTTATGGACTAGAATAAAATGCATACAAGATTGAAGTGGTAGAACTCAATAGAAACACTAAAGAATCAATCTTAATAACTAGTATGTTGTCATGATAGTTAGGATTAATTACTTGTGCTAAAGTTGGAATTTTGACTCCAAACTAATTTGAGAGCTTCTTGTATGTGTTAATACCATGCTCTAATTTTTGTAGATTTATTGGAGTTAATTTGATAGGTCAAACAAATGTTTTTCCCAAAACAGCGAACTCTTTTAGCAAATCACTGTTTTGGTTATTTTGCATATGTTCAAAGAGCTGGATTTTGAGCTCTATAAGGAACCTGAAAAATGGTCAACTAGAAAGTTGTAGTAGATGTTCTCACCTTTCCAAAATGTCCCATTTTTTTAGATTCCGATAAATATAGCAAAAGTTGTAAGCTTTATAAGTTTCAGCTTTTGCTGTTCCTTTTTTTGTTCTTAAATTGTGTTCAAAGAGGTGGATTTTGAGATCTACAAGGAATCTGAAAAAATGGTCAACTAAAAAGTTATAGTAGATGTTCTCACCTTTCCAAAATATCCAATTTTGTTAGATTCCGATAAGTATAGCAAAACTTATAAGCTTTACAAGTTTTAGCATTTGCTGTCCTTTTTGTTGTTCTTGAATTGTACGTGTTCAAAGAGCTAAATTTTGGGCTCTATAAGGAATTTGAAAAGTGGTCAACAAGAAAGTTGTAATAGATGTTCTCACTTTTTCAAAATGTCCTATTTTGTTAGATTCCAATAAGTGTAGCAAAAGTTGTGAGCTTTACAAGTTTCAGCTTTTGCTGTCATTTTTGTTGTTCTTGAATTGTGTTCAAAGAGCTAGATTTTGAGCTCTATAAGGAATCTGAAAAAGTGGTCAACTAGACTAGATATTTTTTCCTTTCTAAAAAGTCCAAATTTGTTAGATTCCGATAAGTATAGCACCAGTTATTCGGTTTACAAGTTTCAACAAATCTGCTGTCTTTTGTTGCTCTTTATATTGTGTTCAAAGAGCTGGATTTTGAGTTCCATAAGGAATCTGAGAAAGTTGTTAACTAGGAAATTATAGTAGATGTTTTGAACTTTCCAAAAAGTCAAATTTTGTTAGATTCCGACAACTATTGTCAAAGTTATGAACTTTAGAAGTTTCAGCTTTTTGCTGTCTTTGTTGTTCTTTGAATTAAAGAGCTGGATTTTGAGTTATCTGAGAAAGTTGTTAACTAGAAAGTTGTAGTAGATGTTCTGAGCTTTCCAAAAAGTCTAATTTTATTAGATTCCGACAAGTAGAGCAAAAGTTATGAACTTTAGAAGTTTCAGCTTTTTGCTGTCTTTGTTGCTCTTTGTACTGTATTCAAAGAACTGGATTTTTAGCTCTATAAGGAATCTGAAAAAGTGGTTAACTAGAAAATTGTAGTAGATGTTCTCCCGTTTCCAAAATGTCCAATTTTGTTAGATTCCGATAAGTATAGCAAAAGTTGTGAGTTTTACGAGTTTCAGCTTTTGCTGTCATTTTTGTTGTTCTTGAATTATGTTCAAAGAATAGGATTTTGAGCTCTATAAGAAATCTGAGAAAGCTGTTAACTAGGAAGTTGTAGTAGATGTTCTGTCCTTTCCAAAAAGTCTAGTTTTGTTAGATTCCGATAAGTATAGCAAAAGTTATGAGTTTTACAAGTTTCAACTTTTGTTGTCCTTTTTGTTGTTCTTAAAATGTATTCAAAGAGCTGGATTTTGAGTTTCATAAGGAATCTGAGAAAGTTGTCAACTAAAGAGTTGTAGTATATGTTCCCACCTTTCTAAAAGTATAATTTTGTTAGATTCCGACAAGTATAGCAAAAATTATGAGCTTTACAAGCTTCAGTTTTTTGTTGTCTTTGTTGCTCTTTGTATTGTATTTAAAGAGCTGGATTTTGAGTTCCATACGAAATCTGAGAAAGTTGTTAAGTAGGAAGTTGTAGTATATGTTCTGAGATTTCCAAAAAGTCCAATTTTGTTCTATTCCGATAAGTATAACACCAGTTATTTGCTTTACAAGTTTCAGCAAATTTGCTGTCTTTTGTTGTTCTTAACTTATATTTAAAAAGCAGGAATTTGAGTTCCATACGAAATCTGAGAAAGTTGTTAACTAGGAAGTTTTAGTAGATATTCTTAGATTTCTAAAAAGCCCAATTTTGTTAGATTTCGACAAGTATAGCAAAAGTTGTGAGCCTTACGAGCTTCAGCCTTTTTGCTGTATTTTGTTGCTCTTTGTATTGTGTTTAAAAAGCTGGATTTTGATTTCCATAAGAAATCTGAGAAAGTTGTTAACTAGGGAGTTGTACTAGAGGTTTTAACCTTTCCAAAATGTCCTAATTTGTTAGGTTCCGATAAGCGGAGTAGGAGTTATGATCTTTACAAGTCACAGCAGCTGTCTTTTGGCTGAAGCTTCGCTGTTTAGATTGTTCGAAGTTTTAGTACCTCTTATTGACTGAATCTGATAATGTTGTCAACTAGAGAGTTTTACTAGAGGTTCTCATCTTTCCAAAATATCATATTTGTTAGATTCTGATAAGCGGAGTAGGAGTTATGACATTTACAAGTCACAGTAGCTGACCTTTCGGCTGAAACTTCGCTGTTTAGATTGTTCGAAATTTTAGTACCTCTTATTAACTGAATCTGATAAGGTTGTCAACTAGAGAGTTGTAGTAGAGATTCTCACCTTTCCAAAATGTCCTATTTTGTTAGATTCCGATAAGCGGAGTAGAAGTTATGACCTTTACAAAGTCACAGCAGCTGGCCTTTTTGGCAGAAGTTTACTGTTTAGGTTTTTCGAGATTTTTCTACCTCTTATTGACTGAATCTGAGAAGTTTGTTAACTAGAGAGTTGTAGTAGATATTCTCACCTTTCTAAAAAGTCTATTTTTTGAATTCCGGTAAGAGTAGCATGTTTAATTGCTTCTAGGATGTTAGAAAATTTTTATGTTGTTTTCACGAATAAAAGATCAAGTTTTGTTAGTAGTTTGAATCATGCACTTGATTATGAGTAATAAGTGCTCCTTGTGTTTATAAGTAGCATGTTTAATTGCTCTAGGGTGTTAGAAGACTTTCATGTTGCTTACACGAATAAAAGATCAAGTTTTGTTAGTAGTTTGAATCATGCACTTAATTATGAGTAATAAGTGTTCCTTGTGTTCATAAGAAGCATGTTTAATTGCTTCTAGGGTGTTAGAAGACTTTTATGTTACCTTTGAGTATAAAAGATCAAGTTTTGCTTCTAGGTTGTTAGAAGATTTTTATGGTTGCTTCTATATGATTCATTTGTCGCATATATAGCCAGTTGGCTCGTATGTAATTCGTTCGGCTCATACGTAGCCAGTCGGGTTGTATGTAAGTTGTTTTGCTCGTATGTAGCTTATTACCTAGTACACATCTATTGTGCTCGTCTAGGGTGATATCATTGCTCTAGGGGCCATCGACCATCAAGACGTGTATTTATTTTACTCCTCGTGGACTGTGGACGAGTCACCCCTCGTGCATCGTCAGATCTTAACCGGTGTAGGTTGATCGCAGGCTGAGAGTGTAGACGGAATCCAAGTTCAGGGTAGTAGCGTACGAATACGTTTGTATTGCCAGGGTCTTGGATCGATAGGCTATAAACAGAATCCTTAGGGATTCTGCTAAGTCTAGGTTGAGCACCTAGTAGAGTTATCTCGCGAAGTCTAACTTAAGACCTAACATGTTGTGTTAGTACTATTGTCATCCCTCGGATTGTTTAGGGTTAGTAACATCGTTAGGGCAATAACTTATGGCTATTACTACTTAACCTTTATTTATTATCATTTCGCCGAAGGGAAAGAGTTGGTATTAAAGGTGATACCTTATGAACCAACCTGTTCTATAGGCCAACACTAGGTGGTGTTATTAGTTGTACCCTTCCTGTCAAAGGGATACGGTTATGCCTTCTCACGAGTTGGGAGCATGGGATCCGTATCTCGTCTTTTAATTTCTGAGGTGCCATGATAAGGGCGGAAAATTTTCTGTCGGGGCTAGGGGATGGACTCCCGGAACTCCGTCATGTTCTATATCAGGAAAGGCGAACAAGCCATAGACTACGGTCTATAAGCTAGAGGGCACAGGGGATGCTTCGAGTTAACCTGTGTTGTAGTAAACTTTAAGGGTTTGCAGATTTTTGAGTGAGATCCGGTACTCCGGACAATAGTGGTAAACGGAAACACCACTATATGACTGCGAATGGTGAGATTAAACCGTTTCAGGGCAACCTCATCAGTCACGCTGTATCTTCAGAAACAGGTTGAGTACAAGAGTAGAATTCATAGCACGGGTTCAAATCCCTATATATGAAGAAACGGCTTGATATGGACGTATGTAGTATGGGATGCATACTGTTCCAGAGTCTTGTTTGTATTAGAATAAGTGCATCATTGCATTATTTAATCTTGCATTAAAGTCTAAGTCATAGCATACACTGACACATCAATTATATATACACGTTTTTTTTTCACCAGTCTGTTTATTTAAAGTTGAGAATCGCTGCTAGTCATCAGCCTTAAAGCATCAGTATATGTACTGACGTCCCCACTTCAATAGGTACTGGATTGTAAAAACTACAGGTACAAGATTCAGGAGGACTCAAGGCAAGAGAAGTAAATCGTTGATTCTTATTTTCAATTGTAACATCTATTGTAATTTATTACATGTTGAGAAGCATCCAAGTAAAAATACCAAGTGTTATTTATTATTCATTCTACTCTGATGTAAATTTTATTAAAAGTTTGTAACACTTGGACTTGTATGACATTATTGTAACACTGATGTAATGTATTGCAGTTTTATAACATTCGGACTTGTAACACATTTGTGTTGAATAAAAGGTTTTAAATTTTTCTCTTTTTCTGTGTATTATGGCTAATTGAAGGAAAAATTCTGACTTGTGTCACCGTTTTTCGGTATAGAAAATTGGTGTGTTATATAAACTACATTAATGTATTGGTTGCATGACATGTAAGACGAACACAATCTCAACTCTTCCTCTTATAAATAGAATATGAGGAAGATATGTCATAATAGTATACTAGTCTAGGTCGACAAAATCAATCCTCCAATCTCCCCTCTTATTTCTCATTAAAAAAGTAGAAGATACGTTATTCACATACAATTTTAATATGCATTCTGACTGTAGATACGAAATACAACCCTAATCAACCAATCAAAACCTTAAAAATTTGGACTCGACATGGATATCTGGACGTATCAACTTCATCACTAAGTCATATGGCACAGAAAAATGGTGAAAGTTTTGATTATATAGAATAAGGAGATTTTCTTAGACTTGGCCTCCAAACAAAGTATGACCATTGACTCTTCTAATCTGAAATATTAAAATCACATTACTCATCACATGCAACAAATCATATAACAATCATATATAAGAAGTGAGCCTATGGAGAACCTAAAGCATAACAAAATGAAGAAGTACAATTCTTCCTCTTCTCCTCACCAAAGCCTACACTTTGTTCTCATCCCATGGCTGGCCCAAGGCCACTTGATCCCTATGATCGACATTGCCTATCTCCTTGCAGCTGAGAATAACGCCACCATCTCTTTGATCATGACCCCTGCCAACTTAGCCCGAATTAAGTCAACCGTAGACCATATCCAGGAATCCAAACTCCCAATCCACTTCATCTCACTTCCATTCCCTTCCACAGAATTCGGCCTCCCTGAAGGCTGCGAGAACCTCGACTCGCTGCCTTCAAAATCGCTCGCCCTCAACTTTTTTAATGCAAGCAAACGGCTGAAACAGCCACTTATAGAATACCTAAACAACCCAAAAACTCCTCCTCCAAACTGCATCATATCTGACTTTGGCCACGTCTGGACTCCCGAAATCGCACGTCTGTACAGCGTGCCTAGGATCATCTTTCAGGGCTTTAGTTGTTTTGCCTTGCTATGCATTGAGAACCTGAGAATTTACAAGACCCATGAAAGGCTTTCTTCGGATTCAGACCCATTTGTTATTCCCGGCTTACCACAGAAGATCGAGGTCACTAGGTTGCAGCTGCCACCACATCTTCAAGCATTATCATCACCTCAGTACCAGCAGATTATAAGGGAGATCAGGGAGGCTGAAGTAGGAGCTGATGGCATAGTGGTCAACAGTTTCGACGAATTGGAGGTGGGATTAAGTCAATTGTTAGACAAGTCTGCTGGGAAAAAAGTATGGATGATCGGTCCAGTTTCACTTTCGAAGAAGGGGAGCAAAGATTTGGTTGAAAGAGGTAACAAGGCTTCAATTGATGAGAATGAATGCAGAAGCTGGCTTGATTCAATGATCCCCAAATCTGTAGTCTATGTTTGTTTTGGTAGCATGGGTGTATTCCCACCATCTCAGTTGATCGAGTTCGGTTCAGGGTTGCTAGCTTCAGGTAAACCATTTATCTGGGTCATCAAATCTGTACAAAATTCTGAGGTGGAGAAGTGGTTGTCGGAAAACTTCAACAATAGGTCCAAGTGTCTCGTGATCCGAGGATGGGCCCCTCAGACGATGATTCTGCAGCACAGAGCAATTGGAGGATTCTTGACACACTGTGGGTGGAACTCGACTTTGGAAAGCGTGTCTGCAGGAGTGCCGATGCTGACATGGCCGATGTTTTCAGAGCAGTTCTTGAACGAGAGGCTGGTGGTGGACGTGCTGCACATGGGGGTTGCAGTGGGAGTGAAGAAGCCGACGGAGTGGGCCGGAGAAGTGGAGGATAAAGTGGTCATAGGAAGGGAGGAACTTGCGGAAGCAGTGCGGAAGCTTATGGACAAAGGAGAGGAAGCAGAAGGGAGGAGGAGGAGGGGGAAAGAATTTGCCGCATCAGCCAAAACAGCATTGGAGGAAGGTGGATCTTCATACTTGAACTTGAAAATGTTGATTCAGTATGTTGTCGACAACCAAGGCAAAGATGTATTGTAATGTAATGTAATGTAAGCTTCGATTGGACTAGAGCAGTGGAGGGTACCAAGAGTCACGAGCTGGATGGGTGACGAGATGACTGGTAATTTGAGACCCCGGTGGTTTCATTTTTGTATCTGTATCTGTATCTACTTTCATTCCTCATAGTTGGTTCACTAGTAGTTGTTGTAGTCTACATGTACTTTGTGTGGCTTTTGGTGATAACCATTTAGGGAGGGTATCTATGTTCCTCTCTTTGGAAGGACGTGTATCTTTTGTTTCGTTTAGTTCATTAATGAAGCAAATGACAGTCAGTCACCATTTTATTCAAAAAAAAGAAAAAATGTAATGTAATGATGTAATGTAAGTGATTGAATTCAATATTCACCTTTAGGAAATAAAGAACTAAATTTACTCAACATTGTGTTCTTTGATGAAATGTCAATTAATAATTTTGTTGGGTTTATATGTCTGGCATAATTATACGATGTGAAAAGAAGACGGAGAAAGGACGAGAAAAATCGAGACAATTGGAAACGGTTAAAAGCAAATGGCAGCAGCATCGACTGGAATAATGGATTTGGCAGTTGACTGTATAGTGGGCGGTCGACCGCATAGAGCCTATGGATTGGGAGTGGCCAATTGCGGTCGACTACACTCTGGGCAGTTGAATGCATCGATGCAGACGCAACAGTAGGTATTGGGTTTTTAGGATTTGATTGAAGCCCGACTTGTTCTTCATGTTAGATCGTACGGCTCTCATCGTATGGTTATCTCTTCATTATACATAGGATGGTTATTGTATCAAGAATAGCATACTAGATTTTCTCTAGATCTCTATATAATTAATGTAACAGCTCAAAAGAACGATATGATTCTATTGAGTACCGAATTAAAAAAAAAGTACATCATCTACGTGGTGGGTGAATCGTTTATTGTAAACAGTAACTATTTCCAATTAAGTTTGAGAAAGGGGGTCAAGAGTTGTAACTCTTATATCTTCTCTAGTTGAATAATATCTCAATTTTTTCTCCCCTAGATTAGGGCTTGCTCAAACCCGGGATAAATATTGTGTGCTTTGTGTGCTTGGTGTGCTCTTCTATTTGCTTGTTGGTTTGTATTGATCGTGTCGAAAAACTCAACAAGATCCGCACATAATTTCTAACAATTGTTATCACAACATCAGGTTAGAAATCTTCTGCAATTCTGGGTTTGATCGGTTCCTCGGAGAAGATGGCAGATCAGAGCACGAAGATTAAGCAGTTTGACGGTAATATAAATTTTAATCTCTGGAAGGTGGACATGTATGACACATTGGTTCAAAAGAGCTTCCATATTTTCCTAAAAGGAGATAAAGGGATACCAACCGATATGAAGTAGAAGAAGTGGGATGAGATTTGTTTAAAAGACTTGAGTTTAATCCGGCTGCAATTGGCGAACGAAGTCAAGTGTGATTTTCTTGATGAGACAAGTGCAGCGAGTCTGTGGACGAGACTCAAAACAGACTACTCCGGACCATCATTGTTGGATCAGATGTACTGGAAGAGAAAACTGTTTCATTTCTCAATGAATGAAGGTGCTCATCTTCAAAATCATATTATGGAGTTCAATAAGGTAAATCTTAACTGAAGGCGATTAACACGAAGGATCTAAGCGAAGAGAATAAAGCTTTCAACTTGATATATTCACTGTCATTTTTGTATGATCAATTGATAACTATCATGGTACACGGAAAATCTGCCAAGGAGACAGTTGACGGGGTGATCAAGGGTCTGAAAGAAGATGAACTTAGGAAGGAGACTCAAAAAGTGGGTCTATTTCTACAAGTTACTTGGCAGCAGATGTTGAGACTTCAATTGAAAGGGATAGGGCAAACAAGGGTAAGATACGTTGCCACCATTGCAGATGGATCATACATTACAAGAGGGATTGTCGTAAGTGGTTGAATCAGAGGGATGCACACGTAGCCAGCGTCAATGAATCAGGTGATAACTTCGATTGTCTTCTTGTTTCAAGTTCTTTATATATGAATTCGGAACGGTTTCTTGATCCGGGAAGCTTTTCTCATATTTGCTCTGAAATAGTGGTGTTTTCTACTCATAATTCTACAACAAGTCGTCGGGTGAACGGCGATTGGTGAGATTTGTGAAGTAGTGGGTGAGGGAACAGTTGAATAGGAGATGCCAAATGATAAATGATTCACACTAGAAGAGGTCATGCATATTCCTTTGATGAAAGAGAGTCTGATATCCTCGGGGACTCTAGATTCTCAGGGCTGCAGATACATAGCTCGAGATGAAATTTTGATAGTTTGGGTGAGTCGTCGCAAAGTGATGATGGGTAAGAGACGGATTGGGCATGGTCATCATAACCACTATTAGCTTTGGTGGAACAGGAAAACTTGGCCTAGTGTTTGAAAGTTTATTGTTCCTAAAACATTATCTAGTTTGTCACTAGAATCACCAACGCGAGACTGCGACGTTTGAATACCATCGGGAGGTGGAGAGAACCTTGGGGTAGGTGGAGTTCATATGGAGAGTGGCACCTCCATGATAACAACTACTGGGATATACTCTTGAAGAGGGCATTCAGTTGGAGAAAAAAAAATGGGAGTGGATAACTAGCAGAAAAGGTACAATAGGAGATAAAAAGGGTCTAAGAGAGTTTAAACACACATGTTACATGCGAATGCAATCCAAGGTGAAAAATGTTGAGTATATATGTCTTGCATACTTATTCGATGTAAGGAATTGAGGTGATTAGAAACGGTTGGAAGCAAGTGGCAGTAGTAGCAACTGGAACTGGGAATTTGGCGGTCGACTGCACAATGGGCGGTCGACCGCCCAGAGCCTCTGGATTGGCAATGACCCGCATTGATGCAGGCGCAACAGCGGATATTGGGTCTTTGAAATTTGATTGAAGCACAGCTTGTTCTCCAGGTTATATCGTATGGTCATCTCTTTAATATACATCAGATGATTATTGTATCAAGAATAGCAGACTAGGTTTTCTCTAGATCTCTATCTAATCAATGTAACGGCTCAAAAGAACAATTTTTTTAAAAAATATATGTTTTTTTTAAAACCATGGGCAAAAAAGGACACTTGCCAAACTAATTGCGCTCGGGAACACAACAACTACACTCGTCGTTCCCAACAGTGAGATTATCTATACTAGACTAGCTGTTGGGAACGACGAGATTTTTTAAATTTCACAAAGAGTTTCACTCTTTGTTGGACTTGGTGAATTTTCAAAAAAAAACTCCATAGAATAGCTCGCTTTTGGGAACAGCGAGTCTTGTTTGAAAATTTTGAACTAAACTCGCCGTTCGGAACAGCGAGTCTAGTACAAAGCACCTCACCGTTGGGAACAACGAGTCTTGTTTGGAAATTTTGAACTAAACTCACCGTTGTGAACGGCAAGTTTCTTTATATATATAAAAAACTATACTCGACATGTCCCAACGGCAAGCAGAAAATAACTAAGCACGCCGTTGAGAACGGTGTGTGTAGTTGTTGAGTCCTCGAGCGCAATAAAATTTGCATGTATTCTCTTTTTGCAAATAGTTTAAAAAAAAAGCATAGTTTAAAAAAAATCCAAAAGAATGATATGATTCTATTGAGTGCCGAATAGAAAAAAAAAAAAAAAAAAAAAAAAAAAAACTTCATCTAAAATGTGAGAGAATTCTCCATTGTAAACAAGTATTTACAGTTCGGCTTAAGAGAAAATCATGGTGAGAGTTGTAACTCTTGTATCGTCTCTAGTTGAATAATATTTTGATTTTTTCTTCCCCGGATAAGGGCTTTGCCTAAATCGGGACAAATATTGTGTGTTGGGCCGGCCCTAAACCCGTGTGAGTGCGAACTGTGCGACCACTTCTACAAATCAAGAAGGCCTCCTCGAAACCAAAATAAAGTAAAATTAGTATTAGAATATTTAGAAAATATGTAAGAGCATCCACAGTCGTTTGCTATATTTGCATAATATGCATATTTTAGCTTTTGGATCCCTTCAGTCGTTTGCTATTTATGTATATTTTTCCCAAATCGCTACAGTAGATTCCTATATATGAGAGAGGGTGCATATTATACAGGACGAAACTTAAAGTTTCGTCCGATATATTATATATATATTTTTTCAGACAAAACTTCAAGTTTTGTCCGATCAAAATAAAGCCATTTTTAAATTAATAAAACCCCGAATATATGAAAAGCGCTTGGACGAAACTTCAAGTTTTGTCCATGGATTTAGAATATTTATTAAGTTAATTAATTAATTTAATAATTAATTAGTTAATTATACTTAGTATACTAATTAGGTCATTTAATAAATAATTAAGCTTAGTTAAATATAGTTAACTAATTAATTAGGGGGTTAAGTGGGGTTGAAAGTGACAGCTTCCCATCGGACAAAACTTCAAGTTTCATCCGTGGAGATTTCTTTTTTCTTTTTCACTCCGACGAAGCTTCGAGTTTCGTCTGCCTATTTAAATTATTAAAATATTCAATTCAGTCGAAAAAAAAATATTTAAAAAATGATTTTTTTCACGGGACGAAACTTCAAGTCTCGTCCGATCAAATTTTGTTTAACTTTGATATTTTATAGCATTTGATGATTGCAAGGAAACCCACTTTGCTATATCTATTTTATGCATTTTGCTATTTTTTCACCTTGGACGACTGTTGATACTCTATGTAAAGAATGCCCTGTTTTTTCTTTCTGCACAAGGCCCAGTTTGTTCTTTCCAATCTCAGGACCGGCCCTAATTGTGTGTGATAAGATCATTGAAGGAGAATAATTCTTTATTGATTGATTTAATAAACTGATCAATACAATATGGCTCATACATATAGAAGATAATAGACGACTAAACTGATACATAACCAATATGGGACTAAACTAATATATCATCTAACACGTCCCCATAACATATATACTCTAACACGTCCCCATATATACTCTTACCAAATTGGGCGGATCGTGGGCTGATCCGACCCGGATGCCATCCCTACACGTCCCCATAACATAAGAAGCATCCTCTTAAAACAAACGAAACAAGAAACGAGTATTTTTTCCGGAAATGACCCACTGTTTAAAACTAATTCTCAAAATAGATCAGCTTCAAAACTAATGTCGATTTTTTAGAATAGACCAGTGCTCATAGGCCGCAGTACCGAACCGTGGCTTCTTCGATTTCGTGGCCACGGTTCACAACTGCGGTCCAAGTATATATCATACATATTTGGCTAATTGGGTTGGAGACTCGAGAAAAAACTGTTCAAGTGTAAAATGTGAAAATAGAAGGTCGTAGTTGGGAACTGCGGCCTCAATACTACAAAGGACATAGTTTACAACTACGGCATCAATTATATGATCGAATAGGTATTAAAAGGTCTTAAGAACTGGACTCTATCGACCATAAAACTGAGGCCACAGTTGTTAACTACGGCCACTAAATCGAAGAGGCTGTAGTTTGGTATTGTGGCCTATGATGATTTGTCTGTTCTCGGAATTAGTTGCAAAATGGTCTGTTTTGAATATTAGTTCAAAAAATTGGACCATTTCCATAAAAAATCTTAAAACGATGACTATTTTTCTCAATAATAATAAAAAAGTGTAGTTATAAAGAGTTTTTTAAAGTTAGAAAATAAATTCGGTAAGAGTAAATTTATTTCATTAAATATGAAACTCCATGTAACTAAACTCAACCTCATTTCCAGGTATTATATCTATATCTTATACTAAAAGGAGAGAGGGTCTAGCCTATCTATTTCTTTTCTATTTTGAAACATAGAAAGCAGAGAAAAAGTAGAGATTCATATTTAACTAATATGTGCACTACGCACGATTATATTTAAAAATCAAAACAAAATAAAACCTCAATCACTCTAACACAGTCTCTTTCTTTCTCACTTTCTCAATTTCACAAAATCTCACGTCTCTTTTTAAACCCACTCTCATCCCCTAATTTAGAATTAAAATTTTAAGCAAACACAATTCATAAAATTATTTTTATATGATTTTTTTGTCTATCATATTTACCCTAACATATGCTATAATGCATGGTTTATAATATATAACTTACTAGTATAATGTACATGCGATGCACGTATAAAAAAAGTAAAGTCCTCAAATTAAATGAGTATATATCAAATAAGAAAAAAATAGTTTATATTTGAATGTTCTGATTTGAGCTACACGTGCGGTGCACATTTATATTTGTTGGATATAATTTGGACATATATTAAATGTGTTTATATAGTTACAAAATTAGAGTTTGTTTGTTATAAACCTCAACACTCCCATTAAAATAGTAAAGATTTACTGAATGTTAATGATGTTATAATATACCTGTTAGCATAAATTAGTTGAATTTACGACATCTTTTTATTCCATGTATTTTTTAGCTTTAGTAATATTCAATTGGATAATATTATAGTTTGACAGTGATTCTCTGAACCATTTGCTTATATGAGGATAATAATGAAAATTTTAGTAATTATGATAAGGATAATATTCATAAATTTCTTACATTTTTCAGACACTTTTTTGAAGTTCTATCTAATTTTACGAGTCTCACAACTATTTTAGTCTGTGCAATTTACAATTGGGAGGCAATATTACTGCGGAAGTCGATGCCATTGCCAGAGGAGGCCACAACGCACGCCCATCTGGGATAAACGGTTGGTTAAGCAACCAACCTACTCCATAAACTTCACCCATCTCTTCACCAAAAAATATCCCGATTCCCGATACATTAAGTGATGGTATCACACCGGTGGTGAGATTAAGCTTCATCACAATCACACAGAACAGCACCCCCAAAAACAAACTCACCACCAAAGCCCGCCATGTGTTTGACCAAAGTTTCAAGCGTCTTTTGTTATTTATCCTGCTATTAGAGCATCCACTGTTGTTTGCTATGTATATTGCTGTATATAGCATTTAGAAATAACAAAAGAAGGATCACGTCCAAGTCCAAAAATAAAAGCGACGAAGGATCATATTTAGTCTTTTTTTTTTTTTTGGTATTCAGTATGTTAAGATAAATCAGAGAGATGAAAACAATACTGAATATTGAATTGAGAAATAACTGAGTACAATATCTCTTATATATAGGAGGAACCAAATACAAAACTAACTAACTACTCAATGTGGGACTATAATCTCTAACACCCCCTCTCAAACTCACGATGAGTCAAACAATGTGAGTTTACCTACTAAGTGTCGGAATTTCTGAACAGTATGGAATTTGGTGAAGAAGTTTGCAGTCTGCTGGGAAGAGGTAACAGAATGGAGAGAGATGGTCCCTGCCTCTAAACGCTCACGAACATAATGACAATCAATCTCAATATGCTTCGTTCGTTCATGAAAGACCGGGTTGCTTGCAATGCGCAATGCACTCTGGTTATCACAATAAAGTGGAGTAGCTCCTGTAAGACTGACACCCATATCTGATAACAGCCAACGAACATGAACAATCTCTCTAGTAGTAGCTGTCATTGCTCTGTCCTCAGCCTCGGTGGAAGAACATGCAACAACTGCCTGTTTCTTGCTCCACCATGAGATCAGTGAATCACCAAGAAATAGACAGAAATATGTGGTAGACCTTCTGGTAGTCGGATCACCTGCCCAATCTGAATTAGAGAGATGAAAACAATACTGAATATTGAATTGAGAAATAACTGAGTACAATATCTCCTATATATAGGAGGAACCAAATACAAAACTAACCAACTACTTAATGTGGGACTATAATCTCTAACACAATAAAAAAGATTTTTAAAAAAAAATCAAAAAAAATACAAGCAACACACCAGACGGAGCAACTTCATCCGTCTGGGTGTTTTTTTTTTTCCTTGGTATTCAGTAAAAATAAAAAATCAAAAAATCAAAAAAAAATATTAAAAAATACAAACAACACACCAGACGGAACAACTTCATCCGTCTAGGGTGTTTTCAGTGAATTTTTTTTTTATAAGAAATTTGTTTTCGATGAGAGACGGAACACCATCATCCGTCTCTCATCTGATTTTTTTTTTTATTACAACAGACGGCATACTTTCATCCGTCGCTTCGTCAAACGGATGAACATCGTCCGTCTTCTATATTTAGTAATTGGCTAAAGCGGCTGCTAAGTTTAGCAAGGCACTGTTCACTCCTATCCTAAGTTTTGAATTTTTAGCAAACGACTGTGAGCACTATTTCTAAATCGATTTCTAATTTTTGGGTTTTTTAAAAACGACAATGGATGCTCTTAGGGTCTAGCAATCATTAAGCATGCATGCATCGGGAGTGAAATTCTGCTTGCATGAAAAAAAATGTGTACATATAATAATAAATAATAACAAATAACTTAAAAATCAACCAATCTCTAATATTATAATGGGAGAGTTGAGGTTGTCATTTGTAGACATTCAACCATCTAATCTCAACCATTTCTTTTTAAGTTGGAGTTATATTAACCATTAATATACTAAATTGTTGTTAGTTACCATAATACTCTTAAAGTTTAAATTTATTTACAACGGATAATTTATAAAGAGTATGTATGAGTAAAGGGAGATTTCAGGTTCGAGACCAGCTTACGTCTTATTATTTATTCTATTAAAAACAATTTTTTTAGAACGTGCATTGCAAGTGCAGATACTAGTCAAATTAATCCAACCGGAGAAAATTACAAAATTGGACTTTGGCACTGCATGGTCAACAGAGCAGCTTTTACATCATTTGTCACAGAATTGTCAAAACTTGGACTGTCTAAAATTGGTTTAGACTACTCACTTGAAAAATCTGATCTCAACTTGGAACCCAAGCAAAGGAAAATCATGTCATAAATTTAGACGTACCATTCTCTCTTCTAGTCTGAATGTTCCAATCACATTCCAAAAATCATCTAGAAACTTACCACATAATGCATGTGTAAAGCTTAATACTTTCTGTTCTTCTTACCAAAGCCTAAACATTGTTCTCATCCCATGGCTAGCCTAATGACACTTGATCCGTATGCTCGGCATTGCGCGCCTCCTAATGAATAATGATGTTCTTGGAGCACAAAGCTATCGGAGGATTTTTGACAAAATACATTATCAACTACCAAGGTGGCAAAGATGTAATGTAATGGAATGAAGTATAGATGAATCACTGAATGTATTCAATTCAACAGTAGGATATAAAGTACTAAATTTATTTTTTTTTAACATCATGTGCTTTGACAAAATGTTGATCAATAACTTTGCATAGTTCAAAATCTGGCATAATTTAACACTGTTCCAATAAAGGGTCTTCCACATATTGTAAAAGCTTGTAAAAGGAAGATATTACTAACATTGTCACGTGCATAGTCTTAGCTAAGATACCTACATGGATGTCTGTAGTAAGATTGTTCCACCAGGCTTCAACACTCTACCAATATCGTCTGTAGGTTATTTCGACTCAGTACTCTGAGTTTGTATCGTTAATCTCGCATTAATAAAACAAGGTGGCATTATTCCACCTTTTCCTCAAAAAAAAAAAACACTCTACCAATATCTCTTCGAGCACCTGCTCCGTTACAAGATCAAGCGTCTTAGAGACAGAAACAATAACCTCCACCACGGCAGACTCAATGGGCAGCCTCCCACCTGCCATCAAAACGGCAACATTTATATATAACACACAACTCTACAAAGATTTGACAAAGTTTTACAACTAATGCCACCTGATATAAACACCCTTCAGATGACAAATTCTTAGCTAAGATACCTACACACAAGAGTATAGCTTACAACATTCATAAAAGACCATTTGACTTGCTCTAAAGTCTTCTGGACTAACGAAACGCCTCAAAGGACGAAACATAGTTTGTTTGTTTTTATAAAAATAGTGACCAAGATCACAGTTCTATTAATGAGAATTAACGAACCAAATAGTACAAAGTATTATAACCATATAGAGTCCACTCTAGTACATCAAACGAAAAAAGAAGATACAAGGAGTACATCACAGTCGGACATCCTCCGGACATCTTCCTAACAGATCATGATGTACGAAGCCGTCGTCCCCTATTCAAAAAAGCCTAGTACTCTCTTTAGACTAGAGCAAGAGAGCTAGGTGTGCAACATCCACTATCGAGTCTACTCCTCTTCCGTGCGGAACCTCTTCCTCACCCCCAAGCAATTAACTTGCTCATACATTTATTAGATCCACAATTTTATAACGCATGGTATTAAAATTGCAGTCAATATTACAGAAACATGCATCATTTCTATCAAGCCATAAATTTCATATAATAGCAGCAACTATAATATCCCACATCCCCCTACTCTCTTTCATAATGTGTGTACCCCTCCAGTTTTCCCAAACCTGGCCTCGTTAATAAATGTTAGAGCCTCAACTAGTCCAAACCCCAACACCAACATTTTCCATGTAAGTTTTTCCTTAGGACAATCAATGAATATGTGATTAACGTCTTTCTCCCCTATGTTACATCTCTGACACCCGATATCAATTGGGACATTACGTCTCCTAAAGTTAATTTTTTAGAGAATAATGTTATTTATCACTTGCCACATGAAAGTTCACTTTGGGCGGGCTTTTAGAGTTCCAAATGATATTAGCTTCATGATTTCTCATCTCACCATCATTTAAATGATGATACATAGAGCTAACTGAGTACATCCTTCTACAAGATTCTAACGTCCATTCTCTAACATCTCTATCTTCGTTGGAGAATTGGATCCCTTCCATGACCGATATCTTTAGTCTATGAAACTGATCTTGGTTCAATCTGTCTCGGTTTCTGCTGAAGTTAATCTTAAATTTGTCATCTTTGCAAACATCTGAAACCATCACGTTGTCATTCATCGTAAGTTCCACTATAATTGGGAACCGAGACAGTAGTGTATTATCCCTACACCATTTATCCTTCCAAAATCTAGTATGTTTACCATTCCATACCTTACATCTTGTGTTAGCATGAAATAACTCTCTCACCTTTGCGATACCTCTCCATAAGAATGATGCCTTCCCAAGTTTACTCCTCCCTCCAAATTTGTATTTCTTTCGTCTCCTATATATACAATTGAAAAGAATTACCCCCACCAAGTTCTCCTGCGTTTATTCATCTTCCATCTCCACTTGGCTAGAAGTGACGTGTTCATGTCCTTGAGGTTGATGATTTCCATTCCTCCAAACTCTTTCCAGTTACACACTCTTTCCGACTTGACCAAATGATATCCTTTACTGTCTTCTTGGGTGCATTTTCATAGGTAGCGTCTTCTGCATATGTATGTTCTCTCAACTACCCATTTCGAGAGTTCATATATCGATATCCAGTAAGTTGGCAGGCTACTGAGGATTGTGTTGATCAAGGTGATTCTACCACCCAACAAAAGAAACTTTCCTTGCCAACCTGCAAGCTTCTTCTCAATTTTTTTCCACCAGTGGGATCCAATTTTCTTTTCGTAACTTTCCAGGTCTGGTCGGTGTTCCAAGATATTTGATCCGAAATTGACCGTTCTCACATTCCATCACGGTAGATATCATATCTATCTGGTTCACAGAATCATTTTTGTCCCACGAAACAAATCTCATGCAAATTAACCGACAATCTGGACCAAACTTCAAAACATTTGAGCATAACACGAATTGATATGATTTCGTCCCCTCGCCCTTCCAAACATCAACGTGTCATTTGCATACTGTAGAGTTGACAATGGCTTAGGAATTACTCTAATACTAACTTCCTTTAAGATTTCTGCCCCTCTTCCTCTCCTTATCATTTCTCCCAATCCTACAGTAATAATTGTGAAAAGAAGTAGGGATAACGGGTCTCCTTGTCTTAATTCTCTAAGACAACGAATCGCTCTAACGTTTTCTCCATTAATTTGAATTGGACGATCAGGATTTAATGGGTGTGAGTTGGTCACGTGGATGAGCTGACGCGTGTAGGGTTAGTCGGAAAGTGTGTCCAGCTTGGAACGGAGCACATCAGAATCTAATGGGAGATTGATGCGTGGCACATTTGTGGGGTGTGGATGGTGACTTGGAATTTGTTGTTGGAAAATATGTAGTGGACGTTATGGTGCATACAATACTCATGTAGATAAGCAATATCGATCAAATAATGTATTAGATAATATTAATTTTGGGTGAAAGATTATAAGCATTTTCGAAGATAGTCATAGTGATTAGTAAGTCTCTCATAGTTCACGAAAATAATCATGTTAGCAGTTTGTACGGAGAAACTAATAATTGTTGCAGCTACTTTTGGTGGGGGAAAAAAAAATCAAATTATGATTCTTTTATTAGGGAGAAAGCACTGAGACCGTCGATCAGGATCTGTTCGGAAAATGCCTGGATTTTGATCTGGATAGTTGAAATCTCCTTTAATCTGGAGGGCGAGAATTTCCTGAATCTGAAATAGACGGCTAAAAATCTCCGAGGACCTACAAAAAAGTCTCACTGGAGATAGATTCGGCATAAGTCAAATCTCCTTCTCAAGCTGCAAGTCATGGACCTACCTGAGCTATTGAGCCTGGAGATAGTCAATGTTCTTCTAGTAGATCTATTGTTATTGTGAAATTAGCGTATTACCATCGAAAGCTTTGAGGTGAATATTTTTACCCATATCACTAACCAAAATACCTTTCTTGTCATTAACAGTTTCGTAAGTAGAAAAACTATATCACATCAATTAAGCCCTTGCGAGCAGAAAAGAAAACCGGATAATCGATTGATCGCTCCTTATCAATCAACCCAGGTCAGGCACCATATTAACAGACCACAAATCAGATCATGTACATCAGAGAGATTTATTGCACATAAACAGTGACATTTTAGCATCCAGCTGAATGATATATATGCGAAGATTATGAACGGTTAGATTAAGATGATAGTAATGCCAACAGAGTAGACAGAACATTATAAACACAGATCACACTAAACAAACCAATTTCACTGATGTACTGCATTTTGTTTCAAAATAATCCTGCATAAAATTAGAGAGAAAACAGATAACCATTGCTACTAGTTCTGCATTTGTCGAATCAATATACTTCTGCAGAGGAGGTACATAATTCATCAGGTAGACTTGAAGTGGTAGTCATCAATTGTCGAATAAATTGAGCCGTTTTCAACATGGTAATTTATAGCTTCCCTGCAATTACAATTGAAATTTAGATTATAAGATTGAAGTGTCCGTGTCTCTGTTTGTGTGCGCGCATGTGGAGAGAGAGACATACTTGATTTTATGTTCAGGGAAGCGTAGTCGCTTGACAACTTCATCCGCATGTATTCCATGTTCGCTGTCACTGCTCACAGAACAATGCAGGTCATGTTAGATCAAAGCACCTGATTACACCAAAAACTATATAATCTTTATGAATACAAGAAGCAAATAAACCATGGAGTCCGATGATTAAACATCAACTACAGTACATCTAAATTAGTTCTAAAACTTGTAAGATTATAATCATATGGCATCTACTCTGATTTTCTTACATAATGGAAGGTGAAAGCCTTTTCTTTCATTGTTCAACCGAGAAAAATATGTCGATTACCAGGATGAAGAATAGTTGCTGAAAGTTCCTCACTTTCTCTTGAATTTCACCTCACCAACAGTAAACTCTTGGCTAACCACTCTAAACTAAAAGTACACTACAATATGATTCATAAGTTTTTCTGGTGACGGTTCAAGGCATAGGATTTCTGCATTTTTTGCTAAACACGCATACTATACCTGATTCGGATTTAAGAGATAATGGCACAGAAACTGAAACATATTCACTTACAGGTTTTCCTGTTCCTGGAAAACATCCAAGACTGCCTTGTACACATCAGTCTCAGAGCCCCCATTGCTTGAATGTGTGGAAATCTGTAGAAATAAAATTTCATAAACACGAATTAGCCAGTAAACGAGCTGTATCTCACTTTACACAATAAATAAAATGGGCGAAAATCAATCTTAAATTTAAATATTACATACTTGACTTGATATCGGAGTCTGCTCCTTTTTAACTGCACTCAGGTTGGGAGGTGGATTAGCCGTGCTTGTCTGCAGATTAGGGGCTCCACCCTGCAAAAGTCAAGCAATGAAATAAAAAGAATCTTCCTTATTTTTACTTAAATTTTTCTTCGTGTGTCTGTCTGGATGGAAAAAAGAAAAACTTTGTTGTTGTTGTCAGTATGGATGGGAGGTTCAGGTAAAAAGAAGAAAAATAACAAGAGACAAAAATTAATTAGAGTGATTAGTCATTGAAAGATGACAAATACCTTTCCAACAGTATTCTTCAGATGGACATGAATACAATGAATGAAATGGTGATGGATGGCATTATAGTCAATAACAGGCCTGAAAAAATATGAGTATCAGTTAGTTCCATAACTCTTAACATATGCAATCCATCATAGGTTTATACAAGTTAATAATAACGAGAAAGCTAATACTATCAAGTGAAATGGCATGAGACAATTACAAGCTTCTTGTTGCACAGTAAAGAGTATTGAAGCAGACATCAACATAATAAATCAGGTTAGAAGAAGATGCATATCCAATGTTAAGGTTCAATATTGAATTTATGATAGAACTGAAGACATTCTTGCTTACAAAAGATTTGCAATAAAATATTATTGCATTACAAAAATCTCGATGACAGTTTTTCATTACAAACTAAACCTAATCAAACACTTCTGTTTACTGCTTCATGCCCTATTAAGACAAGGCTCAAACCCCCTCAAGTTCCAAGAGGCCAAAAAAATACCCGCTTGAAGTATGTGTGGATAGAATATTGTATAAAAATAAACACTGCTACCTCAGCTCTCGGCTGAAAGCCATGTCAGTCACTCCCACTAGACTATAACAAGGACTGTATTTGATTGTTAGCTAATCTCACTCCCCCTGTGTATGTGTTCGTGTGTGTAAATTGGTATGGATAGAATATTGAAACAAAATAAACATTTACCATCAACTCTCTACCTAGAATTATGTCACTCACAACTACTGGACAGTCTAGACTATAACAAGACAAGGTGATTGTGCCGAACATTCAGGTCTGCATCTCATGGTTAGCTAATCTACTTCCACTTTTGACATTTCACTGGTAGCCGGTCCGAACCAACCGAAGGTGGATCGTTCGATAATATTTGATTTAAACCTGGTAGCCTCCACGGCACATGCACACCCACCTGAAACAAGTCTGGCAGGATTTTATCACCCGCCGATCCCTGCCTTCACCTCGCTGGGGGACCCCATCTTTGAGCCCAAGCCCTGCAGATCGAATTTTGACCCCACGGCACATGCACAGCGATCGCACCCTTCCACCATCTCCACCACTCATCCTACAAATGCGCTAATAACTCCCACAGCCGCTACCCAAGAGATAGCCGTGAAGAGGATACCTTCACCTCTCACATGATAGCACTTTTTCAGGCGATTTCTCACCAAATAACTATCTAGCTCACCCCACCAAACACCACGCTCCAGGAGAGAGCTGTGGAGAGGATACCTTCACCTCTCTCACGCTCTAGCTCTCTCTGGCAATTTCTCACCACACAGACTTATCTCAACTTATACTCCCAATCTGAGGAAAGAGGCGACGCTGTCACGAGCTAGTGCCCTAAGCTGGAGGAAGCTCAATAGCCTGATAGTAGGTGCTGTGGAGACTGCACCGGGGACATCGTAGGACACTCAAACATGCACATCATAGAGGGACCCCATCTTCGCGCTCAAGCTCCACAATCGTGCAAGACAGCGTACTTCGGGAGGGGGGACGCACCTCGCCATCGCCCAGATCACACTTGAACCCCAGATCCATGGCGTTCGCGACAACAAGCACGGGAGGATACTCTGGCGCGACATAGTCGCTCCGCGACAGCTGAGACAAACACCTCGAAAGTAGAAACAATTGAGCGCACCCGAAGGGACCCCATCTTCGAGCCCAAGCTCCATAATCGTGCAAAACATCATAATTCTCTCATCATAGCGACTCACAGATAGAGAATCACACCCGGCTTCTTCATACGCACTACCAACCCTCGCAAAAACCAAATCATAACCGCAGATCTTCATGATTGGCCCCAAGAGTGTGGACATGGTGGTAAGCGCGAAGAACATCCGGATAAACATCTAGCAAGGCCAACCAACCCCAATCAAACCACCCCCAAACCCCCAACTCCAGAAGCAACCCAGATCTCAACACTAATCGGGCCCTAGTGGACTGCCGAACCCTCATCCTCGGCACGACGGCAAGGCGCGAAGGCTGATCGCGACGATGGCTGGCTGGAGTGGTGCCTTCAACGGTGCGATGGCAGGGGGTGTCTCCGACGGTTCGACGGCAGGGGAGGGGGGGGAAAGCATCGAAGGGAGATGGGAGGGGGGAAGGCATCGAAGGGTAGGGAGATCGGGTAGGGGAAGGCGTCTAGGGGAAGGGGACATTGGCTGGAGATGAACATGGGAGAAGGGCGCAAAGGATGGGGCGTTGAACAAAGATTTGGTAGGGGGCGGCGTGCTCCCGTTGAACGGTTGGAGACGGACGCAGCGACGAACGGCGACCGGGGAGGGGGCGGCGTGATCCCGGCCGCCACCCCCTCCAACCACTCTCTAGATCTTGGGTTTTTTTGGGAGCTTCTCTCTAGAAATTTTAAAGAGAGAAACTCATGTTCAACTCTATTATTATTGTTATTATTATTGTTATTATTGTTAAAGAACTTGGACCAATTTCATGTGCATATGAATAGTTATGGACTAGAATAAAATGCATACAAGATTGAAGTGGTAGAACTCAATAGAAACACTAAAGAATCAATCTTAATAACTAGTATGTTGTCATGATAGTTAGGATTAATTACTTGTGCTAAAGTTGGAATTTTGACTCCAAACTAATTTGAGAGCTTCTTGTATGTGTTAATACCATGCTCTAATTTTTGTAGATTTATTGGAGTTAATTTGATAGGTCAAACAAATGTTTTTCCCAAAACAGCGAACTCTTTTAGCAAATCACTGTTTTGGTTATTTTGCATATGTTCAAAGAGCTGGATTTTGAGCTCTATAAGGAACCTGAAAAATGGTCAACTAGAAAGTTGTAGTAGATGTTCTCACCTTTCCAAAATGTCCCATTTTTTTAGATTCCGATAAATATAGCAAAAGTTGTAAGCTTTATAAGTTTCAGCTTTTGCTGTTCCTTTTTTTGTTCTTAAATTGTGTTCAAAGAGGTGGATTTTGAGATCTACAAGGAATCTGAAAAAATGGTCAACTAAAAAGTTATAGTAGATGTTCTCACCTTTCCAAAATATCCAATTTTGTTAGATTCCGATAAGTATAGCAAAACTTATAAGCTTTACAAGTTTTAGCATTTGCTGTCCTTTTTGTTGTTCTTGAATTGTACGTGTTCAAAGAGCTAAATTTTGGGCTCTATAAGGAATTTGAAAAGTGGTCAACAAGAAAGTTGTAATAGATGTTCTCACTTTTTCAAAATGTCCTATTTTGTTAGATTCCAATAAGTGTAGCAAAAGTTGTGAGCTTTACAAGTTTCAGCTTTTGCTGTCATTTTTGTTGTTCTTGAATTGTGTTCAAAGAGCTAGATTTTGAGCTCTATAAGGAATCTGAAAAAGTGGTCAACTAGACTAGATATTTTTTCCTTTCTAAAAAGTCCAAATTTGTTAGATTCCGATAAGTATAGCACCAGTTATTCGGTTTACAAGTTTCAACAAATCTGCTGTCTTTTGTTGCTCTTTATATTGTGTTCAAAGAGCTGGATTTTGAGTTCCATAAGGAATCTGAGAAAGTTGTTAACTAGGAAATTATAGTAGATGTTTTGAACTTTCCAAAAAGTCAAATTTTGTTAGATTCCGACAACTATTGTCAAAGTTATGAACTTTAGAAGTTTCAGCTTTTTGCTGTCTTTGTTGTTCTTTGAATTAAAGAGCTGGATTTTGAGTTATCTGAGAAAGTTGTTAACTAGAAAGTTGTAGTAGATGTTCTGAGCTTTCCAAAAAGTCTAATTTTATTAGATTCCGACAAGTAGAGCAAAAGTTATGAACTTTAGAAGTTTCAGCTTTTTGCTGTCTTTGTTGCTCTTTGTACTGTATTCAAAGAACTGGATTTTTAGCTCTATAAGGAATCTGAAAAAGTGGTTAACTAGAAAATTGTAGTAGATGTTCTCCCGTTTCCAAAATGTCCAATTTTGTTAGATTCCGATAAGTATAGCAAAAGTTGTGAGTTTTACGAGTTTCAGCTTTTGCTGTCATTTTTGTTGTTCTTGAATTATGTTCAAAGAATAGGATTTTGAGCTCTATAAGAAATCTGAGAAAGCTGTTAACTAGGAAGTTGTAGTAGATGTTCTGTCCTTTCCAAAAAGTCTAGTTTTGTTAGATTCCGATAAGTATAGCAAAAGTTATGAGTTTTACAAGTTTCAACTTTTGTTGTCCTTTTTGTTGTTCTTAAAATGTATTCAAAGAGCTGGATTTTGAGTTTCATAAGGAATCTGAGAAAGTTGTCAACTAAAGAGTTGTAGTATATGTTCCCACCTTTCTAAAAGTATAATTTTGTTAGATTCCGACAAGTATAGCAAAAATTATGAGCTTTACAAGCTTCAGTTTTTTGTTGTCTTTGTTGCTCTTTGTATTGTATTTAAAGAGCTGGATTTTGAGTTCCATACGAAATCTGAGAAAGTTGTTAAGTAGGAAGTTGTAGTATATGTTCTGAGATTTCCAAAAAGTCCAATTTTGTTCTATTCCGATAAGTATAACACCAGTTATTTGCTTTACAAGTTTCAGCAAATTTGCTGTCTTTTGTTGTTCTTAACTTATATTTAAAAAGCAGGAATTTGAGTTCCATACGAAATCTGAGAAAGTTGTTAACTAGGAAGTTTTAGT
The DNA here is from genome assembly GCA_017893485.1 of Hemerocallis citrina. Classification (NCBI taxonomy): domain Eukaryota; kingdom Viridiplantae; phylum Streptophyta; class Magnoliopsida; order Asparagales; family Asphodelaceae; genus Hemerocallis; species Hemerocallis citrina. The sequence continues at coordinate 1,074,427 of JACEHZ010000703.1, forward strand.
AAATATTCTTAGATTTCTAAAAAGCCCAATTTTGTTAGATTTCGACAAGTATAGCAAAAGTTGTGAGCCTTACGAGCTTCAGCCTTTTTGCTGTATTTTGTTGCTCTTTGTATTGTGTTTAAAAAGCTGGATTTTGATTTCCATAAGAAATCTGAGAAAGTTGTTAACTAAGGAGTTGTACTAGAGGTTTTAACCTTTCCAAAATGTCCTAATTTGTTAGGTTCCGATAAGCGGAGTAGGAGTTATGATCTTTACAAGTCACAGCAGCTGTCTTTTGGCTGAAGCTTCGCTGTTTAGATTGTTCGAAGTTTTAGTACCTCTTATTGACTGAATCTGATAATGTTGTCAACTAGAGAGTTTTACTAGAGGTTCTCATCTTTCCAAAATATCATATTTGTTAGATTCTGATAAGCGGAGTAGGAGTTATGACATTTACAAGTCACAGTAGCTGACCTTTCGGCTGAAACTTCGCTGTTTAGATTGTTCGAAATTTTAGTACCTCTTATTAACTGAATCTGATAAGGTTGTCAACTAGAGAGTTGTAGTAGAGATTCTCACCTTTCCAAAATGTCCTATTTTGTTAGATTCCGATAAGCGGAGTAGAAGTTATGACCTTTACAAAGTCACAGCAGCTGGCCTTTTTGGCAGAAGTTTACTGTTTAGGTTTTTCGAGATTTTTCTACCTCTTATTGACTGAATCTGAGAAGTTTGTTAACTAGAGAGTTGTAGTAGATATTCTCACCTTTCTAAAAAGTCTATTTTTTGAATTCCGGTAAGAGTAGCATGTTTAATTGCTTCTAGGATGTTAGAAAATTTTTATGTTGTTTTCACGAATAAAAGATCAAGTTTTGTTAGTAGTTTGAATCATGCACTTGATTATGAGTAATAAGTGCTCCTTGTGTTTATAAGTAGCATGTTTAATTGCTCTAGGGTGTTAGAAGACTTTCATGTTGCTTACACGAATAAAAGATCAAGTTTTGTTAGTAGTTTGAATCATGCACTTAATTATGAGTAATAAGTGTTCCTTGTGTTCATAAGAAGCATGTTTAATTGCTTCTAGGGTGTTAGAAGACTTTTATGTTACCTTTGAGTATAAAAGATCAAGTTTTGCTTCTAGGTTGTTAGAAGATTTTTATGGTTGCTTCTATATGATTCATTTGTCGCATATATAGCCAGTTGGCTCGTATGTAATTCGTTCGGCTCATACGTAGCTAGTCGGGTTGTATGTAAGTTGTTTTGCTCGTATGTAGCTTATTACCTAGTACACATCTATTGTGCTCGTCTAGGGTGATATCATTGCTCTAGGGGCCATCGACCATCAAGACGTGTATTTATTTTACTCCTCGTGGACTGTGGACGAGTCACCCCTCGTGCATCGTCAGATCTTAACCGGTGTAGGTTGATCGCAGGCTGAGAGTGTAGACGGAATCCAAGTTCAGGGTAGTAGCGTACGAATACGTTTGTATTGCCAGGGTCTTGGATCGATAGGCTATAAACAGAATCCTTAGGGATTCTGCTAAGTCTAGGTTGAGCACCTAGTAGAGTTATCTCGCGAAGTCTAACTTAAGACCTAACATGTTGTGTTAATACTATTGTCATCCCTCGGATTGTTTAGGGTTAGTAACATCGTTAGGGCAATAACTTATGGCTATTACTACTTAACCTTTATTTATTATCATTTCGCCGAAGGGAAAGAGTTGGTATTAAAGGTGATACCTTATGAACCAACCTGTTCTATAGGCCAACACTAGGTGGTGTTATTAGTTGTACCCTTCCTGTCAAAGGGATACGGTTATGCCTTCTCACGAGTTGGGAGCATGGGATCCGTATCTCGTCTTTTAATTTCTGAGGTGCCATGATAAGGGCGGAAAATTTTCTGTCGGGGCTAGGGAATGGACTCCCGGAACTCCGTCATGTTCTATATCAGGAAAGGCGAACAAGCCATAGACTACGGTCTATAAGCTAGAGGGCACAGGGGATGCTTCGAGTTAACCTGTGTTGTAGTAAACTTTAAGGGTTTGCAGATTTTTGAGTGAGATCCGGTACTCCGGACAATAGTGGCAAACGGAAACACCACTATATGACTGCGAATGGTGAGATTAAACCGTTTCAGGGCAACCTCATCAGTCACGCTGTATCTTCAGAAACAGGTTGAGTACAAGAGTAGAATTCATAGCACGGGTTCAAATCCCTATATATGAAGAAACGGCTTGATATGGACGTATGTAGTATGGGATGCATACTGTTCCAGAGTCTTGTTTGTATTAGAATAAGTGCATCATTGCATTATTTAATCTTGCATTAAAGTCTAAGTCATAGCATACACTGACACATCAATTATATATACACGTTTTTTTTTCACCAGTCTGTTTATTTAAAGTTGAGAATCGCTGCTAGTCATCAGCCTTAAAGCATCAGTATATGTACTGACGTCCCCACTTCAATAGGTACTGGATTGTAAAAACTACAGGTACAAGATTCAGGAGGACTCAAGGCAAGAGAAGTAAATCGTTGATTCTTATTTTCAATTGTAACATCTATTGTAATTTATTACATGTTGAGAAGCATCCAAGTAAAAATACCAAGTGTTATTTATTATTCATTCTACTCTGATGTAAATTTTATTAAAAGTTTGTAACACTTGGACTTGTATGACATTATTGTAACACTGATGTAATGTATTGCAGTTTTATAACATTCGGACTTGTAACACATTTGTGTTGAATAAAAGGTTTTAAATTTTTCTCTTTTTCTGTGTATTATGGCTAATTGAAGGAAAAATTCTGACTTGTGTCACCGTTTTTCGGTATAGAAAATTGGTGTGTTATATAAACTACATTAATGTATTGGTTGCATGACATGTAAGACGAACACAATCTCAACTCTTCCTCTTATAAATAGAATATGAGGAAGATATGTCATAATAGTATACTAGTCTAGGTCGACAAAATCAATCCTCCAATCTCCCCTCTTATTTCTCATTAAAAAAGTAGAAGATACGTTATTCACATACAATTTTAATATGCATTCTGACTGTAGATACGAAATACAACCCTAATCAACCAATCAAAACCTTAAAAATTTGGACTCGACATGGATATCTGGACGTATCAACTTCATCACTAAGTCATATGGCACAGAAAAATGGTGAAAGTTTTGATTATATAGAATAAGGAGATTTTCTTAGACTTGGCCTCCAAACAAAGTATGACCATTGACTCTTCTAATCTGAAATATTAAAATCACATTACTCATCACATGCAACAAATCATATAACAATCATATATAAGAAGTGAGCCTATGGAGAACCTAAAGCATAACAAAATGAAGAAGTACAATTCTTCCTCTTCTCCTCACCAAAGCCTACACTTTGTTCTCATCCCATGGCTGGCCCAAGGCCACTTGATCCCTATGATCGACATTGCCTATCTCCTTGCAGCTGAGAATAACGCCACCATCTCTTTGATCATGACCCCTGCCAACTTAGCCCGAATTAAGTCAACCGTAGACCATATCCAGGAATCCAAACTCCCAATCCACTTCATCTCACTTCCATTCCCTTCCACAGAATTCGGCCTCCCTGAAGGCTGCGAGAACCTCGACTCGCTGCCTTCAAAATCGCTCGCCCTCAACTTTTTTAATGCAAGCAAACGGCTGAAACAGCCACTTATAGAATACCTAAACAACCCAAAAACTCCTCCTCCAAACTGCATCATATCTGACTTTGGCCACGTCTGGACTCCCGAAATCGCACGTCTGTACAGCGTGCCTAGGATCATCTTTCAGGGCTTTAGTTGTTTTGCCTTGCTATGCATTGAGAACCTGAGAATTTACAAGACCCATGAAAGGCTTTCTTCGGATTCAGACCCATTTGTTATTCCCGGCTTACCACAGAAGATCGAGGTCACTAGGTTGCAGCTGCCACCACATCTTCAAGCATTATCATCACCTCAGTACCAGCAGATTATAAGGGAGATCAGGGAGGCTGAAGTAGGAGCTGATGGCATAGTGGTCAACAGTTTCGACGAATTGGAGGTGGGATTAAGTCAATTGTTAGACAAGTCTGCTGGGAAAAAAGTATGGATGATCGGTCCAGTTTCACTTTCGAAGAAGGGGAGCAAAGATTTGGTTGAAAGAGGTAACAAGGCTTCAATTGATGAGAATGAATGCAGAAGCTGGCTTGATTCAATGATCCCCAAATCTGTAGTCTATGTTTGTTTTGGTAGCATGGGTGTATTCCCACCATCTCAGTTGATCGAGTTCGGTTCAGGGTTGCTAGCTTCAGGTAAACCATTTATCTGGGTCATCAAATCTGTACAAAATTCTGAGGTGGAGAAGTGGTTGTCGGAAAACTTCAACAATAGGTCCAAGTGTCTCGTGATCCGAGGATGGGCCCCTCAGACGATGATTCTGCAGCACAGAGCAATTGGAGGATTCTTGACACACTGTGGGTGGAACTCGACTTTGGAAAGCGTGTCTGCAGGAGTGCCGATGCTGACATGGCCGATGTTTTCAGAGCAGTTCTTGAACGAGAGGCTGGTGGTGGACGTGCTGCACATGGGGGTTGCAGTGGGAGTGAAGAAGCCGACGGAGTGGGCCGGAGAAGTGGAGGATAAAGTGGTCATAGGAAGGGAGGAACTTGCGGAAGCAGTGCGGAAGCTTATGGACAAAGGAGAGGAAGCAGAAGGGAGGAGGAGGAGGGGGAAAGAATTTGCCGCATCAGCCAAAACAGCATTGGAGGAAGGTGGATCTTCATACTTGAACTTGAAAATGTTGATTCAGTATGTTGTCGACAACCAAGGCAAAGATGTATTGTAATGTAATGTAATGTAAGCTTCGATTGGACTAGAGCAGTGGAGGGTACCAAGAGTCACGAGCTGGATGGGTGACGAGATGACTGGTAATTTGAGACCCCGGTGGTTTCATTTTTGTATCTGTATCTGTATCTACTTTCATTCCTCATAGTTGGTTCACTAGTAGTTGTTGTAGTCTACATGTACTTTGTGTGGCTTTTGGTGATAACCATTTAGGGAGGGTATCTATGTTCCTCTCTTTGGAAGGACGTGTATCTTTTGTTTCGTTTAGTTCATTAATGAAGCAAATGACAGTCAGTCACCATTTTATTCAAAAAAAAGAAAAAATGTAATGTAATGATGTAATGTAAGTGATTGAATTCAATATTCACCTTTAGGAAATAAAGAACTAAATTTACTCAACATTGTGTTCTTTGATGAAATGTCAATTAATAATTTTGTTGGGTTTATATGTCTGGCATAATTATACGATGTGAAAAGAAGACGGAGAAAGGACGAGAAAAATCGAGACAATTGGAAACGGTTAAAAGCAAATGGCAGCAGCATCGACTGGAATAATGGATTTGGCAGTTGACTGTATAGTGGGCGGTCGACCGCATAGAGCCTATGGATTGGGAGTGGCCAATTGCGGTCGACTACACTCTGGGCAGTTGAATGCATCGATGCAGACGCAACAGTAGGTATTGGGTTTTTAGGATTTGATTGAAGCCCGACTTGTTCTTCATGTTAGATCGTACGGCTCTCATCGTATGGTTATCTCTTCATTATACATAGGATGGTTATTGTATCAAGAATAGCATACTAGATTTTCTCTAGATCTCTATATAATTAATGTAACAGCTCAAAAGAACGATATGATTCTATTGAGTACCGAATTAAAAAAAAAGTACATCATCTACGTGGTGGGTGAATCGTTTATTGTAAACAGTAACTATTTCCAATTAAGTTTGAGAAAGGGGGTCAAGAGTTGTAACTCTTATATCTTCTCTAGTTGAATAATATCTCAATTTTTTCTCCCCTAGATTAGGGCTTGCTCAAACCCGGGATAAATATTGTGTGCTTTGTGTGCTTGGTGTGCTCTTCTATTTGCTTGTTGGTTTGTATTGATCGTGTCGAAAAACTCAACAAGATCCGCACATAATTTCTAACAATTGTTATCACAACATCAGGTTAGAAATCTTCTGCAATTCTGGGTTTGATCGGTTCCTCGGAGAAGATGGCAGATCAGAGCACGAAGATTAAGCAGTTTGACGGTAATATAAATTTTAATATCTGGAAGGTGGACATGTATGACACATTGGTTCAAAAGAGCTTCCATATTTTCCTAAAAGGAGATAAAGGGATACCAACCGATATGAAGTAGAAGAAGTGGGATGAGATTTGTTTAAAAGACTTGAGTTTAATCCGGCTGCAATTGGCGAACGAAGTCAAGTGTGATTTTCTTGATGAGACAAGTGCAGCGAGTCTGTGGACGAGACTCAAAACAGACTACTCCGGACCGTCATTGTTGGATCAGATGTACTGGAAGAGAAAACTGTTTCATTTCTCAATGAATGAAGGTGCTCATCTTCAAAATCATATTGTGGAGTTCAATAAGGTAAATCTTAACTGAAGGCGATTAACACGAAGGATCTAAGCGAAGAGAATAAAGCTTTCAACTTGATATATTCACTGTCATTTTTGTATGATCAATTGATAACTATCATGGTACACGGAAAATCTGCCAAGGAGACAGTTGACGGGGTGATCAAGGGTCTGAAAGAAGATGAACTTAGGAAGGAGACTCAAAAAGTGGGTCTATTTCTACAAGTTACTTGGCAGCAGATGTTGAGACTTCAATTGAAAGGGATAGGGCAAACAAGGGTAAGATACGTTGCCACCATTGCAGATGGATCATACATTACAAGAGGGATTGTCGTAAGTGGTTGAATCAGAGGGATGCACACGTAGCCAGCGTCAATGAATCAGGTGATAACTTCGATTGTCTTCTTGTTTCAAGTTCTTTATATATGAATTCGGAACGGTTTCTTGATCCGGGAAGCTTTTCTCATATTTGCTCTGAAATAGTGGTGTTTTCTACTCATAATTCTACAACAAGTCGTCGGGTGAACGGCGATTGGTGAGATTTGTGAAGTAGTGGGTGAGGGAACAGTTGAATAGGAGATGCCAAATGATAAATGATTCACACTAGAAGAGGTCATGCATATTCCTTTGATGAAAGAGAGTCTGATATCCTCGGGGACTCTAGATTCTCAGGGCTGCAGATACATAGCTCGAGATGAAATTTTGATAGTTTGGGTGAGTCGTCGCAAAGTGATGATGGGTAAGAGACGGATTGGGCATGGTCATCATAACCACTATTAGCTTTGGAGGAACAGGAAAACTTGGCCTAGTGTTTGAAAGTTTATTGTTCCTAAAACATTATCTAGTTTGTCACTAGAATCACCAACGCGAGACTGCGACGTTTGAATACCATCGGGAGGTGGAGAGAACCTTGGGGTAGGTGGAGTTCATATGGAGAGTGGCACCTCCATGATAACAACTACTGGGATATACTCTTGAAGAGGGCATTCAGTTGGAGAAAAAAAATTGGGAGTGGATAACTAGCAGAAAAGGTACAATAGGAGATAAAAAGGGTCTAAGAGAGTTTAAACACACATGTTACATGCGAATGCAATCCAAGGTGAAAAATGTTGAGTATATATGTCTTGCATACTTATTCGATGTAAGGAATTGAGGTGATTAGAAACGGTTGGAAGCAAGTGGCAGTAGTAGCAACTGGAACTGGGAATTTGGCGGTCGACTGCACAATGGGCGGTCGACCGCCCAGAGCCTCTGGATTGGCAATGACCCGCATTGATGCAGGCGCAACAGCGGATATTGGGTCTTTGAAATTTGATTGAAGCACAGCTTGTTCTCCAGGTTATATCGTATGGTCATCTCTTTAATATACATCAGATGATTATTGTATCAAGAATAGCAGACTAGGTTTTCTCTAGATCTCTATCTAATCAATGTAACGGCTCAAAAGAACAAATTTTTTAAAAAATATATGTTTTTTTTAAAACCATGGGCAAAAAAGGACACTTGCCAAACTAATTGCGCTCGGGAACACAACAACTACACTCGTCCTTCCCAACAGTGAGATTATCTATACTAGACTAGCTGTTGGGAACGACGAGATTTTTTAAATTTCACAAAGAGTTTCACTCTTTGTTGGACTTGGTGAATTTTCAAAAAAAAACTCCATAGAGTAGCTCGCTTTTGGGAACAGCGAGTCTTGTTTGAAAATTTTGAACTAAACTCGCCGTTCGGAACAGCGAGTCTAGTACAAAGCACCTCACCGTTGGGAACAACGAGTCTTGTTTGGAAATTTTGAACTAAACTCACCGTTGTGAACGGCAAGTTTCTTTATATATATAAAAAACTATACTCGACATGTCCCAACGGCAAGCAGAAAATAACTAAGCACGCCGTTGAGAACGGTGTGTGTAGTTGTTGAGTCCTCGAGCGCAATAAAATTTGCATGTATTCTCTTTTTGCAAATAGTTTCCAAAAAAAAGCATAGTTTAAAAAAAATCCAAAAGAATGATATGATTCTATTGAGTGCCGAATAGGAAAAAAAAACAAAAAAAAAAAAAAAAAAAACTTCATCTAAAATGTGAGAGAATTCTCCATTGTAAACAAGTATTTACAGTTCGGCTTAAGAGAAAATCATGGTGAGAGCTGTAACTCTTGTATCGTCTCTAGTTGAATAATATTTTGATTTTTTCTTCCCCGGATAAGGGCTTTGCCTAAATCGGGACAAATATTGTGTGTTGGGCCGGCCCTAAACCCGTGTGAGTGCGAACTGTGCGACCACTTCTACAAATCAAGAAGGCCTCCTCGAAACCAAAATAAAGTAAAATTAGTATTAGAATATTTAGAAAATATGTAAGAGCATCCACAGTCGTTTGCTATATTTGCATAATATGCATATTTTAGCTTTTGGATCCCTTCAGTCGTTTGCTATTTATGTATATTTTTCCCAAATCGCTACAGTAGATTGCTATATATGAGAGAGGGTGCATATTATACAGGACGAAACTTAAAGTTTCGTCCGATATATTATATATATTTTTTTTCAGACGAAACTTCAAGTTTTGTCCGATCAAAATAAAGGCATTTTTAAATTAATAAAACCCCGAATATATGAAAAGCGCTTGGACGAAACTTCAAGTTTTGTCCATGGATTTAGAATATTTATTAAGTTAATTAATTAATTTAATAATTAATTAGTTAATTATACTTAGTATACTAATTAGGTCATTTAATAAATAATTAAGCTTAGTTAAATATAGTTAACTAATTAATTAGGGGGTTAAGTGGGGTTGAAAGTGACAGCTTCCCATCGGACAAAACTTCAAGTTTCATCCGTGGAGATTTCTTTTTTCTTTTTCACTCCGACGAAGCTTCGAGTTTCGTCTGCCTATTTAAATTATTAAAATATTCAATTCAGTCGAAAAAAAAATATTTAAAAAATGATTTTTTTCACGGGACGAAACTTCAAGTCTCGTCCGATCAAATTTTGTTTAACTTTGATATTTTATAGCATTTGATGATTGCAAGGAAACCCACTTTGCTATATCTATTTTATGCATTTTGCTATTTTTTCACCTTGGACGACTGTTGATACTCTATGTAAAGAATGCCCTGTTTTTTCTTTCTGCACAAGGCCCAGTTTGTTCTTTCCAATCTCAGGACCGGCCCTAATTGTGTGTGATAAGATCATTGAAGGAGAATAATTCTTTATTGATTGATTTAATAAACTGATCAATACAATATGGCTCATACATATAGAAGATAATAGACGACTAAACTGATACATAACCAATATGGGACTAAACTAATATATCATCTAACATGTCCCCATAACATATATACTCTAACACGTCCCCATATATACTCTTACCAAATTGGGCGGATCGTGGGCTGATCCGACCCGGATGCCATCCCTACACGTCCCCATATAACATAAGAAGCATCCTCTTAAAACAAACGAAACAAGAAACGAGTATTTTTTCCGGAAATGACCCACTGTTTAAAACTAATTCTCAAAATAGATCAGCTTCAAAACTAATGTCGATTTTTTAGAATAGACCAGTGCTCATAGGCCGCAGTACCGAACTGTGGCTTCTTCAATTTCGTGGCCACGGTTCACAACTGCGGTCCAAGTATATATCATACATATTTGGCTAATTGGGTTGGAGACTCGAGAAAAAACTGTTCAAGTGTAAAATGTGAAAATAGAAGGTCGTAGTTGGGAACTGCGGCCTCAATACTACAAAGGACATAGTTGACAACTACGGCATCAATTATATGATCGAATAGGTATTAAAAGGTCTTAAGAACTGGACTCTATCGACCATAAAACTGAGGCCACAGTTGTTAACTACGGCCACTAAATCGAAGAGGCTGTAGTTTGGTATTGTGGCCTATGATGATTTGTCTGTTCTCGGAATTAGTTGCAAAATGGTCTGTTTTGAATATTAGTTCAAAAAATTGGACCATTTCCATAAAAAAATCTAAAAACGATGACTATTTTTCTCAATAATAATAAAAAAGTGTAGTTATAAAGAGTTTTTTAAAGTTAGAAAATAAATTCGGTAAGAGTAAATTTATTTCATTAAATATGAAACTCCATGTAACTAAACTCAACCTCATTTCCAGGTATTATATCTATATCTTATACTAAAAGGAGAGAGGGTCTAGCCTATCTATTTCTTTTCTATTTTGAAACATAGAAAGCAGAGAAAAAGTAGAGATTCATATTTAACTAATATGTGCACTACGCACGATTATATTTAAAAATCAAAACAAAATAAAACCTCAATCACTCTAACACAGTCTCTTTCTTTCTTACTTTCTCAATTTCACAAAATCTCACGTCTCTTTTTAAACCCACTCTCATCCCCTAATTTAGAATTAAAATTTTAAGCAAACACAATTCATAAAATTATTTTTATATGATTTTTTTGTCTATCATATTTACCCTAACATATGCTATAATGCATGGTTCATAATATATAACTTACTAGTATAATGTACATGCGATGCACGTATAAAAAAAGTAAAGTCCTCAAATTAAATGAGTATATATCAAATAAGAAAAAAATAGTTTATATTTGAATGTTCTGATTTGGGCTACACGTGCGGTGCACATTTATATTTGTTGGATATAATTTGGACATATATTAAATGTGTTTATATAGTTACAAAATTAGAGTTTGTTTGTTATAAACCTCAACACTCCCATTAAAATAGTAAAGATTTACTGAATGTTAATGATGTTATAATATACCTGTTAGCATAAATTAGTTGAATTTACGACATCTTTTTATTCCATGTATTTTTTAGCTTTAGTAATATTCAATTGGATAATATTATAGTTTGACAGTGATTCTCTGAACCATTTGCTTATATGAGGATAATAATGAAAATTTCAGTAATTATGATAAGGATAATATTCATAAATTTCTTACATTTTTCAGACACTTTTTTGAAGTTCTATCTAATTTTACGAGTCTCACAACTATTTTAGTCTGTGCAATTTACAATTGGGAGGCAATATTACTGCGGAAGTCGATGCCATTGGGAGGCAATATTACTGCGGAAGTCGATGCCATTGCCAGAGGAGGCCACAACGCACGCCCATCTGGGATAAACGGTTGGTTAAGCAACCAACCTACTCCATAAACTTCACCCATCTCTTCACCAAAAAATATCCCGATTCCCGATACATTAAGTGATGGTATCACACCGGTGGTGAGATTAAGCTTCATCACGATCACACAGAACAGCACCCCCAAAAACAAACTCACCACCAAAGCCCGCCATGTGTTTGACCAAAGTTTCAAGCGTCTTTTGTTATTTATCCTGCTATTAGAGCATCCACTGTTGTTTGCTATGTATATTGCTGTATATAGCATTTAGAAATAACAAAAGAAGGATCACGTCCAAGTCCAAAAATAAAAGCGACGAAGGATCATATTTAGTCTTTTTTTTTTTGGTATTCAGTATGTTAAGATAAATCAGAGAGATGAAAACAATACTGAATATTGAATTGAGAAATAACTGAGTACAATATCTCTTATATATAGGAGGAACCAAATACAAAACTAACTAACTACTCAATGTGGGACTATAATCTCTAACACCCCCTCTCAAACTCACGATGAGTCAAACAATGTGAGTTTACCTACTAAGTGTCGGAATTTCTGAACAGTATGGAATTTGGTGAAGAAGTTTGCAGTCTGCTGGGAAGAGGTAACAGAATGGAGAGAGATGGTCCCTGCCTCAAAACGCTCACGAACATAATGACAATCAATCTCAATATGCTTCATTCGTTCATGAAAGACCGGGTTGCTTGCAATGCGCAATGCACTCTGGTTATCACAATAAAGTGGAGTAGCTCCTGTAAGACTAACACCCATATCTGATAACAGCCAACGAACATGAACAATCTCTCTAGTAGTAGCTGTCATTGCTCTGTCCTCAGCCTCGGTGGAAGAACATGCAACAACTGCCTGTTTCTTGCTCCACCATGAGATCAGTGAATCACCAAGAAATAGACAGAAATATGTGGTAGACCTTCTGGTAGTCGGATCACCTGCCCAATCTGAATTAGAGAGATGAAAACAATACTGAATATTGAATTGAGAAATAACTGAGTACAATATCTCCTATATATAGGAGGAACCAAATACAAAACTAACCAACTACTTAATGTGGGACTATAATCTCTAACACAATAAAAAAGATTTTTAAAAAAAAATCAAAAAAAATACAAGCAACACACCAGACAGAGCAACTTCATCCGTCTGGGTGTTTTTTTTTTCCTTGGTATTCAGTAAAAATAAAAAATCAAAAAATCAAAAAAAAATATTAAAAAATACAAACAACACACCAGACGGAACAACTTCATCCGTCTAGGGTGTTTTCAGTGAATTTTTTTTTATAAGAAATTTGTTTTCGATGTGAGACGGAACACCATCATCCGTCTCTCATCTGATTTTTTTTTTTATTACAACAGACGGCATACTTTCATCCGTCGCTTCGTCAAACGGATGAACATCGTCCGTCTTCTATATTTAGTAATTGGCTAAAGCGGCTGCTAAGTTTAGCAAGGCACTGTTCACTCCTATCCTAAGTTTTGAATTTTTAGCAAACGACTGTGAGCACTATTTCTAAATCGATTTCTAATTTTTGGGTTTTTTAAAAACGACAATGGATGCTCTTAGGGTTTAGCAATCATTAAGCATGCATGCATCGGGAGTGAAATTCTGCTTGCATGAAAAAAAATGTGTACATATAATAATAAATAATAACAAATAACTTAAAAATCAACCAATCTCTAATATTATAATGGGAGAGTTGAGGTTGTCATTTGTAGACATTCAACCATCTAATCTCAACCATTTCTTTTTAAGTTGGAGTTATATTAACCATTAATATACTAAATTGTTGTTAGTTACCATAATACTCTTAAAGTTTAAATTTATTTACAACGGATAATTTATAAAGAGTATGTATGAGTAAAGGGAGATTTCAGGTTCGAGACCAGCTTACGTCTTATTATTTATTCTATTAAAAATAATTTTTTTAGAACGTGCATTGCAAGTGCAGATACTAGTCAAATTAATCCAACCGGAGAAAATTACAAAATTGGACTTTGGCACCGCATGGTCAACAGAGCAGCTTTTACATCATTTGTCACAGAATTGTCAAAACTTGGACTGTCTAAAATTGGTTTAGACTGCTCAGTTGAAAAATCTGATCTCAACTTGGAACCCAAGCAAAGGAAAATCATGTCATAAATTTGGACGTACCATTCTCTCTTCTAGTCTGAATGTTCCAATCACATTCCAAAAATCATCTAGAAACTTACCACATAATGCATGTGTAAAGCTTAATACTTTCTGTTCTTCTTACCAAAGCCTAAACATTGTTCTCATCCCATGGCTAGCCTAATGACACTTGATCCGTATGCTCGGCATTGCGCGCCTCCTAATGAATAATGATGTTCTTGGAGCACAAGGCTATCGGAGGATTTTTGACACAATACATTATCAACTACCAAGGTGGCAAAGATGTAATGTAATGGAATGAAGTATAGATGAATCACTGAATGTATTCAATTCAACAGTAGGATATAAAGTACTAAATTTATTTTTTTTTAACATCATGTGCTTTGACAAAATGTTGATCAATAACTTTGCATAGTTCAAAATCTGGCATAATTTAACACTGTTCCAATAAAGGGTCTTCCACATATTGTAAAAGCTTGTAAAAGGAAGATATTACTAACATTGTCACGTGCATAGTCTTAGCTAAGATACCTACATGGATGTCTGTAGTAAGATTGTTCCACCAGGCTTCAACACTCTACCAATATCGTCTGTAGGTTATTTCGATTCAGTACTCTGAGTTTGTATCGTTAATCTCGCATTAATGAAACAAGGTGGCATTATTCCACCTTTTCCTCAAAAAAAAAAAAACACTCTACCAATATCTCTTCGAGCACCTGCTCCGTTACAAGATCAAGCGTCTTAGAGACAGAAACAATAACCTCCACCACGGCAGACTCAATGGGCAGCCTCCCACCTGCCATCAAAACGGCAACATTTATATATAACACACAACTCTACAAAGATTTGACAAAGTTTTACAACTAGTGCCACCTGATATAAACACCCTTCAGATGACAATTCTTAGCTAAGATACCTACACACAAGAGTATAGCTTACAACATTCATAAAAGACCATTTGACTTGCTCTAAAGTCTTCTGGACTAACGAAACGCCTCAAAGGACGAAACATAGTTTGTTTGTTTTTATAAAAATAGTGACCAAGATCACAGTTCTATTAATGAGAATTAACGAACCAAATAGTACAAAGTATTATAACCATATAGAGTCCACTCTAGTACATCAAACGAAAAAAGAAGATACAAGGAGTACATCACAGTCGGACATCCTCCGGACATCTTCCTAACAGATCATGATGTACGAAGCCGTCGTCCCCTATTCAAAAAAGCCTAGTACTCTCTTTAGACTAGAGCAAGAGAGCTAGGTGTGCAACATCCACTATCGAGTCTACTCCTCTTCCGTGCGGAACCTCTTCCTCACCCCCAAGCAATTAACTTGCTCATACATTTATTAGATCCACAATTTTATAACGCATGGTATTAAAATTGCAGTCAATATTACAGAAACATGCATCATTTCTATCAAGCCATAAATTTCATATAATAGCAGCAACTATAATATCCCACATCCCCCTACTCTCTTTCATAATGTGTGTACCCCTCCAGTTTTCCCAAACCTGGCCTCGTTAATAAATGTTAGAGCCTCAACTAGTCCAAACCCCAACACCAACATTTTCCATGTAAGTTTTGCCTTAGGACAATCAATGAATATGTGATTAACGTCTTTCTCCCCTATGTTACATCTCTGACACCCGATATCAATTGGGACATTACGTCTCCTAAAGTTAATTTTTTAGAGAATAATGTTATTTATCACTTGCCACATGAAAGTTCACTTTGGGCGGGCTTTTAGAGTTCCAAATGATATTAGCTTCATGATTTCTCATCTCACCATCATTTAAATGATGATACATAGAGCTAACTGAGTACATCCTTCTACAAGATTCTGACGTCCATTCTCTAACATCTCTATCTTCGTTGGAGAATTGGATCCCTTCCATGACCGATATCTTTAGTCTATGAAACTGATCTTGGTTCAATCTGTCTCAGTTTCTGCTGAAGTTAATCTTAAATTTGTCATCTTTGCAAACATCTGAAACCATCACGTTGTCATTCATCGTAAGTTCCACTATAATTGGGAACCGAGACAGTAGTGTATTATCCCTACACCATTTATCCTTCCAAAATCTAGTATGTTTACCATTCCATACCTTACATCTTGTGTTAGCATGAAATAACTCTCTCACCTTTGCGATACCTCTCCATAAGAATGATGCCTTCCCAAGTTTACTCCTCCCTCCAAATTTGTATTTCTTTCGTCTCCTATATATACAATTGAAAAGAATTACCCCCACCAAGTTCTCCTGCGTTTATTCATCTTCCACCTCCACTTGGCTAGAAGTGACGTGTTCATGTCCTTGAGGTTGATGATTTCCATTCCTCCAAACTCTTTCCAGTTACACACTCTTTCCGACTTGACCAAATGATATCCTTTACTGTCTTCTTGGGTGCATTTGCATAGGTAGCGTCTTCTGCATATGTATGTTCTCTCAACTACCCATTTCGAGAGTTCATATATCGATATCCAGTAAGTTGGCAGGCTACTGAGGATTGTGTTGATCAAGGTGATTCTACCACCCAACAAAAGAAACTTTCCTTGCCAACCTGCAAGCTTCTTCTCAATTTTTTTCCACCAGTGGGATCCAATTTTCTTTTCGTAACTTTCCAGGTCTGGTCGGTGTTCCAAGATATTTGATCCGAAATTGACCGTTCTCACATTCCATCACGGTAGATATCATATCTATCTGGTTCACAGAATCATTTTTGTCCCACGAAACAAATCTCATGCAAATTAACCGACAATCTGGACCAAACTTCAAAACATTTGAGCATAACACGAATTGATATGATTTCGTCCCCTCGCCCTTCCAAACATCAACGTGTCATTTGCATACTGTAGAGTTGACAATGGCTTAGGAATTACTCTAATACTAACTTCCTTTAAGATTTCTGCCCCTCTTCCTCTCCTTATCATTTCTCCCAATCCTACAGTAATAATTGTGAAAAGAAGTAGGGATAACGGGTCTCCTTGTCTTAATTCTCTAAGACAACGAATCGCTCTAACGTTTTCTCCATTAATTTGAATTGGACGATCAGGATTTAATGGGTGTGAGTTGGTCACGTGGATGAGCTGACGCGTGTAGGGTTAGTCGGAAAGTGTGTCCAGCTTGGAACGGAGCACATCAGAATCTAATGGGAGATTGATGCGTGGCACATTTGTGGGGTGTGGATGGTGACTTGGAATTTGTTGTTGGAAAATATTTAGTGGACGTTATGGTGCATACAATATTCATGTAGATAAGCAATATCGATCAAATAATGTATTAGATAATATTAATTTTGGGTGAAAGATTATAAGCATTTTCGAAGATAGTCATAGTGATTAGTAAGTCTCTCATAGTTCACGAAAATAATCATGTTAGCAGTTTGTACGGAGAAACTAATAATTGTTGCAGCTACTTTTGGTGGGGGAAAAAAAAATCAAATTATGATTCTTTTATTAGGGAGAAAGCACTGAGACCGTCGATCAGGATCTGTTCGGAAAATGCCTGGATTTTGATCTGGATAGTTGAAATCTCCTTTAATCTGGAGGGCGAGAATTTCCTGAATCTGAAATAGACGGCTAAAAATCTCCGAGGACCTACAAAAAAGTCTCACTGGAGATAGATTCGGCATAAGTCAAATCTCCTTCTCAAGCTGCAAGTCATGGACCTACCTGAGCTATTGAGCCTGGAGATAGTCAATGTTCTTCTAGTAGATCTATTGTTATTGTGAAATTAGCGTATTACCATCGAAAGCTTTGAGGTGAATATTTTTACCCATATCACTAACCAAAATACCTTTCTTGTCATTAACAGTTTCGTAAGTAGAAAAACTATATCACATCAATTAAGCCCTTGCGAGCAGAAAAGAAAACCGGATAATCGATTGATCGCTCCTTATCAATCAACCCAGGTCAGGCACCATATTAACAGACCACAAATCAGATCATGTACATCAGAGAGATTTATTGCACATAAACAGTGACATTTTAGCATCCAGCTGAATGATATATATGCGAAGATTATGAACGGTTAGATTAAGATGATAGTAATGCCAACAGAGTAGACAGAACATTATAAACACAGATCACACTAAACAAACCAATTTCACTGATGTACTGCATTTTGTTTCAAAATAATCCTGCATAAAATTAGAGAGAAAACAGATAACCATTGCTACTAGTTCTGCATTTGTCGAATCAATATACTTCTGCAGAGGAGGTACATAATTCATCAGGTAGACTTGAAGTGGTAGTCATCAATTGTCGAATAAATTGAGCCATTTTCAACATGGTAATTTATAGCTTCCCTGCAATTACAATTGAAATTTAGATTATAAGATTGAAGTGTCCGTGTCTCTGTTTGTGTGCGCGCATGTGGAGAGAGAGACATACTTGATTTTATGTTCAGGGAAGCGTAGTCGCTTGACAACTTCATCCGCATGTATTCCATGTTCGCTGTCACTGCTCACAGAACAATGCAGGTCATGTTAGATCAAAGCACCTGATTACACCAAAAACTATATAATCTTTATGAATACAAGAAGCAAATAAACCATGGAGTCCGATGATTAAACATCAACTACAGTACATCTAAATTAGTTCTAAAACTTGTAAGATTATAATCATATGGCATCTACTCTGATTTTCTTACATAATGGAAGGTGAAAGCCTTTTCTTTCATTGTTCAACCAAGAAAAATATGTCAATTACCAGGATGAAGAATAGTTGCTGAAAGTTTCTCACTTTCTCTTGAATTTCACCTCGCCAACAGTAAACTCTTGGCTAACCACTCTAAACTAAAAGTACACTACAATATGATTCATAAGTTTTTCTAGCGACGGTCCAAGGCATAGGATTTCTGCATTTTTTGCTAAACGCGCATACTATACCTGATTCAGATTTATGAGATAAAGCACAGAAACTGAAACATATTCACTTACAGGTTTTCCTGTTCCTGGAAAACATCCAAGACTGCTTTGTACACATCAGTCTCAGAGCCCCCATTGCTTGAATGTGTGGAAATCTGTAGAAATAAAATTTCATAAACACGAATTAGCCAGTAAACGAGCTGTATCTCACTTTCCACAATAAATAAAATGGGCAAAAATCAATCTTAAATTTAAATATTACATACTTGACTTGATACCGGAGTCTGCTCCCTTTTAACTGCACTCAGGTTAGGAGGTGGATTAGCCGTGCTTGTCTGCATATTAGGGGCTCCACCCTGCAAAAGTCAAGCAATGAAATAAAAAGAATCTTCCTTATTTTTACTTAAATTTTTCTTCGTGTGTTGGTCTGGATGGAAAAAAGAAAAACTTTGTTGTTGTTGTCAGTATGGAGGGAGGTTCAGGTAAAAAGAAGAAAAATAACGTGGGACAAAAATTAATTAGAGTGATTAGTCATTGAAAGATGGAAAATACCTTTCCAACAGTATTCTTCAGATGGACGTGAATGCAATGAATGAAATGGTGATGGATGGCATTATAGTCAATAACAGGCCTGAAAAAATATGAGTATCAGTTAGTTCCATAACTCTTAACATATGCAACCCATCATAGGTTTATACAAGTTAATAATAACGAGAAAGCTAATACTATCAAGTGAAATGGCATGAGACAATTACAAGCTTCTTGTTGCACAGTAAAGAGCATTGAAGCAGACATCAACATAATAAATCAGGTTAGAAGAAGACGCATATCCAATGTTAAGGTTCACCGTTCAATATGGAATTTATGATAGAACTGAAGACATTCTTACTTACAAAAGATTTGCAATAAAATATTATTGCATTACAAAAATCTCGATGACAGTTTTTCATTACAAACTAAACCTAATCAAACACTTCTGTTTACTGCTTCATGCCCTATGAAGACAAGGCTCAAACCCCCTCAAGTTCCAAGAGGCCAAAAAAATACCCACTTGAAGTATGTGTGGATAGAATATTGTATAAAAATAAACACTACTACCTCAGCTCTCGGCTGAAAGTCATGTCAGTCACTCCCACTAGACTATAACAAGGACTGTATTTAATTGTTAGCTAATCTCACTCCCCCTGTGTATGTTCGTGTGCGTAAATTAGTATGGATAGAATATTGAAACAAAATAAACATTTACCATCAACTCTCTACCTAGAATTATGTCACTCACAACTACTGGACAGTCTAGACCACAACAAGACAAGGTGATTGTGCCGAACATTCAGGTCTGTATCTCATGGTTAGCTAATCTACTTCCACTTTTCGACATTTCACTGGTAGCCGGTCCGAACCAACCTAAGGTGGATCGTTTTATATGCGTATTTAGACATCTCCCTACCGTCTTTTATATGTAATTTCCCTGTGATATAGGTAAAAAATATATCTTTAAAGAGAACATATGAATCACATGATCTCAGTTGTAATTAGTACATTTTTGAGAGAAACATAATGTCTTTTATTAGGGTTAAGGTGTGATGTTTTGAAGCTATACAGATTGGGCTCAGTCCACTATTAGAACACAATACTAGGCTCATCTCCAGGGCCGGCCCTCCGGAGGCCCTAGGCGAACTTCCGAAATGGGGCCACTAATAACATATATTTTTTTACGCGCAAAATACGTACTTATATTTACAAGGGAAGTTCAAATTTGGGGGCCCCTAAAATCGCGAAGTCTCCGAGGGCCCAAGGCAGCGGCCTTACCCGCCTCTAGGGTAGGGCCAGCCCTGCTCATCTCACTAAAAATAACTACTATTAAAGCTATGCATACTTGATTTAGTAAAATTATGTTCAATCTTACTAGTGGACACACTCCACTAACGGGTAGTATGAATTCACTAATTACACATCCAAAATACACCACCGCCTAATGAAGCATAATGCAACCAACATACACAACCAAATATTCTCACAAAAAAAAAAAAACATGCACAACCAAGATTGATATTCACCAAAGAAAACTAACTATCACTAGAAACAAGGTAGGGAATAAACTCAAATATGGCATATTTCTTACCGAACAGAGAATGCACCAAATTGCCTTTTGCCCTGAAATTCTTTCATCGAGCCAATCACTGTAACATAAATCCCATTCCTACACATTACCGACAAACCAAACCAAACAAAACAAATCAACAAACCATACTCCCCAAACCAACCAAACCACTCAAAACCCTAATTACTTACTGAATCGCAGCCATTTCATTCGTCTCCGAAGTGTCATTCACCCTACAACCGATCAAAACCCACATATAAACAATCAAGAACCCAAACCCTAACAAAAAAAATTGTAAAGGAAAACCTCACCATCTAATGATATCGATCCTGCCCGTGCCATCGTCAAGTGTGAATGTGACGTTGGTGTTCTTCTCCTCCTTGTTCATCACCAACCCCAGAAGCTTAACCTATACACAACCGAGTCTAGTGTTAGGATTAGGGTTTATAATTTATAAAAAAAAACTCGACTTTACACAAGAATCTTACATTGGCAGCTTCGACGCCGTCGACGATGAGATTGGACTTGTCGTCGGTGGCGCCGTAAGCTTCGCTGATCTGCTTCACGGTCAGCGGGAGAACCGGCAAAGCGACGCGAATCTTAAAGAAATTAAAAAAAGATTAGATGAAACCCTACAGATTAGTGGAGGGTTTTGAATTTCCTTTTTTTTTTTTGAGGGGGGGGGGGGGGGGGGAGGAATATACCTTTGAGGAACCGGAATCTGTGGTTTGAGTGGACTGGGAGGATGAGAATCCGCCATCGAATTGGCTCGAGAACATCATTTTTGGTTTTGGGGGTGACTGTGAATTTGGGAGGGAAACCCTAATTGGGATGGAAGGATAAATGAAGAAAAAGAAGAGGAGGAGGTGGAGGAGAAAACGCTGGAAATTTTGGGGAGATGGAGGGAAGCAGCGAGGTTTTCCCGCCAAATTATGGTGACTTGTCGGCGATTTGTATAATTTATGTTTTGAGAAAAAGGGTTACCTTATTAGATAAATTAGCCACATTCGGGGAAAAAAATCACGAGAGCATCTGTAGTGACTAAGATTCAAAATTTTCTTGTTTGGGTTTTAGAAAAATGAGATTTTGAATTGGGCTCGTAGTCCTTGAAACTCAAAATTTGATCGGTGAATGATTTTTTTTTTTTCTTGAATCTTGGTCATTGATAAAAATAAAATAAAATTTGAATTCAATAGATTTGTAAAATAAAAAAAATTTGTATGCATAGGAATACATAACAATTCCTACATAACGGTTCCGTCTCAGCCTTTGATCAAAAAAAACAAACCAATCTCAAATTTGATTTATATGCTTAACAATCTTAAAGCCCCTATTCCATAGAAACAAAAAGCTAGAGGGAAAAAATCAAGGTTTTACGTCTGGGTTCTGTTGTTGTTGTTGTTGTTTTTTGTTTTTTGTTTTTTTTAATTCTTCAAACGCAAAATGTTATTGAGACCGGTGACTTTCAGTGTTTTTTTTTTATAAAAATAGTCAGATGCAGATGCCTTAATAAATAAATTGATCGGACGCAAGATCATTTTGCGTCCAACATTTTTTAAAAAATTTTACATTTGATCAAACGCAAGATCATCGTTTCCGAGAAGAATTTTTTTTTAAAACGGACGCAAGACGATCTTTCGATTTCTATATTTGGGAATTTCCTATATCAGCTCTAAAATATAGGCGGCTGCTGTTCCTATTTTTCCAAAATTTGAAAATCTAGGAAACAACTACAGCATCTCGTTCTCTATATTTTCCAAATTTTGAAAATATAGAAAACGACTGCAGATGCTCTCAGATCTATATCACAAATGCTATTTGTGTATAAATTTTGATGAGCTTTAACTATTCATCATGCGACCAAAAAAATATAATAATTCTTAACTATTTATAAACCGTCAATTTTTAATTGCATGATAATCAATCAAATCTAATCGAATATATAGAATATTTTACGTACACTTACTTTACAAGATGTAGATCATATTTTATGGTGTCAATTTTTACTTCGAATAGTGGGATGTTTCTTTAGCTAAGTTAGCTAGGATAATACCGTATGCCCTGTATGCTCTTATATTTTTTGCTTTTCATATCCAAAATGGTAAACTTAAGTGACATGCCAAAAATTGTACTGCTTGAATACAACACAAAAACTTGTTCTCATATTATCCACCCATTATGGTGTTGGTGAATTGCATAGTACACAAAAGTGTATTTCTTATAGTGTTTTTTCTCTAAAATTACGTTGTTTTTTGTGTTAAAAATATTGGTAAAGAAATCCGCACAATTTTTTTTCCCCTCTATCAATATAATATCTTTGTTTAGTTCAAAATTAGTATATAGTTATTACGCAAATTATAACACGTGTATACATCAACTTGCCAATAAGGCGATTTTTAAAATCCTCCTCTCTTCGTTTTTGGATCCTCTTCCACCTCCAGATCCGGAGTCTCTACCTCCTATCTCCCCCATCGCCCTTCTTTAAAGTGTCTCCTCTCTTCTTGAGCTTATAGCCCATCTCCTTGTTGTCCAGATCCCCCCCCCCCCCCCCCCGTTTCTTGCTCCCCCCTTCTTCCTCGCCTTCTCCGGTGTGTCCTCTCCAGCGGCGTTTCGGTGCCTCGGCTGGTGCTCTACCCGGCGTCTCTCCCCCTGTGGTGTCCCTGGCACCGTCCTTCTGTTCTGTCTCTCCCCGGTGCTCGCCTCGCCTCCTCCCCCTCGATCCTCCCGGCTCCAGCTTTTCTCCTCCGCATTGATGGTCTGCAGCTCCCACCCTACCCCCTCTTACAGGCAGGTAAGTGGCCAGGTACGGTTCTGATCTCGGTTCCCCTTTTCTGTCCCTGTCTTTTGTGATTCTCCTATTTTGTGTTTGGGTTTGTGTTTTAATTTCGGCTCTATTATCCGTTTTTGCTTGGGTTTGGTTGCCTGCGCCGAGTCCGTGTGCTTGGTGCGGGGCTTCTATCCCCGGTTTGGTTAGTAGCTTCACAGTTATTCTGTTGTGTGCATCTTCTTCCCCTAGTCCTTATCCCCAGCCTTTGCTGATCGTCCGTTGCCATTGGAGTCCTCTTCTCTTGTGAGAGCTTTTCTCTTCAGGCCCATGGAGCTTTCTTGGGTCGAAGTGGTAAAAAAAAAGAAAAAAAAGTGTGCTGTTGGGCTAAGGCCCAGAGCGAATTTCTCTATCTCTGGACTGGCTGTGTCTGGGTCCATCAAGGCCCATCGACTCCCACTTCTAGAGTCTTCTAGCCACATGTTTTCCCGCCCTCTCCCCCTTTCCACTTCCTCATCTTCTTTCTCTCCTCGATCTCATTTTCTCCTCCCTTCTCTCACCTGCTTCCGGTGCCTTCAACCGGGGCACTTGAAGAGTTCTTGCATTTCAAAGATGAAATGCCTTTTCTGCTTAAAAGAAGGCCATGCACGCCATTGGTGCTTTGCCCTTCAAAAGATTTTGGGCCTCTCTGTGGGGGTTCCGATCGCCGACCAGGTCCTCGTAGCTCTCGACTTCCCGGTGCTGTAACGTAAATTGGCAGACCTTCCGTCTGATAAGAAAAAGAAAAAGAAGTCAGTGTCCAGGTCGCCTCTGCTCCCGACTCCTCCCTCTGCCTCTCGGCTGCCTGCTCCTGTTCCTTCCGAGACTTCCGCTCTTGCTGCCCCTGTTCCGCCGCCGGCCCAGCCGGTGGTCACCCAGGTTTTTTTCCCCGATACAGAACTCTCAGAAAGATTGCAGTTTTTTAGCTCTTACGGGGCCATCTCTTTTCGCGGTGGTTCGATCCCTTTCTACACCCTTAACTATTTTCTGGGCAATTCTTGCAACATCAAAGATTGGGATTGGGTGCTTTTTTCATGTTCCAATGGTGACGCTATCATTAGGTGCCCCTCTCCCAAGATCCTCGATGAGCTTTGCGCCAACCCTTCGCTTGCGATAGGCTCTATCTCCCTCGCCATTCGTAAATGGGTCGTGGTTAGTGCGCCTCCTCCGGCCTTGCCATCAGCGCCTATTAAAGTCTCTTTGGTTGGTCTCCTTCCCTTTTGCGATACACTGCGGTTGATCGCCCCCTACACTAGGTGTATTGGGGAGATTGTCAGTTTATCGTCCTGTGCGAGGCTTGCCTCCGGCAGTCTTCAGATCAAAGCGTTGTTTCGTTGCCCTATTTCCAAAGAGCGCATTGAGGCCTTTTGTCTAAAAGACGGTATTTCGGCTTTCTCTGTCTCTGTACAATATCACGATTCAGCTCACGCTCCGGTGACTTCGATGCCAGTTTTTTCCCCTGACCCCACCTCTGGTTTTCACCCGGGATTGTCTTCGGTGTCTAAGGTGGAGGCCGTGGTTGGAAAGGCATCCCTTAAAATGCCTATGAGGAGGGAGGTCCCGCTGTCTTGCAAACCCTTCGCTAAGCCTAGTATTTCCAAAATCTCTCCATCCAAAGCGCCGAATCTGGTATGGATCAATCCGGAGCGTTCTGCGCTTCCTCCCTCGAAGGGAGTTTCGTCCTCCCAGTCCACTGTTGCTCTGCAGCCCCATCCTCCGATCCCCTCTGGTGCTCCGTCTCATGGCATCACCCCTCAGGCAGCGCCTCCAGTTGCTCCTTCGGCCACTGATTGGCCTGCGTGGGAGGTTAACCCTTCCTTCGCTTCGGATTGGGAGAAGTTTCAAAAGTCTGCTCATTTCCCTTCCTCTGGCACGCCCCTCTCTTCTCCTTTCTCCAAGGCTGCTAAGCACACCTCTCCCACTAAAGTCCAGGGCTGGGTTGACCAGGATGACCTGCTGCAGGTTGAAGAAGCGGAGTTAGT
This sequence comes from Hemerocallis citrina, assembly GCA_017893485.1. NCBI lineage: Eukaryota > Viridiplantae > Streptophyta > Magnoliopsida > Asparagales > Asphodelaceae > Hemerocallis > Hemerocallis citrina. The sequence goes on from JACEHZ010000703.1 coordinate 1,099,844, forward strand.
GAGCTTGCGCGCTTCCAAACAGGTTAGATTTACTAGTTTTGCCGCAAATTCCTATTTCTCTTGCTTTGTTTCTGTCGATTTTTGTTTACTTTTGTTTACGGCTGGTGCCGCACCGCTTTTGCTCATTGTAGCGGCGCAGGCGCCTGGTAAGGCCCTGCGGCCCCTATATCCCTCTACCTCCGCCTTTATTTGGCTCTCGACTGATTTGGTTGATCGGTTTCGATGCTGTCGGATGGCTCAGTCCTCCGCAGCTTTCCCCATTTCCACGTTATGGCGCGCCCAGGGTTTACCCCTATCGACGCTTCCTATCCCACCTTTACGCCTTCTGATTCTCCGAAGGCAGATTTTATCCTATCGCCCAGCCTCCCGTCGTGCGAGCAAGGCTTGTTCCCTATCTGTTCGTCTTCGTCGAATCGGCGTCCTAATCGTTTGATTAGATGCAGCGCTCGTTTGCTGGCAAAGCAAACAACATCTTTATCCGCGTCTCCCCTGGGCAAACTGCCTCCTCCATCATCCTATCCCGTTCCCCAATCTGATCGATTAGGATCTATATATCACCCTCAATTTGACTCTATTTCGGATAGCGAGCTCTTGTCCATTACTAAGTCGCTGGGATTTAGGATCGACTCTGTGGACCCTAAGCCTTTCAGTATTATCCGGTTTAATGAACGTTTAAGAATCAGGGAGCACCTCGTCCATTATGATTAGTCTCTCCTGGAATATCCGGGGTCTTAATTGCCCCTTTAAGCAGAGGGCGATCATTGACTTGATTGTTTCCTCCAATTGTGACCTCATTTCGATTCAAGAGTCGAAGGTCGAATCTCCCTCCCCTCGTCTTTATCGTTCTTTAGAAGGCTCTGCCATTTCCAATTGGATTTCACTTGACGCTTCCGGTGCTAGGGGTGGCATCCTGCTAGGTTTCAAGGAGTCGGTTTTCTCTCTACTCGCGGTTCACCGCCTCAACTTTTTCTTAATTGTCCAACTTCACTAGAAGGTTCTCAGTTGTGAGTTAACTGTCATTACGGCCCGTCATCTTCACAGCTTAGGCCTCTTTTTTGGAGCGAATTTCGATCGTTACACCAGTTTGTCAATGGTCTCTGTTTTATTTGTGGGGATTTCAATGTGACCAGGTTCGCTGCCGAAAGGTCGAACTCTGTTGTTTCCTTCTCCCAATCCTGCTCGTTTAACGACTGCATAAGGGATCTTCAGTTAATTGACCTCCCGATCAATGGGAGATCCTTTACCTGGTCGAACCAGCGTTCTCCTCCTACCCTGGCCAAACTTGACCGTTTCCTCGTGTCTCATTCTTGGTTCTCCCAGTTCCACTCTTCCTTTGCTAAGGCATTACCCAACCCCTCCTCCGACCACGTCCCCATTGCCCTTTTCTCTAACTTTCACTTTCCTCATCACCATCAATTTCGTTTCGAAAAATTGTGGCTGCAAGACGAGCTATTTGTTAACCTGGCAGAGGAATGTCTTGGTGCTATCTCTGGTTCGTCAGGTCTTGCCTCTCTCCTTCTCAAGCTTCATGCTATTAAACATGGTTGCAAGATCTGGCCTCGTGAAAGACAGTCTAATACCAATTTCCTTAAAAGGTTCCTTCTTTCTTCAATCGAAGCTATTGATGTATTGGAGGAACATGGGCCCCTATTGGACCATGCTCGTGTTGAGCGACAAGATTGCAAGCGCGAATATGCCGACATTCTCCTTCAAGACCATGCAAAATGGGCTCAAAGAGCCAAAGTAAAATGGCTTAAGGAGGGTGACGGCAACACCGCTTTTTTTCACAATTTTGCGTCTCACAGACAGCGTTATAATCACATATCATTGATCCAGGACCAAGGGGTTGACCTCCTCTCTGAACCTGACATTCACCGGGCTTTCCTCTCTTTCTATAAACAGCTCATTGGTGTTCCTAAATCGCGCCTGATTTCTCTCAACTGGAACCAACTTTACGGCCCCCCCGCTGTTGAACTGTCTTCGCTCGAGGCACCTTTCTCCTTGGAAGAGATCAAATCTGTGATTTTCGCCCTCAAAAGCGATTCGGCGTCGGGACCGGACGGATTCCCGGCCCTTTTCTTTCAAAAGTTTTGGAACTGGCTTAAAGTTGACCTTTTCAACATCTTTAAGGACTTGCATAATGGTTCCTTTTTCTTTGATCGTATCAACTATGCGCACATCGTTCTCATCCCCAAAAAGGCGGGAGCACATGTGTAAGCGGACTTTAGGCCCATCAGTTTGATCAATACCACCTTCAAAATCATCATGAAAGTCCTTGCGGCTAGATTAAGTGCGATTATATCGCCTCTCATTGATCCGGCCCAATCAGGTTTTATCAAGGATCGTTTCATCCTTGATAGTGTGGCTTCGGCTCAAGAGGTTATCTCCCTCTGCCACCATTCCAAATCTGAAGGCATCCTCCTCAAATTGGATTTCCAAAAGGCTTACGATAACGTGAGCTGGGACTTTCTTCTCGATATCCTCCATCATCGGGGTTTCGGTCCTAAATGGATTGCTTGGATCAAATCCAGCCTTTTCGTCGATACCTCTTCTATCATTATCAACGGCTCTGAAGGCCACAAGTTTAAGGTCAAATGCGGTCTTCGTCAGGGTGATCCAATTTCCTCTCTCCTCTTCTCCCTCGTTGCAGATGTATTCAGTAGGTTACTTCGCAATGCGCGCGAAGCTCATGTCATTGAGGGCCTCGGTCGCTCCCAATGCTTTGATGGTATTCTTAACCTGCAATACGCTGACGACACTATTATTTTCACTAAACCAAATCGGTCGTCTTTGCGCAACTTTAAGCTTCTACTCTATTGTTTCGAGTTGGCCTCGGGTCTCTCCATCAACTTTCAAAAGTCCTCCGTGATTTGGCTGGGTGGTGATTCCAGCCGTCAGACAGAGGTCTCTCAGTTCTTTAATTGCCCTATTGCCTCTTTTCCCATTACCTATTTGGGTATTCCCCTCAGATGGGGCAAGTTGCTTAGATCCGATTGGTTCCCTATCATTGATAAAATCGAAGCCAGACTCAATGTCTGGACGGGAAAATTACTTTCCCGCGGGGGTAGATTGACTCTGCTCAACTCCGTCCTCTCTGCTATTCCCCTATATATGATGTCCTTCTATTACTTTCCCTCTTGGGTCATCAAGAGATTAGACCAAATCAGAAGCAACTTCTTTTGGTCCGGATCCCCCAGTTTTAAGATGGGATCTCACCTCTGTAGCTGGAATCTTATCTGCTCCTCTAAGGCTAGCGGTGGCTTGGGAGTTCTAAACCTTCGGAACCAGAACATCGCCCTATTAGGGAAGTGGCTCTGGAGATTTCATCATCTTGAGCATCTCCCATGGGTTCAGTGCATTAAAGATTATTATTACTATTCTACCCCTTGGTGGTCTTTCCCTTCTTCCACTCATCGCTTAGCGTCTCCGTTCTGAAAAGGAGTTTGGAAGGCTGCGTCGGCCTTCCAGTGCGGATTTTTCGTAGATGCTCTAACGGGTCCAGAACCAAATTCTGGACCGATCTATGGATGGGCAACATTAAACTCTCATCGGCCTACCCTCACCTCTTTTGTCTGGCTTCATACCCGGACGCTTCTGTGGCTGATTCCTTCTACATGTCTAACTCCATCAAGATGTGGTTCATCCCTTTCGAGATTGAACTACTCCCTCCCTTAATTTCCGAACTTTACGAGCTCATTTCTTCTCTAAATCTCTACGAATGGCATCCTATTGAAGTGATTGCTTGGCGCTGGAACTCATCCGGGATATTCTCAGTTACATCCTTTTATAATTTCCTTAATTTTTGCGGGGCTAAATCCCCCTTCGCTTCCTTCATCTGGAGCTCATGCGCTCCCCTAAAGGTTAAGATTAATACATGGCTTGCTCTTCACAATAAATTACTTACGGTCGAGATTCTTAACAAGCGGAATCTTGCGTGGGGGCAACTCTGTCCGCTGTGCTCAGAGGCCTCTGGAAATGGTAATCATCTCTTCGTGGGCTGCTCCTTCATCTCTCCGTTCTGGAATTTAGTTTCGCTAGCTTGGGAAAATCCAACCTTGCCCAGCAACCTCGACTCTTGCTGGTTTTCCCCATCGTCGCATCCTAGATTTCGCAAAGGTTGGAACCTATCGGTCCACATTATTATTTGGATTGTATGGTTGGAAAGGAACCGTAGATTATTCTCCCATCGCTCCTCCACGATCTCCCATATGATTGATGAATTCTTATTTCTGTTTAATTTTTGGTCAACGCATGCTTCTCGCATTGATTCAGATTTCCTTTATGGGTTTCGTTTACATGACTCTTATCGCGTTCTTTCCAGTCTTAATGCTTTATGATCCTTCTTCTTGCCTGTTTGCTTATATCATTTTCTCTCGCAGGTAGGTTAAGGGGGCTGGCCTCCCATCGCTTCTGGTGCTGATGGCGTCTTTTGAGCCCAGGCTCTCTTGTTTTGTTTTAGTGGTGCTCCCCGGAGCCCTCTAGCGCAGCCTTTTGTTTGATGTTGCTTGGGCTTTTGTTGTCTCTGTTGGGGCTGTTGATTATTGCCAGGCCGGCTGCCTTTTGGTTGTGGGATTACCTTTTTGAGGGCTTCGTTCCCTATGTTTTGTATGTTTTGGTTGGTAGTTTATCTCTGCTGCCTTGATGTAGTTATGCTCTCCTAGTCTGTTCTGTTTGTATAGTGTTTTCATCTTCTATGCTTACTTGTCATTGATGCTGGGGATTGTGTTTCTCCCTTTTGGTTCCTGCGAGCTGCTGTATTTTTGTGGTTTTCCTATCTTTCTTCGTGATGGCGATTTGCTTGCCCCGATTGTTAGTCGTATTCGGGTGTGGTTTTGGTTGCATTTTTGAGCGCCCTAGCAGTTTGCTTGTAGCTGGTTCTTTTTTTCCTTTTCTCTGCTGTTGCTTTTGTGGTCTGTGCATGCCCCCCCTGTTTGGCTTGTTAGGACTGGTGGCGCTCGGTGAGCTTCTCCGGCACCTCCTTCGGGTTCTCCCTCGCCTAGTTTGCGTCCTTTGCTTGGGGCGGGGCGTCTGTTTTTTTGGGGACTGTCAGCTAATGTGCTCCAAGCATTTCTTTTTGCGGGCTGCATTTCCGCTTTCTGAGGATCTAGCGGTGGCTGCCTGGTCTTCTTCTTCTCCCGCATTTGTCGTTGCTAGAAGGCCGGCTGCTTGTCTAGGTTGGCGTGCCGAGCTGTCTGCTGTGCCGATGCATGGTGATCTGCCGATGCCTGGTGTTTCTGCTGTGCCGAGCTGGCTGCGTGTCTCTGCCGTTTGTTCCTCCTGCTCGCAACTCAGCTCCTTGGTCTCGTCCTTCGTCTTGTCTTGCGGCTCCTGGGGCCGTTGAGTTGTGTTGTCTTTTATTCGATTATTGTTTGGTTTGGTTTAGGGCAGGCTTTGTTTTTTGTTTTACAGCTTGTAAAATCCTGTGATGTACTCTTTCTTTTACTAATATATTTTTTGATCTGGCTAGAGTCTTTAGACTCTATCCGTCTACGTCAAAAAATAACACGTGTATACATACAGCCTGATGTACACTTCTAAAATTATTCTCTTTATCTTTTATGATTAAATGTTTATGGCGGACACTTATTATTTTTTGGCGTAGATGATGTGAATATTATACATAAAGTATAGTTTTTTATTTTGTCGAAAAAATCGGAATTTATGAAAGAAAAAAAAAACAAAAGATCATGTATGAGACATGCTTCTCAAAATATATAGTCCACAATTTAGGTGACACAAAATTTCAGTAAAAATTTACATAATAAGATCTTTGAAAACTATCAATAAACAAAAGCACTTTTTAATATCACATTTTATCTTTGTTTCTTAAAAACAATTTTAATTTGTTGTAAGCAGTTACAACCAAGTTGCAAGATTTCTTTTAGATGCATCACAAGTTGTAAGGAAAAAAGTAATAACTCTTTTTTTAAGAAAAAATTAGTTGCAACTTAAATGAATTTTGCTATTGGATTGCAACTAGAAAATGGTTACAAATGCAACTGCATGTAACTACTTGCAACGAAACAAATAAAAACATGGTTATTATCTCTAATAATAATATAATGGGAGATGGCCTTAGTGTCATCTACTAACGCGTGCATTACACGTGCATAACTAATATGAAGGAGGTCTCAGCTCCGAGTTCTCACTACGTCTTATTGTTTACTTGATTTTTTAAAAAAATATATTAAATGTGCATCACGCGTGTAAATTATCTATCTATATCTATCTATCTATACAATAATCTCTAATCTCTAATCTCTAATCTCTATCTCTAATCTCTAATATTATAATGGGAGAAGATCTTAGTATCATTTGTCATTTTGTCATTCTACCAACATGTGCAACGCACGTACATAACTAATATAAATGAGTTTTTCGGTTCAAATCCTTTCTACGTCAGAATTTTTATTTTTATTTTTTGAAATTATTAAAACGAGCATCTTTATTTTTATTTTTTGAAATTATTAAAACGTGGATCGTAAATGTAAATTGCTAGTATAGACATAATCATGAGAAACAAGATCAAAGGTAATGAGACCCACAAGTTGCCAATACAGAGGCCTGCAAACTAGAAAAGTAATTCCAAAAGAGTCGTCATTAATTCCAAAGTTCAATTCTCAGATGCAAAAGATGAATCGAACACCAAAACAAAGCTAGCAACATCACTGAAATTATTCAAACTAGCTCATATATATCCGATTAAAATCACATAACAGACCATAGACTATGATAACACAATATCATCTCAGTCAGCTTCAGCATAGCTACTCTCAAGAACAGCTGCCTCGGCTTCCGCAACCTCCTTCTCGGTTTTCTTCCCTTTTTTCGACTTGTAGTAGACACTCATGAAAGTCCCCACAGCTCCATACTTGTTCCTGCAGTGCTCATACAGACTCCCATCAAACATCCTCCAGAAATTCTTCTCGGTGAGCTCAGAGACTGCGTAAGGAGCTTGAAATCCGTGGTTCTGAATCAGCCACATTTCCAACTGGTGAATGGCTTCCACACCGTCAAACACCTCACCTCTGAGGACAGGAGCGGGAGCATACCAGATGCCAATGTCAGTGTACATTTGGGCGTAGCTCGTGTCACCCTGCTGTTGGCGGTGCTCGAAGCCTGCTTCTGGATGCACCATTGTCTTTACGGGGACTTTGAAGAGACGGTGCGGGCAAATCCAGATTGGATAAACCTGAGAAGTAACAGGAAACAATCACAATTGAAAATGTGTGAATTTCATGTTATCTTTCCTTCTGTTTCAATGTCATAATGAAGTCGATGTATTTTTTTTTTTTTTTTTTGTTTAATCTGTAATATGAATGCTACTACTATAGATGAAATAATTGCAGGAAAATAAACTTCAGTTGAGACTAGAACTTTCAGGTAAATGCACAAGAAAGAGTAGTACCTCCATCACTCGATCAAGAAACTCGAGTGCATCCCCAACTTTGTGGAGAGGAACCAGCACATCTTGGCAGACATGATGGTCATGGTAATAGTTGCGTATTGCATCGCCTTGAGTAGCCTTCAACAATGAAACCTTTGGTGGCATCAACCACCCCAAACACCACCTGAACCACCACCGGTCTCCAAATGGCAAAATCAACTTCCCTTCCCAATACAACGACCTTGTGTGTCGATGATAGTACTCCCTAGTCGGAATATACTCCACAAACTCACCTCTTTTGAGCGCTGTCTCTGCGTGTTGGTAAAACCAAGTTTTGAACCACCACCCTACCCTATTAATAACATTGCCTCGCTTCTTGGCCTCCTCCTCTGAAGCATAAACACCAGTCATGAGAACACTCTCGCTAGGACTAAAGATCATTCCTTCGACAAAATCTGGGACTTTTGCAGGGTCCCCATCTCTCGGGGCAAAAGAATCAGCATAAGCCTGCGCAATTTCCTTCAAATTCCCTCTGACAGGCCAATAAGTTAGCTTTAGGTACTGCTTGATGTGGATGAGCTTAATCTCGGCAGAAAGTAGAAGACCCAACGTACCTTGCGACCAAGGGATCCCATAAAAAAGGTCAGAGTATTCATTATCCTTGGTTGCCCTAACGACACGCCCATCTGCAAGAACTGATGTCATTGCAACAACTGTATCAGAGAAAAGGCCGTAAATGTGTGAGCTTCCTTCCATTCCATAACCATTGATGAGACCACCAACTGTTAGATCGTCTAACTCCGCAACAACTGCAAGGGCAAGATTCATTGGCACCGTAGCTCTGGTAATCTGACCCATGTTGACAAGAGGCTCTACTTTGGCAATCATTCTCTCTCTGTCAATCTCAAGGATGTTTCTAAAGGAAGAAAGATCGACCTCAAAATGCCTAGCTCGTTTGTAGTCAACGTTCCTCATACCGACAGCAATGTAAGGTTTCCTCGCTGTGCAGACTAGGCCATCTTTTCTAGGGTTTCTTTTTTTTAGGCGGTGAACGACTTTCTTGATGTTCTCCTCGTGTTCCTTTTGGCGCTGTGCATATGACTTCATTGAGGATCTCACATCCCCCAGATATGTAAGGAAGTAGACTGTGAAAGAGATTGGAAGGACAACAAAGACGACAACTATCCATCGAAACTGGATGAAGTAGTCCACCCAAACTTTCTTCCTTTTGGGACGGGTAGGCGCATGCACATCTGACATCGTTGAATTCTTAATGCTTCGAGCCTGCAAGGCTGCAAGACAAGGAAGAAGAAAAATGATGCAAATGACAAATAGAAATCTACAAAGAACTTGCTATGAGAGTAATACGATTTTTAAAATTTCTCTAAGCTTCTAAACTTGCAGTAGGAGAAATTCCTCAAATTTGCAAATTTGAAGCTCCTTCTAAATTTTTAAAAAAAAATGAAAACAATAATGTAGAAATTGAATGAAGGATACCGAATAGGAGAAGAATCGGGACGAGCACCTTTAACCATTTACTACTCGGTATCTTTCACTCATCATTTCCCATTCCTGAGTTCAAATTGAACCGAACATTGTAAAGGTACTTACAAATCCTACATTCGAAACTCTATTGATGAAAGAAGCTTAATAAAGGATTTTGAACTTCTCATCATTATGCTTCACATGCTTTGCAATAATGCAAAACTTACAGAAATGAGTGGAATGCATTTTGGTTTTTGTCGGGTAATTGATTGCAAAAATTCAAGTGAAACTGAATTCGAACTGAGGGGAAGAGAGAAAGGCCAAAACATGTGATGAGGACTACTCGTCACATGTTTTGTGCTAATATGAAACTTCTAGAGATGACCTAATTATTTTGTTATTTTGTGTGTGGGGGTGTGTTTGTCGTGTTGTAGAATGGATACTTATCAAAATATTATAGAACTAATGGATAACATTTTTCTCAAACCTTCAAAATCAGTGGACCTAAAACAAAGCAACAAAAATCATAACTAACAAAACCACAACAAAAACCGCTACGTATGGAAGAGGAGGAATAGGACTCATTGGTGGAGAGAAAGCAAAGGGAAGGAGTTCACTATTCTTTCAGATCGAGTAGATGTGGTTATGTCTACTTTCCCTTGTATCTTACTACTGTCGCGTGTGTGTGGCATAGTATGGGACATGTCTCTTTTCTAGTAATTAAGTGGTTGTGGTAAGGTTGATAGAGAATATATTTTGGATCTTTTGTAATTAGTATTACTGTGTTTCTTTAATTTCGCATTAAGAAAATGATGATTGGGTCATCTTTTTATATTTTAAAAAAAAACAACTAATTTAACCCATCCCTAGAAGTTTTTCCATTTAATGTAATAAATCAATAAGAAATACTCAAAACTCTTTATAAGGTTGAATCACATAGCTACTCACCAAACAAGAAACCCTCCTGAAAATTATGTATGTTATCCTTCTCCTCCATGGATCTGGAGTTGCAGAGACTACCGAAGAAATCAAAATGAAAGAAAGAAAAAAAAATATCATCTCGACCCCTGACCTTGGTATACGATGAAGAAACGAAAAATATATGTTGATGCCAGTCACACCCACCATCATCGAAAAGAATCCGAACCACAGAAGTACACAAAATCGAGATGACATCAATCACTTCAAATATTACTAATGTAAAGGAAACAAAATATTTAAATGGATAACATATCTAAACAGAGATGGTCTACAAAGATTAGAAATTAAGCCTCTAAAAACTAATTTACCAACTACCAAAAAAAACCTGGAATTGAAAAATGGAAAGAGATTTGGAAACCAATTAGAAGACCAGAAAGTAAAAAGCGAAATATGTAGAAAAATACTGACCAGAGAAGAAGATAGAAGATACAGGCAAGACAATACTGGGGCAAGGGGCCTTTACCTCAGCGATAACCTTCAACTATCACTTGGCTTGTTTCCTCCCTTTCAACAGCTATTGTCCTCTTATATATTTCAAAGAAAGAACCATATCAAGTATGAACACAATATACATAACCATATCAGGGGTATTGAATACAATTAAATGATACACTTCCATAAAAGATACCATTACATATAGAAACAAGAATACAATTATTTTGAAAACTTGTCAGACAGCAATCAAAAATAAATTCACATGTTTGGGTCTCTACGATTTCAGATTATTGAATCGAATTTGAGATCACCTTCCGTTGAATAATCAAAGTCCAAGAAAAAATATATAACAGTAGTGTACATCGCTGTAATTTAAATCCTAGCCCTATTGTTATTAGCTTCACGATTACAAAGATCACAGGTTCCAACAAGTCCATAAGCATGCAACCAAAATAACATAATCTAGTCCCATATACACATGAATTGGGGGTGAAGAAACAAAAATACATGCATGAAAATCCCTCCAAATTTTGACTTCACCAAACAATCCCCTTTAATAAGTACCAACGGGCAGTAACCTGTACACCTGATTTCTCTTTAAATGACCATTAGGCCTACAATCTAACTAACAATTATTACATGATGGCATGAATTACAACAACAACAACAACAACAACAACAACAAAGAAGAAAAAAAAAGAAAAAGAAAAAGAAAAAGAGTAATGCGACAGAGACATGATGATAATATATACACTTTGTTTTAATTTATACCAAACCATATACAAGCACCTCTTAAATTGTCTGCTTACTATTAACAACGAGTAAAAAGCGCTTCAGACTGCCAATGAGAAGTGGCGAAAGTCGTAAAGCATAGGGAAACCGGTAGAGAACTAAGGGCACATGCCTTCGTGGAAGCTGAATTAAGCCTCCACATTCAGGCTAGACCACCAGAACTTGTAGGCAGTAATAACATCAAGCTACTTGTAATTAGACCAGAATGGACTTCATGTGTGGATTTAAGAAAATACAAAATTATGGGTGAGACACCATATGGGGAAAAATAATAAATACAAGAGATATTAACATTATGCGAGAAAGAATAAAAAGTGCCGCAACATGTACTTCCTCTGCTAGCAACGAGAACAGAATGAATTGCAGTAAAGAGAAAAAAAATGGAAGAATCTTGAAATGAATATGCTCTGCAGGGACCTGCAATTAAGGAAAACATAATATGTTAACAACTATTTCAGCATCACCCTTGAAGGCCTTTCCAACTAAAATGGGTTGGCTATGGAGAACAATGCTATATAAAGTTTAACAATTTTTTTTACCAACTGTTGATTTGCCATTAACCCTCTTGTAATTAAAGCCTAAATTGCAACTGCACTAAGGTTTGAGCGGTAAGCCTCTTTGCTAGTGAACCAGCCAGATGTAGGAAGTTCTATTCCTGCTTGTACCATTCCCTTATTCTTTGTTGACAGTGTGAGTGTGTGGCTTAAACTCATGGTAGAGAAATCTATGAACAAAAGAAGAGCTTTGTCCTAATCCTAGATGACCAGTTGGTGTTCTTCGAATTCTCTTGGACCAAAGAAAAGTTTAGAAGTGAAACATTGAATCTTTTTTATAGGTAGTCATTACTAGTTACGTTCCAGCCAAAAGGAACAGATACAAGATTAGCAAGATAGAATGCCTTACCATACGTCAAAAAATTAGATTGCTCCTCCCAATCTTGATTATATAGTATGATAGATAGCTTAATCATAACAATATCATGTCGAAGCAATTTATCATCAAGATTTTTATATCATACAACAGAACCAACTTGGCAATTGCTAACTCAAGGTGCTTAAACTTAAAAATAGTTAATAAATGGATAAAATTGTTAGGCATGGTTTGGATTACTAATAACTAAAGCTACAAAAGTGGAGCAGAAAAACTTCTGCACAGCTGATTTCTATCAAGCCAAAGAGGAACTGGAGTTAGTATGTTTGGAGCATATGGGATAATCAGGGTCCCTCACTACTATTATTTTTTAAGGACAAATGAGCCATTAGTAAATTTAAATATGAGCAAGCTAGATATTAGCAAAAATTGCTAATATGAAAAGTACTAAATAATATACTTAGCTGGTTAAGAAAACAGTGACATACAATGTAACATTTAAAACTATAAAAGACGCCTACATATCAGTAACAATTTTTTTTTTCATTCGAAAATGTGATGCAAGTTTTTTACTTTACTAGTCAACTAAAAATGAAGCACGACAAGTTTCTCCATGTCCTATATCAAAATTTTGAAATGTTTAACAGAAGTGATAGTGTAATCCATACTTGACACAACAAATATTTGTGCCTTGGTGATTTGCATGTTTTGTTGATGATATCATGGATTTAAAAAACTTGAACCAGCCAAGTGAATAGAAATCAACACAGCTATACTTGTTATCGCCGAAAGCCACATTAATGTTGCATCTATAGTGTCAAAAAGATAAAAGATAGAATGAGTAATTGATTATTGACATGCTGGATATCTAATATCGAGAATTGAGAGAAGATTCATGTAAACACTATACTCTATAGTACCTCTTGGACCTCCAGAACTGGAATCAGATACAAAACGGGATGTCTCAGCAGTCCAAACACGCGTCCTTGAAACTGGGGATTCCGGACATTTTGCCTCATTAGAAGCTCAAGAAAATCCAGATTCTGACGCCACTATGCCTTGAAATTCCTCACTTACAAGCAAAAGCCACTAACACATCCATAAATGATTCTCTTTCTCTCGAATTATTGCTATCTCCAGATCTGTTGTTTATTTGCTCATATTCTACTATTTCATCGTCAGATGAATCACTATCTAAAGATTCCATTTTTACTCCATCTTCTTCATCCTCAATGTATGCCTAACGTATGCCTTGTATGTCAGACGGAGTAATATTTCTCCTGATGACCGATTCCTCCAAAAACCCCAACCTCCTCCTAGAGCCACAACTTTATCCGTTGGTACTGTCTTGAAGGGATCCCAGTTCAATCTGATGAACATATGAATTAAGAATACATATTAATGCAAGCATAAACGTACAAACATAGAAAAAGAGAAGGTATATTACTACCAAAATTACAAGATTATCAAAAAGACATAACTATTCTCAAAGCTTCAGTTAACCACTGATGTTTCCAGACTTTTTAACAAGGTTCTAAAAAAGAAGAGGCGGGGGGGACATGTTTAACCGCTTCGCTTAAAAGGAAAATTGATAGAACATTTCATTTAGGGCCTAAACAGTCGTTAAAAACGTTTCCATTCATTTTGTCATCAAACATGTAAAAACAGGCACAAAATGGACCATGACAGGTCGCGTGTTAAAAAAGGTTTTTTTTTGGCAATGGGACATAGCCGCTCACACTGGGGAGAGGTATTTTCCAACATCCAAAATTAATTTCGTCTAAGGCCAGCATAGAACATGTGACTTCTCACTTAAAAGCCTTACCACTTGCATTGCATGTGCTTGGCTTAAACAGGTTGTTTAGTAACTTTTTTCTTTTATTTTTTGAATTGAGCCTATCCAAAATTCAGCGAGGAAAGAACTTGTTCAAGCATCATCAATGTCAAATGTCACCAAAAGGTGCACTTTGCATGTTTGCTAAATTTTTTTAATAAATTTATAAACAATCAAGTATAATTTATTTGTGCATATAATATGTCATTCTCATATAATGAAATCTTTAATATTTGACATTTCAAAGATTTTTTCCTATATCTTGGAATTTTTATATTTTTCTCATTTTTTGTATTTTAAAACATTTTTTAGATTAAAAAATGAAAAATGTTTTTTTTTTAAAACCATATTTAAACAGAAAAAAAAAAACCCGGCGGTGCCTGACCATGACCATCCAATCCTGCTTCCGTTGTTTGGAACCTTGCTTTTTAAATAATGGAATAATACATAGAGACTGGCCTAGTAACCTTCCTAGCTGCCAACTTTAGTTCATTTCAAAATCGTGTCCTAGTCTTGGTAGCATTACATTTGAAAACTGAGTTCCGATTCCTCTCCAAACAAAAAGATGGTTGGATGAATCTAGAATTCCAAAATGTCAAACTTTGCCTTTATTTTGCAACTCTTTTCAACCTCAGCTGACATCCTAAGATGAAGAAAGCTCTAAATTCTTATTTTTTGCACTGACCCAAACTTATTTGCTATATAGCTCAGGTACGAGGAAGTAATAACAACCTTTATGATAAAGTAGCTGATTGATGGCAGATGACGAGTATGGAATATCATCTTTTATAATGGTTTATCAGGACAATATGCTTTTCATTTTATGCGAAAAAAATAAAGACAAGGGAGTCAAATAGGAGAGTGAGCTAAATAATAGTGCATAGCATCCTGTTACTAAATTCTCTTCTACCCGGGCAGGCGGACACAGATGCAGTTATCCATATCATATTTGCACAAATATATAGACTGATGTTTAGTAACTTAACAGGAAGAGTGAATCAGAATGCTCAATCTCATTATTCTAAGAGCAACTCCAACCAAGAACATCGAGAGAGAGCTAAATAATAGTGCATAGCATCCTGTTACTAAATTTTCTTCTACCCGGACAGGCGGACACAGATGCAGTTATCCATATCATATTTGCACAAATATATAGACTGATGTTTAGCAACTTAACAGGAAGAGTGAATCAGAATGCTCAATCTCATTATTCTAAGAGCAACTCGAACCAAGAATATTCCTTTTGTTTCTCTCTCTAGAATATTGGAGAGAGAAACTCTTCCCCCCCCCCCCAAAAAACCCAAAAGAACAAGAAACCCTAGATCGCCGATCGGGAAGGGGGGAGGACTCCATCGCCACCTTCTCCTCCTCCTTCTCCTCCACAGCCCCATCCCGCTTTCAGCGCGGTGTAGATGTCGTTGGAGGCTCCGACTAGGGCTTCTCGATTTGATTTTTTTTAGAGGTGGTCGGTACGGCGAAGGATAGCGACGTCAAGTGGCTAGCGTCGAGGATGGTTGTTGCGTCGTCAGGTGATGTGGAGGCGGCATCGCGGCGGCCTTGATGGCTGTCGTCAGCGGGAGTTGTTGTCGACGGCGATAGGTGGTGCTGGCGATTGAGGTGGATTGTCGGGGTGTTGACAACGTCGAGAGAACTTTGATGGGTGCCGTCGAAGGGAGTAGCTTTAGTCGGTGATTGGTGGTACTGGCGATGATCGTCAGCTATTGATGGTGTGGTCTGCCAGCGAACGAGATGGTTCGGCACTGCTCTCAGTGGTCGGCTGGTGATTCAACAAGCAAGTAGTGGGGTGTTGGCGTCAACGGGAGGTGAGGTGGCGAGCTCGAAGGGGCATCGAGAAGGGGGATGGGGTGGTGATGGCCGAAGGCGGCTAGGTTGGCCGGGGTGGTCAGGGTTGGCCAGAGAAGAAAGATAGATTGATTGAGATGGAAAATTTGAGATTGATTGATTGATTGAGATGACTGAGTGATTGATCTGTTAAATTTGAATTTCAAATTAGGGTTTGAAATTCAAATTAGATATGGGGATGAGATGTGGGGGAAGATTTGGATCATGTTTGAATTTTAATTTAAATTTTTGAAATTCAAAACATATAGGGGAGAGTGTTCTTGTTGATGAATTTTGAATTTCAATTTGGGTTTTTGAAATTCAAATTCAAATTTGTTTTGTAGAGTGGAGGTGGAGAATTTAACGAAATTTAATTTTCAAGATAGATTTTTGAAATTCAAGTTATAGATTGGAGAGCAGGAAGAGATTATCTTTATGTAATCTGAATTTTGAACTAGAATTTGTTTGAAATTCAAATTATATTTGTGGAGAGATCGGCGAGTTCAAGCGTCACGTGTTAGGCGGTGGTATTAGTTGGTGGAGAAGTTCGTCAGCAGCACCGGCCTATCGGTTGAGAACTACGACTGCTGTTGATGGCTGGATTTGACACAATCGGAAGATAGCATCGCGGTGGGGTTAGTTTGGCGGATTCACGATGGCAACATCGTTGGGAGAAGAGTAAGCATGCTAGCAGGAGATGGTGGCTGTGGTTGTTGCCATGGTGGACGTTTAGGGGAATGTGAAGAGATTCTCTGGTGTGGAGAGATATTTTGATAAATTTTGAATTTCAGATTAGATTTTTTGGAATTCAAATTATATCTGGGAGGGTTGGATGGGAGAACATGGTGCAGAGATCTTGTCTACAAGTTTAGCTAGGGGTTGGACTAGTTAGGAATGTTGGCGAGATATTTTGATGAATTTTGAATTTCAGATTGGATTTTTTTGGAATTCAAATTATATCTGGGAGGGTGGGGTGGGAGAACATGGTGCAGGGATCTTGTTTACAAGTTTAGCTAGGGGATGGACTAGTTAGGAATGTAGGCTTAGCTTTGTAATTGTTTTCCATTGTTCCGTTTTAGGAACATATAGATGTATATTATTGTACTACTTGTTTCGTTAATTATTGATTAATGAAGCGGTGACGAGGTCACCTTTTTCTCAAAAATTAAAAAAAAATCAAATTTGAAGACTCATCAACTCCAACCACACCTTCAAATTTGATTTCTTCAAACTTTATTCATTTTCTTAATTAAACTAAAATAAACTATACATTAATTGTAATATTAGTAAAATATAAAACTACTTTAATTTCTGGATAAATATTTTTAATTATTACATTATTAGATTAATTTCACTTTAAGCGATTATTAATGACTTATAAGTTTCATAAAATATTAATTTCATTTAGTTATCATAAAATATTAATTTTATTTAGATTATGAATGAAATACTAAATTCACTTTAATCAAATAATTTTTAAGCTAATATAAAATATGTTAAGCTAATGCAAAATAAATAAATAATCTTAAATATTAATATTGTATCAATTATTATTTTTAATCGATAAAAAAATATTCAAAATTGGTCTCATCTTGAAGGTATCGTCGAGATCTTTCCAATAGTACCAAAATAATAAAATTTGGATTAATATTTTATAAGATACATTCATTTAATATGTATATATACATTTTTACTAAAAGGATATGAAAGTAATTCTTGAAAAGATGTTAAGATGCAAATAGTGTTTCGAAGACTTGGTCCAAAGCCTTCAAATTTGAAGGGTTTGGGAGCTCCTCCTTCAAAATGGAGTGTATGGAGTCCGATTGGAGCACTCCCGGTCCTTCCAAATGAAGATTCGAAGGCCCGTTGGAGATGCTCTAAGGAGCTCTCAAAATTCTCTTTCAAATTTGACATTGCTTAACTTCGAATTTATCTTTTTCTTTAGCTTTATGGAGAAAATTTGGGTTTAAATCACCAACTCTTATAGAGAACCGGAAAAATCTGCCACCTTTAACACTGACTCTAAATCGTGATTGGGCCACTCAGCAGGTGATATGAATGCAGTTACATGGTATTTCAGGCCATAAATTTTCCTTTGAATACAAGAATCACATAAACCTCATTTTAATTCTAAGATAGAATATCATCACCACTGTTCACTTCACCTTCACCTTTTTTCAGAAACCTTTCCCCATCAAAATGAGTAAGCTATTGAGCATGGAATAGTTGGATACTTATATACAGGGTTCAGGTAATTTTGACAAGTGACAAGTAGTCAACCTGACATCAAGTTGTATGTAGTAAAAGAAACTATCAACAAGGGGATGGAATTTCCTTTAATACCCTCGTCACATGGCATGTTATATTATAAAACCATAACACTCATAATTAGAAAATGGCCTCTTAAGAGCATTTGTAGTCGTTGAAACTCAAAATTTGAGTATTTGGTATTTAGAAAAAGAAATTTTGGGTATGAGCTGCAGTCGTTTTAACCCCCAAAATGGGTTTTGATTTTAAAAAATGGACGGACGGTAGATGAAATCTCATCACACAAATTATTATGTTTTAAATAAAAAAAATCCTCGTACAACGAATGATTCCCGTCTGATGGAATTTTTTTAAAAAAACAAGAGCCGGGAAATCATTTCCCGTTTCAGCATTTTTAAAAATAATAATGAAAATTTCGTCACGGACGGGAAATGATTTCCCGATCCGAGAGAATTTTTTGGTTAAGAAATTTTAATTAAAATTTAATCAAATCTTAATTAAATCCTAATGTGTATGCATAATAATTCTATAGGCATAATTCAATAGAATTTATCCCGTCTGATTATTTTTTTCTTTTAAAAATTTGATTGGATGGGAAATGATTTCCCATCCGATAGATTTTTTTTTAAAATGGTGGACACGACGATACTTTTTTTTTAAAAGTTGAACGATCTTTCGTTAGCTATATTTTCCAAATTTCTATATCTTTCTCCCAGGTATAGCCGACTACTGTCCCCTCAAACAAAAAATTTGGATATTTTGCCAACGACTGCAACACTCTTTTTTCCAAATTTTGGAAAAATTGGACTTTTAGCCAACGACTACAGATGCTCTAACTAAAGAGAACAAATGCTCTAACAAAAGAGAACAAATGGCATACCTCTCCTGAGCCAACGGTTCGATCAGCAAAACAAAAAGAGTCCATTACTTGAATAGACAATTTCTGCTTTTCAGGGTTTGCAACGAGAAGATGAAAATCCTATTCAAAAAGAAATTTAACTTTAAAATTTGAGGTACATAGAAACACAACTATAAAACAAAAGATTGTTACATAAATGAAAAAAATAAGAAAGAAGTTTCCACTTTCCATATTAGTTCATCAGGTGGCCAATATAAACTTCCTTTTATGTTCGAAAATACTAAAACACATAGGAATTTCCATGTTAGCTCATCCAGTGGCCAATTTCAAACTTTTTGGGTTTTTTCCACATAGGCCACTCACAAATTTTGCTAATTCCAAATAAGCCACTCATAAATCTCTATTCCAAGAACGCCACCCACAATGTTAAAGGCATTCCAAAAACACCACTCGAATTGTTTGCTATTAGTTTGAGAGAGAACATACAGTTTAGTCTAACTGGACGGGAGTAATATAACCAAAATGCCTTTGTCCCTTATCAACCTCAACATTGTGGATGGGTTTTGAGTTAGATTTATGTCAATTTTGTATCAGCTCTTTACTTGACCCAAAATCTGGCCCGAAGCCCATCCATAATATTGAGGCTGATAAGGAACATGAGTATTTTGGTCATTTTACCCTCGACCCGTTAAGTTAAACTCGACAGAATATACTCTCCCAAAATAATAGCGAATAATTCAAGTGGTAATTTTGGAATGAGCCTAATATTGTGGGTGGTATTTATGGAAATAAAGATTTGTGGGTGACTTATTTGGAATTAGCAAATTTGTGGGTGGCTTATGTTGAAAACCCAAACTTTTTATGATAAAGATACTGAAGCAAATAGATCATACAATAACTTGGATTGAGAATAGTCACCTGGTTCCAGATTGGCTCTCCAGGAGGGCCGATCACTGTTGTCTGGCTATTCTTTTTACTACGAATCACTTGATCACCTAAGCTTAGAACAAAATATGGATCTTTCTTCCCTGACAATAAAAAAGTAGGTTTTGCATATTATTATTATGAAAAGAAAAAAAAAATTGACATTTCAGATAGAAGTTTTATCTAATATCTTGACAAAACAGAACTACATGATGTTTTTGCTCTTCAACACTATTAATATCACATTAAATTATGAAGAAGAAAAGGAGGTTTCAGTGACTCCGCAGCTAGGTGGACGCTCAACTTATGAGACTAGAGAGTGTGTGGACCTTTAACAAAAGTAGCCAGCATTTAAGCACTACAGCTAATGAGAACTGCTGCATCAGTGTGACTCACTATAACCTCCTAGATGCAGTGGCACTGTAGCCTCCTTTCCCTCAAATATAACATACATTGACAATGTATTAAAACTGACAGGTATAATCATATATGATAAATAACAAAACCTAATCCCCTCTCAGTACTTGGTAAAATTATAAAACAACTGATTCTATAATGGATAGGATGTAAGCCTTTTTTCTTTTCTTGTATCAACTTGCAAATCAATAACAGAATACTGACTACCGAACTAAACAGTTGATAAAGAATATATACCAAATATAACATAAGCAAGTTTCTGTGCATCAACTAGTGTCACTGACAGCTCCCCAGTAATTTTTTTGTTTCTTTCATGGATTGCATCAGTTCTAAAATCATCTGAAAAGGGGCCTAGTGCTTTCCCCTTCTGGAAATCAAGGACAATCTTTTTGGGCCGTACAAAAAGTTGAGGTAGATCTTGAGTAAGCAACTTTCTCAAGAACCTAGAAGGAAAGTGATGTAAAACCAACCCTAAAATAGAGATTTTCCAAGAATTTTAATGGGTTAATTTTACCAACACGTTATGCAGATTAAAGTTAGGAATTTTAAACAATTAATTGGTTGGATGGATTTTCAAGAACAGAATTCTGCTAACAATTCCAATTAATAATTCAACCTCAATCAATAATTAAATTCCTATATGTTAGAAAGTAATAAGTCCAATATCGATTTGTACTCTAATCTAGCATGTGGATCACTCAATCTCAGTATTTTGTGGTCGACAGTCAAATCAGATAATATACTAGATGATAAGGCAGTAAAACACAAATACTTAATAAGGGAAAGAGTATACCGAATGTGAAGAAAGCCAACGGAGATCTCGGAGTTGGGCAGCAACTAGGATCTCAGCAACTCAGCAAGCAAAGTCAGCAACGAAGCCCAGGGGTGGCTGAACTGGTCGCCGGCTGTTGACAGCGTGCGGGGCGGTGGCGTCGGGATGGCGGGGCGCTGGAGCTGGGATCAGGGAGTTGGGGTGAAGGTGAGGGAGGGAGGTAGCAGACGAGGAGGTTGTAGTGGTGGTGATGGTCGACGGAGTTTGGGGGGTGAAGGAGGGGTCGCGGTGTGGTGGTGACGGGGGGGCGTCGAAGGTGAAGGTGTGGGATTTGGGGTTCGGGTGTGGTAGCAAGAGAGGGAGAAGGTGGTGGCGTGAAGGTGGGGGAAGGATTGGAGAAGAAGACGACGGTTGTAGGGAGAGTTGGGGATTTGTTTGGTGAGGATCGGTTTGGGAGTTGGTGGGTTTGGGAAAAACGAAGGAGGAGGAAGGGAGAAGAAGAAGATTGGGGCGGCGGCTAATGAGGGGGGGGGGGTTGTGATTAGGGTTTAGTTATTTGGGATTAGATTTTGGATTAGGGTAGAAGTTTGTATTGGGAATTTTAATTTGGGATAGGTTTTAGAATTAATCACTAATTCTAAAATTGATTTGGATTTATCACAAACCCTAATTTGGAGATCTCAGTTGTATCACACAAAAGAGAAAAAAAGGAAGAGCAAAAACTCAACACAGATTTTTTTTAATCAATAATGACATGCTTTTCTCATTCATCTCAGGGCCTTTAAATAGGCTCAATTACATCTTGAAACATATCTCCAAAATATTCTCAGAATCTAAAAATTACAAAAAGAGTATATATGGCTATAATTGCCAGAAATAAAAATGGTAATAAAATAAAAATCCTAAACTGTAAAGATGTCCTCATCAGAAAGAAATAAATTGTCTCCAAACAGATTACAAGATGTGTAGTAAAAAACAATTATCAGTTGGGTAAGAGCTTATATGTTGAGCCATAGAGAAGGTGGTCATGTTAACAAATGACATCAGTAGCTAGATTTGCATTTAAAGAGAGAAAATCTCAAAAGCAATGACCTGATATAGTTAAGCTAGCAGAAAGACTAACTATATAGAAATGTAGGTTTAAAGAGTAAAAAACTTTATCATGCAAAACTAGCAGTAGGTAATGATCACGTGATCATAGAAAAGCGAGAAGAGAGAGAGAGTAAATGAGGGCAAACAAATCACTCATCCAAAACAGAGAAAAATATAAAACTACTGGTACAAGTACAAAGGGAGTTCTCGAGCTTATTACAGTGTAAGTGATAAAAATGGCTCATCGGTTACAGGGCTAATATTCACAACACGTGCACGCACCGCACAGCAATATCAGTCTTCCCAAGATATTCATAAGGAAAATAAATATCTTTAAAATAAATTAAAAGTCCCCTAATGACTTCAACTTCATTAATTATGTTGGGGTGTCTCATTCCTCGAAAGACCAAAACAAAAGTGATTTTGATAATACAGGATATTAAGTGTTTGCAAGCCCTAATACAAGCATTTGGGACTTGGAAGTGCTGATACTGGATATATGAACATGGTAAAAGTAGAAGCATTTGCAAATGTTCATCATAATTCTTGAAACAAGTTGTGGGCATACAAAACATCAACACAAGGAATTAGGCATTCTAAAATTTTAGACGCACAAAGACAGTACATTACGCATATATAATAATCATTGAATATGCATGGATAAGCATTAGTTTTTTTTTAGGGAAATGGATAAGCATTAGTCCTGCCACTTTAGAAAATTATGCGTATATTAAATCCTTCAAGCTGATGTTACTACACAGTCTCAACAAGTATCAATGCATAACTTCACATGTAATAAGAAAATATAGCTCTAGCATGGCCTATCTGAAGGATTATTTAAAAGAAAACTCAAAGATAAAGGGATAAGGTTTAACTCACAATGAAAGTACAGGAATCGCTGATGATGATGATGATGGAGAATGACAATTACATGCAAGAAGAGGAATGGAAGTAACATCAGTTAATTATCAAATAAACTGCTGTTCACCCGTGACTAACAGACTTGGCAGCAAATGGTAACACAATACAAGATGCATACTATCTCCTCAAAAATAAAAATTGCATATATTTATCCATAACCATGTGTATAAAAGTACAACAATATTCATACAACCTTAATCCTAGATCAGCATCTTGATTAGTGTGCTAGTCACGAACTATTAGTAAAAGGACTATCAGCACATGTAAACCACATGCAACTATCAGAGGAAACCTGGCATCCATATAGTTCTGCTTGTCTATATGACTATGCTCAATAGCTTACATGATAAAAGATTATTTTAACAAAATTCTGAAGCCAGTAGCATATATAACCCTCAAAATGCTTAGCCAGATGCCCTTACTAATTCACTGGCAGAATTACTCTATACCATGGTTTGAAATATCAGACGATAATGAGACACATTGGCACTCCTATATCAAAGTTCCAAATATAAGCTGATAACGTATCAGTTAAGACACATGCCGTACAGGCAATTAACTATGCCTACCAAATCTTCCAATATGTCCGAGATTATGGCTAATGCATGGTCCTGATACTTAGGGGGTGAATTTGCTTGCAAATGCAAGTTGCAATTGCATTTGCAAGTGGACACTTCAAATTTCCCCTGCAAAACTTTTGAGCTCAATTACCAAAACATCCCCCACTTTCATCACAACCCCTAATTTATATATTCCAATGTTCTTTTCCCTCCAATACTTGGAGGATATTTTGGTAATAGAGTTCGTTAGTTATGGGGAGAAATTTGAATATTGCAATTGCATTTGCAAGCTACCAAACACCCCCAACTTTCCAAACCATGTTGAGTCAATTAGAGGTATAAATTCCAATATTACAACTTGAATTATAATATTGTTAACTGAAAGTGCTTAATTAACAAATAGCCCAAGTATTAAAAAAAATGTAATAATTAAAACTACATAAATAGCATATACTTGTTGGGTCATACCCATGAGATTGAACAGACGGAATGGTGCCAGCTCAAACTTGATCTTTGGAAGAGAGACAAAAGCCCACAATACAGCTCCAACCCAAGGTTCTGTAGGTATCAACCGCAATTTAACCCACAATTCCCCGTCAATGTCAAAATCACGAATTCCAACTGGTACAACTATAGGGATGAAACCAAACTTCAAGGACAAGGGCAATAACATGCGAGCACCACCCGTATAACGTAGGCCAATTTGATACTGCAAATCATTAACGCTACGAGAGGTCTTTCTCTCCACATTGCGAACCGAAAGCTGCTCCTCTGCAAGCTCTAACTGCTTAATTTCCACCCTCTCCACATAATCCGGCTTCTTTAAATCATCAATAACTGGCTGCAACAACCCGATAAGCCAATTCTCAAGCCCTCCTCTATAAACCTTCCACAACTTCCCCAACACCATATTCACCCACTCCACCAACTCCTTCCTCTGCAAATCCTTCTCCAAAAACAACGAAAACCCAACATTCCCATTCTCCTTCCCCCACCTCTTCCTATACGTCCACAATTTATCAAACACAACTCCCACAAAGAAGAAGAACACGAAGAACCCTACAATGCTTTTGCTAATACGAGGTGAAGGGATTGGGGGAATTACACCAAGTTGGGTCTTTAACTTGTCCACTAAAGTGTCATGTTTGTAGTTGGCGAAAGTGGATCCCAATTGCGCCAATTCATTGGATTTTGGGTCTCCGTGCACGCTTTCCGATGTCTAGCCAGCGAATTCTGCCCCAATTCTCCATCTTTTTGTTCAATGGTGATTGATTCCGAGTGGAAAATTAAAAAGGTACACTCTTTTTGTTCCATTTTGGTAGTATGCGAAGGTGGGGCCCAATTGCGCCAATTCATCGGATTTGAGGGATCCTGGCACGCTTTTTGACGTAGAACTCGCGAATTCTGCCCCAATTTTCCATCTTTTTGTTCGGTTGGGGTTAAATTCAAGTGGAAAATAGCAAAGCTGGAATCTTTTTTGACCGTTTTGGAATCTAGGACATGGACCAAGTAGAGGAGAGAAGGGGGTTACCGAATCTTGAAATAAAACCATCAGAGATGAAGCAGAAGGGGTCGCCGTTGAAGCAGCGACGACGAACAGCGGTAAACTTCGACTGGATTGAAGACGGAAACATAGATTTAAGGTTAGGATTTTGGGAATTGGAGTGAAAGTAGAGGTTGAGGTTAGGGTTTTGGTATGGACGGTGGTGGTCGGCGCGAAAATCAAAGGAATGAAGACCTTCCCAGAAATGGAAGTGGAAGTGGAAGGGGAAGAAAAGTGGGAGTTTGGTGTCAATGGTCAAAGCATGCTCTATATGTGTGCAGGTTGTGGGCCGTAATGGGCCAAGTTTGTTATAAGAAATAACTTATATAGCCCACTTACGGCCTACTAGAAAACCACTTGCGCTCACTTCCTGTACAACCAAATACGTGTAACTCCAGCTCCCAATAAAACCCCTTCGTCTTCTTCATCTTTCTCCCCTAAAACCCTAACCCTCAAGCGCAGCTCTAATGGCGGCCGCCCTCAAAAAGCTCCCAAAATCCCCCCTCCCATCTCTCTCCAAACCCCCTCAACCTTCCAAAAATCCCGCCTTTAAGAAAACCCCCCAATCCCCAACCCCAGCCTCCACCTCTTTATCGGATCCCATCAACCGCGTCAAATCCAACATCCGCTCCGAATCCGACCCGGAACGCCTCGCCGCCCTCTTCCTCGCCAACTGCACCGTCCCCCAGTTCCACGGCGACCGCCCCCTCTACAAGTTCTCCATTCAAAAGCTTTCCCGCGCTAACCGCCCCGATCTCGTAGAACGCATCCTCGAAACCCAGAGATCCGACCCGACTCTCCCCAGATCCGAAGGCTTCCTCATCCGCATCATCACCCTCTACTCCGAAGCTGGGTTGGTCGAGCAAGCGGTCAAAACCTTCGATTCCATCCCTGAAGTCGGAATCAAACATACCGAACGCTCGTTCTGCGCATTACTTGGTGTGTTTCTCAAGAACCGGAAGTTTGACCGGCTTGTGGAGACCTTCAGTACCATGCCTGAAACGATCAAGATTACGCCTGGTATTACTGCGCATAATATTGTGATGCAGGGTTTTTGTGAAATGGGTGATGCGGAGAGTGCTCGCAAGATGCTCGATGAAATGCCATTGAAGAAGATAAAGCCGGATATTGTTACTTACAACACGATGTTTAATGGGTATTTGAAGAAAGGGGATAAGGATGGGTGTGACGAGATTTTGAAGGAGATGAGTGCTAACGGGTTGGAAGGGGATGTGGTTACTTACAATTGTAGGATTGCAGGATTGTGTAAGAACGGAAAGAGTTTCGAGGCGGAGGAGCTGTTAGATTTGATGGGGGCGAAGAAAGTTAGGGCGAATAGGCAGACGTATAATACAATAATTGAAGGGTTTTGCAAGGAGGGGAATTCAAAGCGGGCTATGAAGGTTTTTGAGAGGATGAAGAGTGCGGGGAAGGGGAAGGGAAGTGAGGAAGGTGTGTCGCCAAACTTTGACACGTATGTTGTGTTGTTCAAGAGTTTGATTGAGAATAGGGAGTATGATAAGGGTTTGGAGGTGTTTAAGGAATGTGTGGGTAGGAAGTGGGCGCTACCATTTTACTCGGTGAGGGGGTTGGTTGAGGGTTTGAAGAATGATCAGAAGGTTGATGAGGCCAAGGATGTCGTGGCGAAGATTGGGAAGGTTGTTAAAGGTGATGCTGTGGATGCTTGGAAGAAAGTTGAAGCCATGATTACTTTTTAAATATGTGAGTGGTTATTGGACCGAAATATTAGTAAATCAGTGTGCGCTTGATTGTATAGCATGATGCAGACGATCCTGAAAAGCACTAGTCTTTGAGAGGAGGAGGATCATGTTTCCCTCGACAGGAATGATGGGTTCGCATTATCTATCATCCTTGGCCTACCCTGTCTTTGTTTTAGAGTGCTAACCAGGTAGGTTTCTATTCATTAGTATCCATTTGTTGTCTAGAATATAATGGCGGTCTATTGTTATTGTTCTGTTAATCATTATGCATTTCTGAATACAGTATTATTGCTCCAATGTTTATTTTTTGTTTGGTTTGTTATGTGCAATCTGAAGCATTATTTTCTGGAATCATCTGAATGTGTGCTTGTATGGTGAGTTTTCATTCTCTTGGTATCAATTACCTCATCATTGTTATCTTTGTAGTCATAATTAGAGGTTTTAGATAGAAATTGGATGGGTGAATGATCTTCTTCAGGGTCTCTCACTAGTCATTGGGTTATCAATTTTTCTGCTCCTTGGACTTAGGAACCATGATCAAAGACGAGATAGGGTGCTCGTCTGTTGAGGAGGAAATGCCGGCAGCAGGGTGGGCTGTCTGAATACGGAGGAATCACCAGCCCGTCAATTATAGTAGATGACCGATTGAAATCGATAGATCTATTGATGTGGGAATAGAGAGGTTCAGCTTATTAAAAAATCAGCATGTTTAAACTTTGATAAGTGTCTGTATGTTACAGTTCTTTTCCAATTGGATTTACAACTATCTGAGACAGCAAGAAATTGTCTGAGGAGATCAATACAGAAGGCCATTTCTGAACTTTCAGCGGATGCAATTGAGAGCGATGCAGGGTTCTCTCTATCAGCCACAAAAGATGCACACTTGAAACATTTGAAGACAAGTATGAGCAGGTGGGTTACCCGTCTGAACATTGCGCTGAACCTGAAAGTTTTACCAAATTGACCCACTTTTTGAAAGTATTTACTAAACTGACCCACTTTCCAAAGTATTTACCAAGATGGCCGAACTCGCTCTCTCAGATAGCGAGTTCGGTGAAAATAATTTCGCTGTCTGAGATAGCGAGTGTATGTTAAGGTGTTAAAACGGGAAGAAAATTTTCAAGTTTAGACTCGCTATTTCAGATAGTGAGTTTGGTGAAAACAATATCGCTATCTGGGATAGCGAGATATTGAGGTGTTTCTCCACCACTTGGAGAAAAGTTTAAAGAAAAATACCAAGTTTAGACTCGCTATCTCATATAACAAGTGTGTTTATACTACACTCGCTAACTGAGATAGCGAGTGTCGATTGGGAAATTTTTAAAGACTCACTCGCCGTTTCGCTATTTCTCTTCACTTCTCTCTTTCCATTCTCTCTCCCAACTCCGAAATAAACCCAAAATCCTAGCCTTCCAAATTCGTTATTCACCAATAAAATCTGTCCAAATTATATTGAGATCCACTTCATCACTCACAACGCTCTCTACTCCCATACTAAAAACCCTAAATCCATCATCCAAGATCCCGAATTGTACCAGTCGCTAAAATTCATACGTATCTGGGATAGCGACTGTGAGAATTGTACCAGGGTCGCTATCTGAGATAGCGACTGTGAGAATTTGTAATTTTTCAGAGACGTCAAAGTCTCTGGAAACTTATACACAGTGGCTATCTCAGATAGCGAGCCTCTTTGAACCAGGGTCGTTATCTGAGATAGCGAGCCTGGTTATTTTATTTTCCACAAAAGTTAACAAACTCAAATTTTTTCTGTATACATAATAACTTGGATTTAAACACACATGCATTATGCCATATAATATCTCAGATAGAAATAAAGGCTACATCTCAAACTTAACTAAATATGCACAATTCGGGATCTTGGATGATGGGTTTAGGGTTTTGAGTTGGCAAACATTATTGCATATAATATTGCTGTTCAACTGTTATGATATGCAATAATAATAACTATAGCTATTGTTTGGTAGTAACTGCAAAGCTTTACATTCTTCAATTGACTACATATTTGTTTCTTGCAATAGCGGTACAAGTTTAATTAGTTGTATATTTAGCATTACTCGCTGCAATTGAAAATGGTGGGATGAGGTAAGTAAGAACTAACCAAAAATACACTCAACTAAAACATACTATATTAACTCTATCTAAAATGCATCTAACAACACTCGCTATCCTCATTTGAACTAGACTCGCTATCTCAGATAGCGAGTGTAGTTGTACTCAATTTTCAGAAATTTTTTGAACATGAAATGTATACAACTACCCTCGTTATCAGAGAAAGCGGGTCTAGTTCAAATGAACTCGTTATTTCAGATAGCGATTGCTATTGTACTCATTTTTCAGATAAATTTTGAATATGAAATATATACAACTACACTTGCTATCTGAGATAGCGAGTCTATTTCAACTGAACTCGCTATCTCGGATGACAAGTGTAGGTCTATACATTTGCATGTTTTAATTTTTTTCTAAAGATTAAGTACAATTACACTCGCTATCTGAGACAGCTAGGTCAGTTGAACTAGACTCACTATCTGAGATAGCTAGTGTAGTTATATACATTTCTGATAGAAATTGCATATTTAAAATTTCTCTATAAAATGAGTACAACTACACTCACTATCTGAGATAGCAATGTCAATTGAACTAGACTTGCTACCTGCGATAGCGAGTGTAGTTATATATATTTCAGATAAAAATTACATGTTCAAAATTTTTCTGAAAAATGAGTACAACTATACTCGCTATCTCAGATAGCGAGTTCATTTGAACTAAACTCGCTATATGAGATAGCAGAGTATGTCAATTTGGTAAATAGTTTTGAAAGTGGGTCTGTTTGGTAAATACTTTCAAAAAGTAGGTCATTTTGGTAAAAAAATCCAATTCTGTCTGCCGTCTCAAGGTTTTCATTCTGAATGAGTTTTTGTGCTCCAAAAAGAAAATGAGGCTGACAACATATGTATTAGGAAAAGCAATTGTTTTTAAGTCGAGAACCTCTGGAACTTCAGGAGGATTTTGCTCATGTTTCTCGAGCAACATCTCAAGTTCAAATCAGAGTTTTGCCATCGGAACGTTGTTGGACATGGATATCTCAATGATGATTGTCAATCAAGAATGACCAACTCTGGTATTGGTCTGAGTTCTCTGAAATATTTATATTGCATGTTCAGTCAACTATTGCAAATTGCGAACCTGAAGAGTTATTAGCTTATATACGTTGCACATTTGTTTGTTAGAAAATGACAAGAAAATGAGTGTTTGTTTTCAGTATCAACGAAATGGTAGACCTTCCTGTTAATATGTCAACTTTGGCATTTAACTTGCATCCTGATATCATTTCATTTAATTATGCTTAAGATATTTGAAGCTAGCTAGCTATAGCAGTAAATTGGTTACATTGCGGTGTCATTTAAACCGTGGCATTTCCTGTAATGTGCTATATTTCTCGCTTATTCTTTCTTCGTCTTTGGATTGGCGTATTCCCCCATCGTTTCTTGATATCATCTATCGCAAAGATGTAGCCACAAAGCTAACATTATGCTATATCTTTGTAGAAATAAAACCGCTTGCTGGAAATTTTAAGAACCTCATGGGTGAGATCATTAATAATCTCGGAGAGGACGAGGTGTGTGAGGAAGGGTAGTGATGGCAATCGGGCCGGGTTGATCTGCGACCCGCTCACTCGAACCCGGCCCGCAATTAGGCGGTTCGGGTCCGGGTCGAACCCGTCGGTCGACTCGGGTTGCAAATATCGGAAACCCAACCCGCTCGACCCGGCCCGTGAACTTGTTGACCAATTTATACCCGTCCGCAACCTGCACTCTCAACCCGCGGGTTTGGACTCGTTTGACCCGCACAGGTCAAACATTCGACCCGTGCAGGTCGAAGGGTCTGAAACAAAGCCAACGGCTCTGTTTTGGGCTTTTTTTGTTTTTGTTTTTGTTTTTGTTTTTGTTTTTTGCTCTATAAGTATCCCCATAATTCAATCTAAAAATTTACACACCTTATTCTCTTACCCTCTCTACTACTACTACTCAATTCAATCGCAATTTAATCAAGTTTTTCAATAAAGAAGCAAGCAACATAGAAGTGAAAATTTTCAATCGTACCGAATTGTGTTGATTCAACTCTCAACTACGTCTATTTCAACTCCTCCAACAAAGAAGCTCTCCGCTCTCTTTCAACGATTACAGGACTTCATGACTACATCTACTACATTTCTCAATCGACTACGACCACTTCTACTTTTATTTTCTCTCTCATTTCTATATGCGATTATCAAAATTTCACAACCCTCCTATTGTCTTGATTTTTGTTGTAGTTCTTATTTTTTGTGTCATATTTGTTTGTTGGTTTTTTGCTTTTCTCTCTCTCAACCCTCCTATTGTTTTTTAAATTTTACTTTTTTACATATACCTCCTAGATTGTTTTGTATTATTTCACATACATTAGTAAAACACTAGAAATTATTTTTTTTCACATACACTATTACCATATCTAGATCACGAGGTAGTGGCTATAACCAAAGTGGACAAGATAACACCGAAACTTTACGTCGGTCTCCAATAGTCCAACATGTAGAGGCCGAATTTATACTGAATCCTATGGTAGGAACTCACGATATCCTTACACACGAAATAGAAGCAGAAATGCATGATGTTGATACACAAACTGAACTAACCAAACCCACTAGTAGTAGAAAAACTTGGGAAAAAACAAGTGATTGGCACAAATATTATGACTATATCCCCATTACCGATAAGCCCAGTGTAGGACACAAGATTTGTAAAACGTATGACAAGAGTTACAAAAGGAAGAAGGGTGAAGGAACAAGTACAATTAAACGACACATTTTAAATATACACAAATAATTATTACAAGACCAACAAGGCCAACAAAAAATCAACCCTATGACCGGAAAAATGGATAGCCAACCCTATGATCCCGAACTTGTTCGTAATGAAATGACCCGACTAGTTATTAAGAATGAACTACATTTTTCCTATTCCGAGAATATGAATGTAAAGTCTTTCAACCAAAATGCACTAAATTCACATAGAAGAATTTCTAGAAACACGCTAATGTCCGATTGTTTTAAACTTTACAACGAAATGAGAGACACTTTAATTGCACTATTGTATTCATTAACTTGTAGAGTATCGTTAACTTCCGATTGTTGAAAAGATTGTAACGATATTCCGATAATGGGCTTAACTTGTCATTGGATAGATAGTGATTGGATGATTCAAAAGAGAAGCATCTCGCTTGCCGCTTTGCCGTATCCCCATAGTAGACTAGCTTTTGCAACACGTATTTTAGAAGTTTGTGATTTATATCATATTCGTGATAAAAAAATTACTATTACTTTTGATAATGTATCTAACAACAATGCTTCGATTAGTACATTAAAAACACAATTAACATCTCCATGTAATGAAAATTTTCATGTTAGATGTGCAAGATACATGTAATAAAATATAACTTTGCCATTTATATTTTAAATTTATGTGTACAAGATGCATTGAAAGTAGCTGATTCATATATAATTGTAATTAAAAATTGTGTACATTTTATTATTTTAGTGGTCCTATACTACAAGAATTTAAAGGATGGTGTAAAGCTAGGAGAATACATTTTAGAAAATTTCCTAAAGATGTTAAACACTGATGGAACTCTACTTTCGATTTACTAAATATTGTTACTCAATACAAAGATATTATAAACAATTTTTGTCTTGCAAAAAATATGGAAAATTTTCAAATGACTCCCCCAATCATGGTATTTTGCCGAATTTTTATTACGATTTTTGGAACATTGAAAAAACGCAGCTGTGAAGTTTCTACTTATTATGATTCTACTTCTAGTAATATTTTTATTTCAGTCATTACTATGATGCAAACTTTTCAAGAAATGATTTAGGCCAAATACATTAGCCATATTATTGTTCCGCTTATACAAAATTTTTGAAGTATTTTAATCATCCTTCTATGTTGTATTGTATTGCTACTGTTATGGATCCTCGTATCAAATTAGCGGGTACGAGAAGTTTGATTGAAATATTTTTTACTTTACTGGGAGATGATTTTGAATATGATTGTAATGCATTTTTAGCTAGCTTTGAATCGACATTGAATAACTTGTATGATTATTATGATAGAACTTTTGCATCTAGTAGTACAACTAGAATAGTTATTTCTTTTTCTTTTACTTCTAGAGGTAAGGCTAAGAGTACATTAGAAAATGTCACTGCTAATTTACTAGCTCGTATTCAATCAAAAAATATATATATGAATAATGCACCTAATGAATTAAATTGGATAATCAACAAGATAGTGAGAGTTCTAGCACTGAGATTGAAGTGCTACAATGGTGGAAAGAACATGAAAATCTTTTTCTTATTCTTTCACATATGGCTAGAGATCTACTAACTCATTTCGTCTACACAGTTGCTTCAGAAAGTGCTTTTTCTACAAGTGGCAGAGTTCTAACAGATTACGGAAATCGCTTAAAGCTGAATTCGTTGGAGATGCCCGTGTGCAATGAAGATTGGATGAAGGCTAAAGACAGGATTCTAGGAAAAACGACATCTACATCAACAAGTGGAAGTAACTCGCCTGAAGTCCAACAACAAGATTACGGATTTTAGGGCGATGAGATCCTAGGTTTAGGTTAAGTAGAGATGCACGACAATAGTCCATTGTCCTCTCTTCAATCTAACTCTAGGTTATCTCGAACTCTAGATTGTTCTCTTCAACATGTAATTGAAGGAACTTGTATATTTTTTTAACAATATTTGTATGTAAAAGTAGTTGTAAAAAATTCATAAAAGTTGAAATGAATAATAAAAACAATTTTGTTTAATTATTAATCTCATATTTTTTTTAGATTAAAAGAAAGGGATAAAAAGGGGCCAACCTGTCGACCCGTCCGGCCTGACCCGGGTTGAACCCGAATGTGTTCACGGATCGACCGAGTAGGTTTTTTCTTTTCCTAACCCGACCCAAGCTCGTCAGAAACTGGGTCAAACCCAAACGAATTTGTCTCAGCCCGGCCCGGTAGACTCGATTGTCATCACTAGGGAAGGAGAAGGGAAACATATTTACATGGACTATGTCTTGTTTGTACAGTAGTACAAAAGTAGTATACAAATGATTTTTCTTCACATTGAAAGAAAATTATTACAATTACAAATAGTACTTGAGTGAGTAATAAGTGAGTTCATGAAGGCACCATGTAATCCACCACGACTACGCCATCAACCACTGCTGCCACCACCTCCCCCTCCTCCTCCTCCATATACTCGTTTGTAGGAAACACAGCTAAAGCACCTACGATAAACCCCTTGGCCCTCCTCCGAGAAAAGTTCTCACCAAAACTCACCTGTTCTGCCTTGCCCACCAACCCCTCCACCTCCATCCCTGTTGGGATTGGGGCATCAACAAACGCTATCTGGTCGCAGTGGAACTAATTAGAGCAATGAGGAAGTCGAAGTAGACGAGGTGAATAAATTGAGCAAGCAAGTAGATCCACCAAACTAACACAAACACAACAACGATGACTTATCCCGGTTAGCTTTTACTTAATCCGGGGGGAAATATAGGGAGATCTGATATTTAACTAGAAGAGATGACAAGGAGTTACTGATTCACTTGACACAAGGAATTAAACTCACCCACCAAGAACTATCTCTCTCTCGAGCCTCTCTTTGCAATAGAAAAAAGAATCTATGAAGTACTCCCTCTTATATTGGAGGAGTTTACAATATATATAAAAGAATAGAGAGAAAACCTAGGTCTAATCTTGATCCTCAGTCGTTCGATATAACCTGAAAAAGAAGTAACTGAATAGGAGCCGCACGATCTAACTTGGAGTTGAAGATTGGGCTGAACCGACCTAACAAATCGAGGCCCCAAAAACGAACCAGCACCGCGGGCGATCGACCGTTCAACAAGACCGGTCGACCGTACCACTCTCTGACTTCCTAGTACAACGAGCGATCGGGGGTGCGGTCAGGGGGGTGCGGTCGATTGTCACCATGACCGGTCGACCGCAACTAGCCTGCACCTGCTGCTGTTGCTGTTCTCCTTCTACTCGCTTCGACGCTTCGACCTCCGTGCTTCATATTACCTCCTTTTAATCTGAACAACGAGTATACAAGACACAATCCTAACAAACTCCACCTTGGATTGCATACGAGTGCTATCACATAATGTGTTACTCATCTCCAAACTCTAACAAATTTCACTTGCAAAGAAAACTTAGAACAATAGCTTCTTCTTCTAATTGAAATGATCTCTACCCAATCTCACCAAATCCAGTGCAGCCCCTCAAAGGCCCACCTCCGTAGATGTACTCACGAAGTTACCAAACTCCTCACGAACTCCACTTACCCATAGGCTTTCTCCACCTCTCGATGATATTCGAACGTCGTGGTCTCGTCTCGATAAATCTAGTTGCAGCAAACTAGCTGAACTTGCGGGAATAAAGAAAAAAGAAGCAATACTTGCGCAAGTATTTCGAATTCCCCAAAGCTTGTAGAGATTGTTTTGGCTTGGCCCAACCATTCGCATACCTCTAATCACCTTACGACTACCCTAAAAAACAGACAGAACTCCACCTCAAGTTGTGTACCTGCAGCCCCGTGCATCAAGAGTTTCCAAGAAAATTAGATTCTGTTTCAGCAGAGGAATATGCAAAACATCCCTTAAAGTGAACATATGTAGACCTGGCATCTTCAACTCAACTGTCCCCTCACCCACTGCTTCACAAATCTCCTCAGTTCCCGTTGTCACACAACGCCCCGTAGTAGACTTATAAGTAGAAAACAACTCCCTCTTGGAGCAAATATGAGAAGAACTCCCTGAGTCAAGAAACCAACTAGAATCCACTTCTAAAGAATTTGAAACAAGAAGACACGAATCACCTGAATCAAAGGCACTAACCACATTAGCGGCTGAACTCCCGTTCTTTGCACTCTCCTGATTCTGCAATTTTCAACAGTCTTTCTTGATATGCCCTGGCCTCTTGCAATATCGACAACGGATTGAATTATTTTGCAAAGCACTTTGTCTTCCTCCCGAAGGACCATCCACTGCTAGACAACTTGTAGGAATAGACGATGCAGATTTATGGATCTTGTTGCCTCTTAAATCGGTGTGGGGGCAAACAGATAGATTTGTGGATTCTTGGGATGTTGAATAGTCAAACCTGAACACCTTTCCGCCGAAATTTGACCGTGATCTCCCGCCGTTCACCTGCAAAAAGTACGAAACACCGGGGTTGATCCCGGCGATGCACCCTCCGACGCTCTAGTCAGTAATCAGAGGATTATGAAAGAGCATTGAATGGCAAAATATTGATTACCTTTTAATGGTGGTGGATGGGGGATATTTATAGCCGCCTTTGGGATCAGTTTAGGAATGAATTCCCTAATTCCCAGTGAAAGGATAGAGCGAATCAGGGTCGTTGATTAAATTCAATCAGAAACCCTAATTCTATCCAGCTGGACTGGGTTTCTTGCGGGTTGGGACCCGCACTCAGTTAAGGCGAATCCGTTCGTGGGTTATTGGGCCTTTGTAGAAAAGACCCAGTACCCATCTCAGACCCGTTTGTAGGTGAAATTACCATTTTACCCTTGAGTTTTAAGATCCGTGCCTGATTTGGATGGTTCCGATTTAACCCCATTTTTAGCCATATCAGATCTCCTTCCTAAGTTGATTTTTCTTCAATGCTTTGATTACACCATCTACCGAAATACTCTTCTTGACAGATCTACCGTGTAGCATGGTCGTGATCAAAGACTCGTACGAATCTGGCAGTGAATATATCAGGTTGAAAGCTTTATCTTTCTCACACACATCTGTGTTGATCGCCTTAAGTTCAGATAATACCTTATTAAACTCTGTAATGTGGTCTTGGAGATCAGTACCTTTCTTTATAGATAAATGGAACAACTTCCTCTTCTAATGTATCTGATCTAATAACAACGAACCAGAGTAGTCAGTTATGAGTCTTTTCCACAGACTCGCCGCGTCAGTTTCTTCAAGAAATCTACACTTGACCTCATCCGCCAAGGATAGTCGGATAAGACTTATGGCTCTTTCACGAATATCTTCTCAAACGTCATCCTTTATATCAGTTGGTTTTTCCTTCTTCTTTACTGCTGACTGCAACCGTTCTTAAACAAGAACATCATACATGTCAGTCTTCCAAAGATTGAAATTGATCTTACCATCAAACTGCTTAATCTTCAAAATACTGTGGCCTGTCATCTTAACCAAGGAACTCGGCAACCTGAAGCTCTGATACCAGTTGTTGGGATTGGAGCGTCAACAAATGCCCTCTGGTCACAGCGGAACTAGTTAGAGCAATGAAGATGTCGAAGTAGATAAGGCGAATAAATTGAGCAAGCAAGTAGATCCACCAAACTAACACAAACACAACAACGATGACTTATCCCGGTTAACTTTTGCTTAATCCGGAGGGAAATATAGGGAGATCTGATATTCAACTAGAAGAGATTACAAGGAGTTACTGATTCACTTGACACAAGGAATTAAACTCACCCACCAAGAACTATCTCTCTCTCGAGCCTCTCTTTACAATGGAGAAAAGAATCTATGAAGTACTCCCTCTCATATTGGAGGAGTTTACAATATATATAGAAGAATAGAGAGAAAACCTAGGTCTAATCTTGATCCTCAGTTGTCCGATATAACCTAGAAAAGAAATAACTGAATAGGAGCCGCACGATCTAACTTGAAGTTGAAGATTGGGATGAACCGACCTAACAAATCGAGGCCTAAAAAATGAATCAGCATCGCGGGCGGTCGACCGTCCAACAAGACCGGTCGACCGTACCACTCTCTGACTTCCCAGTACAACGAGCGGTCGGGGGGACCGTCACCATGACCGGTCGACCGCAACTAGCCTGCACTTGTTGCTGCTGTTGTTCTCCTTCTACTCGCTTCGACGCTTCGACCTCCGTGCTTCATATTACCTTCTTTTAATCTGAACAACGAGTATACAAGACACAATCCTAACAATTCCTTCTGCTCATCTTCGCTAGCATCAAAATCTCAAAGTCGACCAGGGGATTCTAACTGACCATCGACGATCCAGTCAACGGTCATGACATCTTCGAGGAAGGGGGTCATCTCCTTAATGGCCGCAAGGTGGTTGGGGTGGTGGTCGGTATAGATGGCGAGATCGTCCTTGGTTCCGTAACGGCAATGGAGGAGGTGGGTGAAGCCGAATGTGGGGATTGGAGGCGGAGGATAGGACCGGCAGTGATATGGGTGACAACGGGAAGGGTGGAGAGGGAGTGGAATTGGGTGAGCATGGCGTCGATCTTGGATTGGTGGGTGTTTGCACGAATCTTGAAGAGGGAGGGGAGGCAAGGTTTCTCAATTAGAAGGAAAGCTTCGGTGTCGATGTTGATTTTTAAAATTTAAATTTCCAAATTCTTTATTTTGCCTTTTTTTTTTGTTGCTGTTGTTCTAATGTGTGATGTGTGAGACAAGGATAAGCCAAATGTACTATTACCATAACTCTATTTCGTTCCTACTACAATGGTATGTCGTTTTTGTCATTTTACCATATTTTGGCAAAAAACGCTATGCAACGGTTTTCTATTTTGCTATTTTTTGAGAAAGTTGGAACAATCATTACTCATATTTGAGAAACAATTTGCTCATTCTCAAAATATACAATGGCGGAACATGTTGTTCCATCTCTCTATATATATTTTAATTTTAATAGGATTGGACGAAACAACATGTTTCGTCAGTGATTTTTTTTTAATTTTTAAGTATCGGACGGAACAAATTGTTCACAAAAAGAAAAAAAGAAAAAAGAAAAGAAAAGAAAAGAAAAGAAGGAGATCGGAAGCCCAAATTTGGCAAACGAGACATGTCCGTTTGTATAAGAGATTGCCATTAGTTTAAGGCACTAATCACTATTTATCACTAATTAATTAATAGTTTAGTATTATTTTATTCACTAATTAATTAACTAATGACTATTTAATAACTAGCAATATTTTAATTTTATTAAAATTTATAAAAAAACATCTCGGACGAAACAAGATGTTTCCTTCGATAAAAATAAATCTTTTTCATAATTTGGCAAACGAACTAGTAATGCGATTTTCAAAATTATCATTTCTCATTTTGCTATTTTGTCAAAATATAGCAACACTCAAAATATAGCAAACACTGTTGTGGATGCTCTAAGAGCATCTGTAGTCGTTTGCCAAATATCGATAAAATGGATATTTGGCAAACGAACGTGCTGCACTTGAAGTCCCAGCACTCGATAAAATGGATATTTGGATATCATTTCTCATTTTTTTTCCAATTAAAAAAATCCCACGCTCCCCCAAATCCTCGGACGGCACTGACGGCACTTGAAGTGCCGTCCGGAGGGTTTTGTATTTTTTTATTTTTTTTGCAATTTGTGAAAAT
Source organism: Hemerocallis citrina (assembly GCA_017893485.1). Taxonomy (NCBI): domain Eukaryota; kingdom Viridiplantae; phylum Streptophyta; class Magnoliopsida; order Asparagales; family Asphodelaceae; genus Hemerocallis; species Hemerocallis citrina. The sequence goes on from JACEHZ010000703.1 coordinate 1,139,026, forward strand.
ATTTTTGCAATTTTTTAATTTGTTTGTAATTTCTGAATTGTTTTTGTAATTTTTTGAAATTTTTTTGTAATTAATGAAATGTTTTTGTAATTTCGGAAAAAGTGGAAAAGGTCAAAAAAAAAGTCCATATGGCTCTTGGACGGCACTTCATGTGCCGTCCGTCCATATGCCTCGATTTTATTTTTTTTTTCCTTCTCCGACGGCACTTCATGTGCCGTCCGTTCTTTAAAATTAATTATTTTTTTATTTTCGCGCTCTGACGTAGGGATGGCGAACGGGTCACTCGGGCCGGGCCGGGCCCAACCCGGACGGGTTGGGACGAATTCATAACCGGGCCGGGCCGGGTTGGTCCCCTATACGGGCCGGGCCGGGCCGGGTTACATTCTCAAATGGGTGGCCCGCCCAACCCGCGAACCCTTTAGGGCTCAACCCGGGTTGGGCCGGGTCGACCCGCGGGTTGGCCCGTATAATATTTTTTTTTTTTTTTTTTTTTAGTTTAAATTAAAATAATAATAATAATAATTTTTTGAATGTTGTATACTTGTATACAAACAATCATATCTTTGTTTGATGAATTATGAATACTACAATTCTTAAAAAATTATATTACTAAGTAAGTTACGTAGTATTAGTATCAAATTGAGGGATATTTCAAAAATTATGTTTGAATGTTACTAAGTAAGTAATTATATTAGTAAGTAATTTTGGGGAAATATCCCCAAGTAAGTAAAACTATCAAATATCAATAAGTAATTATAATACTAAGTAATAATACTAAGTTCACTAAGTAATAATACTTAGTATTATAAGTAATAATAATACAATTCATTAAATTCAGTAATAATAATAATAAGTAATAATACTACAATTCTTCAAATGTCCCCAAATGATGTTTAATTATAATACTAAGTAATTAATAATATTAATAAACAAAAAAAATCGTTGAAGAGTGAAGACTAATAATAAGATTGAAAGAGTGAAAATGACAACAAAATTTGGAATTTTATTCATATGAATTTAAGTTATACAATTTGAACAATTTATAACGAAATGAAGAATTCAATTCACAAATAAGTTTTATACAATAACATATTTGTTATATACAATTTTAATTGAGTACAAGTTTTCTAATTTGACATAACAAGAGAAAGCTATTGTAAGTGTTGTCATTGTTGTTGTTCTTGTTGTTGATCTTCGGGCGAGTTGCTCCCACTTGTTGAACTTGATAGTGCTTTTCCTTGCGTCCTATCTTCAGCCTTCAGCCAGTCTTCTGTGCAAACGAGCATCTCCAACGACTCCGGCTTCAACCTATTTCTGTAATCAGATAGAACCCTGCCACTTGTAGAAAATGCACTCTCAGAAGCAACTGTAGAGACAGGAGGAGTTAGCAAATCTTTAGCCATAATTGACAGAATACTAAAAGTGTGTTCATGTTCTTTCCACCACTGTAAAATATCTAGTGGAGAAATAGTAGGCTCAGTATCCTGTTGGTTATACCAATTTAATTCATTTGGTTGATTAGTCCTAGGTTTTTTAGATTGAATTTGTTCAAGTAAACTAAATGTTCTATCACCAATTCTACTTTTACCCTTATCTTTAGAACTACCAGACGAAGAACTAACTACAGAAGTTGTACCACTAGAAGCAAAACGTCTATCATAATAATCATACAAGTTATTTAAGGTAGTTTCAAACTGAACTAAAAACTGATCGCAATCAATTGTTAATTCTACATTGTTCTCTAAAAATCCAAAAAACATTTGTATCAAATTCTTCGTACCTTCTAATTTGATACGGGGATCCATAACAGTAGCAACACAAATCAACATCGGAGGAGGAAAATAATACTTCAAAAATTTTTGAAATGCAGGTATTACAATGTTACTAATATAGACATCATTTAACATTTCGTTAAATATTTGTACCATGCTAACTAATTCAATAAAAATGCTACTAGAAGTAGATTCATATGTTTTAGAAAACTTTAAAGTTGCGGTTTTAAAAGGTTCTAAAAATTTCAACAAAGCTTCAGCAAAAAACCAATCGGCAGGAGTCATTTCAAAATTAGGCATATTTTGTGCGATACAAAAATCATTTACAACTGCTTTATATTCGGTGACAACATTAAGTAAATCAAAAGTAGAATTCCATCGGTGTCTAACATCCTTTGAAAATTTTCTAAAAGGAACTTTCCTAACTCTACACCAAGCTTTCCATTCTTGTAGAATGCTTGGTTTTAATGCAATGAAATGTACACAATTTCTAATTTTATGTATATATGGATCAGCTATTTTTAATGCGTCTTGAACACATAAATTTATAATATGACATGCACATCTAACATGAAAAATTTTGTCAGATGGAGGGTTTAATACAGATTTTAAAGTAGTAATTGCTACATTGTTGTTAGATGCATTATCAAAACTAATAGCCATAATTTTATCGCGAATATGAAAAACATCACAAATTTCTATAATACGGTTTGCTATTTCGTCGCCACTATGGGGATACGGCAACGACGCAAGTGATATGATTCTTTTATTAAGAATCCAATCATTGTCGATCCAATGACAGGTTATTCCCATCGTTGGAATATTGTTGACACCCGTCCAAACATCCGAAGTTAAACTAACCCTACAAGTTAAACTCCATAAAATTGCAATCAACGCGTCCTTCATTTCAACATACACTTTAAAACAATCCGATTTGCAAGTGTTTCTCGGAATTCTCCTAAAATGAGGGTTTAAGGCGGTTTGATTAAAGTTTTCCAAGTTCCTACTCTCGGGATAGGAAAATGGTAACTCTTCCTTAATTACTAATCGGGCCATTTCCCGACGAACAAGTTCGGGATCATAAGGGTGGCTATCTACTTGACCGGTCCTAGGGTTAATTTTTTGTTGGCCTTGTATTTGATCAAGGAGTTCTTTGTGATTATGTTGTATGTGTCTACTAATTGTACCGGTGCCGTCACCCCTCTTGAATTTGTATGTTTTGCTACATGTTTTACACACTTTCAAACCTACACCCGGAATATTTTCGTCCGGGATATACTCATAAAACTTGTGCCAATCGCTAGTTTCTCCTCTACTTTTCCTACTACTACGGGGTTGTGTGGTTTCGGGTTGTTGTTGTTGTTGTTCTTCTTCTATTTGAATGCCACCTACAACATCCATGTCGTGTGTACCCCATTGTTCCATAGTAGGATCAATGTAATCTTGGGCGGGCTCACTAATAGGGACAATTGGTGGCCTACGTGAAGAGGAGGAGGAATCTTGTCCGCTACGACCGCTACCGCGTGATCTAGACATAATGTAGTAATGTGGTATGTAAAAAAAAATCTACTAAGTAGTGGCGGTGAATTATACAAAAAAAAAACTAAAAAACAAGAGGGTTGAGAATCTTGAGATAGAGAAGTTCAAAAAACGAACAATAATTTTAACTACAACGCAAAAAAAAAAATAGTAGAGAGATAGAGATATTTTGATACCGTTCACCGTGGAATACGCGTATATAAAAAAACCGTGAAAATTAGAAAATAATAGACAAGATGGATGAGCGCTTTGCCGATTTCGCAATTGAAGAGTTGAATTGAGAAGAGGTTGAAGTAGATTTGAGCCGATGGTTGAAGAGAGTTGAAGACGTTGAATTTTTTTCTCCGATACGACCAAAATTTGATCGTGTATACGCCTCCTTGTACACTTGTTTGATGATTACTACAATTGTTCAATTTTTTTTTTTTTTTGATGTATAATAGTAGAGAGAGTAAGAGAGGAATGTGTGATTTTTTTGGAGATTTTTGGGGGCTATTTATAAGGTTAGAAGTGGGTAAAAACAAAAAAAAAAACAAAAAAAAAATTAACAACAGCAAGCAAGCAACGGCTAAGAGCCGTTGCTGCTGTGCTGCCGAGCCCAACGGGCCAAACCCAACGGCTATTTCCCAACGGCACCAAACCCCAACGGGCGACCCGCGGGTTGAATTCGCGGGTCCAATTCACGGGTCGGAGGTCAAAAATTCGCGGGTCAACCCGCGGGTTGGCGGGTCCAATTCGCGGGTTGACCGGGTTCGTGGGCCGGGTTTCGCGAATCCAATTCGCATATATAGCGACCCGGGTCGACCCGGTACTGTTCACCGGGTTCGACCCGAACCCGCGAAAGCTTTAAACGGGCCGGGTTCGTGGGCCGGGTCGCGGGTGGGTCGCCGGTTGACCCGGCCCAGTTGCCACCCCTACTCTGACGGCACTTCATGTGCCGTCGCTCAATTTTTTTAATTTTTTTTTCTCTCCGACGGCACTTCATGTGCCGTCGCTTAATATTTTAATATAGATAGCTAAAAAATGGTTTTGCACGAGTGCAGCAAAAGTGGAATTCCTATTTTTATTTATCCATATATGTATATTTTTACATTGCAACGACCACAGATGCTGTAACCGTCCACAGATGCTGTAACCTAGTATTATTATAGCTCTAGTTCAGTGAAAAGTAGCTGTGGAAGTACAAACTAACGAAACAGAAGAAAAAAAGGAAAAAGAAAAAAAATACTTTCATTTACTTTGGACTATCATTTAGGGGCAGTGGATTCGCACCTCAGCATTTTTTTTCCTCGCACTTCAAGAATATTTTAAACATATACTTCTCTCACCATCTTTATCTCTTTCCACCGCTAAGTTTGCTTTAGTCATTTACTTAAGTTCACACAATCCTATTTAAACCACCACCACCCCAAAGATTAGTTTCCGATTAGGTGCTATTTAATATAAGAATAAACCTTAATTACTAGTTTAATTAAGATTAAACCTTAACTAGTTTAGGAAGAAAGATGAAGCCTTAAGTAACCCATTCAATTAAGATTAAACCCTACTTAATTGACATTAAAGCCTAATTAAAATTAAGATTAAGATTAAGAATGATTTTGGATTAAGCTTAATTAAGGTTAGGGATTAATTTCAGATTAATTTTAAAAATTAATTTCCGATTAAGCTTTTGATTTTGGATTAAGCTTAATTAAGATTAGGGATTAATTTTTTAAATTAATTTCGGATTAAGCTTTTATTAATTAATTTCAGTTTTTTTTAGTTCCGACTTTTTTTGTGGTTTAATTTAATTAACATCAATTTAATTTAATTAGTTTAAACAATAATTAATTTAGATTAATTTCAAATAAAATCAAAAGTTAAAAAGAATTAAAAATTTCTTTTGCTACAGTATTCTTACGAACAAAACAAACATAATCTTTTATTAAAATCTGTGCATACTAAAACCAACTAAACCACTTTTTTCAGAACTCAGTTTCACATATTTTTTTTCTTCTCCTACAATCATGGAAATCTTTTACAACCAACCAAACACCCCCTTAATGAAAAGTCAAAAATTTTAACCTCACCATTTTATCTAGTTTATAAATGTGCCTTTGCTCATTAGCTTCATGGCTGCTATTATATTTAAAACAATTATTTTCCTCTTCTTCAGTAACTCGAATGCATTCATGCCATGCCAGGACGTATTAATTGAGATGTTGAAAATCTCTACCTCTTGACTTCTCATGTAGACAGCTATTTGTTTAGAGAAGTGTATGGATTGTACGTACTTAAAAGAGAGTTGCTTAGAAAATGAGAAATGTGGCCATGAATGCCTTGAAAGAGATCAAATGCAGATAGAACAATCAGAGGAATGCGAAACAAAATGCATGGTCTCACTGACATCAGTTTTTTCTCAAGTAGCAACAGCAAATTGTGGTCATTATACTCATCGTTGTTATTTAGTACTACTGAGTAGAGTTTCTTCTATTACTACAAAGTTTTTGTTGGATATATAGGTATATTCTCAATATAATAGAATATTATTGTGTATAATGTTCTATGGAGCAACACGTGCAAAGTACGTGTTATCTGTTTAATTGTTGGACCGGATTGAGTGGGCATAAAGCCCAGTACCCTAAATCCAGTTCATCTCATATAAAAGCTGATTTAGAGGTAGTGCTCTGTGATATTCCAATACTGATAAGTAGGATATAATATCTTAAGCGGCTATGAGATATAAATCCTAACCCTAATTTCTCCTCATTAGATCTAACAGTTTTCAAATTCGACTAACAGATTAATGAGACAATGAGTTTGAGAGTATTGTTTCGATGATATTCCTAAGTTATGCAAGCTTTCAACAATGAAAGCGAAACAAATTGCAAGCTTCACCATCATCAACTTCAGCTCCACATATGGAAGCCATCCTAGTCGTTACAGTATTAAACAGTTGTTTGATTGATGTATTTATCAGTGAAGGGAATATCATCAACTGAGCAAACTAACAAATCACTTCTAACGTAGCGGTGTGTGTGGGTGTAATCTTTGCAAGAATGGGTTTAAATGCTGTATCAATGGCAGCCACTGGTACATTTCCCTCGATGATCCAGCAATGGCAGAGCTAGTAGGGGTCTTTGACGCTTCTGAAATGGGCATCAACGTCATGTCCAGTCCCACCCACAGATCTTTTTGTGATGCTTCGGAGGTAGTTAAAAAAAATGGATCGCATCTCCTCACATTTTTAAACCACCATGGACCATATTGTCAATGAGGCAAGAATTCTGCTTGAATATATCCAGGGAATTGAAGTTATTCATATTTCTAGGAACTTGTAAAACTTGTACTTGTGCTTGCTTCGGTAGGTGAGAGGGGACTGAAGTAAAATCCCTTCTCAGTTGCTACCTGATAATAACTGTATCAAGTTGAAGGAAAATCCCAATCACCCGGGGCTGCAAATGAGCCGAGTCGAGCCGAGTATTGAGGCTCGAGCTCGGCTCGCTTACGTTATTGAGCTCACTTTCAAGCTCGAGCTCGACACGAGCCAAGCTTTGACCGATCAAGCCGAGTACTCGCGAGTTTTTGCCTAACAACCTGAGCACCATTGAGGCTCGGCTTATTTAAGTTATCGAGCTCGCTTTCGAGCTCGACACGAGCAAAGCTTTGACTGAGCTCGAGCCAAATAGCTCGCAAGTAGCTCAGTTGGTTTGCAGCCCTACCCCCAACACACACACCCAAACAACAACAACAACAACAACAACAACAAAACTAACTCAAATGACATAATCAAGAATGCTCTTTGTGCAACAAAATGACTGTCTTTTCGCGAGAGAAAATTTGGTTGTTTGTATTATAAAAGTTGTACTACGCAAACAAACAATCATTTGGACATTACTATTGTCGTCAAATTATTATTCATCTGGAGAATCCAAGAAAGGCACCACATAATCGACCACCGCCACGTCATCCACCACCACCCCCATGTCCCCCTCCCCTTCCATCTCCTCGACACTCGGAAACACCGCAATCCCCCCAACCGTAAACCCCTTCGCCCTCCCGGGCGAAAAATTATCCCCAAAGCTCACCAACTCCCCCTTCCCCGCAGCCTTAACAACAATGTCCATATTCACCGCCGCCTTTGCCAGCACCAATCTCAAAGCAGAACCCGGCTTCGGCGCTGGCAATTGTCTGTCCACAATCCAGTCAACGGCCGTGACGTCTTCGATGATGGGGGCGTTCTCTCTGACGGCGGCGACGTGGTTGGGGTGGACGGTGTAGGCGGCAAGGTCGGGGATGGAGGGGTATCGGCAGTGGAGGAGGTGGGTGAACCCGAGGGGGGATCGGAGGCGGAGGACGGGGCCGGCGGTGAGGTGGGTGAGGACGGGGAGGGAGGAGAGGGACCGGAGGCGGGCGAGCATGGCGGAGATCTGGGTGGGGTCGGCGGTGGCGCGAATCTTCAAGAGGACGATGTGTTCGACGGTGGTCATCGGCTCCACGCGTTGGGTGGTGGTTGGTTGAGTTGGTTGTTCCATGGAAGTGGTGAAGAGGGATGAGATGAGGTAGGAATGGAGGGATGGGATAATGGGTCTGGGTCTGGGTTTGAGGAGCAGCATCTTTGACATTTTTGGGTTGACTTCGAAAGATATTTTTCTTTTTCCTCTTTGTTTTTTCAAAGATAAAGTGATGTCATCGGTGTTTCATTAATGAATCATTAATGAGATAAAGTAAAATAGATTTATCACGCAAAATGCTAAAAAATGCTAGACGTATATGGATTTTTACCTTCAAATATACATTATAAATGTATTAGAGTCAATTTCTTACTAAAAAAATAATATTTTAATATTGTCTTTTAGTGAGAAATCCACCTCTCACTAAAAGACAATATTTTTAGTAAAAAGTTGACTCTAATGCATTTATAATGTATGTTTCGGGTAAAAATCCATATATGTGTAGTCGTCCTCATATATCACTAGTTTAAAGACCTCATAAGGATCTTACCCAAAATGACAGGTACTACAACAATTAAACAAGTGCTCAAAAGTAATCGATACACATAAGTTCAGCTGACCAATTGCATCGACTCCCACCTCGTGCTTTAGATCATCCCTAATTAAACTACTCCTCTATTCGTAGTCACTTCTTTGATCTCTCCTGACATGTCCAAGCATCAGTAAAGGAAAAGATTTTACGCATCACGACAGCAAATTTACTTCTAGTATGACGAAAGCAAAACTCATTTCGGTCTAGCAATAAACCCCACATAATCGCCATAGTAGAAATGTCTCATGCTACTCTATTTTCCTTTGTACCCACTCTATCTCTCCACTCACCCCACACCTCCTGTGTAGAGGACAGACACTTTATCAGTCCAAAACCTAGACACACTACCTCTCACGTTTGCCTAACTCTAGGACAAGAGAATAAAATATGGTTTGTGTCTTCTACCTCTAGCAAACATCTAGCTAGAACGTCTATCGTCCATCGGGATATTTAAGGTTAGTTTTGGATAGAATAACATCATTACGAACCAGCCAAAGGAACACCCTCACTTTTAGAGGTGCCTTCGTCTTCCAAATCACTTCGGCCTCCCCACTTCTAGCCTCTCCGTCGTTAAGCCACTTGTACATCGATGTAATCGAGAAAATCTTCGTCATTTCTAAACTCCACTGCCTTTCATCCTCCTCCCCCTCCAAAAGAATCTTTTCATCCCAGAAGAACTCTGTTAGTTATTGAAATTTGACGAGACAATTCTGAGACGCCTGATTTTGCAGTTGAATTTTAAATCTTCCATTTCTCCATACATCAGCCACTAAAGTGTCTGTATTGATGCATTCATTTGTGACTTCCGGGAACAGTGCCTCTAGTGTATTATTTTCGCACCACTTATCCTTCTAAAATCTCAAATTCTTCTCGTTCTCTAACCGACACCTTATGTTAGCATGAAAAAAATTCTCCACTTTCACCACCGCTTTCCACAAGCTTGAAACTTTACAATGAATACTTTTATCTCCATATCTGAACTTTTCCTTCTTCGGTAAAGTGCAAATGACTTGCACCACCAACTTTTCCTGTCTTTTTCGCATTTTCACCACCATTTGCTCATTAATGTTTTATTCATGTCTCTCAAATCTAGTACCCCTAGTCCTCAAAATTCTTTCCTCTTCCATACTCTGCCCCAATTCACTAGGTGAAAACCTTTGCTCACCTCGTTTGCTCCTTTCCATAAGAACCTCTTCCTACCTTTAACGATTCTGTCAATTACCCATTTTAGGAGCTCATAAATTGACATGAGATAAGTCGGAAGACTGCTAAAAAACCGAGTTGATAAGTGTGATTCTTCCCCCTAGAAAAAAAAATTCTTCCATTCCATCCAACCAACCTTTTTTCCACTTTTTCGACAAGTGGCATCCAATCCCCTCGGCACATACCTCCCGGTCAGATAGGTGTGCCCATATACTTTAAGGGGAACCCCCTATTTTGCATCCTAAGAGGTCTGAATATCCACATATAGAATTGTTAGATCTTCGCAAAAAGTGGTAACATATCGCATGTTCAGGTTTAATCTCAGACCTGACCATGCCTCAAAGCATCTCAATATCAGTCTTAATGCCAGAACTCTCTCTTCTCTAGCCATACCGAATAGTAAAGTGTCATCCACATATAGGAGAATATAAACCATCTCAGGGATTCCTTTGATAGTTAATCCTTGAATGATGTGATTTCCTCTTCCAGTCTTTATCATTTTCTGCTAAACCATCCGCAACGAGTGTGAAGAGAAGTGGTGATAGAGGGTCCCCTTACCTTAGAACCCTATAACATCTAATTTTCCGGCCCATCCTGCCATTGAATTGAACAATCGATTTCCCTCATCTAACACACATTCTAATCCACATTCTCCACTTTGTTCCAAACCCTTTGAGTTCTAATGATTCGTCTAAACAATCCCAATCGACAGTATAATAAGCTTTTTCAAAATCTAATTTCAACAAGAAATCGTCAACCTTTTCTTTACAGCCTCTAAACACAATTTCATGAGCTGATGCAACACTGTCCATGATATCTATACATTTACAAACCCGCTTTGTGACTCCCCCACCACATCTGGAAGGTGTGGGGCTAATCTATTCACTAAGGCATTAGTAATAATCTTAAAAGAGCCGTTCAAAAGACTAAATGATCTCAAGTTTGAAATCTGCATCACCTACCCTTTTTTTTGGGATCAAAATAATGTTCGCATAGTTTAGTCTTCCAATATTAGCCGTACCATGATACACCTCTTTGAAAATATCCATCAAATCATCGTTAATGATCTTCCAATATAGTTTACAAAAAAAGATCGGGATTCCATCCAGACTCGGTGCCTTGTCTTGTCCAAGTTTTTGGATAGCCTCAAAAGCTTCCTCTTCCGTGGACATCCTCACTATTCCCACACTTCCATTAATTCTAGACACATTCTACATTTCGGGTTTAAGGCGCACTCTATTTGGATTCTTACTCCCCAATAGTTCTTTAAATTTGTATCAGTATGATGTCTAATCAAGCCCTCATCCTTACACCAATTCTCTTCCACAAACAGGTCTGAGATATGACTTGCAAATATCTTGAGTACTCGCCCTCTACCTCTATGTTCGTCAAGAAATCTAGTTATATTAAAATCTCCCCCGACCACCCATGGACCTTCCCAAAACCCTCTAATATGTTTAAGCTCCCCGATGTCTAGAATCATATGGCCTATTAATCGATGAAACCATATGCTCCACAATGTCACTCTTACGTTTTAGTCTAACCGTAACTAAAAAAATTCTGACAAATTTGTGCATGATCTCAAAAATATTAGGTCGATTCCGATCGCGATACCTCCAGACAAACCTAAAGACAAGTCAAGAGACTGTAATGTTCTAATACGTTGGAAGTCTTCTATTGTCGAGTTTTCAATCGTAATTTCTTTTAAAGCACAAATAGATGGGTTATTTCTCTCTAGCGTATTATTAATCAGTCTAATATTAGTATTCTGGATTCTGGTGCATCCCCCTCACATTCCAAAAGATGTATAACATTGGACACTGTGATAGACTCCTACCTCTATCAATCTAAAGAAACCCTATCAAAGCTATAAATACAGTCTATTAGCCTCTCCTTTAACGATATTAACCTTCTCTAATTGTTCCCCCTTTGTTGACCTAATGGCTAGACCGAAAAGACTTACATAATAGACAAGAGTATTAACTGGAACGAAGTGCAAAATTGATAAATTACTGGACATACCCCCGCAAGCGGATGTAGGTTCTTTTGCTTTTACTGCCGCTTTGATTAGATCCTCCTCCCTCAACCCATGTGATCCCCATTTATCATAGTCTTTTACTCTTCCTCTGGACTTCCACTGTAGTCATAGATGCAATTCCCAAAATATTCTCCAAGCTCCTCCGGCCAGTTCCCACACTTTCTTTTCCCACTTGTCTGTATTTGAATCTAAAACATTAACATCACTCTGAATTTCGTCTAATGCTCCAATCCTCTCGGTCCCTGTCCTATCTCCTCTATATTCCTCTCTAACTCATCTCCTGCATCATCATCATCATCAAGTAGCACCACAGAACTCTTTTCCATATCCATATTACCACCCTCTTTCAATAGTATACTGTTATACTAGTATACCCCCTGTGCAAATTGTACAGACTTTACCAAAGATATATCAAAATATCAAAAATAATATATAAAAAATTTGGCGAATCCCCATTATGTAGTAAAGATATTACAGAAACACAATCTTCACACTCAAATATTTGATGGCAATAAGGACAATCTTCACACTCAAACATTTAAGTTCTTATATTTAACTTTCTCTCCCAAATCCACAGAAACAATCATGACGACGTGGAGAATAAAAAAGTGGGAGTTAAAGGAAACTACATTGTTTTGAACATCCACAAGCAAATTGGAGCAAAAAGCAGCCGACTTTCTTCCTTAAAGTATATTTCTTAACACCTAAAAAAAGAAAATTTTCGGATTATAGAGCATAAGTTAATCATAATTAATCTTAAATATAGGGTTCTACACACGTAGGTCCATAACACACACACACACACAGGCATATATATATATATATATAATTTTGCCTTAACCCGTCCTTCCCAACGACGGGTTAAGGCAAGATTTTATTAAAAAAAATCTGAGCCGTTGGATCTTTGATCCATCGGTCCAGATCGAAGTTCGCACGGGTCTGTGCGAACAGACCCGTTCCGGCCCGTTTGCAACGGAAGAAGACTCTCTCTCTCTCTCTCTCTCTCTCTCTCTCTCTCTCTCTCTCTCTCTCTCTCTCTCTCTCTCTCTCTCTATATATATATATATATATATATATATATATATATATATATATATATATAAAGAGAAGTTTTATGAAAGAAAAGGCTATGGGAATTTTTTTTCTTCCGATTTAGAAGATTGTAAAGAATGATGTAGAATAAAGAGAATAATAGCATATCAACAAAATTACCAATAAATTTGAGCTTGAATTGAATTATACCTGAGATTACAGGAATTATGTCACTGAAGCCTCTCCTAAAGTTGTCATTAACTCACTACAAATATTAATGAGGACACCTAACATTCGTCAGTAGACTCAAAAGTAATTACAAATATAAAATAAATCAAAACATAAGATTAATTCACAAACATCTAACGGCTAATATTCGTGTGAGATAAACTAAACCTTTGAAAAATTCTAATTAGATATAATAATGAAGTTTAAATATTATTACCACCCCACCACATGCCCTTAGCAATTAGGATATGTAACAAATTGTATTAAAAATTGCTTAACACTATCAATTAGTTATGCCACATCATATCAATTATAATATTTGGATATTTCAACTCCTTCAGGTGATCGCCCATGCATCACCAGCAAGGAGAAAGAGATCGAGAAACCATTCCTCTCTAATCTTTGTGATATAACCAATCACACACAGGGCCGACCCTGGGCCTGTGTGACATGTACGGTCACACAGCACCCACGGTCGCACATGGCCCATTAATCAGGAGGCTCATTCGACATTAGATGTAATTAATATAGTTTGTATTCTAATTTTAGCACAAAAGTTAATTTGTCTGAGTGGTTAAGGGGGTAGACTTTAAATCTATTGGGCTTTGCCAAGTTTCAAACCATGTTGTAAACAATTTCTTTTTTTCATTTTTTAAAATATATAATGATTGCTTTCGTTAATTGTTGAGATTATATATATATATATCTACTTTTATAAAAAGTATTTAATGATTTCTATGTTGTTTCTTTCATTAATTGTTGATATTGACTTAATACATGAAGTTTTTTTTTGATCGTGTATTCCCTGTGTTGCAAGAATATGAAGATCATTAACTACATTTATACTATTTCATCTTAATTAATGAGACGGCTAATTCAAGATATTGATTAAGTCGTTCCAGGTATTAGAGCCTCCAATTATATAAAATTTGAAAGTGATTTTTCAAATGAATTCATATAAAAAAATTAAGATATAGAATGCACCCTACTCATATTTTTCAATTGAATTCGTATTATATATATATATATATATATATGAATGATATCAAAATCAAAATAAAGTAAAATTAGCATTAGAATATTTAAAGAATGCCCTTTTTCCCCCCCCACAAGGCCTTATAAATCTCAGGACCGGCCATGATCACACAATCGAATTCATTTGTAGGAACAAAAGAATATATTTCCCCAGTATGTACCCATCTCATTTTTCATTGTAATCAAGATGTTTCCATAAATTTTAAACTATAACAGTTGCATAGATCAGCTAAACTCAGTGAAGGTTACATATGCATAAGCGACAGTCTTTATCTCATTAGTTTCAATTCAGCTCTTTATGGCCTAAAGTTTGTTTCAATTCAGCTCTTTATGGCCTAAAGTTTAAATAAACCAAATCCATATAAACATTAGATTCATATCATTAGACATCACTCTTTAGACATTACTTTTAGATTCATCATATATTTTCATCTCTTTAGCAAATTGTACTCTCTCTCTCTCTCTCTCTCTCTCTCTATATATATATATATATATAATAAATTACAAAGAAAGCTATCAAGTGGCTCTCCTTCAATCTTCCCTAAAATCAACGGCTCAGATTGATTCTCACAAAACATATTTTTCCGCCCAAAATTTTAAACCCCACAATTTCAAACCCTAAAACCAATTATCTCTTTCTCGGCTCAGACCCCCCTACCTCTTCTCACTCTCTCTGTCTTCCACCTCTCTAGCTCTCTCTCTCTTTCTTCCCCCGCTCTTTCTCTCTCTTACCCAACTCAGAACCCATCCCCCACTCTCTCTCTCTTCCCGAAATCCCGCCTCATCGAAACCCGTCAGCCCTGCCTCATCGAAACCCCATCAGCTCCGTCAGCTCCTTCGAAGCTCCACCTCCTTTGAAGCTCCGTCAGATCTGTCAACCCAACCTCCACCTCAGCGCACTCAAAGCTCCGACAGCGCAACCACCACTGTAAGTTCAACTCCATTTTGATACTGTTTAGAAATTGATACTGTTTAGAAATTGATACTAATCCCGAAATTGATACTGCGAAACCCCATCAGCTCCGTCAGCTCCTTCGAAGCTCCACCTCCTTCGAAGCTCCGTCAGCTCCGTCAACCCAACATCCACCTCAGCGAAACCCGCACTCGAAGCTCCGACAACCCAATCGTCACTGTAAGTTCAACTCCATTTTGAACTGTTTAGAAATTGATACTAATCCCCAAATTGATACTGTATGCATCTAATTTTGCATCTAATTCAACTTCATTTTGCATCAATTTTTGCATCTAATCCCGAAATTGATACTGTTTAGAAATTGATACTAATAATTGGTACTCACAAAACACATTTAGGTTGATAAAGCAAGAGGGAGATTAGAGAGGAGGAGGAGAGTGAGGCATAGTCCTGGATTAGGTTTAGGTTGATGAAGAGCTGCATTTTGATCAGTAGTGCCAGCACCCTCTGCACTAATTCGGGTTGGTTTTTGTTTTTGTTTTGATTTGGTCGGTTAGTTGTGAACATTTTTGGGAAGTTTGTTTTTTGGCAGACTTTGTGGTTGATTTTGTTGGTTTGGTAAAAATGGTTTAGGGTTCTGATATAAAGAGTTAATTTTGTTGGTAATGTAGTTGGTTTTGCGAAAGTGAAAGTAGTTATTGGGTCTTCATCTAAAGGTGTGTGTAGTTATTGGGTCTTCTCTATACAGGCCTCCTTCGAAATTTCATGAGATAATTTCATTTCCAAATCACAGCTTTGGTGGTTTTGTGAAAATGTTGCAATTTTAGTTGGCAACAGTGATGCTGGGATACTGATTGTAAGTGTTAATTACAGCGGAAAAAGGGATAGTGTGCTTATTTAAGAACATAGAATTGAAGGGTCTTAAGTGGAAATATGCAGTTTAGTTTTCTTAGAATTAGAGGGATGTTAAGAGGTAATTTTGCATTCTGTATCTGCATTATTTGTACAGGTTATATAGTATTTTGAACATCACAAGTGAAATAATGCTTTTAAAAAGACAGTTAAAACAACATGATGTTTTGAGAATATTTCATTCTTGGGGTTGCCTGAGGAATTCAAATTCTGAATTAATTAGCTTAACTTGAAAAAGTTAGAAATTTAGACGAATGCTAATGAATATAATGAGATGTTCTTGAAGTAGAGGTATCACTTCTAGCACTATTGTGCATTGCAAGGAAATTAGTAGCTTTTTTAGAGAAGTAATATATTTGGCAAATGCCACTTCAAGAAGTCTCCAGTATCCTATTAAATTAACATGGTGGAGCGAGAAAAGGGAATTTCTAGGTGCCCAATTAATTATCAGAAAGAGGAATGACTTGGGGTTGTTTTAAATAACAAGATTGAAGTTTGCACACATTTATTAGTTCCTCTTCCGTTTATTATTGCACAATTTTGTTAATGAACAATATCAATGTTTTGCTTCCATTTGTAGCCTTAGTTCACTCGAGTATTTTTTAGTTTGCTGTACTAATAATATCGGTACCAAAGGTTCAACTCTTAAATTTATGAAGAGTAAAAAAAGGAAGAAGAAAATAACTTATTTGAATGCCTAAATGAGGAGTGGGTCTTTGTGCATGGGGGTAGAGCTCTTTTGTTGTATTTGTTGTGGAAGAGACATAATTGAGAATTATTTGTGTAATTATTTCTGTAATTGTTAATAGACCTTTTCCCTAAGGGATGATAGATATAATAGATATCAATATAGTTAGTATTGCAAATAATTATAGAATATTGAAGAACATTGTTATGAGCTAATAATCGAAGTATAACACGAGAGAATGATAGAGGTGTCTCAGTACTCTGTCCTCTGTCATTGTTTATCAGTTATAAGGTGATTATCTTTCCATAGACAAATAGAATCAGGAGTTGTTTACCCTCCTTTCATCCTTGATCATGGCCTTCCTACTCCAAATGCACCAAGTGATAGTAAAATTCAAATAATCAGTTGAAGTTATTACTAATATATCCCTTCATAACTAATGTATTCATCTTATTCACGGGCAAACCGAGAATATGCCGATGTATAAATATAATATATAGCATGTTTGTGATATTTATGTTTGGTTTTCTCTTTCTAATGTACCCTGGTAGAACTGGCAATGTTTTATTTTAATTTTTGCAATATTTTAAAGGTGGAGACTTGAATGGTAACCATCTTATAAAAACGGCAGTTCTATGGCATCTATGGCATCCTTCTGTAGCACAATCTTGGAAACGATAGTTCGAATTCCATGTGAGGTTTTAAAGCAATGATTACAGGCTGGCATTTTTGATAATGTGGGAGAAGCTATTGTAGGTACTCTTCGTCGGGATGGCTTTAAAGGTTTCTTTAGAGGCACTGGTGCCACACTATGCCGAGAGGTCCCATTCTATGTTGCTGGCATGTGTCTCTATGCAGAATCGAAAAAGGTAGATTTTACTTTATACTGTTGTATGAAGCAATCTCATTTGGCATGTCATATTTTGTGATATTTCCCTTCTGCGGTAGTTTGGGTCTTGGGTACCTCAACTGCTTTATTCTTTCTTTGTTTTATAACTACATAATCTGAAAGCTTATGCAACTGTAGGACGTGAAATTAGGTTTGTGTTAAGTTCTTAAATTGGCATTTAAGAATAAAATGCTATTCGTGCAGACAAGTATAATTAACCCTAAGGCCATGATGTTGGAAGATATGTCCAATTAAGATGATTGCAATAGACAGATCCATGTCAAAACATAAATCAGTTACTAACTTGGCGAATTCACTTGGTTAAACCATATATGTCAGAGCTGACAGACGTGAAATAGAATTAAATTTCTCCATCTATGCCTTTTTTTGGTTGTGATATGTTAGTCCTTTATTCTAGGGTTTCTTTTCGCAAGTAGGTAGTTAATATTTGAACTTGGAATCTGTAGGAAACTATGAATCTGCATACAAGAATCTTATCACGTTTGGTGAATTTGATAGGATCAATTTAAATTTCCAAAGGTTTTATTACAATTATATGCATACCTTGATTCCTTGATAGTTCTTTATTCAAGTAATCTGAATATAAATTTGTTCTATAATTCTCATTTCTGATCATTTTGTGGGATATAATGTCAGAAAACCCTTTAATTTGGCTCTTCTGTTCTGTTTCTCTTTGGGATAGTTTCTCACTGTTTTCTTTCTTTTCCTATACGATTATAGTTAGGGAATCTTCCGAACTTGCTACCTATTCTATGATAGATGCAACTTGATTTGGATGTAAAATTTTGCTTGCATAATCAATTTTTCATCACATAATCAAAAGGTTTCATGCCTCAAGTATGTTGAGAATCTCATTTGTTGGCTATGATTTTTCATTCGGTATTTTGCATAATAGTTTCTTTGATAGCTGGGTGTGTACTTCCAGTGTATTAGCCCCTTTACATGTTTAGGTTTCTAGAAAAAAATAAGAACCGTAAGCCATAAAGCATGAGGATACTACAAGTTATTATTATTAATAATTGTTTTATATGTACAATTGTGTCAACATTTCTACTAATTGAAACTGGGATGATTGATTATCTTATAACGAGATGGTATTGCTTTAATATGCTCAGACTCAGGCCTTTAATATGTCAAGTAGGGATCACCAACAAGAACAAAAAAGATTAAACATTTTCCCCATCTTCATTCTTCTTTATTGGGAGTAAAATTATTCACAACCAATTACATAGATTTTGAGTTCTGTTTATGTTGTTTCCAGGTGTATTGAGCTTTGTTTATGTTGTTTATAAGCACATTTTGAGCTCTGTTTATGTTGTTTCCAAGCTTATTCAGCTCTGTTTATGTTGTTTCTAAGAATTCTAAGCTATTCTTATGTTGTTTCCAGGCATTTTTAGCTATGTTTACAAGCAGTTGATCACACTATTATGCTTCACTATGAGATTACAATGTGATGATATTACACTAATTTTGTTATGACTGTGTTGATATTACACTACTGGGTTTATGAGCATTTTGAGCCATATATAGTGTTGTTTCCAGGTGTATTGAGCTCTGTTTATGTTGTTCATGAAAATTCTAATATATTTTTATGTTGTTTCCAGGCTTTTTTATGTTGTTTCCAGGCATTTTGAGTTCTGTTGATGATGTTTTCATTGATAGCTTACTTTCATTTTGGGTGCTAATAGTAAGCTTTATTATGCAGATATGTTGGGTTCAAACCGTCGAGTTTGAAGGCAATCTCTTTTGTACATCATCCAATCTGAAAGGTATTGGTTTGAGAATAAATTTTCCTACATACTCTTACTATTTATTTCTTTAATTATAATTGGTTTTGATTGATTCTTGAAAAACTCTTACTGTTTGTGTAGGCTCACTGTTTCGTCCCATATTGAAGACTCGAAGCTTTGTGTTTGATCCCTATTGTAACAACCCTGTAATCTTTTTTTTTTTGTAGTAGGGTTGGTGGATGATGTATTAGTTGTATATTTTGTTCCCTTAAGTTATGTAGAATAAGAGATTATGTAAATTTGTGTAATATTTAGGATTTTGGGAGATGATGTAAGTATCTATATAGGATGATGATATAATATAGTGATGTTAAAACCCGTACTCGCAAAGTTGTGGAGTATTGGGTTCTGTGTGCTGTTTTTCAAATGTTTATCTAAAAATTCATTACGTTTTCAAATGAAATTTTGGTTTTTATTTTGTATTTTGCATTATATGAATATTTTTGCCCCCAGAGCCTTATATATATGATGCAGGTGTGATGTTGCTTGGATTGGCCTAGGGAGGATTGATATTAACTGCCTGTGATATTATGTTTTTAATTGTTAGCAGAATTCTATAAGGAATTGCTGTAAAAGGGCTAATATTTTAGGGAAGGTTCTGTAGAAATTTTCACTAAAATTTCTACAAATCCATTACTTTTTAAAAACGAAATCTTGGTTTTTATTTGGTATATTGCATTATATCAAGATTTTTGCACCCAGAGCCTTATATATATGGTGCCTGTGTGATGTTGTTTGGATTGGCCTGAGGATGATTGATATTAACTGCCTGTGATGTTATATTTTTAATTGTTAGCA
Source organism: Hemerocallis citrina (assembly GCA_017893485.1). Taxonomy (NCBI): domain Eukaryota; kingdom Viridiplantae; phylum Streptophyta; class Magnoliopsida; order Asparagales; family Asphodelaceae; genus Hemerocallis; species Hemerocallis citrina. The sequence continues at coordinate 1,158,909 of JACEHZ010000703.1, forward strand.
GAATTCCGTAAGGAATTGCTGTAAAAGGGTTAATATTTTAATGGAGACTGTCGAAATTTTTACTAAAATATCTATTAGTATTCTACAATAGAAATGGCCATTGGTTTTGACTTGATTAATTCATTTTTCATTATAATGATTTTTCATCCTTGATCGTTATTTTTGGCAGGTTGAGTTGTCAATCCATCTGCAATCTTCATGTTCTCTTAATGTTTGAAATGCCTGATAGTTGGGCTTATGTGTTTTGATGTAAGTTTATAAAAAAAAACATGTCAAATATCTCATTCACTGAAATATATCAAAAAATGGGGCTAACAAGCCTGTTTCTAAACAAATTGGCAATAGGCTCTCCAGTATTTGGATACTAAATATATTGTACTTGATCACATTTAACAAAAGGTCTTTACATATACATCACAACAAGCTTTTCTCTCTCTCTCTCTCTCACACACACACATACACACACACACACACACACACACACACACACACACACACACACTCTCTCTCTCTCTCTCTCTCTCTCTCTCTCTCCCCCTCTCTCTCTCATTTTTAACATATTTTAAAATCATACATGGTTAACTACATGAAAATATGAAACGGGAAATTAACTCATGCTGTTTGAGGCGATAACTGCATTATCAACTGAATTACTACTCATGCAGTTTGAAATCTCTTATGTTTAAGTCAAACATAGCAACTGATTTTGATTCACTATTGTTGTAGATTCACAGTACACTTTTTCAATCATGAGCTCCTGACAAATGATCCTACAAGATATAAACCAATAAACGACTTAATTCAGAATACATCAATGTCTCAGCCAAATACACATCTATATAAATCAATCTTCACGAAGATGTGCATATATTTAACTTTTCACAGGCCTTTTTATATCCTGCATCGTTCACGGAAACGTGGACTTTTATACTCTAATTTATAATTATTTTTCACCATATACTAATGGAAACATGGACTTTTATTTACAACTAATTTTTGTCATACTATTCAAACTTCAGCTACATAATTGTTAATTTACTGTTTGCAAGACTTTTCATATGCTGTACCGTTCTGAAGACGTGCCATAGGCACGTGGCCACGAGCAAACCTAGTATATATATATAATCCAAAATAAGAGAGGATGTTACAACTAGATCGATACCTTAATCTCATATTCTCAAAAATAATAAATATATAATCCAAAATAAGATAGGATCTTACAACTTCCTGAATACTATCTCGGGGAGGATTTGGGGATTGGCGCACAACTACGACTTAGATTTGGGCGGACTGTCGAACGGCGAACGATTAGCGAGGGACGACGGCGAGGATAGGCAAACGTCAACGGCTTGTATTTGGGTGGACTAGTGGACGATGAACGGCAACGGGTGGGTTTTGGGCAATGAAGGGTTAGCGGGGGTTGGAGGGATTTGGGAGAGAAAAGGCTTTGCCTACTTAGTTACTAAAAAAAATTCATAGATTAAAGGAATGATGTAGAATAAAGGGAATAATAACCTGTCAACAAAATTACCAACCAATTTGAGCTTGGATTAAATTATACCTGAAATTGCATGAATTATGTCACTGAAGCATCTTTTAAAGTTGGCATTAGCTCACTGCAAATAAAATTGAGGAATCCTAACACACGTCAGTAGACTCAAGAGTAAATACAAATTAACCAAGCCTATATAGGAAATAAGCTAACCACTCAATAAGGACGAAGTGCTAAATCAATGGAATACAAAACAAACCAATGTTTGTGCATTTACTTGTGTATGAATAATACAAATTGTAAAATATGAAAAAAATTATGAGATTTGTTGGTAAAATAATATTCAAATATATACTGAAAATATTTTAAATAACATATCATAATGTTGTTAGGCCTGTACTAAAAAGTAAGTGGACATCCATCTAAAAAGAAACATATGATCCAATAAAAATGTAGAAGAAGATGATATGTTAAGATATTCATCACCAGATATTTTAGTTTATCAGATAATTTCTGCACCAAACTTCACACATTGATTATTTACCATACTGTACCATTGCAAAATCAACCTATGACTAAGGAAAGCAATAATAAATGAAGGCAACAACATCCACCTTGACTAGCAATCATAGATAATGTTAACAACAACATTATAAAGAGCTGATAAAGTGTACGATCTTTTTTTCTCTTTTTTTCCTTGTTTTCTTCTATGATGGCTTTGTGCAGTTTCTTTGCGATGACATTAAAATGTGGAATGAAAACAATTTGTTAATTTTAATCCCTTGACATTGATTGGTATTTAGAAATTTTACTTCAAAACTGGACCCAGATTGGAAGATTCCCTATATAGTGATATACCATTCCTCCCCTTTTCTTTCACTCCTTACAACCGCCTTCTCTGAAAACATATTTTCTTGATTATGGTAGCTCAACTTCTTAGCTACATACTCCTATCAAAATGGATCGTCTACACTATCTTTATTATCACATGATCGTGTTATTTATTAAAAAAAATATTCAATCCTTCGTTTGCCCTTGCTTGCAATTTTTTTTTTGGGTCTGTAACTTATCGCTTAGATCCTGAAGTTGTGACACAACCTAAATATCACACAACATAGACATAAAATAAAATCAATTCCTCTAGTATGTCTTTTACTACAGTTCACAATTATATTGTAGATTAGTGACATTGGATAAATATGATTGGGGATGGAAAAAGAAAGCTACATTTGAAATATTTGAGTTTATCAGTAATGTCCAAATTGTGGAGAGCTAGGTTGATAAAGGAAATTCACAGGGAGTATTCAATTTGTACAAACATTTTACCTGATGAATTCACGAAGGGAGGCAGTGATGTCTTAGGAATTGGCAAAGCCCAATGTGTATGGTTCTTGTTTCTTAGAAGCAAAGCCAATACAACTCCAATACATAAGACCAAAGTTGTAATAGATGATAGATCAATTATCACTATTAACAACAACAACATTACAACTTGATAAATGTACCCTACGCTTTATTAATCACTGCCTCCCTCCGTGAAATATTTAAAAAATGACAACAATATTTTGTTCTAAATTCATCAAGTTATTAGGGTTCAATAGTTTGTACGATTAAATCATTAATAGAATAAAATATAACAATTTTATTAACAATAACAACAACAACAACATTACAACTTGATAAATGTACCCTATGCTTTATTAATCACTGTCTCCCTCCACGAAATATCTAAGAAACGAAAACAATATTCTGTTCTAAATTCATCATCTTATTAGTGTTCAATAGTTTGTACGATTATTTGTATGATTAAATTGTTAATAGAACAAAATATAACAATTTTATGAACAATTTTTAATAGAACAGAATATTATTGATGTTCAATAGCCCGGTGTTCTATTAACAATTTTTACTATTAACAACAACAACATTATGCTTTTATAAGTTCATCATATTTTTTTTTTGAGGGAAAAGCGTGGCTCGAATCAGGGACTTTGGACTCGAGCCGCCACTCAATTACCCACCCACCCAATACCAATCAGGACATTGTCTGTTGGTAAGTTCATCATATTATTGAGTTCCAAAGAAAATAATATATATATAATCCAAATAATATGTATTAGTATAATATATAGTATAAGTATAATTCTAAAAAATAATATATATAATCAAAATAAGAGAAGATCTTACAAAATAAGAAGCAACGGCGACAGATTGGATTGAGGCGGACTGTCGAACGGAGAAAGGGCGAACAACGATGGATGGGTTCTGGCATGAGGAAGGGTGAGTGTTTTTTTTTTTTTTTTTTTTTTTTTGGGAGAGGGAGGGGGGGGGGGGGGGGGGGGGGGGGGGGGGGGGGGGGGGAATTTGTTGAGTTTTTAGTAAAAGATGTGGGTTGCACGTACTAAGACAACTATTTCTACTTTTACTCTCATTTCTCTATATCAAAATAGAGAAAGGAGATAAGGGGGGTAAGCATGCCTATTCGTTTAAGATATAAAATATAATATCTATACTATTATTAAGCAAAGCCCCATTTAGGCAGCTTTTTACTATTATACCCTCATAACCATAAAAGGCTAAAAAAAATATAGGGTTAATATCGGAGGTCAGAAATGTAATTTACATGTATTGGAAAAATAATTAACATGCATAGATTTGCATGCCTGTTTGCATAGTTTTGGAAAAATAATTAATAATATAGATTTGCATGTACTTGCATGCACAATTTATTCATAAGAAAGTTTCCTCAGTAGGTCTAATACATGCGTGCAAATATCAAAATGAATAAATTGTGCATGCTTGTTTTAATTAAGAGGATATGAAAGGGTTACTTGAAAAGATGTTAAGATAAAAGAAGGTATAATGATAATTATAAAAAGTGAACAACATTTTGAAGGCTCTCTCCAAAGCCTTCCCAAAGCCTTTTGAAGGCGCCACATTTACACAAATAATATTAATATATATGTACGAATATGTAACTATCAAACTTTTTTTTTGATGAATCGGATAGAATCAACTGATTCAAGCCCAAAATATCTATAACTATTATAATTGGAGAGATGGGGTTGGTAAACAAATAAACAATTTTTTATTTTTTTGTGTATGTGTGTCAACACGTGCAGCGCACGTGTTGGTAGTTTTTTTTTGTCTTATTCATTCTCCCTCCACGTGCATCGCACGTGCATGATACTAGTAATAATATAATTCAACATAATTTTCCTCTCTTCCCGATTTAAACACCCCACAGCCTCTGTTAGCTTTTCATTTCGGTTGTGCACTTGGCCCAAGATAATAGAATTCTCTAGATTAATTGCTGGCCCCTTTTCTTCTCCTTTCAAAAAGGCCAGCCCGTTTAAAAGCGGATTCTTTGATAATTCCAGCACAACAACCCGCACACTTCATCGAAATCCGCCTTCGATAGTGTGAGCATTTCTCCTCTGACTGGCCCACGTGCCTGCGCCACCTCGAGCCCGACTTTTTTTTATATCAAAATGACCCACTTTTTGAAAGTATTTTCCAAACTGACCAACTTTTGAAACTATTTACTGAATTGACCTACTGAAATGAACTAGCTAGATAGTAATAAGTGTTGTTGTAAATTTAAACATACAATTTCTACCTAAAATATATATAACTACACTCGCTATCTTTCTCAGATAGCGATTGCAGTTATACTCATTTTTTAGAGAAATTTTAAACATACAATTTGACCTGAAATGTATAGACCTACACTCGCCATCTGAACTAAACTTGCCATCTCAGATAACAAGTGTAGTTGTATATATTTCATGTTCAAAATTTCTCAGAAAAAATAAGTACAACTACACTTTCTATCTGTGATAGCGAGTACATTTGAACTAGACTTGCTATCTCAGATAGCGAATGCAATTGTATACATTTTATGTTCAAAATTTATCTGAAAAATAAGTACAACTATTCTCGCTATCTGACATAGTAGCGAGTCCAGTTCTAATGAACTTGTTATAGTTGTATATATTTCCGATAGAAATTGCATATTCAAAATTTCTCTAACTGCCGGAAAAATTATAGAACTACACTCGCTGTTCGGGTCAATTTGATAAATAGTTTCAAAAATAGGCCAGTTTGGTAAATACTTTATAAAGTGGGTCATTTTGGACAAACATTCCTCGAGCCTAGCATTGGTATCGGGTCGGGTCGGGTCGGGTCGGGTCGGATCCTTCACTACCCGTACCTGGTCCCCTACGGGTCCAAAAATTGGACCCGGACCCAGACACGTGAGGACCGGGTCCGGGTCCTATTAAATATTCCTATCCGTTTGGGTAGGAACAAGAGTGTGAGCGGCGAGCGGAGGCGGCGAGTGAAGGATTTAGAATAGAGAAGAGAAAAAAAAGGCATGAGTTTTGAGTTTGGAAGATGAAGTTTTAGAATTGAGGAGGAAGGAGGGAAGGGATGAGGATAAAATATTTATTTTTATGCTGATTTTTTGGATTTTTTTAAAGGGTCCGGGTCGGGTCTCTTTAGAGCGGAACCGGATCCGGACCCGGAAGTACAACGGGTCCCATTTTAGGACCTGGATCCGGACCCGGGTAGACAGGGTCGGTTCCGGTTCAATGCCGGGTCCGGGTCGGATCCGGATTTCGGATATTTGTACCAATGCCACTCGAGCCCTGTGCTTTTCCGTCTTCAAATCTCCCTGAGTTTCGGGGATACAACATTGTCCCCTGTCTCTTCACGTCCTCCGCAAGCAGCTGTACCCCAGTGGCGCCAATGCCTCCCTTACACGTGTACTCCCCCTCTCTCAAACTCGAATGTTTTCCAAAATGACCCACTTTTTAAAATTATTTATCAAACTGACCCACTTTCGAAAGTATTTACCAAAACGACCTATTCAAATCTCAGTTAGCGACTCTTGTGAAAACATGTTTGCTAACTGAGATAGCGAGTCTATCTGTCTGTTCTTTTCACCATTTAGGGTAAAACCTGAAGAAAAAAGCAAAGTATACACTCGCTATCTTAGTTAGCGATCTTATTTTTACTAGGGTCGCTAGCTGAGATAGCGAGTCGACTCTAAAAATTCATAGATTCCTTACACCATCTTGCCTCCACTCTAACTCTGCTTCGTTGCCCATATTTTCATTAATTTGATTGCCGACAAGTTTGATCAATGATTAACCTAATATTTTCTTTTATAAGTTTATGGGATATTTTAGCAAATGCCCCTGTTCAAAATGTGTAAACTAGCATATACCCCCACTATTTTTAAAAACTAAGAAATACCCCTAGTTTGGATGGAATTGTTAAAATTCCGTTAAGTGAACTTACGTGCATCACATGTAACACAGTAAAATGACCAAAATACTCCCAATAAAATTATTTTAGCAAATACCCCTATTCAAAATCTAAAAACTAGCATATACCCCCACTATTTAAAAAAAAAAAGATATTTTAGCAAATGCCCCCGTTCAAAATATGGAAACTAGCATATACCCCCACTATTTTTAAAAACTAAGAAATACCCTTAGTTTGGACGGAATCGTTAAAATTCCGTTAAGTTAACTTACGTGCATCACACGTGACACAGTAAAATGACCAAAATACCCACTACATAAAATAAGGGTTTCTTGAAGCAAATTTGAAAAGAGAATGAACCGTCTCCTTTCCGCTTTGCAAGTCCGTATAATTTTTTCTCTGATGGCCATCTACCCCACCTTGTTATATTAGGGTTTTTAAATAAGAAATACCCCAACCCTAATCAGTCATTGACTCATTGTAAGCATCTTCTCCACCTTGTTATATTAGGGTTTTTGATAGATTATGTTTGTTTGATCGTTTCAACTTGATCAATTTTGTGATGTTTTTTTTTCTGAATTCTTTTTTAGGGAAAATTGGTTGTAGGAAGAGCCATGAATTTGAGAAGGTTCGCATCTGAATCTTTGTTCTATTATTTTGTTTATATTTTTATTATTCGGATGTGAACCTTCAAAAATTCATGGCTCTTCCTACAACCAATTTTCCTTAAAAAAGAATTCAGAAAAAAACATCACAAAATTGATCAAGTTGAAATGATCAAACAAACATAATCTATCAAAAACCCTAATATAACAAGGTGGAGAAGATGCTTACAATGAGTCAATGACTGATTAGGGTTGGGGTATTTCTTATTTAAAAACCCTAATATAACAAGGTGGGGTAGATGGCCATCGGAGAAAAAATCATACGGATCTGCAAAGCGGAAAGGAGACGGTTCATTCTCTTTTCAGATTTGCTTCAAGAAACCCTTACTTTATGTAATGGGTATTTTGGTTATTATACCGTGTCACGTGTGATGCACGTAAGTTAACTTAACGGAATTTTAACGATTCCGTCCAAATGAAGGGTATTTCTTAGTTTTTAAAAATAGTGGGGGTATATGCTAGTTTCCATATTTTGAATGGGGGCATTTGCTAAAATATCCCTTTTTTTTAAATAGTGGGGGTATATGCTAGTTTTTAGATTCTGAATAGGGGTATTTGCTAAAATAAATTTATTGGGGGTATTTTGGTCATTTTACTATGTTACATATGATGCACGTAAGTTAACTTAACGGAATTTTAACGATTCCATCCAAACTAGGGGTATTTCTTAGTTTTTAAAAATAGTAGGGGTATATGCTAGATTTCACATTTTGAATGGGGGCATTTGCTAAAATATCCCTAAGTTTATTCATAGTTGTACTAAGATTTCCTTGATTAATTGCGCATTCAGAGTAGGCTTTGTCTTGTGATAAACCCCATATATCCCCTTTTAACAAACCAAGAAGATGCTTCATAAAATGTTTGGTTGCTTGCAATACTAATTGGACTACAAGTTAGATGGTGGAGTCGCATCTTAAGCTCAAGACGTGAAATCCATTGAAGACTATACACCATGCCCAAATTCATTATGCCACGATTTTGAGACGCAACAAAAAAACAGAGATACTTCGAGAGTTACAGAGGTATAGTTTATTGTAACCATCATGAAGGCAGTTGAGTGTGAGCAGAATGGAATGTTGGGGATGAAGGGGTTGCTTTGATATTTTGTGAATTTTTGGTGAGATAATGGATCGGATTTGGGCAGCTGGGATTTCAGAGTTGGATTTCGGAGAGTGTGGAGAGAGATAGGGGAAAAAGAGAATGCGTCGGAGAGTGTGGTATTATTGAACTCCCAATCGAGTGAGTGAGTATAGTTAAGATAGGAGATAGCGACCCTATACTTGAGCTTTTTTTCCTGATTTCACTTGAAAACAACATGCACATAGACTTGCTATCTCAGTTAGCGACCCTAGTGAAAATATGGTCGCTAACTGAAATAGCGGGTGTATATTTAACTTTTTCTTCAGGTTTTTCCCCAAGTTGTGAAAACAACAGACAGATAGACTCGCTATCTCAGTTAGTGACCCTGTTTTCAGAAATAGCGAGTGGGTTGGTTTGGTAAATACTTTCGAAAGTGGGTCAGTTTAGCAAATACTTTCAAAAAGTGGGTAAGTGGGGGTATTTTGGGGAAATTCCTCATACTCATCCGTTCACTAGCTATAGGCCCCTGAGTTGATATTTTCGAAACTAACGGTCTTGATTAGCCTTCTTCCAATCCGATGGTTGTGAATCAACTAAACCCAACTGCTTGGATGAACGCTCCTGATCCACACTATCTCTATCCGATGGTTCCCCTCCATCGTCAACCTCTCGATGCCCACTTTCCCCCAAATATTCATCTGTCCCTCGCACTATTTCGCCCCGAAACGACACGCTTTTTTTTCCTCTCAACAATAACTTTCACCTCATAGGCTTTGTTCTCGAACTCCACTTGAATCATCGAAGGGATTTTCGCAAGATAATTGTTCCAACTTGAATTCGGGCGAACTCACTGATATGGGTTAGATGACATGGAACCTCCTGGGCCATCAGATCCCCTCAAATTCTGCTCTCCCTGATCATCAGGTCAACAGAAGTCCAACAGGCCCCTACCGCCTCAGGCCCACAAACAAACGGGTCCGACCTGGCCCATCCGGATCCCAGACCCGTTTGCCTCTGCCTATAAATACCAGACCCCCTCCACTCTTCTGCAGGTAATCAATCTCTCCCCACCTGAACCCTAGTTGCCCAGTCTCTTTCTCAGTGACTGACTAGATCGTCAGAGGGCCTATTGCCGGAACTTTTTTCGGTGTTTCTAGGCAGAGTGCAGGTACAGAAGACCGAGCCGCACTGAGCTGCTAGATTCGAGCCGAGCACTCGGCCTTTACCCTCCGTCCCTGCCTCAGAGCCGAGCCACCAGGCCTCTTACCTCCCGGCTCCTACACCCGAGCCGCTCCCGCTCCCCGGGTCAAACCAACGCCAGTACTACGATTTCCATTTCACAAATTACAAGAACTCACACATGTTGTCCCCACACCCCAAAAACAAATAACATCACTCACGTTGACTTTGTAGCATCGTGCTCCTATCAATATCCGCGAATTACCCAAATCCTCTCACCAGATTTTGAATGGGAAGTTGTATATTCTAATCCACACAGACAGACAGTAAAGTCCCTAATACTTCTCGACCACTAAGCGAATGTGAAGTAAAACTCTTCCGTCTCCATGCCTCCACAAGCTAGCACCTCCTCCAATCTCTCTTCATCATAGCAGTTTACAAAGAAGCCATTTTGGTTTAACCTTTATACCTGCTGATGCTGTTTATTTTTGGGGTGTGGGGGCAACAAGTTTGAGTTCTTGTAATTTATAAAGGAAAAATTGTGGTACTTGTAATACCCCGCAAAATTGAAAATGACAATTTTGCCCTTATGTGTTACGCACGTATATTTTGTACCGTTACTGGTAATATTTGTAACATGTTTTCATTACGTATTGTGATTTCTGACTATTTATGCATTCTCCATATATTTTATCCTATTTAAATCAACTAAAATATTAAATTTCAATCTCTGCATTTTTACGTGCTTTTTATGTGTTTTTGATGCACGTATCGATTATGTGTTTTCACCACTACGTGTAATATTTTTTATGTGTTTAAATTATTTATTTTAGGTATTCAAATCTATTTTTATAAACGGAATTCATTTTCCCTTATTTTGATTAAAATATTATTATACGTGTAATGCACGTGTTTTCTACGTACGTAGTGGTTATGTCATAGAATGTATAAATTAATAAATATATTTTCTTATATTTCCATTGATAAAGTAGAATTTCGTATTTCGGTATTTTTACTTGCGACGCACGTGCTTTCGGCAAACGTATTGTGGGCGTGTTCGTTTTCAAAAATAAATTCTGAAATGTGTCTATTTTATTTGTGCATGAAAAATTATAATTCTTAAATTAAACTAATTTTATATGCATCTTATATACTATATGCATGCGTTTTAATTTAAATAAAAATATTTAGTTGAGGAAGCTGTGCTCGTGCAAGCACGTGCCAATATTTTTCCATCTTTATTTTTCTTACTCTCATTTATAATTTAAGCATGCATAAGTTTTTTATTTAGTTTTTTTTTTAACCCATAGACCTTAGAATAGATTCTAGCCCACTAGACTAATTGATTAAATTAATTAAAAAGCAAGCTCACAAGACAAGCCCATTAATTAAATCCTATTTTTAGTTGTGTATGGACTCACACATGATATGTAACAACTTTTTAATACACATGTTAGAATTATAGAAATTGTATTTAATATTGTGTGTGTGTGTGCACTAGTGCACAACACGTGCACGTGTTTTAGAGGAGAGAGTGAGTGGCCGAGGGTTATTAGAAGATGGAGAGATGAGAGTTAGAGATTTGAAGAGTTGGAGAAAATGGGGAGATGAAAAGGTGAGTGGGTAATTATTAGGTGGGAGGTTTTGCATTTTAGCCATTTTTTTGTCCTATAAATACACACCTTGTTTTTCTTCTCTTTTCACATCAAAACAAACAAATTAGAAAGAGAAAAAAGAAAGAGAGAAAGAAAGTGTTCTTGTGCATTGGAGGCTTGTGGAAGAGCTCTTGCTAGGAGGAGAAGGACTAGGAGTTGCTTGTTGGAGCTAGGAGCTAGGAGTTGTGTTCCATCATTCTTTGGTTGCAAATTCTTCATAAGAGGTAGGTGGTCTTTATGCTTTCTAATTCATAGGTTGAGCATGCTAGAATATGACATTAGTAATGTAGATCAAATTGATGCAATGTAGGTGATCTTGTGCTTTCTAAATGTAAAAAATGCATGTTAATATATTACATGAGTAGTATAGATAAAGTTGATGTGATAATTAGAGAACAAATTCATGCTTTTATGTGTGCTATGAATTGTAGAAATTTTGATATGATTAAAGAAACAAATTGTCATCTTGTTAATTAGAAATGAGAAAAAGAAATAATGAGTTATGGCTATATATGCATGTTAATTCATAGATGTAGAAATATATAATTGTAGAAACACTTGTTGAGATTTTCCTTGTGATAAAAATGAATTTTGGTGAAATTGAATTGAAACACAGAATCATTTTTTAAATTATTTGTAAGAGATACAATATGCTATTTTAATTAAAATGAAGAAATGAAACTTATGTTCATTAAATAGAAGGAGATAATTTGAAAAATAGATACAATGTCTAGAACACAAGTTTGGAAATTTGTGAATCATTGTTTTCAAGTAAAATCAGTATGAATAAGTAAATTACAGTTCATTAAAAAGAATAGATCGATCATATGTCGAGTTTGTGAAAAATAACTAATTTCAGAACATTATGAACAAAACTACAATAGCGTGATTCCTAATTAGTAATCACACTTGGACTTATTGGTTAGTCAGTGCACCACAGAGCGCTACTTTGGTTGTAGGAGATCATGGGTTCAAAACTTGTTGGACACATTTTTATTTTTCATTTAGATAAATCCGAACCAAAAGTTGGTATATGGGGATTTCGTTTGGGCATATTGACAGCTAAGTCCACTTGGACTATTTGGCTAGCGGAGTGGGCTTTGGGCGCTACTGTGCTGGGCGGTTGGCTTGGGTTAGGGAAAAATTCTAGTATTTCCTATAAAGTGATATAGATTTTATAAAAAATAATTTTAGAAATTTTCATGTATATTTTGAGATATTAAAAATGGAATTGGGATAGAAAAATGAATTATTGACTTCGAAATTAATTATTTGAGAATATGACTTTTATTTTGTGAAGAAGAGTAAAATATTGTTCTGTGAATTGTATTCTCTTGAAGAAATTATACACTTATTTTGGTTTAAGAAATGTTTGATGTGGTTGATATATATTATATGAGCTTAAATTTGTTAATGAGACTTAAAATTGATGAATCTATATTCATGAAAAGAAATATTGTTTCTTTTGAAAGAATTGTAAATGAATAAATAATTCATGAATGATGCTAAGATAAGGCATTGATTAAATTGTGAATAAGTTAAAGATATGAATACTTTGAGTTTAATACATGATTATTGAAGGGTATGAGTACCCGTGGATTCTTGTACATGAAAGGTTGTGATCTAGAGGTTTAGTGAGACCCCGGGTACCGGCATTGTTAAATTAAAATATTTGAGTTATATTTTGAGATATGGCCATAAGCTATCTCGGTATTTGTGATTAAGTCCGGTAGGGGGTAAAACTAACTCTAGGTTTTGTAATTGATTCATGTCATGAACTTAAGAAATAGGCACTAAGAAAAGATGTAGTAAACCTGGGCAAACGTAAGTGGGGTACTCTATATAGTCGGACGATGTACTTCGGGACTATAGACCCAATCGGGCGGTGTACTCCGGGACTGAGGTTGCTTCGACGTGTATAACATTTTCGTCGGTTGTAAGCAACTGATGTGCCCACAGTTTTATATGCAGGAGTTGGATTTTCATGAAGATATAAAGTTGATATGATGCTGTTGATTAATTACATGTTAAAGATGCTGCAATTGTATAATTTTTCATTATTGTACTTCATTTTATCTTCCGCCGTGTAAATAAATGTAAAGAACTCTGATGTATGATGAAAAACTCAAATTTCTTTCTAAAATTGTACGAAGTGAAGTGTAAAGATCCTGTGGAACTTCGATTCGGGGTGTTACAGTACTGGCGTCGGCCCGATCCTGGGGAGTAGGACCGGCTCGAGAGTAACAGCATAGAGGTAGAGGTCGGGTGCTCGGCTCGGATCCAATAGCTCGGCTCGGATCTAGTAGCTCGGCTCAGATCTTTGATGCTCGGCTCGGTCTTCTGTACCTGCACACTGCCTAGAAACACCGAGAGAAGTCCCGGCGACAGGCCCTCCGACGATCTAGTCAGTCACTGAAAAGAGACTGCATAACTAGGATTCAAGTGAGGAAAGATTGATTACCTGGTGAAGTGAGGAGGATGTCTAGTATTTATAGACAGGGGTAAACGGATCTGGGACCTTAACTGGGACCTTAACGGACCAGGTCGGACCCGTTGGACTTCTGTTGACCTGATGCTCAGAGAAGAACGGGATTAGAGGGAATTTGATGGGGCCATGTTATCTAACCTATATCACCTGCCATATCAAATTTGGAACAAAATTGGTGTTTGGTGTCATCACTGCTTCGATCTCTTTTTTTCGTTGGGTTTGTGCCATTATCATCACACATTCTGAACCTGAACCTGAACCGTTTCTCGAACTCCGTCATGATCAGAGTGGGAGTGATCACAACTTTGGTCACGTTTCTTTCCCCTGGGATGCTTTCCTGCATCGCGTCCTACTCTGTTCTGAATTGGTTGGATTTTGTGGTTTCACTGTTGCTTTCTCCGGCATCTTCCCCTTAGCTAAAAACCTATCACAGTCCCTCAATATGTGGCCCAAAACGCTTGCAAGCATAACAGAACAACTCATTAACACATTCTTTTGATTGTGTGACCTTTCTGAGCACAGTCATCGCTCTGGTTCTAGATCCCTGCCTCCCTTTTCCATGGTGGCCCTTGCAGTGGCTGAGCTCTGGATGGTATGGTTGTGATGGTGGTAGCTGTCTCTCATGCCTTCGTTTCGGCGAAGATGTTTTTTTTTTCCCTCTATGGGTCAAACTAATCCCAGTCCCGTGGCTAGGTTTTGCGCAGGCCCATCTATAGCCCACGGCGACTGGCCACACTCCAGAGGTGTTTACCATAGGGTTCGAACCCAGGACCTTTGGAGGAGCACACTCCAAATCCCATCGCTCTTTACCACTAGGCCACTTGTGGTGGTTTTCGGCGAAGATGTTGCCACTATTCTTTTATGGAAAGCAATCTGAGTTATGGCCCCTAGCTATTACTTCACAACTAGTCAATGTTTGAGTGAAGCTATACTACACTACTTTGAAAGAGATGATTAATTTATGAGTTATGACGATGTTTTTGTTTCCTGCTTTCAGATCTTTTTATTTGGTTTGATGGTGATGGTGATGGTGATGTAAGTTAAGGTGGGAGAGAGGCGGAGGATCATCGTACCCGCCTTTAAAAAAAACAAAGCCCACCCATTGTAAAGAAAGGCCTCTCTAAATCTTAGCAGAGCATCATTCATTTGATTTTAAACATAAGTTACAATGTAGTCTAAGAAAATAATTGAATATTGACAACAAAATCATGTATCATATCAACCAAATCTGTATATGGGTAATAAAAAGAGCAAACTATACAAGGCCAGAAATTTGCAGGAAAAAAAAGAAAAAGAAACTATCAAGAATCAAAAGTTTATTCATGGTCAACTTTTTTTAGGCTAAACACGTCGAGAACAAGAAAAGGAATCAGAATAGAGCTATGATTCCCCAACAATGAACACTGACTCAGTGCGGCTAGCTTCCTTGCCAACCCAATCAACAGCATTGTTGTTCTCCGGCAAGGTATCAGTGACCACCACGCACTGAAACTGTTGAGTAGTGCCGCAAACTGCTGTCTTTGCAAAAGACGGCACAATATTATCCCCACTATGCCTTGTCATTACCTGCATCCCCATCCGCCTTCAAGCAGATAAGTCTTCTCCAATAACCCAAAGTGCAGTAAGAATTTCGGCTTTGTTACCACAGCACAACCGGATGCTCCAATCAACCTCCCTCCAGTCTCTGATGACTGAACCCACTGTTGCTCAACCGTGTTCCACCTGACAAAGGTTCACTTCTTCTCTACCATTTCCCAGATCTCAGCAAGTGAGCACACAGCACCACTTATCCCCCATGAATTCAAAAAGCCTTCTCCAAAGCCCACTCGATGATGGACATTTTAAAAGCATATCAGTTGTATGTCCGCATATCCTCTACATCTAGTACACACCGCATATCACAGCCAATACCACGTGGATACAAAAAGGCCTTAGTTTGAACAGCTCAATGCCACAATTTTCACACCCATATTTCGTAGTGGTAAAGCTTCCATAACCACTTACCCCAGCTTGCTGCATATCGGCCACTACTCCAGCTCGTCTAGCAATATCCATGTATGCTCCTTCCCAGCATTTTTTTCTGGTTGTTTTTTTTTTTGTTGAGAAAAAGGTGGAATCCGGCCACCCTGTTTCATTAATCAGAGATTAATAAACAAAACTCAGGGTACTGAGCATACAACAAAATTCTAGAAAGAAAAAGAAAAACATGCTCCACCCCAAATATGGGAGGTGGGACAAAAACAGACAGAGCATAAGAAAGCCAAAACTAATACATTATTCCCCCAACAAGCCCTGGGGTGGTGGGTATTAGTATATCCCTCACAGCTCGTGTCTCAGTCAATCGTCGGGCCAATCTTGATCTCCTCGTCGTCGAACTCCTGTTCCTGGAAGACCGTGGCGATCCTGTCCCTGGGACCTGCTGCTGCCACATTAGCCCAAAATGAAATTAGATGCATAATATGATTCAGATTGCCAGAGATAGAATTGCAAATTCTACTAAAGTAAAGATTATTTCTGTCTAGCCATAGCACCCAAGTCATTGCGGCAATCGCGATAAACCACGCCTCTCTCATAGCCCCTCTCTCCGTCGCGAATTTGGACCCTACCCATAGGTCGTCGTATGAATTAGGGTATTGAGATGTCCCTAGTGCACCGAGAACCTCTACGATAACCACTTTGCTCCTAGGACAATGAAGGAACAGATGGTCTCTAGTCTCCGGGTTGGCTTGGCAGAACCCACATTGTGTCCAAATTTGGTTGGCGCTTAACTAGATTTTCTCTAGTCAGGATCGCATCGTTCAGCACCAACCATATGAAAACTTTTATTTTCAGGGGTGCTTTCGTTTTCCATACAATGGTCGACCATTTTGGTGAGCATCCCCTAAAATGGATGCGGTTGTACATTGAACGAACCGTGAACTTGCCATTTTCTCCAGGTCCCAGGTTTTCTTGTTGGGCCCCTGAGTACAGCCAATTCCAGCGTTGGAAATGTATGTCTGAACTTCCGTCAATCTGCGTTGGGAATCCATGTCGAGCGGATGTTTGAACGCTGGGTTCCATGTGCCTCTTTTCCAGGCTGCTGCCACCGTGCAATGTGGTTGAGTCGCTTGCTCGTATAAGTCTGGGAACATGGACATGAGTGGGTGGTCAGCACAACACTTATCCCACCAAAATCTAGTAAGTCTGCCGCTACCTATGACTGACTTAACACGGCTGTTGAAGGGTTCGTATGCCTTGGTGATACCCTTCCAGAAGCAGGATCCTCTAGGGCCTATCCTGAAGCCTAGATTTCTAGTTCCATTCCCACGCATGTATCCCTGGACAAACTGCTGCCACCCTTCTCCGTTAGGGTGGAAAACTTTCCACCACCATTTACCCAGTAGCGCCAGATTCATTTCTCGAAGATCAATTATACCCAGGCCTCTGTGAATCTTTTTCATACATGTCTTCTCCCACCTAATGAGATGATATCCTTCCCGGTCTGGGTCTGCCCCTTTCCATAGGAAACGTTTCTGTGTCCGGTCAATTCTTTGTATTACCCATCGTGACATCTCGAAGAAAGAGAGATAATAAGTAGGAAGGTTTGAAAGGACTGCATTGATGAGCGTGACTCTCCCTCCCAAGGAGAGGGCTTTCCCTTTCCATTCTGCTAGCTGTTTTTCGACCCTATCAATGATTGGAAGCCAATCCGCCTTTTTGAGTCTTCCGGGTCTCAGTGGCAGTCTAAGGTACTGAATGGGGAACCTCTCGATGGAGCAATTGAGGATAGTGGCGTGCTCCAGCGTCTCTTCTGGAGACAGAGCAATGGGAATTAGGGCACTTTTGTGAAAATTAACTCTGAGTCCCAACCAAGCTTCAAAGCAATATAGAATTCCTTTGAAGACAATAGTTTCCCCTGGGTTTCCATTGCCGAATAGGAGAGTGTTGTCAGCATATTGTAGTATAGAGCAACCTTGCCGTTGTACCCCTTTAGCCACTAGTACAATCCAGTCTACTCTACTGCATCTGGCCATCATGGATCTAAGCACGTCTGCCACGATGGTGAAGAGGAGTGATAGTGGATCCCCTTGTCTGCGCCCCCGTTTGCAGGGGAATGGGTGACCTGCTGTACCAATGACCAAAATAGCCGTTTTGCTAGTGGTGAGACACGTGTGGATCCATCTGATCCATCTGTCCCCGAACCCCCGTCCAGCAAGTGCTTCCAGTAAACAATCCCATTCCACGGAATCATAGGCTTTCTCAAAGTCCAGCTTCAGGAGGTAGTTCTTCGCGTTGGAGGCGTGACACTGATGGATAGTCTCTCCAGCTGTAGCGATGTTGTCCTGAATGCATATCCCCTTAATGAAGCCTATCTGGTCCTGACTAATGAGGCCGTCAATTACCTTTTCCAGTCTGTTAGCGAGAGTCTTGGTAATGATCTTAACCAATTAAGGAGGCTTATGGGACGGAAGTCACTGATACGCTGTGAATCCTCTTGTTTGGGGATGAGCACCACCTCCGCGTAGTTGAGTCTCCCCAATTTGAGTTTATGCTCATAGAAGTCTTCGAACAGTTTCAGCAGGTCACCTTTTATTTCCTCCCAGAATATCTGATAGAATTTTTCTGGTTGTTTACAGCGCATCACTCGATTCCAGCAGATTGGTACCTTGGGAATTGGTTAACAATGTCATCTAGAAACAAGTCCCTCAAAGCCA
Source organism: Hemerocallis citrina (assembly GCA_017893485.1). Lineage (NCBI taxonomy): Eukaryota > Viridiplantae > Streptophyta > Magnoliopsida > Asparagales > Asphodelaceae > Hemerocallis > Hemerocallis citrina. The sequence goes on from JACEHZ010000703.1 coordinate 1,177,433, forward strand.
AAACATCCTGCTCACCCTGTTCAGTGATGAGTTGTTTAACTGAAATATCAACAGAAAACAACTCAGCATTCACTGTAGCAGCTTCCCTCTGCAGTGAGTGGTCCAACACCCCCTCGCCAGTTGAAACTAACCACTAAGAGCATAGACTCAAAATTTCCTATATTTGGCTTTTAGAAATAGAAATTTTGAGTTGGGCTTGTTGTCGTTGAACCCCAATATTTGGTCCAACGGTAGATGATCGTTTTAATTTTGAATCAAAGCCAGTGGTTTAAAAAAATAAAAAAAAATCAGTCTAAGACATTTATATAAAAAAATGTACGCATACGAACACATAATAATTCCTATAGGTCCATTCCATCTCATCCCTTGATCATATAATCAAACCAATCGCAAATTAACTTAATATGCATAAATAATCCTATAGGCTCTATTCCATAGAAATTAAAATTTCCAAATGGGGGATTTTTTTTTTGGGGATGTTGCGTCCTTGTTTTTTTTTTTTATAATTTCGATCGGACACAAAATCATCTTGCGTCCGATTGATTCAACAAATCTTTTTTTTAATTTAGTCAGACGCAATATGATTTTGTGTCCGACACATTTTTTTTAAAAAACTAATCAGACGCAAGATCAGACGCAAGATCAGACGCAAGATCATCTTGCGTCCGACCTGTTTTTTTTTATATTATTTTTTTTATTCTTCCAACGCAAGATCATCTTGCGTCCGAGACATTTTTTTTAGAACGGACGCAAGATGATCTTTCGATTCCTATATTTGAGAATTTCCTATATCTTCTCTCAAATATAGACGGCTACTGTTCCTTTTTTCCCAAAATTTGAAAATATAGGGAACGACTAAGCGTCTCGTTCCTTATATTTTCCAAATTTCGGAAATATAGGGAACGACTATAGATGCTCTAAGGCCAGACTTTAAAAACTCCACTCCTTCAAATATGGCTCCCAATGTCTTCATCTGTCTAAAATCTATATAATAAAACACAAAGAAAGCGATCAAGTGGCTTTCCTTCAATCCCCCCAAAATCAAAAGCCCAGATCTAACCTCACAAAACACAATTTCCCCCCAAAATTCAAATTCAAATCCCCCCTCCAAAAAAACAACAACTCATTTATTTATTTAATTATTTCTCTCTCTCTCACATTCTTTTTCTCATTCTCTCTCTATTTACTAAGAAATTTAGATTTTTAGATTTTTAGATTTCAAGATTTTCATATTTCAGGTTTGTAATTTTCAGATTTTTTATGTTTTTTTATTGCTCATGTTACATTAAAAATAGCAGATATCTCTTCGATAGTTAAATTTCATCATTTTCCACCCTCAAAAGTACTAAGTTGAATTTTATACCCTCATTTATAATTATTTTTCAACATATACTAATGGAAACATAGACTTTTATTTACAACTAATTATTGTCATACTATTCAAACTTGAGCTACATAATTGTTGTTGTACTGTTTACAAGGTTTTTCATATGCTGCATCGTTTCGAAGACGTGCCATAGGCACATGCCCACGGGCAAATCTGGTTGCATAACAAAATCATTTGATCTTTTCACTAGTCTATTAGTCATATGACTTATTATAACCCACAAAATTACAGATCAACTAATTGACTTCAAAATATATATATATATACAAGAAGGAAATATATCATCAAAATCTATATTTGTAACTATATATACTAAATTAAATCCTATAGAAGCAGAAGGAAATCCCATTATAAACCAAATGTCTCCTTGTTTTGTTGATTAAATCATTTTGGAGTTGCTTTTCCCCTTTTTCCTACTTCAGCAACCTATGAAAGATACATAACCATAGGTCTTCCTTCATCACGGCCACCTAAAATCTCGATAATTTAGTTAATACTATAATATAAGAAATAAGTACTGACCTAGATAATTTAAACAAGCAGAAATTATTCTACTCGCCACCATAAGACTAAAGAACAAATACCAGACTTGCCTTTGAACCTAATAATAGTTATCGTGACGCATTTGCAGTAGCTGTTGTGCTACCTTGCAGAGACAGACATTGCCTGCAAAATCATGTAGATAGGTCATTTTCTACTACAATTTGAATAGCTAGGAAGGGTGAGACATCTAGATGAAGCATAAGTGTGATTTGAGTACTAATAAATATAATAACATCTTAGTGTCTATAAGAAGTAATTGGTTCCTAGAAAAGATTTGCGAGAGATTAAACACATCTAAGCTGACGCTCTAATTTTATCAAAGTGAAATAACATTTGTAACCAACAAATAACATCACACTTATGTGCATTATTCTCATCTTCTTCAAAGTTAGTCCAACATTTATGCTATCTACTAAGCTAGTGAACTTGCTAAGAATTTTCAAACAAAAATTGTAGTTATAATTCTAAAGTATCCTACAATGAAGCTGTTTTATGCAATACATATAGAAAGACATCAAGTAGTCAAGTGTACAAGGCATTTAACAAGTACATAAGCAACAAATTTGACAAGTTAAACAACAAAATATGGGCAAACAAATTTTCGGACCATATTATTGCTTCTTGAATAAGAGATAATTAGTTGCCAACAAACATGAATTTGTTTTTTCTTCCTTCAAGTAGGTACTCATTTAATACCAGAACATCCTCACTGAAGAAAATAATCATCACCGGGAACTACATTGTTAACTAAGGAGCAGAATGTTGACACAAAACATCAGCCTTTACGATAAGCAATGATCTAACAAACAAAGCTAAGCAATTCAAATTTCTGCATTCAAGCATTACCTCTCCATGCCCGACGAGAAACTTAGAACATCATTTCACAATTCAACATCTCGATACCTTGAACAACATCTCCCCATCTCAAGCAGCAACCCCCGCCTTCACATCCTTCTCACCATCATCATTCCCTTCCTTGTTATCCAACCCCACAAGCTTCTCCAACTCCAACCACCCCCCGGTAAAATCATCGGCAAACTTCTTCCTCAACCCCGTCACCACCCTCTTCGCCATCCTCCTCCTCTCCCCCTTCACCAACCCCTCCACCAACTTCCTCACCACCCCCAAATCCGGCACCTTCCCCTCCTCCTTCACCGCCTCCCCAAACACCCTCAACCCCTCATCCAAATCCCCCTTCTTCCTCACCACCCCGTCCAAATAAACCCTATATGTCGCGCAATTCCTATCCTCCATCCCCTCATACACCTCTCTCGCCTTCTTCCAATTCCCATTCCTCACGTAACACCCAATCAAGTAATTCCTTGTAAACACATCCGGCTTCAACCCCACCCCCTCCATCTCCTCCATCACCTTCAGCACCCCCTTCACATCCCCGTTGCCCGCCCGGTGCATCACCCTCACATTATACGCAACCACATCAATCTCAACCTTCCCCTTCATCTCATCCCACAGCTTCTCCGCCTCCTTCAACTTCTTCTCCTTATACAGCGAATCAAGAACCGTAGTGTACGTCACATTCGTCACGGGAATACCTTTCGTCTCCATTTCTTGAATGATGGGGAAGCATTTGAGGGCGTGTCGCGACTTGCAGTGGGACTTGATGAGGATGGAGTAGGAGAGGTGGTCGGGGACGATGGAGGGGTGCTGTTGGGGGAGGGAGAGGAAGAGGGAGGGGACGTGGGAGTGGAGGTGGGGGTGGTGGGTGAGGGAGGAGAGGAGGGAGTTGAAGGAGAGGGAGGAGGGGGAGGGGAGGAGGGAGAGAGTGGAGAGGGAGTGGGATAGCATGCCGGCGGCGGCGAAGGCGGATATGACGGAGGAGAGGTGGGGTTCGGAGGTGGGATTGGATTGGATGAGGGGGTTGAGGAGGCATTCGATGCCGGTGAAGTTCTTGGCTCGTGCGAGGCGGCGGAGGGCGGGGGGGAAGGCGTGGGCAGAGGAAAGGGGATGAGGAGGGGTGCCGGTGGTGGCGGTGGAGACGCGGCGGAAGAGGAGGGTGGAAATGGATCTCATTTTTTGTTGGGTTTGGATTTTTATTTTGGGGGAGTAGAGTTTTAGGAAGGAGGAGAAGGATTCTAATATGTAATGGGCTTTTGGTTTGGAAGGCCCAACCAGGCCCATTACTTGAGATAGCAGGTGACATGGATAGGATGGGGAAATTTTCTACATCCTAAAGGTCTGTTTGGTTGGAGGGGAGGGTTTTTTTTAAACATATTTTGTTTGGTTTATTTTTTAGGAGGACGGGGGGAAGAAAAATGGAGATGCGCAAAATTCCTCTCTAGTCAATTTTGGCTCCCCTCCAATATTTGGGGATTTGGAGAGGAGGAAAAGTTTGTCTAATTTTTTTTAAGTGATTGAACTAAATTGTCATTTTTAAATCTAAATTTCTAATCTTTAGCAGTATAATGTCGAGCTAGACTTGGATTTTCGAAACAACACTTCTATTTTGCCCTACCGTGTAAAAAAGCGTCCAAGGTCTTGAAAATTTTCAGGCTGGTAAGATGGCACATACAATGGCCGCTGATTTGAACCTTGCAAATCAAGTTACAAACTATATAGAACCAATAATGGCACAAACTTGCTTAGCTACAAGTGCAAACCAAACAATATATACGAAGTCTGAACCACCCTAAAGATTGAATTCATTATTAATGGCACAGTTTCAGCAAAAGCATATTTATCATTCAATCTAGTACGACAAACATTCAAGTAATAGAACATGGAACACAGACACGAGGTTTCCTCATTATTCCATATAACACAGGGAAATAAGAATTTAACGCATCAGTTGCAGACTTCTCAAAGGTAAAACTAACTACATGGGATGGGATGTTAGGATTGTGTCTTGTATACTTGTTGTTCAAATTAAAGAAGGTAATATGAAGTACGGAGGTCGAAGCGTGGAAGTGAGTAGAAGGAAAAACAGCAGCAGCAAGGGTGCAGGCTAGTTGCGGTCGACAGGTCTTGGTGACAGTCGACCGCACCCCCGACCGCTCGTAGTACAGAAAATGTCAGAGAGTGGTACAGTCGACCGGTCTTGTTGGACGGTCGATCGCCCGCGGCGCTGATTCGTTTTTGGGCTTCGATTTGTTAGGTCGGTTTAGCCCAATCTTTAACTCCAAGTTAAATCGTGCGGCTCTTATTCAGTTACTTCTTTTCCAGGTTATATCGGACGACTGAGGATCAAGAATAGACCTAGGTTTTCTCTCTATTCTTCTATATATATTGTAAACTCCTCCAATATGAGAGGGAGTACTTCATAGATTCTTTTCTCCATTGCAAAGAGAGGCTCGAGAGAGAGATAGTTCTTGGTGGGTGAGTTTAATTCATTGTGTCAAGTGAATCAGTAACTTCTTATAATCTCTTCTAGTTGAATATCAGATCTCCCTATATTTTTCCCCCGGATTAAGCAAAAGCTAACCGGGATAAGTCATCATTGTTGTATTTGTGTTAGTTTGGTGGATCTACTTGTTTTCTCAATTTATTCGCCTCGTCTACTTCGACTCCCTCATTGCTCTAATTAGTTTCGCTACGACCAGAGGGCGTTTGTTGACGCCCCAATCCCAACATGGGAAACACTGCAGTTTCGATTTCAGTAAGTAAAAGAATATGTTAGCAAGTCAAGATAGGCCGGGAAAACTACCTGACATTTTACAATACAGTGTTGCATCAAGTTGTATGGAAAGATCGGGTCAAAGGATAATCAATCATATAAACCGATATTAAAAAAGTATTGTGTTTAACTGGTTTGTGCTCAAGAGTCTGCCAGCACTCTTAATGATTGATGATGCATTTGATTGAAGATTTGAGCTTAGTGGGTGGCATGATGTTTTACTGAACATTTTGTTGATACTTTGTCGTATTCTCTAAACTTAAGCATTTTTAATAGTTTATTTCATTGCCTATGTAGTTCGAATACTTGATTTAATTAGTATTATGTGGTAAACTTGAATATTTTGTTGAGCTTGATTTATATATTACCCTTCATTATTTTGTTCAACTTGGTTTATATATTGCCCTTCATTATTTTGTTATGCATTTTTATTGAGACTAATTGTATCTGCTTATAGTCATGCATGTATTATTTTGCTAAGTTAGGTTAGTAAAAAGTACAATAAAGAATACCAAGTTAGAATTAGAAACAGTAATGCATAGGCTCTCATAAAATGTAAAAGAGTATAAATGTAATTTAATTATAAAATTTCTTCCCTCCTCTTGTGAACCAAACAGGAAAATAATTATTTTTCCCTTCCTCCCATTCCCTTCTCTCCTCGAACCAAACAGAAAATATGATTAAAATTCCTCCCCTCTCTTTACGTCCCCTTCCCTCCCCTCCATTAAAATTACTTCCCTCCTTTGAACCAAACAGGGCCTAAGTGATTCTTTGGTACTGTATTTATGGTGTATCCCACTATTACTTGCACCATTTTTTTTTTATAAAAAATTAAAATTGAGGAATATAAATTGTGATTAAGTTATGTTTGACCAAATTAGACTTATCTTAGTTGAAATCTGGAGTTTCACACATGGGTATTTGAGTTGTTTGTTTTTCTAAACATGGAAGCAAAGTTGAAGACAGGAGGTGAAGAGTAAGCGTCTACCATTGAACTAGTATCACGTTTAAGGGAAAGGTTAGAGATGTATATGTGATAAAGTATATTACATGATCGCTAAAACTAGCCCTGATTTTTTCATCAGTGTCTTTGATTTGGCGATTCATAAATCGTGATTCATGAGGAAGACGTGACAAGAATCTCTCCAGTTTCGTAGTGCATAGTGCGAGTTTGTCTTTAGACGATCACTTGATATAGCGAACAGAACTTCTGACAAACATCGATCTGGTAATATTTTGCTCTGATGCTGTTCTGTATGTATTTGTTTGCGTGCAAGTTACATGTATTTGTTTTTTGATGTGAACGGATAGAGTCGAACGACTCCAGCCACAGCAAAAATATATTAATAACGATCGAAATGTACAAAGAGGGTTTTACAAGCTGTAAAACAAGGAACAAATCGAATACAGACTAAATAAACAAGCAACTAAATCTAAGGAATCTTGCGGCAGCCCTCCCGAGCGCAAATGAGGAAGCAGCAGCAAGCAGCACCCCCCTCGAAAGGAACGCAGTGAAGCCCACAGCGCAACAACACCGCAGGAACGATGAGGAGGGCGGACAATCCGAGCATCCCAGAGCAAAAGAAACGCAATCACCGCAAAACACCAGCACAGCATCCCCTGGAAGAGCGCGAAAGGAGGAAACAGCCACCAAGGGCAACAAGAAGAATATACGAAATCACCTCGCAACAATAAAACCTATCGCAGGATAACGAAGAACAAAGAAGAAAACCAAAAGCCCAAACAAAGCTCAAAAAGAAAATCCCATTGGAGCACAGCAACAGAACGATGGGGATAGACCCACCAAAACCGCAACCAACATCCGCAATAACACCAAAAATAAACAACCATAACACAACCGCAGATCTAGCACCAGGGCAAAAGCAATACTGCATCTCGGCGAAGGACAGAAAGAACAAAAAATAGAACAAACCGATAACACATCAAGAACAACAGAAAGGATAACCATGTAAACACAGGTCTAATAAGGAAGTCATAACAACAGAGAGCATAAACAACGAAGATAGGAAGAAGATAGCATGAGGGCTAAAGGGTTTAAACCCTCGCAAAAGAAACATCAAAACTCCATAGTAACCAGACCACCAGGGCAACAAAAGGCAGAACAGCAACAAAAATACAGCCAGCAACAAAGCAGCGAAGCCCAGAAGGATCGGGCCAGCGATACCAGCCAACCAAAACAGCCTATAGGGTCCAGGATAAGGGAGAAAGGACCAATTTAACCATCCTGCGATAAGGAGAACATAAAGAGTTACAACAAAATATAAAGACAGCTAAACAATAAAATAGAAGATAAGCCACATAAGGTGATATAAAGACCATTAAGAGATAAGGCGAGAAGAGGTCATTAAAATGCATTAAGACAGTGAAGAACCGAATAAGACTCCTGTAAACGGGAGTTGTTAAAAAACTCTCGATCCTTGGCCGGAGCGTTGGAGGACCAAAACTTAAAGTAGAAAAGGAGATCGTCAATTAAGTGGGCGATAGAGGAAGCCCGATGAGAAAAGAGTCTTCGGTTCCTTTCCGACCAAACGAGCCAAATAATGATGTGAATCGAAAGCTGCCAACATTTCCGAAATCTAGGGGGAGGAGAATGGGCATTCCAAATAGCATCCAGGCTAAAAGGCAAGGCCTGGTTTTGCCACGCAAGAGAGACCAACTGCCAAAGCGGGGAGATGAAAGAGCATCTCACAAAAAGGTGGTTAATATCTTCAGAAAATTCTGAACACAAGGGGCAGAGTAGCCCCCAAGCAAGATTGCGTTTGTTGAGGATCTCGACCGTCAGCAATTTGTTGTGGATTGCAAGCCAAGTATTAATTTTAACCTTAAGGTGTTACATGTATTTGTTAAAGTGGGTTTGATCGATCGACAGATACCTAATTCGCAAAATACACGGACCATTGTTCATATAATGGAAGCTGTCTTTGAACTATACCTCTTTGCATGTCTTGCTAGTGGGATTACTAATGTCAGCCTAGGGAAGGCGAACGGGTCGAACGGGTCGGGCCGGGCCGAACCCGTCCGGGTTGGCACGTATCTTGAACGGGCTCGGGCAGGTTTGGCCACTTAGCCGGGCCGGGCCGGGCCGGACCCAAACTTGATTTAGGTGGCCCACCCAACCCGTGAACCCTTTAGGGTTCAACCCGGGTCAGGTCGGGTCGACCCGCGGGTTGGCCCGTTTATATAGGTAGGTTTTTTTTTTGTTGCTTAAAATAATAATAATAATAATAATAAGTAAGTAATAATACTAATAAACATTAAAAATCGTAATAATAATAATAAGATTGAAAGAGTGAAATTGGCAAAAAATTTTGAAATATTATTCATATGAATTTAAGTTATACAATTTTCACAATTTCTAATGAAATAAAGAATTCAATTCACAAATAAGTTTTATACAATAACATATTTCTTATATACAATTTTAATTGACTCCATTTTTTCTAATTTAACATAACAAGCAAAGATATAATACAATTCCTAACGTGTCGGTCGAGTTGCTATTACAAGCAAAGCAGCTATTGATGTTGTTGTTGTTGTTGTTCTTCCGGCGAGTTGCTCCTACTTGTGGACGTTGATAGTGCTTTCCCTTGTGTCCTATCTTCAGCCTTCAGCCAGTCTTCTGTGCAAACGAGTATCTCTAACGAGCCGGGCTTCAAGCGATTCCTGTAATCAGTTAGAAGCCTGCCATTTGAAGAAAATGCACTCTCAGAAGCAACTGTAGAGACAGGAGGAGTTAGTAAATCTTTAGCCATAATTGACAGAATACTAAAAGTGTGTTCGTGGTCTTTCTACCATTGTAAAATATCTAGTGGAGAAGTAGAAGGCTCAGAATCTTGTTGGTTAACCAATTTAATTCATTTGGTTGATTAGTCCTAGGTTTTTTTGATTGAATTTGTTCAAGTAAATTAAATGTTCTATCACCAATTCTACTTTTACCCTTACCTTTAGAAGTACCAGAAGAAGAACTAACTACAGAAGTTGAACTACTAGAAGCAAAACGTCTATCATAATAATCATACAAATTATTTAACGTAGATTCAAACTGAACTAAAAAAGTAGCGCAATCAATTACTAATTCTACATTTTCTCCAAGTAATGCAAAAAACATTTCTATCAAACTCTTCGTACCTTCTAATTTGATACGAGGATCCATAACGGTAGCAACACAAATCAACATAGGAGGAGGAAAATAATACTTCAAAAAAATTTTGTATGCAGATTTTACAATCTCACCAACATTGCTATAATTTAACATTTCGTTAAATGTTTGCATCATGCTAACTAATTCAATAAAAATGCTACTAGAAGTAGATTCATATGTTTTTGAAAATTTTAAAGTTGCGGTTTTAAAAGGTTCTAAAAATTTCAACAAAGATTCGGCAAAAAACCAATCGGGGGGAGTCATTTCAAAATTCTGCATATTTTTTGCGATACAAAAATCATTTACAACTGCTTTATATTCGGTAACAACATTTAGTAAATCAAAAGTAGAATTCCATCGGTGTCTAACATCCTTTGGAAATCTTCTAAAATGTACATTTCTAACCCTACACCAAGCTTTCCATTCTTGTAATATGCTTGGACTTAATGCAATGAAATATATACAATTTCTAATTTTAACTATATATGGATCAGATATTTTTAATGCATCTTGAACACATAAATTTATAATATGACATGCACATCTAACATGAAAAATATTATCAGATGGAGGGTTTAATACAGATTTTAAAGTAGTAATTGCTACATTGTTGTTAGATGCATTATCAAAACTAATACACATAATTTTATTGCGAATATGAAAAACATCACAAATTTCTATAATACGATTTGCTATTTCAGTGCCACTATGGGGATACGGCAACGCCGCAAGTGATATGATTCTTTTTTGAAGAATCCAATCATTGTCGATCCAATGACAGGTTATTCCCATCATTGGAATATTGTTGACACCCGTCCAACAATCCGAAGTTAAACTAACTCTACAAGTTAAACTCCATAAAATTACAATCAAAGCGTCCTTCATTTCGATGTACATTTTAAAACAATCCGATTTGCAAGTATTTCTCGGAATTCTTCTAAAATGAGGGTTTAAGGCCGTTTGATTAAAATTTTCCAAGTCCCTACTCTCGGGATAAAAAAATGGTAACTCTTCCTTAATGACTAATCGGGCCATTTCCCGACGAACAAGATCGGGATTATAAGGGTGGCTATCAACTAGACCGGTCCTAGGGTTGATTTTTTGTTGGCCTTGTAGGTCAGCAAGAAGGTCTTTATGGTTATGTTGGATGTGCCTACTAATTGTACCGGTGCCGTCACCCCTCTTGAATTTGTATGTTTTACCACATGTTTTACATACTTTCAAACCTATACCTGGAGTATGTTCGTCCGGGATATAATCGTAAAACTTATGCCAATCACTAGTTTCACCTCTACTTTTCCTACTACTACGGGGTTGTGTGGTTTCGGTTGGTTATTGTTGTTCTTCTTCTTCTTTCAATTGTATGTCACCTACAACCCCGTCGTGTGTACCTCATTGTTGGGTAGGAGGATCATGGTACTCTTGGGCGGGCTCACTAATTGAAACAATTGGTGGCCTACGGGAAGAGGAGGAAGAATCTTGCCCGCTACGACCGCTACCGCGTGATCTAGACATAATGTAGTAATGTAGTAATGTATGTTAAAAAAATACACAATGTAGGAACGGTGAATTATAAAAAAAAATCTAAAAAATAAGAGGGTTGAGATAGAGAAGATCAAAAAACCAACAATAATTTTAACTACAACGCAAAAAAATATATAACGATAGAGGTATGAAATTTTGATACCGTCCACCGTGGAATACGCGTATGTAAAATAAACCGTGAAAATAAGAATAGAATAGAACTAGAAAGAAACGCTTTGCTGATTCCGCAATTGAAGAGTTGGGGAGAGCTTGAAGGAGATTTGACGAGGGTTGAAGAGAGTTGAAGACGTTGAAGACGTTGAATTTTGATTTCGATACGATCGAAAATTGATCGTGTATATGCCTCGTTGTAGACTTGCTTGTTGAATACTACAATTGTTGAAAAATTCCTTAGAAATGATGTATAATAGTAGAGAGAGTAAGAGAGTAAGAGAGTAAGGTGTGATTTTTTAGGAGATTTTTGGGGGTATTTATAGGCTAAAAATGTGAAAAAAAATCAAAAAATGTAAAAAAAAAAAAAAAAAAAACCAAAAAACGGCTAAAAGAGTCGTTAAGAACGGCTCTGTTGAACAGTGCGCCAACGGGCCGCTGACCCGCGGGTCAACGGTCGACCCGTACGGGTCCAACGGGTCGTAACCCGCGGGTCGACCCGCGGGTTGGCGGCTGGTTGGACTATTTTTAACGGGTTCGTGGGCCGGGTTGGATTCGCGTTTTCTTCGACCCGGATCGACCCGTTACTGTACACGAGTTCGAACCGAACCCGCCAATCTCTTAACTGGGCCAGGTTCAACGGGCGGGTCGCGGGTGGGTCGTCGGTTGACCCGGCCCAGTTGCCATCCCTATGTCAGCCTAAGGCTAAAATTGAAAACAAAACAAAACAAAACAAAACAAAACAAAAATTTTTAAAAAAAAACAAAAAACAAAAAACAAAACTTACTGAAGTATTTGTCCATTTGAAAAAAAAATCACACTCAACTTTTTTTAATTTAAAAAAGAGCTCTCGACTACGTTTTCAAAAAACCCAACATGACGATGTCAGCTTCCGTTAGGGTTTCCATCACGTGCACCGCAATTGACATTAATTCAAACCAAAATGCCCACCAAGCAGGTTCGTTGGATCTCCCTGAAAAATGTGCACCTATGATCAACAGTTCACTACAACACAGAACCTATTCCCCGGCGTTTTTTAGACCTTCACCGGCGTTTATAAAAATGCCGGTGCAAATACCGCCGAATCGAGCGTTGCGGAAAGATAGGCACATTCACCGGCGTTTTAACTGGACGCCGGTATATCTTTAAAATACACCGGCGGCCAGATAAACGCCGGTATATGGCAATTTCTGGGTGCCGTTCTTTCCCCCCAATATACATTCACCGGCGGTCACATACCGCCGGTATATATCTTTTCACCGGCCATTGTACAAACGCCGGGGAATGTGTAATATTTACCGGCGGTCGTAAAGCGCCTGTGTATGCTTGTTTCTAATCGCCCTTCTTTTCCTACTTACAAACACCGGCGTGTCATAAACCGCCGCCATATAGATATTCACCGGCGTTTTATAAAACGCCGGTGTATCTTAGGAGTGCTGCAACTTACGGGTACACCCGCCTGTGTGGAAATGCCTCTCTAACGAAATTTTTAGCTAAACAATTAGATACACCGGCGTTCTATGAAACGCCGGTGTATGCTCGTTGGTTTTTCCTGCTCCAATTTTTTATTCGATTTCAATTCACAATTTCATTTAAAAAACCTGTAAACTAATTCACAACTGAATCAACCAATTTCAGGCATATTAATGCGCAAATCACAACCAAACACAAGAATTAATTAAGATAATAAAGTTTCACACATAGTCCATTAATCGTCCAAATTCACCACTTAATTAACATCATAATTAACAAATACAGTAATTAACATCCCAAATATCTCAACAACTACTTAAGACAACAATACAGAACATAACAACAACAAGAACATCATAACAACAACAAGAACAACATAACAACAACAACTAGAGGCCGCCGACCACAGATCCATACCCCTCGAGTAGCTTCAGTGCTGATCAACAGAATTTCCTTGATCTAGGTGACTGCTCTATGAAAAAAAACAATAATTTAGTTCAACAGTAAACCAAATATAAGAAAAATAAGTAAAATAAGAAGGGGCTCATATCAAGTGTAGTTTTAAGGAACTGTCATCGTGGAAGGAAACCAAATATAGAAGCCAGAAATGGAAACAGAGAATGGTAGAGAATGAGGATACACCAGGCTAACATAGCGGCATTTTCCTCGTCTCTCTCATCCAATGGTAGAGAATGAGGATACACCGGGCTAACATAGCGGCATTTTCCTCATCTCTCTCTCATCCCTGCTTTCTCTTAAGCAAACGCACATAAAGAGACATCAGCAACAACAGCAAGAGCGAAAAGAACAACAATAATAATAATTTATTATAAACGAGATGTCTCTATATGGGTTTCCAGATCTTCACTCGAGCCCTCTCTTTCTAATCACAACCCAATTAAGAACATAGACGACAGCCACTAAACAATCCAATCACAGCCCAATCAAAATTTGCCATCCTGGATCTTAAATATTCAGATGCATGAATTCTGCTTCTTTAACAGTAAAAGATAATGAAAATGACAATCAAAATCATGCTAAGAAGGCAATCAGATGCATGAATTCCAGCTTCTTTCACAGTAAAAGAAAATGAAAATTTCCAGTATCTAAGCATATATGTTTCTCCATCAATTCATCATCCCAACTAAATCATGATGTTTGTGGCTACAAAAGAAAACTGCACAAGGTTTGTTCTCACCCAATTCTTGTACAGATTTGGAGGATTTTGGTATACAGCCAGCATCCTCTAGTTGACAGTCAACCCATTTTGGTAAAAAAATCATGCTAAGATGACAATAAGATGCATGAATTCAGCATCTTTGATAGTGAAAGAAAATGAAAATTTCCAGTATGTAAGCATATATGTTTCTCTATTAATTCTTCATCCCAAACTAAATCATGATGTTTGTTGCTGCAAAAGAAAACTGCACAAGGTTTGTTCTCACCCAATTCTTGTACAGATTTGGAAGATTTTGGTATACAGCCAGCATCCTTAGTTGACAGTCAACCCATTTTGGTAAAAAAATCATGCTAAGATGACAATAAGATGCATGAATTCAGCATCTTTGATAGTGAAAGAAAATAAAAATTTCCAGTATGTAAGCATATATGTTTCTCTATTAATTCTTCATCCCAAACTAAATCATGATGTTTGTTGCTACAAAAGAAAACTGCATAAGGTTTGTTCTCACCCAATTCTTGTACAGATTTGGAGGATTTTGGTATACAGCCAGCATCCTCTAGTTGACATTTAACACATTTTGGGAAAAAAATCATGCTAAGAAGGCAATTAGATGCATGAATTCCAGCTTCTTTCACAGTAAAAGAAAATGAAAATTTCCAGTATATAAGTATATATGTTTCTCTATAAATTCTTCATCCAAACTAAATCATGATGTTTGTTGCTACAAAAGAAAACTGCACAAGGTTTGTTCTCACCCAATTCTTGTACAGATTTTTTGGATTTTGGTATACAGCCAGCATCCTCTAGTTGACAGTTAACACATTTTGGGAAAAAAATCATGCTAAGAAGGCAATCAGATGCATGAATTCCAGCTTCTTTCACAGTAAAAGAAAATGAAAATTTCCAGTATATAAGCATATATGTTTCTCTATTAATTCTCCATCCCAACTAAATCATGATGTTTGTGGCTACAAAAGAAAACTGCACAAGGTTTGTTCTCACCCAATTCTTGTACAGATTTGGAGGATTTTGGTATACATACAACATACTTAGTTGACAGTGAACCCATTTTGGTAAAAAAATCATGCTAAGATGCCAATCAGATGCATGAATTCAGCATCTTTGACAGTGAAAAGGAGAGAAATCAACATTAATTACCGAAGAGAGAGAGGGGGCCGACCAGCGGGGCGACGAGCGGTGGCGTAGGAGATAGAGAGAGAGCGGGGCGACGAGCGGTGGTTTTCGATCGCAAATTCACCGCGAAATAGAGAGAGGGAGGAGGGAAAACGAAGCGGCAAAAATTAGGTCTGGGAATTAGCGAGCGAAATGTTAGGGTTCGCGGGGATTTATCTCAGTTAATTCACCGGCGTTTGAAGTTACGAACGCCGGTGAATGTATCTATATATTCCCCGGCGTTTGTTATTAAAATACCGGTGAATAATACCATTCACCGACGTTTACAAATAAAACGCCGGTGAATATCATGATTCACCGGCATTTTATAGAGGCCGCCGGTGTATAACCATCCAATCTGACGCCCCATTCCTGGTCACTCCCTACCCCGGCGCGAATGGTAAAACGCTGGGGAATATACGCCGGTAAATCGCACATGTTTTGTAGTGGTTATATCTCTTCAAATTATGATTTATTGTTTCTAATTCTTTTTATTATTTTTTAATTCAAATTAATTAACTACAAAATTTGAAAAATAATTAAAATTCGTATTATTTAATTTCTAAAATCTTATAAGAATTATAAATTCGAAAAATATGAAAATATTCACACAAAAAAATAATTAGAAAATTTAGAAAAATTATTTTTAAAAAACATAAAATTAATTTTAAAAATAGCGAAATTGATTTTTAAAAATAAAAAAATTGATTAAAAATTGAAAAAATATAGTGAAAATTCAGAAAAATTCTAAACATTCTAAAAAATCAGAAAAATCAATCTCCATCCTCCATTACCATTACTAATTTTTACTTGCATATATGATATGTCGGTTTTTCAGAATTCTAGAGAAAAACAAGTTAACCAAAAAAAAGTTTACCAATTTTTTTAAAAACAAATTATGTATGTGGGCCCCATTTCTGGAGTTCACCTCAGGCTCCGTCAACTCAGTGTAGGTTCTGTACATGCTGATTAGTAGTATATGAAGAAGCAACACCATAAACTGATGGAACCAAGTAACTGATGGAACAAGTGGAAAAGTCCGCACTGGTCTTCAGCGATGGGAGGGCACGATGAGATGGGTAGAGGCGACGTTTCCTTAAAACTAGGGATGGGAGGGTGTGATGAGATGGGTAGAGGTGACGTCCCCTTAAAACCGGGGATTTTGAAGAAGGATTTGACTGGCGAACGGCGCGAGGGACAGTTCAAGGGTCACCTCGATGTGGGAGGCATTAAAGAATTGGTACAGTTTTCAAAGAAGGAAGTAGAGTGCTCAATTAGGCTGGCGTTGAGGGCTTTAATGTCGAACAAGGCAAGAGAAGGGCCCGGTGGGCCGAGGCTAACTCAGGAAGACAATCAAGAAATCGAAAATGAGGATAGGCCTGTTAAAGTTAATGCTGATCGATGGGCTAAAAATGAACCAAGAGACAATTTTGAAGCTTCAGTCGGCAGAGGCAGCGGCTGGTTTAGACTATAATCCGGATTTGGAATATGGAGAGGGGGAAAATATTATTGACTCAAATGTTGAGCTGATGCGTACCTCGCCAATAATTCACATTCCGGCAGAGGATGACATGATAGGGGCACTAGACGGGATTAGAGATGACAACTTTATTTCAGAAACTGAGATTGAAACGGGTGAAAAGGAGGGGGGACTACAAGATTTGGGAAGTACCGAAAAAAGGTGACAGAGCCTCCAAGAAAAAGCAAGAGATAATTTGACATGTGGGGTAAGGAGGGACCAAGCGAAGAAGACCTGATTAGGGCCGCGGCAAAAGGAAAGGAGCCTGCGTCTGCATGTAGAGGTAATTCTGTTAAGATTTTCTCAGTTCTCAATTTATTAAACGACGATTCACTTATATACTTTGCTAGTCTATATGGTTTGGACATGGGCAACACCAGGGTAGAATAGGACCAAAATGCCTATAGAATTAGACAGGACCTCAAATGGGTCAAGGCTTAGTAGATAGGTCCGCCACACGGAGAGTGCTAGATCGGGGTTTATATTGTTTTTATGTCGTACATATTTTGGAATGTGAGGGGTATGCGTCAAAAAGCAAAAAAGAGACTTATTAGTGACTCCATCTGTAGATTTAGCCTGTGTATCTGCGGACTTCAGGAAACTAGGATTGAGAATCCAACATTAGATGAGTTTCGGAAGCCCTCCTGGGCTAAAAACTTCGATTGGAGATTTAAGTCGGCAGAGGGATATTCATGGGGAGTAGCATTAGGAGTGGATAATATGAGATTCGAAGTTGTAGATCACAAGATAGGAGAATTCTCGGTTACAATTAGAATCAGAAGGAGAAGCGATGATTAGGTTCAAGCGATTACCTCGGTATACGGGCTGTACGATTCTAGGAGGAGTGGGCGATTCTGGGAAGAGCTGAGAGACATTAAGAGCTACTGGGGAGGTCCGTGGGTAATAGGGGGAGATTTCAACATCACAATATTTCAACACGAGTACGAAGGTAGAGGACCAAGTCGCCATGACCAAAATAATTTCAACCTGATCATAGACGAGTTGGAGTTAATGGAATTAGAACAGATAGATAGAAGGTTCACTTAGTCTAATATGCAGAAAACTCCAATACTAGCCAAGTTGGATAGGATTTTGGTGTCCGCAGATTGGGAAGATATTTATCCATTGGCTAAAGTAAAGACAATTACAAGATTTACCTCGGATCATTTACCGCTTTTATTGGACTGTGGAGAAGACTATGTGAAAAAGAGGTACCCCTTCAGATGTGAGAAAGTTTGGACGCTATCAGCAAATATTCGGCAGGTCATAGACGATTCGTGGTTGGCCGCTCCCACGGAGGTATCCGCAGTGGGAATTTGGATTGAAAAGACAAGAAGACTGCGAAAGCATATCAAAGTTTGGGCTAGAAAGGAATTTAGTGCGAACAAGCTGAGACTACAGGAATTGGGAATTAGGGTAGAGGAGCTGGAAATCATCCAAGAAGGGAAGGAATTGCTGCAAGCAGAGAGTGACGAGCTCCTTAAAAATAGAGTCGAGATTAAGAGTTTGGCCGATATGGAGGAACAATATTGGAAACAGCGATCACGAGTTCAATGGCTTAAAGAAGGGGATGCGAATACAAAATTTTTCCATAAGGTGGCCAATGGTAGGAGGAGACAAAACCACATTAGCAGGTTGTTGATTGACGGCGCTTGGACTGAGAACTAGGGATTAATTAGACAAGAAATAGACAAAAACTTTAAGGAACTCTTCGGGAGAAGAAAGGAGTTCAGATGTAAGATGAGTCATGACATGTGGAGCTCCTCTAGAATTGAGGGGAGTGAAGACATTGAAGGATTGTTTCAGGAGGAGGAGGTCCTCCAAGCCGTGAAGGGTTTGGGACAGGACAAAGCGCCGGGGCCGGACGGGCTGCCAATCTTCTTTTATAAGCTTTATTGGGATGTCATTAAGAAGGATCTTATGAATATCTTTCATGAATTGCACAATGGAGTGGTGCATCTGGAGAGATTGAACTACGCCAACGTGGTCCTAATCTCCAAAAACAAAGTGGTGTCAGTTATAAAGGATCTCAGGTCAATTAGTCTCATAAACGGTTCTTTCAAGATAGTCACCAAAGTGTTAGCGCAAAGGCTGTCTCCAATGATGGAGGGGATAGTGGGTGAATCTCAGAGCAGTTTTATCAGAGGCGGGGACGTCATGGATAGTATAGCCTCGACCCATGAAATAGTATATAGAGGTAACAGAGACAAGTCAGACGGTTTTTTTTACTGAAAATAGATTTCCAGAAAGCATATGATTCATTAGAATGGGAATGTGTGGATGAAGCGCTTCAACTAAAAGGATTTGGCAGTAAATGGTGCAGTTGGATCATGAAATGTGTACAGGGAGGGAAATCGTTTATCCAGGTCAATAACCAATTGGGGAAGGAAATCAAATGTAGAAAAGGTCTCGGGCAGGGAGATCCGCTGTCCTCGCTACTCTTCGCTATCGTGGCAGACGGGCTAGCAGAGATGATCGGTAAGGGCAGGGAACAAGGGATCATTCAAGGAATTAAAGCAAGGGGTATCCCGCAAACTATATCGATCCTACAATATGCTGATGATACGCTATTGTTCGGAGCTGCAAAAGATGAGGAAATGAAGGCAATTGGGATGGCCCTTCAGTGCTTTAGTGTCTGGTCAGGGATGGCTGTAAATCGAGCAAAGACTAGTGTTCTACCGATTAGCGATCAACTATCTATCTCCATCGACACCATTAAGGACTTCTTCGGATGCGATGTAGGCCACTTTCCGCTAGTTTATCTAGGAATCCCTATTAGGCCAGGGGCGCTCCATAGAGAGGACTGGCAGCCATTGATAGATAAAATTGATAAAAAACCTTTCAGGGTGGAAAGGAAGACTACTCACGTTAGGTTGTAGAATCACACTTTTAAACTCAGTGCTTAGTTGTCTCCCCACTTACTTGATGTCGGTAAACGAGCTCCCACAGTGGGTTATTAAGAGGATCGACAAGATCCGAAGAAGATTTCTCTGGAAAGGAACTGAGGAATCCAACAAAGGACTTCCACTTGTCAACTGGGGTAGAGTGTGCAAAAGGAGAGAATATGGGGGTTTGTGGATTCAGAACATAAGGGACATGAACAGAGCGCTGTTGAGTAAGTGGTGGTGGAAGATGAAGAGACGATGAAAAAATTGGTGGTGCAAATTGTTTGCTAAATATAGATGGAGGAAAGCAGGTCGTTTCGGGGGGAAAGCATTGTTCGGGAAGTCTTCCCAATTATGGAAAGGGATTGCAAAAGTGGGGGTATTCTTTCACTCAAACACTAGATGCAGAGTTGGAAGCGGAAAGGACACTAGATTCTGGCGAGATAAATGGTGCGGAGATAGGACCTTGATGAATTTATTTTCGGCAGCTGCGGAGGCCACAATTAACACAGATACGGTGGTGGCAGATGTGTGGAAGAATCATACGCTCAAACTGATAGTCAAAGGAAATCTATCCAGTAGTGCAGTATCAGAACTGACAGACCTCAATCTTTTTATTAGAGAAGAGGGTCAGTACATTAGCGAGGATGAGGATAGCAGAGATTGGGTGCTAGAGTCATCAGGGGAGTTCTCGGTAGCCTTAATGTACAAGCGGCTAAATGACGGCGGACTGCGATGTAAGGAGGCCGAAATTATATGGAAGCTATGGGTTCCATTAAGAGTAAAGGTTTTTACGTGGCTTGTCATTAACGATGCTATTTTATCCAAGATCAACCTTAGGAAAAGGAATATGCATATCGATGTCAAATGTGAGGCATGTTCGACTGAGGATGAGGACACGAATCATATCTTATTCTCTTGTATTAAGACCAAACTAGCTTGGGAGGTAGTCAGCCTTGGGTTTGGGGTGTTAGAAAGTCCGTCATCTAGCTCGGAGGTCTGGGGATGTTGGTGGGTAGAATTAGTTAGAAAGGAGGATAGAGAGGCTTGGGGTGTGATGGCAACAGCTACGATGTGGTGTTTGTGGTTAAACAGAAATGATTTATGTTTTCGCAAAATTAGCTGTACTTTTTCGATCATTATGCATAAAATTATATCTCTATCCCGTGAATGGACAGGTAATAGGGGAGCAATGAAGAGGCTCCGGATGGAAGAGGAAGATTAGACAGATCAGGCTATGGCAGAGCAATGGACAAGGTCGAATAGGGTACTCAGTATGCCCTGGAAGTGGTAGTTATTGCGTGTTGGAGTAACACAAATGGGGAATTGGCATAGTACCCATGTATCTTTATTGCTTTCCTAGTTTATCCATCTTTCAGTCTCTGCTTTGCTTGTTCTTATTTCAACATCGATGTACTGTGATTTTAGACTGTTAGGATGGGATGTTTGTAAATAGTACTTACTATTATGTTTCTTTAATTTCGCATTAATGAAGCGATGACTAGGTCATCTTTTTATCAGAAAAAACATAATTAAAAGAAGAAGAAAAATTCAAACTCCAATCATTCGTTCCATACCTGACCAAAAGGATTAAAAAGAACACAAATTAAATTGAAGAGAGAATAAAATTGAAGAGAGAATCTTGATGATGATATATGGCGGTGAGGATTTTGACAAGTTGATGTATGATTTTTTTTTCAATTTTTGAATAAATGGGTGTAAATGGGTGTGAATTCAACTTTTTCAAAATTTTCAAGTAATGGAATCTAACGCCCGATGCCCCTTTAGATAGTTGATGAGAGATTTGTTGCTGTCAATGGGAGGACTACTTGACTGCGGTTTTTAGTGTGAGGATAGGAGGTGTAGACTGAGAGCTGGACGGTTGTCAAAACTCTGCCTACAGTGCTTGGGCCAAAAAATAGGGTCTCCCCAGCGAGTAAACTGAGTTCGGCGGTTGTCAAAATTAGGCCTGCGGGGCTTGGGCTCAAAGATGGGGTCCCCCAGCGAGGAGAAGGCAGGACTCGGCGGGTGGTAAAAATCCTTCCAGACTAGTTTCTGGTGAGTGTGCATGTACCGTGGAGGCAGTGTACGAAGCTAAACTGATATACATACAATTTTGATGGACCGAGCTTATTTGTCGGCCCATCCTCCAGGGTTGTTAGAGGGATTTGTTGTTTGTACGGGTTATGTTGCTTCATGTATATTTTATTTTCTGTCTGTAGGTTGTTACTTGGCCCAGTACTCTGGGTTTGTTTCTTTAATTTCTTATTAATGAAATAGGGTGGCCATATTCCATCTTTTCCTTCAAAAAAAAAATGGGAGGGCTACTTTAACGCATAATTCACATGTATTTTTCATAATTTACCAGAATTAATTGGTTGTTGGTAACAAAATTCATAAAATCCAAAACAAAGATCTCCTTTAAAAAATATATTAAAAAAAAAGTTTATGGAAGTAGTTGCATTCATCTTCCCCTTTCCCATTTTGAAAAGATTGGAGAGTTTTTTTTTTCAATTTTTTTAGCTTTTGGAAGTAAATGCATTTTTTGTAGAACTTCTAGAAATTTCTAGTTTTTTTGGATTTCTTCTAACTTTTCCCAATTTTCAATCTTTTAAAAAAAATTAAATCAAATTTCCCGATTTGTATAATTAACTTTTAGATTTTTAATTAATTATTCTAAATTTCTAATTATTTTTTGGAATATTATCATTTTCCCGAATTTATAATTATTTTAAGTTTTTTAAAATTAAATAATACTAATTTTTTATTGTTTTTAAGAATTTCTAATTAATTAATCCAAATCAAAATTAATTAAAAGGATTAAAAATAATAAATCATACTTTGAAGAGATATGGACCGTTGACCAAAGGTGCACGCTTTTCGGGGAGATCCAACGAACCTACTCGGTAGGCATTTTGGTCCGAATTAATATCAGTGCGGTGCACGTGACGGAAACCCTAACAAAAGTTGACTCCGTCCGATCGGGTTTTTTGTAAAACGTAGTTGAGGGCCTTTTTTTTTAAAGTTAAGTGTGGTTTTTTAAATAACGGAGATACTTCAGTGAGGTTTTGTCAAGTTTAGCGTCCAGCCTAATTTATGCTGTCGATAACCCTACAAATGACAGTTTTTGGCAGTCATAAGTGGCACCAATTGTAGCAGGTTGATTAATTTCATGAAATATTGAAATCAGATTCAGTGTTTGAAACTTTGAATGTGAACTAAGGTGACTGCCTCGAAATAAATAGCAATACTTTGTTCCAGTTTTCTGTTTCATTTCAGTTACGTTGTAGGACAGCTCAAACCACTCGAAAGTTTCAAGATTTTTACCATCTTGATTTGTTCTAAGTAGCATCTTTTTCTCGTTTCACTAGTCAGCAATTTCGCAATGATATATCAAATTATGAGAAATCTTATTACCATCGTCTATTTCCTGTACTAGAGTAGCTGTATGTATCACTTAATACTTTTCTTTTACGCAGATTGGCCTCATTGGATACTCATTCACTTCTCGTTCTCATGTCAGAATACTTTGATCATGATACCCGCAGCATACAAGAATGGATCATCATACTTGTACAATTTCGCATTTTTAACTTGTACTTCATCTGTTCGTTATATACCCTACTTCTTCAGATTGTTTGCAAATGAAACAGGTGATGATCTTAGCCATAGATTTTTCTGAAACCCTAGTGCTCAAGTTTTTTTTTTTTTTTGTTATTTTTTTCGCTTTGTCTCCCTTCTTTGTAGCTAGCATTGGTATAAATACCCGAAACCCGGACCCGGCATTGGACCGGAACCGACCCGGCCTATCCGGGTCCGGGTCCTAAAATGGGACCCGTTGTACTTTCGAGTCCGGGTCCGGGTCTGCTCAAAATAGACTCGATCCGGACCCGTTAAAAAACCCAAAAAATCAACATAAAAATAAATATCCTATCCTCATCCCTCTCATCCTTCCTCAATTTTAAATATTCATCTTCCAAACTCAAAACTCATGCATTTTTCTTCTCTCCTCAATTCTAAATCCTTCACTCGCCGCTCACACTTCCGCATATTTTAATAGGACCCGGAACCGGAACCGGACCCGGTCCTCACGGGTCCGGGTCCGGATCCAATTTTTGGACCCGTTCTGGACCGGATCCGGGTCCGGGTAGTGAAGGACTGACCCTACCCGACCCGATACCAATGCTAATTATTGTTGTTTGTAGTGTAGGGAAAACCGGTTTCCAAGTGTCATTATATGCATCAACCTGTTTCGAGTCAGTTCTAACCTGTAGCAATTATAAAACAGCCAATGTTCTGATGTTTTTTCTGTCCATATTAGATCAATACTACAGTCTGTCTTAATATCCTATAGAGAGTCGACTCAATCCCCATTTTTTTTTTAATCTTAACAATAAACTACATTTCCTTGTATTTGAACAGAAACAACATAAATTGTTAATACATGAATATAATAAAATAGCTGTTTGGTTTTAGTAGAACTATCATCACTGTTAAGAACATTTCAAGAAATGGTGCTATCAGCAGTCTATTTCGCAATAGATTATGCAAAAATAATTCATTTTAATATTATATAAAATAATATATACATATTTTTAAATTAAAAAAAATCCTGCAGGAATTTGGCATGAAAAAGCTGTGACATGCCCCATTCCACATGCTTTGTTGGTTAGTATTCCAGTCACGGAAACTACAAATTGTAATGTGTCTGGTATGTTGCTGAGTTTCTCATGTGAAGAGATTATGTCTGTAGTGCATTTGTTTAATTGGTAAGTACACTCCACCTGGGATATAAGATTACAATTGATATCTTTTGTTTGAAGTTACCAAGTTGTATAACGAGTAAACAAAAACTGTCAGGACCTTTTTTATAGAAGTGAGACTGGAAGACTTGTTTCATTAATGATCGGTTAACGAAACAAGCAGATCCACTAATACAAAATATCCTTAATCCAGTCTATTACATCAAAGAGTTCCACCCTAACAGAAAGAAAATACAACATCAAATATCACTGTGATGCCCAAAACGACCAATGAAACAGCTCTAACTTCCCCTTTTGACCATGATAGTAGCGAACCCTGCCTCTCGAGCCCCTACTCAGCACCCTCCAGCCTTGGCTTCTTCCAGATACCTGTTTGACCTGTCCAAGCTTCTGTAATCCATTGTTCAAATCGAATTTTCCAATGTTAGTGCAACCAAGGAGGGTTATTTGGTGGACATTGGTCCAGCCGTGGCAAGGGAACCCATATTGGTGTAGTTTAGATCATGCAATTTGATTGATCAATGTTGATACAATCAAAGTGTGTGAGGGCACTAAGTCGAGGGCAATTGATTGACCATGGTGGACTACTCATTATGCAACGACTGGTTAGCTTGTTGATGCATTGTAATAATAAAAAAGCATTCAAGGATCAAATTTCCTCTTTGGATTCCAATATGACTTAAAAGTTTATTTTCAATCATTGTCTTTTGATTTCT
This sequence comes from Hemerocallis citrina, assembly GCA_017893485.1. NCBI lineage: Eukaryota > Viridiplantae > Streptophyta > Magnoliopsida > Asparagales > Asphodelaceae > Hemerocallis > Hemerocallis citrina. The sequence continues at coordinate 1,202,563 of JACEHZ010000703.1, forward strand.
CCGGTTGGTTGCTTATCAGTGTCAATCAAAAGTCCACATAAAATTCCAAACTGGGTTTCATAGAGGCAACAAACTGTACATCAGTTCATGTCAATCATCTCACAAATGATACATTCATTTTATATCGATTACATACAAATTCAGAGATAGAGAGTGAGATTACAGTATCCTGTAACAAAAAGGAGAAAAGAAAGTGAAAACTAAAGATAAAAAATTTAACAAAGCCTTGGTAGTCCCTTGGTACTAGGCTGAGAGATAATAACCCTCGTCTTAACCACCTTGTTCATCTGAGACTTCATCTGCATGCAAACCTTTTCCAGCTCCATCACTTTACTCTGCATCTTCTGTAGGTTAAACCTCAGCTCGTCCTTCTCTTCTGATGACTCTGAAGTTGTTTCATCCTCATCTCTCACTCTGATCACAGCTTGTTTTGGTGTCTTAACCGAATCATGGTCATCTCTTACTCTGATCACAGCTTGTTTCGGCGTCTTAATCGAATTGAGGTTGTTGGAAAAACTTGTCGTAGGTATCTTGGATTGCTGCGATATTAGTGCTTGGATGGCGGCTCCAGGTGGTATTCTGGGGTTTTTCGCAAGGTCCCTGCAGGCTTCGAGAGTGAGTTTCTCGTAGTTCAGGCATCTGCAAAGCCTACTGCATTGTTCAGATGACAATCTTGGGTGTGACTGGAAGAAAATAAGAACAAACTATAGTGATTAAGATCAAAATCAGAAACCATATAGGAAGAACCGAAGAATGATGTTAATTTCAGAACAAACACCTAATGTGTCCTACAATCAGTTTAAATAGGCATTCAAATTGTTGGCTTGAATAAATTGAAAACAGTCATATTGGAAGGTCATAATATTAACACTTTTCAAGGACCGAAATTCTCAATCTTAACATTGCTGTACCTGAAGATAGATGTCTAAAGCTCTGTAGACACCATCAAAGCAATCCCTAGCTGAATCAGGCAGGCTCTCTGCCACCATAAGAAACTTATCAATCTTCAAATTTTGATCAGGTGAGATCTCCCTCAAGTACTTATCTATAACGCAGCCCACCATCTTCAACCTCTGTAATCTCACTCCCCCGCTCTCCTCAAATCCATTGACAAAAACCCTAATCAATCTTACCACCAAATTCACATCATACACCCCCTCTCCATTCCCCGATATGAGCAAATCATCCAGTGTTGCTTTCTCCATCATCAAACCAATCAACCTCTCAAGCTTCTGTCTACATTCTTTGCTTACTTTAAAACCAGAAACTACTCTCAAAACCCAGAAAAGCCCTCTGTATGAAAAACCAGCCCTGCCCATTAAAACAGCCCCATAAACTGCTGTATCTGCCAGACCACCATACTCTAACTTGTACACCATACCTCCGTTTTTCGCCCTCTGAGCTGCTGTCTTGAGATAGTGCAGCAAGAATTTGGTGAGGATCAGATTCCTGTTTTCACTTCCATAGGCTCCAATTGTGTGAAATAGCTGTTGGATGATAGTTGGTGGCAAAATAGCAAGGGAATCAAACCACCACTCTTTTGTGGAGTGCCTGCTAGATTCAGGGGTGGTTTTAGCCGATGAGTACCTGAACCCAGGTGTATCAGGAGATGAACTGGAAGAAGGACATGAAGAAGGTGATGACCGAAGTGTTTCAGTTAGAAGAATATCTGAATTTTCTGAAATTTTTGAGACGACAGCGGGGATGAGCTTTAGCAAGAGGCCAGAGGAGTCTGCGATGTGAAGGAAAGGCTCACAGTTCCTCAGAGATGTCAAAATATCACTCCAGTTCCAGTTGAATACTCCATGTAGTAAGGTCTCTGTTTGACTCAAGAGATTCAAGGTTGAGACCTCTTCAGTCATTTCTAACAGGAAAGCACAGCAATGGAGGTGGCTGATATTTGAAGGGGTTACTGGGATTCTTCCATTGTTGTAGCAGAATCTTAACACCATCTCAAATCCATCTGGGCCTTCTGGAAAATCCATAATTTTGATTTCTGATAAGCCATTGTGGGTTGTTCTGTTATTGGTTTGCGTCACCATTTTCTTCAGCTTTCCTGAGAATGAACAGAGGATTTTCTGGGAGGAGAGAACCACTTAGCTTATTCTGAAATAATTCAAGAAAAAAAAATAATGGCATAGGAGTTTGTGTGTTTGAGAATTAGTACCTGATTGAGAAAGAAGGTGTGTTGCTCATTGATGATGACCTTGAGATCACAAAGATAATCCTCCATGGATGCTTGGAGATGAAGACCTTTGGGGTGAGAGAAAGAGAGAGGGATACAGGAAGAGGACGAGAAGAGACTGCCAAAACTCAACAATTATAATATTGGTATGTCAAGAAAAAGGGAAGACAATTACAATAGTCATTACCAAGAAACAGAGCATAGGATATTGCAGAGTAGAAATGGTTGGTATGGGATTGTAAACTAGACCGAGATATATATAGTATTGAGTACATGAAAGAACATAGTGGGGGCCGGTTATGTATCTGAGGTCTGATCACCAGAATTTTTTCCCAAAACGATCCTTTTTTTTGAAAGTTTTTCCCAAACCGTCCTACTTTTTTTTTTTATTCCCAAACCATTCCACTCGATCTTTGAAAGACCGAGTCTAGTATAAACTAGCGCGGTCTTTCAAAGGCCGAGTCTTGCTTGCTCTTCAATTTTTCGCAGTGCAAGACTCGGTCTTTGAAAGACCGAGGCTAGTACAAACTAGCGCGGTCTTTCAAAGACCGAGTCTTGCTCTTCGATTTTTCAAAGTGTAAGACTCGGTCTTTGAAAGACCGCGCTAGTTTATACTAGACTCGGTTTTTCAAAGACCGAGTCTTGCACTGTGAAAAATCCAAGAGCAAGACTCGGACTTTGAAGGACCGCGCTAGTTTGTCTTGCACGTTGTGGGTTTTAATATCGCAGATCTCCTTTCTTCTTCTTCTCGACTTATTAAAAACTTCGACTTTTTTTTCTTCTTCTCTCTGTCCCTCAACGAACCCATCGCCCCCTAGCCAATTTTGTGGTCGATTACCCCTTTAATCGATTGATACACTCCCCAAAACCAATTAATCTCTCATCGATTTTCGATTTTCCCCATCCTTATTCCCCAAATTTGATTATTTCTTTAAACCCTAAATCCCGAATACCCAATTTCTTAGACCTAGTTTAATTTCGTCTTCGTCTTTGGAAGATCTTGGTTGAAGGATATTGCTCTTCTCTACCTTGTCAGTAGCTCGCTTTGGAATCTCCTACTTGAAAGGTATATTTCTGAAGCTTTTGATAAGCAATTATTGTGTTAGTGTTGATGCTATTGTGAAGGTGCTGAGTTGAATTTGACTTATTATTGACAATGTAGAGTAGCTATTGTTGTTATTTTTAGTTTTAATTAGAGAATGAAAAAAAACAAATAGTAACTTCATAAATTTTGTTGAAGAAGAAAGAGCTGAAAGAGTTGAAGTTGTTGCTATCAACGGCATTTTTATATTTGATTTTGTTGAAAGAGTTGAATTTGTTGTATAGAATTCTATATAGAATTTTGCTAAGAAAGAGTTAAAATTCTCTAATTTGCTAAAATTAGAGAATCAACGACATTGTTATATAGAATTTGTTGTTGTGGAGATGTTTCGAGATTGTTGTTGTTTTTGTTGTTGAGATGTTGTGGTTGTGAAGAAGTTTCGAGATTTTTGATGTTTTTGTTGTTGAGATGTTGTGGTTGTGGAGATGTTTCGAGATTGTTGTTTTTTATATCTCGGTTATGTGTAGTTAATAGCAATTTTGTTGAAGTTGTAGGATTTGTATTCTATTGTAAATGGCACGCACAAGGGGTAACATGGAGGTAGGAGAAAGTAGTAGACCTCCACGTGGCGATGGACCACGTACTTGCGGTGGACGTGGTCGTGAGCGTGGTCGTGCTCGTACCGCGGGTACTAATGTAAGTAATTAATTGTTGATTCTAATAGAATTATATTACATTTCGGTCTATTGATGTAAATGTTATTGTTATGTAGGTTGAAGTCAATCCAAATGAGGCGGACACTTCTTCTTCAGTCCCTTCGTCATCGTATATCCCTTCTGAAGGCCCAGGACCCTTCGACCCTTCACTCCTCACTCTACAGCCGTTGCATCGATCGCAGAATATTTGAAACGGTGAGGCTACGGAGTGCCGCTTTAGGACTGGTCATCCGCTACCTGTGCACCCACGTATACACGAGATACTAAGAGACAGTGGGTTCTACGGTATTGCCAGGATGACATCCATCAAGTGTGATCATCCTCTTTTGGAAGCACTTCTTGAAAGATGGAGGCCCGAGACACACTCCTTTCACCTGCCAGTTGGGGAGATGACAGTCACTCTGCAGGATGTTGCCATACTTACCGGGCTTCCAATCGATGGAGAGGCAGTCACAGGATCAATGGACTTCGACCCGGTTTACATAGTCGAGGAGTACTTAGGGGTCGAAGTTGAAGCCGGTGCGGTTAATGGTAAATTTATCCGTTTGAAGTGGCTGAAGGACACGTTTAAGAATAAATCGAATGAAGGTTCTAGTGCGGCGGAGGTGGAGTGCTATTGTAGAGCTTACATTCTCACGCTTTTCGGCACCGTATTGTTTCCAAATTCGACAGGAAATAGCGTGCCATTGATGTTATTGCCATTGATCGCCGACCTAGGTAACCTCCGTCGTTACAGTTGGGGTAGTGCCGTGCTTTCGTCGCTGTACCGGAGTTTATGTTTGTGCAGTATAGGTTCGAACCAGATGAATGGGCCTATGATTTTACTTCAGCTTTGGAGTTGGGAGCGAATTCACGTCGGTCGGCCCGTAGTACAGATCCAATCTCCGCACTGGACAGTTCTTCCCGATGACGTGGATATGCTACCTCCTATCGGTGTTTACTGGACAGGTAAACTAACATGGACAGCCAACCCCAATAGGTGCTTAACATACTACCGCGATTAGTTGGATAGGTTGGCAGCTGACTGTGTTGTGTGGATTCCTTACACAGAGGAGCGACTGGTTCGACTGCCGCCTATTTGCACGTACAGACACAATTTGTGGCTCACGAAAGCACCGTTAATCAACTTTGGGGTTGTCGAGTTCTACTACCCCGATAGAGTATTTCGTCAGTTTGGTCTTCACCAAGAGATTCCAGTTGTCGAGCCATTCAATGCTGAGATGCACAACATTACAGGAATGGGCCCGGACACAATTGGGCCGCTTGCTTCTCTGTGTACATTCAGAGATGGAATGTTCATCGTTTCCAAGAAATCATCGATGGTATTCCACCGTTTGACCTCTCATTGCATGGGGTGTACATGGCTTGGTACAAGAGACTCACTAGATGGTATATTTCTCCAACGTTGCAGACTCCTGCTGGAGTCGTAGTCCCGATCCGGCGACCAGGGACCAAACCAGCAGATCAACATTCCATGAAGTTGCCGATGTACCAACCAAAGGGATCCACTGTTCGTGGCTTTGTAAGTTTTAAAGTTTCGTTTTCAATTTTTAAAGTTTATATATAAATTTATTTTTATATATGTATGTGTATATGTAAGTAACCTAATCATTCAACTTTTCATGTTTCTCAGTTGATCCAGACTTGGGCCCTTGCAAAGAAATGTGCAACTCTGTTGAATTGCAACATCGCCGATCAGGCGAAGGAAACCGTACGGGAGATGTTATCTTGTTGCCGTGCACAAGCTGATCTTGTGGGGGAGGGTGCAACGTTAGAAGCAATACTAAGGACTCCCATACATCGAACGAGCGGCCGTTCTGGTGTACGATGAAAGAGAGTTGTTCGAAGGCCCCCACCTCAGCCTCAAAGCGATTCAGAACACGAAGAACAAGCAGGGCCTGAGATTGAAGGGGATGATATACAACAAGAAGTTGGGGGTGAGATTCAAGAAGAGGAAAACATCCCGTTGTCCGGACTAACACAGGCAACTCCACAACGTGGCAGACGACAACGAAGACCCACCAACTTCTTCACACCTGACCCTTGAGTATTTGATGTTATGTTGAGTTAGTATAATTTTGTAATATTTTGAATTTGGTAGGTGTTGTAATATTTTTAGTTAGTTTGATGTTGTAATGTTCTTTTGGGTTTGTTGATATTAATCAGTTTGTTGATATTGTGGAGATGATTTTGTTGTGATTTTGGAGATGTTGGAATTGTGGTTGTGGAGATGTTGGAGATGTGGTTGTTGTTGTTGTGGTTGTGGAAGTGTTGGAATTGTGGAGATGTGGAGATGATTTTGTTAAATTATGTGGAGATGTGGAGATGATTTTGATATTAATGAGTTTGTTAAATTTTGTGGAGATGTGGAGATGATTTTGATATTAATGAGTTCGTTAAATTTTGTGGAGATGATTTTGTTGTGGTTTTGGAGATGTTGGAATTGTGGTTGTGGAGATGTTGGAGATGTGGTTGTTGTTGTTGTGGTTGTGGAAGTGTGGAGATGTGGTACTTGTTGTTGTGGATGTTGAAGTTTGGTTGTGGAGATGTTGGAGACGATGTTGTTGTTGTTGTGGTTGTGGAAGTGTAAGAGATTCAATCTGAAAGATTGTATCTTCTGCCTGTAAGCAAATATTCAATCAGCCTCAAGACTCGGTCTTTCAAAGACCGATGTCATTTTAAAAGATCAAGTCTTGATGCTGATTGCAAAATTTTGCTTACAGACTTAAGACTCGATCTTTCAAAGACCGAGTCTAGTTATATTTAGAACGGTCTTTGAAAGACCGAGTCTTGAGTTCAATCTATTCCAGAGGCCAAGCTGCTCTCTGGAAATGATTGAACATCACAGTCGGTCTTTCAAAGACCGTTCTAAATATAACTAGACTCGGTCTTCGAGTCTTCAATCTGTGAATTTTTTTTTCTTTTTGATTGAAGACTCGGTCTTTGCTAGGTATGTTTAGAACGGTCTTTGAAAGGCCGACTGTGAAGTTCAATCAATTCCAGAGAGCAGCTTGGCCTCTGGAATAGATTGAACTCAAGACTCGGTCTTTCAAAGACCGTTCTAAATATAACTAGACTCGGTCTTTGAATCATCAAAGACTCGGTAAGCAAAATTTTGCAATCAGCATCAAGACTCGGTCTTTCAATCATCAAAGACCGAGTCTAGTTAAAATGACACCGGTCTTTGAAAGACCGAGTCTTGAGGCTGATTGAATATTTTCTTACAGGCTGATTGAGAGTCTAGGCTTAACTACAGCCACATACAATTTCTTTAACATCATCTCCAACAACTCCACAACCACATCATCAATCTCATTAACATCTCCACAACTCCACAACCACATCGCCACATCTCCACATCTCCAGAACATCATATCCACAACTCCACATAATCAAAAATCTCACTAACATCTCCACAACCACATCATCTCCAACAACTCCGCAACCACATCAACAATCTCATTAACATCTCCACAATAAGAACATTAAGAACATTAACAACATTAAGAACATCTTCACAACCACAATCTCAACATATGCCCAACATTAAGAACATTAAAAAAAACTACAAAATCAAACTAACTAAAAATATTACAACACCTACCAAATTCAAAATATTACAAAATTTCACGTATTCATACTCTCTCCACTAACTAAAAATATTACAAACACACTAGAAAGCACATAATCAAATTTTAATTGTTTTGAGATGCTCTGTTAGTACATCGACGCTTGTTGTGTCCTTCCAACCAGCAACTTGAACATTTCATTCTTGTACCCCTGCTAGAACTATCTCTCACATTCATATCGTTGCGTATTCTTGTGGATTTAGGCTGGCCTTTCCGTGAACGTCGCAAACTAGCATCCGGTACGAGTCGTGGACCGTCGATAGTAGGCCAATATGCTTGATCTAGAATAGGACTAAACACAGGAGCCCATGTTTGTGCTAATGACGTGACAAGGTAAAATTTATCAACATAAGGCTTGTGATCGATTGCACGATATGCACAGGCTGCTAATACATGAGAACAGGAAATATGATATAGATGAAACTTCATACATGTGCATGTTTTTGTACCCAAGTTCACGGTGTGCAAGTTCCCACCCTTCCGTTCTCCATTAACCATGCGTATACCCGTTTTCACGAAAAAAACTCCAGGCTGATGATGAAACATTGTAACCTCATGTTGGTTTGCTCTTTCATGGCGACTATCAATCAAATCATGTACACTTTTAGCAAAAATCTTCCCTTCACATAAAAGCTTACTAGTTTCCTGTCGACACGTAGTAAAGTAAGAGTTGAGACGTAAAAAGATCGTCTCAACAATCACAGTTACTGGTAAACTACGGACTCCTTTCAAAACTGAATTGAAGCATTCTGACAGGTTTGTAGTCATTATTCCATATCTTCGACCTTCATCTGCATAAAGTGCCCATTTCTCAACCGGCTTCTCTTTCAACCAATTAGCCGCCTCGACATTGACGGTTTCAAGTTCAACGAGTTTGGCAATGAACTTTTTGGGTTGGTTTTGACAAACTATAATTTTGGCATTTTTCCGTAATGCCTTGCTACCAAATTTACTAAAAAAATTTGTGGCAAAATGATGCAAACAATATCGATGAAATGCATTCGGTTCATTCCAAGCTCCGTTTTGCAAATCCATAGCAGACAATATACCAGCATGACGATCCGAGATAACACACAGCTCAGTGCGATCGGTGACATAATACCGGATGCAAGTCATAAACCATGTCCACGTATTTATACTCTCTCCATCAACCAATGCAAATGCAAATAGAAATAAGCAACCATTCGCATCCGGGGAAACATCAATTAGCAAACAACCCTGTACTTACCGTACAAGTGAGTTCCATCTACACTAATAACCGGTCTGCAAGACTTGAAACCTTCAATCGAAGGACCAAATGCCCAGAATACTCCCTTGAATGTTTCCTCTCTAGGACTAGACTCATATTTATCCCAGTAGACAACGATTCCTGGATTTGCTGCTTGAATTGCTGTTAGTAGAAAAGGCAGCTTCGGGTATGCTTCTTCGAAGGTACCGAACAACCTCTCAATTGCCTTTTGTTTTGCTTTCCAAGCTTTCTTATATAAAATCTGATAATTATATTCTATTTTCACAATCTCAATAATTACCCGTAGTGATAAAGCAATATCCTTCTTCACCACACCCACAATCAAATTACTAACAAGGTTAGCATCAATTTTACAGTGGTCTTGATTCAACGTGGGATTCGTACAAGTATGAGGCCCAACTATCTTCTTCACCACAAAATTTCTCTCCCCGTTTGGAACAATAGCTCGTAATCTCCAAGGGCATCCACCATCACTTACTCCTGGGGGACCTTGTACGATCTCCTCAATTGTACATTTTCTAGGTGCCATTTTGCATTTAACAGTGTACAGTGATGGTGTTGTTTTCAATGTGACAAATTCACGATGTTTCTTGATAGAATACACCTTCACAGCTTGCTGAATGGACTCTTTACTTACAAACTCCTGTCCAACGTAAAATTCGTCTACATTGGATGAACCAGAAGACTCTTGTGGATATGGGGGTACTCTAGCAGCTTGAGCCATCTCCTCCGTAACATGAGCGTTAACATTAGCATAGCTATCAGTAGCTCTCACTTCGTTAGAACTGTTGTTCGTAGGATTTACATTTGCTACATCATCATCTTCTTCTCCATCATCATTTTCTACACTTTCATCATCGTCTGTTTTTTCCTCTTCTTCATCATCATCGAATAAGTTATTGTTAACCACTGCATTTTGAAAGAGTTCAAATACACTGTCATTTGGAACATAGTCAGGAACCGGACTAGGTTGGGGTGGCAACTCAACATCTGTAGAATCAGCGTTTCTTGTATTTGTGGAGGTGTTTTCTTGTGAGGACAGTGGATTTGGTTGTGAAGGTTGAGCGGGGTTAGACCTCATATGCTGTGTAGGTACTACCCTTATGAAGATTGAACTGTGAATATCATGTGGCTGAGCATTCAAAATTTGAATTTGCTGAATATATAACTCTAATACAGACCAAGCACAATTGTGATCAAATGTCCTGCAATCATTGACTTCAGCGCATTATCAGTAGGTACGGGCACTGTCATAAAATACTGACCATCTCCTCTACCTGCTGCGTATCGAGCTAAAATTTTCACCTTCGATTGATTCCTATCCCAATTAGTAACTTTATAAATTTTCTCAACTATTTCTGCAAATGTAATGGTACGAGGTACCCAAACTATTTCCGGATCCAACACACTATAGCAACTACCAATCTTTGGATCACGAATTATTTCACCACCAAAGTATAACCAAATAGGAATCTCAAGATCCATACCTACGTATATTTATACGAATATGCGAGTTATTATCTAACCACAAACAAAATCTATAAAAAAAGATATAAAATTAAAGGCCAATATTCATCATACCTTCACAAGCTTCAAGGATAGAACCGTAGATATTTGGGTAAAAGAGTTGAAGTTGCTATCCTCTTCAAATTTAGCAAAAATCCAAAATATGGATCTTTCAAAAGATGGGTTTAGGGTTTGTGGGTAGGAGGTAGGAGGTAAGATGGGTTTAGGGTTTGTGGGTAAATATATTTAGATTAAGATGAGATTTTGTGGGTAGGAGGTCGCCCTAGATTTAGGAAGATGGGTTAGAGAAATAGAATAGGTTAAAGTAGAGAGAAAGAAGAAGAAAAAAGGAGATATGCGCTTTTAAAAACCCCAAAAGTTAAAAGTAGCGCGGTCTTTCAAAGACCGAGTCTTGCTCTTCGATTTTTTGAAGTGCAAGACTCGGTCTTTGAAAAACCGCGCTACTTTTAACTAGACTCGGTTTTTCAAAGACCGAGTGGGGTGCTTTGGAAAATTTTTAAAAAAAAATAGGACGGTTTGGAAAAAACTTTTTAAAAAAAGGGTCATTTTGGAAAAAAATTCTGATCACCATTCTTAGCAGGCTAATGAGCTACTTCATCTTGTCTGCCTTCTCCCGTTGTAGTGATTAGGACACTGTTAGTAGGAAAATGATTTGCATACTCAAATTAGAAACTGATTTCTACAGTCATTAGGAATTTATGAAAATTCCAAGATTCCAATATTGTTTTGAGTGATTCTCTTTCATCACAAAAATATTCTACAGTGATAAACACAGCAAATTATGACATGATTTACATCAATTCAAAAGAAAAAGATTACTTGTTCTATTAATGCTATATTGTTGGCAAATGCTACCTTTTTTTCACAAATTTGAACTCAGTGGGACCAGAATACTGATTTTTTTATCGAAACTATTTGTAAAAAGATAACACTTGCCAAACTAATTGCGTACAGAGACTAAACAACTACACTCCCATTCCCAACATCAAGCTATAGTTATTTTTGTGCTCACCGTCCCAACGGCAGGCCTGGTTTTTTCCTTTTTTGGGAAAAACTCGCCGTTCCCAAATGCTGGTGTAGTTCAAAAAGTATCAAACAAGACTGTCGTTCCTAACGACGTGGTTCTTTATACTCTCACTGTTGGGAACGGCAAGGTTATATGAAATTTCACAGAGTGTTGGACTTGGTGAATTTTTGAAAAAAACTTTGCTTCACTCTTTGTGAAATTTCATATAACCTCACCGTTCTCAACAGCGAGTCTCATAGTTGGAAACGGCGATTCTTATTTGATACTTTTGAACTAGACTTGTTGTTGGAAGGGCGAGTTTCTCCAAAATAATAAAACTAGGCCCACCGTTCTCAACGGCAAGCACGAAATAACTAAGCTCGCCGTTGGAAATGGCGAGTGTAGTTGTTGCCTTCCCAAACGCAATTATTTTGGCAAATGTACTCTTTTTGTAAATAATTTTAAAAATTGACATTTTTTTAAAAAATATTCCTGAATACTCATTTATAGAATTTGGGTAATAAAGTATTTCACCTCTATTTTGTAGGTTTTGGCTAGAGCTAGCTAAGCGTCTGCCTACTTGAGTTATCCTTTTTGATTGATTTTGTTACTCTGATATTTTTTGTAAATAATATCACTCATGCGTTTGGAAGTACATGAGCTCTTCACCGTTGGCCATGTGGGGAGGTGGACTACATGTGCATGGGTGGGTGAGTTTGAATCTTAGGCATCACTTTGAAGAGAGAAATTGACAGGTGTTGGGAACTTTATAGACAAATTCAAGCTACCCCTCTTGTGAGGGAATAGGCAAAAGCAACAACTATAGCAAAAACAATTGCAACTTTAAACAGATATTACGGTTTGTTGCATGCAGCGAAAATTGACAGAAGATAATTGATACTCAATAGGATGTAGCTTATATGAGTTTGCGAAGTTTCTCAGAATGAAACCTCTCATCTGAATTTATTGGCAGATGAGAGATGGTCCTGATCATTAAATGCACCTGAATTTCTATATTGTCACAAAAATCAAGGGTCAGGTGTGAAAAAGTTAGTGGGTCTCCGTTATCTTCTACCACAGTAGCCTGTGTGACACTGGACAACGGGATATTCTCTTCTTCTTGTATCTCACCCCCAACTTGTTGTATCCCCTCCCCTTGAATCTCAGCCCATGCTTGCTCTTCGTCTTCTGCTTCACTTTGAGGTTGAGGTGGGGGCCTTCGAACAACTCTCTTTCGTCGGAGACCAAAACGGCTGCCAGTTCGATTTGTGGGAGTCCTTAGTATTGCATCTAATGTTGCCCCCTCGCCCACAAGATCAGCTTGTGCACGGCAACATGTAATCATCTCCCGTATGGTTTCCTTCGTCTGATCCGCGACGTTGCCATTCAACAAAGTAGCACATTTCTTTGCTATGGCCAAAGTCCGACTCAACTGACAATCATGAAAAGTTAAAAGATTATGGTACTTACATATACACATACATATATAAAAACAATTTTTTGACAAAACTTAAAAAAAATACAACGAAACTTAAAAATAAAACGAAACTTTAAAACTTACAAATTTGCGAACAATGGATCCCTTTGGTTGGTACATCAGCAACTTCATGGAATGTTGATCTGCTGGTTCGGTTCCAGGTCGACGGATCGGGACTACCACTCCAGCAGGAGTCTGCAACGTCGGAGAGATATATCGTCTAGTCACTCTCTCGTACCAAGCCATGTACGCCCCATGCAGCGAGAGGTCAAATGGAGGAATGTCACCGATGATTTCGTTGAACCGGTGTACATTCCATCTCTGAACATACGTAGCGAAGCATGCGGCCCAATTGTGTCGGGGGGTTCGACCCATTCCTGTAATATTGTGTATCTCCGTATTGAATGGCTCGGCAACCGAAATCTTTTGGTGAAGACCAAACTGGCGTAGCACTCTATCGGAGTAGTAGAACTCAACAACCCCAAAGTTGATAAAGGAGCTTTCGTCAGCCACAAATCACGCCTGTACGTGCAATTAGGCGGCAGTCAAAGTACACGCTCCTCCGTGTAAGGAAGCCACACGACACAGTCAGCTGCCAACCTATCCAACTCATCGCGGTAGTACGTTAAGCACCTGTTGGGGTTGGCTATCCATGTAAGTTTGCCGGTCCAGTAAACACCGATAGGAGGTAGCATGTCCACGTCATCGGGAAGATGTATCCAGTGCGGAGATTGGATCCGTACTACGGGCCGGCCGACGTGAATGCGCTCTTAACTCCAGATTTGAAGTAAAATCATAGACCCATTCATCTGCACTGAACCTATACTAGCCAAACACAAACTCCGGTACAGTGATGACAGTACGACACTACCCCAACTGTAACGCTAATGTTTCCCAGGTCAGCGATTAGTAGCAAGAACATCAACGAGACGGCATTACATGACGAATTTGGAAACAATACTGTGCCAAATAGCGTGAGGATGTAGGCCCTGCAATAGCACTCCACCTCCGCCGCAGTTGAACCTACATTCAATTTATTCCTAAAGGTGTCCTTCAACTTCAACCACTTCAAACGAATAAATTTATCACTAATCGCACCGGCTTCAACTTCGACACCTAAGTACTCCTCGACTATATAAACCGGGTCAAAGTCCATTGTACCTGTGACTGCCTCTCCATCGATTTGAAGCCCAGAGATTATGGAGACGTCTTGCAAAGTCACTGTCATCTCCCCAACTGGCAGGTGAAAGGAGTGTGTCTCAGGCCTCCATCTTTCAAGAAGTGCTTCCAAAAGAGGACGATCGCACTTGATGGAGCTCATCCTACCAATACCGTATAACTCACAGTCTCATAGTATCTTGTGTATCCGTGGGTGCATCGGTAGTGGATGACCGGCCCCAAAGCGGCACTCCGTAGACTCACCGTTCCACACATTCTACGATCGATGCAACGGTTGAAGAGTGAGGAGTGAAGGGTCGAGGGGTCCTGGGCCTCCAGAAGGGATATACGATGATGAAGGGACTGAAGAAGAAGTGCCCGCCTCATTTGTATTGATTTGAACCTACATAACAATAATATTTATATCAATAGACCGAAATTTCATATAATTGTATTAGAATCAATAATTAATTACTTACATTAGTACCCTCAGTACGAGCACGACCACGGCCACGACCACGTCCACCGCGAGTACGTGGTCCAACGCCACGTGGAGGTCTACTACTTTCTCCTTCCTCCATGTTTCCCATTGTGTGTGCCATTTACAATAAAATATAAATCCTACAACTTCAACAAAATTGTTATTACCTACACATAACCCAGATATCAAAACCAACAATAACAACAATTGTTATATAACAATGTCATTTGCTACTCTACTTGTTTTTTTCATTCTCTAATTAAAACTAAAATTAACAACAATGGCTACTCTACATTGTCAAGAAAATCACCAACATTGTCATATATATGACCAACATCGTCAACAAAATTGCTATTTGCTACTATACTTGTTTTTTTTTCATTTTCTAATTATAACTAAAATGAACAACATTTGATACTACTTTGTCAACAACAATTGGCATTTGCTACTCTACATTGTCAACAATAACACAAATTCAACTAAGTACCTTCACAATAACCCAAAATTAACACAAAATTTGCTTATCAAAAGCTTGATAAATATACCTTTCGAGTAGGAGATTCCAAAGCTTGATAGTGACAATGTATAGTACTTCTAGATCCTTCAACCAAGATCGCACTTGATGGAGACGAAATTAAACGAGATCTAAGATATTGGGATTTAGGGTTTTTGGGTTTAAAGAAAGATTCAAATTTGGGGGAAAAGATGGAGAAAATCGAAAGACGATGCGAGATGACTCGGTTTTGGGGAGTGAATCGATCAATTTGAGGGAAAATCGACAAAAAACTAACTAGGGCGACGATGGGTTTCGTTGAGGTCGATAGAGAAGAAGAAGAAAGTAGAGAAGAAGAATAAAGTCGAGAAAAGAAGAAAGAAAAAGATCAGAAATAACCCCCCCCCCCCCCCCCAATCGACACTCGGTCTTTGAAAGACCGAGCGTAGTTAAAACTCACGCGGTCTTTCAAAGACCGAGTCTCACTCTTCGATTTTTCGTAGTGTAAGACTTGGTCTTTGAAAGACCGCATGAGTTTTAACTACACTCGGTCTTTCAAAAACCGAGTGAGATGGTTTGGGAATTTAAAAAAAAAGTAGGGCGGTTTGGGAAAAACTTTCAAAAAGTGGGACAGTTTGGGAAAAAATTCAGACTATGGAAGATATGACACGAGAGCGCTCCAAAAGGACTTCCTGAAGGGGAAAATACACATAATCATAACAGTTTTTTTTTCTTTTCAAAAAAGTAGAGAAATAAAAAAACACCACATAAGGAACTTGAGTTAAAATATCATAAATATTTCAATATGATCGACTAATTGTACATCAAGGGTATCTAAGTACTAGTAAAAAATTTCGATGAGGAAATTACGGAGCTTCTCTCTCCTCTCTCACTCTCCAGCCTCTGCTTTATCCTTCGACATCCCCCCTTAAACCATATCCTGGCCTCCCACACCACCCCTCCCTCAGCCACCCTCCCCAACCACCCCTCCTTCAGCCACCCAACCCCTTTCTTCCAAACCACCACTCAACACCTCTATCTTCCCCTCCTCCTGCTTTGAACCCTCAACCCAAACCTTTCCTGCCATTCTCCATCTCCAGCTACACTATCTCCATCTTCACCACCACAAATACATTCCACCCCTCCCCCTCTTTTTCCCTTGTCCTACCGACGAAATGAGAGGTGGGCTTGAACGGGAGAAGGGGAAACCGATCGAGAGCCTGGGTGCCCCGTGAACACAGTAGTGATAAGGAGCGTCGGCACCCACGCTATGGCGGTCACCGACATCATAGGTCTCGCTCTCCTATGGGAGTTCGGTCGCCTAGGGTTATGAGGAAAGTCAATAGCCCCTTACAGCAGCAACACCAGCAACACCACCAGCAGCGACATCACCACCATCGCAGCCCCACAAGAACTACTGCACCATTGCCCCTTCGCCAGCAGCTGAGGAGCTCCTCGGCTTCAGAATTAGCGCCCACAACACAACAACACAACAACTCTTCTCAACGAAAGTCACCGATCATCTACAAAGTGCCGAGCAGGTCTCCGACTGATAAAACTCCGTCCAAATTCTCTGAGCAGGAGCTTCTCTCAGCCTTGAGGGATATACGAAGTAAGGACTATGTGGACATGGGGTCGAAGGGGGAAGACGAGAGGAATTGGGAGGTTGTGCGGTCAAAATCCACGATGAAGAGGGAACAATCGCTACGGGGTATAGTGAAGAGTGTCACTTGCCTCTTATGCGGCGATCCTCATCGTAAGGAGGACTGCCCTATCGGAGCATTTGTTTGCTTCGAGTGCAAGAAGCCTGGACATCGAGTCCAGGACTGTCCGATCAGGGGCGAGAAAAGGAGAGGGTGGCAGGCGGAGGGGAAAAGGGTCGCGCCTAGGAAGAAGGAGACTTACCATGCGGTAGTGGCGATCACCGACGCTATGAGGAAGAGAAGGGAAATACTGAAAACTACCATGAGGGTGATTAGAGCCGTTCGGGGTTGGCCGTCTACTGCGGAGGTGGTCCTGGGGCTTTGAAGCCTCTCAGATCCATTCAACAAAAGAAGTTGGGAGCTCCATAAGATCAGAAACTTCTGGGTCGTCGAGTTTACATCGACTGGGGGGTGGCGGCGCTTGCAAGAAGAAGTGAGATCAAAATTCTAGAAGGAAGGTTCGGTATTTCGATCAAACAGTGGACGGGAGAGGAGAGGGCTGTCGAACAAGATTGGACGAAGGTAACGTGGATCAAGATCACCGAGTTGCCGCTTCACTATTGGGATATTGGTGGTTTTCAAGATGTGATACGTAAGTTTGGAGTGGTTTTGGAAGTTGATGCCGCTACAGCATAGCAAAGGGGGGGGGGGGGTTTGCCAGGGTCAGGGTGGCCTGCCACGGGAACGTTAGAATACTGTCGACGGTCAGAACGATGGTCGAGAACAGGTTTTATAATGTGGACGTCATGGTTGAGATAGAGGAATCACCGTTGACAGGGGGAGAGGGAGGGATAAAGAAGCATGTGTCTAAGAAACTTTTTATTGATGACGGGGACGAAAGACTTCCCAAATGGTCTGAAATTGTGGCGGGAAAAAAAATATGGAGGTTGAAGATGACCGGTTTAAGCTAGTTCAGGGTGAACCGGTTCGAATGGGGAAATGTCAGTCGTCCATCGTCTCATTGCGCGACTTGGGAGGTCATCAGACCGATGGGGAGTTCCCTTTTGGTAAATCGACCAAGCTAGTTCACCGTCCTGTGCGACAAGCTACTCCACCAAGTCAGGTGATCATCGGAGCTTGCAACATACTGGAGTGCCCCCAATCAATCGTCGAAACAGATAGGTCCATCTGTGAAAAAGATAGGGTCGGAGCGGGCAAAGTACTAGGGGGTCCCATCGTCGAAACAGGCAGGCAAGTTGAGCTTCTAGGTGTGGGTACCTGGGCGAGGGTTCCCTGGGCGAGGGATAAGGCTACTTCTATTATATGTGCAGGGCCCAAGGGTAGGGAAGCTACAGATTGAGGGAAAACATTGTTGGGGCTCGAGGACCATATTGTGGAAGGTACCTCTGGTACGGGAGCTGCAGTAGGGGCAAAAACCGATGGTATGGGATTTGCAGTAGAAGAACAGTACTCCATACCTAATGCTGAGATGGCGCCTAAAGTCTAGCAGTCTATACATTCAAATATCCTAGACCATGGATCACACAAAACAGTGGTCTTTGACATTGTGGATCACTCTAGCTCGGGCCGGACTAGGATAATCCAGGGAAGAAATATGCATATGGGCCAAATGAAGGCGGATGAGGTGTTGGGGGGTGCGACCTTGAATAAGGGAGTGGGTGATCGTGGTTCAAATGTACTTCGGCTTACTCAAGAAGATGACGGAGATAAGGAAAATGCAAAAATTAAGGAGCTATTATAGAGAGAGGATGATAAAGAGTACAACAAAAGGTTAAAAAGAGGGTGAAAGCAATGTTGAAAAACAAGGCAACGGAACAAACAAAGAGTGCAGATGGGTCGTCGGAATTAGACAATGAGTCCATCATATCCAAGGGGCCATTACCAGGGGAAGTGAGAGGGATAGAGAATCTACAAGAGGAGTCACCAACAGTGGAGGCAGCTGAAAAACACAAAGGGAAGGGAAAAGCTAAGGAGGGGTACAGGCAAAGTGATAGGCAGCGGAACAGAGGGGACAAATCGATGACAGTGAAAGAAATTTATCAAAGGGTGGCTAAACGAAAGAGCTACGACAACATCGCAGGTAATCAATCGCAAATATCTATATTTGGTTTAATTCCTGATGCTGTGTTAATCCAGTTGGCTAATGTGTATGGTATTAATTTGCATAATTTTCATGATGCACACACCAACATTATTGAGGTCATTCGGGGTAGGAAATTGGATAATATCGATAAAGTACATAGAATACGAGGAGGGAAAATAATTAAGGATTGTGTTTCACATAACCTGGTAGAGTTGGAAATAAATTATCAGAAAGGGGGGGGGGGGGGGGCGCCATTAATGATTAGTGTCTTTTTTTGGAACGTGAGAGGTCTTGGCAATGCTGCCAAGACCCAAGCGTAGGATGGTCGGGGAGGTTATTAAGAATAACAACATCGAGGTTGTCTGCCTGGAAGAAACAAAACTGTCACAACCAAGAGACAGGGTTATTAGGGGTTTTAGATTAAATCATATTAAGGATTGGAGGACTCGGGACGCTGTTGGGGCGTCAGGGGGGTGATGGTGGGGGTAAACACCAGTAATTTTGACTTACTGGAGGATTTGATAGGTATTTTCACTATTATGGTGGTTGTTCAAAGGAAAAAAGATAATTGGAAACAAATTATCACGGCGGTTTATGACCCAAATGATAGGAGTGTCAGACAAGAGTTTGTTGATTCTTGGTTTTGATGATTACAACTCAATGCAAAGTTGTTGTACTACCTCTTACATATTGCAGGTTGTATCAATACCATGTATACACAAAGGCAAAGTGTTCAAACGAAGCTCTCAAAGCAAATTGATCAAGAAAGCTACAAGGTTCTAAAGCTCAAGATTGATCAAGCAAGCTTCAAAGACAAAGACAAAGGCTAAAGCTCCATCTCAAGACTCAAGACTCAAGACAAGACCTATGCTTCAATGTGTTATATTACATGTCTTGTAAAACAATTGTAATTTTCCTTTTTTGAGTCTTAGATTGATGTAACAGCTTTGTCACAAACACACACACTCACACATCTTTATAATTGAGTGTTTTTCAAAAGATTAAAGGTTGAAACAGTTTGAATTAGATCAGCTGTTGAGTACCAGTCGACTGCCTTATAGCACCAGTCGACTGTACCAATACGAAACTGTCTGAACTCTTTCAAACTCTGACCAGCCGACTCATCATGGCAACCCAGTCGACTGTTCAAGTCGTTTTGACAGATTTCAAAATTCAAAACTTGTTTTTCGAATTTCAAAAGATTATATCCGTTTTCAGTTTTATAAACTGATTTACAATGTTCAAGAGATTCCTCACTATAAATAGACCCTAGGAATCACCATTGAAAAGTTCCAAGCATTTGATAAAAAAAAGTTTAAGTGTATTGCTTTCAAAAGAACAAGTATTCAAACTAGCACTCTAATCTTCTAAGTCTTAGTTCTCTGAATGTCAGTCCAATATAACATTGATTTCGTTTTGGACTGATTTCAAAAGTGACCTAATAGCTACTTTCAAAAATCACAATCACAAAACAAGGTTATAGGTTGATTGTAACTCTTTTGTTGTTGTTCTTCACTCTCGGGTTGTGAGTGGTCCTCCCGGTTGGAGAGTAGGGCTCTTGGTTGAAGAGTCGGTTTTTCACTCTTGGTTGAATAGTGGGTTTGCTCTCTCTAGTGGTGAGAGAGGTCTACGGGTTGGACAATGTTGTTGTCTAAACGCCGTAGGGTATTCTTGTATTTTTCAAGAAAAATGGAAAATCTCAAGTGGGTTGCTTGGGGACTGGATGTAGGTCGGGAGGACTGAACCAGGATATATCGTGTGTACTCTGTGGTTGTATTTCTCTGAACTTGCATTTTCTTTACTTGCTTTTTAATTACTCTATGAAACTTGTCTGGGTAGTCGACTTCCTCTCTTATTTAAGTCGACTGGTCAGACTGGTATAACATACTTTTCGAAAACTTGTCTGGACAGTCAACTGCGTCTCCTTTTTAAGTCGACTGGTCAGACTAGTATAACATACTCTTCGAAAACTTATCTGGCAAGTCGACTGTTTTCCGCTATAAGTCGACTGATCAAACTTGTCTAAAATACTCTTCTAATCTGACGCCTCAGTCGACTTATTTCTCTTTTCAAGTCGACTGAACAGAAGAAAAAGTTCGATTTCGTTTTTAATTTTTATATAACACTATTCACCCCCCCTCTAGTGTTCTTGCCTTGCCTACAGGATCCAACACTTGGTATCAGAGTCTGGTTGAGTGCAATGGCAACTACTTCTAATGCAAATCAATACCATGGGAGGCCAATCCACACAAAGGCCACCCTTCTTCGATGGAACCAATTACAACTATTGGAAGTGTAGAATGAAGATTTACCTTCAGTCCATCAACTATGAGATATGGAACATGACGGAGACCAAGTACACCGCTCCTACCATTCCATATGCACAATGGAACGATGACATGAAGAGCCAACCAATAAACAATGCAAAGGTGATGAATGCCCTTACAAAGGAGGAGTTCAACCGTGTGTCCAATGCAACAACCACACATCAAATTTGGCACACACTCGAGGTAACTCATGAAGGAACAAATAAAATAAAAGAATCTAAAATATCTGTTCTTATTCACAGGTTCGAGATGTTCGGCATTAAGGAGAACGAGAATGTGTCTGAGATGATTACAAGGTTCACGGACATTACAAATTCACTTTTGGCACTTGGAAAGATGTACACTCAAGCCGAAATGGTGAGGAAGGTTCTTCGTGCACTAACCCCCGAATGGGGGAAGAAGACCACCGCCATAGAAGAGGCCAACGATTTAACACAACTTTCGCTTGAGAATCTTGTGGAAAATCCCATGGCGTATAAGGTACAACTTGAAGAACGCAAGGATCTAGAACCTCAACAATCAAAGAAGAAGACACTAGCATTCAAAGCCTTGTCGGACTTCGAGAATGAAGAAGAAGATGAGGAAGAGATAGTCATGTTCATGAGAAAGTTCAAAAAGTTCCTAAGGAAAGGTAATTTAATTCAAAATCTAAGGATACTAATGAACTCCAACTTATTTCAGGTGTAACAAAATAGGTCATATGAAGAGGATTGCCCACTAGAGAACGCTAAATCTAAAGGAAAGGCTTCCAACTTCAAGAAGGACAAGTACACAAAGAACAAGTTCATGAAGAACAAAAAGGCATACCAAGCAACTTGGGATGATAGCGACTCTTCATCGGAAGAAGAAAATGAAGAGACAAACGAGGTTGCTAACGTTTGTTTTATGGCGTCTCAAAATCAAGTAAGTGATGATTATAATTCTAATGATTTACTTGATGCTTTCAACGAGATTTTTTAAGAGCTTAAGAAAGAAAAAATTAGAGTTAAGAACTTGGAGAAAGTAAATCAAACACTTTTCCAAGAGAATCTTGACCTTGATAAAGAAGTGAAATCTTTAAATTCTCGTCTGTCTAGTTTAGATATAGATCTTGTGTTTCTAAAGAAAATTATGGAGAGATATCCAAGAATGTATCTAAATTTAATAAAGGAAAAGAGAATTTAAAAGATGTTATCCAAAATCAAGTGCAATCCAATAAAAGGTTTGGACTTGCTTTTCAAAAGTCTCTTGAAAAACATCATGTCTCTAAGAACACTGGTGTAAATAAATCTGTATCTATTTCTAGTGTTAAGAATAAACTGTATGAGTTTTTTGAAAAGCCTAAAACTGTAAGTTTTAATGATAAAGGTAAATCTATAGTTCAGACCAGTCGACTGAACCCAAATATCAGTCGCATGTCCAGAGGTTCTGAGTTTCATTCAAAGAAACGAAAACCGCAGATAAGTCAACCTATTCTACCTCCCAGTCGACTGGAGTTCAGTACCAGTCAACTGAAAGGTTTGATAAAGTCGACTGGACAGAGCAAAAATATATGAGTTCCAGTCAATCTGAGTCCGAAAGATAGAATTACTTACATTAATTCATACATTCTTTCTGTATGTAATTCTGTTAATTATATTTCTACATTTGGTGAAAAATCAAACTTTCTTTGGGTTTGGTTTCCCATAAACTAATCTCTTTTGGACCCAATGAAAAGAGTACCATATTCACAATGAAAATTTTATAGTTACCTAAAAGAGATCGATGGATACTTGATAGCAGATGCTCAAAGCACATGACTGGTCATGCCAACCTCCTATCTTCCATACAAGAAATTGATGGAGGAACAGTCACATTCGGTGACAACAACAAATGGAAGGTCATTGGAATAGGTATGGTCGGTAAGCACACTAACCCTTCAATAGAAGATGTTTTTCTAGTTAGTGGACTTAACCATAATTTGTTGAGTATTAGCCAATTGTGTGATAAGGGATATAAAATAGTTTTTTAAAAAGATGCATGTTTAAATTACGACTCTACCATGCAAAATATAATCTTTCAAGGATTTAGGAAGAATAACATTTATGAATTGTGTTTAAAGTCATATGATTTTTCGAATGATTTTTGCTTAGTAGCTTCTAATAAAGATTCTTGGCTATGGCATAAGCGATTTGGCCATGTGAATATGAAAACTCTTGCTAAATTGTCTAAGAACAACCTAGTTAAAGGGCTGCCAAGACTATTCTATAAAAAGGATAAGTTATGTGATGTATGTCAACTAGGTAAACAAATTAAATCTACCTTTAAAACAAAAGAAGTAATTTCTACTAGTAGGCCTCTCGAATTAATCCACATAGATTTATTTGGCCCTACTAGAGTTGCTTCTTTAAATAAAAATAGGCATGTATTTGTTTTTGTAGATGACTTTTCACGATTCACTTAGACTTTCTTTTTAAAACATAAGAATGATGCTTTTGATGAATTTACAAATTTTTGTAAACGGATTCAAAATAAAAAATCTCTAACCATAGTCACTATTAGAAATGATCATGGTGGAGAATTTGAGAATGAAACGTTTGTAGAATATTGCAACAAGAATTATATAACTCATTCATTTGCATTTCCTAGAGCTTCACCACAAAATGGAGTGGTCGAAAGAAAGAATAGGACTTTTTAAGAGTGTGCACGTACCATGCTTATTGAAAGCAATTTACCTAAGTATTTTTGGGCTAAAGCCGTTGCTACAGCTTGTTATGTTTTAAATAGAATATTAATTAGGCCTAAGCTTAAGAAAACATGTTATGAGCTATTTTTTGAAAGAATTCCTAAAGTATCTTACTTCAAAATATTTGGATGTAAGTATTTCATTTTAAACACTAAAGATAATTTAGATAAGTTTGATCCTAGATCAAATGAGAAAATTTTTATAGGATACTCAAATAAAAGTAAGGCATATATGATCTTCAGTAAGTCAACATTGACTATTGAAGAATCCATGCATGTTGCATTTGATGAATCTCTGTCTTCATCAACTTTAATTGAAGATGATGAAACTGATTCATCACCTTTAAATAAGGTTATTACATCTTTAGAGCAAACTACTCTTGCGGATAGGTCGACTGATAAGGAAGTCTAGTCGACTGATGTGAATCAGTCGGCTGATGGACTAGTCAAGTCGACTGATCCTATTGTGATGTCTCCAACTTTACCAAAATCTTTTGTTGAAGTTAGAGATCATCCTCATGAATTAATAATTGGTGACATTTCACGTGGTATTCAGACAAGATCTCATGTTAACATGATTTCTTACACGGCTTTTTTGTCGGATTTTGAACCGAAAAATATACAAGAAGCTTGTGAGAATGAGTTTTGGATGAATGTCATGCAAGATGAGTTAAACCAATTTATAAGAAATGATGTATGAGATTTAGTTCCACGACCTCTTGATCATACTATAATTGGTACCAAATGGGTATTCAAGAATAAGTTAGATGAATCAGGACAAGTCGTTAGGAACAAAGCTATACTAGTTGCTCAAGGGTATAATCAAGAAGAAGACAAAGATTTTGATGAAACATATGCTCCTGTTGCTAGACTAGAATCAATTCGTATTTTATTATCTTTTCCTTGTTTGATGAATTTTACACTTTTCCAAATGGATGTTAAAAGTGCCTTCCTTAATGGGTTTATAAAGGAAGATGTTTATGTTAAGCAACCACCTGGTTTCGAACAAGAACAATTCCCAAACCATGTTTTTAAATTGAAAAAGGCTTTATATGGTCTTAAATAAGCACCTCGTGCTTGGTATGATCGATTGAAGACTTTTTTTTTAGAAACGGGTTTTGAAATAGGTAAAGTAGATACTACTTTGTTTATTAGGAGAATTGAGACCGATATTTTGATCATATAAATATATGTAGATGACACAATTTTTGGTTCTACTAATAGTAATCTATGTCAAGAGTTTGCTAATACCATGAAAAATGAGTTTGAGATGAGTCACATGAGTGAACTCAATTATTTTCTTAGACTGCAAATTAAACAGTCACCAAATGGCATATTTATTAATCAAGAAAAATATGCTAAGAAATTACTCAAATGATTTGGCATGGATAGCAAGAGTAGTAAGACCACACCTATGGCTACTACCACTACCCTTGACAAAGATGAATTAGGTAAGAGTGTCGATCAAAAACTTTATCGAGGTATGATTAGCTCACTTTTATATATAACTGCTAGTAGACCAGACATTATGTTTAGTGTATGTTTGTGTGCTAGATATCAGTCAAGTCCTAAAGAATCTCACTTAAAAGCTGTGAAACGTATTTTAAGATATATTAAAGGCACGTCTGAGTATGGTTTATTTTATCCACACACCGATAATTTTTAACTTTTGTCATATAGCGATGCGGATTTTGCCGGTAGTAAAACTAACCGCAAGAGCACTAGTGAAACATGTCACTTTTTGGGACTCCCTGGTATCTTGGTGCAGTAAGAAGCAAAATTCAGTATCCCTATCTACTACAGAAGCTGAATATATCGCTGCAAGTTTGGCTTGTGCTCAAATTTTGTGGATGAAACAAACCCTATTAGACTATGGTATTTCATTTTCAAAACCTGTTATAATGTGTGATAATACCAGTGCCATTAACTTATCTAAAAATCCGGTTCAATATTCACGTACGAAACACATTGATATTAAACATTATTTTATACGTGATCATGTTTTAAAGGAAGATATTTCTTTAGATTTTATTTCTACTGATAAACAAGTAGCAGATATCTTTACTAAACCACTTAAGGAAGACACATTTATCACTTTAAGAAGAAAACTAGGAATTTGCAGTTTTCATAATGTTTCATGAAATTTTAATTTTGGTAAGTCGACTTAAAACTTTATTTCAGTCGACTGACCAAGTATTTTTCGTTATATCTATTTTCCTGAGTTTTATGCTCTGGAAAGTCGACTGTGAACAGTAATCCAGTCGACTGCCAGTTGTATTATTGCTATTTTCGTTTATCTATTTTGTTTTCGACTAAGTCGACTGCCCTAACCATACAGTCGACTGTCACGAATCAATTAGCTGCATTTTATTTTTTTTATTTTTCTACTTATTTTGTATTTTCTGTTTTTATATAGTCGTTTGAACAATGTATTTCAAATTTCTATGTATAAATTTACTTTTGCTATGTGTTTATTATGTTGCAAATGCTCCTTTTTGTTTACTATTTTTTCCTCATATTTTTCGTTGATGACAAAGGGGAAGAAAAATAGCTATATGTGTATGTTTGTGTATTTGGTGCATGTTTTTCAACATATGCATATTCTACATTAGTTAGGGGGAGAATGTTGATTCTTGGTTTTGATGATTACAACACAATGCAAAGTTGTTGTACTACCTCTTATATATTGCAGGTTGTATCAATACCATGTATACACAAAGGCAAAGTGTTCAAACGAAGCTCTCAAAGCAAATTGATCAAGAAAGCTACAAGGTTCTAAAGCTCAAGATTGATCAAGCAATCTTCAAAGACAAAGACAAAGGCTAAAGCTCCATCTCAAGACTCAAGACTCAAGACAAGACCTATGCTTCAATGTGTTATATTACATGTCCTGTAAAACAATTGTAACTTTCCTTTTTTGAGTCTTAGATTGATGTAACAGCCTTGTCACACACACACACTCACACATCTTTATAATTGAGTGTTTTTCAAAAGATTAAAGGTCTAAACAGTTTGAATTAGATCAGCTGTTGAGTACCAGTCGACTGCCTTATGGCACCAATCGACTGTACCAATACGAAACTGTCTGAACTCTTTCAAACTCTGACCAGTCGACTCATCATGGCAACCCAGTCGACTTTTCAAATCGTTTTGACAGATTTCAGAATTCAAAACTTGTTTTTCGAATTTCAAAAGATTATATCCGTTTTAAATCAGTTTTATAAACTAATTTACAACGTTCAAGGGATTCCTTTCTATAAATAGAGCCTAGGAATCACCATTGAAAATCTCCAAGCATTTGATAAAAAGTTTAAGTGTATTGCTTTCAAAAGAACAAGTATTCAAACTAGCACTCTAATCTTCTAAGTCTCGGTTCTCTGAATGTCAGTCCAATATAACATTGATCTCGTTTTGGACTGATTTCAGAAGTGGCCTAATAGCCACTTTCAAAAATCACAATCACAAAATAAGGTTATAGGTTGATTGTAACTCTTTTGTTGTTGTTCTTCACTCTCAGGTTGTGAAAGTGGTTCTCTCGGTGGGAGAGTAGGGATCTAGGTTGTAGAGTGGGTATTCACTCTCAGGTTGTGAGAGTGGTCCTCTCGGTTGGAGAGTAGGGCTCTTGGTTGAAGAGTCGATTTTTCACTCTAGGTTGAAGAGTGTGTTTGCTCTCTCTAGTGGTGAGAGATGTCTATGGGTTGGACAAGGTTATTGTCTTTTTTTTTTTTTTGAGGAAAAGGTGGAATAAGGCCACCCTGTTTCATTAATAAGCAGTTAATAAAACAACCCCAGCGTACCGGGAAAAAACAGCAATACAAAATGAAAGTACAATGCAGAAAGAAAGAAAGTGCAGAAAAACAAACATACACCCCCAACAAGCCCTGGGGGATGGGATAAACAACTCAAACATCACTCCACCCGATAGAACAGTAGGCGGTAACAAAAAAACACCAGCTAGCCTCAGCACTGACGTGACTGGTGAAGCCAGTCCCTCAATCCAGCGTCGGCCCGATCTCTACCTTCTCATCATCAAACTCCTCAACCTGGAATACTCTGGCTATCCTTCCTCTTGCCCCCGTGGCCGCAGCTGTAGCCCAAAAAGAAATAAGATGCATGATGTGAGACAGATTACCAGAAATACTATTACATGTAGCCCGAAAATAAAAATTATTTCTGTCAAGCCATAACACCCATGTTGTTGCCGCTATTGCGATGTACCACGCATCCTTCATGTCATGGCGATTCGTCGCAAATTTGGGGCCAATCCACAAATCCTCATATACATCGGGGTAGTCGCCAGTTCCTAAAGCTCGAAGTACCTCCACCATCGTTGCCTTACTTCTGGAGCAATGGATGAAAAGGTGATTTAGATCTTCCACATGCGTATCGCAGAAGCCACAGTTAGTCGCCACCTGTGGTTGTCTCTTGACAAGGTTTTGCCTCGTGAGGATAGCATTATTGAGCACTAGTCATAAGAACACTCTGATTTTAAGGGGAGTTTTCACCTTCCACAACACCTGCGCCCAGCTGGGTCTGCATCCTCGAAAGTGGATCCGATGATACAGAGATCTCACCGAGAAAGCTCCCTTGCTCTCGAGGTCCCATCGCTTCTGGTCTGGGCCTTGAGTGCACCTTGTGCCTGCCCGTGTGATGTGTGCTTGCATGTCAAGCAATTGCTGTTGTAAATATGGGGTGAGCGTTCCTCGGAACGCCGGCTTCCAGCCTCCCCTTTTCCATCCTTCGGCAATGGACAAATTCGGTCGACTCGACCACTCGTACAGCTCTGGGAACATTTCCTTCAGGGCATGGACTCCACACCACCTATCCCACCAAAATCTGGTGGACCTGCCATTGCCGATGGTCGACGAAACAGCCGAGTTGAAGGGGCGGCTAGCCTTGGCAATTCCTTTCCAGAGACGCGAAACTTTAGCCCCTACCCGGAAGCCGAGGTTTCTTGTGCCTTTACCCCTGAGATAAGGTTGGATGAAGTCCTGCCAACCTTCCCCACTGTTGTGGAATACCTTCCACCACTACTTCCCCAGCAGGGCAAGGTTCATATCTCTGAGGTCGATGATGCCAAGCCCTCCATGTTTCTTCTTCATGCAAGCGATACTCCATTTGATGAGGTGGTAACCTCGTTTATCCGAGTCCGCCCCCTTCTAAAGGAATCGTTTTCAAATTCGGTCAATCCTCTGGATCACCCACCTTGGAAGTTCGAAAAATGACATGTAGTAGATTGGCAGATTAGACAACACTGAGTTGATTAGTACCACTCTACCCCCGAGAGACAGTGATTTACCTTTCCAACCCGATAGTCTGTCCTCCACCCTGTCAATGATAGGCAACCAGTCTGCTTTAGATAATTTCCCTGGTCTGAGTGGAAGCCCCAGGTATTTGATAGGGAAGCCACTCGTCGTGCAGTTCAAGATAGTAGCGTGCTCCCCTGCTTCATCATCGGATAGGGAAATTGGAGTCAGCGCACTCTTGTTAAAATCAATCCTAAGGCCTGACCATGCCTCAAAACAGTATAGGGTCCCTTTAAAGCTGGCAGTTTCTCGTCTAGACCCATTACCAAAGAGAAGGGTATCATCTGCGTATTGCAGGATCGTACACCCTTTAGTAGACGCGGACCGGGCCACTGGCGTGATCCAACCTTTTTCCTGGCAATTCTTTAGCATAACCCTCAAGACATCCGCTACGATAGTAAATAGGAGCGGTGATAGAGGGTCCCCTTGTTTGAGGCCCTTCCTACAAGGGAACGGCTGCCCCGACCTACCATTCACTGAAATGGCAGTTTTGCTAGTCTGCAAGCACTGCTTAATCCAGCAGATCCATTTATTCCCGAAGCCCCTACCCCTGAGGGCTTCTAGCAAGCACTCCCAAACGACCGAGTCATAGGCTTTCTCAAAGTCCAGCTTAAGCAGAAAGCTCTTCGAATTGGTTGTATGGCAGCGGTGGATAACTTGTTCTGCCGTTGCCACACAATCTAGGATATTTCTGCCCTTAATAAAGCCCGTTTGAGATTTGTTAATTAGGTTGTCCATAATCCCCCCCAGGCGGATAGCTAGCACTTTTGTAATGATCTTCGCTGAGCAATTAATGAGGCTGATCGGTCTAAAATCCCCCACTTTCGATGCCTCTTCCCTTTTGGGAATAAGGACAACATCCGCAAAATTGAACATACCCAATCTGAGCTTATTATTAAAAAAGTCATCCAGTAGAGCCATATAGTCCCCTTTAATTTCTTCCCAGAAAATTTGGAAGAACATCATTGGGAAGCCGTCTGGCCCTGGTGATTTATCTGCTCCCATTTGACTGATGGCCTTTTTAACTTCCTCCTCCGAGAACGAAGACTCCAGGCAGGAAAGCGATGGCGAAGACTCGACCTGGTAAGAGTGCCAGAAGTCATACCTGAGTGGGACCCGGAAGTCATTCTTCTTCCCCCAATAGGTCCTTGTAGTATCCTTGAAAGGCTGAGGAAATCAAATGTTCACCTTGTACCGTCCCTGAGCTTGTTTCTAAGGATAAAATAAGATTGGACCTGCACCTCGCACTTGCTACTCGGTGGAAGAAGGCTGTGTTCGCGTCTCCCTCTTTGAGCCACGAAATTCTAGATCTTTGTTGCCATTTAATTTCTTCCATTTTATATAGGTTGGCAATATTCTCCCGGAGTTCCAGGAGTCTATTTCTTTCCTCCTGTGACAATTCTGTTGATTCCTCCGCTTTTTCAAGTACGTTAATTTCTTCCAACATGGAATCTTTAACACGCCAGATGGACGAGAACCTAAATCGGTTCCATTTACGAAGCTGCTTTCTTAATCTGCGAATTTTTTCACACCATCGGCCCGCAGCATCTGTGCCAGTCACTGGGAGCGCCCAGTTTTCCATCACCAGGTGGTGAAACCCTTGAATCTCCAGCCAGGCCTTCTCAAATTGGAATTTTCTATGTCTTTTGTCTCCCTGAATCCCAATGTCAAGTAGGATTGGAGTATGATCTGACGTTGGTCTAGGGATCGATCTAGCAGTTGCAAGGGGGAATTTAGCCTCCCAATCCATAGATACGAGAATCTTGTCCAATTTTGCCATAATCGGAGTAGACTGCATGTTGGACCACGTAAATAGTCTATCATTAATGGGGATATCAATCAATTCCAGATCCGTTATCACCCTATTGAACTCTGCTCTATGCCTGTCGCTGGAACCTCTACCCTTGTGTTCGAAGGCAAATCGGGTAATATTGAAATCGCCCCGGACAATCCACGCCCCCGGCCATCGGAGATGAATATTGCTTAGTTCTTGCCAAAAGGCCTCACGCTCTGAAGCCACATTCGGCCCATAAACAACTGTGATAGTCTGCAAATACTTATCCGCTCGTCGTTCAAGACGTGTAGTAAGGGAGAAATTCCCCTTGTAGACCTCTGAACAAGTGAGCAGGTCCGAGTTGAAGCCAATGGCAATACCCCCAGAGGCTCCCTCGGATTGGCGAAAAACCCAATCCTTAAATCTGTTCCCCCCTAATCTCTTGAGCTTATTCCCATGGCCAAGTTTGGTTTCCTGAAGCCCAACTACTTTCGCCTTGGACTTCGTGATAACGTCTCTAACCATATCTCTTTTACCTTTGTCCCTCAGACCCCGGACATTCCAGAAAAGTGTATTCATTGGGGAACCGTGACCAAAATATCAGAATGTGAGGAACTAGGGCGGGTTTCGCCCTCAGAGATCGATATCCCCCTAGAGTTGGATCCTAGATCCGACAGAACACTAGGTTTAGACCTTTCGGATTCCCAACCCCTCATTTTGTTAAGCAGTAGGGCGTTGCGTTCTTTATTACAAACTTCTAACCCACAGGTCGTAGCTAATAAAAAAAATTCAGAATCTGACATGAAATTTAAAATATTAGCAAGAAAAGTTTTTGTACCTCCATTGACGTGTTTTGTCGCTTTGGCAGTCGTAGCTCTCTCCAAAAAGTCATCCAAGGACTCCGCATGAGCCTTCTTAGGTGGGCGGAGAACTCTGAACCCCACTGTCCTCTGAGACGACCCTGCGCTTCCTCTGGGAGCAGACTCTGGGAGTGTGGAGAGTACCGTCTCAGGGGAAATCTCCCTCTGGGTGTTGGCAATGAACTCGAGATCTTCTGACTCCTCATCCGTGAATGAGAATTCTTCAACTAGGTTGAGCCGCCCTTCTAGGTCCTCCTCACTCTCTGTGAGTTGTATCACCCTCTGTAGGCTAGACACTCTCTGTACGGACTCCTTATTGAGCCCGTAGATAGAAGATTCATTAATAGCATAAATGCCCCCCAATGTGGTCCCCTCAGTGGGCCCACTCCCAATATGATATTGTTTCTCACCGCCCAAGACCCTAGAGTTGCCAGACCCAAAAATAATACCAGTCTCTATGGACCCCTCATTGGGCCCATTAGACTCGATACATGGCCCATAAGTAGAACCCGGTTTCACACCAACCACCGAAGCTTTCATAACATCCTTCCCGCGGTGCAATGTACCGCAAGCATCGATTGCAGCACTGGCTGTCAAATCGCTGCTGTCCATTGGTGCAACCAGCGGTAGTGACAGATGGCGAGCTCTCCGATGCTTGCGCTGTACTCGCAGCTTTGGGTTTAGCTTTAGTAACGGAGC
Source organism: Hemerocallis citrina (assembly GCA_017893485.1). NCBI lineage: Eukaryota > Viridiplantae > Streptophyta > Magnoliopsida > Asparagales > Asphodelaceae > Hemerocallis > Hemerocallis citrina. The sequence continues at coordinate 1,234,942 of JACEHZ010000703.1, forward strand.
CATAGGGCGACGCTGCTTTTTCATCCTCTTTCCCACTTTCGCACATCACCTTCGCTCCAAAATCTCTGCCATTTTTCCCCAAATCGCCCCCTTCCAAAAGCTTCTTCCTCCTACCTGCTCCCTCATTGCTCAGAGCGAGCGCCATAGCGCCCTCTTTCCTGGGCTTGGACAGGACTGGGTTTGCCACTTTACCCAGAGGCAGCTCTGGCTCCTGGCACAACTGCTCCTCTGAGGTTCCTTTATTTTCTTCTGGCGCATACCATAGCTTTTCGACCCACTCCTTGGTCGACAGCTTTCCTTCTTCTGTCGCCTTCCCCAACGCTGTCGCCTTGCTAGCGGCTATCGTCTTCTGCATGTGCTGACAAAGTGGAGAAAAGCCATTTTTGGGGTCTGTCTCTGACCCTCCCCCTTGTCCACCTGCGGCTATCACCAAAGTAGAGCTGACGAACGGCGCCACCGTTCGATCCAGCGAGTTGAGGGTCCCCTTGGATTTTTGACCGTTGGGTTGGACAGGACGGCCCCTTCGGCGATTCTCTTTGTTGGGTAGATCTAGATCAAGCAGATGGATACTCCCCTGACCTCTCGCCGCCGTGAGGATTTCTCGGTGAGCTCGTTCCACTTCGTGCGATCCATCGATAGTGAGGCAATCTGATGGCGAAACAACTTGTTTGTAAGTCCGGTGATCTACTAGGGCTTTACTCAGCTTGGGAGAGATACCGGCCTCCTGTGTACTTGATGAATCAATCCTCTTTACTAGCACAAACCTTACCAAATATGATTCGTCAGATGAGTACACTTTGGCGAAGCGCGGCATCGATGCAATGTCTGGGCTTCTGATAAGCACCTTAGCGGAGACCAACTCCGATCACCTTACCGTCTTCTCATCAATTTCTTCAATACTCCCGAAGTCGGCGACCATTTCTTGTAGTGCTTCCCTCCTCCAAAAGTGCATGGGTACGTTATGAATCCATACCCAATACTTATCTCCTTGTGGGAGCTCGGCTCCGAATGCTGGTGTCCAAGCACTGAACTCAACTTGGAAATGGCCAAAATCTACCGTCCCCAAGCTTACCGTCGCTAAAACTTTCTCCGGTGAGGGGAAGGAAACCAGAAATTGCATGTGACACAGCTTCTTGGCTACCCAGTCTCTCTCGGCCCCCATTGGCCATTTGTCACTGAGAGCTTGAGTTAGGTGTGCCTCTGAAGGTCTGCCAGCTTTCACCTTGGCGATCGCACACCAATTCCGCAACCACCTTTCTTCATGTTTAATGATTTCCAAGCTCTTCGCCAATCGAATGACCATAGGATGGTCAGGGTATCTCCCACGATAGACCGGCCTTTCTTCGTCACTCTTGGTAATCACCACATTGGTACACACGTATGACAAATGTCCCCACATCAAACATTTGAGGCATCGAACTTCTTTCGTGCACTCACTCCTAAAGTGGCCGAGGTCTCCGCAGTTAAAACATGGTGCTGGCTTCTTTTTACCCTTTCCCTGCTTCTTCTGGTGTTGGCGTTGGGCATCATGAAGGTAAGTGCCCATGGTCTCCAATCTGTTCTTCTTACTTCGAACTTGTTCCCACTGCCCCCCGCTCCCCTCATCTCCGGGATGTCCCTCCGCCATGGTCCCATCTAGCGCAGGCCCCCTAGGGCCTCGCTTGGCGTTGGATTTCGCTGCGGGGCACTCCAGACTTGTTGGATTCGCGGGTTGGAAGGTGGTGGGTTTTGGGGACGTGGCGTGGATACTAGAAACCTGGAGGGTTTTTGGCTGTGTAATAAGAGAATTTGGTTTCCTGGAATAGTTTTTAGGATGGCTGTGGTGTTCAGGCTGAAACTGATGCTGAAGTTGAGGTTGTAAATGGATAGCCTGCTGCTCTGGCCTTATGCCAGAGCTGGGGTGAAGGAATGGTTCCTGCCTATTTGGATGGACCATCACAGGTTTGAGGGAATTGTTGTTGTTATATTTGAGATGCCTGTGCGGCTGTCTGTGCGACACTAGGGTTGATGCTCCCTGATTGTGACCCCTGTGAGGAGGGAGTTGTTGCTGACACGATGGGGAACTCTTCCGCCTACACTGGCCTGGAGGAGGACCCCATCGTTGGGCCCTCCCTCCGTAAGACTCCTCTCGTTGGCGATGAGAATCGGAGCGATGATGAGCGTGAGTCCTCCCTTCACGACGTTGCAGTGTGCTTAGTTGTGCCCTCGTCGGGGAGCGACCACGTCTGAGCTCACGTTCTCTCCTCTCAATCAGAGTTGTGGATGTCTGTCGTTGGTCCCTCAGGTGAGGAGCCAGTGTGCCCACCTCAGCAGGCACCTCCTGTATGTGAGATTTTTGTATGTGGATAGAGGTTGGAGTTGTAGTTGGAGAGGGTGGAGGGGCAGCCACCTTGGTTGGGTTGGGGGTAGGAGTCGCCGGTGGGTTGCGGACCCCCTCATTGGGCCCGCATCCACTGTGCTCCAGAACAGAGAGCGGTGATGAAGCCATGAAAGAACAAGGGTGGAGAGGACGGCTTCAGAGTGCACCAAAATCAGAAGAAGAAAAAGAGGTAGAGGGGGAAACGACAAACAGAGAAGGGGGGAGATGCAGGAAGGTAGGAGGAGGTAGAGATGAAATATAGCTCAGCCGATGAGTGGCTAGGAAGTCAGTCGGAGAGGGTTACTGGGGCCGTGGAGGGGGAGAGGATGGGAGCAGGTTGGAGCGTTTTTCCATGATTCGTATATTTTCCACTTCACGTTATTAAAGTTTTGAATTTGCAAAGAAGATGACAAGGTTATTGTCTAAACACCGTAGGGTATTCTTGTATTTTTTCAAGAATAGTGGAAAATCTCAACTGGGTTGCTTGGGAACTGGATGTAGGTCGGGAGGACCGAACCAGGATACATCATGTGTACTCTATGGTTGTATTTCTCTGAACTTGCATTTTCTTTACTTGCTTTTTAATTACTCTGTGAAACTTGTCTGGATAGTCGACTTCCTCTCTTATTTAAGTCGACTGGTCAGACTAGTATAACATACTTTTCGAAAACTTGTCTGGACAGTCGACTGCGTCTCCTTTTTAAGTCGACTGGTCAGACTGGTATAACATATTCTTTGAAAACTTGTCTGGCAAGTCGACTGATCAGACTTGTCTAAAATTCTCTTCTAATCTGACGTCTCAGTCGACTTATTTCTCTTTTCAAGTCGACTGAACAGAAGAAAAAGTTCAATTTCGTTTTTAATTTTTATACAACACTATTCACCCCCCCTCTAGTATTTCTTGCCTTGCCTACAGGATCCAACAGAGTTCTGGGACGAACTGGCTCACATCAGGGGTATGTGGAGTTTACCTTAGGTGGTAGGAGGAGATTTCAATATTGTCAGACACTCACATGAAAGACAAGGAGCTTTAGGTAATGGCCATGATAGTAGAAGGTTCAATCAAGTGATTTCAGCTCTGATGTTGATGGAAATACCGGTGAATGATCGTAGCTTCACCTGGTCTAACCGACGAAGGGTACTGGTGCTTGCAAAACTGGATCGTATTCTGGTGTCGACTGATTGGGAAACGTAGTTTTCGTGGTGCTCGGCGAGATCGTGCATTCGAAACACTTCCGATCACGTACCAATCATCATAAGTTCTGGGGAAGAAGGAAAGCGGAGGGCGAAGGTGTTCCGCTTTGAGAAAATGTGGTTGACCAATAGGAGTGTCATGACTTGGTCAAAACTAGCTGGGAAGGGGAAGTCAACACCATGGAACCTGCCACTAGATTGGTGAGGAAACTCGCAAGACTCAGAAGAAGGCTGAAAAAGTGGAACAAAGATACATTCGGGAACAAATTACAAAGGAAGGCATCCATTTTGAAAGAGATCGAGGAGTTGGAAAGGCGAGAGGAGGCATGCACTTTGGATGACAATCAATTTCATTATCTTATGTCTTGTAGAGAAGATATCTAGCAAACTTATAACAGAGAGGAAATTATGTGGCGGCAAAGGTCAAGGGTGAAGTGGTTGACAGAAGGGGATGCAAATACAAGTTACTTCCATGAGGTCGCAAGCATGCGTCGGAGAAACAACATGACTATACCACTGGATATTGATGGAAACTTTGTCTCAAATCCACAACAAACTGCAGAACATGTGCATGACATGTACAAAGAACTTTTTGGGCATAATAGGGAGGGACTGTGCGAATCCACGGAAGAATTGTGGGAGGAGTTACAGGGTCGGACAAGGGACCAAGTTATAGAACTTCAATTTCCTTTCACCATGGAAGAAGCCAAGTTAGCAGTCTGGGGACTGGGTCAGGACAAGTCACCTGGACCATATGGGTTCCCTATGTTCTTCTACAAGCAGTTCTGGGATACTGTCAAGCACAACATCATGAGCGTACTGAAGGCTTTTTATGAGGGAACTTTAGAGCTGGGCAGATTAAACTACGAACATGTTTGTCTTATCCCGAAGAAAAAAGTGGTTAAGGAGGTTGGGGACTATAGGCTTATTAGCCTGATTAACTGCTCTGTAAAGATCATCACAAAAGTCCTAGCAAATAGACTTAGAGGGATTATCAGGGATATTGTGGAGGACTATCAAACAGGTTTCATTGTGGGAAGAGATATCCTAGATGGGGTGGCTCTAGTCCAGGAGGTCATACAAGATACCAAGCGAAGGAAGAAGGCAGGGTTCTTGCTGAAACTGGACTTTGAAAAGGCGTATGATAAGATCGAATGGAATTGCCTACTGGAGATCCTGAGCAGGCGGGGGTTTGGGACATGGTGGGTTGGATGGATCGAAAATTGGCTAACCACTACAAAGGTGAGCGTTGTAGTCAACGGAAACCCGGGCAAGGAAATCTAGTGTAAGAGGGGGCTTAGACAGGAGGGCCCTCTATCACCCCTGCTGTTCATGTTGGTGGCAGACGGTTTGCATAGAATGTTACATACATACAGAGAAAGCGGGCTAATTAAGGGGCTGGAAATGAGGAGGGGGGTTTCTGCAGTGATGAATATTCAATATGCAAACGACACTGTGATCTTCGGGGAGTGCGACATTGCGCAAGCCACATTAATCAAGTGGGCCTATATATCTTTGAGGAATGGTCAGGTCTGAAAGTGAACTTTCATAAAAGTTCTATAACTTTGCTAGGAGAGACGGGGGAGGCGAGACGCGCAGTTGCGGGTATTCTCAACTGCCAGATTCAAAAGCTACCAACAAAATACCTGGGTCTGCCAATTGGTAGTAGCAAAATTCGGAGGGGGGACTGGAATGAGCTTATTGAGAAAATTGCAAGTAGACTAGAGGGATGGCAAAGGAAAGTGCTCTCTTTGGGTGGGAGGCTTGTGCTGTTGAACTCAGTCATCAGTTCCATTCCGTTATACTACATGTCATTCTTTGAGATTCCGGCTTGGGTGATCAAAAAAATTGACTGGCTAAGACGACAGTTCCTGTGGCATGGGGCGGGGATGGGCATCAAAGGATATTCCTTAATTAGATGGGGGACCATTTGCAGATGGAAAGAATTTGGGGGGTTGGGCGTCATCAATATCAGACAAATGAACCAGGTCCTACTATGTAAGTAGTGGTGGAAACTCAGAATAAAAACAAAGGCTAAATGGGCTGCAATTATCAGGGCATCCTATATCAGGAATGGGTGTATGCACCGGAAATAGAAGAACATCACATCCATGTCAGGGTTTTGGCAGGGGGTGTCGCGTACTAAAGATATTTTCATGACAGGATCTACTTTCGCCATTGAAAACGGGAAGACGATTTGCTTTTGGAAAGATAAGTGGTGCGGCCCAATTAGCATAAGGAGAAGATTCCCGAAAATCTACAAATTTGCATCAGATAAGAACGACTGGGTAGCCAGACAGTGGCGACAGGATGGATGGAGGCCTAGGGTGCCGGGCCGGATTAGCGGGGAGGCTAGGAGACAAAAACAAGAGCTACTACAGTTTCCTAACGACTGGAAGCCATCAGGAAATGATCATGTAGACAATATGAACTGGGCAGCCGAGAAAGGGGGAGTCTTCTCAGTGAAATCAACATACAAATGGCTTAATGATGGTGGGGTGCGTACCGTAGATCCCATATGGAAGGTCCGAATTCCTTTCAAAATCAGGATTTTCAAAGAAATGTTATTCTAACCAGGGACAACCTGATAAAACGAAAATGGCTAGGGCCAGGTGATTGTGTCAAGTGTAATAGGGAAAGCGAGACGGTTGACCACCTGTTCATGCAGTGTAGCTACGCTAGGTTAGTTTGGGGGGACATGTTACACAGGTTCCGCATCGCAGGGCCCTTGCCTGAGACGGTGCTAGATGTGTGGGGAACCTGGAAGAAGGGTAATGTTACCACTAAATACAGGGACATCGGGGGTACGGGGGTGGCAGCTATTTGCTGAGAAATTTGGGTAGAAAGGAATAATAGAATCTTCAGACCAGCACATAGACACATCATGCATCATTAGCTTATATCCATGATTATAACTAATATTAAATTCTGGTCTCGAATGGCAGGAGTTGAACAAGCAAAGAAAGTGAAGGAAGTCTTCGATGATAACAGTACCTCAAATCACGAAGCAGAATCCGAAGAGATGGGCGAGACAACAGTGGAGGAGTAATCGGCAAGCGCGGGTGGGGATTCATCAAGCCAGGATTGAGGATTTACCCACCGTTCTTTTTTTTTTTTGGGGGGGGGGGGGGGGGGGGGAGGGGGGGAGTTAGTTCGGTTGTCAGGTCGGCCGAGTCGGGATGTAATCTTTGCATTTCTATGTTTTTGGGTGGGGGGCTCTTTTGTATGGGTTGGGCTCTCTCTTTTTGTCGGGGTATGAGACTCATGGCTCACTGTTGAGTTTCATGAATATCATCTTTCATGTATTTGTTGATATTTTATTAAAATCTTTTTAATGAAGCGCAGGTGTTTTAATCCCATCGTTTATTGAACAAAAAAAATTGTACATCAAGGGTCTTCAAGAGGATAGGAGAATTTCTTATTTTACTAGAAATAGGAAATATACTGCATTTTTTTGAATTACAAGAACCAGCTTCTGCAGAGCATACCTACAAGAGTGGGCTCCCATCAATTTACAATGAGCTTTGTAAAATCCACCTACCACCATCTCCTCATTCTCTCACTTGCCACGGCTACAATAAAACAGTCTCAACTGCAATTGCTACAATCTTCTGTCGAATGCAAAGTTGCATTGGAATTGCGGCTGCAACTTGAAAGCGACAAAATTCAACAAATACACTTCTTCTATGTACAATTAGACAACTAGTGTCTCACTCTACAGTTGGACAAGACTACTAGAGTAATGGTTTTGGAGGTTCCATCAGGTGTTCAGGTGTCAATACATTAGAAGTCGAAAATGTGAAATTTGTCAACAAAATAATATCACGTATTACCTTGTGTACATTGCCAGTATACATACTTCCTAGTAACAAGCAATTGAGTAGTCATTACAAGTACTAAGCAATGCCTCAGTATTTTTATTTTATTTTATTTTATTTTTTGAAATGTTCCAATGTAATGGAAAATTGATACACATTACCATTTCAATGTAATATAACATTGATTTTAAGGATCGGGCATGCCTGGTCCGTCAAACATAGAGATGTTACAAAACAATCCAACTGTGAACAGTAATGTTTAACAAAAAAACTAAAACCTTTGCACCCTTATCAGTGTGCTTCTCCATTATATGTTATAAGTAGCAAATAATTTAAGAATAATCTACTTTGACATGACATGACATGAGAATGACATGAGAATTGTAACGCCCCGAATTTTCCAAACCTGAAATTCGAGACACAAGCTAGAATCTTACTTCAAACGAGTACATAACAAAGTAAAATCACAGAAAATTAGATTTTTATTGCTACAAATGTTATTACAATGTACAGAATATTCAACATAAGAAAATTTTCAATGGAGTACATCATACATATTATAAATGATCATTAATCTCCACTTGAATGATGCACATAACTCGAGTTCCCAGCTCCACGATCAACAATCCTGCAACTAACAAACTGTTGGCACGTCAGTTGAATACAACTGACGCAATGCTGATGAAACCAGCGATCCCACAACCTCAACAACCAATATTGATGCAAAGTAAAATGTGTAGACAAATCACAAGTGTTAGTGTATGTCATGCTCTAGAGTCTAATGCACAATTCCAAATGCACGCAGTGCACTAACTTTAATGCAATTCATTTAGAAAAGTATATATCCAATGCTACATACTTTCTCAAATGTAACTTCAATGGAAACGTATGCATCCCATACTACATACTTTTTAAAGAGTTTGTAGTCTCCAGATCATAAAGTTCGATCCCTCGCTATGCATCCTACTCTTATACTCTTTTCTGCTCCTCATATGAATCTAGTGACTGATAAGGTTGCAGTCATTTGGTCCAATTCTGTCTCTGCAGTCGGAAATGGTCATATGATTATGCCATTATGTCGAAACCCTGTGGGTCATTTCCACCCCCGAACAATATCAGTCCCTGCGGGTCGTTTACCACCCCCGGTCTTAGTTATTTTAGTCCTCCCGATCCCTGTGGTCCGTTTTCCGCCCCCGGACAACCGGTGACCGGTCCCTGCGGGCCGTTTACCACCCCCGGTCTACATCAAAAGTTGTTATGAACATAAATGTGTCCATGCATGACTTTCCCGCCCCACCGAATCCATCGAGATTCATAGAGTCGCACTCCTGCTTCATGTTCGCATTGAACAACATAGAACTTAAATGGATACTTAGGGTCCATTCCCTAAGCCCTGAAAAAGTCATTCTACACTAGATCCCAAAAATCAACAGTCGAGACAACGCCGCCCGTGCCTCCTTGACAGATGAGACGGCGCCATACGTGTCCCCTTGACAGGTAAGTACAACATCCAACTAGTGCATGTCCTTACAAACAATGATAATGAGGCCTAGAGCTAGCGTACCCGGCCGACCTTACTTCATAAATGACAATCTTGCCGATAAATCTATATACTCTTCCTCGGAAGCACCACTCAATAACACTGCTGGCAATTCGGGTCCCGCCTATCCTCTAGAACCACATTATCATATTAAGATACAAATCTACACTCCAAGACACCCATATGGTCACACGACTTCCAAGAGCACAAGAATTTGCGAGATTAGTTAATTCTACAATTACTAAATCGGTTCATTCTATCACTAGTTATCGGATTCTAATGGTTCTTACTATTACAACTCTAGCCTTTTATTGTCTATGGGTTCAAGTAATCAAAAGAATTACTAGGCGATCAACTTGCTTGTTCACTGTTAGCCAATTAATGATTCAGGCCATACATCTTATTAATCTATTTATAAATCACACTATCAATCAACCTACCATTCTAATTATAGAATCCTAACTTGAAGTTATATTCTTGATCCAAAATTATAACACTAGTTAACTTTTACTAGTAAGCGATTAGTGTATACTAATCGTATCTTTTCTAGCTATTTAACTTAATCATTTATTTGGACTCATCCCATACCAAACCAGGGCCCAACTAAGCCTTCCAAATCTGACCCAAGAGTTAACCCGCCTCTGCCACACTTGGCCCAAACAAACGACGAACCGATTCCGTTGATCGCCGCTACCGTCATCTACGCATGGAGTTCGATCGCAATATCAGCCCGACCAAACACGTTGCTCCAGCTAACCTTCACGTTCCACGTCTCTTGACAAGTGGTAGCACCAAAACTAAACATCGGAATTCCTCCATGGACGGCGAGCATGTCAGCGCACGAGTCGTCTCCTCCAATGCATTCGATGTGATACGCGTTCCTATTCTACCTGTTTATTCATTCAATCAAGACTTAATCCTAGAGTCCCAAAATTTTATCTGAGTGACTCTACAAGAGTATACTACTCTAGAACTAAACTCTACATCATAATCATACAAAACAAGTTCTTAGAAGTCTCAAAAAGATGAAATAGAAATTCCAAACAGCAAGCACAATTGAAAATTATGTCGAAACATGGTCTTTCCCGATCCCGTTTCAATGACGAAACACGGTTGTGTGATCCTCATGCTTCTACTCAAGGTAGCCAGCAAATACAAACACAATTTGGGCATGAATTGTTGAAGAATCTACCCCACAACTCGTAGTGCTAATAGCGGAAATACACCACAAGCAATAGAAACTCCCAAGACTGAGATGAACCAAGAACAAGCCACCACAATATATGCAAGATCTCACAAGAACATAATCAATATGCAGAGATAACCAATACTTATTTCACAAGAAATACAAAGATTACAAAGAGATTACAACTCTCAATCTCTCTTTCTCACCTTTAAAACACTCGGCACAATCCCCTCTTGAAGTTAAACAATGATTACGGCTCACCAAATCTCTCTTTGGATCATCAAGATATCTAAACCCTGGAGTCTATAGCCCTATATATTGCCCCAAGTAAACCCTAAAAGATAAATACAAATCCAGTAATTGGGTCTTAAACTCGTAAGCCCAAAAAACAATCAGTCGCCGAAGTCGGTCGACCGCACCCCCAAGGTCGGTCGAACGCAACGTGTAGAGTCAGATCCAAGACTCAACCGGTCGACTGCACCCCCAAGGTCGGTTGACCGTCCTCTCCTATGTTGGCCCCTGTACACTCGAAGAACTCTCAACAGCTAGGGTCGGTCGACCGCAACTCTCCAGGCTGCATTCTTCTACTTGCTGTTTATCTTCTCTTGCTTCATTGTCTCCTCCTTTTCTTCTCCGACTTCAAGTACTCCGTACCTACGTGTATTTGAGGCCACAATTCCTAACAATCTCCCACTTGGATCAAATACACAACGCCTCAAAGTTATTGCAATTTTTACCCCGCATTATCTCTGCCAATCTCCCACTCTCATGGAAGACTCAAGTACTCCCTACTCTCATGAAGAGCACCTCCGCCTCTCCATCACGTGGAGTGCACCAACCACCCCTCATCGCTTCATGAAGGATGTGCTCCACCAATCGCATAGAGCACGAATACCGGATAAACAACCTTCCATGTCGGATTTCGTGTTATGAGACTCCCCAACTCGCAGAATCTCCATCAACACCGAACATGGTTCAAAGCCTCTAATGCACCCTCTGCACTAGAAACCTTCGTAGATGACACCTCAACAATATTTGCAGACTGTTCAACTCCTACAGCCCCATTTCGATTACCCTCATCGACATCACCATACATATCGATACCAATGCTCTCTATCACACAAGTGCGACTTGAAGCTTCAACTACCAATTTGCAAAGTACCCTCACCGCAGTAACGTCTTGATCTCTAGGATCACTTCCATGGCCAGCAGCTCCTACTAAATTAGTAACCTCCCCTCCACAATTGAAAGAACTCGGTTGCACCCCACACAACCTACTACTCGATTCCGACTGAGAGTCAACTACAGGAGAGATGCCCCTCACATCTCTAATCAAATACAGCGTTCCTTCACGCTTTCCTTTTGCAATCACCCTTGAACCTGCAACTATACACCACTCCCCACTACCAGCTGTAGTAGACAATCCCACTTTGTCTAGCCTTCCAATCAAGATAAGATTTTCCTTCAAGTCAGGAACATGCCTTGTCTCCCATAAGACAACACTTTGATCATTATTGGTGTTCACGCGAACAGTACCAACTCCACGTATAGGACACTGGTGACCATTCCCCACGATCATATCTCCAAAAGAACCCTCCTCGTAGTCATCAAATACCTCTCTCCTCGGAGTGCAATGAAAAGAAGCTCCCGAATTAATATACCAATCTTGAGTGCCCAACTCCTCCCGAGCTGATAAGCATAGATCCTCAATAAGCCCCACTTGAGCTTCCTTTGGGATATCTTTCTTCGGTTTCTCCTGCTTCTTCTTTTATAAGTCTTGCAACTGCACATCATGTGACCCTTCTTGTGACAATATCAACACTCAGGTACATGTCCTCCATCGCTGTCATCAGACCCACTATCAGATGAACTACTCTAATCCTTTCTTCTTCGACTACTCTTAGATCTCTCACGTCTCTTCTCAACGTACATGGCGGAATCTCTAGAAGATGATGATGGATATCTCCCATTTCTCATCCTTCTCACCTCTTCGTTCAGAATGCTACTTACATCCTGTAGAGTCGTCGAATCTGTTATAGTACATGTAATAGTCTGTTCCACCGTACCATAACTATCGGATAAAGTAGATAGAAGTAACAATTACTGCCCCCTCTCTGAAAATTTCAAACCTGCAGCTTCCATCTGGTTGTAAACCATATAGTAATTGTTCACATACTCTGTTACTGAATCCCCTTCCATCAACTTCATATTAACCAATTTCTTCAGATGAAGAATTTGATTAGATGCTGACGGTTTCTCATACATATCCGCAGTGTAGTTGAAGGCGTAAGGCGCAATGCAATTTCGCTACCCATAAAAAATCTGAGGTGCAAGGAGCAATTTGAGGCGTAAGCTTCACTTAACCGAGTCTCATTATTACTTTTTGTGACTAAAAAATTTATAAATAAGATTATATAAACAACATAACATCATGGCAACAAAATATATTATACAATGACCAAGATAACTGTGTAAGTTATCATTTTTGTATAACTACAATGTGTTCTGTATAACTACAATGTGTTTCTTGCCCCCAAAGAAGAAGTGATACGATATGTTCCTCTATAAAACTATAATAATATCATGTTAACCTTCAATTCATAGTTTCATATAGTAGTAAGCATACAGTATAATAGTATTACCATAATGAAGATACTTACCATACAATATACAGTATTACAATATTACAGTAATTACCATACAGTAAAATTACAATAGTATCAAATTAAATATTGCATTAATGGGCAGACAATATTACAGTATTACAGTCTTAGTAAATGGTAAGGTATTTTGAAATATTACAGCAATAACATAAAGTTCGCCGATCATAAAATTTGGTCATGCTCTACACTGAGTTATTTTGTAATTGTTTGAATGAAGCATGGTTTCATAATTATAGTAAATTATGGAATGAGTTAGCTTTACAATTTTGTTTCAAAGTAACTTGCAAAAACATCATAAGTAAGGAAAGACGAAAACCCAAGAAAGAAACCATAAAAGTGTAAAATCAGAATAGAAAGAAACCAGAATATGAGTGGAGAGTCTGGAGACTGAGGAGTAAGAAGGCTGTTGGCGCAGCCGATCTGCTTTCGCTGTAGCCGCTAATCTGCTGTATGTTGTTGTGTTGCCACCAAGCTGCTTCGTTGTCACCGCCGATGTTGTTGAGAGGGGGAGAAAATTGATGAAGAGGAGTGCAAATTGAGGAGTTAGGGAGGTGGAGATTGGGGTTAGAGTTTGGAATTGGGGATGAGAAGATAAGAGAGAATTGAGGGAGTTACGGGATATGAGAAGGGTTAAAGACGAGTCGGGTTGTGAAGATGGGTCGAGTCGGGTGTGTTAAGTTCAAGCGTGCCTTTTGCTTGAGTTGCAAGACTCGAGCCTTCGCTAAGGCACGTCCATGCGCAAGCCTGAATGAAGCTTCGAACAAAGAGGGAGCCTTAACTGAGGCTTGAGGCTCAAACTGCTGTTAAGCCTGAGCCTTGAGCCTGAGCCTGAGCCTAAAGCGAGCCTTCAACTACACTACATATTCGTGAGAATCTCCATAGCCTCCTTTGTGGTCTTTGCCTTCTAGATATGAAATAACGTCTTCCTACTCAGCTCCAACTGAATCTGTCCTAGCGCCTTCTGATCCTAACGAATCCAATCCACCAAGACCTTCGCATCCTTGTCTGCACCTACCGGCTTCTCATCAAACAATGGACCATCAAGATCTTTCTGACGAAGATACGCTATCATCTGAATCTTCCACATCGCAAAGTCACTCTCATCGAATCTCTCGATCATCATCTTGTTATCGGCCATCTTGAACCAACTGCTCTGATACCACTTGTTGAAGAATCTACCCCACAACTCGTAATACTAATAGCAGAAACACACCACAAGCAATAGAAGCTCCTAAGACTTAGATGAACCAGGAACAAGTCACCATAATATATGCAAGATCTCACAAGAACACAATCAATATGCGAGATAACCAATATTTCTTATTCCCCAAGAAATACAAAGATTACAAAGAGATTACAACTCTCAATCTCTCTCTCACCTTTGAAACACTCGGCATAATCCCCTCTTGAAGTTGAACAATGATAACAGCTCACCAAATCTCTCTATTTGGATCATCAAAAATATCTAAACCCTAGAGTATACAGCCATATATATAGCCCCAAGTAAACCCTAAAAGATAAACACAAATCCAGCAATTGGGCCTTAAACTCGTAAGCCCAAAAATAATCAGCCGCCAAAGTCGGTCAACCGCACCCCCAAGGTCGGTCGACCACAACGTGTAGAGTCAGACCCGAGACTCGACCAGTCGACTGCACCCCCAAGGTCGGTCGACCATCCTCTCCTCTGTTGGATCCTGTACACTCGAAGAACTCTCAGCATCTAGGGCCGGTCGACCGCACCCCCAGGTCGGTTGACCCCAACTCTCCAGGCTGCATTCTTCTACTTGCTGTTTGTCTTCTCTTGCTTCATTGTATCCTCTTCTTCTCTAACTTTAAGTACTCCGTGCCTACGTATATTTGAGGCCACAATTCCTAACATGAATATCTTATCCCAAGATAATCAACATCATTACATAATGACTTATCACAACATTTATTTCAAAACAGTGAACAAACTATATCTATTTGCTCCTACAAAGCATATATAGCTACTCCTCAATGTGAAACTTAGATAATCGAAAAAACAATTCATTCACACATCCATAACATAATTCAATAGCCATAAAACAACAACTCTAAACTCAATCTCTAAGTTCTAAATCAAGTTCATAAACATGGCATCAAAACAGTAAGCTTACAGAATCTACATGCATCTATTGTTACTTGTAAAAAATCATTATAAATCGTGTACTGCTTAAATTATAAGTTCTTAGACATTCCAGAAAGGTCTAAGTGTCTACTACGATTTCTTAGTTAAGAGTTTCTTCAGATTATGTAGTTAAAGTGATCTTATTGCTCAATATTTGACATGCATACACATTTTCTGAACAGATGAGAACAACAACCTGTTGTGAGGTAAAATCTTTTAAAATTAGCATATGGTGTCAGAAACTCACAAAATTTGGGAAATAAGCTCTCAACACATGAATTCAGTACATATATAAATTTCAGGTAATTTTAAAATGTATTTTCAAGTTATGACCTTTATAAGTAGGTTCATTTACAAGACAGTAACACAGTCTTGCTCTATTTTACTACATAACTAAACAGTGTTTACGAATTTCTTTAACATAGCAAATGTTGTTAAAATTCAATAAAATTTGACATACATGATCTATGCAGAGAGTAGTTTCACATAAAAAAATTTCAAATGAAAATTCCAAGTTATTTAAGAGTTACAAGCTCTGGAAAAAGTCAACAGTATCATGCTTCAACTCTTTTTTTTCTCACAACCAATATGCCAGTTCGTATTTATTTAAAATACCAAATAAAATAAGAAAATTATGAAATTTGGTGGAAAGGTGTATAACATGCATAAGTTGGTACCTTTAAAATTTCAAACGAAAACTCCTAGTATTTTTTGAGTTATAGCATACAGACTTAGCACAAGTTTCTGTTCAACCTTTTAGAGTGTATTATTCAATATTTTACTAATACCACTAGCATGCAAACGATTTCACAAGCTTCAAACCAACTCATGTTGCCTAAATCATATCAAGACTACCTACCCTGCAAACTTTTTTAAACACAACAAGAGATTTTAGAGACACCCACTTTGAGTGAAGACAATTGGCACAATGTTCTAGCTCCAAGCTTCACTTCCTAGCTTATCCTTACTCTTCTCCTCCTTGCTAGCTCCTTGCTCGTGGCTCTTCTTCTTGATTCCTTCTCTGTGGCCCCAAATCAGTAGCTAATGGTGTGGAGAGTGGTTTAAAGTGGATGGGAGTGTATAAAGTGTATAAAATTACTTGGGTTGTAGGAGAATGAGAAAAATAAGAAATGTACAAAAGGGGTGATTTTGTAAAGAGAACTTCATGATGGGGGGAGAGGGTTTCGCTGGCTACTATTGGAGAGAGGGTGAGGTGGAGTGTGGGGGTGGCCAAAACTCTTAGGGACTCAAAACTACTCTAGTGTTTTTTGAGTTCCCATAAGAAACCCTAGATTCTCTATTTAAAAATACCAAATATCTCACCCTCACTCATTCTTCCCTCAAAAAAGGCCGGAGAAAGGCACAAGGGTAGGGGCTGTACCTCAGAAAAAGGGAAAAGCTCAAAGAGGAAAGGGAGTGGGTATAGGCAGCGAAGAGGAAAGCTCAAATGGGAAAGCTCTGAAGGAAAGCTTTGGAGGAAAGGGGGTTGGTGTCTGCAATGAAGAGGTAGGGAAAGATAGGCTTCGTTAGTAACGCCATCGATTCCCACCCAAGACGCTTCGAGCGCAACACCCTCCGCTCAGATCGAGACACGTGGCAAAGGCGACAGACTCAACGCCCTCCTACTTATACCACGTACCCCACTACCGCTAGCGGCAGACACGAAACTCGAAAGGGGAGTTCTGCTGAATCGCGAAGGAGAATCACCTTTAAATGAGACTCGTTGTGTAAACGAGGGTGTTCGGGGGGAGTTTTGTAAGAGCGTTAATGGGCCCAAGATGCACTTTATTGTAGTTGGGCCAAATGAAACAACGGATCGGCGCAATGAGCTACGGCTTTCGACGAGTAGTGGGCCCATTGAGGGGTCCGTTACGAAAAACCCCACTATTCAGGTAGATACGACGACAAGTTGTGGGCTCATCGAGGGGTCTGTGACAAGGGAGTCTACTGTACAGCTGGCAAACCAATGCGATGAAGACGATCGTAAGACAGGATGAATCTTGAAGATGATTTTGTCTACTCTGAGGGAGAATCTGTGGAGTCAGAGAATTATGATTTCGATGTTGATTTCCGCGCCACTTCCCCTGAGTTTGTTCTGTCCACATACCCATCTTCCCAGCAGGACACAGGTTTCAAAGTTCAGAAAGTGACAAAGAGGACTAATGAGGAGTCCCTAGATGATTATCTGGAGATCGCGACGGCCTCTAAATCCGCTAAGACTGGCGACAGAGGTACGCATTCCTTCCTTGCATCTATTTTTAATTTCATAACTGATAATGAAATTTTTAGTCTAGCCAATACTTGCAGTCTTGCAGTAGGCGATACCAATCGGAACGCGTTTCTCCTGAATAAGATTAGGGGGTGGGAAACCGATAGAGTTTACCTTAATTTGAACTCGAAGCCCAAAACGAGTCACGATCCCTCCCTTATACGTAGTTAATAGAGGCCCTATTCTGGAACGTTAGAGGCCTCGATAGGGGGGCAAGCGAGAAATGGTTAAGGAAGTCATAGTCAGGTCAAAGGCTAACATTGTGGGTCTCCAAGAGACCAAACTCTCACACATGTCTAGACTTAGTAGATTGGGGGGGAAATCGAGTCTCCGAATGGAGAATGTCCCCATCTGTTGGGACGTCTGGGGGCATCACTCTAGGTTTTAACCCCGACTCCTTTTGTTGTCTAGACGAGCGCCACGGGCAATTTTCTCTGTCGGTTTTGCTCCAGCAAAAATCCGACCAGTGGACGCAACCGATTACGGTGGTCTATGGACCGCATAATTATGCTGCTAGAATGGCCTTCTGGGCGGAACTTAGAGCGGTCAAAGCACACTGGCCATACCATTGGGTGGTGGGGGGCAATTTTAACATCACTAGATTCGCCTCAGAACACAGAGGCCGAGGATCCAGTGACTCCGACAGGAAAGCGTTTAATGAGGTTATCACGGAACTAGAACTGTTTGATATCCCCATTTCTGATAGGTTTTTCACCTGGTTAAACATGCAAACGACACCCATTCTAGCGAAGTTAGATAGGATCTTGGTCTCCACGGACTAAGAGACCAAATTCCCTTTGTCTTGGACTAAATCACTCCCTAAACCTACCTCAGATCATGTGCCTATTTTCTTATCTTCCGGGGAGGAACAACCCAGAAAACCCTCAAAGTTCCGGTTCGAGAAAGCATGGTTAGAAATCCAAGGCTTCCACCACATGGTCAATGAGAGTTGGTCTCGCCCGACCATGGGCTGTGAGGCAGTCGCAGTATGGTGTGAAAAAATCAGAAGACTCAAAGGCAAGCTCAGGAAATGGAACTGAACAAGATTTGCGCTTATTTGGATAGCGAAGGAATCCCTTCTTGAAGGCATTGAGGAACTGGAGAAGACTGAAGAAACTAGGAACCTGCTACAGGAAGAGCGGAATCGGCTGCTCCAATTAAGACAGAAAATTGACCAGCTCTACAGGATTGAGGAAATCAAATGGCAACAACGATCCAGAATGTCGTGGCTCAAAGAGGGAGACGTAAACACAACATTTTTCCACCGAGTTGCCAGTGCTCGGCGTAGATCTAACTTCATTCACTCGATCCACTCGGATGCCGGAATGATACAAGAAGACGATGATATTAAAGTGGTTTTCCAGTCCCATTTCAAGTGCCTCTTTGAGGGCAAAGCAGACGTGAGAGTCCCTCTCCAACATGATTTCTAGCAAGACCAGACTAACAACCCCGATCCTAGGCTGCAGTCCCTCGAAACACCCTTCACTAAGAAGGAGGTCTGGGAGGCTGTCCAACAACTTGGAAAAGATAAATCTCCAGGTCCGTATGGTTTCCCGATTCTATTCTATCAGATATTCTGGGAGGAGATCAAAGGTGACTTACTGAAGGTATTCTGGGAGGAGATCAAAGGTGACTTACTGAAGGTGTTCGTAGACTTCTACGAACATAAACTCAAATTGGGTAGATTCAATTCCGCGGAGGTAGTGCTGATTCCGAAGAAAGAGGATTCCCGACGAGTTGGAGACTTCCACCCTATAAGTCTACTAAACTGCTTGATAAAGATCATTACCAAGACTCTTGCTAACAGACTGGAAAAAATAATGGATGGCCTCATTAGTCAAGACCAGACGAGATTCATCAAAGGACGATGTATCCAGGATAGTATAGCAACGGCTGAGGAAACTATCCATCAGTGTCGCATATCAAATTCTAAGAGCTACCTCCTGAAGCTGAATTTCGAGAAAGCCTATGACTCCGTTGGATAGGACTATCTGTTGGAAGCGCTTGCTGAAAGAGGTTTTAGGGGGAGATGGATCAGATGGATCCACACATGTCTTACCACCAGCAGAATGGCTATTTTGGTAAATGGGGTGTCAGGCCACCCATTTCCCTGCAAACGGGAACTCAGACAAGGAGATCCGCTCTCACCCCTTCTCTTTACCATTGTAGCAGACGTACTTCGCTCCATGATGACCAAGTGCAGCAGAGCAGGATGGATCGGACCAGTGGCCAAAGGAGTCAATCGCTAAGGTTGCTCTATACTCCAATATGCAGACGATACTATTCTTTTCGGCAATGGCAACCTAGGGGAAACTACATTCTTTAAAGAAATCATGTATTGCTTTGAAGCTTGGTCTGGCCTCAGGGTTAACTACCACAAAAGTGCTTTTATTCCCATCGCCCTGACACCGGAAGAGGCTCATGAGCAGGCCACTATCCTCAATTGCTCCATCGAGAGTTTCCCCATTCAGTACCTAGGAATGCCACTAAGATCCGGGAAACTCAAAAAGGCAGACTGGCTTCCAATTATTGACCGGATTGAGAAACGACTAACAGGATGGAAAGGCAAAGCCCTATCTTTGGGAGGGAGAATCACGCTTATTAATGCAGTCCTCTCAAACCTTTCTACCTATTATCTCTCCTTCTTTGAAATGCCATGATGGGTTATCCAGAGAATAAACCATTCGGAAAGACTTCTTATGGAAAGGGGCAGATCCGGACTGAGGAAGATATCACCTCATCAGATGGGAGAAGGCGTGCATGAAAAAGATTCATGGAGGCCTAGGTATTATTGGTCTTCGAAATATGAATCTGGCGCTACTGGGCAAATGGCGGTGGAAAGTGTTCCACCCTAATGGAGAAGGGTGGCAACAATTTGTTCAAGAATATATGCATGAGAATGGAACGAGAAATCTTGGCTTCAGGATAGACCCTTGGGTTCTTGGTTCTAGAAAGGCATTACTAAGGCCTACAAACCCTTCAATAGATGTGTCAAATCAGTTATCGGTAACGGCAGACTCACCAGGTTTTGGTGGGATAAGTGGTGTGTTGATCATACCCTTAGAACCCTGTTCCCCGATCTATATGAGCAAACGTCACATCCACACTGCACAATGGCCGCAGCCTGGAAAAGAGGTACTTGGAAGCCACCTTTCAAACAATCACTTGATATAGGATCTTAGCTTAGACTTACAGAACTTCAAGCCTTCATCTTCAACGCTGGAATTGGCTGCTCTCAAGTCCCTGATAAAAAATCCTAGGGATTGGAAAAGAACGGCAAGTTCACGGTCCACTCCATGTACAACCGCATTCATTTTAGAGGATGTATCCCAAAGTGGTCAACCGTCATCTGGAGAACGAAGGCCCCACTAAAAATCAAAGCTTTCTTATGGTTGGTTCTGAATGATGCGATCCTAACTAGGAAAAACCTCGCTAAGCGCCAACCGAGTGTGGACGCTCAGTGCGGGTTCTGCCACGCCACCCTGGAGACTAGAGACCACCTTTTACTGCAGTGTGCTAGGAGCAAAGCGGTACTTGTAGAGGTACTCAGCGCTCTAGGGACGACTCAGTATCCCAGTGTTTACGAGGATCTGTGGGTAGGCCCTAAGTTCGCATCAGAGAGGGGTTCTATGAGAAAATCATGGTATATCGTCATCGCAGCAACGACCTGGGTTCTTTGGCTAGACAGAAATAATCTTTACTTT
Source organism: Hemerocallis citrina (assembly GCA_017893485.1). Lineage (NCBI taxonomy): Eukaryota > Viridiplantae > Streptophyta > Magnoliopsida > Asparagales > Asphodelaceae > Hemerocallis > Hemerocallis citrina. The sequence continues at coordinate 1,255,824 of JACEHZ010000703.1, forward strand.
CGTAGAACCTGCAATAGTATTTTTGGCAATTTGACTCACATCATGCATTTTATTTCATTTTGGGCTAATGTGACCACAGCAGGTCCCATGGGAAGGATTGAGAGTGTGTTCCAGGTCGAGGAATTTGATGATGAGGAAATCAAGATCAGTCCAACGATCGACTGATAGCCTGCACTGCCGTCTCTGATCATAGATACCCACCACCCCAGGGTTTGTTGGGGGGATATGATGTATTTCTTTACGGCTTTTCTAGTTTGCTTTTGTCCCACCCCCCATATTTGGGGTGGAGTTTATGTATTTTTGTTCTGATTGTACGACTTTGTAGTGAGGTCAGTACTTTGAGTTTGTTTTATTAATCTCTTATTAATGAAACAGGGTGGCCAGACTCCGCCTTTTCTTCCAAAAAGAAGAAGAAAAAAAGGCCGGCCACCCTAGCTTGTTCCATTTTATCTTTTTTATTTTTTGTTACATGACATACTACACTACAAGTGTAGAGTCAAGCTAGGGTCAATTTGGGTTAGTTTAGGTCTAGTTTAGGTTCTAAACATAGAATTGAAATTAGCTTGATCAAAATAAATAAATTGAATACCTTACCATAGCTCATAAATATTTATAACCATATGCAATCATATTCATATTTTATTATACATAATAATTGTTCATTATTATAGGAATACTATATAGGGAAGTCTTCCGTTGTGCACCACCTATGGTGCACACGGCATGTGCACTCAGTCTTCCCACCTTCGTATCGACGATCCGAACCGTTCATATTGATCTACACATCTAAATTAGTCTAAATATATAAAATCAAATCATTTAAAATTCATTTGCCCATCCATTGAAGTGTTACAAAATTGTATGGCTGAAAATCATTGATTTTTATAGTCACATGATGGATGGAATGATTTGATTTTACATATTTAGACTAATTTAGATGTGTAGATCAATGTGAACGGTTAAGATCGTCAATACGAAGGCGGGAAGGCCGAGTGCACACAGATGGGTGGTGCACAATAGAAGATTTTCCATACTATATATTCTATCTCAATTATATTTGAGACAAACACACAATTTAATTGAGAAAATATCTCAACTCCGGTTCAACGAATACACATTTGTCAGGTTCAAAACATATTAAATAATATATTTCAATACTTACTCAAAAATTGAGAAAATCAATTAATACACACAACTCGCAATCGTGCACGGATTAATATACAAAATAGATATATACTATTTTGCGGGGTATTACAAGAATACTACGATAGACTTATAGAGATTAAGAGAGGGATAACAACCTGATACCTAAAACATTCCTCCGTTATCTTCCCCATCCACAGTTTCTACAAATCCTACCAAGAATATTTCAAGTTCATCCTTGAAATATGACCTCAAAATGAAAATTTTGGACTCCTTCATATATTCCTACTTTGTATCTTAGCTTATAAGTAAACAATAACCAATATTTATTAAACTTTGATTCCGTTGACATTCTCCAAACTTACACACAAAAAAAGGAAAAACATTTCTTTGAAGACAGAATCTTCTTAAATTTCACTAGATTGCTAACTAGAGCACCATAAAGGACTAACAATAATAAAACTAGACAAATGAACTTTACATAAAATGAATCAGCAGTAGGAACTAGATCTTTGAATTTTATGATATCAACGGGAGAAATATAAACTCTTATTAGGAGCAGTTCCACACTTCCACGTGGCCTAACCATTGATGAATTTACAGGAATTGTGATGTTTAATTTTTTGCAGTTCACAATTGAAGAGAACAACATTGTTCACTTTAGAGATATTGAAAATTTGCTAGAAGAAATCAGCACTTTCATGCAATAACATGAGAAAATTTTGCATTTAGGACACCCGTAGATAGATCCAAGTGAGCATGTGGTTATTTACATCAATGCAAAAAGTAAATGCAGAACAATCTCATATCAATCTTATAGTGTTCAGTCTGGGGTCATGAGTGACACAACTATCATCCTGTATGCAAAATACTCTTGACAACACGGTATCCAATTTTACACAAGGATCACTATAAAGTCTTGAACACCAAACCCAAGCATTGAAGAACTATCTATGAAGGCAATCACCGCGAATACAACAGTAAAATAAGATATCTATTCCACGCTTTAGTATCACATATTACCCTCAAAAGCATGATCTAAACTACCCTACAAAAGCAAAGCCTTGAAAGTAAGAAGGTAACATACTTTGCCTTCAGCGCTATTCTTCATTTGCTCAAGCACCCTTTGGAAAGCTGGCTTGCCAGTAGTCTCTCCAAGAGCTGCTATCAAATCTGCTCTCCTCAGATCCAACAGAGCACCTATAGCTGATCCTACAGCAACTTCTGCCTGCTGCCACCCCTTCAGATGAAGGCCACCACCTCCAATTATCTTGTTGAACCTGAAAGAACAATGACAAAATGACATATCAGCTTTTTCTCTGGGAGACCAAGACACTATAATTGAGTACAAGAAATATATCATGGAGCACCAAGAGTAGTTGGCACAAGACACATGTTGTTTTTTAGCTCTTTAGAATAGGGAGTTAATATTGGGAATTCATGATAATTACAAGTCTATAAAGCTAACTGGCCAAATCAGCCATATTGAAGGAATATAATTTGCACCAAGACTAAAAGCGGTGCGAGGAAGAAAAAAAAAGAAAGAAGAAAATTAGGCTGCCAGCAAGATGACACAGCGATACAACAAATATTTCGAACATCTGGCCAAATACAAGGGTATTTACCTGTCCATTCAATACTTCAAAATTCCATATGAGCTTCTATATTTTTTTTGCTTACCAGAAGACAAACTATTTACCAATTAAGCTAATGTTGATATTTAATTATATTTTCCAATAGATATTAATTAAAACTTATATCTCAATATTTTAGTGTTTCATACAAATTATCCTACAAGTCAATAAAATTCAACTTACCTACCATGATACAAAAATTGTGTGAATCAACCATTCCATTATCAAAATTTTATTAAAACATGTTACACCATCAGTTGTTACAAATATATCAAACTTTTTCTAATTCTAATTATTCATTTCAAAAGTAGGAAGTCCTTCTTAAAAAATGATTCAGTATCGAGACATAGGTATCCGATATTAATTCACTATCGAGATTTCCAGCTGTTGGTAAAAAAAAAACCCAATTGACAAAAGATATAAATTCCCTGACTACATTGCTAAAGAAACACATGTCGAATGAGCTCAAACAATCAATGGAAGCCTTCTCATTATCAAAATTCAAACTTCTGATTAATTCAATTAATTATCGTTACTATTACAATTAACAGAGGAAAGAAACCCTAACTCAACAAAATCAAACCATAACCTAAATAGCAACATTGCCAAACAAACAAAGGCGATATAAAAATCTCACCTCTGTTTTTCTTTCAAAAAAGTGGCCTCGCAAAAGAGAGGGATAGAAATTAATCGCCAGAGAAATTGTCGGCGGAGAGGGCGGTGGACGGTGGTGGTTGACGGCGAGGGTTGAATTGGAGAAGACGGAGAGTCATTTCCGACGAATAAGAGCATCCACTGAATTTTTTGCGTACATAGGCCACTTTTTGAAACATTTTGGGTTTTTGGGCCAGTTGCCCAACTATTAGCGCTTTTGGGCTAGCCTGTGCCACATCAGCAGCGGCCGCTATTCCCAATAGCGGCATCTTCATTTCGAGGCCGCTAATGGGAATAGCGACCTATGTTTTAATTTTTTTTGAATTTTTTGTTTACTGTCGCTATTCCCACTAGCGACCTTAGTATAATGAGGTCGTTGATGGGATTAGTGACCTTTAATGAGTTGTATTCTAGCACTTAGCAAAATCTAGAGAGTTTTTGCTCTCTGAAAAATAACAATCAATTTTTTTAAAAACTAAGGTCGCTATTCGGAATATAGGTATTTATTAACTAAGGTTGTTATTCCGAATAGAGGCCTTTGTTGTAAAACTATTTTGCAAATTTTACAAAGAATAAGTTGATTGTGTTTCCTACTGAGATCGCTATTGGGAATAGCGACCTCGGTTTTAAATTTTTGGGGAAAACATTTTAGGAATCACTAAGTGTCATAATACATTCATTCGAACCGACTAATCTCATTATACTAAGGTCGCTAGTGGGAATAGCGACGACAAACAAAAAATTCAAAAAAATTTAAAACATAGGTCGCTATTCCCATTAGCGACCTCGAAATGAAGAGGCCGCTATTGGGAATAGCGGCCGCTGCTGACGTGGCACAGGCCAGCCCAAAAGCGCTAATAGTTGGGCAACTGGCGCAAAAAGTAAAAACGCAAATATTATCTAAAAGTGGCCTATGACGGCAAAAAATTCAGCATCCACTATCGTTTCCTATAATTGCCAGATGTAATTTTTATTAAAAAATGACGCATATATATATACTAGATTTGCCTGTGGGCACGTGCCTACGGCACATCTTCGGAACGATACAAAACACAAAAAGCCATGTAAACAGTAAAACAATAATTATGTAGCTCAACTTTGAATAGTATGACAATAATTAGTTATAAATAAAAGTCTATATTGAAAAATAATTATAAATGGGGTATAAAATCTAACTTCTTAGAACTTTAACTATGGAAAATAATGAAATTTAATTGTTGAAGAGATATTTGCTATTAAAAATTCTGAAATTTTACAAAATAGAAATCTTAAAATCAAAATTTCTAAGTAAATAAAGAAAGAATGGGAAAGAGAGATAGAGATAAAGAGAAATATGAAAAAGTAAATAGGGGAGAGAGATAGTAATAAAATAATGAGTTTTTAGGAGGGAAAATTTGGTTTTGGGTTTGAAATTTTGGAGGAAAAATGTGTTTTGTGAGGTTTGATATGGGCCTTTGTTTTTGGGGGGATTGATTGTGAGCCACCTGATAGCTTTCTCTGTGTTTTACTATATATATATATATATATATATATATATATATATATATATAGTCATGCTATTATGAGATGGTGAGATGGATGAGATAAGAGATAAGCGATTTGAGTCATCTGAATCTCGATCACACCGTTCACATCACTCTACATATCATCAAGATGATGTGTGCCAAATTTCAAGCAATTCAGAAACATGTAGCCTATGCATCAAGACGTTCAAATTAATGCATATATATGTATTTCGTACCATCTTCATGACGTGTTCAACATTTTGATGCATAGGCTAGAGGTTTTCAAATCGCTTGAAATTTTATACACACCATCTAGATGACATGTAGAGTGATGTGAACGGCGTGATCGAGATTCAGATGACTCAAATCACTCATCTCTCACAAAAATATTTTCATCTCACCCATCTCACCATCTCATGTTAGCATTATTCTATATATAGAGAGAGAGATAGTCATGCTATTATGAGATGGTGAGATGGAGTGTTTTTTTGTGAAATGGGCGATTTGAATCATCCAAATCTTGATCACACCGTTCACATCATTTTACATGTCATCTAGATGGTGTGTACAAAATTTTAAGCTATTTGGAGACCTCTAGCCTTTGCATCAAAGTGTTCAACACATCATGAAGATGATGCAAAATACATATATATGCATTTATTTGAACGCTTTGATGCATAGGCTAGAGGTCTCCAAATTCCTTGAAATTTTGTACATACCATCTACATGATATGTAGAATGATGTGAACGGTGTGATCGATATTTGGATGATTCAAATCGCTCATCTCACAAAATACATTTTCATCTTACCCATCTCACCATCTCATATTAGCATTTTCCTCTATATATATAGGGAAAAAGAGGTATGAGCAACTTGCTCATTTAGCAAATAAGCAATTGATGATGTGGCATAAATGTGATTGGAAAATCCTTAAAAGGGTTAGTTGTCCAATGTATCACATGCATGTCACATAATCAATTGCTCATTTACTAAATGAGCAAGTTGCTCATATTCCTTTTACCCATATATATATATATATATATATTGATCGCTAAATATAGCGATTGGCTTTAGCAATTGCTAAATATAGCGGATACATCCGTCTCTTATTTTTTATTATTTTTTAAGAAGATGGGCAAATAAAGATTAACCGTCCACCAACCTTTTTCAGAAACTTTTTCTCAAAATAATGAAAATGCCATTGATTTAATTACGAAAATGTAATATATTTTAATTTTTTTTTAAACGCAAAAAATGTCGGACGGATGATATCATTAATCTGATAACTTCTTCATCAACTTTTCCTTCACATATTACGAAATATCATTAACTTAATTACGAAAGTGCCAATTTACATTTTTTTTTTTTAAATTGCAAAATAATGTCCGTCCGATAACTTCTTCTTGTTTTCGCCTTCACATATTACCGAAATGTCATTAATTTAATTACAAAAGGTCATTTCGTGCAAATTTAGCAATTAACGATAGTGGCGCCTTCCTTTGTTGTTATTTCTAAAAATTGCTAATTATGCATATATTTTTTAGAAAACGATAGTAAATGCTCTAACAACCCTCAAAAATGGATTTTCCCCCAAAATAGGCCACATTTTGAAACTAATTTTTGAAGTAGGCTATTTTCGAAACTAATTTTCAAAATAGACCAATGCAATACCGAACTGTGGTCTCTTTGATTTTGCGGCCGCAGTTCACAACTGTGGCCTAAGTATATATCATACATATTTGGCTAATAGGCTCAGAGACTTGGAAAAAAATATCCAAGTGTAAAATGTGAAAAATAGAATGCCGCAGTTGGATACTGTGGGCTCGAAACTACATAGGCCGCAATACCGAACTGTGACCTCTTTTATGTCGATGCCGCAGTTCACAATTGCGGCCTAAGTATATATCATACATATTTGATTAATAGGTTCGGAGACTTGAAAAAAAATTGTCCAAGTATAAAATATGAAAAATAGGAGCCCGCAATTAGGTACTGCGGCTCGAAACTACATAGGCCGCAGTACCCAACTGTGGTCTCTTTGATTTCGATGTTGTAGTTCACAACTGCGGTCCAAGTATATATTATATATACGTAAAAAATAGGAGGTACATTGGCCGCAGTTCACATTCGACCATATAACTGAGGCCACTGTTGCGAACCACGGCCTTTGTAGTATCGAGGCCGCGGTACCCAACTGTGGCCTCATATTTTTCACACGGGAATTTTTTTTTTCGAGGTCGTCGAGCCTATTAGCTAAATATGTATGATATTTTACTTGGACCGCAGATGTGAACTGCCGCCTCAAAATTAAAGAGACCGGGTCTATTTTAAAATTTAATTTCGAAAGTAGCCTGTTTTGAAAATTAGTTTTAAAAATTGTCCTATTTCGGAAAACTCTCCTCAAAACATGATGTCGATATTCTGTAGGTAAAATTTTAGAAAACCCCCGGACTTTCTCTCTTATAACATAGATAACCCCCCATGATTTTCTTTTAACCCCCTCACTTTTGGTTTTGTATCAAACAGCTCCTTTCAGATGGTTTAAGACTTTTGTATTAAGGTAGATTATAGGATCACATATGAATAATATAAAGTAGCACATATTTGAAGATTCAATTTCAATTTATGGTAATTGGGTACATGTCTAATCTCTAAATCTCTAATACTTGAATGGTAGAGTTGGGATTGTCATTTATAGACAACCTGTAATTTGTAGACAACCTATCAACCATCTAATTTCAACTATTCATTTTTAAGTGGAAGTAATATTAATCATTCATTTACTCAACTTTTATTAATTATCATAATACTTTCAAATTTTAAATTTATTTACGACATAATTATTCGAAAAAAAAGGTCACTCATATTAAATAAAAGTTTGTGTCATTATGGATAATTTGTAAAGAGTATGTATGAGTAAGAGTAATGCTACTCGTATGAGTAGAAAAAAATATAGTAAATTTGATTGTAGGTGTCGCATTACTTGTATGAGTAAAGTGAGGTCGCAGATTCGATACTAGATTATATCTTATTATTCACTGTATAAAAAATAATTAATTAGAACGCTGCAGATTACAACTACTTTATAATTTTAATGTTTTAGAACAAGTCAACATACAAAACTAATGAATTTTCTCCCCACAACCAGATCCGCCCGAGGTCTCCGGATCAATCAACTTCGCTTTGCCGGCGCTTTTCAGTTCCAGATAGTTGATGTAGTTTCCAATCGGCAACTCGTAGAATGGATCATCCACATGCAGTAAATCTTCAGCAGAGCCGCAGTACTCCATAATGGGATTTTCCTTCATTGTCAAAGTGACACCAACGCTCGTGGCACTAGCATTGCCGGTTGATGACTCTCCAACTAATGCGTCAGCAAATGATACCAAGTTCTGTATGGATCCTCCATGCTCCATAAAGAGCTTATTTCTTGCGATTTGGATGTCGTCATCAGCGTTGTCGCATGCGTCCTTGAAGGATTCATACTTCTCCTTCACTGTTTTGAGGGCTTTGTCTGTGACATCCTTGTTTTGGTCAGAGGAGGTTTGCTTGGCCGTTATGTATGCCATCAAGGAATCAGTGAAGGCCTGGTAAGCCTTTTCCATCGCGTCGACATGGTGGTCCATGGTGAAGACGATGAATATTTCTCTCTAAATCTTGGTGATCATGATAAAAAGTAACACCAATGACTTCTCTAAATAGACGTCTTCTACCGAGAATAATGATGTGGTACAATTTAGGGCAAGTAATAACAAAGTAAATCCAGTGAAGCTCTGCAAATCTTTAATCTATAATCTGTAATATATCTCTAATCTCTAATCTCTAATAATAATAATAATAATAATCTCTAATATTATCTCTAATCTCTAATATTATAATGGGAGAAGGTCTTAGTATCACTTGTGAATCTATCAACGCGTGCATTACACATGCATTACTAATATGAAGGAGATCTCAGGTTCGAGTTCTCACTACGTCAAATTTTTTTACTTTAATTTTTTAATATATTAAATGTATATCACACGCGTAAATTACTATCTATCTATCTATCTATCTATAATATAATATATAACCTATCTATATTATAATGGAAGAGTTAGAGTTGTAAATATACCTACTCACGTGCAACTCCAACTCTCTCATTATAGTCTTCGATTTACTTTTTAAAGTATATAATCATATTTATTAAGACATACATCGTACGTGTAAATCAGAATTTTAACTTAATTTTTTTAATAAAACGTGCATTGCACGTGTATATTACTAGTAATGGGAGAAGGTCTTGGTGACATTTGTAAATCTACCAACATGTGCAAAGCACGTGCATAGTTATTATAAAAGAGGTCTTAGGTTCAAACCTGTGAATTTTTACTTTAAAAAAACTATATTTATTAAGACGTGCATCGTACGTGTAAATTACTAGTAATAATACTATAATGGGAGAAGACCTTAGTGTCACACTACAAAACACACAGGCTTTACCGGCGTTTTTTTGCATATTTACCGGTGTTTATAAATCCCGCTGTAGATACCACCGGCGTTTTATAAATCGCCGGTGCAAGTGTCGCTGAATCGCGTGTCGCTGTAGCTTAGAGACATTCACTGACGTTTTTTATGACCGCCGGAGTAGGTTAAAACTACACCGGCGGTCGCAAAAACGCCGATGAATGTGTGTTTTCGTTTGGTAGTGCTGTTTTTGGCCATTACCTATACCGGCGTTCTTAAACCGCCGGTAAAGGCTGTCAATTTTTTGCTGAAAGCTACACCGGCGCTTGTAAAAATGCCGGTGTAGCTATATTTTAAAAAAAAAATTAATTTAAAATTAAAAAAAAAAAAAGAAAAATTGCGCACTCTTGCAATCAAACTGAACACAAAATCATGATGTTACCAAAATTTTCATTTTTTTTTAACAGTAAAAGAAAATGAAAATTTCCAGTATCTAAGCATGTTTGTCTATTAATTCTTCATCCCAACTAAATCATGATGTTTCCGGCTCAAAGAGAAACCTGCACACATGTTTGTTCAGCCCAATTCTTGTACAGATTTGGATTTTGGTATACAGCATCCTTAGATGACAGCTAACCCATTTTGGTAAAAAAAAGCATGCTAAGATGACAATCAGATGGCTAATATCCAACATCTTTAACAGTGAAAGAAAATGAAAATTTCCAGAATCTAAGCATGTTTGTCTATTAATTCTTCATCCCAACTAAATCATGATGTTTCCAGCTCAAAGAGAAACCTGCACACAGGTCTGTTCAGCCCAATTCTTGTACAGATTTGGATTTTGGTATATAGCATCCTTAGATGACAGTTAACCCATTTTGGTAAAAAAGCATGCTAAGATGACAATCATATGGCTAATATCCAACATCTTTAACAGTAAAAGAAAATAAAAATTTCCAGTATCTAAGCATGTTTGTCTATTAATTCTTCATCCCAACTAAATCATGATGTTTCCGGCTCAAAGAGAAACCTGCACACAGGTTTGTTCAGCCCAATTCTTGTACAGATTTGGATTTTGGCATACAGCATCCTTAGATGACAATTAACCCATTTTGGTAAAAAAGCATGCTAAGATGACAATCAGATGGCTAATATCCAGCATCTTTAACAGTAAAAGAAAATGAAAATTTCCAGTATCTAAGCATGTTTGTCTATTAATTCTTCATCTCAACTAAATCATGATGTTTCCGGCTCAAAGAGAAACCTGCACACAGGTTTGTTCAGCTCAATTCTTGTACAGATTTGGATTTTGGTATACAGCATCCTTAGATGACAGTTAACCCATTTTGGTAAAAAAGCATGCTAAGATGACAATCAGATGGCTAATATCCAGCATCTTCAACAGTAAAAGAAATGAAAATTTCCAGTATCTAAGCATGTTTGTCTATTAATTCTTCATCCCAACTTTGCCAATGATGTTTCCGGCTCAAAGAGAAACCTGTACACAGGTTTGTTCAGCCCAATTCTTGTACAGATTTGGGAATTTTGAAGATTTTAGATCCAGGATGACAAATTTTGATTGGGCTTTGATTGGAGATTCTAGTCATAGATCGATTCTTTGGAGACCGACTTTCTAAAGAAAATATCATTTGGAAGTATGCGGGTACATGTTTGTTGGATCACCAAAACTTCCATTTTTATTGAAGAAAAATAAGAATAGGGCTCATATCAAGTGTAGTTTTAAGGAAGTGTCATCGTGGAAGGAAACCAAATATAGAAGCCAGAAAGAGGAATGGTAAAGAATGAGAATACACCAGGCTAACATGGCGGCATTTTCCTCATCTCTCTCTCATCCATTCTTTCTCTTCAGCAAACGCACACAAAGAGACATCAGCAACAACAGCAAGAGCAACAAGAACAACAATAATAATAAATTATTATGAACGAGATGTCTCTATATGGGTTTCCAGATCTCCACTCCAACTCATCGCTTTCTAATCACAGCCCAATTAAGAACATAGACGGCAGTCACTAAACAATCCAATCACAGCCCAATCAAAATTTGTGATCCTGGATCTAAAAACTTCAGAATTCCCAAATCTGTACAAGAATTGGTCAGAACAAACCTTGTGCAGGTTTCTTTTGGAGCCAGAAACATCATTGGCAAAGTTGGGATGAAGAATTAATAGACAAACATGCTTAGATACTGAAAATTTTCATTTCTTTTACTGTTGAAGATGCTGGATATTAGCCATCTGATTATCATCTTAGCATATTTTTTTACCAAAATGGGTTAACTGTCATCTAAGGATGCTGTATACCAAAATCCAAATATACAATACATGAAGGCAATTTAATTTTCGTGCTACAACTATATGTGAAATGTAGCACAAGTAAAGTTTTGTACTCAGGCAACTTGGCTCCAAATTATCCCTATTAACAACCCAGCTCAGAAATTATCGCATTCTTCTCTTTCAAACCCAAATTGTTCCATGGTCATACCTAGTAATACCAATCTCAAGAATCTCAAGAACCAATCTCAAGTAGCAAGCTAAATTAGAGAGTTGGGAAAAATTGTAGAACCAATCTCAAGAACATACCAACTACATCCTACCTAGGGTTTGTGTAGATATTTCAGAAACAAAAATTTTTAAAATAAAACAATTCAGAAATTTCAAGAACAAACCTAGGGTTTGTGTAAATTGAAGGAGCGATGGCAGGGGAGGGGGGCGACGAGGGGGGAAGGGCGACGGCGAGGGAGGGGGCGGCAATTGGGGAAGGGTGGTGACGATGCGAGTGAGAGAGAGAGAGGGTTGGGGAGGCTTGCAGCGACGACGGGAGTGAGAGAGTGGACGACGGAGGACGACGGAGCACGGGGAGGACGACGGAGCACGGGGACGACGACGGAGGGCACAACGATGGCGGCCAAGGCAGAGGCGGGAGAGCGCGAGGGAGAGGGGAAAAAAATTTGGGTTTTTTTTTGAATGGTATAGGGTTTGGGAGAAATTTATTCCAAACCCTATACTGCCGTTTTTAGTTAAACGCCGGTGAATATGTCCTTCACCGGCATTTTAATATAAAACGCCGGTGAATACCATAATTCCCTAGCGTTTTATAGAGGCCGCCGGCGTATAACCATCCAATTTGACGCCCCATTCCTGGTCTCTTCCTATCCCGACGTTTCTGGCAAAACGCCGGGGAATATACGCCGGTAAATCCATCGTGTGTTGTAGTGTCATTTGTAAATCTACCAACGCGTGTATTGCACGTGCATAACTAAAATGAAGGAGGCCTCAGGTTTGAGTCTTCATTATGTCAGATTTTTTACTTTAATTTTTTAAAAATATATTAAATGTGCATCACACGTGTAAATTACTATCTATCTATCTATCTATCTATCTGTAATATAATATATAATAACTATTATAATGGAAGAGTTAGAGTTGTAAATCTACTTACTTACATGCAACGCACGTGCAACTCCAACTCTCTCATTATAGTCTTCACATTTACTTTTCAAAATATATAATCATATTTAATAAGACATGCATCGCACGTGTAAATCAGAGTTTTTATTTTGTCCTTTTTTAAATAATACGTGCATCACACGTGTATATTACTAGTCTAATATTATAATGGGGGAAGGCCTTAGTGTCATTTGTAAATCTACCAACGCGTACAATACACGTGCATAACTATTATAAAGGAGGTCTTAGGTTCAAACCCAGACGATGTCTAAATTTTTATTTTAAAAAAACTATATTTAATAAGACGTGCATCGCACGTGTAAATTACTAGTATTACTATTGTAACACCCCGTGTTATATATATATATATATATATATATATATATATATATATATATATATATATATAGGTGTTGGCTGATGTAGTTTGGTATATATAAGTAAACTAGATTTTCCCGTGGGCACGTGCCTACGACACGTCTTCGGAACGATACAAAACATGAAAAGCACTGTAAAACAACAATTATGTAGATCAAGTTTGAATAGTATGACAATAATTAGTTGTAAATAAAAGTCCATGTTTCCATTAGTATGTGTTGAAAAATAATTATAAATGGGGGTGTAAAATCTAACTTCTTAGAACTTTAAGTGTGGAAAATGATGAAATTTAACAGTTAAAGAGATATATTTGCTATTTTCAATATAACATGTGCAATAAAAATACATAAAAATTCTGAAAATTTACAAACCTGAAATCTTAAAATCTAAATTTCTAAGTAAATAAAGAAAGAATGGGAGAGAGAGATAGGGAGAGAGAGAAAGAGAGAAATTGAAAAAGTGAAGAGAGAAGAGAGAGAGAGTAATAAAGTAATGAGTTTTTTTAGTTTTGGGGGAAAATTTTTGATTTTGGGATTTAAAATTTTAAGAGAAAAATGTATTTTGTGAGGTTAGATCTGGGCCTTTAATTTTGAAGGGAATTGAAGGTGAGCCACTTGATAGCTTTCTTTGTGTTTTATTATATAGATATGTTGAAAAAGGGTAATGAAATGGTATTAACTATTAAGAGATGGGGGGCCCACGTTTGAAAAAGGCAAAACAGCATGTTGGGCTGTTTGCTTTCGTTAGAGAGGTGACGTGGCCAAGGGATGGGGGCCCACCTGGTTTCACATGCCTTGGTTTCGGAAATTGAAAAGGAATTTGTGTATAAAAGATAGTACCATATCGGACATTTGCATGATTAATTTAATATATAAATAATAAAGTCTATGATCAAGATTTATCTAATCGGTTAATTAATTTTTGAGAGACGGTCTGTGGTGGGCAATTGTACATCTGTAATTGAGAAAATATGGCTCTTATTCATTTGGATAAGTTAATTGAAAACCCCGGTTTTTTTTCCAAATATCTATGATAAAAAAAACCAAAACCATTGTGTGTGTGTGTGTGTGTGTATATATATATATATATATATATATATATATATATATATATATATATATAAGTGATCAAATGAGATACATCTGTAATGGAGAAAATCAGAAACATCAATTATGACCATTGGATTGAGATGAATGACTCTCATTCATTTGGATTAGTTAATTGAAAACCCGGTTTTTTTTTCAATTATCTATAAAAAACCAAAACCATTGTGGAAAACTTGTTATTTTTTACAATGAGGACACAATAATCAATTTTCCCTAACCCTAACTTGCGTTAATTCTCAAACCCCCGTCGTCGTGCCTGCGCTGTCGTCGTCGTCATCATGTCGCTCGTTCGTCTGCCGCATCTGCATTGCTACCATTGTCGCGTATGCGCTGCCACCGTCATCGCCGCATCTGCCCCGCCCATCCGCCGTCGCAGCACTTTGCCGTGCATATATATAATTAGAACATGCATCACGCGTGCAAATTACTAGTATCTCTAATATTATAATGGAAAATTTGGGGTTGTTATTTGTAGACATTCAACCATCAAATTTCAACCATTCATTTTTAAGTGAGAGTCAAATTAACCATTCATTTACTCAACTATTGTTAGTTACCATAATACACTCAAAGTTCAAAAATTTATTTACAATATAATTATATACAAAAGTACCACTCATATAAAATAAAAATTTGTGCCGCTAGGGATAAATTTGTAAAGAGTATGTATCAGTAAAGGGAGGTCACATATTGTCAGATTATGTCTTATTATTTACTTTATAAAATAAATAAAATATTGATTAGAACGTGCATCACACTTGCAGGTTACTAGTATTATAAATGGAAGAGTTGGGGTTGTCATTTAAAGATAACCTGTAATTTGTAGACGTTAATTCAACCATTCATTTTTAAGTGGGAGTTATATTAACCATTCATTTACTCAACTGTTTTTAGTTACCATAATACCCTCAAAGTTTATATTTATTTACGACATAATTATTTACACAAGTGTTACTCATATAAAATAAAAGTTTGTGCCACTATGAGTAATTTGTAAAGAGTATGTAATGAGTAAAGGGAGGTATCAAGTTTGAGGTCATATTACGTCTTATTATTTACTTTATATAAAAATAATAATTAAAACGTGCATTTCGCACGTGCATATTACTAGTATTATATATGGGAACGTTCTAATCAATATCAGTGTGTTTCGCTTCATCTGAGGCCGTAAGAATAGTTTTATAGGAGATCTTATAAACCTTTGACCATCGGATTTTTTTTTATTTGAAGAAATAGAAAAAAAGGCATTAGCATGTGAATCAAATGTGCATGGATTAGGATCATTGGGGATCGCATAATAAATTCTTCGTTGTTGGAGCCCAACCAATAAAAAGAGGGTTGTGCAAGAAGCCGCATCGGAGTGCAAGAGAAAAACTCCATGTATAGTTTCTAATCCAATATGTGAATACATAGAAACGCCTTTACTGAAGAAAAAAATGCTAGATTTGAGGTAGTTTACGTTTTTAACAGAATAGGCTCCATATTCAGGCAGCATATCCTTTACTCTGAGCATCATCTCTTTGCTTGCCTCCCAAAAGAAGAAAATATCATTTGCAAACATGGGGTGAGTGATCATTGGGACGTGTTGGTTTAGCTGAAATCCCTGATAATTACTCGCTGCCACTTCCATGTTAACAATAGCCGTGAGAGCCGGCCTCGGAGATAAGGATTAACAGATAGGGCAAAAGTGGGCATGCTTGGCAAATTCCTCTAATTGGAGTAAATAAACCATCGTGATGACCATTAACTTTAACCGAGATTGTTGAAGATGAGAGGATCGTGCGATTCAATTAGTTAACTGCTTGTTGAAGCCAAAGGAACAAATCATGTGGACAAGGAAGTCCCACTCAACTCGGTAACATTTCTCTTTTCCATATCAACTTTGAGAGCAAAGTACTACGTCTATTGTTGCATAGTCTTCATAGAGTGAAAGATCTCAGAGGCGGCAGCAAAGTTGTCAATGAATGGGTGAGATTATTATAGGCATAAATGGTCTCATCCAATTGGTTATGATTTTTGCTATGATTTTATACAAGGCATTACAAAGTCCAATCGGCCTAAAATAACTAGGATAAAAACAAGATGTTTTTCTTGAAATTAAGGAAAAACTGGTGTGATTTGATCTGCTAGGTAATTCACTAGATGCGTTCCTTCCAGAGTGAAAGTTTTCCTGTGGTTGGTGGAGAACGATGCAATTCTATCCAGGGTTAATTTGAGAAAGCGGGGTATTGTGGAAAGTGCATTATGTAGTACATGTATGTCCGAAGAAGAAGATACGAATCATATTTTATTCAAGTGTCATAGAGCTAGATGGGTCTGGGGGGGAGTGGGTATTTCGTTCGGAGTATTACACTGCCCGAGGTCTAGTGCTGAGGTTTGGGGGGAACTTAGAAATATCAGGATTACAAAAGAGGTTAGACTACAGTGGGATATAGTTGTGGCGTCCGTGTTGTGGAACCTATGGCTAGACCGCAACGATTTTTGTTTCAATAGCGTCCGTCATTCTCTTTCCTCCTTATTGCAAAAAATTGACTTTTGTCGTTATGAATGGACAGGGCTCAACAGATCCAGGAAGAAGATGCGTTCAGGAGAGGGGGCAGAGTAGCCTGCTAGCAGGGGGACGGTTCTATTTTGGCAGTTGGTTCCAGATGTGGGCTGGATGCATTAGATACTATTTTACTTTCATGTATTTTGTTTGATGTTCGGGATGTTTGCCGGATTAGACGTCTTTGGAGATTTTAGCCTACAGGCTCTATGTAGTTCTTATTCCTGTTTCGTTAAGTACTTTTTAATGAAGCGATGACCTCGGTCATCTTTTAATCAAAAAAAAAATCATTGGATGCGAAAAAGGAGCATATCACCTGCATAACCTCATCCGTAATGAGTGACCAACCGTTTTGGAAGAAGAGAGCAGTAATACCATCGGCTCTAGGTACTTTTTGCGGGTGCATAGACCTGATAACTTGTAGTACTTCCTTGCATGAGGGAGGAGTGCATAATGAAGAAGCTTCCGAGGAGTCAATGCACGGGATAGGCAAGTTCGGGTTAGGTATGGATGTAGTTTCTGAAGTGAAAATTTATTTGTAGTAGTTGATGAAGGCTTGCCATACTTTGGTGATCTCTTGTGTCCTCGTACCATAGCTGTCAAACGTTCCAACTATATATATAATTTCTTCTACGTCTCTTTAAGGTAGAAACATGGAAGAACTCATGTTACAGTCTCCAAGTGTGAGCCAATTTTGTTTCGCCTTTTGTGCCCCGAAGGCTTCCTCTGCTGCTCGCAATTGCTCAAGATCCTTAGATAAGGATTGGAGGAGATCAAGGTTGTGTTAGGAAGTGATTAGACTATGCGTCTATTCAATATCATCTTTCATTTCAATTCTTGACTTAAGATTACAAAACTCCTTGTTTTGTGCCATATGAATACCTGTTTCGTGAAGGAATCCACCTTCTTGTAAAAATTATCACCACCAACTAGTTTAGAGAATGTCATCATAACCCGCATCATCTATCTACAGCAATTCAAATTTAAATGATCTCTATATCTTTCGTGTTGGGGCGACATGTGTGGAGAATAACTAGGCAGTGCTCGCTTCCAAAAGTGAGAAGATCCTGAAGGGAGGCATATGGGAATTTTACGAACCAATCAATAGAGCCATATGCCTTGTCACGGCGACGTTCGAATATGAGTAGTTGCATTCTGACTGTTGGCTCAAGTGTAGGCAGCACCGACATATCCGACGCTAATGAGTCCATTAAAATTTGGGAAGTCTGTAAAGTACGTGATTTCATCATAGGAGAATGGGGCTCCATACTTTTTCGGTAGGTGATCCGATTGTGTTGAAGTCACCAATTATTAAGAATGGACAGGGGAGAGGGCGAAGGATGGTATTAGGTTTGGTAAGTAGTAGTTACTGGTTTGTAGGAACGTTGAGAGAGGTGGTCGAAGTAGTCTGTTGGGTGATGGGTAGATTCAGGTTCATGTTACAATTGATATAAGAACATCCAAGCCGATTAAGCTCGGTTTGGATTGAATTGGATGGTCGGTTTGGTGTGCTACTTTTCACCTTCAACATCATTCATAATTTTGATGAAATTCAAAAAATCAACTTCAATCAAACTTAAGAAACAACCTGGTATTTGTTATTCAGAAATGAATTTAAAATGAAGATTCATAAACCACAAGTTGTTAATGAATTTTGCACCAATTATTTGAGATAATGACGTTTAAATGGGTGACATAAACTGTTTTTTTACTTGCATACTTCTGCAATCTTAGTTTATTATCATAAAAAAAATTTAATAAGTATAGCTAATTGAATTTCAGGTACAATAAAAAAAAGATTTAGAAAACAATTTATGCTTGACTTGATTAAAGTAACTACTAAATGTTACATGAACTTTATGATTCTATTAAGTGGGCCACACTGTAAATCAAGCATTTCTCAACAACATGACACGCATGATTATGGAGAATCAAAACATAGGTAGAACAATTGCTCGGTTTGTATTAAAGAAATTAAAGAAGACTGTTTGTATTTCCAAGAAAATGAGAAATGACTATTTGTATATTCAAGAAATTAAAGGAGAACTATATTTTTTATGGACTTATGCACGAAGGTATGGTCGGTTCGGTTTCATCGGTTGTTTGAAAGCCCCATCCAACAACCGAACCGGTCCAGTTGATTATTGAAGATCAAGAACCGGGCCAAAATAAACCCCCAATTAGTTCGGTTAAAAACCGGTCGATTCGGATTGAATTGGTTCGGATAATAGTTGTCCACCCTTAACTAGCTGAATATTTTTGGACCAAAGTTGGGTGTTGACTTGGTCAACCAATGAGTTAGCATGAAGGTTGGGCCGGTGGGAGTTAGTTATTGTTGGCATAATTGATGGAAATAGTTTCGGTTGAAAATCCCCTAGGATTTTGGGAATCAAACCGATTTAAAAAGGTAGGTGGAAAGAAGACGGGAAAGGTGTGATTAAATGATAGGTATGTTAATATTATAGAGATTTGGTGGTAGGACCATGGACATCGGTATGGTAAGGTTATTGAGATGAATCAGGTTTGGGATGGTGTGGGTTTTGGGTTGTGGATTCATGAAACTGTAAACAAGTTGGCAACTGATGATACAATTTAAGGTTCGATTTTTTTTTCCATAATCGGTCACTTTTTGAAAATATTTGCGATTATGGATCAGTTTTAAAACTATTAGTGCTCGTGGACTACTTTGTGTCATGTCAGTAGCTGTCACTATTTCCAATAGCGATCTATATTTATTTTTATTTTTATTTTTTATTCATTTTTATTTTTATTTTTTTAAGATAGCAAAAGCTCTCTAGATTTTGCTAAGTGTTAGAATACAGTTTATTAAAGGTCACTAATCCCATTAGCGATTTCAGATATACTTTGGTCGCTAAAAAGAATAACGGTAGCAAACAAAAAATTCAAAATATTTTAAAACATAGGCTGTTATTTTCATTAGCGACCTTAGTATACTTCGGTCGTTATTCGCAATAACGACCTCAGTAGAAAACTCAATCTCATTGTTCTTTGTAAAATTTACAAAATAGTCACACAACTAAGGGCTATATTCGGAATAACGACCTTAGTACAATAAAGACTTCTATTCCAAATAACGGTTTTTGTACAACTAAGGTCGCTATTCCGAATAGCGACCTCAGTCTAGTTGTAGTTGTAGGTCATGATGGGTCATGGGTTAGGGTATTGGATTTAGGCCCATTAAGATCAGGGTTAGGACTTGGGCAGCAAGAAAAATTCCATCTGATCGCATCGGCAAGTTTGGCTGTGACATCCGTTAGTGGTTTGGAGAGTTCGTTCTGGCAGTATTCCTGTGATGAGGCATCGGCGGGCTTGGGCCTGCAATCAATGAAGAGTCAAAAGTGGTGCACTATGCATAATTTAAGAAGTTCTTTATCTCGATCTGAAACATCTTCATCGATCCTTCAATTTCAAGTCCCTTTGCCATCATGGGCCAATCTTACCACAAAAAGAACATAACTGTTTTAGCATTTCATAAGCAACCTTTACACCAAATTATAGTTCATCAAGGAGAAGGAAGGCTACTTCGGCAACCAATGGTTTGCGAATATCAATTGCCACCTTCACACGAACAAAATTTCCCAACTTGAGTGGATCGTCTAGCGGGATGGGTTTGAGTTCTTCAGTAAGTTCGGCGATGAGGGTTATGTTCTCAGGGGTGCGGAGGTCAATAGGGGTGTTATAGAGGTGGGTCTAGAGATCAATGTGGGTGAACTTGTATTTGGAGATGGGGGTGAGGGTTCAAAACTGTTGGACGATCACGAAATCCCCTTCTGCAGACCATGGTCCGTTTCAGATATTTTTCTCGGCATCTTCTACAAGATCACAAACAGCGGTGAAGACGAGATCATCGCATTCATTGAGGGTAATCATCTTTTGTTGAGAGGGAAAAAAAACCCATAGAGAAGGTAAGGACCTTGTATATCATCTAAGTTAAGCTGATGCTGAAAGATAAGGGACATTTCATTGAACCCCCAAAATAAGCAATTTTTCGAAACTATATCCCATGGGGGATAGTGGGCAAACTTATCTTTCGGGTGCACAAAATTTTGTCACGTACGCAGAAACGTACTTGGAAACTGCGACCAACTACGATTTCTTCTAAAAATGTTCTATTTGATCATGCAATTCAAATATCACATGTTAAACAAAAGCCACAGTAACAAATTGCAGTATCTATGTAACAGAAGCCGCATATCCCAATTGTAGCCTCTCACTAAGTATTTCAACCAGAGAGTCTCTTGGCTCCATGTCTCTAGGATTAGAGACACGTTATTGGGAACTACAGCCTAAGTTTATGTTACAAAAATTCTTTTACAATAAACTCGATTTGATTGAGAGGCACAGAAAACAGAGAAGAAAAGAGGAGGGAAAGGAAAAAACCGAAAAGGGAAAAAAATAATAATAAATAAACAACTTACAAAACCCAATATCAGATTACAAGTTGAGAAGTCGAGGCCTGTGTATCACACAGTGTCCTTAAAACAGATTTCGCCTCTTCCGTTTGCTGGAATGAACGAAGGCGTCTGTCTCCCAGGATGCAACGACCAGAGTGTTCACGTAGGAACCACGTAGCACTCTCGAACTAAGCAGCAGCGTCAGAATCCTATCACCGACTTACCAAAACAGCAGGAGTGGAGAAACGAACATGACTCAGAGGAGGAAGAAAGAAGTGTTTCTGCTGCAGGGAAGAAATGAGAGGGGATGCCTCTATTTATAGAGGCAGGGTTAAATTTGTAACGGCAGACAAAGCTCTGAATGCCTTTAGTATAACGGCAGACAAGGCTTTGAATACCCTCAGTGTAACAGCAGACACGTAATTGAATGCCCACACTGTAACAACAGACAAAACATTCAACACAGCACTGAAACGGCAGACAAAACCGTTTCTGCATTTATTTCAGTCATTACACACAAAAAAAAAAAAAAATCAAAACTGTAGCAAAAACTGGCTCTGCACGGGGTGGGGTCGGGTCAGTCCGGCATTCGAGTCCGCAGGTCGTGCGGGCGCACACAAGTCGCATGTAATCCGGTCCGGGATTTGCACCTCCCTACGCGCGCGAGAGAGAGCCTCTCTTCTAGCTATCTTACAATGCTTAGAAGGAGGTTAGTATATATCCTCTTCTATTTCCTTTGATTTTTCTGATGTGGGACTAAGTCCTTTTAACCCATTTTCAAGAATAAAAACGTCTCACTTTGAGAGACAATTTCTCATTTACCCCTTAACCGTTTTTAGCAAACCAATATATGATTTTGATCTACTCACGAAGGAGAACACAAATCAATCAAGATCTCTCAATAATTCATTAAGGATCTTACTCAAAAAATTGCTCAAAAATCGGTTCGTAAATTGTAACACATCGAAATTGTAAAATACTGAAAATGCCTGTTTTTATATATTTTGAGTGGTGAAAATTATTTTTGATGTATTTTATTTAAATATTGATATTGGTATGGATATTTGTGGTAGATTGGTATTAATGATATATTGGAGTTATGGGTCGAGTTTTATATGAAGAAATATTGTTTACCTTATTTTCTACTTTTGGAAAATCATTATGAGACAATTTTATGTATTTGATGTTGTTAGTATTTTTAAAAGTATGAGAGTTGGGGGTCTATTTGAAATATTTTGGAGATTGGGAGCTTATATGTAATTATTCCTTATTTTATATATATATATATATATATATATATATATATATATATATACAATTTTCCCAAATCCCCCCCCCCCTCTTTCTCTTTTCCTTTTTCCTTCTTTCCCTTTTCCTTTCCCTGTTTTCTTCCCGATCGAAGCTTGCGGCCGAAACCCATTCGGCCTCCCCTTCTCCCGCCCAAATCCGCTTGGTTTCTTCGTCAAATCCAAATTAAATTGGGGGATTGGCTAATTGAAGGGCTCTCTACATCGTGGAAGCGTCGGATTTTCGAAAGGATTTCTAAAAGGTAAACCCTAAATTATTTTATTGTATAAAATTGAGTGTGATTAATTTCTTTTGAGTAGGAGTATTATGGTAGGGAGATTAGAAGATGTTGAGAAGGGTAGAGACGAGAAATTAGCAAATTCTTGGAGATTTTACAAGTTGCTAATAAATTAGGGTTTTAGGTTTGTAAAAGAGAATTATATATGTGAGAATTATCTCCTTTATAGTAGTAGAATTTTAGTAGAACTATTATAATAAGTTGGGGGTGATTTTAGTAATTGTTTGGGGATAAACATCCCGTAGGAATTTAAATATTACGTACAATGCACGTGTGCATCCCAGACGTTCGATAAAACGCCTGAGTGATATTAGAAATAGTGTTATTATTTTCTGTGGTTGATTTGGATGTTTTGAGGCTTAATTGCTTTGAAACTTGATAATAGGAAATGTTAACGGTTTCGTGTGCGGGATGGAGAAGTGATGCTTCGAGTCTTCTCGGGCTGTTAGGTGAGTATGAATGTATTTATGTATTTGTTATTTTAAGAAAATTTTAGTAAGTTTAAATAAAAGATGAGATGCTATGATGATAAAGGGTGATGTTAATATGAAAAGAAAAATGTTAATAGCAATAATTTCGGTTGACTTGAGTTAATTCCCCATGATGGACCTGGGAGAGCAGATACCTCCGGATAGACCGGAGAGAGATATGATACCTCAGGGTAGACCTGAGAGAGAGTTGATTCCCCAGGATGGACCTGGGAGAGCAGATACCTCCGGATAGACCGGAAAGAGATATGATACCTCAGGGTAGGCCTGAGAGAGAGAGTTGATTCCCCAGGATGGACCTGGGAGAGCAGATACCTCCGGATAGACCGGAGAGAGATATGATACCTCAGGGTAGACCTGAGAGAGAGTTGATTCCCCAGGATGGATCTGGGAGAGCAGAAACCTCTGGATAGACCGGAGAGAGATATGATACCTCAGGGTAGACCTGAGAGAGAGTTGATACCTCAGGATAGATCTGGGAGAGCAGATACCTCCGAATAGACCGGAGAGAGATATGATACGTACCTCAGGGTAGACCTGAGAGAGTTGATTCTCCAGGATGGATCTGGGAGAGCAAATACCTCCGGATAGACCGGAGAGAGATATGATACCTCAGGGTAGACCTGAGAGAGAGTTGATACCCCAGGATAAACCTGAGAGAGCAGATACCTCCGGATAGACCGGAGAGAGATGTGATACCTCATGGTAGACCTGAGAGAAAGTTGATACTCCAGGATAGACCTGGGAGAGCAGATACCTCCGGATAGACCGGAGAGAGAGTTGATACCTCAAGGTAGACCTGAGAGAGAATAGATACTCCAGGATAGACCTGGAGTAAAATGAATATGATATGAAATGTAAATGAGAAAGAGAAGAAAGTATTTGGTGTAAGATGAAATGAAATAGTGAAGAAAGTGTATGGGTCGAAATGAATAAGTAATTACGAGATGAGATTCAGAAAATACGAAAAGTGTATTAATATGGATTAGATGAAGAAATTGTGTTATGATAATGAATACGGAAAGTAGAGAGAATACATTATGTATCTTATAAATGAAAGTGAAATACAGGATGATTTGAGTTGATACACCTTGGAATTGTGTTGAGGAACTACCCGCCTACTATTTCTGTGGAAATGGTGGGAACTACCTGCCTTGGCATAATTCGCAGGGTGAGTTGGCATGATAGTGGTAATGATTAATGGAAATGAAGAATTAAGTTAAGTGAAGATTAATAGTGATTGAAGTGAATTAATAACCAAGCTATCGGCTGGAGATGTGATGTGATACTACCTAGACTATGTGTTTGGGGTGCGGTGATTATTACCCAAGCTATCGGCTTTGGGGTGTCATATATTATTGCCCAAACTATGTTTGGGATATGGAGTATAAATTGATGTGAATGAAAGTGAAATCAATGATAATTTGAGTTATAAGTGAAGATGAAAGTAAGTTAATTATCAATTAGATTGAATAATAGCTAAATGATATAACGGAATGTGAATGAGTTATAGAACATGTTTTTAATGCGATAAGAATGAGTATTTAATAAGTGATATGTTCATGATGTGATGAAATGTGAGTAAATTGCAATGGGCAATGAGGTGTTATATTTGTGTCATAAGACATGAATGAATGTGGTATTATGAGAATATATGCATGTGTGTATGATGTGATACCTGATATAATGCAATAAAATAAATACCTGAATTATAAGAGTGGTTAGGAAAATGGTTATCAAAGGAAAATATGTTGTTTTATAAGTTTGTGTACCTTGGAAGTGTGTAGAGGAACTACCTACCTTGGCACAACCTTCAGGATAAATGGGTGAGTTGCTGATATGATGCTGGTATTGTGGGTTGGAAATAAAACGTGAAGTTAATTGATATATGTGTTATAAGGAAAAATGGAGGTAAGTTATAATGATGATGAGTATGATGATGTACTGAGAGTGTAAAGAAGATAGTTGTAATGTATGATGAAAGTACAAGTAATATATTGCGAGACGTGATAATATGTGTTATAAGAAATGAATGAATGCGGGGTTATGTAATATGAGAATGAAGAAGAAAATATCTATGAATGGAGATGAATGGAAAAGAATATGAGTTGCGAGTTCGTGAATGCAAATGAATGGTAAATGAAGTGCGTAGTTATAAAAGTATGAAGAAAAGAGATAGGGACCTTATGTGAGTATTTATGAAAATAAAGAAATGATGAGGCGATGGTAATTGTGAACAGATGAGTATTTGTGTTGGGAGATTTCAAAATGAAAGGTAATGGAGTGTGAATTAATATGATGCTCTGTAATTAAGCGTGACCCGAAGGAGTTGTATATATATATATATATATATATATATATATATATATATATATATATATATATATATGTACATATACACGGTGATATAATAATATGATGCATTTAGTGAAGGGTGCGAAGTTATGGATACATATGTAGACGAATGCAGATTTGCCGAGTACCTAATATAAAGTCGTTTTCTTGTTGCTTTAATATTCAGATTCAGGTTGAATCTTCTTACCTTGGTATTTGTAAGTTTAATTTATTTTTTTGATATAGTTTGATTTATTTATTAGATTAGTGAATTATACTCACATCAAAATGGCTAACCCTTTAGTATTTGGGGGGTTAGGGAGTCCCTAGACTACCCTGGATCCCCTACTGTTACAGGTCCTCAGCAGTGCAGAGGTGAGGTGTAGATTCTGTGGAGTGAAGCTGTTATTTTAAAATTGTTGTTTAAACTTAATTATGTGAGTAGTGGAAATTTATGATTTAAATTGTATTTTTGATGTATAAGCATGTATATGATGATGATGAGTATAGTGTGGAGTAGTATGTAATGGTTGTGACCCGTACCCATCTTGTTATGGTGTACCGGGCTCTGTGGTAGATTTTACAAAGGTTTTTCTAAAAACTTTACCTCGTTTTCAATGGAATTTATGGTTTTTATTTGATATTTAATATTCCGTTGTGAGTTTGGCCCCCAGATCATATATATTAATTGCCTGTATTTTTCTGCTCATTTTGGCCTGGGGAGCCTGTGAAATTATTACATGTATTGTGAGTTACGGAATTTTGAGCAGAATTTTGTAAGCTATTTGTGTTTCGGGACAAAATTTACAGGGGAGACTCTGCCAAAATTTTTATTGAAATATAATTTTCTTAGTTTATGTTTAAAGTGGTATAGAAATTGAAAGAATTGAATTTCAAGGTTTAGTTTTCAAAAAAAAAAGAAAGAAAGAAAAAAAATTTGGGGGCGTTACATAAATGGTGTATAAAACACTCATTTTCTAACATTCCCCACATGAATAAAAATTGACGATCACAGACATGACAAACTGACACGACAGACTTGGTGATAGAATTCAACGGTTGATTCATGCATAGGATAGGTAGGTGTTACCCTTTGAATCTTCGCTTATGAAAATATGTTTACTTTACTAACTAAACAGTTGACGCGATGTCCTTGAACTGTTATGTCATTTGTGTAAACGATGACATATCTCACACAGAAATCTTCCTAATGCATTTTCAGTTCTCACTGTTATGTTCGTTTCGGCCATGAACATACGCCTAGTTCTGCTAGAGTTTAACAGGAATATTGTCCTATATTATTCCCTTGGAAGCGACCCTTCTTTCCTCTTACATAGGTAATTTCTTACCTAAGAGTAACCCGAATTACTCTGCTTGGATATCCGACACATAAGAATCATTAAAAGCCTAGCTTAACCTGTTACCTTACGGGCATCACTGTTTCATCATGGGAATGGACATGGAAAAATCCCCACAGTGATCCAACTTGGTCTTCACAATTTAGTTGTCCCTTTGAACCCAGATCTTGGGATCTCTAGTCAGTTAGGTTGGGTATCCATTGTATCGACTTATTCTTTCATGGGCTTTAGTCTCATTCCCCTCGATGATTTATCAACTAACTCTCTGTTTAACCCTTTGGTTAGCGGATCCGCAATATTATCCTTTGACTTTACATAGTTTACAGAGATAACCCCAGTAGAGAGTAGTTGTTTAATGGTATTATGTCTTCGACGAATATGTCTAGATTTACCATTATACATATTGCTTTGTGCTCTACAAATTACAGATTAACTATTTGAATGTATGCAGATCGGAGGCACAGGCTTCGTCCACCTTGGAATATCCTCAAGGAAGTGGCGTAACCATTCAGCCTCTTCCCCACATTTGTCCAGTGCGATAAATTCAAATTCTATCGTGGATTTAGCGATCACTGTTTGTTTCGAGGTTTTCCTACACCACCTAGTGTAAACACATAACCACTAGTGGATTTTGAATTATCGCTAGATATCCAGTTTGTATCACTGTATCCTTCAAGTACAGCCGGGTATCTCGTATAGTGCAGCCCATAGTTACGAGTAAAATGCAAGTACTTCAGTACTCTTGTAATTACTTGTCAATGCTCGCTCCCAGAATTACTCGTGTATCTACTTAGTTTACTCACTGCATAAGCTATGTCTGGTCTTGTACAACTCATTAAGTACATTAGACTGCATATAATTCTAGAGTATTCTACTTGAGAAATACTCTCACCTTTATTCTTGGATAAATGTAAAGTTAGATCTATTGGAGTTCTGACAATTCTAGAATTATCTTTATCAAATTTTCCAAGAATATTGTCAACATAATGTGACTGGCTTAAGATAAGTTCGTCTGATGTTCTTGTGATTTTAATTCCCAATATAACATCAGCTAGTCCCATGTCTTTCATATTAAACCTTGAGTTCAACATGTTTTTAACAGATTTAATCATCTGATCATTGCTTCCAATAATAAGCATGTCATCTACATACAAACATATAATGACATATCCATTTTTTTGTCGTTGACATATACACATTTATCACATTCATTAATCTTGAAACCATTGGTCATCATGACATTGTCAAATTTCTCATGCCACTGCTTTGGAGCTTGTTTCAAGCCATATAATGACTTCATCAGTTTACACACTTTCTTTTCATGTCCTGGAGCCGAAAAACCCTTAGGTTGTTCAATGTAGATTTCTTCATCCAAATCTCCATTAAGAAAAGCTGTTTTTACATCCATTTGATGTACTTCAAGATTGCGCAGAGCTGCTACTGTAAGTACCATCCTAATGAAATTTTTTCTCGTCACAGAAGAATATGTATCAAAGTAATCAAGACCTTCCTTTTGTTTATAGCCTTTAATTACAAGTCTTGCCTTGTATTTTTTAATTGATCCATCAAGTTTCATTTTTCTCTTGAAGATCCACTTGGAACCTAAAGGTTTACTACCTGGTGGAAGATCCACTAGTTCCCAAGTATGATTTTGCAAGATAGAATCAATTTCACTCTTGATGGTTTCTTTCCATAGAGAACTATCACTAGAGTTCACTGCTTCCTTGAAGGTTTAGGGTTCACCTTCAAGCATAAAAGTCAAGAAATCCGGACCAAAAGATTTTTCCATTCTTGTTCTTTTACTGCGTCGAGGTTCCTCCTCAACTTCTTCATCTTGCACTTCACTATCTTCACTAATCGTTTCATGTATTCGTTTGGAGAAACTTGGTTCCTCCTTTGACTTACATGGAAATACATTTTCAAAGAATGAAGCAATTCTAGATTCCATTATCGTGTTCTTTGATATCTCAGTAATATCGGATTTGTACACCAAGAACCGATTGGCACTACTGTTAAGTGCATAACCAATGAAAATACAATCAACCGTTTTTTGTCCTATTTTCACTTTCTTAGGTGGAGGTACTGCCATCTTGGCAAGACATCCCTACATCCGCAAGTAATTGTAGGATGGCTTTATTCCTTTCCATAATTCATATGCAGTTTTCTTTTCTTTCTTTTTGGGCACCTTATTCAAAAGGTAGTTAGCTGAAAGAATAGCTTCTCCCCACAAGTTTGGTGGCAAACCAGAACTTATTAACATTGCATTCATCATTTCTTTCAGTGTAAGATTCTTTCTCTCAGCAACACCGTTGGACTAAGGAGAATAAGGAGCTGTAGTTTCATGTATAATCCCATGCTTAGCACACGTGTCAGCAAATGGCGATTCATACTCTCCACCTCGGTCGCTTCTTAGCGCCTTGATTTTCTTATTGAGTTGGTTCTCAACTTCATTCTTATAGAGAACAAATTTCTCTATAGCTTCATCCTTGCTTTTAAGCAAGTATACATAGCAGTATTTCGTGCTATCATCAATGAAGGTAATAAAATATTTATTACCACCTATTGTTTGTATCATTTTCAAATCACAAATATCAGTGTGAATTAGATCAAGAGGTTCAGTATTTCTTTCAATATTTTTAAACGATGATCTTGTTAGTTTTGCCTCAACACAAGTTTCACACTTGTGTTTGGAATCAATTTGGAATGTTGGTATGTGATTCAAATTAATTAGTCTTCGCAAAGTATCATAATTAACATGTCCTAGTCTACCATGTCATAAATTGGAAGATTCAAGCATATAAGTAGAAGAGTTAGCTTTATTGATGTTCTTGACCATGGTCATTACATTGAGTTTAAACATTCTACCACTCATGTATCCTCTACCAACATACATTCCACTCTCTGACAAAACAAATTTGTTCGACTCAAACACTAAACGAAATCCGTGATTATTATGCAATGAACCAGATACCATGTTCTAACGGATTTCAGAAACATATGCAGCATTGTTCAGAGTCAGTTCCTTTCCAGTAGTCATTTTCAAGATCACCTTGCCTTGGTCCTTGATTTCTGAAGTAGCCGAGTTCCCCATAAACATCTTCTCCCCATTCTCTAATGGTTCAAAAGTGGAGAACATACTTATATTGGAGCACACATGTCGAGTAGCTCCAGTGTCAATCCACCATTTCTTCGGGTTTGACCCTAACATATTCACCTCTGAGATCACAGCTGAAAGGTTGATATTGGAAACATCTTGAGCAATGCCTTGAATCAAGTTTGCTTCTCTGTTCCTGTTCTTCTTGGGAAGTCTGCATTCAGTAGACTTGTGATCCATTTTGTCACAATTGAAGCACTTGCCTTGAAACTTTGACTTCTTGGAGATTCCTCCCTTAGGCCCCAACTTGGGACCCTTATTGTTGTGCATGTTGGAACGTTGTTTATGTTCCATTACATTTGCCTTAACTGCATGACTGACGAGTCTAACCTTTTCAATCCTCTATTGTCTTTTTCAATACAAAGTCTGACAATGAGATCTTCAATGCTCATTTCTTTTCACTTATGTTTTAGGTAATTCTTAAAGTCTTCCCAACAGTGTGGTAATTTTTCAATTATACATGCCACTTGGAAACTTTCACTTAAGTTCATACCTTCAGCATGAATCTCATTCAAGACCAGTTGTAGTTCTTGAACTTGACTTATCACTGTTTTAGAATCTACCATTTTATAGTCTAGAAAGCGGCCCACAATGAATTTCTTGGCGCCGGCACCCCCCTTGCACGCGCGAGACAGAGCCTCTCTTCTAGCTATCTTACAATGCTTAGAAGGAGGTTACTATATATCCTCTTTTATTTCCTTTGATTTTTCCGATGTGGGACTAAGTTCCCTTAACCCATTTTCAAGAATGAAAACGTCTCACTTTGAGAGATAATTTCTCATTCACCCCTTAACCGTTTTTAGCAAACCAATATATGATTCTGATCTACTCACAAAGGAGAACACAAATCAATCAAGATCTCTCAATAATTCATTAAGGATCTTACTCAAAAAATTGCTCAAAAATCGGTTCGTAAATGGTGTATAAAACACCAATTTTCTAACAGTTTAAACACTGAGGCTGCAGTTGGGAATTGCGGCATCAACGAAGAAAAAAATTAGAAGCAGATGCAGTTCCGAAGAGGCCGCAATTGACAACTGCGGCTTCTGCTGACATGGCAAATTCTTGTCCACCCATAGAATTTGTTTGCTACTACCCCTTATGAGATATAGTTTCAAAAAGTGGCTTTGTGTGTGTGTGTGTGTGTGTGGGGGGGGGGGGGGGGGGGGGGGGGGGGGGGGGGGGGGGGGGGGGTATGTCCATTTCATTACTACTTTACTACTAGCGAAGCACAAATATGTACTATTTATTATTTTTTGAAGTTGTATATTAGTGAGTAATCTCTACTAGTTTAATGGGAGAATTTGTTACCAAACAAACCCCATTTGTACGTGCAACTCTCCCATTATATTATTTACTTTAAAAAGATATATTCGTGCATCCCACGGACAACTCCAACCTATGTATATCGCACGTACAACTCCAACTCTTTCTTTTTTTTTGATGAATCGGATAGAGCTAAAAGGCTCCAGCCATCAAAAAATATATTAATCAATAAAACAGTAATAATACAAACAAGCATCAAGGGTTTTACAAGAGGTAAAATAGAAAAAATCCGAATAAAAAAGAGATACAATAACAAGCATCAACACAAAGGGCAAAATCATGGCAAGAATCGCCATCCCGATACCAGAGAGCGAAACAAAGGCCCAGAGACTCGAGCACAAAGGAGACCAACATCAAAATTCCGAACCCGAAAGAGGAGCTGGATCTAAGCAACCGATCCAAGAAAACTGGCGGATAGAACTCCCTCCACGACGACATCCAACTCCACTAGCAGTCTAGAGAGACTCTAGTGGCGAAACGGCGGAAAGGCACTGCTAACACCGGGGATGTCAACGAGCAGGCGATACTCAACTGTGCCCTAGCTGAAAAGCTGACACGGAGCC
Organism: Hemerocallis citrina; assembly: GCA_017893485.1. Taxonomy (NCBI): domain Eukaryota; kingdom Viridiplantae; phylum Streptophyta; class Magnoliopsida; order Asparagales; family Asphodelaceae; genus Hemerocallis; species Hemerocallis citrina. Next base: position 1,287,926 of record JACEHZ010000703.1, read on the forward strand.
TGCTTTCCTCGCAAGAAGGCGAGCGCTCACTCGAACCTTCGAAAGATTGAAAACTTTCTTTTTGTAACCGCGCTTGACAGGGGAATGGGCAGCCCTAGCAGAAGGGGGCGAAAATGCCTCAAGGTCAGATAAAGAAACATGTACAGAGATGGGACACGGTGGGGAAGTGTGACTGCTGGGAGCAGCCGAAGAGATAGATGGGATGGACTTGGTGGTGCCGGCCCAAAGGGGAAATGAAGGGACATCAGGACTAATAGAATACTTGAGGGGAAGGGAGAGCAAGAAGAGTTTGAAAGCCCTCAGGACCTGATAGAGCCATGACTGAGCCCCTAAAAGTTGATACCAAGAGTATAGGCAGCCAGGATGATGAAACGAGATCGTAGAACATAAGGGATTAGTGAACTTCAAAGCACAAGGATATATATAGTATAGAGAAGAGGCCTTAAAATCAATAATAGCTCTGTCAGGATGCACAGGGGGGTCAGAAGTGCGGGAGTGTGGAGCAGTCTCCCTCGCACTACGAGACCACGAAAGATACGAGGAATAGGATTTAAAACAGTCCGGAAATTTACCCAACTTCCCGAACAATGACGGAACCACTGAGACAGGTCGGGGGCGAGCCTTGACAGAGGCCCGGCGAGGGTTGGATACAAGGTTCGTAAAAACTTTACGATCCTTAAAAAGGGAAGAAATATTAGGCCGATTAACAGTGACTGGAGATGCGCGAGGAGAAGGACTAGATGGGGAGGAATTCGACGCTGAACTGTCAGCCAAGACAGAAGAGTCGAGGACCTTGCTCTTAACCCTACTGTGCTTACTAACCAAGCTATTCAGAAGCTTGAGCTTTAAGAGGGGGTAATTAAGGAAGGATAGGAGTTTGGCCGGTAAGGGATGACCTCTGGGCCATCCCAGAAGTTTTTGAAGGGAAAAGCATCGACTACGAGAGTGACCAAGCTTATCACAGAATAAACACTTCATTTTATTCTTACATTCACGCTTAAGATGCCCAGGAAGAAAGCACCTGAAGCAGACCCGATGGAGATCAGGCATATAAGGCGAAGGGGAGTTAAAGCAAATGGGAGAACCCTGAGAGGGGTATATGAAATCCCAAGTAGAAGAAGAAAATTCCCTCTGCGAATCTTGATCCGAAGCTGAACGATCAGAGCTCGCTACAGCCTTGATAAGATTCATGGAAGAAACCTTTCAAAGAATGGAAAATTCTAAGCTCCAATAAAGGAAAGGAAGTGTATAGAGAAACCACTAACAGAATGGAAACACTCCCACAAGAAAATCGACACCAGTGCTAAAACAAAACAGTGCCTCTCAAAGAAAAGAAGCCACACTCTCTTCTTTTGGATATAGAATCGCCCCCCCTTTTTTCCCTCTTGGATATTTTTCAAAGTATTTCAAACCAAATCAATAGCTCCTGAAATCTCAACGGTCCAATACCTCTTCAAGAAAATGACTAAACTCAGTTGTCAACACTCAAGATTCGGAATAGATCGAATCCCACTTAATTCAATACGCAAGAAAATATTGAGGGGCACTACTGAAGCCACAATGTAAGGCAATGGAGCCGCGCAGATACGTTCCTGAGAGGGAGAATTGGCTGAGTGCACAGAACGCAGAAAAGGGAAGAAGAGAGAAACCCTTAGAAAAGGAATAGCTTGTCAATTAGAAATAGAACAACAACTAGGTAAATCCAGATCGCAGTAACGGATTGATAGAACAATCCTGGGGAACTTAAGAAGAGAAGAGAAAATAAAGTCCCAAGGAGCTGTCAACCGAGCAGTCTCAAGAGACAATAACTCGATTGCTCAGAATAGAGACCAATCGGGTAAATCAAAACGCCAAACACCGATAATCGCAGCCGAAAGTCTAAAGAAACAATCACCACAATCAACAGAACACTAAAGGCTAAGCCGGAGAGGATCAATACTTACAGCGATTTGCCTCTGAACAAACCTACCTACGGCGACAATTCTGTCGATAGGAACGTTGCTTCACCAGGGACTGACCGGCGCTAAACTCCAAGCAACGGCAGGGACGGAGGAGAGATGAGACTGACGCCGCACCGAGGGTCACCACCGGCAAAGGAAGAGGAAATGACGCTGCTACCAACAGATGAGAACTCCAAAAGGAAGAAAAACGCCCCGAAAAAGGGGAGAAGAAGATGAGGATCTAAAACCCTCGAGATCGGACGCAAAACGAAAAGGGTCTGGAGATGAGGAAGAGGGGAACAAGATTAATGAAGGGGTAAGAGGTCGAAGACGATTAGTAGAACCGGATCTGAGGGGAAAAGGTAGAGAAAAAGGGGGAGAGAAAAATCCACTCGGATAGGTATTTGCACAGTGTTCCAAAATGTGCATCACACGTGCATCACACGAACAACTCTTTCTTAAAACGTGCATCACACGAACAACTCCAACTTACGTGTATTGCATGTACAACTCCAACTCTTTCTTAAAATGTGCATTGCACTAACAACTCCAACTTATGTGTATCGCACGTAATATATTTATTAAAACGTGCATCTCACAAACAATTCCAACTTACATATACTACACGTATAACTCCAACTTTTTATTAAAACATACATTGCACGTGCAAATTCAACTTACGTCTATCACACGTGCAACTTCAATTCTCCCGCTATATATAGAGATAGAGATACTTTAAAAAAAATATTTATTAAGACGTGCATCTCATACACGTGCAAATTCTAGTTAAATTAATTTGACTGTCAATAAGCAACGCAAAGAGACTATTTACACAAAAGCCCCAAAATCCCACCTTCAATGTCCATCTTCTCGAATGGATCCCAATCCCACCCCTCAAATCCCTAACCCTAAACCTCAAAATGACCCATGAATCCGATCCCCACCTCCACACCCATGGCCCCACCTCTCCGTCTCCAATCCCTCTCCCTCAACCTTCTCCCATTCCCCCACCAAGATCCCCTCCAATCCCAAACCCCGATGGAACCACTTCCAATTGGCCGAGTCCGGCTCTCCGATATCGTCCCTTTTGACGGATCACCGGTGGGGAGCTACAGCAAGGCGGTTGAGGCGCTGTCGGCGTCGCTGACGAGGCACAATGCGGCGGTGATCGAGGTTGGAGGTGAGGAGGCGGTGGTGGTGAAGTGTGCGATCGAGTCGGTGAAGATGTTCTTTCGGGCGAGGGAGCGGTGTGGGCGGTTGGGGCGGGGGGTTTATACTTATCGAGCTGGAAGGTGAGGTTTTTTGGCTGAATTTTAGTGTTAGAGAACACAATTGATATTTGAGATGATTGTATGTTAACAGAGAGTTTTGTTATGGTTACTAGCGGGAATTCGTGGAAATGCGTGCAAGTGAAAATTATGGCATTATAGAAGCTGAATTTGTATCAAAATGGATTGTTATTCTTGATAAATAGAAGTTGTATTTACTAGCTTCATTTCCAGGTCAATGTTGAAAAAAGCGAAAATGTGTAGCGCAACGCTCAACCTCGTAGCAGCGCAAAGCGTATTTTGCGCTAAATAGTGTAATGTAAAACATGAGCTACATCAATTTCAATTTATGAATTAAAAAGGAATATTTAGATTCATTAAAAAGTATACATTCGGAGAGTTATTTAGATTTTAATACAAGTTATACTAATAATTTTTTAAAATATGTATTGATATTGGTTTCTATATATGAATTAATGAATGCACACGAATGTTGTTGATACAAACCGTATGTTCAAATATCGCACTTCATTATTTGCTAATTAATAGAGTATAGAGTAAGCTATAACAGAAAGACTTATAGCATAAAAATATATTCAAAAAGCATATGTTAAAAGCTATAACGTGGAGCTATTTTAAGGTGCATTGAAGCGAAATCCTTGGTGCTATACTATTTAACAATATTTTATGCTATGTAGTGAGTTTTTTTAAGACTGGTCCACAGATCACCGATAGTAGTTGTAAAAGCTGTATTTGTGCGTGTTACAGAGAATTGGTGTGGTGTGTGCATGTTTATATACCATCAATTTCTGGACCATGAACTTTATGGGAAATATGAGTTGTAGGGCATTGGAGGATGGAGACCTGTCACCCCCATGCATGAGTGATGCTTTCAGATGTTTGGGAAAGGTAGCGCGTGCAGCATTGTGTGCTATAGCGAAGCATCTTCGTATGCGCAGCGAGTAAGAGTAGTTTGTGTGAAATTTTTTATTTTGTTTTGGTCTATCTTAAAGTACTATCTGATCATGATTTTGTCTTCTTTTTCTTGACCAAAGTTCATTTTTTTGCAGTGTTTTCAATCATTTGCTTGATGATACACCTTTGCCTGTCAATGAGGTCTCGTCATCAGTGTTGGTCACTGCATATTCTTGTGCTTCATTTCAGAATAGCAATGAGCTTATTGGTGGGAAACCCTCAAATCATGAAATTGAAAAGGGGTTGTTGACACTACTAGTTTCTGATAGTCCTGGCATACAGGTGCACTGATGCTCCTTTCTTTAAGTCTATGTTCTATGATGATATCTAAGTAGGACAAAGAAACTCCCAAATCAGATGCTTATACCATTGCTTTTGCATTTTTTGGGCATTTTGTTCTTTAAATCATTTATTCATATTCTTCTTTTCGGTAGGTATGCGACCCAAATGGTCGTTGGTACCTAGCAGATGGGTATTCAGGTCCTGGGGATCTAGTGTTAGTCACTGGGAGAGCACTGGCTCATGCTACGGCTAGTCTTCGCCCTCCTGCTTCGTACAAAGTTGTTGACTATTGTTCTGCGTCCATTAATGGGGGAAGGTAAGATTTATTCAAGCATCTTCATACTTCAGACAGTTTTGTGTTAACCAAACTACTGTAGAATGATACCCTTTCTTGAATGAAATAGCCTTTGACCAATTGCTGCATTTAGTCATACATTTGTGAACTGTATAAGATTTTCTCTGTTTGTAGGGCATCACTGACATTTAGGCTGATGCCTCAAGCAAATGCAGTATTGGACTGTTCTCCAATTGCAGCAGCTGGCCATGTGATTCCTCAAAATTATCAGCCGATATCATTTAGCCAGTTTATGGATGACTTGTCCACTGAAGAAAATGTCAATTGGTACTTTCCTAGTTGCACACAAGTGAGTTTACCATTTTTACTATGCATTACATTAGCTTTCACATAATTATCTAAATTATAAAACAAAAGTGCATAAAGTTATCACATACTCCAAATTTTTTAGAAGAAAATTATGAATCAACTATTTTAAAAAGATAAAGCTAAAAATTACTTTAATAAGATAAGTTGTTGATACAAAAAAATAATAATAAAAATAAAAACAAATAAAGTTTCCTAAAGTGCTTATATGAATGATAACGAGTGGTTTGTCAGCCTGATAACACATTCTTAAACCTTGTTGGAAGCTTAATATCGGATAGGTTTCTTTTATGACATGATTGATTTAGATGTTATTTCTTAAGTCACCGGACATATTCAGCATATCGGGAATCTTTCTGGGCCGGTATTATAGCGTTTTTCTCAGACACATGCAACTATTTTTTCAGTTACTACATCCCAAGCATCTTGTTTCTAATTTATTGCTGCTTCTCCGTTTTACGAGTTCTGATTTCTTTATTTCTAGTCTTTTTTTTGAATTCTTGAGCTACACTGGAATTTCAATAAAAAAGTTAACTATTAGTTACATGTGCATGATACAACACTTACATTGACTATCATTCCGAACTTGATTAACTGCAGGAACCTCTGAATAATACCATTAGGGAACCATCATTGAGAAGTGTCCTTTCTGACTCCTTATCGTAAGTTTTTGTGCCCCATACTTTCCATTTTGATAGGACTTGGATTAGTTGTCTAGTAATTGTAGTTTATAAACTTATGCCCTCATATAGTCGTAATATCGATATGAAATGTTATTCTACATACTTCCTCAGCTTTCCGGAATATTTGATACTTCATGTGTAAGCATATTTTATCATTCTGCACACAGGGAAATAGCAACTGACGAGCATTCCAACATCTTCTAGTCCAAATTAATTTCACACTTTAGGCTTTACAGAATTAGAGGGCAATATATGATGTTTTTTAATTTGGTTCAAATGGATTTCTTTGTCAAATGAAACCTTAATGTTTTATGCACTGGCATTCTGGAAATGATTTCCTGTATAAAAATGTTTTGCATCATGTTTGTAGGTGGATTGTATGTTCAGAAAATAGAGATCAGTCATCCTTAGCATGCTTTGCACTTACAATTGTCCATTTTTTAGTTTTAGCATAAGGAAATTAAAAACCGGATTGGAAGGAAGATTAGGTTTTGTTCCTCATGAGTCATGAGTAATAGTAATCTTCTTGGTTCCGTAAGTTTATGATCTTAGAAGATAATTGCTGTATCAGTGATAGATAGTTCAATATGGTTCAATAATGAACACTCCATCCTTATCTCTTAATCTCCGCCTTCAAGATATTGCATACATAGGATGGTTGTGGATCATCTTTGATTCAAAAACGGAATACATTTTTCATTCTATCACCTTATACAATTTCCATGTTATTGTAATATTGCATGATAAACATCTATAATTTCTATACCCCTATTTCCCGTTGCAACTTTTTTCCTAATCCACATACATCCTTGTGTCTATTATGTTGCTCATTGAGAAATAACTTTCTGCTCTATAGGTAGAGAAGGTAAATCTTTTCGGGCCCATAGTTTTCAGTTTATAGCATCCGCTGTCAAGATATTTACTGTCCTGTCAGTATCTAATCTACTTGACCTTGGGATATGATCACTAGTTTATTCTAGTGTATTGCATCTCTTATATGATCCTGCTAAACTCTACATGCATGCATGCATTTTTCCAATGACTTGTTTATCATTTGTATCTGTTTGTAATGGAGCCCAACCATATCTCACTTTTGTTTGCTTTCATTTCTGCTTTCATTTCTGCTTGCATTTTTTGCAAGCTACAACATACCTCATTTAAATGCACTTGCTCTGAGGGTAGGGCCTTGATTGACCTACTATGGGATTTTTTATTTTTATTTTTTAAAATATTTTTTGTACTGTTTCAGCGGGGCATTCCTCGAGGATGCAGTGGTTGTATCATGTGGGCATTCATTTGGAGGGCACATGCTGAAGAAAGTCCTGGAAATGGTATGCTGTATCTTCTATTTCTAAATATTTTTCTGAAAGCTTTTCATGTTCATTCAATTTTCTTTAATTACTGGCTGAAATCTAAACTTTAATTAAGTGTGACCTCAGGACTTCAATTTAACTAAAAGTTTCTGTTACTCGGGTACTTAGTTTAGAGGAAACTTCTAGTTACTGCTTTCAGTGAATTTGAGAAGAACTAGAGAATCTTTTAATAATCCTCCTCACCATAGGTTAATTAAAAAGCGATTTTTAGAGAACAAAATTTATAGAGCAAGGAAGGCCAAGAAAGGAAAAAAATTCCTCACAACAGCTCAGGGAAAAAAATTAACGAGAACTAAGTGGTTGCGTACCAACTCAAAGGACTAGGTCATTAACTATTATTTTATCATTCTTAGTATGTTGCAAAATATGGGTTTCAATAATTTATTGGCATATCATTTATCAGAAATATCAGACACATCAATAGTATAGATTCGAAAAAAGTTTGATCTATTATGGCCAGTGATCTTTGTATTGAGTCTATTGACCAACATTTACAAGTGTGTGTGGCTAGGAAGCACCGATATGGGTATGGGGACACGGGTACGGGGGATATGGCGGGGATACAGCTATATATATATATATATATGCAATAATTACAGCAAGCAATTGTTCACACCAAGCAAAGGAAGCAAGCAATTGTTCACAGCAAGCAAATAAAAATTCACTGCAAGTCAGCAAGCAAATAGAAATTGTTCACAGCAAGCATCACAGCAAGCAATTGTTACCATGCATCAAGCAAATAAAAATTCACATCTTGTAAAAATTTCATAGCAAAACAAGCATCAAGCAATCAAGCAAAGAAAAATTCACATCTTGTAAGTTGACAGCAAGCAAACATCTTGTATGTAAAAAGGAAGCATCTTGAAACATTGAAAAAAAAATGCGAGTTGAGAAAGTTTTAAAAAATCATACCTAGGGTTTGTTATGACTTATGATAGAGAATAGGAATAGGTGACGGTGGCGGCGTGGCTGATGGCGGAGAAAGGAAGACGACGGCATCGATGGTGGAGAGAGAATAGGAGCAGAGTGGAGCGGCGATGGCGGAAGATGTAAGGCGGCGACTTGGAGAGAGAGCAGGGATTTGAGAATAGGAGCGGCAACGGAGGCGATGACGGTGGCGGCGATGGCGGAGAGATTTGGGAATTAGGGATTTGGGAACTTACGGGATAAAAAGAAAGAGTGCGAGCTGCTGTGTCTCTTTTTTTTTTTTATGTTTTAAAGCCCCGCAATTTTTTTTTTCCTGTTTTAACCCTCCTCGCCGTATCCAATACGTGTTGCCCCGTATCATGTCGTGTCACGTATCGGACATGTACGGGATGCGGGTATGGGAGCCTCCGTGGAGTGTTTGTGCTTCCCAGGTGTGTGGCTAGTGCCTACGGCCTTGTTCCCAAAAAAATTATGAAAAAAAAATTGCAATCGTGACTGGGGCAATTTGGAGGGGAAGGCAAGCTTTGTTCAGAAGAGTATGGAGTAGTTTGGTCATTCTTACTCTTGATAATTCTTCAAATACCTGGATGCCTGTCACAAGTGTTAATTGACCCTGGCTTCATGTCATTTCATTATGAACTTTATGTTGTAGAACTTGAGAGATACGGTCTCTTTGTATTATGCTGTTTGGGCTTTATGAAACTTGCGATAATTTTTTTCCTTCTTTCTTCTAATCAGGCTAGATGTACAATTTGCAATACAGAAATAGACACAAGCTCAGATTCTTTAATCCCTAACCTAGGTACATGTTAATGTGTGTTGTTTTTTTTTGTTTTTTCAAGTTTTGATTGTATCTGTATATTTTCTTGGGCAATTTATCATTACCTTCTGCCATTGAATCCCTTGCAGCTTTGCGAGCTGCCGCTCTAGCAGTGAAGAATGAGGATGACAGAAGACTCTTCCACAATGCCTCTCTCCGAAAACGTAGGAGAGAAGTGAGTGAATATATATATATATTTTTTGGTTCACTAATGAGATGGGGAAATGTACACCTATGGGCAACTATGGGCAAAGCTTGGGTTTACTTCGAGCTTCTTTTGTTCTTTGCCTCCGTTTAACGAAAATTCTTCTCCAATTTGTGTTCATAGGAGAACGGAGAGATTTCTGCCAATGCTGACAGTCCTGGGCAACTAAAAGGGGTTCAATATCCATTTGCGGTGAATGAGAAAGTTATTATAAAGGTGTTTCCCCCCTCTTCAATTTTTAAAAATAAAGTTGGCTGAATCGGGAGGTGCGCTCTCTAGGTCTAATGTTTTTTTATATGAGTTTTAGGATATAAGTCCCTATATTAGTATATGTGTCTCCTACAATATTGCTTCAACCTGAAAAAGTTCCTTTTATTGTTATTCACAATGGTTGCTAAACTTTTGAAGGTGATTGTTACCTCATCCTTCTTCTTAGTCATATAGTGTGACTAATATTTTCATACAGAAATTAGATAAATCTTTTTTGGATACTCAAATAAGTTAAAGTCGTTAAAGACATGGTGATTACTATTAAATTGTTGCACATCGTGTAGACCTAATATTCAAATATGAATTTGTGAATGGGAGCATGTATGAAATTTGTTAACAACTATTATCCTAAAAATCCTTTTTCTTGATATAAAAAGAGAAGTGCTTTTCTTAAATAATGAGGATGGTTTGTGCAGGGAAACAAAAGAACGCCTGGTAAATTTGTCGGAAGGCTGGCTGTGATCACATCCCAGTGTCTGAATGGCTGGTGAGCTTCACTGATCTTTGATGACCCTCCTGTTTCTGGAAATCTTCTTATTAAAAAAGTTCTCTCAACTTTTGTTCGGTCTCGTACTACTTCACAGCTGTAATTGCCTATTCTGATACTCTGTCAGGTACCTTCTCGAGATTCTCGACAGCGGTGAAAAAGTTCGGCTGCAGTACCGATCTCTCATGAAATTCTCAAGCTCTCAGCGAGGTGAAGGGATGCCATCACAGCCTAATCTTCACGGTAGTAGTTTATAAGATGATTTACATTTATACTCTTGTAACCATAGTGTGGCTTCAATGTACATGATATTCTTGAAGCCATTTTATTTATGCCAGGGAGAGCATAGATAGGATGATATCCAAGTGTTGTACCTATAATTTAAAGCTATAGGTATAGTTAGTGACGGCCAAAGAGTTTACCAGTTTGTAACTAGAAAACAGTAATTTTTGGTCTTTTTAGAGCATCTGTAGTGGTTGGCTAAATATGCATACTATGCATATTTGGTCAAAAAAATCGCTGCTGTCGTCTGCTAAATATGCATATTATGCATATTCTGTTACAGTAGATTGCTATAAATGAGAGTGGACATGAGATTTATGTATATTATACAGGATGCGACATGAAGTTGCGTCCAATGAAAAAAAATTATTTTTTAATCCTTCAACGCAACTTCACATTGCGTCCCTCAAGAAAAAAATAACTAACCGTAATAAAAAAAACTAAAAAAAAGTCAATAAAGAAAAAAAAAATCAAAAAAATGTCGTCTAACCATTTTATTGAATTTTTTGTTTTTTAACTAAAAAATTTCCAAAAAAATGTCGGACGCAACATGAAGTTGCGTCTGACCCTTTTTTTTTCCCCCCTCCTTCCAATGCAATATTTTGGGGGTTTTTTTTTTCGTCCGTCTGATCTGTTCTGAGATTTTTATTATTTTAAATTAAATTGGTAAAAAATAACATTCGATGACTGCTGCACAATAGCCAAATGCTCTATGCATTTATTCATACTAGTATCATGCACGTGGAGAGGAATGAAAAGGGCAAAAAAAATATAGGGTGCGTTTGGGAACCCAAAAAACTAGGGAAATGAATGGAATACTGCGGATGAACCCATCTTATCCTATTCCACAGCCTGTTTGTTTTGAAAAAGAAAACAAAGGAAACAACTGAATTTCATTCCCTAGAGAAAGATTTCAGCCAATTTATATTCCAGCTCCACCCCCCTCGGAAAGCTGCGTAAAGGAATGGAAAGAAGATTTGAAGCTCCACCCCCAATTTCTATTCCATTCCACCAGTTGCCAAACACACACAACTTATAAAATTAATTCATTCCTTTCCCTTTCTTTCTATTCCTCTCCATTCATTTTCATTCCATTCCTTTCCATTCCCCAACTTCAATGTTTCCAAACAGACCCATAATGCACGCGTGCGATGCACGTGGAAAGTAATGAAAAGGGCAAAAAATATATGTAATGCACGCGCGATGCACGTGGAGGGGAATGAAAAGGAGAGGGAAAAAAACACTAAAACTGCCAACATGTGCGCTGCACGTGTTGACAAAATGACAAAATGACAAAAAAAAGGAAAAAACGGTGACAAATACCACTAAGCCCTTCTCCCATTATAATAGTAGAGATATGCATAATTTACACAATGACGACTGTGGATGCCCTTACATAGGTGTCTGGTAAAATAACAGTAGATGGTATCAAAGAACGGTTGACATGATTATTCTAATTTACTTTCCAGTTGATCGATGCTTAGATGTTAGAATGCAGTTGGATGAGTATACAATGTGTGCAAGCTATAAACGTCTGTGAAGTCTTTGACGTCTGTATGTTTGGTTTGTTGTATATGGGTTGTCCATTCATGGATGATCTCCTTTTCTAACATTTGCTAAATCAAGAAGGTTTATTCGTTTAGCATTAAATTTTGAATTGTTAATAATTTGTGTAATTTTATGTATTTCCTTGTAAAAAAATGTTAAAAGTTTAGGGGTAATGCTACACCTACTACCAAATCTACTACCTAAAACCTAACAATCTTAGTTGGTACAATTTCATTGGAGATGTGTACAATTCACTACAACCTACTTCATAATACATTTCAATGAGATTGTGTCACCTAAAGTTGTAAACGAAAATGATGTAAGAAAAAGTTGTAGGAATAGCATTACCTTTAAAAAGTTCTTTAATTAATTTATATTCTAATACCTATGGGTACAGTCTTCACGTCATATTAAACCTGGCTCAGTGATCTCGACAAGTGACATAAAGGGGGATTGTATTATAACTAAACAAATGCGATCATAACTTCACACTTCTTGCTCACTGGTGAAAAATGTTATTACTGGGGCTGCCGAGCCGAATAAGAGCTCGGCTTGTTTACGAAACGAGCTTAGTTTTGAGCTCGAGCTCGGTTCAAGCCAAGCTTTAACTGAGCTTTGACCGTATTCGAGCCGAATAGCTCGTGAGCTTAGCCTAAAAAAAAAACTCAAGCTCGAGCTCAGTTTTGAACTTGAGCTCGGTTCGAGCCGATCTTTGACCGAACTCGAGCCGAATAGCTCGCGAATAGCTCGATTAGTTTGCGGCCCTAGTTATCACTAAGCTCCAGTGACACTCGTTGGACACAATCATTAAGAAGATTCCATTAAGAAGATTCAACGCCACCCCTACCAATAGATATGGGTTATCTTATGCACTAGTAATTTACATGAGCGATCCATGTCTTAATTAATATGGTTTTTTTAAAATAAAAATTTAGACGTCTGAACTTGAACCGAAGACCTACTTTATAATAGATATGCACGTGCATTACACGCATTGATAGATTTACAAATGACAACTCATTTTCTCCCATTATAATGTTAGAGATATAGTAGTAGTTTACACGTGCAATGCACATTTTATTAAATATAGTTTTTTTTAAAGTAAAAAATTCAAACGTAGTCTGGGTTTGAATCTAAGACCTCCTTTATAATAGTTATGCACGTGTGTTGCACACATTGATAGATTTACAAATGACACGAAGGCTTTCTCCCATTACAATGTTAGAGATTTACATGTGCGATGCACGTCTCAATAAATATCGTTTTTTTAAAATAAAAATTCAGAAGTTGTATGGGTTTGAATCTAAGACATTTTTTATAATAGTTGCATGTAGAATGCACGGGTTGATAGATTGACAAATAATACTAAGGCCTTCTCCCATTAGAGATTATATATTATAAATATTATTAGAGATTAGAGATTAGAGGTGTATTCAAGAGTGGTCTATGATCATTACTAAAGACGTACTTTTTTATGGACTATCAATTTTTATATCTTGAAATTCATTTTAAATTTGCACAATTTGATTATGTAAAACAAATAGGGATATTTTAGTAAATGCCCCCATTCAAAATGTGAAAACTAACATATACCCTCACTATTTTTAAAAACTAAGAAATACCCCTAGTTTGGATGGAATCGTTAAAATTCCGTTAAGTTAACTTACGTGCATCACATGTAACATAGTAAAATGACCAAAATACCCCCAATAAATTTATTTTAGCAAATACCCCTATCCAGAATCTAAAAACTAGCATATACCCCCACTATTTAAAAAAAAGGATATTTTAGCAAATGCCCCCGTTCAAAATATGGAAACTAGCATATACCCCCACTATTTTTAAAACTAAGAAATACCCTTAGTTTGGACGGAATCGTTAAAATTCCGTTAAGTTAACTTACTTGCATCACACGTGACACAGTAAAATAACCAAAATACCCACTACATAAAGTAATGGTTTCTTGAAGCAAATCTGAAAAGAGAATGAACCTTCTCCTTTCCGCTTTGCAGATCCGTATGATTTTTTCTCCGATGGCCATCTACCCCACCTTGTTATATTAGGGTTTTTAAAGAAGAAATACCCCAACCCTAATCAGTCATTGACTCATTGTAAGCATCTTCTCCACCTTGTTATATTAGGGTTTTTGATAGATTATGTTTGTTTGATCGTTTCAACTTGATCAATTTTGTGATTTTTTTTTCTGAATTCTTTTTTAAGGAAAATTGGTTGTAGGAAGAGCCATGAATTTTTGAAGGTTCGCATCCGAATAATAAAAATATAAACAAAATAATAGAACAAAGATTCAGATGCGAACCTTCTCGAATTCATGGCTCTTCCTACAACCAATTTTCCTTAAAAAAGAATTCAGAAAAAAAACATCACAAAATTGATCAAGTTGAAACGATCAAACAAACATAATCTATCAAAAACCCTAATATAACAAGGTGGAGAAGATGCTTACAATGAGTCAATGACTGATTAGGGCTGGGGTATTTCTTCTTTAAAAACTCTAATATAACAAGGTGGGGTAGATGGCCATTGGAGAAAAAATTATACGGACTTGCAAAGCGGAAAGGAGACGGTTCATTCTCTTTTCAAATTTGCTTCAAGAAACCCTTACTTTATGTAGTGGGTATTTTGGTCATTTTACTGTGTCACGTGTGATGCACGTAAGTTAACTTAACGGAATTTTGATGATTCCGTCCAAACTAAGGGTATTTCTTAGTTTTTAAAAATAGTGGGGATATATGCTAGTTTCCATATTTTGAATGGGGGCATTTGCTAAAATATCCCTTTTTTAAAAATAGTGGGGGTATATGCTAGTTTTAGATTTTGAATAGGGGTATTTGCTAAAATAATTTTATTGGGGGTATTATGGTCATTTTACTGTGTTACATGTGATGCACGTAAGTTAACTTAACGGAATTTTAACCATTCCATCCAAACTAGGGGTATTTCTTAGTTTTTAAAAATAGTGGGGGTATATGCTAGTTTATACATTTTGTTAGGGGGCATTTGCTAAAATATCCCAAACAAATATCACATGAACCATTAATGCATAGTTTGGTTACCATCAGTTGCTCACCTAATAATAAGTGGGCTAGTAGCTCGTTAAGAGCATATGTAGTCATTCAATTTCAAATTTTGGATATTTGATACATAGAAAAGAAATTTTTGTGTTTGAGTTGCAATCGTTCTAGTCCAAATTTTAGATTTTCATAATTTAAAATTGACAGACGAAAGATAATGTCTCGTTCCTTAAAAATTTATAATAAAAAAAATTTAGAAATTGAACGGACAATGGATGATTTCTTGTCCCTCGAATTTTAAATTTTTTTAATAAAAAAAAACAATGGACGAGAAATAATTTTCCATCCGAGGTATGTTTATTTATTTATTTTTAAAAATATATCACGGACGGGGAATCATCCCTCGTCCGATGCTTTGGAGCCAAATTTGTTTCACGTGACGAACAATCATTGCCCGTTTCTTAGGATAATTTTTTTTTTTTTTTTTAAATCAAACGGGGAATCTTTTCTCCAATGGTGTTTCAGTTGTAAGATGTGATTGGCTTGTAGCACTTGAAGATCTTACTAAAGTGGGCACATTTGATTGATGTAGTCAAGCCTTAGCACTGTTATACTGGTCTCTGGATTCTTGTTCCAGTAATAAAATGAAGGCTTTCAACTGCCCATGGCAAATACTCGAGGTACCCAATATTATAATCTTTTTTTTATTTAACTGTTAAATACAATGTTATTTATTTTATATTCAAAACTAATACATCTTTGTAATCTCAGTATTGGGCTTATGAATATACACATGTATGTGATCCAATAAATGCAGAACGAAAAATCTTGCCAACACATTATCGGCTGCTGAAACAGCCCAAAGTGTACTTTGGAATCGCAGTGAATTGGAGCTTCGGAGAACATATCTGGTTAGATACAATATCTCTGTAGCCAGATATCAATTGGAGATGCTGACTTCAGCATCTATTATATGACAACAGTATTTGGGAGCATCATATCTGAGTGAGCATGATATTATACTTGCAAATATCATGTCTCGTCACCGAGTTATTTTCCATTTTGCAGTCAGGTTAAATTCCATATTTGTATCTTCATTCCAACTTAAATTTTAGTGTAATTATGTCACAAATGAATTGTTCTAAACTACTAATTATGTTATAGGGTGTTTGGTATCTTAGTGATCGTTGTTATCGTTAATTAACTGAGATTATTTTTATATCGAGAGACCCACTGGTTATTATGTTTCGAATACCACCACAAGATATATGTCCACCTATAGACGTTTCTCATTTGGTCCAGCCTGTACACCAACAAATATACGATCAATATTGGGCCAAAGTATCAGTAAGTGCTATTATGAAGAAAAACTCGCATGCAATAAATATTGATTTCATTGGACCAGCTAGCATTAGTGATCCGACTACGCAGTTACCCTTTCCTACTCCTCCTTTTTGGCCCAATCGGAGTATGTAACACAACCACCTCAGGAACAGCCTGTGAACTACCAGGAGTGCGTAATGGAATTGTCATTATATTTGGGCAGTACAATTACGAGAAGTTTTACTCAAGAATCTTTTCAGTTTGAACCACGCGGAGTTCAATCTTATGTGAGTTTATTTACAACATTCATAGATTGGAAATGTTTTGATTCTAACTCCACTAAAAATTGAACTTGCTTTAGGTATATCAGAATCTCAGTCGACAGTTGTGGGCGAGCGTGTTATACTACCACCTCCTCAGATTGAGAACTCGGGACTGGTTCATAAACATGAGTTGTATTAGGTTGATCTTTAAAAATTTCATAACACCTCGAATTTGAAGGATTTTCTAACTATATGCATGTATTCCATTCGAGCATCGCGTAACTTTCACAATTAATAAATCTAGATTATAATTAAGTAAATACATTTTTTAAAACAATAAATACTTAATGCACTCCATTAAAAACTAAACACGCCTTATCTGCCTCTGTAGTACCACTTGTCGCTTTATTTATGATGCTGCTCAACTTCGCATTGTACAAAGCATCTTCTTTTGAAATAGTGGAGAATCGACTGGAAAGGCAGCCGGCTGTTCTATCAGTTGTAGTATCTAAGAGACTCACAAATGTAAGATAAATGCGATCCAAAATTTGTGGCCCGGATTGACCGCAACTGATCAATGGATCTTGAGTGATAGCAACCCAACTTTGAGCCAAAATAACATCTTCAATACTGGAGTATGCTCGGCCTCTATTAGGACGATTCGCCATGAAATTGATTAACAAACATCAAAATTAGGACGATTCGTCATGAAATTGATGCAAAAAATAAAATTGGGGGAGAATCAAATGTAAACCGAATAAAATTGTGTTTGGAAATAAAAATGAAAACCACACACAGTGAGGATGAATTTTACAGCCAATCGATTTTGTCTTAGTTGTTGTGCTTCATTTGAATAAAATAGCCGTTGGAGTAAGAAATGTGAACGGTGGATGAGAGGGAAGGTATATATGTAATTCAATAAAGTAATTAATTTTTTTAAAAGAATTTTTGATTTAATTTGTGGGACGGGGAATCATTTTCCGACCACTTTTTTTTTCAAAAAATTCGATCGGATGGGAAATGATTTCCCGTTTGATCGATGTCACGCCTCGCTTCCCAAAAATACGGAATACGAGCGCGTGACGAAGCCCAACGAATGATTTTCATCATTTATAAGATGTAGGATCGACTTAGCATCATAACAAGAAACATAACAAGATATATACAACCACGCATGCATGAATAATTTATTAATCAACAGAAACAATTGAAACAAAATAATAACATCCCAAATAGTTTCCAAATCTGGATCAAAAGATAAAACTCGGGACTATAAACCCGTTACAAGATTCAAGTAGCAAAAGAAATAAATAACTCAAAAACAAAATATTTAAAACAAGTCTCTTCTTCAAGCGAAGCCTAGAATGTCTGCTCACCAATTCCAGCAGGCAATTCGTCTCCAAGTCTGTATATATATAAATATAAAAAAGAAAAAAAATAGAGAAAACAAGATAAACGCCTTAGTACAAGTTAGGGCCGCAAATAGTACAAATAAGGATATGAAAACAAGTGCAAGAAATATGGAACAATATTTGGAATCAAGAATGTATAACATAATATAATAGGGATGCAACAAGTAGTGGGATTCAAGAAACTAGCTAGCAAGAAAGACAACTCAAGTGACAAGATTGGGTAACAAGTACTAGTAGTAGAATAAGTGGCAAGTGAACATGTAATGGTATCGAGCATTAAGTAACAAGTATCACGTACAACTGTCAAGTAACCAGTAACAAGTCTCAAGTAACAAGTCTCCAGTAACAAGTCTCAAGTAACGAGCATCAAGTAGGGTTTCAAGTGTGTACAAGTGACTAGTTAATCTTAAGTCTAATGTTTAATTCTATCTAGGTAGCACTTCATGTATCCATACTTTTACAACATGGTTGCTACATACAATCAGTTACGTTTAGGCCTAGTGGTGGATTTTATAGAGCGGTGTACTCTGGTATCAAGTATCAAGCAAGCATGGTTCATGAATACAAAAATAATGTAACAAGTTCACGAACCAAGTTCGTGAATGCACTAATAAGTTCAAGAACCAACTGTGGGTTCATGAATGCTTTGACGATACAACAAGTTCATGAGCCAAGTAATGGGCTCATGAATACACTCAAGATACAACAAGTTCATGAACCAAGTACTGGAAAACACGGGCCCCCATCCGAGTACACTTACCTATATTGTCCACTACTATGGTCTTTCCCTTAAACACCGGCTTATTATTTATTACTATCATCAAGAAAGCATGAAAGTGTGCGAAACGGGTCAAGTAAATATAATCAAGAACATGGAACAAGTTTAAAATAATTAGAAGGCATATTCGAGGGTCAACACAAATTAAGATTATCAAGAACTACGAGAATTCCAATTCTGGACAGCATGACGTTGCTGCACTAAAACTGCGATTCCCATTGCTACAAGATAGCAAATGTAGATCCGTCAGAAGTTCTAGAAACTAGACACTTGTCCAGTTGCAACGCATATAATTAAGACACATAAAAGTTATAGAATCAGGTGTCAAAACAGTAAACTACACAGGATTTATGTTCAGTCAGAATTTGGAAAACTGAGTTTATACATATGAAACAGGTTTGAAACTTCATTAATTAATTCTAAGAAAATTAGGGAATGTTCTATAGGGTGTCTAGTATCAGCATGCAAAATTTCAAGTCATTTACTTACTGGTAGCATAGTTAAAATAATTGTAAACCAAAGTGGTGCAGCAATTTTTATGAATCTGCGATTACAGACACAACAGCAGTAAAACTGCGATATCTCCCAAACTGTAACTCGGAATTCAAAAATTCTGGATGTTATTGGTAACTAGACACTTGGGGCTACATTTCATATTCAGGACTCAAGTTCAGATTTTGGTTTTATCGGGGTCGAAACAGCAAGCCAAGACAGAACAGAAACCAAATAAAACACTTTTTGTATGAAATGAATCAAAATTTTACTAGTTGTGAACAAGTGTATCGACAAAGGGTTGTGACTCTTAGATCATGTGATAGGTGAGGCGAGACATAAGATCATCAACGATAAACAAAGAGGAGTCACATTTACAAGCTACTTGCAGTATTTTCAAGAAAAAACTTGTACTAGAAAACGAAATGTACAAGAAGATACTTGCCTGTTAGATGGTAAATCCAAACACGAACAAATGGCGGGATGAGAATCCTGAGAGGCGAGGCACGAACACGGACACACGCGCGCACGTGCAACCTATGTGTGAATGCCGACACAACAAATCAAGTCCATTCAAAACAAGCACTGATCCCGGATCCAACAGAACACCAAACAGCAATCGCAGATCACCAATCCAAAACAGCAACCACAGAAAATCAGATCTGGTCCCAATCGCGATGAAAACAGATGGCTAAGATTCAAACACCCTATTTCACCTTCCCTCCTTCTTCACCGCAACAGAGAAGGTGAGCGCATTTCCGGCAGCGACTGTAGGCGGCGACGGCGGAATCTGGTGGTAGCGTCGAGCGGGGACTTCTCTGTTTTTGGTGGGAAAAATAGGGCAATGGCGAGATGGGTGCTGTCGAACGACTGTCATGCTGTCACCGCTGTCGAAGGGAAGAGGGGAACGGGGCTGGGTGCAGCATCGCGAGGAGGGCGGCGCAACCAGGGACGAGGGAGAGATGAGAGGTCAAGAGGAAGGGGCAGAGGAGCACAGGGCGGCAAGGAGGTGGGCATTGTCGCGATCGCTGAGGGGCGCTGCGATGCTGAGGAGGGGTTGGCGACGTGAGCGACTCGGCCAGGGGGCTGCGCGGCGTCGGCTGAAGACGTCGGGGCCACAGGCGGTGGTGGGAGGTAGAAGATGAATAGGTTGAACAGTGTTGGCGGCTGAAGGGTGTTTGCATAGTAGATAAGGTAGGGTAGGTTAGGGTTAGGTTTTAGGGTACAGGGTATTTATAGTATAGGGTTTGGGTATTTAGGTAGAAAATCCAATAGGAAATTGGATTTGGGTTTTGGGTTATAAAAACCAATATAAACAAAATAGAATAACTAATAAAAATATAAGTTAAAATAAAATGTATTGTGCATTATAACATAGAATTTATTTTGGAATGACTACAATTTCGATTAACAAATAGAAATGAGTTTTTAACAAGCAACCGAAAGTAATAACAGTAATAACAATACTAATAATGATAATAAAAATAATAGTAAAATAGATATAATAATAGTAATATATGTCAAAATGCAAATTCAGTTTTAACAAATTATTAAAATAACCCAAACAATATATAGTATAAGAAGTAGATCAAATTGAAATGTAAATTGGGGTTAAAATATACCATTATTCGAAATAAATAAAATTTCGATGAGAAAATATTTTAATATAAAATCCAAAACGAATTTAACACAAGTTAAATTATAATTAATCGAAATACAGAAAATATTCAGAAAATATTTATTTACGGAAACGGGGGTTACAATCGATTTATAAAAAAAAAAATTGGGACGAAAAATGATTCCCCGTCCGATCTTTTTAATTAAAAAAAGAGACGAAAGATCACCTTTCGTCCGATTGAAATTGGTTATAATTTTCAAATTCCTGTATTTCTTTCAAATATAGCAGACCACTGTTTCCCTACAACTTAAATTTTGGGTATACAACCAACGGCTACAACACAATTTTTTTTATTTTATTTTTGAAAAAATTGACATTTTACCCCTTTTCCCTTCAAACTGTATCTAATTGTCATTATATGATCCTTTTGTCGTTTTCTAAAAAAAGATGATTATGCCTAAGATTCAACTTCTGTTGACGCTAACGCTAAGAGCATCCATGGTCGTTTGAGGTAAAAAAAAATGACAAAATACATATTTTACCTTTCCATTTCGATGAAATGCTGCAGTCGTCAAAAGGCAAAAAATGCATATTTTCGCTCAAAAGTTTCGGTTTAGTATCAACCGGAGTAGGACAAGGCTTACAAGATGACATGCCAGCACGTTCAATAATTTCTTCTGCATATTTTTTTTGAGACAAAAATAGACCACCAGTATGTCGATTAACGGCGATACCCAAGAAGTAACTCAGTGGGCCCAAGTCTTTCATAGCAAATTCGGAGCTAAGAAGTGACATAATAGACTTGCGAAGAGCATCAGAAGAAGTAGTAAGGATGATATCATCCACATAAAGAAGAATGTAAGCCATATGAATACCTTTCCGGTAGATGAAGAGAGAGTTGTCAGACTTACTCTGAGAGAACCCAATGGAAGAAACATAATCGGCAAATCGTTTGTACCAGGCTCTAGGAGCTTGCTTGAGCCCGTATAGCGCTTTTCGCAGAAGACATACATGATTAGAATGAGTCGGGTCCTTAAAACCCACGGGTTGGTGCATGTACACTGTTTCTTTTAGTTTACCATGTAAAAAGGCATTTTTAACATCCAACTGATGAATGGGCCAAGCCTTAGAGAGAGCAAGACTGAGTACTGTTTGAATAGTCGCCGGTTTAACGACCGGACTAAAAGTTTCTTCACAATCCACGCCAACCTGTTGACTTGCACCATCACCTACAAGTCGGGCTTTATGCCTCTCAAAAGAACCGTCAGATTTTTCTTTATGTCTGAAAATCCACATAGACCGAATAACATTAACATCAGGTGGACGAGGCACTAAATCCCACGTCTTATTTGTAATGAGAGCATTATATTCGTCATCCATAGCCATTTTCCAATTCGGGTCTTTGAGTGCAGACACAGGGTTACGAGGGAGGGGAGATCTTGTGACATGAGTAAGAAGGCCATGATATTTTGTATTGGGTTTGAAAATACCGTGTTGTCTCCTTGTCACGGGTTTCGTTTCTGAACTCGAAGTGGGCTGGAAAATGGGAGGAAGAGGGGGATGTTGTGTTTGGTCTAAATGTGGGCTGAGATCTGACTGACCAAAAATGGAAGATGATGGTGTTGTGTTGGAAGAGGCGGACTGGGCCGGCTGTGGAGAAGAGAGGGTTGACTGTGCCGGCTGAGAAGGTGGGTGAGCTGACTGGGATGTAGCTGGCGAGCTAGACCAAGAGGGAGAAGGTGAAGGTTGGGCCTGCACTTGAGTTTGTGGAGTGGACTACTGTTGCAAATGGTTAATCACGTAAGGTGATAAGCCACTGTCAAGAAATTCATAGGATGTGGAATGAGGAGTATGCAACTTTGAGAAGGAAAATTCGGTTTCATCAAATAGTACGTGGCGACAAATGATAATTTTATTTGATGATAAATCATAGAATTTGTAACCACGATGATTTGACGGATAACCCAAAAATACACAAGGTGTTGAACGAGGTTGAAGCTTATTTATCGTAGTAGAAGGGAATAAAGGATAACACAAGCAACCAAAGACTCGTAGGTGAGAGTATGATGGGTCTTTTTGATATAGAATTTTGAGAGGCGATTGATAAGCGAGAGTTTTACTTGGTAAAATGTTTATAAGATACGTTGCCATTTGCAAAGCATGGTGCCAAAAAAACGGAGGTAGTGAAGCATGAGCTAATAAAGTTCGAATGATATTATTAATGGAACGGATTTTTCTTTCGGCCTTTCCATTTTGGGATGAAGTATGCGGACAAGAAAAACGAAAGGAAATTCCATTAGCTTCACAAAGACTCTGAAAAGGACCATTATCATATTCTCTACCATTGTCACATTGAATATTTTTTAATTCCCGTTCAAATTGAGTTTTGATGTAGGCTCTTAATTTGAGAAAAGTTGGATAGACTTGAGATTTTTTGGAGATAGGGAAAGTCCACAAAAATTGCGAATAGTCATCCAAATAGAGCACATAATATTTGTGACCTAAAGAACTCAAAACAGGAGATGTCCACAAGTCACTATGCAAAATATCAAAAGGCATATAAGTAGAGTTATGAGACTCAACAAACGGCAATTTAACATGTTTACCAAGAGGACAAGAGTGACAAAAACTCGAATGTCTAGTTTTAGTACATTCAATCAATTTATTCCGCCTAAGGGAGTCTAAAGTAGGTGCTCCCGGGTGACCTAAACGGTCATGCCAAAGGGAAGAAGACAAAGCTGCAAGAATGGATGGAGAAACGACTTGATTATTTTTGGTGGTGGTGGTGGTGATGGGATATAGCTCGCCCCGACTATCACATCTCATTAGAGCCATCCCCGTCTGAAAGTCCTTCACAGAAAACCCAAAAGGATCAAATTCAACAGAAACTTGGTTATCCGTAGTGAATTTACGAACTGAAACTAAGTTTTTAATTAAATTTGGGGCATGGAGGATATTTTTTAACATTAATGGAGGGTGGGGGGAGGTAGATTAGCACTACCAAAACCACGAATAGGAATAGAATGGCCATTTCCAACAATTATACCATTATTTTTGCTCAAATTAAAATAAGACAAGAGATTACCTTGCGCGGATGTCATATGTGATGTTGCCCCGGTGTCCATATACCAAGACGGGTCGGGCTGAGCAAGGCTGAGTGTATGAAGGGCTGCTTCAATGTCGGTTGGGTTGGGTGCAGTTGCAGTGAACGCTGACTGTTGTGGTCTTGATCCAAGTAGGCCTGGATGCTGTGGTCTGGGAGTAAAATTGGGTCTGGCCCAATTGTAGGATGGATAGGGACATGGAGGAAGAGACCAAGGAGCCCACTGTTGCCATGGATTGAACTGCTGCCACTGTTGCTGCTGTCCACGACCGGCGCCACTGCTCCGTCCGCCCTTGCCGAAGTTTCGGCCACCGCCAGAATATTTGTGGTTTTTCTTGCCCTTGTTCCCACGATAATTGTTATTATTATTATTCCGATTGTTATGATTTTAATTACCTGGAGAAGAATATTGGGTATTCATATCATCATCAGAATGTTGGGAGTTTGCAACATGGGCAGCCGGAGATGAAGATGAGCCAGATTCACGAGCGGCCCGTTGAAGAATAGTCGACTCTTCCAGTTCCAATCTCGACTTGGCGGTATCAAAGGGCGGCAAAGGATAATGTTGTTGAATGTACGTCACAAATCCTGCATAAGGATCAGTTAGTCCCGAAATCATCTTCAAGACCAAACGAGTATTAGAGACTGGAGCATCAACATTCGCCAATTGATCGGCTAGAAGTTTGAGGCGGTTGCAGTAGGCTTTGGTGGTAAGGAAATCCTCCAAATTCGTGTTCGTGAATTGGTTTTCGAGGTGGACAGCCCTCGAGTGTTTGTTGTCTTGGAAAATAGCAGCAATTCTTTTCCAACACTTTTCGGCCGAGTCATCTATCACAAGGATGGAATTGAGAATATCTTGTGATACGGTGGCGTACATCCATTGTAACACGGCCGCATCAAGACGATGCCAAAGATCGGGGTTGGCTGTTTTGGCATCATCTGCCGCCTTCTTATCCTTTTCATCGGTAGGAGGAACGATGTGATCAAGCACGTTATGGACACGGGCTTGAACTTTGAAGAGGGCTGCCCAAGAAATGTATAGGCTAGAATCATTGTCTAACGTGATTGGAATGAGGGATTTCACGTTGGTGATTGCTAAAGCCGAGTGAAACTTGGGATGTTCTGCCATTGAGGGCTAAGATTAGGGAGGAGGGGAGCTGTAAAAAGTAAATAGAGGTGGTAGCAATGGTAGTTAGGAGGAGGAGAGTAAAGAAAATGGCTCTGATACCATGAAAGAAAATGATTTCCTGTCTCTATTGATTGACAAATGTCCATAATATATACATGAATTACAACCTGATATTAGGCTAAGATTGAGGAGACTAATACTACCTGATGGATACAAATCACTACTTTCTAAATATAGACATATTCAATCACAAGCTAAGATTGAGGAGAGATTGATGAGATTGATAATACCTGATACAAATGACTACTTTCTAAATATATATATATTCTGTCAACTTTCTAAATATATATATATATATTATGTCAACTTTCTAAATATATATATTCTGTCAGGCGATGATGTTTCGTCTGTGATTTAAAAAACAATTTATATAGCCAGAAACTGAGAAAATATTAATAAAATATACGGGTTTCGTCCCAAAAGTGGGAAAAAATTACAAAATAATTGTTTCGTCCGGGTTTTAAGGACGTTTTTTTGCCAAAAAACATTTAAAAAATGGTAAAAACAATTTAAATTTCCAAAAACAATTTAAAATTTTGCAATTTTTTTTAAATAACTGCACCCAGTAACCAATGATGGTCATTTGCAATTTTTTTAAAAAAGGGAACGGGACCTAAATGGCCTGGATGTTTCGTCCAACCATTATTTTTCTTTTCTGGGTTTTTTTTCTTTTGTTTTTTATTTTTTTTTGCATCGGATGAAACGAGAAACATCATGTTTCGTCCGATTATTTAAAAATATATTTAAATAATCGTGATGAAACATGATATTTCGTCTGCGCATAATATGCATTTCGCTATATTCATTGTTATTTTAACCTTTCTTAGTGAAATGGGTAAAAAATAACAAAATAACTCACGAGTGTGCCGGCTATAGTAGCTAAAAGTGCATAAAATGATATTTTAGCAAATCCGGTGTGGGTGCTCTAATTAAGCACTAGTAACTACCATTCCCAATCCAACTAGATTCTCCCACTGAAAGTTATTACTAAACCGTTTAAAAGTATTACTAAACCGACCCACTTTCAAAACTATTTACCAAACTGACCTACTCGCTTTTTTTAATAGCGAGTTTGCCAACCTTGCTCTCTGAGATAGCGACTGCAGTATTAAGAGTTTCTCTCCAACTTGGCAAAAAAGATTTTTAAAAAATACCAAATAAGACGCTATCTGAGATAGCGTGTGGTTTGTACCACACATGCTATCTTAGATGCAAATCGAATATGTGTGTTTTTCCCCCTTAAGTCGTTATCTTCCTCTAATCTCGAACCTTCATCAGTGTCAACTTCCCCGAACTCACCTTTTTTTATTATCAAATTCTCGTTGTACGCCACTGTGCTCGCGGCGTCCACTCCGAGCTGCCCCACCTCCCCCATCGACGGCCACCCCGTCTTCCCAATCAGAATCTCCACATCCCCATACCACACCTTCTTCATCGCATCCTCAATCAGAACCTCCATAGCCCAATCCCCATACCCTAATCAGAATCAAAATCTCCACATTCCTAATCAGAATCTAAGGTTGAGATCCTAGGAGTGAGGGGTGGAGACACGGATGTGGTAGTAGTCCGCGACGACGAGGGCGAATTTGAAGGAACGCATGGCGAGAACGAGGTGGGCGATGAAATTGCGGTCTGCAGTGGCCATAATCTCGTTGCCGACAAAGATGAGAGTGATGTTGGAGGCGGGGAGGAAAGGGAGACGTTGGATTGGATCCAGGACTGCGCGCTGGGGAGTTTGACGAGGGAGGGGATGAGACCATTGAGAGCGGTGATGGCGATGGAGATGGAGTGTTGGCAAAGGCATGGATGAAGTCGGGGTTGGAGTCGAAGAGCTTGACACAGTCGATGAAGGTGCTGGATTAGAGGAAGATGGCGGCTTGAGGGAAAAAAAACATACGGATCAGACTCGCTATCTGAGATAGCAAGTGTGGTTGCTATTTCAGATAGCGAATCTTATTTGATATTTTTTCTTCAAATTTTTGCCAGGTTGTGGAGAAACTCTTAATACTACACTTGCTATTTCAGATAGCGAGGGTGATTTCACCAAACTAGCTATCTGAAATAGCGAGTAGATCAGTTTGGTAAATAGTTTCGAAAGTGGGTCAGTTTGGTAAATACTCAAAAATGGGTCATTTTGGGGGGAAATCCGGAAAGAGACTGAGATCAGAAATGGGTTCCGACAATCACGGAATCGCCGCCGCCGACGAACGCCGAAATGAAGACGACGACGAAGAAGAAGGGGCCCTAGATTGGATCGAATGGGGCCGAGGGTGGTTCAAAGTCGTGGAAGAGCTCCTCTTTCAGCGAATCGTGGCCAGCCACGTGGACAACCCCCTTCCCCTCCCTCCCCTCGACGACGCAACCTGCATTTTCACCGGCGCCACCAGCGGCATTGGCCTCCAAATCGCAAAGTTGGAATCTTTTCGTTTGGGTTGTTTTTTAGTTGCATATCAGGTATTTGTGATAATTACTGAACGAATGTGTTAATGAATGTGGCGCAAGGGGGAGCGCACGTGGTGATGGCGGTGAGGAAGACGGAGTTGGCGCGGCAGTTGGTGAGGGAGTGGCAGGAGGATGGGGCTTCCGTGGGGATGCCAGTCAATGTCGAGGTTATTCGCTGAATTACTCATCTTTTACTCTTTTAAATACAATTCATGTGTGAAGACGACCGTTTAGGCCTTGCACGCTAACTTTGATTACATACTTGCAAACAAGTCAAATTAAGATAACTAGAGTTTTGTAAAGTTAATGAGATAACTCCGGTTATCCTAACTTAATTTTGTTTCAGGACATAGCTTTAGTCATGTTTGTTAGCTAGTATTAGAGTTATATCAAAAGCTTTGGGGATGTGAACACCTTTGTGTGAATATTTTTTATTATTTGGGGATCTTTTTAGGGGATTATGTAGAAGCCTAGAAGGGTGCTTTGGATGCCATTTATAAGAATTCTTTTGAAGTTGGGTTTGTGTGATTTATGTTTCATTATAGTTCATCGCCTCCTTTTGTAGTGCCTATATGTAACATTATCTTTTGAAATATCCTTCTTTGTCGGTGTCTTATGGTGTATGGATGGCAACAGGTCCGCCCGGTCCCCCTCCTTTCCGGTCTGAACCGCGAACCGGCCCCCCTACCCATAGGGCCGGTCCGGTCCTTCAAAATGGCCAAAAAGCCCGGTCTGGCCCGGCCCCGGTTGAGGCCCGGGACTGGCTGAACCGGCCCACCCGGGCTCGAGCAGGGTCCAGGCCGACTCGTGGCTTCAGTTTTTTTTTCTCCCTCCAAAAAATTTTAAAAAATTAACCAATGTTTCAAATTAGAGATATGGAGTATCCTTCCTTAATCCTTACACAAACTTAAAAGATGAAATAGATATTGTAAAAAAAAAAAGAAAATCAAAAACTCGCACAAGTTAATTAAGGAATGACTCATTACAAATGAGTTTGTTTTCTTTTCTTTCTTGTTCTTTTTTATGTACTTTGTAGTATTCAACCAATGTTTTTTACTTTTTTCGCACTAAAGTCGCAGATTCTGCTATATTATACTAGAAGAAAAAACAAAAACAAAAAGACTACTATTCATGCATATATCACATCTAAATTGGCTGAAATGATCTTCAAAGATCATACGAATATCAAAAATTGACAAAACCAAATTTTCATCAATTAGGAAGATAATCATGTAAGGTATAGACATGCATGCATTCCTAATGAAATGTTTACGAAATGTTTTCTTTTTTTCTGTTTTTTTTTCTTCTTTTTTATATTCTCTAAAGTCGCAGATAGTGCTATATTATAATTGGATTTAAAAAAATGCAAAAAGACTACTATTCATGCATATGGCACATCTAAATAGGCTGAAATGATCTTCAAGGATCAAACGAATATTAAAAAATTGACAAAACCAAAATATCATCAATTAGAAAGATAATCATGTAATGAAAAAGTGTAGACATGCATGAAATCCTAATGAAATGTGTACCTACTAGTAATGGGTAAAAAAATTCAAACAAGATGCTAAACACAAAATTGACAAAATCTATGTTTCAAACTTCAAAATAATCAAAAATGTTTATCTATCCCTACATGAAAACAAAGTGAAGCATAATATTGTTATGAATATGCAAATTTTTTTAAGTAGAACCAAGTATTAAATCAATTTAATACTTGGTTCTTTGCAATTGTTATGAAATTACAATTTAAGACTTCATCTATAATATATTACAAAAAAAAAAAAAATCCCCCAAAATACTGGCCCGGCCTGCGAACCGGCTCGGCCCCCACCCTTGGGGCTGAGGGCCAGGTCCGTGCCAAGGTTTTCAACCATGAGCCCGGCCTGGCCCGGCCCGATTGACCCGAATGCCATCCCTATTATGGTGTCGCTTGGGACAGGAACGGATTTCAATTGGGTGGCATGCTTTTCTTTATTAAATAAATTGAGGGGTGGAATGTCTAATGCACTTAGTGCACTTTCATTGGTAAAGAATATGTGAAATAGATTGCACACATGGTTACCCACGTATGCATATGGATATGTGCATACCTATTCAATTTTTCATGCTGCCAACTTTCCTTCTATGTGATGTACAATCTTTTGACTATGTGTCATGTTAGGTTTGTGCCTGGTATATATTTTTAGGTTTTTGAACATGAGAAAGTTGGTCATTGCCTGTTTATAGATGTCTGATGTATATAATTGTTTATCCATTTCTCCTTATCATGTTCAATTCAATGTACATTCAACAATCACATCAGACTGCAGGCTTGACTGCGATTCAAAATCTTTATTTTGAAGGTAATGGAGCTTGATCTGCTTTCCCTTGAGTCAGTTGTAAATTTTGCTGAGGCTTGAAATGCTCGGCTTGGCATGCTCTCATCAATAATGCTGGCATTTTTGCTCTTGGAGGTTGGTACGGCTCAGCAGTATCTACCTACTAGCATTAGCTGTGGCATCTTTTAACATCTGATTTATGAGTGTGGACTTTATAGCTAGCTACAAATTTCTTTATATACTAATTGATTTCAAAATCTGATTGACATTGATTGAAATAAACTTGAATTTTTAAAATAGGACCTTCCAATGACAACGCAATAGTATGGTATCGATTAAAACTCTGGGTCCCAATGAATTCTATTAGTGAATTTGCGTATTTAGATATCGATGAATCCATATTAGACTGAATGACTTTTTACTAGTAATAATAAAAGGTAGTTGTTTTGTTTGACTACTAAATATCAGACGTGGAGCTGATTGCTTCACATTCACTCAGCTCATTTCAGAATCTTTTAACCTTTTAACACTAAAAAATGAGCAAATAGTTTGAGCACCCTTCTATGTGCAGATTCTTTGTAAAGGAATTATGTCTGCATGTTTTAGCTTTAGCTCTTCGCATATCCGTATGGATTGTTATGATAAGCTAAGGGGGTAGTATTAATGCTAACGATGACTAATGATTGTACTGTATCATGCTAACATAATTTTTAATTAGTTGAGGTTTCTGCATATTGAGGATTTGATTTTGAATGGCCAACTTGACCTTTTTACTCAAGTTGAAATTAAATTGGTAAAATTCGATTCCTTAATGTTTAGCTAATTTTACTATCTTTATTTAGAGCCTCAATGGTTTTCAAAGGATGGATATGAACAACATATGCAAGTGAACCATCTAACATCGTCACTCTTGTCAATGTTGCATATGCCTTCTCTTTTACGAGGCTCACCTAGCAGAATTATTAATGTGAACTCTGTTGTAAGTTACTTTTTTGTCTTGTGACTCTTTATCGTCTTACTATTATAAATTGTCGTTTTGATACTATGATATATTATTGATCTTTTTTTACTTTTGTGGATTATTGAAGTTGACTCTTTATTGTCTTACTATTATAAATTGTCACTTTGATACTATGATATATTTGTCTTACTATTATAAATTGTCATTTTGATACTATGATATATTATTGATCTTTTTTACTTGTGTATTACTGAAGTTGATTTTAATTATTGATGGTTTCAAGTAAATTTTAATAGCTGCGAAAATTACCTATTATAGCACAGATAAAAATTGAATTATTGATTTTATTATTTGTGCGTAATGAACCATTCAATAGCTGCGAAAATTACCTATTATAGCACAGATAAAAATTGAATTTTTGATTTTATTATTTGTGCATAATGAACCATTCAAGCCATTGAGCATCATGCAATGGCTTGTGTTCACTATTCGTGCTGTCGAGTTTGTTTTCCATTCTGACTTTTTTGGTGTAAATATTTTGTGCTAAGATGGTGCTTTGACCACAACAAACCTTTTGCAAAAGTGGTGGGAGATACTAGTGTCTCATACGGATTAACTTCATCAGTTTCAATTTTTCATTCAGATTAGAGCTGATGCAGGCTTATTTGCATTAATTAATTAATTTTTAGTTAGTTTTGATACTGGTTTCTCGGAGTCACTTTTAAATAATTGTAGGTCTATTTTCCTTTAGATCAGATAGTCAAATTTTGGCTCCAACCTAGTTGCACTGCCTAATATTTCTTTGCTGTAATCACGTTTGAGACCATAACTTATACTTATTTTGTGTGTGCCTGCGCGTGTAAATTGTTGATTCTGTTAAATGGCACATTGATAAATTATCAATATACAGCGAGGGTCTACGGGTATGGTTCTCTGCTAATGAGCAAGGCGATGGGTGTATGAGTCCTGCTTTCACCAATCCCTTATTCCCTTACTGTAGGGCGAGAGAGTTTGTGGCTACAGCCTCGTTAAGTAAATTAATAACAAAAAATAAATCCTGATAAATAATAAAGCAAAACAAGACCTAACTATTAGGGATTTCTACCGAAAACCTCTCTTAGGATCTTGTTGAGTTATTCGATGCAATCAACACAAACCACCAAGCACATATTAGATCATACCAAACACACCAAAGCACACACAAGTTTGTTCTGGTTGGGGATTTCGCCTTAATCCGGGGAAGAATAAACCCAAGATGTTATTCAACTAAAGAAAATACAAGAATATTACAATTCTCACCATGATGCTCTCTCAAGCCTCATCAGCAAATACTAGTTGTTTACAATTAGAAAATCACTCAATCTCTCCTTCAATGAAGTACTCCCTTTTTTTGGCTCTCAATGGAGGCCAATGAAAACAATATATAGAGATCTAGATAAACCCGAGTTTGATATCTTGATACAATAATCATTGGATATTCCTGAAGAGATAACCCTACGATAAGAGCCGTAAGATCTGACTTGAAGAGCAAATTGGGTTTCTCACGAATCACCAAGATCCGACCCAAATAATCCATCAGCGTCGCGTTCGGTTGACCGCACCACAAGGTCATTCGACCGTCCCCCTCTTGGAAAATTCTACATAGTAGGGCGGTCGATCGACCCCAAGTACGGTTGACCGCAACTCCCCCTACTGCTACTGCTGCTAACTATTTTCCTTGCTTCCACTCCGTCTCCGATCGTCTCGATTCCTCCATCGTCTCACCGTCTTCGTATCCAACGTAGTATGCAAGACATAAATTCAACAATCTCCACCTTGGATTGCATATTCATGAATCCACACCTGTGTGATTTAAAACCTTCTAGACTCTTTTTCTTCTCTTCTTGCAAACAACTCATTTCGATGGCTTCCTCTGCTAGTTGAATCTATCTCCACCTGTTTTTCTTCCGTTGTATGCCCCGCTTAAGGACACACCCCAGTAGATGTAATCATGGAGGTGCCACCCTCCAAACGAACTCCACTTACATCAAGGCTCTCTCAACCTTCCGACAATATTCGAACGTCGCAGTCTCGCTCGGATGATTCTAGTGACGGCAAACTAAATAGTACTTTAGGAACAATGGACTTCAAACTACTTGACCAAGGTTTCCTGTTCCTCCAAAGCTGGTAGAGGTTGTGCTGACCATGCTCAATCCCCCTCTCACCCTTCATCACCTTGTGATAACTTTCTCAAACTGAACGAACTCCACCTAGATCTGTGTACCTTCAGTCCCGTGCTTCTAGAGTTCTCATGGAAATAAGGCTCCGCTTCATCAAAGGAATATGCATGTCCTCCTCTAATGTGTGTCCCCTTCCATCTGTCATCTTCGACTCATTTATTTTCTCACCCCTTACTTTATAAGTCTTGTCAATTTTCATTCTCACACAACGACATGAGGCAAACTTGTAAGTGGAAATTATTACTTCACAAATCTTATCAATCTTCGTTCTCATACGACGGCATAATAAAAATTTGTAAGTAGAAACCATCTTCCTCTCGGAGCAAACTTGAGAAGAACTAACTTAATCAAAAGAACAACCAGAATTCACATCTAAGGAACTTGAAACAAAAGTATTGTTTAAGCCATCACCTGATTCAGTGGCACTGTATTTGGCACCCCTTTGACTCAACCGCTTGCAACAGTCTCTCATGTAATGCTCATTCCCTTTGCACTGGTGGCCACGGACCTTACCCCTACATACATTTTTCCTTCCAATTAAAGTACAATCCACCTCCAAGCAACTCACAGAAGTTGACGCCGATTTCTGACTCTCCTTCCTAAATGCATTCTCCTCTAACCCCTCGATCATACCTGCTATGAAGAACTCCTCCTTGGTAGATTTCTCGTCTGGCACGATTATCATGTTGGATGGATTTGGTGGTGAATATATCGAGTTGGAAACCTTTAGATCATCTGCGTTGAACGCTCTCAGCTTAGATAACTCCATATTGAACTCCACTACATGATCTAGAAGAACGGTACTTTTCTTCATTGAGAAATCTCACAACTTTCTTTTTTGATGCATCCCACCCTGTAATGACGAACCCGAGTAGTCAGATCTGAATCTTGCCCAAAGACTCGTCGCGCTTCTCCTATACATGACTTCGCTTATCGAATACATACGGATTAAACCCAAGGCTTTAGAATAAATCTCCTCCCAATTCTTTTGCTTTGTACTGATTGGTCTCCCTTTATCTCCTTCTAGGACTAGATCCAAGTCCTGTTGAACCGATGCTTCATACACGTCCACCTTCAAGAGATCAAAGTTGATCTTGCCTTTGAACCGTTTGATCTTCGTGATCTGATCTGCCATCTTCTCCAAAGAACTCGAATAAACACGTGAACCCGAAGCTCTGATACCAATTGTTAGGGAATGCTACCTAAAACCCCTTTTAGGATCTTGTTGAGTTATTTGATGTAATCAAAACATACCACCAAGCACATACTAGATCATACCAAACACATCAAAGCACACACAAGTTTGTCCCGGTTGGGGCTGTCGCCTTAATCCGGGGGAGAAGAAACTCAAGATGTTATTCAACTAGAGAAGATACAAGAATATTATATTTCTCACCACGTCCCTCTCTCAAGCCTCACCAACAAGTACTAGTTGTTTATAGGGGTGGCAACTGGGCCGGGTCAACCGGTGACCCACCCGCGACCCGGCCCACGAACCCGGCTCGCTTAAGAGCTTCACGGGTTCGGGTCGAACCCGGTGAACAGTACCGGGTCGACCCGGGTCGCAATTTACGCGAATCGAATTCGCGAAACCCGGCCCACGAACCCGTTTAATTCGCGAATTGAACTCGTTAACCCGCGGTTCGACCCGTACGGGTCGAACGGGTCGAAACCCGCAGTTCGAACCCGGGCTGACGCTGGCGTTGGCAGCAAACGGCTCTTAGAGCCGTTGCTGTGCAGCAAACGGCTATTTTTTTTTTATTTTTTATTTTTTTGTTTTTTCCCACTTCTAAGCCTATAAATATCCCCTAAAAATCTCAAAAAAAATTACACCTCACTCTCTTACTCTCTCTACTATTATACATCATTTTAAAGAAATTTTTGAACAATTGTAGTATTCATCAAATAATTGTACAAGAAGGCATATACACGATCAAATTTCGGTCGTATCGGAAACAAAATTCAACGTTTTCAACGTCTTCAACTCTCTTCAACCTCTTCTCAACTCTTCAATTGCGGAATCGGCAAAGCGCTCCTCCATCTTTTCTATTATATTCTTATTTTCCCGGTTTTTTTTACATACGCGTATTCTACGGTGAACGGTATCAAAATTTTTCTACCTCTCTTGTTAAATTTTTTTTTGCGTTGTAGTTAAAATTATTGTTTATTTTTTGAACTTCTCTATCTCAACCCTCTTGTTTTTTAGATTTTTTTTGTATAATTCACCGCTCGGTCCGCTCCTACATTGTAGTTTTTTTTTACATATTTGAGCACATTACCACATTATGTCTAGATCACGCGGTAGCGGTCGTAGCGGACAAGATTCCTCCTCCTCTTCACGTAGGCCACCAATTGTCCCAATTAGTGAGCCCACCCAAGATTACATTGATCCTACTATGGAACAATGGGGTACACACGACATGGATGTTGTAGGTGACATTCAATTAGAAGAAGAAGAACAACAACAACAACCCGAAACCACACAACCCCGTAGTAGTAGGAAAAGTAGAGGAGAAACTAGCGATTGGCACAAGTTTTATGAGTATATTCCGGATGAACATATTCCGGGTGTAGGTTTGAAAGTGTGTAAAACATGTAGTAAAACATACAAATTCAAGAGGGGTGACGGCACCGGTACAATTAGTAGACACATACAACATAATCATAAAGAACTTCTTGACCAAATACAAGGCCAACAAAAAATTAACCCTAGGACCGGTCAAGTAGATAGCCACTCTTATGATCCCGAACTTGTTCGTCGGAAAATGGCCTGATTAGTCATTAAGGAAGAGTTGCCATTTTCCTATCCCGAGAGTAGGAACTTGGAAAATTTTAATCAAACGGCCTTAAACCCTCATTTTAAAAGAATTCCGAGAAATACTTGCAAATCGGATTGTTTTAAAGTGTACATGAAAATGAAGGACGCTTTGATTGCAATTTTATGGAGTTTAACTTGTAGGGTTAGTTTAACTTCGGATTGTTGGACGGGTGTCAACAATATTCCAACGATGGGAATAATCTGTCATTGGATCGACAATGATTGGATTCTTCATAAAAGAATCATATCACTTGCGTCGTTGCCGTATCCCCATAGTGGCGCAGAAATAGCAAACCGTATTATAGAAATATGTGATGTTTTTCATATTCGCGATAAAATTATGGCTATTAGTTTTGATAATGCATCTAACAACAATGTAGCAATTACTACTTTAAAATCTGTATTAAACCCTCCATCTGACAATATTTTTCATGTTAGATGTGCATGTCATATTATAAATTTATGTGTTCAAGATGCATTAAAAATAGCTGATCCATATATACATAAAATTAGAAATTGTGTACATTTCATTGCATTAAGTCCAAGCATTTTACAAGAATGGAAAGCTTGGTGTAGGGTTAGAAATGTTCCTTTTAGAAAATTTCCAAATGATGTTAGACACCGATGGAATTCTACTTTTGATTTACTGAATGTTGTCACCGATTATAAAGCAGTTGTAAATGATTTTTGTATCCCAAAAAATATGCACAATTTTGAAATGACTCCCAACGATTGGTATTTTGCCGAAGCTTTGTTGAAATTTTTAGAACCTTTTAAAACCGCAACTTTAAAGTTTTCAAAAACATATGAATCTACTTCTAGTAGCATTTTTATTGAATTAGTTAGCATGATGCAAATATTTAACGAAATGTTAAATGATCCCTATATTAGTGACATTGTAATACCTGCATTTCAAAAATTTTTGAAATATTATTTTCCTCCTCCTATGTTGATTTGTGTTGCTACTGTTATGGATCCTCGTATCAAATTAGAAAGTACGAAGAATTTGATAGAAGTGTTTTTTGGATATTTAGAGAACAATGTAGAATTAACTGTTGATTGCGCTACTTTTTTAGTTCAGTTTGAATCTACATTAAATAACTTGTATGATTATTATGATAGATGTTTTGCTTCTAGTAGTACAACTTCTGTAGTTAGTTCTTCTTCTGGTAGTTCTAAAGGTAAGGGTAAAAGTAGAATTGGTGATAGAACATTTAGTCTACTTGAACAAATTCAATCTAAAAAACCTAGGACTAATCAACCAAATGAATTAAATTGGTATAACCAACAGGATACTGAGCCTACTCTTTCCCCACTAGATATTTTACAATGGTGGAAAGAACATGAAGCCCGATTTAAGTATCTGATTACAGAAATTGGTTGAAGCCCGAGGCGTTGGAGATGCTCGTTTGCACAGAAGACTGGCTGAAAGCTGAAGATAGGACGCAAGGGAAAGCACTATCAAGTTCTACAAGTGGGAGCAACTTGCCCGAAGAACAACAACAACAACAACAACAATAGCTTTTCTTCTTATGTTAAATTAGAAAAATTGTAGTCAATTAAATTGTACATAAGAAATATGTTATTGTATAAAACTTATTTGTGAATTGAATTCTTCATTTCGTTATAAATTGTTCAAATTGTATCACTTAAATTCATATGA
The DNA here is from genome assembly GCA_017893485.1 of Hemerocallis citrina. Lineage (NCBI taxonomy): Eukaryota > Viridiplantae > Streptophyta > Magnoliopsida > Asparagales > Asphodelaceae > Hemerocallis > Hemerocallis citrina. The sequence continues at coordinate 1,325,281 of JACEHZ010000703.1, forward strand.
ATAAAATTTCAAAATTTGTTGTCAATTTCACTCTTTCAATCTTATTATTATTATTACGATTTTTTTTGTTTATTAGTATTATTACTTACTTAGTATTATAATTAAACATCATTTGGGGATATTTGATTCAATTTGAAGAATTGTAGTATTATTACTTATTAGTATTATTACTGAATTACATACTTAGTATTATAATTAAACATCATTTGGGGATATTTGAAGAATTGTAGTATTATTACTTATTAGTAGTATTACTTAGTATTATAATTTTTTAAGAAATGTAATATTCATCAAACAAAAATATGGTTGTTTGTATAATTGTATACATCATTTGTAAAATTATTATTATTATTAGTTCAATTTAAGCTACCCAAAAAAAATCAAAAAATCAAAAAAAATTATATATATATTTTATTAAGCGGGCCAACCCGCGGGTCGACCCGGCCCAACCCGGGTTGAGCCCTAAAGGGTTCACGGGTTGGGCGGGCCACCCAAATAAGAAATTGACCCGGCCCGGCCCGCATAAGACGCCAACCCGGCCCGGCCCGCCTACTCGAGCGTGCCAACCCGCACGGGTTGGGCCCGGACCGGCCCGTTCGACCCGTTCGCCACCCCTAGTTGTTTATAATTAGAGAATCGATCAATCTCTCCTTCAATTAAGTACTCTCTCTCTCTTTTTGGCTCTCAATAGAGGCCAATAACAACAAAATATAGAGATCTAGAGAAATCTTAGTTTGATATCTTGATACAATAACCATTGGATATTCCTGAAGAGATAACCCTACGATAAGAGTCGTAAGATCTGACTTGAAGAGCAAGTTGGGCTTCTCACGAATCACCAAGACCCGACCTAAATAGTTCATCAGCGCCGTATTCAGTAAACCACATCACAAGGTCGGTCGACCGCCCCCCTCTCGGGAACTTCTGCATAGTAGGGCGGTCGACCGACCCCAAGTATGGTCGACTGTAACTCCACCTGCTGCTGACTATTTCCCTTGGTTCCACTCCATCTCTGATCGTCCCGATTCCTCCATCGTCTCATCGTCTTCGTATCCAACGTAGTATGCAAGACATAAACCCAACACTAACAACATGCATTTGAAGAATTCTTCTCTTTGGTAATTTGTGTTATTTTTAAATTCCTTCATATACAGTTTAGCTATCTACTTATTTACCAAGGTATAAATTACTCAGAAACTCATGGTAAACTGTTCGAAATTTTAGTTAGTTGAAGAAATTTACTGCATCACTGTCCTAATTATTTCAATTGTTTTTTTTTCCCGTTAGATGCATTTTGTGGGTTTTGTGGATGCGGATGAAATGAACGTGACTTCTGGAAAAAGAAAATATATTGGTTTTGTTGGACATGCTGGTAGCAAGCTGGCACAGGTATGCTAAACTTGTAATCACATGTTAATAAGCTCATATATCTTCCAAAGATATAGCCTTTTTATTGCTTATATCATTAGATTCTCAAGTTTTGATTCTATGTTCCTATAAAATTTTTGTACTTTCTTATGCTTATGATTAATAGTTATAATTGTTTATCTAGCCTCTTCATAAAGTTTTCCATGATGAGAGTGGAGTTTCCATTTCAGGTGAAATTTAGCAGCATCCTTCAAAAGAGAATACCTATTGAAGCTAGCATCAATGTTATGTGTTTCTCCTGGGATTGCCCAAACTAATGTGGTAAGAATCTTGGAGAACTGTATTGTAACTATTTTGCTATTGTGAATTATTTGGCGTTGCTCTTGGAAAACTTAATTCAATAGTAGGCTTGTTAAAGTTCATGTGTTCAAGAATTTAAGTTTTAGACTGAGAATTAAGATCATTCCACCGAGCCTACTCTTAACTGATATATAAAAGGCTAGCCTTCAATTGTACTCCAAATAATTGAGATGCTACTTACGAGTTATAACTTATACTCAACAAATGGGTCATCAGCAAAATTGATAAATGCAGAAGAAGATTCTTGTGGAAGGGTGCAGATGAGTCCAATAAAAGTTTCCACTTGGTCAAATGGGGAAGAGTGTGCAAGAAGAGAGAATTCGGAGGACTTGGAATAATAGACTTGAAAGATATGAACAAAGCTTTGCTGGGTAAGTGGTGGTGGAAAATGAGTAGGAGGCGCGACACCTGGTGGCGCGACACCTGGTGGTGTAAATCCTTTGCCGTATATCGAAATAGGAAAAAATATTGTTACGGGGGTAGGAGCGCTTTCGAGAAGGCGTCGTTACTATGGAAGGGTGTTGCGAAAGTAGGGGAGATCTTCCACACCAATACTGGATGCAGGATTGGGAATGGAAAGGATACCAGATTTTAAAAGGACAAGTGGTGTGGGAACAGATCTCTGCTTCGGATCTTTCCGGAAGCGACTGCTGCCACGATTAATATTGATACTCTCGCGGGGGATGTATGGCATAATGGTAGACTATCGCTCGAGGTATCAGATCAGTTATCGCAGGAAAGTATGAACCAGCTGGCCAACCTTAACCTCTTCATTAGAGCAAAAGGACGCTATACAACCACCGTAGAGGATGATAAATGTTGGAATCTAGAAACGTCTAAGTCGTTCTCGATAGCATCTATGTACAAATGGCTTCACGATGGAGGAACTCGGAGCATGGAGGCCAACATTATCTGGAGGATCAAGGCGCCCTTGAAGGTAAAAGTATTTACCTGGCTTGTGCAGAACGACACCATTCTGTCTAAGATCAATCTGCAGAAAAGACACTTAGAGATTGATGTTAGATGCTCAACGTGTAATAACGCTGACGAGGATACAAATCACCTGCTTTTTACCTGCTCTAAGGCAAGTCTTGCCTGGGAGGTGGTGAGTTTAGGATTCGGTTGTCTAGAGAGTCCTAGGTCGAGCAAAGAGGTTTGGGGTCACTGGAGGTTAGACTTAGTCAGGAAAGATGATAGAATGGCCTGGGATATTCCGGCAGCCGCAACTATGTGGGGTCTATGGCTAGACCGTAATGACTTATGTTTCCGTAACATCAACAATAGATTTTATGTTCTGATGCAAAAAAAATTCATTTTCATTCATGATTGAGCAGGTTATGCGGGCACTAAGAAGAGGCTACGTATGGATGAGGAGGACTAGTCAGTTCGCTCGAGGGATGTTGGATGGCTTAGACTATTTTGGACTTTTGTATCCGTATTTGTATCTTATTTTAGCAGTGATTTTCATCTATTATGTATAGGGGTTGATTCCTAGTTTGTAATTTATTAATCTTTCATTAATGAAGCGATGATGAGGTCATCTTTTTTATCAAAAAAACTTATACTTAACAAATAGTATAGATCTCCCTATTACTTACACTTGATTGTCTGCACAACATTAACATTCATGATATATGTGACTGTTTTCTCCATTATGTCTGATGCAACTTACACACAAAAAAAATTAACCCTCAGTCACAATTTTTTTCTTATTCTCTTCAACACATTATAGTTGGGCTCTTGGATCATTTGATTCCTTGTTTCTATTAAGCAATGTGTTACTTACTATGCGCAGGCCAGGGATCTGCATAAAATCATGATAACTGGTTACCGTTTGATTCCATACTTCATCTCTATGCTCAAGAAGGTGGGCCTTCCTTTCCCTAGTTCATTAGCATTGCACCAGCACATCTATCTCCAAATAATTATGTTTTGAGGTGTATATTTATTAAACTGCAGGTTCGACAAGTGCTCCCTTTGCAGCCACGGACCCACAGGCGGCAGAGTACTGTGGGGTCCTCAAGGCCGATGAATGGCCTGTGTGCCCCTACCTAAATTTTGATTGTCGACCAATGAATGCATTGGAAGAAGCCCACAATCTAGAAACTTCTCAGGAGATCTGGGAAAAGACACTCGAAATGATTGGTCTCCCTTCAGATTCTTTAGAGAAGCTTGTAGAAGCAGAACAAGTGCAATGCCGGTGTGAATCGGGGAAGTGATGTGTTTCTTTAATCGGAGCTCGGAATTCTAGATAATTTACTTGCCATTCGATGAAATCAACCACCGTGAATGTAATCATCGGTTGCTTGTATACCGACGAGGAACCTAGTCTTGAATTTTTCATCTCCTTGGTAAGAAGTCCAGTCAACACTAGCAATCTTTGGCAGAAAAAAATTGTGTATATTGTGGGAAGCTGTATAATGTCATCTGATTAATGCACCAAGACCTATTTTTCTGAAGAACTTGTAGCAGATTAAGACATGAACGTAGCTGAATCGACATGTGTTCGAAATGTGAATCATCTTTGATTGAGCTGGTAGCTCGGATTGTTCCCGCTTGTTTGATATATTTACTTGTTGAACTGACTTAAAGCTTATTAGCATATAAATTTGCCTTTGTATCGGTATCTTGATATCTTTCAAAACTATGGCTCATATTCACAGTAGGATACATGTTAGTGTAATCTTGACCGACAAGTTTTGAACAAGGACCTGTTTATTTCAATTATAAAATCTGCAATGCAGCACAGCACTTGTGCGTACATGTGAAGAAGAAAAGTTCATTTATTAAAATTTTGTTCATTTTGCAACCACCAGAAAATTATTGCACATTAGTTCGCATGACAAGAATAAAAGTCCATGTATTTCATTCAATCTTACAATGATTGATATTGTACTCCCAATTAATTCATCCTACAATCAAAGGACAAATATCGGTAGTTAATTCTAAATTATATCACACAGTATCTTAAAAAGTTCATTGATGAACTGACTTTGAAGACTCATTAACTTTATCAAACTATACATATCAACCATTTCAACAAGCAATCTAATAATTGATGGAAATCATTTCCCCATATTGTAATACATGGTTGCTACAACAAACAGTTTTGCTTTAGATTTTTATCAAACTATACATACATATTAACCTACGTACCTAAGAGTGAACATGCTTGCCTTCTCACACCAAATTGGTAACAAGATACACAAATAACAGAATCGACGACAATCTCAAGCTGACGAACAACTGCGGTGCTCCCCCTGCGGTGTAGAAATAGTAGTATGGATAGGAGAGACCTCCACGCGGCTGCTCCTCCGCAGGTGGAGTTTGTTGCGAAGGTGGGCTTTCCGGTGTCACATGTGATGATGGTGGTGGTGGAGAGTTACTTTCCAAAAGGGGAGGTGGAAGAGAGTAAATTACCAATGGTGGAGGCGGTGGAGGGTTATTTTTCGACGGTTTGGGGGGAGGTGAGTGACTTTCTGAAGATGGTGGTGGAGGCGAGCTAGGCAAAATGTATATCTGCAGAGGAGGTGGAGGTGGTGGTTGCGAGCAGATCATAGGACAAGTACCACATTTGCTGATACACAACATGCCACCATTGTCAGAAGTGCCCTCACCAGTAGCTAAAGATGGGGCGAGCACAAGCGAAAATGCCATCAACCTGAGTATGAATACCCGAAACATCTTTGTCGAAAACATCTATCAAGTCTTGTGGACCAGTATGAGAAGACATCATCCCTTATAAGAAGCAGCAATGATTGATTGCCTGAGGTTCAGGTTGCTGTAAAGTGCTGGCTTCACTTGGTAGCTAAGTTTGAGAGATACCTTACTCAACTTTGTTGTAGCCAGTAATAAAGGGTTAAAGTGATTTCAGGATCCCCATGAAATTTTTTGATGAAAATAAACAGCAGTTGTCAAGTTCTAGCTGCAGCTGCTTTTGTTAGAGTTGCAAAGTTGCGAGAAGCATCATGGTCTTCAAAGTACGCAATATAATATGTAGAGGAATCATCCTCTATTGAAATCAAGGAATGTGATGCCTTTTCATGGGTAGGCAAAGAAGCAAGGAATCTACTGACAAATTTGAGTCTATGAGTAGTGTCAATTACTAGACATGCATGCATCATATTTACTCTATTTTACAGACATGCATCACATTCACATCTGAAAGTTGAAATTCATTTGAGTTGATCCGAAAATATGCTGCATTAAAAAACACACCCAAATATGAGGACCTAAACTTGAAATATGGAACATTACGATAGTCCCCTAAAAAAGAAATTATAAACAGTGAATGATTATTGAACCAGAATCCCATCAAATGTTAGCAGTATCAGGTGAGGGTATTTGCTTCCACCTCAACATAGAGACCTCAGCTACAGCAAACATTATGATTGTTTTTGCATATACAAGAACACTACAGTTATATATAACAAATGCTCCGAATGCGTTGCATGTTTTATTACTTTTGCCTCTCCTCCCAAATAATATCATCCTCTGCTTTAATGCATAGCAACCAATGGGAGACTGGTACCTCAGCATCACTGAGCCTCCTGGTAATACAATTTAAGGGGCTTAAGCATGAGGTGACCAGAGTTTTGCATCATGGGTAGTGTCGAGGAAGGCAGGAGGTAGCCATTGCCACATAGGTATAACAGGATAAGCACTGACAGGGGTACTGTTCTTCGATGTGGATTGAGCATGAGCAGTAAATGGAGGATGGAGTGCCATTGGATGAGGTGGCATAAGTGCAGGTGGGAAAGGAGCATGAACACTGATAGCCTTAAGTTGATGCGCTAACCTCTCCTTATCAGTCTTCAACCTCATCTTCTCATCACGGAGCTCATTTTTCTCCACCTACAATAGCAGAATGAATTGATAAGCAAACATTTGACAGATGACGAAAAGGGCAAATAATGTAAGCTACACAAAATAAGAATAAACCCAAAGTAATGGAAAGATGGAAACTCAATACAAAGACTCTTCAAACAGAATCCTCAGCCAATCAAGATAATTGCATGGGAACCACTCTGATCCCAAGCGATTATGACTTCAACAGAAAAAGATGCTAAACTCACCCATTGACCTTAACACCTTTGAAGGTTGATAACTATCTATTGGTTATTGAATTCAATTTTTTTTAAAGATCATTTGACGCACAACAGCTATGTAATTTAGTTTCTGAGCTGGCTCTTGGGCACATTATTTGGGAGGTGTCATTTCTCTCTGCGAGTCTGGTTTTACATCAAATTTTCTTTTGCACTAGATCTATTAATTCTTTTACTGTATTGAATTTGGGCTCTTGAATGATTGACCTTGATATTTCTCTTAGGCCCCTTCATCTAATAGTCCAAATCAGATCTATCTTTAGTGCAACTTGCATGCCTTATAGTTTGTTTAGGGATTTCCTACTTCCTCCAAGTAACATACATTAATCTCAAGAAAATATATACCACTAATTAGTCCAGGAAACAAAATAACATTCGGTTTTAAATGTTTCATTACATAAGTTTAAAAGATACTTCACAATTCACATCTATTTCTAGTCTTTAACATACAAATTGTTCTAAATCTTGGTGGTGCAGAACAAATAATTAGTTTGATGTCAATATGTTGTTGAGAACATTGTACCAACATTGCAGAGTTAAGAAATTTCACTCGACATGAATATTTAGAAAATATCAAACAGCATCACATGTCTTCAACCTCTATTGTAGCAGCAGGACCAATCTAAATTCCTCTAACAAACTCACTGTAAATGGATGAAACACACTGATTTGAATAAAGCTTTAAAAATGCATAAAAAGTAAATTTTCCTCCCCTTTCCGGGGAGGGAGTGTTAATTCCCACCTTATACTAAAAAAGATAAAAAAAAAGTGTGGCAGACTTCGAGTGACAAGAAATAGATGGAAACGCACACTTACGAGGCAAAAAAGAATTACAGCTAATGTGTCGTAAGAGCTATAATTACTTTACAAAAAATTAATAATAATAGACCTTCAGTTCTTTTATCGTTTCTTGCAGCTTGTCATTCGATTCCTTCAGCTGCTCTGCTTCAGTTTTCAATTGTACAAGAAAACGAGCTGCATCACTCAAAATACCCACTTTATCCGACTTTGGAGGTCCACCCGGATCAAGAATAGAACTCAACTCCGCAAACCTACAAGTAGTATCAAACCAGGAAAACAAACTCAGAAATTGCTTTTCACAACAAAAATGAAACAGCTGCAAACACATGCATATGTTTATATCAATATATACACATCAAGTGCTGATAAATAACCTGTCATTTAATCGATCACGTCTTATTTTCTCACGACCCGCTTTAGACTTGGGTACTTTACATGCTTCATCACTTCCCCTGCAAAGCTTACACACGAAATTCAATATTTCAATTAGATACCTTACTGTTGGAAATACAACAACCTACTCACCCAATTTACCCAGCGAAAATTACCCACTATAATTACAGCAATAAAGATCCCTCATTTATCTTAAGAATCTGTCATTTACGTCCACGTCTACAGTATATAAAAAAATCCACACAAAAAACAATAAAACAGGAAAAAATCGCACCTTTTTCTCAAGCTCGATTCATCAACAACACTGCAACCATCTCCATATCCAACACTGCAAAGACCGCAACATTCAGTAAGTAATCAATCAAAAATCGCCTAAATGCACGAATTTTAAAGCAAGCTAGGCTTTCGGATTTGAAATTACCAGTTGGTCGGGGGCATATCGTAGAAGCTTTCGAGCGCGTACCGGAGTTCCCCGTCGTCGATCAAGTAGCCGCATATCGGGTTCGGATCCATTACGGAGTTTGAAACCCCAAAATGGATCCAAAATTAGGTTTAGGGTTTGGGAATTGGGAGATTATTAGAGAGTGAGAAAGATACAGTGGGCGCGAAAAAGGCTGGAAAGTTGGGATTTCTGTTTAGATGCTGGTTTTGGTATTGATCGTGGAGAGATATGGACCGTTGATTTGGAGATAGGGTGATGGACGGTGGAATGGTGGAGATGCTTGCTGGGTTGATCGAGTTGCCGCCTCTCATTGCGGGAGGCCGTGTGGACCCCACCACATTATATGCGGGTCAATGATCATATCCGGAATAGCACTCGACCCGATACCTGATCCGGTATTGGACCGGAATCGACCCATCATATTCTATTGGACAAAAGCCAAACTATCCCCCAAACGTTTGGCCCGAGTACAAAATGTCCATACAACGTTTGAAAAAATACAATAAATTCATTCTTCCGTTAACTTAATCCTTTCCGTTAAGTTATAATTATTAAATTACTTTTTTATCCTTACGCTTTCATATTCAATTTCTTTCTTCCCTTTTTTCATTCTTTTTTTCTTCCTTTTTCTTCGTTCATTTTTTCTTTGGCAGCAAAATGGTAGATTTCGGTAAGGTGGGGTCGGCAAGGTCGGCAAAGGTAAGAATCTCAACTCTCTTTTCAATTTTCTTCTTCTTCCCCAATATCTGGGGTTTCTTCTTTCATGAAATCAAATCGGTTCATTTACCTGATACCTGATACCCTTTGTATTTGACGCAACTCTTGATTCTTTGTAACCTGTGGGAAAGAAAATGCTATTAAGTAGTTAACATTGTACACAGTTGTTGATATTGTATTAAAGCTGTTTACAACTGATTTGGCAGTCAGACTTGAAACTGAAGAAATTCTTGCATATACTTGAAAACTCCAAAGTCTACCCAGTCATTTATGATAGCAACAAGTAAAATGGCTACTCGAGATGAAAATGCCTTCCTTTTCTTTTTTCCTTTTAGAGATTTATCCTTGGACTGATGTTATTAATATGATTCTCTTGACATTTTTCTTCATGTTATTGCAATTTTTCTTGTTAGATTACTATTGAGTTTTATGTATATTTTATTGACCCTGTAACTAAACAGTAAAAATTGATCTATGTGATCAACTTTTTGCATGTCTGTGTAAATTTCAGCATGAGGTTCTATACGGGATATATTATCATGTACTTTTTTTCTGATAGTATTAAGCACTGTTGTTAGGCTACTTCAGTTTCATCTGTTGTAGGATAATTTATTTATAATTCAAAATGTTGAATTATTAAGGGTATATGGTTTCCTTTTTATACTTCAGTTTTAACTGTTACTGGGTGTATTCTCTGGACTTGAGTTTCATTTACCATGAGATAAATTTTTGTTAATACAGGACAGTTCTATCATTGCCTCCAATAATCAATGGCGCACATTCTGCTATTAGCTTGGAAACGGAAAATGTCTTCATTGACTGCACAGCCACTGACTTGACAAAAGCAAAAACTGTTTTGAATACAATGGTAGGCATAAAAGTCTTCTATATTGTAAACTTTAGTTACTGAGTGAATCCACCATTTGATTATAATAATAATTTGTCATTTCCACAGGTTACAATGTTTTCAGAATACTGTGAAAGAAAATATGAGGTTTATGTGAAAGAAAATATGAGGTTTCCAGCAATAGTATTCCAAAGCTGTACACATCACCCATTCTTGACACTTTCCCTGTAAATGCATACTCTGTTGCAAACAATATACGATTAAATCAGTGATATGATTATCAGAAAAAAAATATCTTAAATCAATTATATGAAGTCAGGTAACAGTAACGCTGTTTATTATTATGCTAACTTAATTGATTTAGTTGGCTCATAAACTAAATGCCTATTTCCATTAAAGTGAGTAGTAACTCATGGAGCACGAAATTGAGTATAGTACAAAACCCATACAAAATTAAGGAAAAAAAAAGGAATAAAGAAAGGGAAGAAAGAGATTGAATATGAAAGGGTAAGGGTAAAAAAGTAATTTAATAATTATAACTTAACGGAAAGGGTTAAGTTAACGAAAGAATGGGTTTATTGTATTTTTTCAAACGTTGTATGAGCATTCTGTACTCGGGCCAAACATTGCGGGGGTACTTTGGCTTTTGTCCTATTCTATTTGGGAACTTTTTTCCGAAGAGTAATGCTTTAGCCATTACCAATTTCACTACCATTTTCTTCACTACCTTAGGTGGCATACTCTTATTGGAGAGTTCCCCCACGTACTCCATCTTCCCCTACCTATTGGAGTGTGCCACCTAAGGTAGTGAACAGAAATGTAGTGAAATTGGTAGTGGATGTAGCATTACTCTTTTCCGAAATATGTCACTTTTTGAAACTAATTTCTAAAATGTCACTTTCGAAACAAATTCTTAAAATATACCACTCGTAGTTGTGAACTACAGTCTATTCTGCAACCTCTTTAAAAATGTATTTTTTCAAGGCCACAATTTCGAACTGTGACCTTAGTTCATTTTATATTTGGGATAGAGAGACTTGAAAACTTAGACAAACTTATTTAATTAAAAATGGGCTAAATATAGGTCGCAGTTGGGAACTACGACCTAAGAGCATCTGTAGTCGTCAGACTCAAAATCTCCTATATTTGGCTTTTAGAAATAGGAATTTTGAGTTGGGTTGTAGTCGTTGAAACCGAAAATTTGGTTCAATGGTGATTGATCGTTTTATTTTTTAATCTCAACCGTTGGTTTTTATAAAAAAAATTAATCCAATACATCTCTACTATTATAATGGGAGAAGGCCTTAGTGGTATTTGTCATTGATTTTTTTTTTTTTTTTTTCCTGTCATTTTGAAGCCAGGTGACCCATTTGGGTAAATATTTTTGAAAGTGGACCAGTTTGGTAAATATTTTCGGCAGTTGAAAAGTTTGGAAATTATTTTCCTTTTTTTGTCCTTTTCCTTCTTCCCCGCGTGCACGTGCGAAAGTGGCCCAGTTTGGTACATATTTTCGTCAGTGAATCAGTTTGGCAATTATTTTCCTTTTTTTTTGTCTTTTCCGTTCTTCCTCCACGTGCATCGCACGTGCATGATACTAGTTTATAAAAACAAAAATTTGTATACATAACGAACACATCATAATTTCTCTAGTCCAATTTCATTTCATCCCTTGATCAAATAATCAAACCAATCTTAATTTAACTTTATATGCATAAATAATCCTATAGGTCTAATCCATAGAAATTAAATTGACAAAATAGAGGCAAAAATTTTGGGACGCTACATCTTGTTGCGTCCATGGCTTTTTTCCACACAAAAAAAATTTCGATCGGACACAAGATCTTCTTGCTTCTGATTGGTTCAGCGGTTTTTTTTTTCCAGACGCAAAATGAATTGCGTCCGACACATTTTTTTTAAAAAAAATTATTCTTCAAGCGCAAGATCATATTGCGTTCGAGAAATTTTTTTTAGAATGGACGCAAGATGATCTTACGATTCCTATATTTGAGGATTTCTTATATCTTCTCTCAAATATAGACAGCTACTGTAGCTTTTTTCCAAATTTTGAAAATATAGGGAACGACTACAGCGTGTCGTTCCCTATATTTTCCAAATTTTGGAAAAGAAAAAGGGAATGACTACAGATGCTCTAATTATAATATAGGCCGCAGTTGGGAACTACGGTCTCTATTATAATATTTTTCTTCTTCTAATATTTTTTTAAAAAATAAATAAATAACTTAGGTCGCTATTCCCAACTGCAGACTCTGTTATATTTAGGTCTGCGACCTTATGTTCAACCCTTTTACTTAGAAAATTTTGTCTATGTCTTCAAGTCTCTCTAGCCCAAATATGAAATGAATTAAGGCAGCAATTGAAACTGCGGCCTCAAAAAACACATTTTTGGATAGGCCGAAGTTGGGAACTGCAGCCTCACAATCGAACAAGCCGTTGTTTGCAACTGCGAGTGGTTATCTTCAGAATTAGTTTCTAAAGTGGCCGATTTTGGGAATTAGTTTCAAAATGTAACGCTCATGCCCCTAGATCAGACAATTTATACAATTTAGAAGACAAATTATTTATAGTATAGTACAACTGTCCACCACAGGCTGCCTCTCAAAAGGTGGTTAACCGGATTGGTAACTCTTGATCATAGGCATTATTATTTTAATGTTATTTATTCTAGTTAAACTCCCGATATGGGACTATTTGCAAACACATCTTCTCTTCATTTCCGTGTACACACAAAGACCCCGTGGGCCCCATGTGACACGTCAGCCTCAAAGACAGCACGGTGCTGCCTCTGTTGCTCTTTCAAACAGGCAGGCCCCAGCTGAATGACGTCAGCACGTTATTGAGCAAGCACAGCATACATCTGTTGTTACAATAGTCGTGCCCCCCTATTTTCACATAATTACACTAATGCCATCAAGCCATTATCCTCTTATATATTATATATATACACATATACTATATATTATTCTCTTAGAAATTACAGGATGTTACACAAAAAGTGGCCTATTTCGGGGAAAAAATATCTGGTTCTTATCTGAATCCTATTTTAGAACCCGTTAGAATTTTCGGTCCAATCCGAGTCTGCTTAAGATGGCTTGGACCCGGACCCAAAAACTAAAACCTCTATATAAATACCCCAAGTCCTTAACAATTTTTCAACATAACCTTGACATTATGTTCAATTCTCTTTTTTGCAGGCTGATTAGAAGATGGGGGATGATGGTGGTGATGGATATGAAATTAACCGAGTCTCAAGTTATTTCCAGAACCGGACCCGATTCTCATGGGTCTGGGTTCGGGTCCGGGCTAACCGAACCGATAGGACCCGATACCAGTGCTAATCAAGAATATATATTTTTTTTAAAAGGAAATATATTAGCAATAGATCTTACATAGGTGATAGGTAAATTTAATGGTAAATTTTGTTAGGGGATGGAGACGATACAATCGAGTATGAATGATACTGATACCGGGCTGATACAAAGCTGGGGAAGTTGATAAATAATTCTCTCTTTTATGCTTTTGGGCCGTTACGAATGTAGTGGGCTTTATTTGATTTCCAGCTGATGTGAAGACAACCAATTTTGTTAGGATTTTAAAGAAAAATAATGTGCGTTGTATGTAAAATAATAGGTAGTTTGTTAGAGACAGTTGTCATTTTTTGTATGTAATTTTCTATAAAAAAAAGGCGGGAGAGTTGGCTGTAACAAAGTAGTCAAGAAATTAACCAAGAAACAAGTGAGATCTTCCCCAATTTTCAGCTCCAAATCTCTAATTCCCAAATCCATGGCCAAATTGAGCTCGAATTTCAGTCCCTCACAAATTGGTATTAGAGCGGGTTAACAATGGCAATAGACGAGATGTAAGGGGTAAAACGTCAATAAAAGAGGATATCAAGAAGATGGAACAACGGATGGATTCGATGCAGATTCATCTCGAATTTGTTGCAGATCAACTTAAGCACATGAATCTTCGTCGTCATACTCCAGTGGCTCCGAACTTGAACCCATCGTGTGAGGTAATCCCTCCAAGAACCTTTCATGTCACTCCTTTCAAATTAGAGTTTATAGTTTTAGTGGAGGGGATCCACCGAAGTAGATTCGTGGATATGAACAATTATTGAAATTTACTGCGTTCCAAGAAATCAAAGGTTGCAGTATACATCTCTAGATTTGTAACAAGAGGCAGCGCTTTGATATAGGAGGAACATAAGAGATAGGAGGCATGTAATGAAATGTAAGGAATTTATAGAGGAATCAATCATTTAATTTGTCCCTACTAAGCTTGAGGATTCGGATGTTAGTGGTATTGGAGGTGAAAATCGAGAAAATGAGGAGGTTTCGGTCTTAAATGATGGTAACTTTATGTCAATGCAACGTCCAATTGAAGAAAATGTTGGAGTATTAATGGAGATGCATCAAGTGAAAGAAAGAAGGGAGGAAAGTGAAGGCATACTCAACAAAATCTCTTGAAGGATCTCGAAAAAAGTAAGGAAGAGGAAAGCAATGAAGAGAAATTGCAGGAAGATCTTCTAGAGAATTGTGAACTAGCATTAGAAGTTTTCAAACAATAATTGGATCACCAAGAATTTGACTGGTTTCGTTGGTGGGAGGAGTATAGAGGAGGATTGAAGGAGTGAAGGTCGTGAAGGAATTACAGGTTAAGGAAACTCATATGAATCATATGGAGATTAAAGATGCACAAGGTCTCAACATTTCTATGCAGGGACTTAAACATGCCATTGCTGGCACCACCTTGTATGTTGTTGGACCAAATGATTCTCTGGAAGATGATAAGGAAACTGTAATTCACGTTATAAACAGAATCCTAGGCATGATTGACAAAAGCAGGGAAGGAGTATATTTGCAAGCTTTAACCCTTTGTTCTTCGGAAGCACTTACAAAATTCTTAAAGAACTCAGTTGTAGATATTCCATTTTGTGACTTTAGTATAGGTCCAGTACATAAAAAGGATGTTAGGAAGTCCAGTGTTATGCTTGAATGGGGGAAGAAAGAATATGCTACCATTTTGGCGGTTGATGACAAAATAATGCTGATGCTCGGGATCTTGCAAATGAGGTTGGTGTCAGGATTTTCAAAGCATATATTATATATCACATGTTTGGCCAGTTCAAGGCTTACATTACAAGTATAAGTGGAAAGACAAAGATGTTGATGAAGCTTCTTGATTGGATGTGGACGAGTTTCAACAATAATTTCTTAATTTTAAACTTGAGACAAGTTCAATTTGAGGGGGTTGGAGTTGTTAGGGGATTGAGATGATACAACTGAGTATGAATGATACTAATACGTGGCTAATACTGTGACACAAAATTGGGGAAGTTGATAAATAATCCTCTCTTTTATGTGTTTCAGCTGTTATGAACGTAGTAGGCTTCATTTAATTTCCAGCTCATGTGAAGATAGTCAATTATGTTATGATTTTGTTAGAAAAAATTATGTGCGTTGTATGTAAATCAGTGGGTAGTTTGTTAAAGAAAGTTTTCGTTTTGTGTCTGTAATTTCCTATTAAAAGGAAGGAGAGTTGGCTGTAACAAACCAATAAAGAAATTAGTCAAGAAACCAGTGAGTTCTTCCCCATTTTCCAGCTCCAAATACCTAATTCCTAAATCCATGGCCAAATCAAATCGAGGTCGGGTTTCAGTCCCTGACAAAATTTTCACTAAATCCACCTAGTTTTCACGAGTTTGCAGAAATTCTTCCTCATCTTCTGGTAATCTTTTTATAATTAGCTCCATTTTACTTCGAATTTGTTAGATTAGAGATGGATAGATTTTCTTTGTGTTCTTGAGTTTCCACAACTCGATTTGGCGTTGTATCGATGTTACATAAGATTTGATATCATTAGATGCGTGATTTGACTCCGATCTAAGTACATTGTGGTGGAGAGGGGTTTGAGGATAAAGAAAGGGCCAAGGGTTTGAGGGAGAAAAAAGGGGAGAGAAGAAAGAAAAAGAAAAGGTGTGATTTTTTTTATTGTTTAGAGGGGGGGGGGATAGTGAAGAAAGAAAAAGAAAATGTGTGATTTTATTTATTTATTGATGATAAAGACATGAAGAGGCTAGGGGACCAATGGTTTGAGAAATTAGGGTTTTTGATGAAGAAAGATTGATTAGTTTTTAATGATTGTCACGCCCCTCTTCCCAAAAAGAGTACGGAATATGGTACGCGACTAAGCCCCGCAGATAGTTTTCACCATCCATAAGCGGTACGGGTCTGCTTGACTCATCACAACAATAAATATAACAGTATACTCCAACCAAGCATGCATAAACAATCATAACTCAACAGCATTTATTGCAACAATAATAAATATTCCAACAAATATAAGATCTGAAACAAAATAATAATCCTGTGACTACAAGCCCAAATACAAGTCTTAATACAGTTCACAAATATAAATAGTTCATCAAAATATTTTAAGCAAATGATTCCAATTTCGCAGCTCAAAATTTTTGCTCACCAACTCCAGAAGGCAAATGATCAGCAAAACATGCTCATATTGCAATTACAAGGAAAAACAGGAAAATAAGAAAACATAACGCCCATTAGATGCAAGTCCGGACCGCAAGCAGTACAAGTAAGGAAATGGGGGGAAAACTAACTAAACAGGAAATACTAACATGGAGAAAGCAGTAAATATAGCAGTCTACAGATGGCGGTAAATAGCGGAATAATAGTAAAAGTATAACAGTAACAATATGGGTCAACAGTAACAGTGAATCAACAATAACAGTAAATCGACAGTAACAGGATGTGACAGTGTCAACAGTTATTTTTTATGTCTAATGTTCATTACTAACTAAGTAGCACTTCATGCGTCCCAAATTATATCACACGGTTGCTACAACATAGTTTCGTTTTAAGACTTCGTAGTGGAACTTCTATAGAGCAATATATTCGGACCAACAGTAACAGTAACAGTAATAATAACAAACGGTATCATAGATCATACCCTCATGCATCAAGAGATAAACAGTAGGTAGCACAGTAAACAGTGGGAAAAACGAGCTTCCTCCAAACATGCATTTCTATATTGTCCACTACTCGATCTTTTTCCTTAAAAACCCCGGCTTAATTTCTTTTCATTATTATCAACAGGTGCGAACGAATACAACAGGCTAAAGACATGGCATGAACAAAGGATAAGTCTAAGATGAAGTTGTACTTACAACGGTTGATAAAAACAACTCATAATAGTCCAAACAACGAAACTTTCAGTTCTGTACAGCAAGACACTACTGTACCAAATCTGAGATTCCCGTTGCTACAGAACCGCAAACCTAGATCCGTCAGAAAATATAGAAACTATACTCTATGTCGATTTCAGCACATATATATGTCACATATCAGCCATAGAAACATGGTTTAAAACATCGTTTAATACAGAAATCGTGTTCAGCTAGAAAATGCAAAATCTTGTTTATAAGCATAAAAAGAGTTTTAAATCATCATAATAAAATATGAGAAAAAATCTGGAAGATTTCCTATCATATCTAGTTTCAAAATATAAAATATCATGAAATTATATTACAGATAGTATAGTCAACAAAATTGGTAAAACAGAGCAATGCAACAAAATCTCATTTCTGAAAGTTCAGACATAGCAATACCAAAACAGAGATAATTCATAAAATATAATTCTAAATCCAGATCCGCCAAAAGGGTAGTAAAATAGACAAATCAGGCTACAGTTTATATTCATAATTTTTTCATCAAAAACCAATAGAATCAGGTTGAAAACATAATTCTTTACTGAACAGCACGCAGTTTGGAAATGTTTCGATTGGTTTCGAAAGCATGAAATGAGATATAAAAGTCATTAATTATTTCCACAAAAATTAGAAATTGAACCCAGTCATATCTAAACATACTCAGCAAAATATGGAGTTCAAATTCTAGTTTTAATATTAGTTTTAAAATAAAATTCCATACAGAATACATATAGTTCAAAATCTAGAATATACGATACGACTGCAGTAAAACAGTAATAACTCATGCATCAGCACTCGGAATTCAGATCCGTCGAAAGTTCTGGAAACTAGAGAATGAAGGCTACAATTCATGTTCACAGACTTATTTATTTTACTGATGTTACCAGGGTCGAAATTACTGTACAAAATAGGGCAGCAGCAAAACAAAAATTCTTTTATGCATTTTATCAAACAACTTAACTACAAACAGTCCAATATAGATGTCATACAAAGCATGGCATATATGAGTTACTCAAATCAGCATGGCATGAGAACAAATGGTTTATAATGAGATCATACATCCAACAAATATCTATGTAACAGTCATCTACAACATACAGTGTGTCACAAACAACATACAGTCAAAGTGTCATCTAATCTAATTATTTTCATGCAACGGGTGTCAATTGTTGTAACTACTCATGATCGAGAGATGATGTCAACGGTTAAACTAACAAATATGGATTATCCTGAGAGCACACACATTTTCATACTAGACTACTTACGATATTAACTTGTATGACAAAAAAGAACACATACAAGCTACTTGCCTGTTATGAAGACGACGGAACGAAGAACAGAATAACGGGAACGGATCCCGAACAACGAAAAAAAAGAACAAAGAGGCGAGAATCACAGCACCGAATCACGTGCATGAGACGACACGTGCACACACAACCCAAAGAGACAGCAGCAAACAAACAACAGCAAGGTCGGCGGCAGCACCTCGGGGAGACGACGGCGGCTAGGTTGACGACGACGGCTGGGGTCTACGGCGCTGCGTGCTGTGTTGCTTGAGCGGAACAGTGAGTGAGGGGGGGTCGGCCTGGGGGTGTAAGCATGGGAGGGAGAAGAGGAGAGGGGTGATCGGGGGTGGTGTGTCGCCGGCGTCGGAAGACAGAGACGACGACAGCAGGAGGCTGGGAGAGGGGATCGGGAGGTGAGGTCGAGGGTGATGACGGCTAGAGAAAGTGAGGGAGAGATAGGATTAGGGTTTGGTGATTAGGGTTAGGGTTCAATTAGGGTGGTTATATAGGGGCAAACTGGGTTTGGGTGAACTGAGTAGTATCCAATAGGAAGAAAAGAATCCAATAAGAGACAAATAGGTCATGAAATAGGTTTAAACAATAGACGAGATCAAAGACAAATTGTAGGCTGCATAAATGAGAATAAAAAGCTAAATCAATGCAAAAAAGAATCACAAGAGAGAGAAGAAGAACACACCATATAAAGGGAATGAAATTAAATACAACCAAAAATAAAATAAATTATCAAGAATTTTATTAAATATAATTAAAAATACAAATATGAACAATAGGGATTACAATGATGGAGGAAGAAGGTATTTATAGGCTATGAGTTAGTTGTAGAAGAATCTTTTAAGACTTAATTGAATATTCTCGTTGTTAAGGAATATAATTAGTTAATAATACACTTCTTTCTTTTGAAAATGCATTTAGAAAGACATTGAACCTTCTAAATGTGGATTACAAAAAAATTGTGGTGATGGTTCTATTGTAAGATTTTGGACTGATTTCTGGATTAACAATAACAAACTTTCTGTGCTCTTTCCATCTCATTACTATATTGCCTTTTTCCCTAATGTCACTATTTATTCCTTGTTTTCTATTAATAATAATAATGAAAGAGTATGGCATATCAGTCTCAGAAGAAACTTGTCTTTTGTTTTTAATTTGGATTATATTCATCTCCTCGTTATTTTTTATGGTTATCAATGGCAAATCAGCGATGATATTCGTTGGCGATAATCCAATACTGGTACTTTTACTGTTAAGTTTTTTTACACTTTTCTTAACTGTGGAGGTGTGATTTCACATTTTTATAAACATATTTGGCAAAATATTGCACCTTTGAAATCTAGAATTCTTGTTTGGTTAGCGGTTCATAATAAATTACTGACTGTTGAGAATTTAAATAAACAAAATCTTGCACATGGTCAGTTATGTATTTTTTGCAACTCTCATGAAGAAACTGCTAGTCATCTTTTTATTCATTGCCCTTTTATTCAACATTTGTTGTTTATTTGTAAGAAGGCTTGGAAAGTTAATGGTAAGCCTCTTACCTTGATGAAATTAGTGGAGTACTTGGAGGAAAAAAAGAGTTAAGAAGGTTTTTAGATTTATATGGGATTTGGCTATGATTGCTTTAATATGGATTATCTGGACTGAATGTAATTATATAATTTTTGTTGAGAAATGCAAAACTATTGATAAATTGATTGAATATTTTATTTTTTTAATTCATCATTGGTCTAATATTATCCATGTTAATAGAAAAATTGATCTTAAACTTTTTGAGCTTCATAATGTGATTCAAGATTTGATTCAACAAGGTAAGTATATTTTGTTTTCTTCCATGTTGTATGCATTGCCTATTGCTGTGATTGGTTTGTGTTTCTTCCGTCCGCGGTATATTGTTGCGAGGTTGCTTGTTGCGCTTCGCTTTGCCCTGCTCTGTTTTTGCTGCTTCAGCAGGGAGAGCGATTCGGGAGAGATCGCAGCATTCCAGTTCATCTCAGTATGGCTCGATGCTTAGCCTGGGCGTTTGGTTTGGCTGCTTTTCCTGTATCGATCTGTATTGTTTCTTTGGCTATTGTAACTTCATCTGTTATTTTGTGGACCCTTGTTAGATTTAGCAGCGTTAATTTTTTTGTTTTACATCTTGTAAGACCTTCCTATTGTAATCGATTATTAGTAATGCATGGCTGGAGTCTTTCGACTCTATCCGATTCATCAAAAAAAACAAGGTAAGTATATTTGATTATCTTGTTTGATCCATTGCCTTATTTTTAGAGCTCCTATCAGGTCCTATCGGGTCGGGTCCGGATCCGGGTCCTAATTAAAAAAATCTACAAATCGGGTCCGGTAGCGGGGAATAAATATTTGCACTTAAGTATTTTTGCACCCAATGCCTTATGGTTTCAAAAAAAAATTGCACTCAAGTACATGAATAAATATTATATTTACACATATATCTTCAATAATTACTATTTATATGTATATCCCTATAACTATATTATTCAAATTTCATATTTTTTGGGGTATTTTTTAACGGGTCCGGATCGGTTCTTTTTTTAGCGAACCTGGGCCCGGACCCGAAAGTGCATCGGGTCTTATTTTAGGATCCGGATCCGGACCCGTATAGATCGGGTCGGTTCCGTGTCAATACCAGGTCCGGGTATCGGGTAAATGTGACAGTGTTACTTATTTTTTTTTGTTTCTTTTCTTGATGCAGATCTGATTGTCATCGATGACTGATTACTGCTGCTATGTGCTCCTCATATTTGCCTAGACTTTTCTTGCTTTTGAGGACCCTCTTTGTTGAGATTTACTGGATTTCTCGTCTATCAGTTTTCACTTCAATTATGGGTTGCTCCTGACGTTATCTTCTATATGTTTGGATACTGCTGCTTTCCTGTTTCATAGTTATCTCTGTTGGATTTGTTATACAGCTAGTATCTTTTGTTGAACTGGTCTTGTTATTTTGATTTTGTTATATATATATAGTATTCGGCTGGAGCTTTTTAAAGTTATATCCTTATTATCAAAAAAAAAAAATGTTTAAAGGGGATATTTGACTCACATTCCTAATTAATTGCAACTCTTCTTCTTATTGGGATGTAATTATGGATTTCGTTGAGTTGATGTGCCTGGAGAAATTACTGTACTGCCCTTGACATGCTTTGAGATGTGCACTGAGATAATGTTGCTCTGATTTTGTCTATATTATAAGGAGTAATGCTAGAGCCACTACCAATTTCACTACATTTCTCTTCACTACCTTAGATGGCACACTCCAATAGGTAGGGGATGATAGAGTAGGTGGGAGAACTCTCCAATAGAAGTATGCCACCTAAGGTAGTGAAGGAAATGGTAGTGAAATTGATAGTGGCTAAAGCATTACTCTATTATAAGTCCCACACTTCTGAAGGTTGGGTATTGCAGTCTTCGTGGAGTAATTCGCTATGCTTCGAGCAATTAGGATAACATATAGGACCTTCTAGGATGCCTAAAGTTTTATTCGGAGCTTCTCTGTGTAATGTGCAGAAATTGTCTTTCAGAACCTCCAATTTATTTTCTCAGATTTTTAGAATTTTTAAAATTTCCAATTTTGAATTATTTTTCAAATTTTCAAATTTACTTTTCCGAATTTATAATTACTTTTGGTTTTATAAATTTGTAAATATTTTTTAAAATATTAATTAATTTTCCAAATTTAAATTTACATTTTCCTAAATTTTAATTCTTCCAAAAAAATTCTAAATGTATAATTATTAATTGGAATTTACAAAAAAAAAACAAAAACAAATGGAGAGTGATTATTGAGGACACCAAGCGATTGGATCAGTGAGCCGCAAAAATTGAGGCGATCAAACAGCTGGAAATGAGCGAAGACGCTAAGCAGCTCGGACGACATTTTTTTATCGTTTTGCACCGAGGAGCTTAGTGATGACAGCTCCATTGTTGTCTTGTGCGCTGAGGAGGTGAGCGCAAATTTGAGGCAAATTGAACAAATGTGATCGATGGGCGCGAATCACGAAGCGATCAGATAGCTTTAAATTGGCAAAAAAAGATGATCTCCTCATACGACATTTTTTTTTCCGTTTTGTGTCGATGAGCTCAATGACGTCATTTGATGTCAGCTCATTTGTCGTCTTGTGCACCGAGGAGGTGGGCACGAAATTTGAGGCAAATTGAATGGTTGTGATCGGTAAATGTGAATAAGGAGGTGATCAGACTATTGGAAATTGGCAGAAAATGTTGAGCGCCTCAGATGACAATTTCTTTTTTTTTTTTTGCACAGAGGAGCTAGATGACGTCATCACACGTCATCCTCTTTTGTCGTTTTGTGTTTCTAGCCTCTTGTTTCCGACTGTTAAAATCAACTAGATCTTGATGGTTAAGATTGCGCCACATAAACCACGTGATTACGCAGTTGTGACCATTGCGATGGTGCTACGTGAACCGCGCGATAACGTTGTTTGGACAGTTGTGATGGTGCCATGTGGCCCACACGTTCGGTTGGGCTTCCTCTATAAATTCACACCCCCTCCTTCACTTCTTCTCACTATCGTTTTCACTCAAGTCTTTCTTTCTCATCCGTTCTCTCTCTCTCTCTCTCTCTCTCTCTAAGATCCAATTTCGTCGAGTTTTTCTGGCCAATCTTCTAGCGAAGTTCGTCGTTGTTTAGCCAACTAACTTGCTGTAATTTAAAAGTCATGTCTAGGGTTTCTTCGGGTAGCTCAGCCTCTTTCTCGGATCACAATGAGCGTGAAGTGCACCTCCTTCGTCACTCTTGCCTCACGATAATGGAGAAGGGGAAGGAAGTCAGTTCTTCCATTATAGTTGAATAGAAGATACACTTCGACAAAAGAGTCAACATGGAACCTCTTCGACAAGCCTTATCCTCCTCATACTCCTTTCCTCGTTAGCCAGTACCCCAACGACTTTGGGGATCTTGTGTCGTATGGTATGAGATACGATGAGCTAGAAAGAATGTGTCTATCCTGCCAACCACATCAAACATTCCTCAGCAAGGAGGATCTTATGAAGATCAGAGTTGCTTTCGAAATTCTATCTGAATATAAGTTGCTTCTGCCTGGCCTCGGGGTCAGAGCATTCTTTATGATGACCAACGAGTTATGCACCTTCCCCTACGACGCTTTTCATGTCTGGTTGCGTCTTCTTATGCACTCATTCATGAAGGAGGTTCCAAACTGATACAAGCTTAGCCTAGTGCAGTATTTGCCAAATATATAAAGACATCTGGCTGGCTTCATCTTGCAATGCCGAAGCGTTGGCACCGAGCTGAGTCTGAATGTCTGAAGGAGGCACTTCAAACTCCATCAGCAGTTGGTTCTATGGCTCTCCTTGCTTGGAGATGGGACTAGTTGAGAATCCTAATTTGATCAAGTACTGGAAGAGCAAGTATTTCATTATTCGGAGTCCCGAGACATAGGGATTTCCCACAAAATGGAAGGCAGACGTGCCCAAGAAGGAGAAGGCCGATTCAGCTGTGAATGGGGAGGAGAAGGGGCTGAGTGATGCTCTCTTCAAGTGCCAGGTGTTGAGATGGAAGAATGTGACAGAGGAGGTCCTCTGCGAGGGGGGTTTGAACCTGTAACCCTAGTATGATTATTAGCTTTAGTTTCTCCCAGTTCGTTTTTTAACCTCCTCGTTCTTATATCACTTTTTGTTGTCTTTTGCAAAGAAGGAAGACATGAACTTTGATTCTCTCTTTGTTAATTGTGCTACTTTGCGCAACCAGCAGCCGGAGGATGCCAAGAAGAGGAAGAGGACCTCGAGTAAATTGGTGTCTTCGAAGGCAGCCAAGAGCTATTCGGCCTCCACCTTGGTGATTGCTTTGGAGTCGCCACCAGAGGCGTTGACGATCCCTATTGTGTAGCGCCTTTCCTTGGGTGCAATCATTGGTGGTGTGCGACTGTGCGTCCTCCCTTGGTCGCCAAGCGGGTGCGATTTTCTCTGAGGAGCATAGGAAGGTCTATGTGCCCGACTAGGGCATCAAACGCCACGATGGTTTTCTTGGCGACTTCACGAACTGCCTCGATGCTGTCAACAATCTTTCGACCCCGTGGGATTGGAACAGGTTGGCCAACGAGACGATCAACTCCTCCATCCTTGAAATCTCCAGCGCTAACATCTCTAAGTCTTGAAGTTTTATTCTTTACGGATTACTTGCCACTTCAGCAACTTGATTACCCATATCAAGGCCAAAAGGTTTGAAGAGACAAGACCGCTCAATACAGAAAGTGAGGAAGAGGGAGATGGAGGTCGCGATGGCCAAAGTGGTGGCTGAGGTGAAGGGATAGAATTAGTTAATAATCTTGTTTAAAGAGGGAATTTGACTGATAGTTCTAATTAGCTGGAAATCCTCTTCTTCGTGGGCTACAAAATTGTGGATCTGGTTGAGTTTATGGGCCTGGAGACATCTCATATTTCTCTTGTAGGCCTATTGTTGCTGCGGAATTATTGTACTGCTCTTGTGAAGCTTTGAGATGCGCACTAAGATCGTGTGGCTTTGATTTTACCCATATCGATAAGTTATTTTTTAAAGAAAAAAGGGAAAATCTGATTTTTCATCAAAACTGCTTTTGGGTCTTTCAACAAGCTTTTGGGCTCTCTAACAGCATCATCAAACTATTTGTGATTCACAAAATTCTGCCGAGTTTTTACAAATTTAAACCTCGCCGGCCCTATCCAACTTTTTTTTTGACATTCATATTTCTTGGAGGGTTGAATATATAGTTTTGATTTTGTCCGCTGGTGCTTGTCCCCCATATTGAAAGGAAATTTTAGGTGGTTGGAGAAAGTGTTTAAAAATGGGAGAGATTAGAGATTTTAGAAAAAGGAAGACTACTTGTATTATTGAGTGTTTCTAATTTTTGGCTTGATACAAACACAAAGACACCACCCCTATTTATACTAGTGGCATCACCCAAGCAATGGTTAGGATTTTGCCAACATAACTCTAATCTAATGGCTATAATTATCTCTAGAATTTTCTCCACAAATCTAAGGTTATCCTTATCTTCTATATAACTCCTAAGACTTACCTAGAAAAAACTTCTAGATAAGATTTCTCTGGAGTAAGTTTCTAGAAGTTGGACCTATTATATTAAATACATATTAAATACATAAGATAACATATCTATTTGGGTTAAGACTGAAATCAAGTTAATATTTCAACACCCCAATCATGATTTTGCAAAACCCGCAATAAAGAAATCAAGATCTGCTTCCATTTCCATGATTCATGAGCGATAGTCTTTCACTTGACAGCTTGGTCTACGGCTCCTCATTCTCTTTCATCTTCCTCTCTCTCGTGTTTCATCATGTCGTTAGAGCGGTCATTAATAACTTTTGGTCGACATTTTTCAAATCCATTATCGTAGATAACTTCTTCATATCCGCCATCCTTTTTTAGAAATCTACCATGAAGACACGACTATCACTTGTTAGTCTATCGACTATCATCACAACATATCCACGTACTTCAACATATTCATCTTATGATTCTTTGCAAACATTTTTAGTAGTGGCAGCAGCTCCTCTTCCAGCTGCTCAGAGAAGCAAGGTTAGGTAACCATCTATCTTTGCTTTCTCACTCATTTTACTAGTATTTTTCACGTGGGATGCATGTTTTGATAAAGAATTGGAATTAAACGTGCGATACACGTAAGTCAACAGTAATTAGCACGTGCGTTGATTGCCTTAATTTTAAAAAAATGGATCTGAACGGGCGATATACGTATTTATTAAAAATTAAAAAGGAATAACTTTAATGTGTACGTGCGAAATACGTGTTGAAAAATAGATTTTGAGTTGCACGTGCGATATACATGTTTGTTTGGTGACAAAAATGGAGTTTCTTTTGTGATAAAAAATATTTTAAAATGTTTATTTATGACAAACTCTTCCATTAAATAGTAAGTATATATATTATATTAGAGCATCTGTAGTCGTTGAAGTGAAAAATATGCATATATGGATAAATAGAAATAGGAATCGAAGTTTTGCTGCAGTCGTTGTAAGCTATTTTTGAAGCGACGGCACATGAAGTGCCGTCAGAGGAATAAAAAACAAAAAAAATTAAAGCGGAAGGGAGGGATGGCACTCGAAGTGCCGTCCGACACATATGAAAAAATTCGTCCTCGGAATGCAAATAAAAAATTACAAAAATATTTCAGAAATTACGAAAAAATGCAAAAAATTACAAAAACATTTCAGAATTTACAAAAACATTCCAGAAATTGCAAAAACAAATAAAAATTGCAAAAAACCCCGGACGGCACTTCATGTGCCGTCCGACATAATTGGAAAATTTCGTAAATAAAAAATTACAAAAACATTTTAGAAATTACAAAAAAATACAAAAACATTTCAGAAATTGCAAAAAAAATTAAAAATTGCAAAAACATTTCCAAAAATTACAAAAAAAATTAAAAATTACAAAAACCTCCGGACGGCACTTCATATGTCGTCCGAGGAATTTGGGCTGGAATTTTTTTTTTTTTTCAAAGGACGGCACTTCATGTGCCGTCCGATGGGATTTGGGGGGGTATTTTAATTGAAAAAAAAAAAATCAAGGGACGGCACTTCAAGTGCCGTCCGACGGAAAAAAATTTATTTTTTGGGTAGGACGGCACTCGAAGTGCCGTCGCTCAAATATGGATAATTCTCAAAACGATTCTCATTTATGGCACACGACTGTAGCGAATTATCGATAAAATGGATATTTGGCAAACGAGTGCAGCACGTTTCTCAGCCAAATATTCATTTTATCGATATTTGGCAAACGACTACAGATGCTCTTATCGATAGATAAATGGATAGTAATTTACACATGTAATGCATGTTTTTAAAAAAAATTAAAGTAAAAAACCGGACATAGTGAGGACTCGAACCTGAGACTTTCTTCATATTAGTTATGCATGAGTGATGCACATGTTGGTAGTTTGACAAATGACACTAAGGTCTTCTCCCAATATAATATTAGAGATTAGAGATTATATTATATTACCCTGTTAAAATTGTATAGCCCAATTTAGCAGCAGGGGGGGGGGGCTCTTTAGGTATCCGGCTAATGGTTCTTGAATCTATTTTTATTGTTTTAAGGGATAATTTAGCTAATGCTCCCATTCAAAATCTTGAAATTAGCATATATCTCAATTATTTTAAAAAAACTAAAAAAAACACTCTCAGTTTGGATGGAACCGTTAAAATCTCCGTTAAATGAATGCACGTGCATTACACGTGATATGTAAAATAACCTAAATACCCACAATAAAATGTATTTTAGCAAATGCTTCCAATCAGAATGTGGAAACTAGCATATACCCCCACTATTTAAAAAAATATGATATTTGGGATATTTTAGCAAATGCCCTCATTCAAAATGCGGAAACTGGCATATACCCCCACTATTTTCAGTGTTAGGTGTTGCGAAAAATGTGAGTGTTATGTGTTGTTACTCAATCTGAACAACTTTCTTCTTATACAAATGATAACAATGTAATGGAAAGTGGTTCTACGTCATATTTTGACCCCCCCTAAACACAAAAATCATCTTCTGTTACAACGAATTGTTGTGCATCATCACTAGCTTGTGTACCATCATCAATTACAACAGATTGTGTGGTCTCCTATTTCACTCTAGATTGTGCATCATTATTTTCATCATCTTCATTCAATAGGTTCAATAGTAGCTTATGTATTACTCATAGTCACAAATTTGTCGTTTATAGATAATTCGACAAGATTTAATATTCGGAAATCAACAAAAATCTGGTAAATTCGGGAAAAAATGGGGCAAAAGTTCAGGAAGAAAGAAATACAAAATTTAATGCATCCAAGTAGTTAGTACTTATCACCTAAGTAAAAATATATATAAATACATAAATATTTTTTGTATAATTTGCTAAATTCGCGAATTATTTGCGAAACATTCATTTAATTCGTGATTTTCGTGAATAATTCGCAAACTACGAGAATTAAATGCAAACCTGCAAATAATTCGTGAATTTGTTCGGAAAATTATTTCTTCGTGAATATTTTGTGAATTTAACGAATTATTCACGAACTTTGTTAATATGGTATTTACCTACTGTCACACTAGGCTGTGCATCATCTTCAACAACACCCAAGTTCAGATGTGGAAACAAAGTATTGATGTTTTTCTGTCAAAACAACAAACACGTATTATATAGTATTCAAAATCCTAAAACTGTTCTGCCCAAACTGACAGTATTTCTTATTTTATTTTTTTTAAATAGTGGGGGTATATGTCAGTTTCCGCATTTTGAATGAGGGCATTTGCAAAAATATCCCAAATATCATTTTTTTTTAAATAGTGGGGGTATATGATTGTTTTTACATTCTAAATGAGGACATTTGCTAAAATACATTTATCATGGGTATTTAGGTCATTTTACATATCACATGTGACGCACGTGAGTTCACTTAACGTAAATTTTAACGGTTCTGTTCAAACAGGGGGTATTTCTTAATTTTTTTAATTAGTGAGGGTATATGCTAGTTTCTATATTTTGAATAGGACATTTGCTAAATTATCCCAATTTTTTTTTTTACAAAAATTATTTGACCCGCAACAACAGTATCTGAGCTTGTTCTTGGGCACATGATCCGGGCAAGTCATCTACCTTTCTCGTGCGCCCAGTTTTACATTCATCCTTCTCTCCTGAGCTGAAAAAATGGAACATAACACATTGCTTCATTAATAAGGAAATAACATAATAAAGCAATAGAATTGGAAGTGCAGAAAGAATAAAAGCAAGAACGAAAACAATCTCCTCCAACATGGCAACATTCTGGGAGGATGGGGACTGATAGAGCAAAGGAAACTAAAGCAACAATACTGGTTTATGTTTGAGTCCAAAAACAATCCATGTTTATGAACATACATAGTAAGATGTCTAACATTTCAGTCCCTCATTTCCCAAAATAAAGTACTTTAGTCTCTAATATGTAATAAACCATAGGAAATGCTATTTACAACATTTTAACATGATGCATGTTATGTTTAGTAATGCTTATCCAATTCTTAAAATTTGGCAAAATGTGAAACGACTGCAGCACGTCATTTGCCAAATTATGAGATAAATGGAAAAATAAGAAACGAGTGTTCATGCTCTTGATAAGGTATACGAAGTCAAAATACACCTTTCACAAAACTCATGGTAAAATCCAACAAAGTGCTGATTTTCATATAGACAATAACGATGGTGAGGCTTGACTGCACATACCAGAATTTTTGTCCTCAACAGACTGAGTTTAATACAACAACAACAACAACAAAGCATTTATCCGAAAAGTTCTGGTTTGGGCTAAACTCACCGAGTTTAATAAGCACAAGAAATATCTCCAAGTTACCATGATCTACATTCCACTAAGATATGACCATATAGTAGATGCCAACTTAACATTTTCTCTGCAAATCCCTAAAAGGTGCTTAATTACAACTCGTAAACAAAAAAAATATTATGTCAAGTAAAAACTGAGGGGTTTGCTGATGCACTGCTGATTTGGACTTCGAGCACCTCCAAGCGACGTTCTAATACATCAAGCTTCTCGTTCAGACACGCCAATTTGCTTTTTGTGGTAGCCTCTGCAAAAAGTCTTGATAATTGATAAGAACCACAAAGTTGCTTTTAAATAAAAAAAATATTGCGAAGGATGAAAGAATCATTTTTTTTTCCTTTGTTGAATATTACAGTACACAATGTGTAACACTGAGATTTGGAATATGGAAGGTTGTAATTTGTAAAATTGTACGTCAAGCTAAAATGCACCCTGCAATAGCAAAAATTTACCACAGACCTGCAGATACTTATAGAACTTAATAATTGTAAAAGAGGCTACAAGGTTAGTACAAGATAGGAGAAAGAAAAATGCCACTAACAAAAAAGCTTTGCTTTTATCAACACAGAAACAGATTATTTCAAAGAGCAGAACTGGCGGTAGAAGATAGCAAGCACCCACAACTTAGACCTTTAGTTCAGTATATAAGCAATGTGCTTTCATGATTATGATACTTGGGACTTGGATTATATAAGCACGTATAGACATTGTGGGTAATCAGGCTTTGGAAGCCACAACATGCTAAGCAGTTTTATGATCGGAAGGTTTAGTGTGAATGTAAAGAGTAGCAAGTCGCAACTGTTAGGAAAAAGTCTCCAAATGTGAGACATCAACCCAACATCAGTGACAAGACTACCTACTCAGATTTTTTTCTTTTTTTCCTTTTTGGGTTTCCAACAAGACCAACTTATGAAGCACCAACAGTTGTGTCCACCACACACATCTGTAATGACACTAGATAATTCAAAAGTAGTGTTTCAAAATTTTGTGTGTGCCAGTTTGTTGTGTCTCATCATGTCCAATGTATGTGCCACTACGTATGTGTCCGTGCTTCTTACACGCCAACTGACTTTCCAGCCGACCTGAAGCACCTCTCAAATAATTTCTTGATGTATAGCAGACATAGAAAACCCCTTTTTTTGTTAACTTCCTTCACTTTGCACTGGATGTCTCATTCCAGTAGTTTGTAATTTTTAACATATACTCATGTTGTGTGACTTGTGTCCACGTCATATATCCTAGATTTATCAAGGTTTTGCACCTGCAAGTATTTGATTTGCCCCTAATGCTGTTGTGCATCTGTTAGTAATAAAATAACTACAAATAAAGATCCTACCCATCTGCAACAATAGGAACCCAGGTCTGTAGGATTTCCTATAAACCTGGGCTGTGGTCTGTAGCAGGTGCACATCTTAAACAAACTCCTCCATCCTTTAGACTGGAGAAGTATCAATATAGTAAGATAATGGCCATCCTTGTCGCTATAAAAGGTAGGAATCTTTCGTTTCTTCTAATGGTTGAACAACTAAGAAGATACCAGATACCAGGGACTATGTTCACCTATCTCAAGTTGATGTAAAACTAACCCTAAAATAGAGAATTTCCAAGATTCTTAATGGATTAATTTTACCAACACGTAGGTGCAGATCAAAGTTGGAAATTTTTTAAACAATTAAATGGTTGGATGGATTTTCAAGAACTGAATCACGTTAACAATCCCAATTAATTATTCACTCTACAATCAATAATTAAATCCCTAAGTGTTATAGCCAGTAATAGGTTCAATATTGATTCGTACTCTACTCAAGAATGTGAAACACTCAATCTCAGTTATTTTTGTGGACGACAGGCAAATCAGATAATATAATAGATAAGAGGGCAGTAGAACACAAATATTTAATAGTGAAAAGAGTATACCGAGTGTGAAGAAACCAGCGTAAATCTCGGAATTGGACAGCAACTAAGAACACAGCACTCCAAGAACAGTCAAGACAGCAAGACTACCAAAAGCACGGACAGCAACTGTGAAGATGGGGCCACAGATCTGGCCGACAGCCTGGATGCGGCGTCGACTGGGGCGACGCAGGCCAGCACCAGAGGTCGCGCTTGTTGATGGCGTCACGTCGACCGGGAGACGACGCAAGTGTAGGGGTGTCGACGGGAAGAGAGGGAGGGTTGCAGAAGGAGTCGGGGACGAAGGCGATGGGGAGAGGGCAAGGTGACGGCGACGGTGTGAGAGCGGGAGGCAGGGTGTTGTCGAGGTCGGGATAGGGATGCGGCGAGGTGGCTTCACTGGGGGCTATTCTTTTGGATCGGGATTTGAGTAGGGGAAAAGGAAGATGAAGAAGGGGGTGGCAGCAAGTGTAGGAATAGTGGATTCGGGT
Source organism: Hemerocallis citrina (assembly GCA_017893485.1). Lineage (NCBI taxonomy): Eukaryota > Viridiplantae > Streptophyta > Magnoliopsida > Asparagales > Asphodelaceae > Hemerocallis > Hemerocallis citrina. The sequence goes on from JACEHZ010000703.1 coordinate 1,357,624, forward strand.
TTGTGTTGGGGAATTTGGGAAATTAGGGTTAGGAATTTATATTTGGGGGATTTTTAATTTGGGGTAGATTTTAGAGTTAATCACTAATCCTAAAATTGTATTAGGATTTATCACAAACCCTAATAATTTGGGTCTCACTTGTATCACACAAAGAGAGAGAGGAAGAGCAAAAAACTCAACACAACTTTTTAATCAAGAATGTCATACTTTCTCATTAATCTCAAGGCCTATAAATAGGCTCAAAATACATCTTGATACAAATCTCAAAATATTCTCAGAATGTAAAAAATACAAAACAAGATTACATATGGCTATAATTGCCAGAAACAAATATGGTACTGAAATAAAATCCTAAACTAAATAAGCAGTTGTCCTAGACGACGTTTGCGCTGATAGAAATGCTTGAATCATCTTGAACCGATGTCCTCATCATTCTCCCCGAGTGGGAGAGGGTTCGACTTAGTCGAGTCAAAACCAGTCCTCCTTTCATAGTGCTCCAAAAGGTTTAGATCCAAGCGCTGGAGCTCTCCACGATCTATTCAAGTATTCTCCGACTCCGGCTTGTTTTTCCAACTTACCAAATATCTATGAGTACCACCATCTCTAGTAGAAAATATCTGATCATCTAAAATATTATTCAACTCTTCTGTCGATGGGTAAGTAGTATCTGGTAGTGGAGGTAATGGGAGAATCTCACCATTAGGCTGCAGGGTAGGCTCATCTATAAGAGAATTTCTAGGGTTAAATTCTGAGCCTTCATAGAGTACTAGATCCTCAACATTGAAAGTTTTACTGATGCCAAAGCCTTCGGGGAGGTCAACAACATAGGCATTATCATTGATTTTATGAAGAATTTTAAATGGGCCTGCAGCACGTGCATTCAATTTCTTAACGGATCCCACTGGGAACTGTTCCGGACGAATCCGAACCATCACTTCGACACCCACATTAAAAGTTTTAAACTTCCTTCTAATATTAGCTCTTAACTTGTAATTAAAATTATTTTCATTAATTTTCTTGGAAATTTCTCCATGTAAGTCATGAATGCGGGATGCAAATGCAGATGCAGACTCGGAGACTCGGTGATGTTCTAACATGGGGACAAGATCTATGGGTTGCCTAGGACGATAACCGTGTACAACTTCGTGTAGACTCATGCCAGTGGTTCTATTCCTAGATGTGTTATAAGCAAATTCAGCAACCGTTAATTTTAAATCCCATGTTCCCAAGTTCTCTCCCACAAGAGTACGTAAGAGATTGCCAAGACTCCGATTGACAACCTCAGTCTGTCCATCTGTCTGTGGGTGGATTGCTGACGAAAACTTCAATTTTGTATCCAACTTGTGTCATAGGGTTTTCCAAAAATAACTCGTAAATTTCACATCCCTATCAGACACAATGATTTTTGGCAACCCATGTAGCTTCACAATGTTATCAAAGAAGATCTGAGCCACACGGGATGCATCGAAAGTTTTCGAGCATGGGAGAAAGTGGGCCATTTTAGAAAAACGGTCCACGACGACAAGAATGGCATCATGTTTCTTTTGTGTTTTCGGTAAGCTTAACACGAAATCCATACTCACATCTTCCCAAGGGCGACTGGGAATAGGTAATGGAGTATACAGGCCGGTGTTCTGTTTTTGTTGCTTGGCAAGTTGACAGGTGTGACATCTGTTAACAAGTCTCACAATGTCTCTCTTTAGCTTCGGCCAGTAAAACCTATGTTCCACAGCATCAATGGTCTTGCTATGCCCAAAATGTCCAGCAAGGCCACCAGCGTGCAATTCTCAAACAAGATACTCTCGTAAAGATGTACTAGGAACGCACAGTTTGGAGCGATAGAAGAGATAATCATCTTTCAAGAAATAATCATCTATCACTCGAGTTATGCCATCCTTCAAAAAAGTGTAAATCTCGTGAAAATTTGGGCAGGAGGCATACTCATCTCGCAATCTCTCAAAACCAATAATTTCGGTGCGCAGTTTACATAAGATCATGTAACAACAACTTAGCGCATCCGCGGCCTTATTATCAATCCCTTTTTGTGTGCCTAATGGTATATGAATATTCTTGTAAGAACTCTACCCATCTAGCATGTCTCGGATTCAACTTTTGTTGAGAATTAAGGAATCTTAAGGCCTCATGGTCTGAAAAGATAACGAATTCTTGCGGCAGAAGATAATGTCACCAATAGCGAAGTGACTAAATGACCGCATAGAACTCCTTGTCATAGGTGGAGTATTTTTGTTTTGCTTCGTTCAGCTTTTCACTGAAATAAGCAACATGATAACTCTCTTGACTGAGGACTCCACCTATACCAATACCAAAAGCATCACACGTTACTTCGAAGACTTTAGTGAAATCAGGCAACCTCATGACAGGTGTCTGAGTCATTCTCTTCTTGATCTCTTCGAAGGCTTTCATGGCTTCTTTCGACCAGACAAACTCACCTTTCTTCAAACAGTCGGTTATCGGAGCCATGATCGTGCCAAATCCTTGCACAAACCGACGATAAAAGGTGGCAAGGCCATGGAAACTCCGCACATTACGAATATTGCAGGGCTCAGGCCACTCTGTAATAGCTCGTATCTTTTCCGGGTCAGAAGATACTTCTCTGGCAGACACAATAAATCCCAGAAAGATAGTCTGATCGGAGAGGAAGGTACATTTGGTAGGATTAGCATAAAGCTGTTCCTTCCTCAAAATACCGCAGACCTGTCTCAAATGGTCAAGATGTTGCCCAACGGATCGGCTGTAAATGAGAATATCATCAAAGTACACCACAAGGAACTTGCCCATAAAGGGACGGAGTACTTACGTCATGATTCTCGTAAACGTGCTCGGGGCATTTGTCATTCCAAATGGTATGACCATCCATTCGTACAGGCCATCCTTCGTCTTGAAGGCGGTCTTCCACTCATCACCAGGACGAACACGTATTTGGTGGTAGCCACTTTTAAGATCAATCTTGGAAAAAATTGTGGCACCAGACATCATATCCAACATGTCATCCAAACGAGGAATAGGAAAACGGTATTTCACTGTGATCTTGTTTATGGCACGGCTGTCCACACACATACGCCAGGTTCCATCTTTCTTTGGCGTCAATAGAGCAGGAACAGCGCAAGAACTTAAGTTTTCTCTGATAAAGCCCTTTGCCAATAACTCATCAACTTGCCTTTTCAACTCAGCATGCTCTGTCGGATTCATCCGATAATGTGTCAAGTTAGGAAGACTCGCTCCCGAAACCAGATCAATAGCGTATTGGATGTCACGCAACGGGAGCAACTGGTTGGGGAGGTCAGCAGGAAACACATCTGTAAATTCCTGTAGGACAGGAGTAACTTGGGGCGGGATGAGTGACTTAGGATCTTTAGGGACTTCTCTCGCTGTAAGTAAAAGAATGGTAGCCCCTTTGTCAATTTCTTTTGTAAGTTTCTTTTCACCCATATACGTTACCTCCTTGCCCTTTCTCGAGGGAGCCGGTGTTGTTTCAGCTGGACTAGTTCGTGGTCTTACGGGTATGAGCTTTATTTTTAGTCCATCATGCTGGAACACACATTGGTTGGATCGACCATATATGGTCACATCGTGATCGTATAACCAAGGTCTTCCTAAAATGACTTGACCCACATCCATTTTGAGCACATCACACCAAATTTCCTCTTTGTAGGCTTTAAAGTCCACAGGAACTAAGCATCGATGTGTTACTTGGAGTGCTGTTGCATCAATCCAAGATACTTTGTATGGGCGTGGATGGGGTTCAGCCTTAAGTCCGATCTTCGCTAAGACCGCAGAAGAGACAGCGTTGACGCAGCTCCCACCGTCAACAATCACCTTACAGTTTTTGCCACCTATAGTCATAAAGGTGTGAAATATAGCAGTGCGCTTCCAATCATCTTCTTCTTTTGGTTGGGACAAAGCACATCTGACTACATTCAAGTGAGGTGATTGGATAGACTGAATACAGTGGCGATACTGGTCATCCTCTTCTTCACCGAAGTCATCGCCTTTAATAGGCTCATAAGAAAACTCATTGTCAGAGTCGTCAACAATGACAACGGTACCCTCTACCATATTGATCCTACTGTGGCTGGGACAGTTGCTAGCAACATGACCATATCCCTTACATTTATAGCACTTAGTGAGAGGATCAATCTTAGTGTAATCTCTTTCGGTGTTCTTACCCTTATGTTCATCTCTATGTGAATTGAAATTTGCATTAGGTTTGCTGGAGTAAGATTTGTTGGGGTGCTGAGAAGGAGGCTTAGGTCTAGGTGGGTCAGTAGAGATCATTCTAGAGGAATGATATCTCGAGTCGCTGGACCTAAAATGAGAACTAGCTTTAAGAAAATCCAATCGAGAACTAGGGCATAGGCTGCCGCTATTGAGTCCACATTTCTATAGATTAGCTCGTTCCTAAGGTCAGCTCGTAGTCCAGCTCTGAACCTAGAGAGAGTTTGTTCTTCACTCTCTTTACCTAAAGCATTGCACCGAATAAGGAAGTCATCGAACTTATCAACATATTCTTGTGTGGATTTACTTCCTTGATAAAGTTGGTTCCATGAATCTAGCAATCGGGTATGGAACGATAACGGTACATATCTCTCAATGAGCTTCTCTTTCATGGCTTCCCAAGTGGCTATGAGTGTCAGGCCTCGGCCTCTGCGGGCATGTTCAAAATTGGTCCAGTGTTGTTGAGCTTTATCCGTCAATTTTATAGTGGCAAATTTAACCTTTAGGACTTTGCTCATGTCAAACCACACAAAGTAGTGGTCCATGGCACGGATCCAATCGAGGTAAGCTTGGGGTTCCATGTGGCCTTCAAACTAGGGAACGTCAGCCTTAACGTTCTTCTTATATTGTTTATCAGGGTCACGTTCTTGACGTTGATCATCACGAACATTCCCTTAAGGGATCTAACGATTGGCATGAAGCTCAGGGACAATGGTTTGATTTAACTCCACTTTTTCAAGCCTCTGATTGATATTGGCAAGAGTTGCTTAGATGGCAGTTAGAATAGCAGAGATATCAAGATTGTCCATTTCAGGTCAGAGAAGTCTAGGGTTCCTAATTGGATGATTTGGAAGGGATAAGAAAGGCTCTTCAGGATCTGTGATGGTGCTGCGAAGACGCATTCACCAAAAGTGGAAACGAGGGATCGTGTGTGTCCTATTTTTTTTTATTTTTTCATTTTTTTTTGAAGCTGAAATGGCCTAAAATAAAAGAAAGAAAAAAATAAAAGACTACACAATCCTAAATGAATGCAAAATTGATGCCTACGATGCAAGAACTAGGGTTTTTAAGAACCTTCACTCTGATACCAAAATGATGTAAAACTAACCCTAAAATAGAGAATTTTCAAGATTCTTAATGGATTAATTTTACCAATACGTAGGTGCGGATCAAAGTTGGAAATTTTTTAAACAATTAATTGGTTGGATGGATTTTCAAGAACTGAATCACGTTAACAATCCCAATTAATAATTCACTCTACAATCAATAATTAAATCCCTAAGTATTTTAGCAAGTAATAGGTTCAATATTGATTCGTACTCTACTCAAGCATGTGGAATACTCAATCTCAGTTATTTTTGTAGACGACAGAAAAATCAGATAATATAATAGATAATAGGGCAGTACAACACAAATATTTAATAGTAGAAAGAGTATACCGAGTGAAGAAACCAGCGTAGATCTCGGAGTTGAACAGCAACTAAGAACACAGCACTCCAAGAACAGCCAAGGCAGCAAGACTACCAAGAGCACGGGCAGCAACTGTGAAGATGGGGCCACAGATCTGGCTGACAGCCTGGATGCGGCATCGACTGGGGCGACGCAGGCCGGCGCCAGAGGTTGCGCTTGTTGATGGCATCGCGTCAACTGGGAGACGACGCGAGTGTAGGGGTGTCGACGGGAAGAGAGAAGGATTGCGGAAGGAGTCGGGGACGAAGGCGACGGGGAGAGGGCAGGGTGAGGGCGACGGTGTGAGAGCGGGAAGGCGGGGTGTTGTCGAGGTCGGGATGAGGATGCGGCGAGGTGGCTCCACTGGGGGGCTATTCTTTTGGATCAGGATTTGAGTAGGGAAAGAGGAAGATGAAGAAGGGAGTGGCAGCAGGTGTTGGAATAGTGGATTAGGGTTTGTGTTGGGGGATTTGGAAAATTAGGGTTAGGAATTTGTATTTGGAAAATTTTTAATTTTGGGGTAAATTTTAGAGTTAATCACTAACCCTAAAATTGTATTAAGATTCATCACAAACCCTAATAATTTGAGTCTCACTTGTATCACACAAAGAGAGAGAGGAAGAGCAAAAAACTCAACACAATTTTTTAATCAAGAATGTTATACTTTCTCATTAATCTCAAGGCCTATAAATAGGCTCAAAATACATCTTAATACAAACCTCAAAATAATCTCAGAATCTAAAAAATACAAAAAAAGATTACATATGGCTATAATTGCCAGAAACAAATATGGTACTGAAATAAAATTCTAAACTAAATAAGCAGTTGTCCTATATGACATCTGCGCTGATAAAAATACCCGAATCGTCTTGAACCGATGTCCTCATCACAAGTCCATATAGATGAGGCGTGACTTAGGTGGGATAACCCATTAATCCGTCAACCTCGAGAAAACTCAAGTTGACATAACATTTCTTTCCCCAGCCCTCATCATAAATCAGTTCCAACTTTCATACACCTTTCAGCTTTACACTAACTTGAAAGGCTAACTTCAATGAAATTTTAGGGGTTACCCCAAGTTTACATATTTAAAAGAAAGAAGGGATACTTTAGAAGTAAGATATCTCAACTCCCTACTCCATCAGTTACTTGGCCATCAACACTCAATAGTTTACAATGAAGGAAATCCCTATAGGAGATGATGCCCATCCGAACAAAATTGCATGCTTGACTCAATCATAAAATACATTATGTAGAATTGAGTTTTGGGACATCCTATCGTCTGTGATAGAGCCCCAGACACAAAATCCACCCTACATGTTCATGGATACCCAGCTGGATTTATATGTATTATACGCACCAACAGAATAGAGTTTAGGGATGGTATGTAAAAGAAATTTTCCAATTACACTATTCGCCGAAAAAAACTCTTTCTAATTATAATTTGGCCAAACGATCAATGGGCAGGGGAACTCCCTGGTCAAGGAATTTATTGTTAGGATCCGTGCACTGTGAAATGTGAATGCGCAAGTCTGTACTCTTATATTGCCATATTTTACAAACAGTGGAATCATCTCTCTTCGTGCATATTTGGTGTTGATGTTTTGTTTCCTCCTCACTTTTCTCTACGATTAGCCCAAGTTTGTTCCCGCAATGGCAGGCTTTTGACATCCGTATCAGTGGTCACAAAATATAGCACCACTTGGATATTATTGTTCTATTGCTAGAGAGGAATGAACATGAAAGGAAAAGATGGGACGGCTCACCGACAAAGATAAGAATGATCTTATAGTTTAATAATGAAACAACATAGGTCTTTATTCATGTTCTCTTCCAGCATCAGTTGAACCCCTAAATTGTTAAATATACTCTTACACATACCTTAATCTCCAACCCACCCATTGCTAAGCCACAAATTCACAATCTAGCAAGAAATTCACCTAACATCAAACAAGATTGTCTATAATGGGCTCAAGCAAACCCAGCAATACATAAAGAATACAACAACTTTGCATCTAGTTTTTACAATTGCAGTCATGAACCCACAAGAGATGAACCCACACAATTTTTTTTTATAAAAAAAAGGTCAAAATCCAAATTACATTTGCTAATGGTGGAATTAGACAAATTCCTTACATGGTTAGATCTGATTCATCCAAACATTCCAGTACCACAAAAAAGATCCCAACTTGTTCAGAGATTTCAAAGATCAAATTTTTGGGGTAATAAATGAAGGGAAAAAAAAGTTACCAAATTGGAGGAGGAATTCGAAGAGGCGTCGGACATTGAGGGAGATGTGGGAAATGAACTCTCGGTTCTCCCAATCGGCTTGCACTGCGATGCCCACGTTCACAGCGTTCGTTATCCCCCCAGCCCTCGCCATTAGAGGGAGTAGGTGAACCAGGTGAGTTGACTGGTAAGAGAAGATACAGGGGCCTGTCTGTTTTAGTAATCAAAACTGTCCGTGTTTTAATCTTGTGTTTGGTTTGGTTTGGTTTGGTTTGCTTCGAAGGGAAGATTTCGGCCTAAACTTCATTATTAGAGTATACCCACCATGTTTGCTATCTATCTCTACTACTATAATGGAGGTCTTAGTATAATTTGTCCATCTACTAACCCGTGCAACGCACGTGCATAACTATTATAAATGAGATTTTAGAACAAATCCAGACTACGTCTGGTTTTTTACTCTTAAAAAAACTATATTTATTAAGACGTGCATTACACGTTTAAACAACTAGTATAATAAAACACAAAGAAAGCTATCAAGTGACTCTCATCTCTACTACTATAATGGGAGAAGGCCTTAGTGTAATTTGTCCATCTACCAACCCGTGCAATGCACGTGCATAACTATTGTAAATGAGGTTTTAGATCAAATCCAGACTACGTCTGAATTTTTACTCTTAAAAGAACTATATTTATTAAGACGTGCATCGCACGTGTAAACAACTAGTATAATAAAACACAAAGAAAGCTATTAAGTGACTCTCATTCAATAGAGTTGAAATCAATGGTCCAGATCTAACCTCACAAAACATATTTTCCCGTCCAAAAGTCCCTTCCAAAACAACTCCTTTATTTAATTTTTTATTTTTATTTTCTCTCTCTCTCTCATTATCTCTCTATTTTTACTCGGAAATTTGTATTTTCAGATTTCAGGTTTGTAAATTTTGGAATTTTTTATGCATTTTTTTATTGCTCATGTTACATTGAAAATAGCAAATATCTCATCAACAGTTAAATTTCATCATTTTCCATATTCAAAGTTCTAAGAAGTTGGATTTTACACCCATATTTATAATTATTTTTCAACATATACTAATGGAAACATGGACTTTTATTTACAACTAATTATTGTTTTATTATTCAAACTTGAGCTACATAACTGTTGTTTTACTGTTTATTTACAACTAATGTATCGTTCCGAAGTCGTGCCGTAGGCACGTGCCCACGGGCAAATCTAGTATTTTCATCAAATGTATATTTTAGCAATTTCGAATCTATAGTCGTTCGCTATTTATCCATTATCTCTACTACTATAATGGGAGAAGGCCTTAGTGTAATTTGTCCATCTACCAACCCGTGCAACACACGTGCATAACTATTGTAACTGAGGTTTTAGATCAAATCCAGACTACGTCTGAATTTTTACTCTTAAAAAAACTATATTTATTAACACGTGCATCGCACATGTAAACAACTAGTATAATAAAACACAAAGAAAGCTATCAAGTTACTCTCATCTCTACTACTACAATGGGAGAAGGCCTTAGTGTAATTTTTCCATCTACCAACCCGTGCAGCGCACGTGCATAACTATTGTAAATGATGTTTTAGATCAAATCCAGACTACGTCTGAATTTTTACTCTTAAAAAAACTATATTTATTAAGACGTGCATCGCACGTGTAAACAACTAGTATAATAAAACACAAAGAAAGCTATTAAGTGACTCTCATTCAATAGGGTTGAAATCAATGGTCCAGATCTAACCTCACAAAACATATTTTTCCGTCCAAAAGTTTCCCCAAAACAACTCCTTATTTATTTATTTATTTATTTATTTATTTATTTATTTATTTATTTATTTATTTTCTCTCTCTCTCTTTCTCTCTCTTTCTCTCTCTATTTACTCAGAAATTTATATTTTCATATTTCAGGTTTGTAAATTTTTGGATTTTTTATGCATTTTTTTATTGCTCATGTTAGTTACATTGAAAATAGCAAATATCTCATCAATAGTTAAATTTCATCATTTTCTATATTCAATGTTCTAAGAAGTTGGATTTTACACCCTTATTTATAATTATTTTTCAACATATGCTAATGGAAACATGGACTTTTATTTACAACTAATTATTGTTTTATTATTCAAGCTTGAGCTACATAATTGTTGTACTGTTTATTTACAACTGATGTATATTTCCGAAGACATGCCGTAGGCACGTGCCCACGGGCAAATCTAGTATTTTCATCAAATGTATATTTTAGCAATTTCGAATCTGTAGTCGTTTGCTATTTAACCATATTTTGGCAAAATTGCTATAGAAGATTATTATACTTGAGAGTAAACCAACAATTATGTATACCAGACGAAACTTCAAGCTTCGTCCCAAATAACTGGACGAAACTTGATGTTTCGTCCCAAATACTGCACAGTAGTTTTTGGTGATCAGACGAAACTTGTCCGAAGTTAGCTTTTTTAAAAAATTTAAAAACCCAAGAAAAGTGGGGGGGGAAACACAAATGGGACTTTAAATTTCGTCCGGTTGTTTTTTTTTTTCTTTCAAAATTTTTGCTGTCAGATAATTAGTTATTTATTTAATTAGTGGTTAATTAGGTTAATTAGGTTTAATTAATGGTTAGTTAGGTTTAAAAATATAATTAATCATTTAATTAAGTGGTTAATTGGGTTTTAAAAATAGGCAAAGTGAAGTTTTGTCCGTCGACTTTTGCCTTTTTTTTGTTGAAAAGCTACGGACGAAACATGGAGTTTCGTCCGATGGCTATTTTAATTTTATTTTCTTTTCTTTTGGCTTCGACGAAGCTTCTGCCTTTTTAAATTATTAAAATATTCCATTCAGCCCAAAAAGTTATAACAAAAATATATATATATATATATATATATATATATATATATATATATATATATATATATATATAGTTTTTAAACCGGACGATCATATTTTATTTAGCTTCGCTACATTATAGCATTTCACGACTGCAGGAAAACACTTTGCTATATGTATAATATGCATATTGCTATTTTTTTTACCTTTCACGACTGTGGATGCCCTTAGAGCTAAGCGTAAGTTGACATGTCGTGTATTGGGATTGATAATAATTATGAATACATCAATTGTTCGTACTTGTGTAGGTACACACGACCTCGGCCATCGCTAGTAAAAGTCTCGCTGCTACTACTTGGGGATCATCCACCGCAAGTTCGTGGTCCCTGACCTTGGTGACCTGTACCGGCTCCTTCATTATTGTAACACCCTACCCCAATACTCAGACAATTTATTTATTTATTAGTACAACTGCCCACCACAAGCTGCCTATCAAAAGGTGGTTAACCAATTAGGTGTCTCTTGATTATAGGCAATTATATTTATTATTAATTAATATTGTTAATCTCTCGATATGGGATCAATTAACACATCCCGTTGTTCTCTCTTGCGCTGACGTCAGCCAGCCCCCCCTCGGGTGGGCCCCGTGCCATGTCAGTAGCACAAGCACAGCGCCCCTTCTGCACTGGGCCCCGCCTCCCTCCTGTGTTGTACCTGGGCCCCCACCTGCCACGTGGCAGTACAACAGCAATGTCACGCCCTGCTTCCCAAAAATACGGAATACGAGCGCGTGACAAAGCCCCGTGAATGGTTTTCATCATTCATAAGCTGTAGGATTGACTCAGCATCATAACAAGAATATAACAAAATGTACTCAACCACGCATGCATGAATAATTTATTAATCAACAGAAAATAATTAAAACAAAATAATAATATCCCAAATAGTTCTCAAATTTGGATCAAAAGATAAAACTCGGGATTATAAGCCCGTTACAAGATTCAAGTAACAAAAGAAATAAACAATTCAAAAACAAAGTATTTTAAAGCAAGTCTTCTCTCCAAGCGAAAACTAGAACGTCTGCTCACCAATTCCAATAGGCAATTCGTCTCTAAAGTCTGTATATATATATATATATATATATATATATATATATATATATATATATATATAAGGGGGGAAAATTAGAGAAAATGAGACAACGCCCTTAGTGCAAGTTAGGGCCGCAAATAGTACAAGCAAGGGTAAAACAAGTGCAAGAAATATGGAATAAGATTTGGAATCAAGAGTGTATAACATAATTTAATAGGGATTCAATAAGTAGTGAGATTCAAGAAACTTGCTAGCAAGAAAGACAACTCAAGTGACAAGATTGGGTAACAAGTACTAGTAGTAGAACAAGTGGTAAGTGAACATGTAATGGTATCAAGTATCAAGTAACAAGTATCACGTACAAGTGTCAAGTAACTAGTCTCAAGTAACAAGTCTCAAGTAACAAGCATCAAGTAGGGTATCAAGAATGTACAAGTGACAAGTTAATCTTAAGTCTAATGTTTAATTCTATCTAGATAGCACTCCATGCATCCATACTTTTACTACATAGTTGCTACATACAATCAGTTACGTTTAGGCCTAGCGGTGGATTTTATAGGGCGGTGTACTCAGGCATCAAGTATCAAGCAAGCATGGTTCATGAATCCGAAAATAAAATAACAAGTTCACGAAACAAGTTCGTGAATCCACTAACAAGTTCAAGAACCACACAGTGGGTTCATGAATCCAACAAGTTCATGAGCCAAGTAATGGCTCTATGAATCCATCAAGATACAACAAGTTCATGAACCAAGTATTGGGAAACACGGGCCCCCTTCCGAGTTCACTTACTTATATTGTCCACTACTATGGTCTTTCCCTTAAACCCCGGCTTGTTATTTATTATTATCATCAAGCAAGTATGAAAGTGTGTGAAACAAGTCAAGTAAAAATAATCAAGAACATGGAACAAGTCTAGGCTAGGTAGGATACATGTTCGAGGGTCAAAACAAATCAAAGTATCAAGAACAACGAGAATTCCAAATCTGGACAGCATGACGTTGCTGCACCAAAACTGCGATTTCCGTTGCTACAAGTTAGCAAATGTGGATCCGTTAGAAGGTCTAGAAACTAGACTCATTCCCGGTTCCAATACATAATTAAGACACATAAAAGTTATAGCAATTGATATCAAAACAGCAAACTATGCAACATTTGTGTTCAGCCAGAATTGGTAGAACTGAGTTTATACATATGAAACATGGTTGAAACATCATTAATTAATTCTGAGAAAATTAGAAAATGTTCTATAGGGTGTCCAGTATCATCATGCAAAATTTCGAGTCATTTACTTACTGGTAGCATAGTTAAAATAATTGTAAACCAAAGTTGTGCAGCAGTTTTTATGAATCTGCGATTACCAACATAGTAGCAGTAAAACTACGATATCTCCTAAACCGTAACTCGGAATTCGAAATTTCTAGATGTTATTGGCAACTAGACACTTGGGGCTACATTTTTTAAAATTTCTTGAGTATTTCGAGTTTTTAAAAAAATAGAAATAAATAAATACTGAGAAATTAATAGAAAGTTCCTGAGTATATAAACTTCAAAAAGAAAAATTATTTTTGGACTTTAGACTTTTAAAAAGAGGAACAAGAGTACAATTTTAAAAGTGAAGTATTCACCTTAGTTTTGATCCTTTGGAACTCCAAAATAAAGAAATGAAATTTTTTTGACTATAGAAATAATTGCAAAGTGATAAATTGAGATTTTTCCTTCATAAATGTTGAGTAGAATTAAATGAGAAATTTTGAGTATGCAAGTTGTGCATGGAATTATGAGAAAAAGAGAACTTGATGAATTGTACAAATTATGAATAAGTATGTTATCTATGAAAGTGAAAGGAGGACTTAGACTATAACTTTTAGCTAAACTCTACGTCAGCACGAATGGAAAATATGGAAAATAGGATTTTGATGTATTTGTGACTAAGTTTGGGTCGTTGATAATAATTGATGTTGAAAAGACCGATGTAGGAGTAATGCTAAATTCTAGAATACTGACCTTCAATTATACATAAGGATTAGATACATAGTGAAGATGTGATGAACGTAAGAGAAAAACATGAGTATGAGGGCCATTGGATTGGCGGCATGAGAGTATTTGTTGGATGTCCCATGATGGGTTATGATTAGGGCGTGGATACTACTCCAGAGTACCGTCCCGGTGGCGACGCTTATGGGGTGATCTAATGACTGTGGGTGGTGTCACATTTATGGTAGGAGGTGAATTACCACAGGATGCCTGCATGATGAGTCCGTGTCAGTGCGTTGGGATTCTCTCCAGGGCGCCTAGACATGAGTTCGTAGTTCATAGAATGCCTAAGATACTTACCGTAGTTACAGTAGTAGTTTAAGTCATGGCGAGGGATTGAACCCTACAAGATGAAGAACGATTAAGAGCTTGCTCTCGGACTTATGTAGTATGGGCTGCATAGACTCTGAACAAGTGCGCATTAGTGTCATATAATGTAAACAACTGCATTAAGGACTAAGTGCACAGCACCACACGACATCAATAGGATAGTCCCTTGTAGCTTTACTTGTGATCAAGTTTGTGGTTGTTTAAGTATGGAAAATCGTTATATTGTTTCCGACATAGAGAGGATGGCCGTGTATAATATTTCATCAGTTGAATGAACTGACGCGCCCACAATTTTACATGCAGGGTAAAGAGGTTGACAAATTGAAGTATACATGCTGCTCCAAGATTGATTTAAATGTGTACATTTTCATGTAATTACTGTAAATTGCTTCCGCTGTATGAATATAAATGTATAATGTAACTCTGATGTAACAAATGTTTTTACTTTCCTTGTAAAATTATACGAAAGAAGTGTAAAGATCCAGTGGAACTTCGAATTCAGACTGTTTTGGAATTCGGGGTGTTACATGATTGCTGCACTAGTTAGGTTAATAAAAGACATGAGATTAATACGTGCACTTGCATGATCCAATTACATGTTACATGTTCCTGTTGACTTGCTTACTTATTTACATGTTATATGTTCCTATTGATTTGTTTACTTGTTTACATGCATGCCATTTGTTTCATGATGTCTTGTTCATGATCCTTTTTTCTTGTTGTATTTCTCCTATTACATGATTTTTGACTCTATGATATTTTTTCTGCTTCTTGTTTCGTTTTTGTACTTGTCCCCTTAGCTTGTACCACTTGCGATTCGTGACTTGCATTAACGGGTATCTTCTTGTTTCTTCTTTTTGTAATAATGTACTTGCACGCCCGGATAGAGAGTTACCCGAAGGTGTTGCTGAGCAAGTGTTTTAGTCATGTTTATTTTCATGTTACTTTAGTTCACGTTTTATTCATGTACTCTTTATTGTATTCCGGGCGTGTTTTGACCCGTGACTACTTTATATTTTTCCAGCTGTTGGTTATGTCATGTTCTATGTCATGTACTTTTGTTTTCCTATTGTGATTTTACATGCTTGGTGGTTTTGTTGTTATCTTGTTGCTGAGTTACCTGTACAGCTTATGAATGGTGTATTCGCATCATTCGCTGGGCCTCAGTCATGGACTTGTATTCTCGTATTTTGGGAAGTGGGGCATGACATGGCTGGAGGCATATATGTATTAAAATGTGTATGAAATTAATGGATGGATGGGGGGTCCCACGTGAGCAAACAGCATGCTTGTGCTGTTGTGTATGGGTGATGACGTCACCGAATTCCTGGGGCCCACCCGGTTGGTATGAGACAGCATGAGTTGTGTATGGGAATAATCCCATATCGGTAAATCATTAGAATAAAATAATAAATAAACACTACAAGCCTATGATCAAGAGTCACCTAATCGGTTAACCACCTTTTGAGAGGCAGCCTGCGGTGGGCAATTGTACTACATAGTATCTAATTTGTCTTCTAAATTGTATAAATTGTCCGAGCTCGGGGCATGGGCATTAGAGCCGGTTTACAAGCAAATGGTCGACTTAGCTTGAAGAGGAAAGGAAGGCAGTGGCGTTCTTTTAGGTTTGGGGCAGGAGATTGAACCAGAAGAAGAAAACTCCAAAAGGAGCAGGTAGTAGATACAGCGTAAAAGGAAAATTTTGGCTCTGAGAAATCGAACGCAAATGACAAAGCTCTTGATAAGAGGAAGATGATGAAAGATGGAGTGATGCTTTTACCATTTTGCCCCTCTCCTTCGTTCAACACTCCCTCAGACACCTCGATCTCTCCCCTTGCTGACACAACACGTGATCACATGTCAATTTCGAGGCAGAGCACACGTGGAGCTCGTGTGTCACGCCCCGCTTCCCAAAAGAATACGGAATACGGTACGTGACAGCTCAGCGGATAGTTTTCACCATCCATAAGATGTACGGATCTGCTTGACTCATCACAACGATAAATATATCAACATACTCAACTAGGCATGCAAAAATAATTATAACTCAACAGTATTTATTACAACAATAATAAATATCCCAACAAATACGAGATCTGAAACAAAACAATAATCCTGGGACTATAAGCCCAAATACAAGTCTCAACACAGTTCATGAATGTAAATAGTTCATCAAAACATTTAAGCAAATTTTTCATTGCGCAGCTCAAAAATTTTGCTCACCAACTCCAGTAGGCAATTGATCAGCAAAACCTGCTCATATAGCAATTACAAGGAAAATAGAAAAACATGAAACATAATGCCCGTTAGATGAAGTTCCGGGCCGCAAGCAGTACAAGTAGGAAAATGGAAGGTGAAAAAATAAACTAAACAGAAAATACTAACATGGTGATGGAAGCAAAGATAATAGTCTACAGACGGCAGTAAACAGTGGAATAACAGTAAGAGTGTAACAGTAACTGTAACAGTAACAGGATGGATCAACAGTAAGTCAGTAACGGTAACATGATGGATCAACAGTAACGGTAACAGGATGTGACAGTGAAAACAGTTGTTCTTATGTCTAATGTTCATTACTATCTAGGTAGCACTTCATGCGTCCCAGATTTTACCACATGGTTGCTACATCAAACAATTTCGTTTTAAGATTTTGTAGTGGAACTTTTATAGGGCAGCATATTCAGACAAACAGTAACAGTAACAACAACATCAAACATTGTCATGGATCATGCCCTCATGCATCTAGAGATAAACAGTGGGAAAAACGAGTTCCCTTCCGAATATGCATTTCTATACTGTCCACTACTCGATCTTTTCCCTTAAGGACCCCGGCTTGATTAGTTTTCATTATTAATAAATAGGTGTGAACGAATACAAACAGGGCTAAAGACATGGTAAGAACAAAGGATAAGTCCAAGATGAATAGGAAACACAAACGATTGATAAAAAACAACTCATAACAGTCAAAACAACGAAACTTTCAGTTCCGGACAGAAAGACACTACTGTACCAAATCCGAGATCCCTGTTACTACGTAATAGAAAATATAGATCCGTCAGAAAATCTAGAAATTAGACTCTCTGCCGATTTCGGCATATATATATAAGTCATACATCATACACAGAAATAGGGTTGAAAACAACGTTTAATACAGAAGTTATGTTCAACCAGAAAATGCAAAATCATGTATATAAGCATGAAAAGGGTTTAAAAACATCATAATTAAATTTGTAAAAAATCTGAAAAATTCCCTAACATATCTAGTCTCAAAATATAAAATATCGTGAAATTATATTACAGATAGCACAGTCAACAAAATTGGGAAAACAGAGTAATGCGACAAAATCTCAATTCTGAAAGTTCAGACATAGCAGTACCAAAACAGAGATAATTCATAAAGTATAACTCGAAATTCAAATCCGTCAAAAGGATAATAAAATAGACGAATCAGACTACAGTTCATATTTACAAAGTTTTCATCAAAAACGAATAGAATCAGGTTGAAAGCATAGTTCTTTACTGAACAGCATGCAGTTTGGAAATATCTCGACTAGTTTCATAAGTATGAAATGAGATGTATATATCAATAGTTAATTCTACAAAAATTAGGGACTGATCCCAATCATGTCTAAACATACTCAGCAAAATATAGGGTTCAAATTCTACTTTTAGTATCAGGTTTAAAATAATATTTCATCAGAATACATATAGTTCAGAATCTAGAATATACGATATGACTGCAGTAAAATGGCAATAACTCATGCATCAAAACTCGGAATTCAGATTCGTCGAAAGTTTTGGAAACTAGAAAACAAAGGCTACAAATCTTGTTCACAAACATATTTATTTTACTGATATTAACATGGTCAAAATTACTATACAAAAACTGAACAACAACAAAACAAAAGTTCTTTTATGCATTTTATCATGTGGGAAACACGGTCCCCCTCCCAAGTACACATTTTTATATTATCCACCACTAGATTTTTCATTTAACTCCGACTTGGTTATTTGTTATTATTATCAAATAGGCATTTATGTGTCACACAACAGAGCAAGAATAACATGGCATAAACAGGTAGCAAGTTCAGATTGAAAGATAAACATGTGCAGGTGATAGACAATACATAAAAGGACAGATCAACGAAAATTCTGATTCAGGGCAGCAAGACAGTACTACACTAAATCTGGAATTTCCGTTGTTACAAATGTGCAAATCTGGACCGTCAGATAATCTGGAAAATAGACTCTCGGCCGAATCCAGCAAATATATATAAGTCATATAGTATTTTACAAAAACAGGACTCAAAATAGAATTGTATTAAGAAAACATATTCAGTCAGAAATCAGAAGATTGTATTCATAAACAGGAAAACGACATCAAAACTTACTAATCAAATCCAAGAAAAATCTGGAGTATTCCCTAGTATGTTTAGTAACAGAAAATAAAGTTTCATAATTTTCCAACATAGATAGAATAGTCAATTAAAATAAGCAAGCAGCAAAATACAGAAAGTTTGTAAATCTGGAATCATAAACACAGCAGTACTAAAACAACAATATCTTAAAAAATATAAATCGAAATCCAGGCCCATCATAAGGGTGATAAAATATATACAGTAGGCTATAATTCATATTCATGAAGTTTTTATAAACAGCAAATAGAATCAGGTTGAAATTAGGGTTCATTACGGAACAGCGTGAAAATTTTACAAGTATAGTAGTTGTTTGCAAGCATTGAATAGTTTATAAAGTCATCAATTAAATCAACAAAAATTAGGGGTTAATTCCAATCAAGTTTAGTTGTACTCAGCAAAATATTATATCAAAATATTATCCTTAACACCAGTATAAAAATAAATTATCATACAAAATTCATACAAAACAGAATGTAGAATTTTCTACACATCTGTAATAAAATAGCCATAACTTGTAGCTCATAAATCGAAACTGAGATGTCAGAAAATCTGGAAAGTAGAAAGAATTTTCTATAATTCATATTTACAAATAACTCTCATATACTGACTTCAATAGGGTCTAAAATACTGAACAAAATAGGGTAAGAGCAAATAAAGAAATATTATTTTTTTCATAAAATCAACTAGTTCTTATGGAACTCATCCAAATCATAACAAAATGTGAAATAGGGTATACTGGATGTCCAAACAACATGGTATCGGGTGTTTAACAGATCAACAACAGGATATACTACTACTAACACATCAAGCACGCAAGATTCACATATCGTATTATGGTTCACAACCAACATACATACATGCAAGAGGGATTAATTAGATCTAAGTTAAATTTTCATGTCGTGTGTGTAACTAGAGACAACTACGGACGGATCAATACATAGAGACAAGATATAACAGAGATTTTGAACAAGAATTGTCTATAGAACAAAACTATACTACATGAGATATTTAGTACTTATATTTGCAACAGAAATTAATACAAGTTATTTGCTTATAGCTGACAAAGGAACGAAGGAAAAGATGAAAATAACAGGAATAGATTCCCGGCACGAACTCAACGACGAACCACGAACACAAACACACGAGATCCAACACACGCACACAAGAGAAGCAGCGGAGGAACCGGATGAGAAGACGACGGTGGCCAAGGGAACCGGGATGACAAGGGCAGCACGGCGGCAGCACTGATGTTGATGTTGTTGTCTTCTGTCGTCGAAGGGAAGATAGGCGCAGGGGTTGTCAGAGTTTGGTGCTGGCACTACAGGCATTGCCTGGGTTGTTGGTGTCGAGGTGATGCAGCATAGGGAGGGGTCAGCGCTGTGGTGCGAGGCAGAGCAGGGGGAGCGACAGGTTTAGAGGATTGGAAGCTATGGGTTCGGAGGTGTTGGAAGTCAGGGTAACAGGAGGTAGGGGAGAAGAGAGATAGGGTAGTGGCTAGGGTAGTTAGGGTTTTCTTTGTGAATAGGGTGGAAGCACAATATGGGTATATATACATATAGGGTAAAGAGATTAAGGTTAAGTGTTGATGGGTATTTGGGTTTCGGGTTGTGGGGGATTTGAGGGTAATAGTTTTAATAGGGATATAGGGTATTGGAGTATAGGAGTAGTCGATCCAAAAGCATATAGAGTTGGGGAAAAAAAAAATAATAGATCCAATAAAGAGGTGGAAACAAAATGAATAAGCAAAATAGGGCATGAACAAATTATAATGAGGCTAAAAAATAATGTCGCGATCAAACAGAGATGAAATAATTAGACAGACAATGAATCAAGAAGATATAATAAAAGATGACAAAACAAAAATAGATGAATATATAGATAAAGGAGGTCAAATACATGGTTCAAAAAAGATACAATATGAATAAATACCCAAAAAGAAAAAAATACAACAAAAAATACAGTAAATGAAAAACAGGGGTTACATATAATGAGATAATACATCCAACAAACAACTATGCAACTGTCATCTACAACATACAGTGTATCATAAACAACATACAATCAAGATGTCATCTAATATATATATTGTTTTCATGCAACGGGTGTCAACCACTGTAATTACTCATGATCAAGAGATGATATCAACGGTTAAACTAACAAGATAGGATCATCATGAAAGTACAAACATTTTCATACTAGACTACTTATGGTATTTAACTTGTATGACAAAAAAAACACATACAAGCTACTTGCCTGATTTGAAGACGACGAAAACGATGCAACAGAATAACGAGAACAGATTCCGAACAACGAACATAACGAAATCACGAACAAGAGACAAGATCCAACACCAACCAAAACACATCCACGAGAGACACACGTGCTCACACACAAAAGACAGCAGCAAGCAAACAGCAATAGTGGACGGCAACAACCACCAGAAAGACGACAGCGGCTAGCAAGGACGGCGACAGCACCGAAGGGGACGTCGGCGGCAAAGTTTTCGATCACAGAGAAGACGACGGCAGTGACAGAGGCTAGGGACGGTGTTAGGAGTGGATCGCGGTTGTGCTCAAACGGGACAGGGAGCACGGCACGAGGAAGAGGAGAGGGGATCGGTGGGTGGTCGGAGACAGAACGACGACAGCGAGGAGAGAGAAGAGGGTCGGGATGTGAGGGTGACGGCTGAGGTGTGAGAGAGAGAGAGAGGTAGTATTAGGGTTAAGGTAAAATTAGGGTGATTATATCGGTTCACTCATTCTTTTTCGCAACAGAGAGTGCGCAACTGAGGATTTACCTATATCTAACAGAGAACACGAAAGAGTTCACTACATATACTAATATAGAGCAAAGATTTAAACTATATCATATGGTATTGCAATGGTATATGAACTAGTTGGCATGGTAAATGCTTGATTATTTACACATTTGGATTAGTTGGCATGACATTAACATGCAGCCCTAGTGACTGATGCTTGAATTTTTTTAGCAATTTGCTGGATTTTCTGATTTGAAGTATACTTATATGATTGCTTGAATGAAGTATGCTTATATTTGAAGTATGCTTATATGATTGCTTGAATGAACTACTTGGCATGGTAAATGATTTGAAGTATACTTATATTTTTTAGCAAGTTGCTGCATTTTCTTATTTGAAGCATGACCTTAACAGAGAGCAAAGAAGCTATTCATAAAAAAGCCTTGATCATCATAAATATGAAGGAGAGTTTGGTGTATTAGATTGAGTGCAGTTGGTATGAGATACTCTTTACGAATTCATGAGATCATTATATGCTTTCCCTCTAAATACGAGGGAGGTTTTTTTTGCATTTGAACTAGTTGACATGACATTTCAATGCAGCCTTAGTGACACCATTTTTTCTCTCTTTGATGAACTGATGCTTGAATATTTGGCAAAATTGATAAATCATTGCTGAAAGTTGTGTTCTGAGCCTACTGGTACTTATTTTATGTATTGTTTAGTTTCATATACATATAAATACATGATTATTCCTTATTTATTTATTATTATTTATATTTTTTTGGTTGGCAGCAGCAACATAAGAAGAAGAAGAAGCAACTTACTTTGTTATGTACTATTGATTGTGTAATTATTTCATGTTATGTAATTGTTGGTTCATGTTATGCAATTGTTTCATATTATGTAATATTGATTGTATAATTGTTTCATGTTATGTAATAAACCCTATGTTCTATGCTGGTTCTTGATGTTATGATATACTGATATATGATGATTAAAGATTTTTGGTTATGAACAATCTATGGCTGCTATTAAGGATTTAAAGAACAACATTTTAAAGGAATTTTGAAGGACTCTTGATTCAGTTGACACTCTCAGTTGCAGAAATACTTTCAATTTTGAAGGATTTTTTGTTTTATTTTTAAAGTAATTTAAAAGTAAAATTTAAGAAAATTTTAAGGAATTTTCAAATGTATTTTAAAGGAAATTTTAAGGACTTTTAAGGAATGTTTAATGAATTTTTAAAGGAATTTTAAAGAAAATTTAAAGAAAATTTCAAAGGAATTCTAAAGTAAATTTTAAAGGAATTTTAAAGGAGAATTTAAGGAAATATTAAGGATTTTTATTTAAAGAAAATTGAGGAATTTTAACGATTTTTAAAGAAAATTTAAAGGAAATATTAAGGCATGAGGGTACAAAAGTAATTTCATCCCCTAACTATTAAAAAACTAACAGAAGTGGATGGCGGGTGCCTATAGGTCCAATTTTAAAAAGTTTATGTACTATTGGCACTACAAAAGATATTGCTTTTACCGGCGATTATTCCCCGGCGTTTTACTAGTAGCGCCGGGGTAGGGAGTGAGTAGGAATTGGGCGCCAGATGGGATGGTCATACACCGGCGGTCGATTTAAAACGCCGGCGTATGTTAGTATTCACCGGCGTTTTACTTAAACACGCCGGTGATGTTTATTATTCACCGGCGTTTTTTATTATAAACGCCGGCGAATATACGGACACATTCACCGGCGTTTCCAATTAAAACGCTGGTGAATAACTGGGATAAAACCCGCGAACCCTAATCTTTCGCTCGCCATTTTCCCAATACCCAAAAAAAAAAAAAAGAAAGAAAGAGGCGCTTCGTTTCCCTCCTTCCTCACTCTACTTCCCGCGCGTTTGCCTCCGCCGCTTCGTCCTCTTCGACGGCCTTCGACCTTTCGAAATCGTCCCTTCTTCCCTTCGTCCTTTTCGATTTTCCTCTTCCCTCTCTCTATTTGGAGGTGAATCGGCGGTCGCCCCCTCTCTCTCTCTCTCCTACGCCTCTGCCCTCGTCGCCCCGCTCCCTCTCTCTCTCTTCGGTATGATCTCTTGATTTCCCTTATTTTCCAAAAAAAAGCAGCTTTTTTCAGTTTATTCATCTTGATTTCCTTAACATGAACGGTTTAGTTGAGATGAAGAATTAATAGAAAAATATATGCTTAGATAATGGAAATTTTCATCTTCTTATACTGTTAATGAAGCTGATTTCATGCATTTGATTGTCTTCATGGCATGTTTGTTTTTTTACCCAAAATGGGTTCACTGTGAACTGAGGATGCTCTAGGTACGTATGCCAATATCCTCCGGCCGGATATGCACAACAATTGGATTTTAGATTTAGTTGGGCACAGTGAATTAGTAGAGCAACATATAAGCTCACATAATGGGAAATTTTCATTTTCACATACTGTTAAAGTAACCTGATTACAATCTTTGGCATGGTTTTTTAACACAAAATGGGTTCACTTCGAAACTAAGTATGCTGCTAGCATACCCATTTTCTTTCACTGTTAATGAAGCCGATTTCATGCATCTGATTGTCTTCTTGGCATGCATGTTTTTTTACCCAAAATGGGTTCACTGTGAACTGAGGATGCTATAGGTACGTATGTCAAAATCCTTCGGCCGGATATGCACAACAATTGGATTTTAGATTTAGTTGGGCTAAAGAAGTAGTAGAGCAACATATAAGCTAAGATAATGGGAAATTTTCATTTTCAGATACTGTTAAAGTAACCTGATTGCAATCTTTGGCATGGTTTTTTAACACAAAATGGGTTCACTTCCAAACTAAGTATGCTGCATAGCATCCCCAGTTTCTTTCACTGTTAGTGAAGCAGATTTCATGCATCTGATTGTCTTCTTGGCATGCATGTTTTTTTACCCAAAATGGGTTCACTGTGAACTGAGCATGCTATAGGTATGTATGCCAAAATCCTCCGGCCGGATATGCACAACAATTGGATTTTAGATTTAGTTGGCCTAAAGAAGTAGTAGAGCAACATATAAGCTCAGATAATGGAAATTTTCATTCTCAGAAACTGTTAGAGAAGCTGATTGCCATCTTAGGCATGATTTTTTAACAAAATGGGTTCACTTCCAAACTAAGTATGCTGCTAGCATCCTCATTTTCTTTCACTGTTAGTGAAGCTTATTTTCATGCATCTGATTGTCATCTTGGCATGTTTTTTTTGACCAGAATGGGTTCGCTGTGTACTGAGGATGCTATAGGTACGTATGCCAAAATCCTCTGGATACGCACAACAGTTGGGTTTTAGATTTAGTTGGGCTGAAGAAGTAGTATAGCAACATATAAGCTCTGATAATGGAAAATTTATCATTTTCAAATACTGTTAAAGTAACCTGATTGTCAATCTTTGGCATGATTTTTTATACCAAAATGGGTTAACTTCCAATCTAAGTATGCTGCTAGCATCCCCATTTTCTTTTTTTGTTGTTAGTGAAGCTTATTTTCATGCATCTGATTGTCATCTTGGCATGTTTTTTTTACCAAAATGGGTTCACTGTGAACTGAGGATGGTATAGGTACGTATGCCAAAATCCTCCGGCCGGATATGCGGCTACAATTGGGTTTTAGATTTAGTTGGGCTGAAGAAGTAGTAGAGCAACATATAAGCTCAGATAATGGGAAATTTTTCATTTTCAGATACTGTTAAAGTAACCTGACTGCAATCCTTGGCATGGTTTTTTAACAAAATGGGTTCACTTCCAAACTAAGTATGCTGCATAGCATCCCCAGTTTCTTTCACTGTTAATGAATTGAAGCTTAGCCCATGCATCTGATTGTCATATTGGCATGTTTTTTTGACCAAAATGGGTTCACTGTGAACTGAGGATGCTATAGCTCTATGCCAAAATCCTCCGGCTATGTACAACAATTGGTTCACTCTGAAAAATATATGCTTACATACTAGACACTTTAATTTTTCTTTTACTGTTTCTTTTGTTTAGTATTATTATTATTATTATTATTATTATTATTATTATTATGAGATAAGTGATTATTAGTAGTCATGAACAGAATAGTTCATGAGTCATCAGATCTTCTTGTTACCGTAGTTACAGCACGACGCGCTCATTATTCGGCCGATTCCTCTTCATCAGCAAAATACCCTTTACCATCATCATCTCCTTGAACGGAAAGCCAAATACAGGGGAGACTATAGTCGATTTTTTTTTATGCTCGAACACTAAGGTGAAATACCACTAAGGTGAAAAAAGTAGTAGAGCAACATATAAGCTCAGATAATGGAGAAATTTTCATTTTCAGATACTGTCAATGTAACCTGATTGCAATCTTTGGCATGGTTTTTTTAACACAAAATGGGTTCACTTCCAAACTAAGTATGCTGCATAGCATCCCCAGTTTCTTTCACTGTTAGTGAAGCTTATTTCACAAACCTGATGGTCTTCTTAAGCTATTTTATGGTCCCATTTTCACTAACTGTTAGTGAAGCTGATTTCAAGCACCTGATTGTCTTCTTGGCATGTTTGTTTTTATACCAAAAATGGGTTCACTGTGAACTGAGGATATTATATAGGTACGTATGCCAAAATCCTCCGGCCGGATATGCACAACACTTGGGTTTTGCGATATAGTTGGGCTAAAAAAGTAGTAGAGCAACATATAAGCTCAGATAATGGAGAAATTTTCATTTTCAGATACTGTCAATGTAACCTGATTGCAATCTTTGGCATGGTTTTTTTAACACAAAATGGGTTCACTTCCAAACTAAGTATGCTGCATAGCATCCCCAGTTTCTTTCACTGTTAGTGAAGCTTATTTCACAAACCTGATGGTCTTCTTAAGCTATTTTATGGTCCCATTTTCACTAAGTGTTAGTGAAGCTGATTTCAAGCACCTGATTGTCTTCTTGGCATGTTTGTTTTTATACCAAAAATGGGTTCATTGTGAACTGAGGATATTATATAGGTACGTATGCCAAAATCCTCCGGCCGGATATGCACAACACTTGGGTTTTACGATATAGTTGGGCTAAAAAAGTAGTAGAGCAACATATAAGCTCAGATAATGGAGAAATTTTCATTTTCAGATACTGTCAATGTAACCTGATTGCAATCTTTGGCATGGTTTTTTTAACACAAAATGGGTTCACTTCCAAACTAAGTATGCTGCATAGCATCCCCAGTTTCTTTCACTGTTAGTGAAGCTTATTTCACAAACCTGATGGTCTTCTTAAGCTATTTTATGGTCCCATTTTCACTAAGTGTTAGTGAAGCTGATTTCAAGCACCTGATTGTCTTCTTGGCATGTTTGTTTTTATACCAAAAATGGGTTCATTGTGAACTGAGGATATTATATAGGTACGTATGCCAAAATCCTCCGGCCGGATATGCACAACACTTGGGTTTTGCGATATAGTTGGGCTAAAAAAGTAGTAGAGCAACATATAAGCTCAGATAATGGAGAAATTTTCATTTTCAGATACTGTCTATGTAACCTGATTGCAATCTTTGGCATGGTTTTTTTAACACAAAATGGGTTCACTTCCAAACTAAGTATGCTGCATAGCATCCCCAGTTTCTTTCACTGTTAGTGAAGCTTATTTCACAAACCTGATGGTCTTCTTAAGCTATTTTATGGTCCCATTTTCACTAACTGTTAGTGAAGCTGATTTCAAGCACCTGATTGTCTTCTTGGCATGTTTGTTTTTATACCCAAAATGGGTTCATTGTGAACTGAGGATATTATATAGGTACGTATGCCAAAATCCTCCGGCCGGATATGCACAACACTTGGGTTTTGCGATATAGTTGGGCAAAAAAAGTAGTAGAGCAACATATAAGCTCAGATAATGGAGAAATTTTCATTTTCAGATACTGTCAATGTAACCTGATTGCAATCTTTGGCATGGTTTTTTTAACACAAAATGGGTTCACTTCCAAACTAAGTATGCTGCATAGCATCCCCAGTTTCTTTCACTGTTAGTGAAGCTTATTTCACAAACCTGATGGTCTTCTTAAGCTATTTTATGGTCCCATTTTCACTAAGTGTTAGTGAAGCTGATTTCAAGCACCTGATTGTCTTCTTGGCATGTTTGTTTTTATACCAAAAATGGGTTCATTGTGAACTGAGGATATTATATAGGTATGTATGCCAAAATCCTCCGGCCGGATATGCACAACACTTGGGTTTTGCGATATAGTTGGGCTAAAAAAGTAGTAGAGCAACATATAAGCTCAGATAATGGAGAAATTTTCATTTTCAGATACTGTCAATGTAACCTGATTGCAATCTTTGGCATGGTTTTTTTAACACAAAATGGGTTCACTTCCAAACTAAGTATGCTGCATAGCATCCCCAGTTTCTTTCACTGTTAGTGAAGCTTATTTCACAAACCTGATGGTCTTCTTAAGCTATTTTATGGTCCCATTTTCACTAAGTGTTAGTGAAGCTGATTTCAAGCACCTGATTGTCTTCTTGGCATGTTTGTTTTTATACCAAAAATGGGTTCACTGTGAACTGAGGATACTATATAGGTACGTATGCCAAAATCCTCCGGCCGGATATGCACAACACTTGGGTTTTGCGATATAGTTGGGCTAAAAAAGTAGTAGAGCAACATATAAGCTCAGATAATGGAGAAATTTTCATTTTCAGATACTGTCAATGTAACTTGATTGTTTAACACAAAATGGGTTCACTTCCAAACTAAGTATGCTGCATAGCATCCCCAGTTTCTTCTTTTGTTGTTAGTGAAGCTTATTTTCATGCATCTGATTGTGATATTGGCATGTTTTTTGACCAAAACGGGTTTACTGTGAACTGAGGATGCTATAGGTACGTATGCCAAAATCCTCCGGATACGCACAACAATTGGGTTTTAGATTTAGTTGGGCACAGTGAATTAGTATAGCAACATATAAGCTCAGATAAAGGAAATTTTCATTTTCAGATACTGTTAATGAAGCTGATTGCCATCTTTGGCATGATTTTTAAACAAAAAATGGGTTCACTTCCAAACTAAGTATGCTGCTAGCATCCTCATTTTCTTTCACTGTTAATGAAGCTTATTTCATTAAGATCCAGGATGGTAAATTTTGACTTGGCTATGATTGGATTGTTTAGTGGATGTTGTCTATGTTCTTAATTGGGCTGTGGTTAGAAAGAGTGGGCTCGAGTGAAGATCTGGAAACCCATATAGAGACATCTTGTTCATAATAATTTATTATTATTGTTGTTCTTGTCGCTCTTAAGGTGGTTGCTGATGTCTCTTTGTGTTCGTGTGCTGAAGGGAAATAAGGGATGAGAGAGAGATGAGGAAAATGCCGCTATGTTAGCCTGGTGTATCCAAAGTCTCTACCTTTCTTCTTTCTGTTTCCATTTCTGGCTTCTATATATATTTGGTTTCCTTCCATGATGACAGTTCCCTAAAAATACACTTGATATGAGCCCTATCTTATTTTTCTTATTTTTCTTATATTTGGTTTCCGTCCACGATGACAGTTTCATGGATTGTCTGAACAATCCATGAAGGACATGCTTAGATACTGAATTTTCATTTGTTTTACTGTTTTAGATAGTGGATATTCCCAATCAGAGGAGAATATAAAGGTTTCAAGTTAGATACTGAATTTTCATTTGTTTTGTTATTTTAAATATATTTAAAAACAAAATTAAGTACTAGATTTTTAGCATTGCAATGTAATTATTTTACCTCTGTATATATCATTAACAATTCCATGTGCTGTTGGCACTTTGATCTTATAATTCGAGATACAGGTAGTTCTTTTTGCAAGTTCAAAAAATATGTATATTCTGTATTGTGATCTACTGTTCAATTAAACTATTGTTTTTTTTTCACAGAGCGGTCGTCAAGATGAAGGAAATTCTGATGATTAGAGCTGAAGCTACTCGAGGGGTATGAATCTGCGGTCCTCCTTGCTGTTCTTATGTCCTCCTTGCTGTATGGTTGTTGTTCTTATGTCCTCCTCCTTGCTGTTGTTATGTCAGACTGGTTTTTTTTATGAGAGTTATGTCATACTTTGAATTTGGGATATTTTGGATATTTGTCAGACTGGTTTGTTTGGATATTTGGGATGTTAGTCTCTATATTAATTTGTTAATTATGACACTGTTAATTAATCAATGAATTTGGACGTTGATATGACACGTGTGAAACTTGATTATCTTTAATTATTCTTGTGTTTGGTTGTGGTTTGCGCAGTAGTATGCAACGAAATTGATTGAATCAGTTGTGAGAATTAGTTTACAGGTTTTGTAAATGAAACTGTGAATTGAAATCGAACGGAAAAGCGGAGTATCGAAAATAAACGGGCATAGCCAGAACGGCGTTTTAAAAAACGGCGGTCTACATAATCTAATCGCTGGAGTGTGTGATACACCGGTGTTTCAACGCACGCCGGCGAATGTTATCAGCTGTAACGGCACAGACGTACACCGGCATTTTATAAACGCCGACGTATATAACTACACCGGGGTTTTTTGATCGCGCCGGTGTTCGTAAATAGGGAAAAGCAGGCGCTCATAAACGCACATACACCGGCGTTCTTTGACCGCCGGTATACTTTCGATATACACCGGCGTTTTCATAAACGCCGGTGAATGGATAAATACCGGCGGTTTACGACCGCCGGTGAATGTATGTAGGTGCACAAGAACGGCACTCAGAGACCGACATACACCGGCGTTTTATGTCCGCCGGTGTAGTTCTAACATTTACCGGCGTCCACCAAAAACGCCGGTGTAGACCCCTTCGTTTCAGCGACGCCCGCTTCGGCGGCAGTTGGACCGGCGCTATTGTAAACGCCGGTGAAAGTTTCACCGGCGTAAAAAAACACCGGTATAGAGGCCAAAAAGCACCGGGAAAGCTACTTTCTTTTGTAGTGTGGGTATTACCTTCACTTCAAGTGTATTTAAGGTATTACCATTAACTTTAGGTGCTCATAGGTCCTTTACCATTTTTTAAATTGTATGTCAATTTTGAAACTATTTGCAGAAAGAGAATAGTTGCCAAACTATTTGCTCTCGGTGACTCAACAACTAGACTCGTCGTTCCCAACGACGAGCTTAGTTATTTCGTGCTCGTCGTTGGGACACGGCGAGTGTAGTTTTTTTTTGTTGAGAAATTCACCGTTTCCAACAGCAACAAGACTTGCCGTTTCCAATGGCAAGGAGATTTATACCATACTTGCTTTTGGGAACGACGAGTTTAGCTCAAAAATATTATGTATGGAGTATTTTTTTCGAAAATCCACTAAGTCCAATAAAGAGTTTTACTCTCTGTGAAATTTCATATATCATCGCCGTTATCAACAACAAGTTTAGTATAAAGAACATCGTCGTTGAGTATGACGAGTCTTATTTGATAACTTTGAACTAAACTTGTCGTTCCCAACATCGAGTCTAGTATAAAAAACCTCGTTGTTCCCCACAGTGAGTATTGTTTGATAATTTTGAACTAAACTCGCCGTCTCTAACAGCGAGTTTCATTAAAATAAATAAAACTAGGTTCATTGTTCTCAACTGCGATCACAAAATAAATAAACTCGTCTAGTTGTTGAGTTCCCCAGCACAAATAGTTTGACAACAGACCTCTTTCTGCAAATAATTTCGAAAAATGGAAAAATCCTGAAAATAACTAACTTTTTGGGAACTTTTCATTAAAATACCCTTACATTTATTTTTGGAAAATTTTAGAATACAAACTAGCTAGTAACTAACATAACTTCTCACAAATTTTATAACATTCATATAATTGCTCTAAGCCATATAATCTGCAATTATTTTTTTTATCAAACTGATTAGTTCACCTTGTAAATAAAATGAAATTTAAGCTTCTATAAGAGCATCAAGAAATTTAAGGTTCTATAAGAGCATCTGTAGTCATTGGCTATTTTGTCAAAATTTCTAAAAAATGGGTTTTCTGTGCTGCAGCCGTTGGCTAAAAACCCAAAATTTGGGTTTGAGATGAACAGCCGTCTGCCAAATTTGGCAAACGAAATAGAAATTTGGAAAGAATAGCTGATGAAAGATGATTTTTCGTCCGTTCGATCGAACAGAAGATCATCTTTCGTCGCTTGATTTTAAAATATTTTTTAACCTATCGGATAGGAAATGATTTCTCGTTTGATTAATTTTTTTAAAAAAAAGTGATCAGACGGGAAATCATTTCCCGTCCGTCGATTTTTAAAATTAAAACAAAAAACCAAAAAAACTTCACGTACGGGAGATGATCTCCCGTCCAAACACTCTTGGTTAATTTTTTTAATGAAATAAGCCTTCATAAATGATTATGGGGATATATTAGGTATTAATTGAACTATAATTATGATTTAATTATGATTGAATTAATAGTTAATTAGGATTAATTGATGAGTTAATTTAGAAAAATTTCTTGGACGGAAAATGATTTCCGGTCCGTGCTTAATTTTTAAAAAAAAATTTCTCAAATGGGAAATGATTCAACGTCCGGCGCATTTTTAAAACAACAATTTTTTTTTTGTGCGGTGAGAAATCATCTATCATCCTTCGTTTTTTTTTTTTTAATGAAAACTCAAATTTTGGATTTAAACGACTGCAGCCGAAACCCAAAATTTCTATTCCTATATGCCAAATAGCCAAAATTTGAGAATCAACTGTCTAATGCTCTAATATCTGAAAATATTATTTTGGCAATTTTACATCATTATTCCTGATAAAAAGGTAACTGCTTTCTAATCTTTCTTATATTATTTGCTAAATAATCTATTCATCTTTTCTCACTCCTCCTACACAGTTATCCATGTCACTTCTTCTCATCCTCTTCTGCTCACAACAAACTCATGCCTACTAGCATTGGTAAAATTATCTGAATCTCGGATTCGACTCAGACCTGACCCAGACCCGGCAATGGATCGGAACCAACCCGGTCTATGTGGGTCTGGGTCCGGGTTCTAAAATGGGACCCGTTGTACTGTCGGGTATGGGTTCACTCAAAAGAGACCTGACCCGTTAAAAAAATCCAAAAAAATCAACATGAAAATAAATATTCTATCATCATCCCTAGGGTTGGACAACTATTATCCGAACTGATCAATCCGAATCAATCCAATCCGAACCGACCAGTTTTTAACCGAACCAATTGGTGGTTTGGGATGGTTCGGTTCTTGATCTTCAATAACCAACTGGACCAGATCGATTGTTGGATGGAGCTTTCAAATAATCGATGAAACCGAACCGACCGTACCTCTATGCATTAGTCTATAAAAAATCAGTTCTCTTTTAATTTCTTGAATATAAAAACAGTCATTTCTCATTTTCTTGGAGATACAAACGTCTTCTTTAATTTCTTTAATACAAATCGAGCGGTGGCGGTACGTAGGACAAGGCAAAAGTAAAACAAAACAGAGAAATTGGATGAAGAGAACTAAAGAGATGGAAGCAGTGGAATAAGAAATAACATGGATAGGAATGGAGTGATCTAGAAAGATGTCAAATAAAGATTCAATGAATGATGGCAATGCAAATGAATGAATAAGGGAGTAAACAATGCAAAAAAAAAAAGCAACAAGAGAATCCTGGAACCTGTGGGTTATGGGTCCACCACGCTTTCGTTACGTAACTTTGATGGTGAAGTTCCAAGTTGTAGACGTGTCGTAGCAGATCAAGCGATGCCGATCGACGAACCGAGCAGAAATAAAAAGAAATGATAGCACTATAATCAAAGGAATATGGGTACAACAAAGAATGAAGTCATACCCGATAAGGAATCCATGAATAAGGACGACTGCAGGGGACGAAGGAAAACAAGGAATGTAAGAATTGAATATGAGGGGATAAAAAAAAAGGAAGACTAGTATCCAGATTGTTGGTTATCAATTATCTATGTGATTCACGTGTTGTATATATTGTTGAGTCAAACCGGTTAAACCCAAACTAATCAGGGTCCAACCCCAAACTAGTTAGAGTTAAACCAGGACCTACGTTTTGATTCTCTATAATCATGTGTGTTATGTTATTGAGAAATGCTTAATTTACAGTGTGGCTCAGCTTAATAGAATAATGAAGTTGATGTAATATTTAGTAGTTACTTTAACCAAGTCAAGCATAAATTATTTTCTAAATCTTTTTTATTGTACCTGAAATTCAATTAGCTGTGATTATTGATGTTTCTTTTATGATAATAAACTACGATTACATAAGTATGCATGTGAAAAAGCAATGTATCTCACCAATTTAAATGTCATCATCTCAAACAATTAGTGTAAAATTCATTAATAACTTGTGGTTTTATGAATCTTCATTTAAATTCATTTATAAACAACAAATAGCAGGTTGTTTCTTAAGTGTGACTGAAGTTAATCTTTTAAATTTCAATAAAATTGTGAATGATGTTGGAAGTGAAAAGTAGCACGCCAAACCGACCATCCAATTTAATCCAAATCGAGCTTAATCGGCTTGGATGGAAACCAATCCAATTAAGGCTCGGATTGGTTGCGGATGAGAAAACTAAAAAATCGATCTTCTTTGGATCGGTGGTGAATGATCCATATTAAGTCGGATACCGACCGATGCCCACCTGGCCACCCCTACTCATCCCTCCCCTTCTTCCTCCTCAAAACTTATGCCTTTTTCTTCTCTCCTCTATTCTAAATTCTTCACTCGCCGTCTTCACTTGCCGCTCATACTCCCGCTCCTATCCAAACGGGTAGGAATATTTTAATAGGATCCGGATCCGAACCCGATCTTCACGGATCCGGATCAGGGTCCAATTTTTAAACCCGTAAGGAAACAGGTCCATACCCAAATAGTGAATGACCCGATCTGATACCAATGGTAATGCCAACCACCACCACAAGTAGTGAGCACAAATTTCACCTCTACCAACTACTCTCATCCCCTCATGTCATTGCCCTTGTCCTTGTCCTTCCACCAAACCAACCAGCTGTCTTCTACAATGATCCACTCCACTATCAACGCATTCCAATGCAACACAAGAATCAATCTTCACTGATCAAAAGTAAATCAAGTAGTCACCATAGAATTCGACTTCCATTTTATTCGCTCATTCATTCATCAAGGTCAAAAAATTACATCTCAACGCTGCCGAAGAAAAAGGGGGCGTGGGGCGTCCGGCGCGGCGGAGGAGAAGAAGAAGGGGGCGTGAGGCGTGGAGGCGTGGGGCCTTTGGTATGGCGGAAGAGAAGAAGGGGGCGCGGAGTTTGTTATAGGCGGAGGAGGATGAGAAGAAGAGGTGGACATGGGTGACTCTCTAGGAAGAGAGAAATGAAGAGGAAGAGATTTTTTTAATAATAAATAGTAAAAAAATTTAAAAAGTAGTGGCCATTATCTTTTGGTCCGTTTAAAAAATATATATCGAAACTAACGAAGAAATTAAAAATTAAACTCCACTTTTGAGAACACAAAAGGACAGTTTGGTAATTTCACCTATCTCCCGCCAAAACCACTACTGTAAAGTAACATAACACCACCGTCTCCTTCCTCAAATCTCCCCAAATCGAAACCCTAATCCCCCCAATTCCCCAAACCCTAAAAAATGGCTTCTTCCGCTTCCAAAACCATAGCCGAAATTTTCAACCCCGCAAAGCGCCTCAAAACCCTCTCTTCTGAAACCCTAATCCCCCAATCCCCAATCTCCTCTTCTTCGTCCCCAATTCTCACTCCAGATCAAAAATCAAGAATCGACTTTAACAAAGCCCTAGCTCGGTCCAAGCGAAACCTCAGACTCTGCACCGAAAAGATCGAGAAATCCAAAGGTACATCTTTTTCCACTTCTAGGGTTTCTGTAAAGTAAAGTAAAGTTGGGATTTTGAAGTGAAAATTGGTGATTTTGCAGCTGAGGGGTTGAGATATGTGAAGTTGGAGGAGCTTTTGGTGGAGGAGACGTGGTTAGAAGTGATTCCGGGGGAGTTGAGGAAGCCGTATGCGAAGAGTTTGTGTAAGTTTGTGGAGAGGGAGATTAGTGCGAGTGTGCCCATTTATCCGCCGCTGTCTCTTGTGTTTAATGCGCTGCATTCGACACCGTTTGATAGAGTGAAGGCTGTGATTATTGGGCAGGTAGTTTTGTTTTCTTTCAATTTTGCGATAGAGGTTCTAACTTTTAGTCTCGGCCATTTTAGATTTTGTGGGCAATGTGCATTTTATGTCTTGAGAGGTGAGTGCGAAGCTCTTGGTTACTCTGTAACTATATGTCGGAGTTTAATCATGTGAAACTAGATTTGAAATTGTCATTGCCATATTATTAAATTTGGTTTATTTGATTACAATGCCAATTTTGTTTCATGTGTTCTTGTTGCCTGCCACAAAGTATATGAATTAGACAGTGTTCTCTCTGATCCATTTTACACGATAAGAGATAGGTAACTTTATTTTTCCCAAGCATAAATTGATGAAAGTTGTAGAAAGAATTTATAAAATTTCTACACATGTGCATTTACCTTTTCTTAACATTTTTTGTTTTCTGATCAACAACTTGTTTGTTGGTCTGTGAGACAAAACAGAATTCTAGGGGTTGAGTATTTGAGATTTTAGTTTATTAGTCTTACAACACTATCTTTTTGGTTAAGCATGTGAAATGATGGATTAAGTAACCAAGTGTCTGTTTCAGGATCCTTATCATGGACCTGGGCAAGCCATGGGTCTATCTTTCTCAGTGCCAGAAGGTATCAAGGTTCCATCAAGCCTTGTCAATATATTCAAGGAACTTAAAAATGATGTTGGGTGTTCTATTCCGTCCCATGGAAATTTGGAAAAATGGGCAATACAGGTAAAACAACTGATTGGTTTCTATGTAATTGTTTGCTCCTAATGCTTTTCAGTTTACTGGTAATATGATTGCTCCCCTGAATAGTTTTTAACATTTATCCGTTACTCTTTTATGCACCATAATATCTTTGATTAATAAATCTCACATATGCATCGTACATGTTTATATTCGTGGAATCAGTTGAACCTGTTGCAAATTATTATTATAGCACTCATATAAGACTTTTAGAGGCTGACTCCATCCTTGCTACAACCAAGCATGACTAGCTGGTCACAAAATTTTCCTACAGAGATTTTCAGAACTACATATTAATTTATCACACATTATATTTATAGTTAAAAGAAAGATTTTGATCAACATACTTTGTACACAACTGCATGCATACATGCCACACTCACACTTATGATGCATTAAGCTATTCTTGATTGCTCTAACTGTGATGTTTTCATGCAGGGTGTTCTTCTTCTCAATGCCGTTTTGACCGGTATGCACCTTTTATACTTTAACTTAAACTGATTTTTGACCAGGGTAAGTTTTATAATGATCATCTTCGTTATTTTTCTTCTTTTTTTTTTCTGTGGGAATCCTGTGGTTGACGATGTTACTACCTATTTGATTAGTAAAAAGAATCCCCAAATATGAAGCAATGGCTAGTGGCTACATGATACTCAGCAGAAAGCATGTAGTATATAAAGACCATCAACGCCCATGGAGATAAGCCATGAATTGAACAATGTGCATTTTACATCTGTACATGAACACCATAAATTTTCATATACTAATTTGTTCTCGCAAGTTTAGTATCTTTTATTTTGTATGGAGAAACTACGTGAAGTTATTAGCTTTTATATATTAGAGATTTAGAGTACCATACCTCTATAAAAATTTCAGTATTAGGATTAGTTATCATTTTCTCATTTATTGGTAGTATTGGAAAATATCGGAAGAATTGGTAGGGAAATTTTAATACTCACCACTATTCCAAAGGATGCTCTGTGGTTTTCATTGAACTATAGATGGAGAAACCTTCTTACCTATGTACAATGCCAGGGTTTTACGGTGAAGACTCTTGATTTGAAATAACAATGGTAAGAGCACTAGATGAATTTGGTCCATATGATTACTTTGGTTGTTAGGTGTGAAATGTTCAACCACTTTGTCAGCCTAATAACACTTCTGATTGTAATGTTTCGTGAAATTTTCGGGCCTGATTGGAAAGGATAGGTAGAAGAAAAGTGGAGATAATGAGAAAATGACCTATTGGTGCACAAGTGGCATCAAGTGCCACTGTCCCTTTTAATTTTTTCTTGAATAGGTCATTTCCATTAGTAAGGATAGTTAGGGAAATTACATATGTTTGTTGAAACATGACCTATTCATTTTTGTTTGTCATGCTTCTTTATATATTCTAGCATTTCCATTAGTAAAATAATAACAAGAATTTAAGATTATTTCTTTTAAACTTTCATGGTATCAGAGCCAAGTTCGAAATCCCTAGCTTTCGATGGCAAAGAAGAGAACGACAACTTCATCTGTAGGGAGTGTTGATCACTTATCTGCAAACTCTTCTCTGCAAATTACTGTTTACAAGTTGAACGGTAAAAATTACTTGGAGTGGTTGCAATCGGTCAAACTAGCCATTGATGGGAGAGGAAAGCTAGGATTCCTGACAGGAGAAATCAATAAACCTACTGAAGATGATCCTCAGTTTAAGACATGGAGATCAGAGAACTCGTTAGTCACATTCTGGCTACTCAGTTCTATGGAGACAACCATTGCAAAACCAAACATGTTTCTGCCCACAACAAAGGATGTATGGGATTCAGTTCGAGAAACATACTCGGACTTGGAGAATTCATCCCAAATCTCTGAGCTGAAGTCAAAGCTTTGGCTTTCTAAACAAGCGAACCATGAGGTTACTATCTATTACAATGAGATGGTGACCCTATGGCAGGAACTAGATCAATGCTACGATGATGTGTGGGAAAATCCCAATGACTGCGCAAGATTCATGAAGCGGGAAGAAATGATCGAGTTTATATGTTTCTTGCAGGTGTTAATCAAAAGCTTGGATGAGGTGAAAGGAAGGATTCTGGGGCGAAAACCTCTGCCATCCATCCATGAGGTGTTTTCGGAAGTCAGACAGGAGGAAAAACAGGAAGAAGATTATGCTACATGGCTCAACACCTAGCGGAAATCTGGAACCAGAGAGTTCAGCTCTAGCTTCCAGAGGGACTTATACCGATGGTGAAAAGAATAAGCCGTGGTGTGATTACTGTAGGAGGCCTTGGCATACGAGCGAAACATGTTGGAAGTTGCATCCACGCCTAAAGAAAATTTTTGAAATTTTTTTATCGTAAAGTCTTTCATACGACTGCGGAAGATTCTCAAGTGCAATCCATTGATTCAGAAGCGTCTCTATTCACAAAGGAACGACTAGAGCACTTGTACAAACTATTCCAATCTCCACAATTCACAGTAAAACTCTCTTGTTCTTTAGCCCAGAAATGTAACATTGTTACTGCTCTCCTTAGTGTCAGTTCTAGTAATATCAATTATTGGATT
Organism: Hemerocallis citrina; assembly: GCA_017893485.1. Lineage (NCBI taxonomy): Eukaryota > Viridiplantae > Streptophyta > Magnoliopsida > Asparagales > Asphodelaceae > Hemerocallis > Hemerocallis citrina. The sequence continues at coordinate 1,396,391 of JACEHZ010000703.1, forward strand.
ATAGACTCCGGAGCAACTGATCATATGACAAATTGCACCAATCTAGGGGTGGCATTCGGGCCTATTGGGTCGGGTCGAAACTCGGCGGGTTTGACCTAGGCTTTGGCGGGCCGGACCAGCCATGATCACGGGTCGGGCCGGGCCGGGCCAATGGAGGAAATTAGCGGCCCGGCCCTGGTCGGGCTTTAATTAATTAATTTATTTATTACAAAGATAAAGGAAAAGGAAAATTGTTCACAATTGTCAAGAATATATAGATAAAAAAGATATTCATAGATTAAATTGTTTTTATGAATTACAAAGTTTAATGTATAATCAAATAGATTAGTAATATTTTATACAAATTTATTCAAATTACAATATGAGGAAAACATTTGTATTTAGGGATCGAGATGGCCTTTATTTAGAATTGAAGAGAAGACATTGGACTATTGTCGTGCATTTCTACTAACCTAAATATGGAATCTTATCCCCCTAAATTTTTCATTCAATACAATACATTATCCGAACTTCATTCTACTAGATGTTTATTCGTTGCTACTTGTTGAGCCATTGTGTGCTTATCAAAAATATCGAAATTATTACATGCTTTCATGATGTGTGTGACAATTATTTCACCCTTACGTGGGTACCTAACAAATCCGAATGAAATTATCCTCTTTTGAAGTAGCCAATCAGAATTTATCCAATGACATGTTACACACATCATTGGTACGCCGTTCACTTCTACCCACCCATCCAATGTCAGAAACTTTAGTATTTAGTGATGTTAGTGTTGCTACTAAAAAATTCTTAGCCTCATTGTAAACTAATTTACAATCACCCTTAACTACATTTCTTGCAATTTTTTTATAATAGGGATTTAATGCGGTTTGTGCAAAAGTCTCTACATTCTTACTTTCACCAAACGAATAAGGTAATTCATCTATAATTGCTAACACAGCCATTTTCCTACGAACGATATCGTGATCGTAGCTATGACTATCTACTTGACTGGTCTTAGGGTGTATTTTTTTGTTGTGTGAGATTGTCTTTAGAAATTCCGGATTGACATTTATTTAAGTGACGTTGAAGTGTACCCGTTTCCGATCAGATTTTAAATTTATAAGGAGTTTGACACTAATTACAATTTTTTAGTCCTCTTATCATTTTGTGAAGGGACAGTCAAAATATTTGTGTAATTTGGAAGTGTTCCCTCTTGTTTTACGGGATTGAGAAGGGTCTTGTTCCGATGGTTGTGTTTCTATGTCTTCTACTTCTACTTGATTCGTGTGTGTTTCATGAAAATCGGGAATACTATCTGATATGGCTAAAAATGGGATTAAATCGGAACCATTCAAAGTGGGCACGAATCTCAAAGTCCTAGGGGCAAGACAGTAATTTTGCCTACAGACGGGTCCGAATTGGGAACCGGGTTCCTCCTCTTGGACCCACTAACCCATGAACGGATGTGGCCAGTTGAGAACGGGTCTCAACCCTTCAGGGGCCAGTTCAACAGGATTGGAGGAAATCCTGGCTCCCCCTGATCTAGAGGAGGTGGTTATAACCACCCTTATCCTGCCATATCTGGAAGTAGGGATTCACTCTTATCCTGAAAGAGTTCCCCTTGGCGACTATAAAACCCCCTACCTCCTACTGTCACAGGTGATCACTCTTTGCACAGTAAAGCTCTTGCTCTGCACTTTTTCTGTGTATTGACTTGAGCGTCGGAGGTTTCGTCGCTGGGATCCATCTCGGTGTTTCGAACGTTTGTGCAGGTTAAGGGAGCACCAAGGAGTCAACCAGTCAACAAGGAAGAAGAAGGGTTCCGCCTGTTCGAGTTCCTCACGAACGTACAAATCTCATCTATTGCCCCCACACCAGGTTCCGGGGACAACAGATTGGCGCCGTCTGTGGGAAGCCACTCGACAAGCAATCTCGTCTTCCTCCTTCAGCCCACGTTACTCCCAGCCATGCCTCCCAAGAAGAGACCCGCAAACTCCAACCGAAGGACTACCTCTTCTCACCCTCCTCCTCCTTCGCAGGGGGATCTCCCTCATCCCAACCAACCAACCCTGCAGCTCGATTCTCTGGCTCCGCAGTCCATCCAGCTGCCTGTGGGACCCCAGGCCACAGTGGGGGAACACTCTCGATGAAGCCGCCACAAGCAACCTGTCCACCAGGTTCGAGTTTCCATCCACAATGCCGACACGGATTCCATGGCTTCCTATACTCCCACTCCAAAGGATCTGTGAAACGTGATTAACAATTGGCAGACCGAGCACGGACTCGATCTCCGTACCCATCTGGATGAGAGGCGGGCCGAAGAGGCGAACCCTCACCGCGAGCATACCAGGGACCGTTCGCCGTGCCGATCCAACCAAGGAGGGTCCAACTCTTCCCGCAGGCGAAGAGAGTTGCCCCAACGTCGCCCAAGACGTAGCCACTACCCGGCAGGCCGCCCTGCACCTCGGGCCCATCATGAGCAGGAGGCCCCCATCACAAGGGCGGAATTCCAGCAATTTCAGGAGGCAGTCCTCCGGGCTCTCAACGCTGCCTCCAACAATGGCCGTAGGGCTTTCAGTCCTCCGCCAGCTCCTCACCATCCTTGCCGCTCCCGTAGTCCCCGATCGGCTCCTTACCATCCTCGTCGCTCCCGAAGCCCTAGGCCTGCTGCGAGCCATCGCCGCCCTTCTCCCAAACACCGCCGCCGCTCCCGAAGCCCTAGTCCTGCTGCGAGCCATCGCCGCCCTTCTTTCGAACACCACCGCCGCTCCCGAAGTTCGTGTCCTACTCCCAGTCACCTCCGTCGCTCAGTCAGTCCACGACCTATTCTGAGCCATCACCGGTACAGCCCCAGCCCTCCTCGACATGAGGATGAGTCTCGGGGCTCGGCCAGGCAAGACCGAAGGGAGGACTCGGTCTATCGTCATCTTTACGAGATGGAGAGGCGCCTCGGCCAGCTCGACCGAAACGAAGAACGACGGGCAAGGGACCTTAGTTCGAGCAGGCCCCCATTCTTCCGCGCCATCATGGAGGCTCCAGTTCCGATAACTTCAAGCCTCCACATTTCGAGACCTACACCGGGGAGTTGGACCCAGCAGATCACATTAAGAGTTTCAAAACTCTCATGATGATCCACCATGCATCCGATTCCCTCCTTTGCAAGATCTTCCCGGCCACACTTAAGGGGCCAGCTCGGGAATGGTATTCTCGACTTGCGCCAGCATCTATCTTCTCCTTCGACCAGTTCGAGGGTCTTTTCCTCACGCATTTCGTGAGCAGTCGTCGCGTCGAGAAGACAAGCGACACCCTACTGTTCCTCAGTCAAAAGAAGGGCGAACGACTGAGGGACTATGTCAAGTGCTTCACTGCTGAAGCCAGGTCCATTGCTTCCTTGGAACCCTTGGTCGCCACCATCGCCTTCCAGTCCAACGTCCTTAATGCTGACCTCAAGGCATCCCTCGCCAAGAAGCCCTGATGTGCCTAATTTTTATACAAATATTTGTATTCAATTACCCATTAAAATTGCTTGTTTTCGTTTATACTGTTGATAATTCATTTTATTTCTATAAGATTTCAATTAATTATTTATTTATGAAGAAATAAGATTTTTGATGCAAAAGTAATTATTTTTGATAAGAATCAACAAAACAAAGAAAAACTATTGTTTTATTATTTTTTTATGATTTGTTGAATTTTATATGTTACAAATTGACAATACAGGAGCAAAATACAATTTTAATTGTTATGAGGGTGTAAAAAGAATAAACAACTTTTGATAAGGCAAAAAGATAAAAATCTGTTATTTTAAGTTCATCTAATTAAATTTAAATTTAAATATTAAATTTTGATTTGTATTTTGCAGATATATCCTAATCCTATTCTACAACGTAACTCTACTCCTATAAATACTACCCAACCCCAGAGGCCAAAAAGACGGAGCGCTTAACGAAGACACATTTACCGAACTCAGCGGAAACAAAAAAAAGCAAAAAAAATAAAAACCAAGAGAAAAAGAGAGAGAGAAGTCAGCAGCAATCGGTGGGCGTGCAGCTTAGAACAGGGAACAACAAGATCAAAACGAAGTTCTGTGTTGGGCGCTGAACTCGAGGCAGAAGAGACAAAATAACAGAACACAGGACAGCGAGAACAACACAGCGGATCGAAGCTGACTGGGCTTGTGTTTCTGCGTTCTCCGAGACAGCAGACACGCTGACTGGGCTTCGATTTGACGTGTGACAAACGCTGACTGGGCTTCGATTTGATCTGGTTTTTCTTTTGTGCTGAGTTCGAGACAGAGAAGAGAGATACATAGACAATTGTTTACTGGATGCGGTTTGTAATTATTTATTTAGAAAACAGTCTCTTTGTATTTTCTTTTCTCTCCTAAAATTTAAATATGCAATCTTTGAACAATTTTGTTAATTGCAATTTTATTATGAACTAAATTTATTTGTCTAGGATTTAGATGTAGCCTAGTTTTGATAACACAATTTTTTTTAATTCCATATTATTTTAATTTCCCTATGGTTGTGTGTTTAATTTTTGTGCTTAATGCTTACAAATATTTGGCCAATTTTTGTATGATTATTGGATCATGGAGAGGCCGAGAGGTAATTTGTGATTTAGAACAATAAAAATTGAACACCATTAATTGAGCGAAATTAGAGATGATTTACCGCGATTGATGTGACCGTTAAGAAATCTACAGAACTTAATGAGTCTTTGATTAATTAAATTTGCATAGAGATATGTCAAACTGTTAGTTGGAGATATTTTTGGTGTTGTTCGAGAGAATGCATTGAATATTTTGGGGATTTTGGTCTACAACTTGGAAAAATAATATTTTTAGAAATTATAAATTGTGTGGAATGAACTAGGTGAAGTCAAAAGCTGGTGTGAATATTTGCAAGTGTACAAAATCGCAACAAGTAGTATAGTTAAGTGAATAGAGTGTCGAACCCACAGAGACTAGATATTTTATTGAGTACCGATATCACTAGATTAACTACTATTTGGAAGATCGAAATTTAATAAATAAAGAAAAAAATCTAACTAACTAAATTAATGGAGAGGGAGCGGAGTCTGAAAATTGTAATTTGTTAATGGCAAAATTAAATCTAGGGATTTTGACTTCACCTAGTTCATCCCACACAATTTATAATTCCTAAAAATATTATTTTTCCAAGTTGTAGACCAAAATCCCCAAATTATTCAATGCATTCTCTCGAACAACACCAAAAATATCTCCAACTAACAGTTTGACATATCTCTATGCAAATTTAATTAATCAAAGACTCATTAAGTTCTGTAGATTTCTTAACGGTCACATCAATCGCGGTAAATCATCTCTAATTTCGCTCAATTAATGGTGTTCAATTTTTATTGTTCTAACTCACAAATTACCTCTCGGTCTCTCCATGATCCAATGATCATACAAAAATTGGCCAAATATTTGTAAGCATTAAGCACAAAAATTAAACACACAACCATAGAGAAATTAAAATAATATGGAATAAAAAAAAATTGTGTTCTCAAAACTAGGCTACATCTAAATCCTAGACAAATAAATTTAGTTCATAATAAAATTGCAATTAACAAAATTGTTCAAGGATTGCATATTTAAATTTTAGGAGAGAAAAGAAAATACAAAGAGACTATTTTGTAAATAAATAATTGCAAACCGCATCCAGTAAACCATTGTCTATGTATCTCTCTTCTCTGTCTCGAACTCAGCACAAAAGAAAAACCCGATCAAATCGAAGCCCAGTTAGCGTGCCTGCTGTCTCGGAGAACGCAGAAACACAAGCCCAGTCAGCTTCGATCCGCTGTGTTGTTCTCGCTGTCCCGTGTTCTGTTATTTTGTCTCTTCTGCCTCGAGTTCAGCGCCCAACACAGAACTTCGTTTTGATCTTGCTGTTCCCTGTTCTAAGCTGCACGCCCACCGATTGCTGCTGACTTCTCTCTCTCTTTTTCTCTTGGTTTTTATTTTTATTTTTGCTTTTTTTTGTTTCCGCTGAGTTCGGTAAATGTGTCTTCGTTAAGCGCTCCGTCTTTTTGGCCTCCGGGGTTGGGTAGTGTTTATAGGAGTAGAGTTACGTTGTAGAATAGGATTAGGATATATCTGCAAAATACAAATCAGAATTTAATATTTAAGTTTAAATTTAATGAGATGAACTTAAAATAACAGATTTTTATCTTTTTGCCTTATCAAAAGTTGTTTATTCTTTTTACACCCTCATAACAATTAAAATTGTATTTTGCTCCTGTATTGTCAATTTGCAACATATAAAATTCAACAAATCATAAAAAAATAATAAAACAATAGTTTTTCTTTGTTTTGTTGATTCTTATCAAAAATAATTACTTTTGCATCAAAAATCTTATTTCTTCATAAATAAATAATTAATTGAAATCTTATAGAAATAAAATGAATTATCAACAGTATAAACGAAAACAAGCAATTTTAATGGGTAATTGAATACAAATATTTGTATAAAAATTAGACACATCAAATACCCCCAAACTTAAGACTTTGCTTGTCCTCAAGCAAACAGTAGAATCATGAATAAGGGAAAATTAATCAAGAGTAGGCTCAACCCATCACACTAAGAAATCTCATTATGCAAGCATCAAAATTTCAATTCAAAATATAAACAATAGCAAATAAAGTAAAATCAAGCATACCCACTTTCTCCAGTGCAATTATTTATTCTTAATTCCAAACCCAATCATATTTGTCATGCAATTAATGTAATTATAGTATGTAACAACTCAATCTGTGATTTTTCCTTCTCACTACTATAAACCGAGCAGCAAACTAGAGTTTTTTTTTAAAATTTTTTTAATTTTTTTTGGCCTCTTCTCTAAGTCGTCACTTGCCTTTTGACGCGAATGCAAAACATTTGTGATGTATTCACCCGGTTACTCAACAAGCCACAAACTTAAAGTGCTTTGCATACTCATACTTTAAGTTGCCGTTTGACATAAAAGTAAACATTTGTGATGAATACCCCTAGTTACTATTAGGCAACTCAAAACATTGGAGTAGATTGACTTTATTCAAATTTTTTTTTCTTTCTGTTATTACTCTATTTACTTAAACTCTGTTTAGGACTAGATCAAAGAGTATAATCACAAGAAAAAACATCACATTTGTCTTTTATGTATAATAGCATGACTCACATAATTTTGTAAGGAATTGTGAAACTCAATAATCCTAAAGTAAATAAGTATGCTTCCTCTTACTTTATAAGTAATTGTCTATCCCAAAAAAATATTTCGGTGCTTATCACAATAAAGAACTTAAAAGTGTAATGGTGTGTTCAATTGAATTTTTTTTATTTTGTTTTTGTTTTTTTTTCTTTTTAAAAATAAATCATAAATTTATAAACCTTTCCCCCAAACTTGAATATCACATTGTCCTCAATGGGAAAGGCAAAAGAAAAACAAAAAGAATGCAAAAAGTTCAGAATTTCTCCCCTGATTCGTCGTAAAATTTCTGCATGCGCTGCGTTCAGTATTTTGGCGATATCTGGAGCTGTAGATGTCCAAATGGGCTGATTTTTTTTTGCTGGAAAGCTGAGATGATAGGCTACAATCGCTCTTTGAATCAGTTTTCCAGATTCTGACTCCATATTGCTCAAAAATAGTCATCAATGAAGGTGTACAAAACAGCTCCACCCGGCGATTTTCAAATTTTATGCAATCCTACAAAATAAAATCAAAAATTAAAAGAAAATAAACTAAAAGATAAATCAAACCTAAATGCAATAAAATAAAACATGGGTTGCCTCCCAAGAAGCGCTAAGTTTTAAGTCTTCAGCCAGACATGAAGGTGAGTTGGTTATGTAACGCCAAGATCTAACAACATTAAAACATCTTTTCTAATACTTCTCTTCTGGTGTGGATCGGGTTCAAGCTCTAGTTTGAGGTGTTTCCTTCTTGATGATGTCTTTGATTCCCCCACCTCTTTGAAATTTTGTTGAAAAAATGAATAAATAGAGGGTGCAGCATCCAAATACATAACATATTCAAAAATATTTTCTTTTTTAGTTTCAAAAGTTGCTGCATTTGTTGGACATACTTCGATTGGCAGCTTTTCAATTTCAACACTATGTTTCTTGCTCACAATTAAATCAATTTTACTTACTTGAAAATATGACTGTTCTTCAGGAGGAAACTTTATGGAATTAAAAACATCATACGTTACTTGCTCATGCTGCGTTTGTTCTTCCACAATTTGTTCAATCTCATTTTGCTTTTCAACCACATTCTGTTCGCCATTTTCTTCTTGTGGTTGCTCAATTGTCCTCCTGCTGCTTAGTGTTATTGCTTTGACATCTTCCGTGAGGTCGACAACTGTGTTGCTTGGTAATATTCCTGCAGTTCTTTCATTTAAAATATTTGAAATTTGATCAATTTGTACCTCAAGATTTTGGATGGAAGCCGAAGTTACATTTGCAACATTTTGAATTGTCAAATCTGCCTTTTGTATGTACTGATCTGTCTTTTGCATGTGTTGCATGAACATCTCTTCTAATGTCGGTTTCTCTTCTTGCTGTGAAATTTTTTTAGGTGGTATAACTGCTCCTTGATTGTTGTTCCAAGAAAAATTGGGGGTGTTTCTCCATTCTTGATTGTATGTGTTTGCATAATGATTGTTTTGCATTTGAAAGTTTGACACAAAATTTTCATGTTCGGCATTTGATGGAGCAAAAGGGTTCCCCACTTGACAATCTGCACTTGAATGATTTTCTGCACAAAGATCACAAATCATATTAGATTGAATTGCATTAAAATTTGTATTACCTAACTGTTTAGATAAAATATCAATTTGTGCAGTTAAAGTAGAAACAGGATCAAGTTCAAAAACTCCAGCCACTTTTCTTGGCATTGTTCTTTCTGAAGACCACTGGTAATGATTTGATGCCATCTCCTCTAAAAGCTCATAGGCTGCTTTGTAAGTTTTGCTCATAAGTGCACCACCAGCTGCTGCGTCAACGGTAGATCTATGTGTAACTCCCAAACCATTATAGAATGTTTGCATTTGCAGCCATTTCGGTAGTTCATGATTAGGACACTTTCTTAATAACTCTTTGTACCTTTTCCATGCATCATACAAAGACTCGGTCTGAAATTGAGTAAATGTGCAAATATCATTTCTTAGCTTTGCTGTTTTTGCTGGCGGAAAATACTTGGCTAGAAATTTTTGCGCAAGTTCCTCCCAAGTAGTAATACTACCGGGTGGTAGATAACGTAGCCAAACCTTCGTCTTTTCTCTCAATGAAAAAGAAAAGTCTTAATCTGATTGCATCATCTGATTCTCTGTTGTACTTGAAAGTGTCACAAATTTCTTGAAAGTTTGCAATGTGAGCATAAGGATCCTCGTGTGGTAATCCCCAAAATTGAACAGTCTGTTGAATCAATAGAATCATCTCCGGTTCAATCTCAAAATCGTTAGCTTCAATAACTGGCTTCTTTATGCTTGATTCATAAATCGAGGGCATAGCATAGTCTCTCAAAGGCCTGTTTTCATCGTTTGCCATGATAATTTCTTTGTATGTCCTGAAATGTAAGTATTAAAAAAATAGAAAAACTAAAAAAAAATAAAATAAGAAAAATAAAGTCTAAATAAGTCAAAAGAAAAATTTAGTCACATGTCAAATCGAAGCCCAGTCAGCGTGCCTTTGGGACTTCTCAGAGCTCCTGCTTCGGAGCGAGAAGTACATCCGAGCGGAAGAAGCTATTCGCCGCCCCATCTTGTTGGCCTCGTCTTCCGCGAACAAGCAGAAGGGTGCAGAAGGAGCTAAGAAGCTCCAAAAAGACAATGGGGGTCATCGGCGTCCTTCTCGGTTTGAGAAATACACTCCACTTAACGTGAGTGTATCTGCCATCCTCATGGAGATTGGGAACGATGGCCTCCTACCGCCTCTCTCGAAGATGAATACTCCGGGAAAGAAGAGGGACCGGAGTAAGTGGTGTCGTTTCCATCGGGATCACGGACATGACACAGACGAATATCGCGCCCTTAAAGATGAGATTGAGGCTCTCATCCAGAGATGGCAGCTCACCCGGTTCGTAAGGATGGACCGAGCCGATCCGCTCCCGCCGCCTAGGGGGGTTAACAGGCGAATTAAGCAGGACACGGAGACTTCGGAGGCCGAAGTATAGGGCATTTTGCACCTGATACATGGAGGCCCAATGGGGGGAGATTCCAACTCCTCCCGAAAAGTCTTCGTAAGGGAGGTTAACTCCGTGCAAAGCCATCCTCCTCCAAAGGGCCTCGGAGTCCCGGTAACGTTCTCTGATAGGGACCTAGAGGGCGTCCGCACACCCCACTGCGACGCCCTCGTCATCAATCTCCGCATGGCGAACTTTGAAGTTCGTCGGGTCTTGGTAGACAACGGCAGCTCCGTTAACATCTTTTTCTTGGAGGCCTTCAAAGGCCTCCCGCTGTCGTGGAACCGGCTCAAGCCCGCAGGCTACACTCTCCACGGGTTCACTGGGGTCTCGGTTACAGTCGAGGAAATTATAACCCTCGATGTAACGGCTGGAAAGGCCCCGGCAATTTGCATGGAGGCAATGGATTTCATGGTGGTCGACGTCAATGCAGCCTATAATGTTATCCTGGGTAGACCTGGTTTGGCCGCGCTTCAAGCCATCCCTTCAGCTTACCACATGAAGATGAAGTTCCCCACCCCCTCAGGAGTGGGAGAAGTGAGGGGAAGCCAAGAAGCGGCTCGGAAGTGCTATATGACCTCAATGGGGGGTCCGGTTCTCTCTTTGGAAGCGCTTGAACTTCCTCAGGAAGGCGGTCAAACTATCTCCGAGCCCGTGGACGAATTGGAGGAAGTGGCCTTCTCCGAAAAAGACACCACTAAGACGTTCTGCGTCAGCAAGGCTCTCTCCTCCATTAAGCAAGACATCTCCCGGTGCATACGGGAGAAACGCGACCTCTTTGCCTGGACTGCAGTAGACATACCCGGGATCTCAAAGGAGCTCTCAATGCACCGTCTGAGTGTCACCCCTGGGATCAAACCTGTCCAACAGAAGATGCGGAAGTTTGCCCTCGAGAGGCAACAGTCGATCAAGGAGGAGGTTGAGAAACTCCTCAACGTCCGCTTTATTCAGGAGGTGAACTACCCTGAGTGGCTCTCCAATGTGGTGATGGTCAAGAAGGCCAATGGGAGTTGGAGAATATGTATTGACTTCACCGATCTCAACAAGGCGTGCTCGAAGCTTACAATGAGGTGCAGAACGCGAACCAGATCGCAACTACCTGGACCTCATAGACGTGGTCCGTGAGAGAGCCGCAATCCGCCAAGAGACCTACTATTGTAGGATTACTCAAGCTTACAACAAGAGGGTACGATCCACCAACCTAAAGGAAGGGGACTTAGTGCTGAGAAAGTTATCAATTTCCGACCCAAGCAAGAGAGGCAAGCTGGCACCCAATTGGGAAGGACCATACAAGGTCTCCAGAGTTATACGTCCGGGCGCGTATCAACTCGAAGACCCGGGGGGCAGGAAGATACCAAGGACATGGAACACAGAGCACTTGATGAAGTACCAAGAGGGTGTCTAAACACCGCTCCAAGCAACTTCCCCAGGATCGCTCCAGAAGACATGTCTCGAAATCCTTACTTGTATTTCCTTTTTATCCAAATGTAAAGGCTCGCAACTTAGAAGCGGCCACCCAATTGTTTGCAATAAAAGGAAATCTTTCCCCGCAACTTTTCTATCTCTTAAGTAACTTAACTCTACTTAGCAAATTTTCTATTTTTGGGGTAGCCTAACTCTACTTGCAAAAAATTCTCTCTTTAAATGACGAGTTCGGAGTCCAACACTTGGCTCGATTTCGCTTCAACTACTCGCTCGTAAGCGAGTAAGAAGTGGTTCGCCATTCGGAATTGTTCCCACAACCGTTGACTCTCTTTAAACGACGAGTTCGGAGTCTTAACACTTGGCTCGATTCCGCTTCAACTAGTTACTCCTAAGCGAGTAAGAAGTGGTTCGCTATTCGGAATTGCTCTCACAACCGTTGACTCTCTCTTTAAACAACGAGTTCGGAGTCCAACACTTGGATCGATTCCGCTTCAACTACTCGCTCGTAAGCGAGTAAGAAGTAGTTCGTCATTCGAAATTGCTCCCACAACCGTTGACTCTCTCTTTAAACGACGAGTTCGAAGTCCAACACTTGGCTCGATTCCGCTTTAATTAGTCGTACCTAAGCGAGTAAGAAGTGGTTCGTCATTCGAAATTGCTCCCACAACTGTTGACTCTCTTTAAACGACGAGTTCGGAGTCCAACACTTGGCTCGATTCTGCTTCAACTACTCGCTCCTAAGCGAGTAAGATGTGGTTCGCCATTCGGAATTGCTCCCACAACCGTTGACTCTCTTTAAACGGCAAGTTCGGAGTCCAACACTTGGCTCGATTCTGCTTCAACTACTCGCTCCTAAGCAAGTAAGAGGTGGTTCGCCATTCGGAATTGCTCCCACAACCGTTGACTCTCTTTAAACGATAAGTTCGGAGTCCAACACTTGGCTCGATTCTGCTTCAACTACTTGCTTATAAGCGAGTAGAAAGTGGTTCGCCATTCGAAATTGCTCCTACAACTGTTGACAACTACAGATGCTAGCACACAAGCTCACGAAACAAATGCTATTTCATTCGAATTTGGGATTACAAGTCCAAGTACAAAGGCCAACTGCCCATGTTTACATTGGGAAACAAAACTTATACAAAAAGTCTGTAACATCACAAGCGAGACGCCCTAACACCTCATAGGGAGTGGGATACTCCTCTTGAGCGACAAACGGGGTCGATGAATACCTTGCCGCTGCGAACTTACGCCCGTGGAGGTCTCTAAGCCGGCGAGACGAGTTGCGTCATCGAGAGTTGCACCGATTGAGGCCCCGCTCGATAAGCCAGCCACTCCGCTCTGCGCGTCTCCAGGATGCCCCAAGGTCGGAGGCGAACGTAACGCCAATTCGTGAAACGACCGTCCCTGTGAATACTCTCATCGAGGGCAAGAAGTGGTTCTAACGTTGCTTCCCTCTGAGAGACGTCGTAGCCGGTGAACTGCCTCTAACTCAACGATTCGCTCCTTCAGTGAGTCGTCTGTTACCTCAACACGTAGCCGAGGCGTTCTACTCGTGTTGCCTGCACGAGAAGCTTCAGAGATACTCCGCCGAAGCTGCGCCGTCTCCAAACTCTTTTCGAGCACCACGTTCTTCAGACCGTCTCTCTCGGCTCTAGCCTCGAACAAAGACTGTCGAAGGGACTCTAGCTTCTTGCCTAGCTTGCTGGACTTCGAGGGACTCCCCTCCTCCACTTTCCGAGTTTGCTCCCTTAGTCGCTTCAGTTATGAGGTGCGACGTGTCAACGTCAGCTTGTGATGACCTAGTTCTGCCTCGCTCTTGAGAAGCCTCTCTCGACTTCGAGAGAGAGCCAACCTAAACGCTCCTAGGCTAGACCGAAGACGAGACACCTCCGCCGTTTCCTCTGTCGGCGTTGCTTCGACTATTTGATACAGCTCGGCAACCTGAAAAGGTAAGGACACGACAACACTAAGCTTGAGAAACACCCCCTCGCATATGAAACGACTCAGGCCCCAACACTTAGCCGATTTTTGCCAAAAAACAATCAAAGAATTCAACAAAGGAAATCCCCAACACTTAGCCGATTTTTGCCAAAAGACAATCAAAGAATTCAACAAAGGAAATCCCCAACACTTAGCCGATTTTCGCCAAAGGACAATCAAAGAATTCAACAAAGTAAATCTCCATCACTTGTTCAAAATAGAAAAGTTCATTCATTTAAAAGTTGATTACTACAGAAGAGCGGTGACCAGTCCGCTATAAGGCAATACAAGAGGCAAAAGCGACAAAATAAGATAGCTGAAGTCAGAGGGCCACCTTGAGTGGTAGTTCGGTGATGGGCTCCTCGGTGGACGCCTCCCCGACCTCCACTATCGCTGTCTAGGGGTCGGCCACAGCCTCGTCACCCCCTTCCTCCTCTTCCTCCCTCTCGTCCTCCTCGCCTCCCTCTGGGTCGGCTTCGGCCGCCATGCCACCGGCCGGGCCCCACAGACTGTAACCCGACCTGTCGAAGCCGGGGACGCGAGCCTCGACGTGCTCGAGGGCTGTGGCGTAGGACTATTCCATGTTCACCACCATGTGCTTCTTTCCCTCGGCCTCTATCGCCGCCCTCGCCGCTGCCACTGCCTCGTCCTTCTCCCTATCCATGTCGCCGACGGCCTTCTTCGCCTTTTCCCTCTCCTCGTCCGCCCGAGTCGCTTCCGAAGCTGCCTTCTCGTTTGCCTGTGCCAGGGCCGTCTCAAGATAGGCAATCTGAGCTGCCAAGGACTCCGAGCGGCATTGCTCTGCCTCGTAAAGCTTCGCGACCCTCGCCCTTTCGGCTCGGTCCCTGTCGCACGACAGCTTCAGCTCCTTCTCTTGCTCGGAGTATTGCTCGAAGAGGTGGCTGAAGTGGCACGGGATCTAAACAAAACAGAAAGAGAAACAATGAGAAGCCAAGCAAAAGACTTAGAATTTTTTTTGAAATTATCAACTAATCGATTAGGAGACTTATCGACATCGTCGCCCGAGCTATCTCACGAGCGTCGTCGCCCGTGGTCCCCGCCTTCAGGGCTACTCGGTCCTTCGGGGTCGGCAAATGTTTCAAGGCCTGCATGCACTTGGCCGAGTCCCCCAAGAAGCCATCATGATTCATCACCTGCCAGTCGGGGACGAAGAGCTTCTTGTGTCCCTCGGTCAGGATTGCCTCAGCCTTCTCGGTGAGGGGAGGAACCTCAAGCACCAATGCCGCGGAGATGGAGAAGTCTTCGGCTGAAGGCTCGGACGGGGTCGCTTGAGGAAGAGCAGCAACCGGGGCGGATCGCTGAGGAGACGCCAGATCCACGGTCGACCGCGGCGGAAGGCATTTTGGTAGGTCAGCCAAACGTTGGTCCCACGGTTGTCCTCTTCCTCTTCCTAGCGTCGGTGCCCTTAGCGCACGTTTCGCTCCGCCATCATTGCCTTGAAGTCCATGTTCGGAGCCTCTGCCAAAGAGAAAAAACAAAGTTAAAACGAGGAGTTTGCATCATAAAGAATAATAAGAAAACAAGATGTCCAGAGCGTACTCGGGTTGATCGGACTGAGACCCGACACGTGGAGGACCTCCTCGGTCATGTCTTTCCAGCTCAGGGTCGGAAGATTAATCAGCTTACACGCAACTTCTGCCTCGGCCGGAGTCAACACTGGCTCGACCTTAGCCCACTTCGGCACATCCTCCTTCCACCTGGTCGGGAAGTCCCACCCCGTGGGGCTTCAGATCAAAAAGTACTTCGGCTTCCACGACTTAATAGAGTCCGGATTCTCTATCAACTTAACGCCTTTTCGTGACGACAAGTAGTACCGGTGCTCCATCTTGTTCATCCGGTTGATTCGATACATGCTCCGAAGGACGAGCTGAGGCTTCACCTTTGCCGACCGACACTGAAGCAAAAAGTCGAGCACGTGGTGCCACATGTTCGGCATGAATTGGATCGGACTCAGCCCATACCATCGCAGCACTTCGGTCACGAAGGGATGAAGGGGCAGCCGCAGACCTGCATTCAGAGCGTCGTAGGCGAAGACGCACGTATCAGACGAGATCGATGTACACGCTCACACTCCTGGTCCGGGGAGGATTAGAGTGTACTTTCGGGGTATCATGAAGCTCCTCCAGATACGGAGCAGGTCCCTCTCTGTCAGAATCGAGGCGATGTCATCGACCTCGGTAACCTCCTTCGGCTCGTTCTCTGCGTACGACTCCGACCTCCCATAGATGGCCTTCGTCAGCAGTTCGCCCGTATACTGTCTGATTCTCCCATGGCCAAATATCTCCGACGGCAGCCAACCTATCTCTCCTCCCCTCCGGATGGGATCTACCACCGTCTCGACTATTACCGACTGAACCACCCTTTCCCCTTTCCCTCGGCGAGCAGAGCAACTGCTACCTCCTTCCCCTTCTCTTGGGCTAACGGAGCAACTAGCGCACTCGTTGCTGACCCTCCTACTTCTGTCCCTTTCTCTTGGACGAGCGGAGTCTCTAACGTCCGCTCACTCTCGTCTCCCGAGGAAGAGGCCTCACTACCTGAGAACACTCTAGACATCTTGAGAAGTATATATATCTAAGTGAGAATATATATATATTTACCTTGATGGGACGTTCTCGGTTGGAAAAGTTCGCCGGAAATTGCTTTGCCACGCCGCGACAGCTAGCACAACCACCCAGGAGAGAAAATCGCCGCTAGCGGAGCAACTCGAGAGCGAAAACTTTTTCTTGGAGTAAAAAGTGAGAATGGGAGAAGTGTTGAGGGGGGTGGGAACTTATAGTAAAAAGAGCGACTCTTGGGTTTCTAACAGATTGAGCCCCACTCAAGCCCATTAAAGAATGTTAAACGGCAGAATTCCTAAAGGCAGGAACGACCCACGATCGTGCTGTCTCGAAGCGCCGAACAACCGAGTCGCCGAGGTGCCGAGGTGCCCATTCGGAGAAGGATGCCCCCAAGCTACCGGGGCACCAACCTCCGCATTTGGGGAAAAAATGCCTCCGAGCTCCTTGGACCGTCTGATCACTCAGACGTTCGCGCCCACCTCTGATGGATGGCTCAGATGTCGCCACGTCCACAAAACGACAAAATCACGTTTTCTCGTGATCTGAGTCCACGAAACGACAAAATCACATTTTCTCATTATTTGAGCCTCTTGCACCGAGATTCGAGCCTCATGAAAGGACGTCCTAGATCTAGCCACGTAGCTCACTAGCCATCGTAGCGCCGAGCTGCTGAGGCTCTGAGCTATCGAGGTGCCCATACGGAGAGAGACGCCCCCGAGCTGTGGCGTCAAGTTATCGAGCTGCTATCCCGAGCTATCGGGGCACCGACCTCTGTATTTGGGGAAAAACACCGCCGAGCTCCATGGACCGTTAGATTGTCCAGATTTTCGTGCAATGGCTGATGGACGGCTCAGATTTCGCCATGTTCACAAAATGGCAAAATCGCGTTTTTTCGTGATCTGAGCCCACAAAACGACAAAATCACATTTTCTCGTATTCTGAGCCTACAAAACGACGAAATCGTTACCGAGCTACCGAGCTGCCGAGCCTCCGAGATATCGAGGTGCCCATTCGGACAAAGACGCCCCCGAGCTACGGCATCGATCTGCCGAGCTATCGGGGCACCGACCTCCGTATTGGGGAAAAATGCCTCCGAGCTCCTTGGACCGTCAGATCGTCCGGATATTCGTGAAGCGGCTGATGGATGGTCCAGATTTCGCCACGTCCACAAAACGACAAAATCACGTTTTCTCGTGATCTGTGCCCACAAAACGACAAAATCACTGCCGAGCTGCCGAGGCTCCGAGCTACCGAGGTGCCCATTCGGAGAAAGGTGTCCCCGAGCTACAACACTGAGCTACCGAGTTACCACGGCACCGACCTCCGTATTAGGGAAAAAACTCCTCCGAGCTACTCGAGCCGTCAGATCGCTCAGATAATCACGCTAGCAGTAGCCGCTGATGGATGGCCTAGATTTCGCCACGTCATAAATAAGGCGATAAATTCTTTTTATTATTTTATTAATTTGGATTATTTATTTAAAAATTGCAAAAAATGATTAAAAATTCAAGAAAATTTCAAAAAAATAATTATAAGTTCGGGGAATATTTTTGAGCCCCCGGGTAAATAATTATTGGTTAGAATGATTAATTAATGCTCCCGGAGAGCAAGTCATCGCTTTGCGAAATTAAATAAATGGTTCGAAAAAATAATATAAAAATTGGAAAAAGTCACCAAAGATCCAGAGAGACCTGAGAGCAAACTTGGGCACGTTACCAGCTCAGAAAAGCACCATCAACCCTCAGACGAGATTCGAACACCCGTTGAGAACTCCGATAAAGCCTTATATGCCATTAAAATAACAAAACTACTCCCCAATGGCCGTAACACAGTCTTTGGGAGTGGGGGGCTCGTGATATGGCTAAAAATGGGGTTAAATCGGAACCATTCAAAGTGGGCACGAATCTCAAAGTCCCAGGGGCAAGACGGTAATTTTGCCTACAGACGGGTCCGAATTGGGAACCAGGTCTCTCCTCTTAGACCCTTTAACCCATGAACGGATCTGGCCAATTGAGAACGAGTCTCAACCTGTTAGGGGCCAGTTCAACAGGATTGGAGGAAATCCTGACTCCCTCTGATCTAGAGGAGGTGGTTATAACCACCCTTATCCTGCCATACCAGGAAGTAGGGATTCACTCTTATCCTGAAAGAGATCCCCTTGGCGACTATAAAAACCCCTACCTCCTACTGTCACAGGTGATCACTTTTTGCACACTAAAGCTCTTTCTCTTCACTTTTTCTGTGTATTGACTTGAGCGTCGGAGGGTTCGTCGCCGGGATCCATTCCGGTGTCTCGAACGTTTGTGCAGGTTCAAGGGAGCACCAAGGAGTCAACAAGGAAGAAGAAGGGTTCCTGCCATACCAGGAAGTAGGGATTCACTCTTATCCTGAAAGAGATCCCCTTGGCGACTATAAAAACCCCTACCTCCTACTGTCACAGGTGATCACTCTTTGCACACTAAAGCTCTTTCTCTTCACTTTTTCTGTGTATTGACTTGAGCGTCGGAGGGTTCGTCGCCGGGATCCATTCCGGTGTCTCGAACGTTTGTGCAGGTTCAAGGGAGCACCAAGGAGTCAACAAGGAAGAAGAAGGGTTCCGCCTGTTCGAGTTCCTCACGATCCTACAAATCTCATCTATTGCCCCCACACCAGAATCCAACGGCAACACTATCATAATTCATAACTGAATCTTCACTCTCTACATATGGAATTGGAATGGAAGGAATGCGACGACTACTAGTGAACTCTTGGCTACTATGTCTACCATGTGAACGGTTAGATGTCATCTAGACTAGTGTATGTATGTTTGGAATGTTAAAAAAATTATTTCTAGTGTATGCTCTAAAAATTAATTCTATGTATGTTTTAAAATGAATTCTATAAAACAATTAAGATAGATAAACTAGTGTATGTTATAGAAAATGATTCTACAAAAAAAAAACTATAAACCGGTGTATGTTAATAAACAAAATTTTAAAAAAAGAAGAAATATTTCAACAAACAACAACAATTAATTGGAATAACTAGTGTATGTTTCCCAAATTTAAAAAAAAATCTAAAAACATGAAGAAGAAGAAAAAGTACAACAAAACTCAATCTAATTAAGAGAAATAAATGAGAACAAAAAACTATGCTAATTCCTAAAATTATACAAATACAAAAATACCATATAATTGTAGAATGTAGATTGAAAAATGAAGGTAGAGAGAGTTGAGAGCTTGTAGTGTTGTTGATGTTGTTGATTGTTGTTGGATGTTGTTGATGTTGATCAAACCAAGATAGTAGTTGAATGTTGTTGATTTGTTGAGAGTGTTAAGAGATAGTAGGGAGAGTTGAGTGAATTTGTAAAGAGAATTGAATGAAATGAGGTTGTGTATATAGATTATGGATTTTTAAAATTTTCCAAAATACCCCCCAAAACTAGCTAGTATAGATTCGTTGTCACGCCCCGCTTCCCAGAATACGGGAACACAGACACGTAACTGAGGCCGAGCGAATGATATAAGTATGCCAACTCATATAATTCATAAGCTGTACCAGTCTGAACTCAACAATATGACAAGGAAATAATCACAACCACGCAGATAATATAATCACATAAACGAGAATGAAATTCAATAACCAAATCTGAAATATAAGAACTGACCAAATAGCTCGAAAGGCTCCTGTTCCAATCGTAGAAGAACTGCTCATCAATGCCTTCTGGTAATTCTCCTTGTGCACCTGTACTTGTTCATCTAAAAAGAAAGAATAATTTGTCTTTAGAGCAAGTACGGACAGTAAGTAGTGAAAAACAGAGAGTAAAGGAGTAAGGTACATGTAGGAATATGAATCAATATCAAAGTACAAGGACAATAATGGTACTAGTAACAATGGTCATAATCAAGTATATACATGTCCACTAGGTCTATTAGCATGTTGTTTATCTTATCTAGTGCACGTACTACTGCGTTCCATACCACAGGTTCGATGCACACAACAGTATTTGTTTTAGATTTCGTGGTGGGATCTACAGAGCGTGTACTCGGTGTATCACGATAACAAGATAACAAGATAACAAGATAACAAGTTCACGTCTTCACAAGTAATTCTCCACCTTCCATGTCAAGTTTCCATGTAACAAGGGAGCCCTGCCAAGTACATTTTCTGAGACTATCCATTACTAGGTTAACCCTTAGCCAGGGATAGCTGGTGCAGGAGGTGAAGGCTATAATAGGTGGAATGACTTGGGCTATGGATCTGAGTTCCTAAACGGCGTAGGGAGCAAGGGCTGGGGAGGAGCATCCCAAAGCGGAGGTGTGAAACCCCGACTTGTTTAGTATTTTATTAATAATTCATACATGTACATGCAAGTGGTTATAAGAATGTCAAGGGGAAGGTAATAATGAAGCAATATGATGCACTGTACAATAATAAACATGAAGTAACAAATCTGAAACAGCCGAGACAGTAACACTAAAACAGCAATAACTCCTAGGCTACAATTCAGAATTCGAAGTTCCAGGATGCTATGGACAACTAGACACTTAGGGCTACAATTTATATTCAGTAAGTTTGTGTTAATTCTCAAGTTAACAGGGTCGAAATCTCTGTGCAAAACAGTACAGGCAGCATGAATTCATAAAAAACAATCACATATAAGTTCATCAAGGTGGGTAATTAACATGCTATTGTATCATGAAATGTATCAAGACTAATGTACAACAAGTAGAGTGAATTTTCCAGTGTACAAGTCAAATTTATCTTGTCAAGTTCAAGTCACAAGTTCTCAATTAATCCACATGTATTCGATCACGATGTATTTTCCTCATATACAAGTTCTATTCATTTTATTCATGTTATGTATGTGTTTAGGCTTGGATTTGAGTCAATGGATAGTAATAAGATGTCAAGAGTACGTCGGGTTAGCTCGTGTAAATTCTCGATACTCCCAACGGAAAGGACATAAGGCAAATTTAATGATAATCGAAGTGGAACTACTTGCATAAGAGGTCAAAAATCTTGAACTAGAATAAAGAACAGAGTTCAAGTGGACTTGCCTTTTTTTTGTAGATGGTTCAATATGAATAAGGAATAACGGGATCAGAATCTCGGGAAGCAATCCCAGGAACACGTGCGAAGACCGTGCGAGAGACCCAAATAGCAAAACAGCAACAGCACAGTAACTCAGCACACAACAGCAACACACAGGATCGAATCTTCTACACCCAAAACACCAAACAACACTTCAATCCAACCCCTACTCCACACACAGTAAACACACAACCACAACACAACGGATCCCCCACACTCCAAACAAAATAGCAACCCACAACTAATTCACACAAACAGTATACGCCAAAACCAAATCCCTTTTCACAAACCACCAAACACCAATCTTCTACCCACAAATAGCAACAAATAATCCAAACAGCAAACCAATAACTCCAATATATATAATCCAATCCCAATCCAACACCAAAACACAAAAACCACCAATACAATAATTCCAACACTGCCCTCCTTCCCAATATATGACAGAGAGAGGGAGCGAGAGGGAGCAGGGCGACGGGGTTGCGAAGTCAAGTGGGGCTTCGACGGGGTGTGAAGGGACATCGGGGGTGCTCGGGGACAGCGAGGTCGGCAACTCGCAGTGGTGGTCGAAGGTAGAGGCAGTCGAGATCGCGAGGAAGGTGAGGGGCGTCGATGGTGCCGTCGAGGGGTGAGGAAGAAGCACGGTCGAGGATGAGGGGTGCGAGATGGGTTGCAGTCGCGATGGAGGACAGCAGGCGATCAGGGTGAGAAGAATACGGGGTTTGCTCCGGTGGTCGAGTGGGGATGAAGGAGAGCGGGCGAAGCCTGGGTTCTGCTTTGGTTTGGGGAGAAGAAGGAAGAAGTCGAAGAACGGGGTAGAGGTTCTGTTTTGGTTTGGGTTCTGTTGGGAAACAGGAGAGGGGGAAATAGGAGAGGGGGAGAGAGAATAACGGGGAGAGAGGGTGTGGGGGTTTGGGATTTAAAATAATAATATAATATTGGGTAGTTGGAGATAGTGGGGAATGTGGGGATACGGGGATTGTGCAGAGTGGGGAAAAGTGAACAAATTTGTATACAGGTGAGTGTATAGGTTTGTGGGTTTGGGTTTAGGGTAGAGTCTAATAGGAGATGGGCTTGAGTTTGGGCTTTAATTAAAAAAATAAAAATAAGACAGACAAAATTCTAGTTTGGAATATAAATTTGGGTTTTAATAGGAGGTTCAAAAGGATTCAAATGCATTGGAAAGAATTTATACGAAATTTGAAATACAAGAATACATGGAAATCCATATAATCGGAAACAGGGGTTACATCCGTTTGGGGGTATTTTAGTAATTACACACAATGTTTAAAATTAAAATTCTAGAAAAAAAAACCAGAAATTCACAACGGTTGGCCCACGAGCCCTAGTCCAGACCGGTCCAGTTGCGGGCTGGGCCGAATTCGGACTTTTTGGGTTTTTGCTGAACCTGACCGGTCTGTCAACTTTTGACGGGTTGGCCCCGGTTCAACCCGATTGCCTGGTCTAGGACCGAGCGGGCTAGGCCGGGCCAGTTTCGGGCTAGCCCGGCCCTAATGCCACACCCCCACTCCAATCTTTTCTCAACTTACAATCTTTGTGCAGGGAATAAAAAATCAAGATTGTCGATGGTTCTCTCTCGGCAATAGCTGGGATAGGATCCATTGTTATATCTCCTCATTTAACTCTGCATAATGCCTTTCATGTGCATAAATTGTCTTGTAATCTTTTGTCAATTAGCAAGTTAACTAATGATCTGAAGTGTCGAGCTAATTTCTATTCCTCTGGGTGTGAGTTTCAGGAACTGGCCTCGGGGAGGACGATTGGCAGTGCTAGAGAAAACAGAGGTCTCTATTTCTTCGAAGATGGAACTGGTTCGAGAAGACAAGTTCAAAATACATGTTTTAAATCTATTTCTGTTTCTAGTGACAATAATGTTATGCTATGACATTATAGATTAGGACATCCAAGCTTTCATTATTTAAAACACATGTTTTCTAGTTAAAAATAAAATAAAAGTCCATCTTCAATTCAATGTGAGATTTTTGAATTAGCCAAACACCATTGTTCAATTTTCCCTCCAAAACCTTACGAAGCATCAAAACCATTTACATTTATCCACAGCGACGTATGGGGGCCATCTAGGGTTCCAACAATCTCTGGAAAAAATGGTTTGTTAGTTTCATTGATGATCACACGAGGGTAAGTTGGATATATTTGCTAAAGGAAAAATCCGAAGTAGAAGAGGTTTTCAAAAAAAATTACGCCACGGTGGAAACACAGTTTCAAGAAAAATTAAAATTTTTAGAAGTGACAATGATAAGGAATATTTTAACAAAATCTTAGGTAATTTTTTCTTGCAAAAATGTATGATACATGATACATCAAAGTTCTTGCAATGACACACCCCAACAGAATAGGGTAGTTGAACGGAAAAACAAACATCTTTTAGAAGTTGCTAGAGCACCGTTACTTACAAATAAAGTTCCTAAGTACCTTTTGGGTGAAGCAATTCTTACAGCTACATATCTTATAAATTGAAAGCCTACAAATTTTACAAATTTTTTTAAATTTCAGACACCTCTAAGTGTTTTTCATTTTTTTTTCCCTCATATCTAAGTTGTCCTCTAACTTGCCATTGAAAGTGTTTGGATGCATTGCTTTTACACATTCATGATCACAACCGTGGCAAATTAGACCCGAGAGCGAGGAAGTGTGTTTTTGTAGGTTATGCTCCAACTAAAAAAGGAACAAATGCTATGATCTCATTTGCAAAAAAATGTTCGTCACCATGGATGTCAACTTTTTGGGTCTAAACCATTTTTTTGAAACTCATCTTCAAGGGGAGACATTTAATGAAGATTCTGGATACTTAGATTTTTTCAACCAGAAAACACTACATCAACTTCTGATGAAAACCCAGGTCCATATTCTATAGAGCCATCTCATAATCTTGATAGAACCAACAATGAGAAAACAATGGGTACCAAAGAACTTCTTGTTTACTCGCGGAGGAAACAAATTCGAAGCAATGAGACCAATGCTCCTCAGCAATGTCAAGAGTCCGTACCAAAGGCTGATCAAAACTCCACAGAATCTCCAGGTAACTTTCTTACCAAAACCTATCCAAGCCAGTTCATCTAATTCTAAGTCTATTCAATCCGAGTCTAGCTTTTCTATCTTTTCGGATCTTAATGTTCCCATTGTTAACCGAAAAGGTGTTAGAACTTGTACCAAACACCCAATGTCAAATTTTGTCTCTTACAAAAATCTGTCACCTACCTTCTCTGTTTTTACTTCACAATTGTCTTGTGTAGAAATCCCAAAGATTGTACAGGATGCTCTACAGGTTCCTGAGTGGAAGGAGGCTATTCTTGAAGAGATGAGGGCCCTTGAGAAAAATAAAACATGGGAGGTAATTCATCTGCCAAGAGAGAAGAAAACAGTTGGATGCAAATGGGTGTTCACAACCAAATACAAGTCAGATGGATCACTTGAGCGATACAAGGCACGCTTGGTGGCTAAAGGTTTCACTCAAACATACGGTATCGACTATCTTGAAACCTTTGCTCCCGTGGCAAAAGTAAACACAGTGAGAGTGCATTTGTCAATTGCAGCCAATCTTAATTGGCCTCTACAAGAGCTGGATGTGAAGAATGCGTTTCTTAATGGAGACTTGGAGGATGAAGTTACATGGATCTGCCTCCAGGCTTTGATGAGAAGTTTGGATCGAAAGTGTGCAAACTAAAAAAGTCTCTTTACGGATTAAAACAATTTCCAAGTTCACTCAATTCGTTAAAAATCAAGGATACATTTAGGGACAGACTGAGCACACCATGTTCACAAAGTATTCAACCAGCGAGAAGATAACTATTCTCATAGTATATGTGGACGATATTATTCTAACTGGGGATGACCCAGCTGAAATAGAGCGGTTAAAAGAGTGCCTTGGATCTAAGTTTGAGATTAAAGACTTGGGACCACTGAGATATTTTCCTGGAATGGAGGTAGCTCGATCAAAGAAAGGAATTACAATTTCACAAAGGAAATATGTCATGAATCTACTCAACGAAACGGGAATGGGTTGTTGTCGTCCTGTAGAGACTCCAATTGATCCAAATCAGAAGCTTCGAGACAACAAAGATGATCCAGTGGATACATCGCGATACCAAAAGCTAGTTGGAAAACTAATATACTTGTCACACACGCTACCTGATATTGCATTTGCAGTGAGTCTTGTAACTCAGTTCATGCATTCTCCTCATAAAGAGCACATTGATGCTGTGTATCGAATTCTAAGGTATTTGAAGAGTTCCCCAGGGAAAGGTCTATTCTTCACGAAGAATGAACAACGAAGCATTGCGGCGTATACAGATGCAGATTGGGCAGGCTCAGTCACTGATAGAAAATCAACATCAGGTTATTGTACTTTTGTGTGGGGGAATTTAGTTACTTGGAGAAGCAAGAAGCAAAGTGGGGTTGCTCGAAGTAGTGTTGAAGCATAAAAGCATAATACAGATCAATGGCTCATGGAGTTTGCAAGATGATGTGGCTGAAACGAGTTTTGGAAGAGCTAAAGAGACCCGTGACCATGCCTATGAAGTTGTATTGCGACAACAAGGCAGCTGTTAGCATTGCACACAATCCAGTTCAACACGACAGAACAAAACATGTTGAGATTGATAGGCACTTTATAAAGAAAAAGCTTGAAGCAGGAGCTATTTGTATGCCATTTGTGGCCACATCACAACAGATATATGATATTCTTACAAAAAGGACTGTTCAGACCTAACTATGAGTTTCTCATCAGCAAGTTGGGCATGATAGACATCTACGCACCAACTTGAGGGAGGGTGTCGGATAGTTAGGGAAATTAGATCACTTTCTGATTTGTGGGGATTTAATTGTTATTTTGTTTTCTAAATAAGAAGATAAGGATGTATCTTAAATCTCCATTATTATTCAGTCCATATTTATCGCTTAGGGATTTTCTATTGCTAGAATTATGGGATTCAGTGACAAATTTGTTGACATGCTTCTCTATATATTCTAGCATTTCCATTAGTATAATAATAACAAGAATTTAAGATTATTTCTTCTAAACTTTCACTCCCCAGTTTGATGTTTTTCGTACATTTATTTGACTATTATGATGTCAGTGAGGAACCATCAAGCTAATTCTCATGCTAGGAAAGGATGGGAGCCATTTACTGATGCTGTGATACGAACAATTTCACAAAAGAAATCAGGAATTGTTTTTCTTCTGTGGGGAAATTTCGCTCAAGAGAAGGCAAGGTAAGTTCTGATTGTTCAAGCCAATTAATAAACAAGCTATTAAGAAATTTTTGACATTAAACAGTAGTCACACATTGTTACGGTTCCAAATTTTAGTGTTTTGTGCAACTGAAAAGTGAGAACTGATAAAATTGTACGGGTAAAATTTAATTGGCCAAGTAAGTTTCATCTAAGGAAAAATATCAAAGACAATTTGTATAAGACGTCAAAGGGCCTGCGCATATTTTTTGAAAGTGATTTTCTTCTTGTGTTTACTTAACTGCCTATTGTTTTAAAGTGATACAAGGAGGTCTTCTGAGCATTTACTCGCTCAAGTGTCACATGTTACATGCATGCAAATATGGATGTACTATAGGCAACTAGTGTTGGGATTTTATTTATTTATTTGTCTTTTTTGTGTGTTAGGATTGTTATAAACACTCTGATAGGCTGCATCACTAGTTTCTCTTGCAATTTGTTTTTAATTAGTATCTACAACATATAATTCCATTCACTTACTCCTACAGAATTATTGATGAGTCGAAACATCACGTCCTGAGAGCTGCCCATCCATCAGGATTGTCTGCTCACAGAGGCTTCTTTGGGTGCAGGTTAGTTTCATTAGACTTGTCCATATGAAAAGATGTACTCACACCAGTTCTATATATAGTTGCACTTCTGCAAAATGTATTGCCAATATTGTTGATAAGAAGTAGGAAAAGAATCTAAATACCGCAAATGGACATTATAAAGTATGACCTAATTTTAGTCTTCCCTATGGATAATCTATAGGAAGTGTGGCACTAGCACCAGATATCCTCAATTTCTGTATGTACGTTTGCAGCTATAACAGTATAAGAATTCCTTTGGTTATCTTTCTTCTGGCCAAGTGGAAATAACATAATTAGGGCTATATTACTCGTAATAACTTCCTTCAGTTTAAACGTCAGAAGTTATTAAGTTATATGAGGGGTGATATAAACACTAAAAAGATATAAACAGTAAAGACCTCCCTTGTTGAAGGGGCTTGTACCTGCATTGTCTTTCAGATCTGCCTATTTCTTTTCTGAATGCTTGGTTCCTGCAAGGGTGCAAGATTATGCTTGCAGCACACCAATCATTAACTTGAACATCATGTCAGAAATTATTGCTATGGCACAATCTTTTGCATACTACATTTCCTTTTGCTCTTATGAATACCATTAGACTATAGGGAATGCTATTGTCCACTGACTTGCTTCTACACCGAGCTATTCACACTATTAATTGTGGATTATGCTGATATTAGTAAGCTTTTCAGTTATCATAGATCATCCTCGTTTTCTCTTTTCTTTCAAGTTGGTTTCATGCTTGTTCTTTCCTGTTACTTATTAATTTCCTTTTATGCTGCAGGCATTTTTCCCAGACTAATAAACTGCTAGAGAAAATGGGCCTCTCCCCAATAGATTGGCAACTCTGAAATTGGACATTTGCTTTTGATTGCTTGCTGTATCATCATATGCTTGATACAATATGTTGTATGTTTGTTTTATGTTATAAAACATGCTACAAGATAAATGTATATATATTTTTAATAAATTAGACTAGTAATTTACATGTGCGATGCATGTTTTAATAATTTCAAAAAAAGAAAAATAAAAACTGACGTAGGTAGGATCTGAACCGGAAACCTCCTTTATATTAGTTATGTACATGCGTTGCACATGTTGGTAGAATGACGATGATACTAAGGCCTTCTCCCATAATAATATTAGAGATTAGAGATTAGAGATAAATGTATATATCATTCTGACTTATTTATTAAGAAGCACAGTGACCTGTTTCTTGTTTTAACTTGCTTATTGTTAGCATGCTGGTTATTGAGAGCAGAAACTTGAGCTAGCCAATAGTTTGTATACATGTTGCCAATGTGTGTATGAAGAAACTAACTGCTGAAGTAGAAAACTTGGTACTGCATTGGGTGATAACTATGTACTGTTGCTTGTAAGTCGTGAATCACTGCAATTGTATTCATCTTGCTGATGCTCGAATTTTCATCTAGCAGTTCAGATTCGAATGAGCATGGACTACAGGTAACAAAACGTGGCATTTTGTTTACTGGAAGTTACATTCAGAAGCATCATCCACTTTTCCCTGACAATCGGACAAACTTTATGCAGCTGATCCACCAGTTAACCAAAAGAATTATAACTTCCTCCAGTAACAGTGATTATGTGCATCTATGCATCTATCAGTTTATTACATCAACTTTTAGAAGAATGAACCAATTCCTTCCGCTGTTGAAACATACAACATACACCCGAATCCGGTGAAACCTGAGGAAAATGATATACAACCATATGAATCATTAGACCTTCACAAGTGAAGGGAAGATGAATGAAGTTGGTCCGAAACTGTCTTCAGTTTACTTTAATCTGCACAAAACTTCATCACCTAAGCACTTTATCTGCTCATCCATCAATTTCAAAGCCGAAACAAGCTCTTCCATCTTCTCATGCGACCAATCCCCAGCCACAAACTCGCAAGAAACACCATCAACCTCGACTAAACTACACCCTGGCACCTTCTTCACTTGCTTCGCCTCCATCTCTTTCCTCACTATAATCACATCCTCCCACTTACAAGCTTCTGCATACACATTCGACAACAAAACATGAACTCCACTGTGATCCAATCCAATTTCCTCCAACCTTTCTGCTGTCTCCTTTGCTAACTCCACTTCACCATGCTCTCTACACGCATTAAGCAATGCACCCAACACATAGGAGTCGGGCTTCATGGGCATCTCTTTTACAACTGTATTCGCCTCTTGAACGAACCCAGCTCTTCCTAAAAGGTCAACCAGGCACCCATAATGCTCTACACCAGGCTCAATCCCATAGGCTCTGCTCATCTTATTAAACAACTCATGCCCTTGGTCCACTAGACCAATGCGCCCGCAAGCACTGAGCAAGCATATTAAAGTAACCTCATTCGGCCTAACACCATCCTTCTCCATTCTAACAAACAGCTCCATGGCTTTCTCGCATTTCCCATGGTTCGAAAACCCTGATATCATTGACGTGTACGCAAAAACATCCCTTTCCGTCATTTCCTCAAACACCTGCATGGCATTTTCTATGCACCCACACTTTGCATACATATCAATCAACGCAGTCCCCAAAATCCTATCCAACTCCATCCTATTCCTCTTTGCATAAGCATGAATCCACCTCCCTTGATCCAAAGCTCCAAGAAACCCACAGGCCGAAAGGCACCCAACAATTCCAGCATGATTAGGCAAAACACCTGCAATTTGCATCTCGACAAAAACCTCCATGGCTTCTATAAACATCCCAACTTGTGCATAAGTAGTGATCATCGTGCTCCAAGTAACCGCATTTCTCTCAGGCATTCTCTCAAACATCTCCCTAGCAAGCCCAATCTGGCCCAACTTTGCATACCCATTAACCATCGCAGTCCAAGTGATCACATCCCTGTTCAAACTTCGATCAAACAACCTCCTAGCACAATCAATCGAATCACAAGAAATATACAAATGGACCAACCCATTCAATACAAAATCATACGACTCCCAACCCAGCCTAACAATTTGAGAATGCAGCGTTCGACCCATAACCAAATATTGGATTTTGATGCAAGAAGTGAGGAGAAATGAAAATGTATAGTTGTTGGGCATTGAATGGCCATTGATGAGCATGTGTCGGTAGAAGGAGAGGGCGGAAATGGGTTCGTTGCGCTCGGTGTGGGATTTGATGATGGCATTGTGGATGAAGGTGGAAGGGGGGAATGGGAGGTGGGTGAAGATGAGGTGGGGGTAGTGGAGGTTGGGGGTTTTGAGGGATGGGTTCGCTGCGAGGGTGATGAGTTTGGCGGCGGTGAAGGGGTCGGAAATGGCGGCGGTGGTGACGAGGTGGGAGTGGAGTTGGGTGGTTTGGGTTAGGGTTAGGGGTTGGGTGAGGAGAGTGAGGGTTTTGGTGTTGGATTTTAAAATTTTGGAGGGAGGGAAGGACATTGGGTGGTAAATGTTTGAGAGTTAGGGGATATATTGTTGAAGGGTACTTCTACTTCTAGGCTTTATACTTTGCAGTATCTGAGAAAAAAATAGCTATAAACCAAATGATGAAAGGACGGTAAGATACTGATAAAGGAAGAAAAACAGGATTGAAAAAGAAACTGTTTATCAGAGATTTACAAGGGTAGCCGGAGTTACAAGGGTAGATTGTCTCATGATTATCAGAGATTACTTGACTCTGTTCGTTGCCTCTATAGCTTGCAGGCTTTACCTCCTTAGCATCTCTAACTTTAGTATTTCTCACTTGTTTAGCTTTCCATCAGATCTTTTTTATGAGCTTATTACATTTGTTGGCATTTTTGAAGTGCATGTTTGTTTTTCCAGGCCTATTCATCTTCTTTCTTCTCTGTTATTTATGCTAATTTTCCCAGCACTGGGTCCTCTCAGTGCGGTTATCTATCTGATTCTCTCCTTCAGCAATCTTGCTTTTAATTTTACTTTCTGAGGAGTTTTTACTGTTTACTTCCTACTAGATTTATATGTTTTCTCACCTTCTCTCCTTCGCAGGTATGATCCTTTGTAGATGGATCCTTGGCTGTTGGTTGGCTAAATGCTCTGGCTTCGTTCTTTTGGCCCTTCTTGTATCTGCTCTGTTTAGCAGCTTACTTTCTCCCCCGCTTTTAATTCCCTTTTTGTTTGTCTGTTGGTTGGAACTTTTACTGACATGGCATGCTGGGAACTGTATTATTCCCTTCGGGGCCTATTAAATGATGCTGCTTTTTTATCCGCTGATGCGGCTTTTGAAGTGTAACTCAATGTTTTACTAATGTTAGCTGGTGTCGTTAGCCTGGTTTCTTTTGTTTCGATCCTGCTTTGGATCCTTGTTGCTTACTCCAGGCCTATTATTGCTTTGTTCAGCTATTTACTGGATTGTTTTTTTTTCTTTTTTCTGGTCTCTCTGTCTCCTGTTTTGGAGTGGTCTTTTGCTCGATCGTTGATAGTATTGTTAGCGTGTTTTTTCTCGATCGCACAGACATAGCTTAAGGCACTTGAGCCGGTGTGCAAATCCATTTATGCGATCCCCGCAGGTGCCTTTGCAGTCCCTGGGCTGTATGGCACCCAGTCGTTTTGATGGTTAAGAGGCCTTGCGGATTCTGGTGGCTCCTTTGGGCTACCCTATCTCGTCCCCAGCATACCGCCTTCCTGTTCGGCTCTTTCATCCCTTCCAGCGGCCCGTCATGCTGTGGCCTGCGATGTTTGTTGGCTTCTCTGCCCGGCTAGCTTTCCACTTCGCTCGACGCTTCATCGGCAACCCGGGGTAGTCCCCAGCTGTGCCCCTCCTCTTGTTTGCTGGTCTGGTCTTATTGTTTTTGTCTCTCGATTGTAATTATGAGTCTCCCTGTTCTTTATTCTATTTTTCCCTCGTTTGTAATTATGAGTCTATTGAGAAGCTTACTTCTTGTAAGCTTTGTACTGTTTATAACTTTTGATTTATTTATATATTCGTTTTGGTGTGGCTGGAGTCGAAAGACTCTATCCGTATTCATCAAAAAAAAGAAAAAGAAACTGTTTAGTAAGAATACATATAATTTTTTTTTCTTATATGCCCATTTTTGAAAATATTTTGACTTATATAACTGTTGTCAAAGTATTTACGTTTGTAGACTCAACAACTAAACTTGCTATTTTCAACAACGAGTTAGTTGTTTCATACTTGCTGTTGGGGCACAGTGAATTTAGTGCTAATTTTTGAGAAACTTGTCGTTCCCAATAGCGAGTTCAGTTCAAAATTTTTCAATGAAGACTCATTATTCCCAACGGCGAAGACATTTATACGAAACTCGCTGTTGGGAACAACGAGTTTAGTTCAAATTTTTTAATGAAGACTCGCTGTTCCCAACGACGTGGGCATTTACACTAGACTCACTGTTGGGAACGAGTTTAGTTTAAAAAAAAATTATATGAATTTTTTTCAAAAATTCACAAAGTCAAACAGAATATTTCACTCTCTGTGAAATTTCTACATTTTCGCCGTTCCCAACAACGAGTCTAGTATAAATGTCCTTGCCCTTGGGAACGGCGAGTCTGCTTTCAAAATTTTGAACTAAACTCGCTGTTCCCAATAGCGAGTCTAGTATAAATATCATCGTCGTTGGGAATGGCGAGTCTTTAATGAAAAAATTTGAACTGAACTCGCCGTTGAGAATGACGAGTTTTCTCAAAAAATTAGTGCTAAACTCGCTGTGTCCCAACGGCGAGCATGAAACAACTAAACTCGTCATTGGGAACAACGAATTTAGTTGTTGAGTCCACGAGGACAAATACTTTGACAACTATTATTTTTCTGCGAATATCTTCAGGAAAGAGCAAGAATGAGTGCTGAAAGGAGTTCAAAAAGTGTCTTATAAAACAAAAAAAAAACATCGAATATATAACACTCCAAACAAATGAATGAATCAAAGTAAAAACCCAAAATACACCTGCACAGCACTTTACTTTGTTGTTCGATACATTCCAAAATTGAGAGCAAATATAGCGATCCAATTACTTGGACAACAACTTCACAAATAAATAAAGTAAATAAAAATAAACTAAATTAAAAGACATCGGAGCAAATATTCCAAATCCAACTTCAAAAACATGAACTACGGAAACTTAAAAAATAAACAATAAATAAAATAAAGCAAATTAAACTAAAAAAAATAAAAATCTATATAATAAATTACAAAGAAAGCTATCAAGTGGCTCTCATTCAATTTTCCCTAAAATCAATGGTCTAGATTGATTCTCACAAAACATATTTTTCCGCCAAAAATTTCAAACTCCAAAATTAATTTTTTCCCCCCAAAAATAAAAAACTCATTACTTTATTACTATCTCTCTTCTCTCTTCACATTTTCATATTTCTCTCTTTCTCTCTCTCCCTCTCTCTCTCATTCTTTCTTAACTTACTTAGAAATTTATATTTTTAAAATTTCAGGTTTGTAAAATTTTCAGAATTTTTATGCTTTTTTTATTGCACATGTTATATTGAAAATAACAAATATCTCTTCAACAGTTAAATTTCATCAATTCTCACCTTTAAAGTTCTAAGAAGTTGGATTTTACACCCTCATTTATAATTGTTTTTCAACATATACTAATAGAAACATGGACTTTTATTTACAACTAATTATTGTCATACTATTCAAACTTGAACTACATAATTGTTGTTTAACTGTTTACATGGCTTTTCGTATGTTGTATCGTCCCGAAGACGTGCCGTAGGCACGTGTCCACGGACAAATCTACTACAAATACAAATACTATAGTCTAGAGAACTCCCGGATCCAAAAGCAAGGCCCATTAGACCAGGCCCAGTACCGGCCCATGTTCTAATAGGAAACCCCACGTGACGCCAAAATCGGACGGCCAAGATCGAATCTTGCAAACCCTGTATATATACATAAATACGAAACCCTCTCCCTCTCTCGCGTCAAGGGCTTTCCAGTTTGCGGCGGAGCACCTTGTAAGTCGTCTTCTCCGATCACTCCGATTTACAGTCTCGGATCCATTTTCTCCCTTAACTTGCTGTAAAAATCGTATTTTTAAGCCGTAAATTGATTTTAATTTTGTTCTATTTGGTTGAGAGTTAGGTTGGTAGCTGTTAATCATTGTTATTGGAATTTGAAATGTTGATTTAGGGATTAGGGTTCCGAGTATAGTTCAAATTGATTAAACTATTAAATAATAACAGGGTCTTATCTTTGTTTACAGTTGAACGATTGGGGTCAAAAAAGATAAATTTTGTAAAAAATGAGTCTTGCCATCGCTTATCATCTAATGTTGCATTGTCTGTTACTCGTTTTGTATGTTTAGGGTTTTGAAGTATGTTGGGTTGTTTGTTTGGTCAACTGTATGGGCTATGAAAATTTAATAATGTATTTGTTTATTTATACGGTTTCCATTTCTTGATTCTGCTTGCTTGTTCTTATGCAGGGGATTTGCTATTGGAATCTAGTCTGATGGCACCACCGGCGAAAGGTATGTCCTTAGTGTTATGTTTATGCAGTTTGATGTATTTTGGAAACTTGAGTGTTTTGTTATTGCATTGAAGTTTATTAAGTAGTTAGTCTTCGTCATGTAGTTGACCAGTAGGTTGGATTAATGAATATAGTAGCATTTTATAGTTATGTATCACTTGTATCTTTGTTGAGGATTATTTTAGTTACCCAAGTTATTAGGGAGAGTAAGGCTTTCTTTTCTGAATCCCTGAAAAGCAGCAAATAGAGCCCCTGACAAACCTTTACACTTACAGATTACACTGTGATAACTTACCTAAGCTTGCATTCTACATGATAGCGCTGTAAGCTTACACGAAATATTTTAAAAGTGCTAGAACATGTTTAAGAAAGTCTAGATTGTATTTTAAATTGCCGGCATTGAAAGGGTATTGAGTCAATAACTACTGGGAGTAGAAATAATTACTTAATCTTTTGTTTTGCGTTGTAAGCACATACATCCGTGAAAATCCAAAGAATTTCTTAAACATTCCTATAAAATTTAAGAAACCTTATTTTTCTTTTTTAGACCAACAAACTCGACTCATCAAAATTGACACTGAACATTTTTTATGTGTATAT
Source organism: Hemerocallis citrina (assembly GCA_017893485.1). NCBI lineage: Eukaryota > Viridiplantae > Streptophyta > Magnoliopsida > Asparagales > Asphodelaceae > Hemerocallis > Hemerocallis citrina. The sequence continues at coordinate 1,431,481 of JACEHZ010000703.1, forward strand.
TTATTTACATTCTTCGTCTTTTGGCAAACTAATGTGCATCTCGTCTTTTGTGTGACTACCATGCACCATCTTGATTTTCACCAAGTTCTTATTTATTACTTATATCGTTGAATAGTATTGAATTTAAAATACGAATGAATATTTTTTCTCTCTTTGATTGATGAATGAGTTTTGATTCTATACAATCTATGGTTGTTTTTTTTCTTATTTTTTCTTGTTTGTTCTGTTTGAAATGTAAGAATGACGAACATTTTTTTAAGGTGGTTCAATTGATTTTTCATCAGCTGTATTTCTTCTCCTGTTGTAGTAGTATGTATTACATATAAGTTGATGTTTCTTTTGATTTATTTTTTTATTTGTGGCATCATATTTTTAGTGATTGTCGGTCATTTGGTTTGTCTACATTATGTATTGCATTGTGTCAAAGCGGATGACAATACAAAACGAGTTTATCATGCCCTCATGTTAGTGATATGTGATTTGTTTATTTTATTTTTTGGTTAGTTGATTAAATTGGAAAATTTATTGGCTCGTCTGTTATCTAGTAATTTATGTTATAAATTAATCATTTTTTAATGATATAAAAATGTATACATAATTATATAATTTTGACACTGGTCAATTTGCTTATGATACTTTTACACCTGCGAGCTGAAACATGGAAAACAATGCTAAAGAGTTTATCCCTGTTGGACTGCTATATATTTTTAAGATTGGAAAATGAATTAAGTATTTGAGTGGGTTGGTTGCAAGATATCTCTGACTTTATGTAATTTATTGTTCATGCCTCTTTTTTTTAATCATGTCTTGTTTATATAGCCTAAGTTACCTATTCATTACTAACCGGAAATTCCGAGTTTTTAAAAAAAAGGCACTACATTCTACTAAGCAATTAGCAGCGATTGCCTGAAATGCATTGGTTATTTAGTTTATAGATTACATGCTAGGCAGTTAAAATTGGTTTTTGAAACTAATCAGTCCAGAAGCGATTAATGATTAATTTGTTAATCGGAAAATGATTGGGGATTAAATCGGAAAAATCGTGTGTGTGTGTGTGTGTGTGTATAATTAAAAAAATGAGCTATACTCGTTATGTAGCAACCCCAAACCCTAACTGAAACTTTTACGAGATTATCAAATAAGAACATATAACTATAGAGAAAAAGAAGAGAGTACTTGGTTTGAGCTGAGTTTGGATTCTGGATGTGGGTCGGGTTTGTTGTGTTGGTCGGTTTTAGCAAACAAAGATAATCGGGGAGGAGCAGCAAGTGGAAGAGGTGCAGCAGATGCAGGTCAGGTCAAGTTTGCGATGACGTAGGGGAAGCGATGGCGGGTCGAGTTTGGACTTGCACGAGGAAGAACAATAGAATCAGTTCGGGTTTCGGTTTGCGTGAGGAAGAAGAAAAGAGCGGCAACCGGATAGGTTGAGTTTGGGTTTGCGCGAAGAAGAAGAGAGGTGGCAAGTCTGGTCGGGTTTGGGTTTTGCGCGAGGATCGGAAAGGGTTTGAATTTTGGATTTGAATTTTAGTTTGGGCCGGATTGAGCCCAAATAATGCAAACGAGCATGAAAATTAAAGGAGGAAATTTAATAGGTTAATCGGCTACTTAATACAATCGGCCGATTCACCTATAATCGGCCGATTATGCCCGATTAAATCGCTGACTATTGAAATATTGAAACTAGCAAAAAAATAATCGCTTAACCTCCGATTAGCGATTTATTGGGGATTAATCGATTAATCAGATTTTAACTGCTTAGAATTTACATGCGTCATGCTACTTGTGTTTATGAAAAGATGTAAAAAGTTGGAAGATACGAAGATGGGAGAGGCTATAATTCTTTAGGTGATGAGGCTGTTTAAAAGATTTTGACCGAATTACTTATCATAGTCACGTTTTCTCATTAATCTGAGGCTAAATTCATTTCAATCAGAATTAATTTTGAGACTTGAGAGAATTATGACCCTTTGCTCATAAAGTTGCTAACTTGCTAATAAACAACTGGACGCAACCTTTTTTTTACTTAAAAGGGTTCGGAGATTCATGAATATTGTTAGCTTTGCACTTGGTCCTGCGCATGTTACATTATTGAGTTGGTTTCATTATTGTTCTGTATTTTCCAACTGTGATTGGAAGTTTTTCCTTGATATATATCTGACAATTGCAAGGAGGTATGAAGTAGCGTGGGTTTTAGAATTCATCCTACTGTAACTATTTTTGCAGCTACATCGAAGAAAGCTGATGGCAAGGCACAGGCCTTGAAGGTTGCCAAGGCAGTGAAGGCAGGAGCTTCAACCCTTAAGAAGAAAGCCAAGAAGATCCGCACTTCTGTAACTTTCCATCGTCCCAAGACTTTGAAAAAAGATAGAAACCCAAAGTATCCCAGGATCAGTGCTCCTCCGCGAAACAAACTAGACCATTATCAGATCCTTAAATATCCACTCACGACCGAATCTGCCATGAAAAAGATTGAAGACAACAACACCCTTGTCTTCATCGTGGACATCCGTGCTGACAAAAAAAAGATCAAGGCCGCTGTGAAGAAGATGTACGACATCCAGACTAAAAAGGTTAATACTTTGATCAGGTTTGTCTGCAGCCGTCAACTCGTAATGTAGCATGTCATAACTATTTCACGGAAATAGCAAAATTTTGTTTTAATCCCCAAATATGTTGTGCATTATTACTAGCTTTGACTATCTTTAATACTCTTTTATTCCTGAAAATAATCCTTCTGTTCAAGATTACCATTTAAAACTTGGTGTTGCTTTTGTGAAGAAAATACCCTCAAGTGAAAGTAGCATTTTTCACTGAAAAATGTCCCATTTAACAAATAACCAGAAAATCAAATGGTATCCAACTTCATGCCTTTTTGTGTTCGAAGTTTTTTTATTAATTATTTTTTACATATTATTGGGTGGAGAGTGTTGAAGTATATAAGATGAAGTCAAACGAGAGGCATGATACAAAATTCCCACAATATTTGATTCTGATTTTTATCCTAATCTTTCAGGCCTGATGGGACTAAAAAGGCATATGTGAGGCTGACACCAGACTATGATGCTCTTGATGTTGCCAACAAAATTGGTATCATCTAAAGCCTCCTGCCAAGCTGTAATACTGCATTCAGCCTGATATCAGTCAAATCTTTTATGCTAATATTTTGAGAGTTTTTGAAGACTCTACATTTTTCTGTTGTCGACTGTTAGACTTGACCTATTTAGGCTGTCGGAATGCTTAGTTTCAATTTTGTTTTACTGCCTTCATGCAAGGTACTTGCCATTGTAGACAGAATTGTTTAAGCGCATGTATTGTGTATTTGTGTAATGCTTCTGCTAGTGCAATTGCTGATGTCTTCTCTTCCCACCAATTTCTTATCCACTGATTTTTTATTTGCAATTTAAATTGTTTTTGTTCAATTATTAGAAATGCGCTTCCCAACTTGGTGACATTCCGCCTTCTCAATTGTGTTGCCAATTGTGCCTTCTGCTTTATCCTTTCGCATCTTTCTTAAATACCTAGGGTTGATGGTGCACCCTACTGTCTCTGGTGTTGCACTTGAAGAGTGTTGTTTTCGGTTTGCAAAATGCTTTTTGGTTCTAATGGATGTTCCAGATAGCGATTGGTATGCTAGCATCAGGATTGTGCTGTTAATTTTTCGTCTGCATAACACGTCGTGTCATTGTGTGCGATGCACAACACCCAGGTTATGACAGGCATAGATGATAGTAAGAGCATCTATCGCTGCTGTTAAAATATAGGTATTTGGTAATCAAAAATAGCAATGGAAAGAGTTTTCCTGTTATCATTTGAGCCAAATTTTGACAAAAAAATACTAATAAAATATTCAGACGGAAAAACATCTGACATTTTTTTTAATATAAAAAATTGACAGATGTCGCCCCGTTTTTTCAAAAGGAACACGGAATACGAGTACGTGACAAAGTTCGGCGAATGATTCATCATTCATATGTTGTAGGATCGACTCAGCATCATAATAAGAAATATAACAAGATATACACAACCACGCATGCATGAATAATTTATTAATCAACAGAAAACAATTGAAACAAAATATAAATATCCTAAATAATTTTCAGATTCTAGATAAAAGATAAAACTTCTGGACGACAACGTTACAAGTTTTAAGTAGCAACAAATATTAAATAACTCAAATACAAATAACTGAAACAAGCTTTCCAAGCGAAGCCTAGAAGGTCTGCTCACCAACTCCAGCATGAATTTTTTGTTTTTTAAAAAATAAAAAATTTGCTAAACGGAAGATCATCTTCCGTTTGACACTTTTTAAAAAAAAATTAAATTAAAGATATTTTTGTAAATATGTGGATGATATTTTGGTAAGTTGTGAAAAAAAAATTGAGGAAAAGTTGCTGGATGGATGTCCGATCATTTAGTTTTGATTTTTAAAAAAATAATAATTGTATTTTGGTAATATTTTGATGGTATTTTAGTAATTTTTTGGAAAAAATATATCAAAGAATTCAGAGATAAAAGATCTTCTTTCGTCTTTCATATTTTGGTGATTGCTAAATATGCTGCTATATTTAGAAGTTCACTGCTTTTCTAAAAAATAGGTTTTTTTAGCGATCAAGATATTATTGCTAAAAAATAGGCTTTTTGAGTTTTTAGAAAACCACTGTGGATGCTCTAAAAAGGGGATTATTTGCAACATCTTTTTGTTAAGTGAAGTTTTCTGCACATTCTCTGAATGATTTGATTGCAGCAGAAGTATTCGTGTTCATGGAAACTTAACGGTTGTGAGCTTTCGAGTATCTATTGATGCTCTCTTTCGTCTCCTTTAAAGCATTAGTAGGTGCTTTAATTTTCTACGTACTTCGCATTAGCAGGTGCTTTAATTTTCTACGTACTTTCGCAATATATTCTTTTGATTGTGCCAATGGTTAAAAGATACATCAGCATAAGATTTGTGTTACTTGATTGGATACTTTAATTGTTCTTTAATTATTTTATTGGACCCATTGGTGGGTTTTGTTGAGTTTCCATTAATCACCTACTATATTTACCTGATTACCTCATCCATTAATTCTAGTTGTTGAGAAAGGTGATTTGGTTCCCCTTGATTTTGAATATTGGATGGTGTTTCTATGTGAAAGCAACATTCGGCATAATGCACTCGAGTTAGCACATACTTTTGCCTTCATTAAGAGCTTTGTATGTTCCTTCATATACACAAAAAACAGCACAATGCTAGTGTTTAAAACCACGCATAATGTTCATACAATTGTATTTGGGTTCTCTCCTTACAATAGTAAAGATAAGTTACTTGATTATAAGATATGTTCATGTTATATTCCTCATGCACGGCCACCTGCAAAGAGTGATTTCTTCACTTGCAAAGTTGCAACTTGCAATATCATAATGTTACATTATAGTGCACTGGCAATCTGCACGTGCAATGCACATCCTAAGATTTTTCTTTAAAGTAAAGACTTCGACGTAGACTGGCCTCGAACCTGAAAACTCCTTTTACCTATCTCAAACTCTTACATACTCTTTATAATTAAAACTAGCGACACCAACTTTTATTTTATATAAATAACACTTTTGTAAATAATTATGTCGTAAATAAATTTAAACTTTAAGAGTATTATGGTAACTGATAATTCACTTTCACTTAAAAATAAGTGGTTGAGATTAGATGGTTGATTGTTTACAAATTACAATTTATCTACAAATGACACAACCTCAACTCCCTCATTATAATATTAGAGATAGCTTGCAATGTGATCCTATAAAACCCCACCATATATTTATAGCTTGCAAGAGACTGCTTTAGCTTATCCAATTATCAATCCATACTCCATAAAATTTCTGTTCTCAGCTTGGAAAAGATGCCAATTTTTTACTAATCATGGATTATGAAAGGTAAAAAAAGGGGAGGGATGCTCTTTTGCAAATGCTAGCGTACAATCGCGTGCCACCTAAGCTGTTATTTGAAACAACGACCTAGGTGATTTGCACGCGTTTACAACGGAGCATATATATATTCAAAAGTAGCATAGCTATCGGTTAATGGTTAAAATTAATACACGTAATGTGGAAGTATCTTTCCAAGTTTAGTGCTTTGTCTTTAATTTGTTAGTGGGAATGAATAGTTGGATACTGCCCAAATTAACAAAGTCATTATTAACAACAAATAGATATTAACAAATGTATACATTGAAAATGCTAAAGTCAACAATTATCCACTAAAATTAGTCTGAACATTAATGCTCTCGACATTCTAATTTTTTTTATTCTAAAAAAAATCTGGTTACTTCTCAACAAATGCGAACGCATACATTGAGAATACACTACACTTTTAGCGAATGCAAGTAGCAATGGTTTACAACCATCTTACTTATCACATACATACATTGCACGTGCCAATCTGGTTACCAAATTTAGTCTAAAATTGCATTTATGTAATAATCACTAAAAACCATGTCTTTTTTCAATCTCCAATTTCTGAAAGGTGGATGGGTACGTGGAATTGGCGGGATGGGCACTACTAAAAGAAGAAGAACAGTACGGACCACCAAGCCTGCTATAAAAAAGCAAAAGGTGGCAAATTCAAGGGCCAAGTTGCAAAAAAAACTCAATTTAAAGGGGAATCAAGAAGAAGAGAAAGGAGATCATCTCAAACTCAAACTCAAACTCAATTCTCTAGGGTTTCCAAAAATAGAAATTTCGTACAACTTGATTACGTATCATGCCATCGCCGCTGCAGAATTCGCACGTGTTCTCTTTCCAATCGGCGATGAGAATGAACGGCAGCGGGCCCGAATTATCGGGCCCGATTGGCAGGTTTCTTTCCGAGACAGAGTGCTATGGTATGGGCTCAATTGGGCCGGGTGGGCCTTCTTGTAGCGGGCTACAGCCCGACCCGGTCGTGGGGGTGATGAAGTTGCAGCAGCAGCAGGAGGAGGAAGAGGATTACGAGTTGTCTCCGGAGTGGGCGATTGAGGAGCAGAAGATACTCAAGCAGGGGCTGGTTAGGTATTTTCTAAAATGTTCTTTCTATTTCTGTCTTATCCAAGTATTTTTTTAGCACGTGCAATACACACGTTCAGAGGGGGTATGCAACTATGCATATGTAACTTTTTTGTAGACTGTTGTAGGACCAACTCGATTGTTGATACAGGTTGGAGTTTTATTTATAAGTTTGGTGGTGCAGAACCATAACTCTAGGTATAATTTTAGTCCAATAGTAATAATAATAATTAATTAATTTATTGAGACTAACAACTTGAAGCACAATGATTCAGCAAATTTAGCAAGGGTTAATTGGCGAACATGATAACAAGCTTGTAGCTAGGACAAAGAAACACGTGCAGTGTATGCATGAATCAAATCATATAGAAGCATGACATGCGAGTCAAGACATTTTTGGGTCTGTTCAGTGCAGAATGTGTGGACAAATAGATCGATGACTATTGTGTTTTATGAATGAATTAATGTGAGTCATTAAGATCATCACTTGCTCCTTGATGTATAACAATGTCGAATAATTATCTAAATCCTCGTGCATGGAGTTGTAACTTGTAAAAGAAACAAGAGTGGAAAAGCAAATGGAGTACGCATGCCCAGTGAGTGAATTAAGTAGCTAGATTAGTAAAGTTGATATTATCGATCGGCAATTTTTTGGTATGATGGAAGAACATGCGTATGGGAAGAAAGCAAACAGAGCATATAGGTAAATTAAACGATTGTTCGTTAGTGCAAATTCTTGTACAAGGCAAGGACTCAATGATTAACAGCTTTGCACTTAAGTTTTGTCATTATGGAACGAACCCAACCGAGTATGCTGAACATGTATGAAATATGTTTTTCTGAGTATGGGTTTTGTTCTCCGTTCATCCCCGGCCTTTTTATAAAATAAATTTTAAAATCTGTTTGCGAAATTGATCTTTTTCCTTTTCTGATTGAATTAATGATTATTGCAAAAAGAATACAAAACAATTAAAAGGAAGGTTTCTTTGACATATTAAATCTTGCATGCAAAGAATTCAATGCAAAGGGACAGCTTTTACTTTGTAGGTGAGAACTTGGGTAATTTATTGTTGCATATCAAATTCGGACTGAGTTGGCTATGTAAGTAACCAAACTATTGTCTGAGATGGGCTTAGCAAAGCAAAAAGGCCTAACAAAATTTTGCGAGCATTTGTTCATTGATATCAACCCTTTCCGGCAGTGTTTAATTCTTAGCTAAGATTGTGGTTTGAGAAGGGAGATTGGAAACAAAAACTATAAGTTGAATACCGCGTACGGGAAACTGTATATTGGTTGCACAATTGGTAAGATATTCTGATTTATTGATTGCACTTTTGTTTTTCAGAATATCTCTACTACTATAATGGGAGAAGGCCTTAGTGTAATTTGTCCTTAACCCAACCCGTGCAACGCACGTGCTGGTAGTATTTTTTTTGCCCTTTTCATTCCCCCAATTTTCTCCACGTGCACAGCACGTGTATAATACTAGTATATGTTTAACTCGTGATTCCTTTTCTCTGTCTATAACAGGAAAGCTGTTTTTCTTTTGATATCGTGCTGTACTAGGATAGCTGTTTTCCGTTTCAAATTTTATGTAGATCCTTTTATATTTTTTACTTGTTTGCATTTTAACATGACATAGTGTTGGCTTCACTATCCATTTCCTTCTCTTTATTCCATGTTTCTCTTATGAACTTTTGCTTCATGCATGTTTTCCAGATATGCGACTGACCGTAGTATGATGAAGTATATCAAGATAGCAGCAATGCTGCCTCGAAAGACTGTAAGAGATGTTGCATCCCGGTGTCGATGGCTAGCTGTGAGTTATTTGATCTTATCCGATATATATATATATATATATATATATATATATATATATATATATATATATATATATATATATATATATATATATATATATATATATATATATATATGTTATCTGAATATTATTTACTCAGGTACATACATTATACTTAATTTAATTAGTTAAATACATTCTCTGCCTCATCCACCGAAGCATTTAGTTTGCTTACTTGTTCTGAGAAAAATTTGTCTGAAATCATGGAAATCTCTTTGCTGGGGCTTATTGTATAGAACATTGTCTAATTAGTTTTCAGCCTGAGAATAGTCTGTCGTATATCTAGGTGTCGAAGAGATAGTGATCTAAAATTAGTTTACTTTCTAGAAAGTATAGTAGCCTATGCATGTAAATTGCTGATTATAATATTTTGTGTTTACTTTTTGTAATTCAAAAAATTGTCTGTATTTTGACTTTTCCTGAAATTCCAGGGGAAAATGGTGGATTCATGCTCGAAGGCAAACACACGCAATGCCACCTCCGGCAGCACTCCATCTTTTTCTCCTATAACACATCAGGTGAACCAGAACGTACAGTTTCAAAGTGAAGGTTGGTGACCATTGATCCTAATATTATAATAATATCTTCAGATGTTTAACATATGCCTCTGAAGTTGAATAACGCGATGTATCTGATGTTTCCTTCTAAAGATTAGCTATTATTCAATGTTTTGAGAAATCACTGGGTCAGACATCTATTGTTATCAGTACTTCATTAGACCAGGCCGATTAGTATGATTACTTTTATGAGATGTCAGCACAAAATTGCATTTAATCCTGTGATCTTTTTCCTGGACAGAGACAAGTAGAGCTCTTGTTTAGTACTGTTATCAGTATGCTAGGCCAGTAATGGACCAAAATTCACCAATGTTATATATACATGTAGCGCCTGATATTTAATTGTTTTTCCTATGCCTGATTTTAATCCCTAATCAGATTTGGTAGACCAGAACCCGACCCGATACAGCTGACTCCTTGAACCTTGAACTGACACTACTTGCCATCTTGGGATACAAACACATCTACTTACATTTGCTTATACCTATTATGATTTACATTATGGGCTTCATTTGATCATTTCAATTAATCATCAATTGCCCCCGTCATTCACTAGGTCTTTGGGGTTTATCTACACATGTTTTCTCAGACATATCTTAACTAATTCAAAAAAGTACCTATCTCCTCATGTCATGAGTTGTAAAGTTCATATGCCTGTTCAACACCATATTCACCTTGCATGTCATGTCCAAAACCGTAGATACTTTGGCTTTTCAACTGTATTGGTTACTTTCTTCTCTTCAAAGGACCTCTTCTTTGTTTTAGCATGTCATACTGTTGCACTAGAAAATACATACATATTTAGTTTACTTGCATTTTGATGCACAGTTACTCATTTTTGTGCTCATGTTTCTATAAACAGAGCCGGTCTTGGATGGTGCTACTCAACAACTTATGGAAGAAAATGTTCGAGTACTTCATCAGATTTCAGCTAATCTCGCAACTTACAAGGTGTGTAGTTTCATGCTTTTCCAAATTAACTTGGAAATATGCAGAAGAGATTATTTTTTATTGCTTTTTTTTTTTGGATAAAAGATGACGCAGTCATCGCTTCATTAATTATAATTAACGAAATAGGAATAACAGTACAAAAACACCCCGTAGGCAACAACAAACCAAAACAGCGGATAACTCCTCAAATCCAAAAGCAAACAGAAAATACTAATACCACTACATCTCAGTCAAACTCCAACGCCTCCGTAGGCCCAAATGACTGCCTCTGAAAGGGACCTAGTCCTCCTCCTCCAATCGTGGCCTCTTCTTCGGTCCCAGATGCCTGTCCATTCATAAATGAGGAAATAAGTTTTATGCATCATAGCTGAGAATGAAGAATTGATATTTCTGAAACAAAGGTCATTTCGGTCTAGCCATAGGTTCCAAGTTGTAGTTGCTAGAGATGTGTCCCAAACTACCCTATCCTCCATTCTGACCTTATTATACCTTAAATTACCCCACACCTCCGAACTAGACCTAGGACACTCTATAATTCCGAATATAAGACCCATAGCCTCCCAAGCTAATCCTCCATTTTATTTTAAACTACCCTATCCTCCATTTTTTATTGCTTTTTACTATATGTGAAACTGTGACTTAGTTTCTTCCTAAATTTATGTTTATCTGCTATAAATTATTCTTTCGTCTTGAATGCAAATATTTGTATTACAAAACTTGAGGGAAGAAATTGTACACTGTAGTTTTTGCTCCGTCATTTTTGGATTTTATACACTGTAGTCTCCTAAGTTCTGTTTCTGTATATACAGAACTTAAAGAAAAGCCATGAATTGCTTGTAATTTCTGTTTTACCTTTCCCTCAATGCAGATACAGGAGAATGTCAATCTCTTCTGTCATGTGAGGAACAACATCACAATGGTCCTGAATAAGTATGACATTGTTCAACTTCTTTTCCTTTTTAAGTACTACTCACTTAAGTCCCAGCTTTTATGGATTTGTACTTGTTCTTGATTATGTCAACGGGTAATATATTTTGTCATAAATTTTGCAGCATGAACAATATGCCTGGCATAATGAGTCGAATGCTTCCTTTGCCGGTGTTGATCAATGACGAGCTCCTTTATGCTATTCTACCCAATTCAAACCAGGTAAGCTTTAGCTAGCTCCTTGCATTGTTAACTCGAATCCCTGTTGAAGTCAGGAGCATATAGATGTTATGCTTTTTTCTTCGCTTGAAAATTTAAGTCACTCAAACCATGTAACATCTAGGAATGAGAAAACAACTAATTGCTGTTGGCTTTGATGTCTTGAAGGCTTTCATGTTCAGCGGCCCTGGCATCATTCACCAGGACGACCTGAAGATCTATTCTACGAACAACTTTCGTAACTAAACTATTATCCTGTAAGTGCACATCATGTTCATGGGATCTCCTCTTTCATGTACACACATTTTGCGAAAGAGAGACTTGTGGTCTGTCCTATTTTTTAATTTGAAGAAACATATGTATGTACTGATCCGGCATTAGGCAATAAAAAGATAGCCTCGTTTCTGGGCTCGAGCATTTTGTGTATTATTTGATGTCACCAAATTCAAACTCTTGACTCTGTTGCAATTTCTTTGATGGAAGAGTTCATTCAAATTTACAAAACTACATAATTGAGAACAAAATTAAGCTACAATGTCAACTGCAATTAGATGCTCATTTCCATTGTATTACGAGTTTCTTATTTTACATCTGTAACTACAAGGCAAAGTTCTACATTAAACCCTCTTTCCATACAGAGTAAGAACTTGCAACTCTTTTTGTCACTGCTACTTTGTCTGAGTCATTGAGGAAGAAGAGCAGCCACCACTTGCTGCAAGACAAGCACAGTGTTGCTGTAATGGTCCAGCATCACCGACACGCTTCTACTCTTCACTGCAATGTCTAGCTGCATTATCATATAACAATAGGCTAAATATAAAAAAAAGCACACAAAGCTTTGGGCCAGTTTAAAAAAAAATACACAATTTTTTTTTTTAAAAAAAAAGGACACAATGTTTAAATAAACTCCACCGGGTTAGTTAGGGTTAGGGTAGGGTTTAAAAAAATAACTTTCATCTTTCATTTGTGTTTAAAAAAACCACATTCATCTTTTATTTGTGTTTTAAAAAACATCACTTAACTAATCACTAATCAGATGTTTAAATAACCCCCCCGGAACTAACCATAACCTTAACCCTAACTAACCTAGTGAAGTTTATTTAAACATTGTGTCATTTTTAAAATAAAAAAAAACTTTTGTGTATTTTTTTTAAATTGACCCAAAACTTTGTGTACTTTTTTTATATTTAGCCTATAACAATATGTATGGTACTAATTAGTACAATCATCGGAGACAACATCTATGAACATATTATGATTAACACGCACTTTAGTGGAAATATCATGTTCTAAAATTTTCATTTACATGTGACTAAGAGGTCATGTTCAATAACTGAAAAGTCATGGTGTACCTTATTAAGGTAGTACAAGAAAGTTATCTAGGCATCTTACAGTACATAAGATCATAATGAAATCGGTTCTAGGGCACATTACTTAATTAATATGCGATTAAGATTAGACACCGTGAACCATTTAAAGAGATCATTCATTTATTTGAACTCTTGTTCCGATATTTCTCATTTTGAGTAAAATTCAATAAATAAATATATAAAATACTAACATTTTAAAGACCACATATACCAACAGTTACCCAGTTGCCTGACAGAGAAAAAAATACTCCAAACTTGACTAAGTCAACCCTGCCTATCAAACAAACCACTCTTTCTGTAAGACCAAGCAAGCATTGACTATAAAACCAAATTTTATAATCATGGTCTTTATTGACTTAGGTCAACATCAAAAGCAACGGTATCGATTGATCGAGAAGCTCTAGCCAAACATTTACCTAGAACCTATTCGGTGTGTGGAAGATAAATGACAAGCTAGCACTACCATGCATGCATATTGATAATGACCCTGCTTTTAGGCTAAAACTTTGCAGGCTGATAAATGACAAGTTGGTGAGTGATAGCACCGATACCCTTTTTTATTCTGTGTATATCCCACGAAAATACAGCGGACAGCTCGAGGAGTACACTTATTGCGTTCATGTTGATGAAGATGAACAAATGCAACACACCCAAACACACGAGGTGGCAAGTTGACGATTTTTGGTGCATTCACAGCTTCAGTTAATCCTTGAAATGGTGTGAGGAAGTTTAGGATATTAGAGGGAACGCAGTTGATTAAGTATGCAGCAGAAGCAAGGGCTTCTCCCCAATAAATGAGTGTCATATTTCCATGGATGAGAGAAGCACGGACCACTTCGAGCAAGTGTCTATTTTTCCTTTATGCAACCCCATTTCTGTTGAGGTGTATACGAGCATGTAGTCTGATGAACAATTCCGTGTTCCACCAAATATTGTTGCAGATTTGAACTCAGGTATTCTCCGCCATTATCACTCCTAAGAACTTGAATGTGATTTATACTGAATCATAACATGCTTGTGAAATTTCTGAAACAAACCACTAACTTCACTTTTCGACTTCATCAAACAAATCCAGGTCATACGGGTACCGTCATCAATAAAGGTCACAAACCATTTGGCTCCTCCAAATGTAGTGGTTTTGGATGGACCCCAAACATCAGAATGAATAATCATAAAAGGTAAGGAGCTTTTACTTAGACTTAGAGGAAAGGAGACACGATGACCTTTTGCGAGTTCACACACATCACACCGAAAGGCAGATATATCCAACTTCAAAAATAAACTTGGAAATAATTTTTTCAAATAACCAAAAGAAGCATGCCCTAGACGTCGATGCCATAGCCAAATATCTGATTTCTTCTTCTCATCTTCGGATCCTTCCACACTTAGAGCTTGAGTCAACTTGCTCGAACATTCAGATTCTAAATCCAGGTAATAGAGCTTCCCGTGCCTAACCCCATAACTAATTGTCTTGCAAGTCCGAATATCCTTAAACACGCAATGGGAAGGCCAAAAGACTACAATACAATGTAAGGCAGTAGTTATTTGAGCAACAGATAATAGGTTGAAATTTAAGGATGGCACAACTAGGGTTGTATCTAAGGTTAGGTTGTTTGTGAGATGTATGGTACCCTCGCCAGTAACAGTGGCAGGATTACCATTGGCAGTGGACATAGTCGATTTAGTGGATGGTTGAAAATTTTGAACTTATCTAGAATCAAAAGTCATATGGTCGGTAGCACCCGAATCAATTATCCATGCACTATTCATAACAGAAGCAGAAATATTAAATATCTTACCATCATTACCTGCAGCTGTGACTAATGTAGAGGCGAGTCCAATACTCTTCTCAGCTCTATCAGTTTTTCCCATTGTAGCGGCACAAGGGAAAAACAATGGATATGATCTTCAACAACCAATAGCAAATAACACAACTTGGTCAAGAACAACTCCAAGTCTTCAACAACCAGCAAAACAGTAACAATCCAACACCCAAACAGCAACTCCACTGCAGATCAGAACACCAAACACCGAGATCCAAATGCCAAACACAAGATCAAGATCCCTCCTTCACAAAACACCAAACACCAAAACCACACACCTAAACAGCAAACTCTCCAACAAAACACCAATACAATCAGATCCCAACAGCAACAATCACACACAACAACCCAATAATCTAATCCCTGATCCAATTCACCAAACAGCAACAAACCCAACCCTGTTCCACTTCACCTTCTTCAACGATGGCAGCAGCGACGGTCGAGGGGCGGCGGCATCGACGCTGGCGACCGGAGGAGACGGCATCGGCAGCGAGGTCGATCGGCGATAGGTGAGGAGATGGAGACAGGGCAGTCGACGGTGGGGGTCAAGGGTTGGCGACTAGGAAGAGGGCAGAGCGGTGCAGTCAATGGCTTGACGGCAATGGCGAAGATAGGCGATGGGTTCGAGTGGTGCAGTCGATGGGTTGGTGAGGAGGGCAGCAACGGTGATCGGGTTCTCAGGGGAAGCCGAAGATGAGGAAGATGGAGATGATCGGGTTCTCAGGGGAAGCCGGAGATGAGGACGATGGAGATGATCGGGTTTTCAGGGGAAGCCGAAGATGAGGACGATGGAGATGATCGGGACGGGGGATGATGACGAAGGCGAGAGGTTGATGGTCGGTGACGGGATCTGACGGGATCAAGGTCGATGATCGGTGGCGGGATCAACAACGGGATCAGATCAAGATGGAGGTGATCAGCCTCCTCTTCTTCTTCTTCAGTTGGCCTAGATCTGATTAGGCTCTGATACCATGTAGAAAATAATTTTGGGGAAAATAATTCTTATTCTTCTTGTTATCTTTTATTCTTTACTGTATACATCTATATATAAGGATTACATTCTTGGAGAAGAAGAAAAGAGATTCAGAGAAGATTGAGAAGATGAGAGATTTGGGGAATCTATTTCCTATATTAGGAAACAGAATATACAATTACTGTATTTCAACAATTTGTAATAACGGCATCGGTTATAATTTTTTTTTTTTTTTTTTTTAACTTGTTCGTTAGAGAGGATGAATAATAAGTTACCTTTTTATTAAAAAAAAAAAATATAACTGATGCCGTTATTCCAAATAACGGCATCAGTATTGAGAATGCCGTTATTTGAAATAACGACATCTGTTATAAGGTTTTCACACTTGCAATTTTTTCTCTAAGTATAGATTACAAGCTGTCGAAAAACAAAACAACGTATGCCATTATTCCCAATAACGACATGACATTTTGTTTTCAAACAGATGCCGTTATTGGGAAGAACGGCATCGAAATAACCTATGCCGTTTTTTCTAATAACGTTTCTTGCTGACGTGTTCTAAATAAGGACATATAGCTAATTGTTTTGGGAAGTGGGGCAGAGCGCTAAATATTTTCAAAAAATAGGGTAGTACGGCAAAATTTCCGAAAAAAATACTCCAAACTTACTAAGTCAACCCTGCCTATCAAACAAACCACTCTTTCTGCAAGACCAAGCAAGCATTGACTATAAAACCAAATTTTATAATCATGGTCTTTATTGACTTAGGTCAACATCAAAAGCAACGGTATCTATTGATCGAGAAGCTCTAGCCAAACATTTACCTAGAACCTATTCGGTGTGTGGAAGATAAATGACAAGCTAGCACTACCACGCATGCATATTGATAATGACCCTGCTTTTAGGCTAAAACTTTGCAGCTGTAGAAGTAGAAGGGTTAACATTGTGAATTACGTACCCTGCTTTTAGGCTAAAACTTTGAAGCTTTGAAGCTGTAGAAGTAGAAGGGTTAAGGGTTAAAGAAGCTGCACTTGTATTCTAAAACATACAATTAAAAGCCCAGGGGGGTCTTAAACTTTCATTATTCATTTTTTAGGACAACATAGTTTCAAGGAGCTTGCATTTCTAAAAGAATTTGAATTTCTATAATGTCACCTCAAACCATCTTTAAAAATTCATATTTCAGACATCATCATATTAATTATTGTATAATCATAATCTCTAATAATGCAAAAATTGGTATTTTCGATAGTAATTTACTTGTGGTTCTTGTGAAATGGACACAAGAAGGAATGGTCAGATATCAATATCAATCCAAAGAATTAAACAACCATCCATTTGTCTTCTCCTTGTAAACTACTAGGCAAATTAACTAAGAGAATGATTCAGAAATGCAAGCAAAGCTCACTTGTTCCAAGTAGCAAAAGAGTTTGTTGGCAAGGTCAGTGAGACCCTGCTTGCACTCGTCATCGACAACCGATATCACCTTGCTGAGATCACAATACAGAAACGTCGTTTTGAGTCGGAGATCTCCTTCGATCAAAGCCCACCACCCATCATCCCAACCATCATCACCGAGATCTTCCTCCAATGCGAGGAGATCAAATACACATTCTCTAATCCGAATGACACTTCCCTTGTATTCCATAGCTTCTCAACGCGAAAATTCAAAACAATCACACAGCAACCTAATAAGAAAGTCATTTCTTCATTAAAAAAGCAATGCATATAAGGACAGCATTGGCCCACAATTAGGATGAAGAATAGAATCTCGAACAAAAGCTACAAGATAAAACATTATTTAAACTCTTAATGAAGTAATAATAACTTGGATATGGAGAGAGGAATAAGATTGCTTATGATTTACGAATATGTTTCTTGACCATTAGTCACAATCTATAGGGTATAATGATTAACAAAGAAAACTACTCTTTAATTAGCCTATAAAAAGATGGGTCTTGTTTGTGAAAAGAAATGATACGAAAATGATCAACCAACTACTAAATTCAACATGCCAAATATGAAAAGTGTTTCTTGATTTATTTGATAAGCACTTCTTAGTCTTTAACCAAACCAGCAATCTGCAAGTGCGATGCATGCCCTAAGATTTGTTATTTGTTATTTATTTTTTATTTTTTTATAGTAAAGACTATGACGTTGTTTAGTATCAAACCTGATAACTCTTTTTACTCATCTCAAATCCTTAGCATACTCTTTACAATTACCCCTAGTAGTACTAACTTTTATTTTATATGAGTGTCACTTTTGTAAATAATTATGTCATAAATAAATTTGAACTTTGAGGATATTATTGTAACTGACAACATTTGATTAAATGGATGGTTAATATAATTTCTACTTAAAAATAAGTGATTGAAATTAGATAGTTGAATGTCTACAAATGACAACCCCAACTCTCTCATTATAATATTAATAGTAATTTACTCATGCGATGCACGTCTTAATAAATATATTTTTTAAAGTAAAACTTTCGGCATAGGCTGGTCTCGAATCCGATATCTCTTTTATATTAGTTATGCACCGGCGATGCACATAATTGAATCTACAAATGACAATTCCAACTCCCCCATTAATATTAGAGAATAGAGATTTCATTTTTTAGGGAATTCTTTATCCAAAATTTGAAGAATGTAACAAAGTTTTGGGGTAATAATTAATTAATTAATTTAAATATTAAATTTTGGAAAAAATAAATTAAAGGGATACTCATAAAGAAAAAGAAATTTAAGAGGTAGAAATAGCAAGACAAGGGTCACATGGAATGTAGTAATCAAGAACAAAGCATGATCAATCATAATCAAGAACTTAATTTTGCATCCATTAATCATACACGAATCAACTGAAACATAGAAACCCATCTTGGATTTACCAAAAAAAAAAAGGTGATGATCACCACCTCCTTTATATATTACAGCAAAGGTACAAATGAACGTCTAAATTATTTTAACTTGACCAAATTCAAGAATACAAAACAAGAAACAGGAAAGAAAGAAAGGGGAGAAAAAAAAACCACCTCGAATTCCTCAAAGTAAGCAAGGATTTGATGCCAGATGATTTTCTTTTTTCTATTAAAAAAAAACCTATTGTGTGATTAGTGTTATGTATGAATGAATGAATGAATGAATGTATATATATAAATATATGAGAGAGAAGAAAGAAAGGGTAACGTGGAAGAAGACGACGATATGTGGAAAATTAAGAGGAGAGGGGAACAGCTGTTTGGTCTCTGAGATATATTGGATGTGGTTGAGGATTAAGATGGGACTATTTATCAAGACAAAATCTTGAAATTGCTTAAATGTGTTTGGAATTTATATTCCTTACTAATTGATTTTGCTTCTCTTTCCCCTTTGATGAGGAATATGAAATAGGCAAGACTATTACCAGTAGACTTGAGTGGCACTCGTATATGTATATGTGAATTACCCTGACTTGAATTTGTAACCCCTCAAGGACAATTTCCAAGTTGTAAATGTTGAGATAAGGTTGAGAAAAGTTATATCAAGTTCAAAAGTGTTACTTATGCCCAATGTATCAATGAATAGTAGCAGTATAGTCTGATCAGTGACAACTACTTCTTTCAATTGCAGCCAGAGCAGATCCAAGTCCGGACTATGAACTAGTTTGCGTATTTGTCTGGAAAAAGATTTATAAAAAAAAACTAGTTCAAACCAGTTCACATTGGACGTTGCAGTCCAGTCTGCCCTTGAACGGCAGCTAATAAGCTGGTTGTCATTGCAGTCTCTCTCACAGGCAGCAGTAGTGCAGTGACCTGTCCAGAGCTTAACCTGGATCCCGGTCCAGAGGCATCAAGTTGTTGTGAACCGTTAAGTGATGATAGAGAGCAGTAGCGCATTATAAACATCGTGTATGCAAAATCTAATCCTCATGTATCCTCATGTAACCTTTAGACGCACCACCAACCAATGTGCATGGTAGGAGCCACATACTTTCCGAAGAGGCCAACATCCACCTCCAGAAACTAGTCCATCTGAGTTTGATGAGGAGAACAAGCATGCAATGATTTTTTTCAGCATAAGAAACAAAATAGGAGATCCAGAAATTCTCCACAATTGAGAGGTGAATGCCAAGTTCGTGTAGTAAGTCAAAACTCGTCAGTTCACAAGTGATCAACAGATAAAAAACTATAGGCATTATACAACACTAAATCAAAACTCTAAATACTTGGATTCCAGAACAGCCTAGTGGGCACAAGTTACAGGTATCACAATAAAACAAATAGAAATTTATCCAGAAAAAAACTCGGGTAAAACATATGCAGTATTTCAACATAACAAACCATATTCAATACAGCAGACTGCAAGTCATCTCTCTACAAAACCAGGCAAACCTTTCCATCACCGCCAGCACTAATAAACACCATCACAAGATAAAGTGGGCCAAACAATTGATACAAATGTGGTACTCTGCTTCCATCATAAAATCAACCTCCATATCGAGTAAATTGATCAAATAAGATCAGCCACATTCATGGGCATTTCATCTATCTGAGTACTGTAATACTGTTCGATATCTCTGAGAATCCTGATATCGTCCTTGCGTACAAAGTTTATTGCCACACCCTGCGAAGAAATAGCAAAGCAGATACAAATATTAATATTAGTGGAAATTTGTTGCTGACACAAAAAATTCCATGAAAAGAGGAATCTGCTATTACTAAACACACAGATTGTACTCTCAATCTGAACTTGGGATTAACATCATACCTTACGCCCAAAACGTCCTGATCGACCAATCCGGTGAATGTAAAGCTCACGATTATTTGGAAGGTCATAATTAATTACAAGTGACACCTAAATCAGTCACAAAGATATCGAAAATAATAAGAACACAAATAATGGACCGAAGAACAATACAAATATAGAACAAACAAATAAGTCCATCACAACTACACCGAAAAGAAAAAAAATTAAGATAACCTGTTGAACATCAATTCCCCGAGCCCAGACATCTGTAGTGATCAACACACGGGTAGCAGCACTTCTGAACTCCTCCATAATTGCATCTCGCTCTTTCTGAGGCATGTCTCCGTGCATAGCAGAAACAGTGAAGTTATGACTACGCATTTTTTCTGTCAACCAGTCAACCTAGCACATGATTCAGCTTTATAAACTAAACCTAAAAAGTATATGAACAGGACAGGAATCTAAAAACATCAAAATACAACATAAAATATTTAGTACTTGAACAGTGACCATTGTCAGCTTGCATGAAGTAACATCTCTTGTATACATTTCTAACTCTCATCTAGCTGTACAAAATAACCATTTCTAGTTCAGCACTCGTTTGCAAATATCAAGTAAGGGCAAATGAAAGATGCAACAAGAGTCAGCAATATGAATATTTGAGAAAGCAATTGTTCATAATGTATCAATAGGTCTTCTAGACTACAGCCTCTTGTATTCATTTTCAACTTAGATCTGTTGATGTTGTTGACAACATAATACACATCTCCAAATGTGCTGGTCAAGCAACAAATTACAAGGATCCCACATAGTTGTGCCCATTAAAAACCCACTGCTGAATTTTCTAGCAGTGAGAATCAAATACTACGTAATTCATTTCTAATAATAGATAGGGTTATTAGAATTGGAAACAATGCCACCAGTTATTCTTCTTACTAATCTAAAAATATATTTTGTAGCCTATCAAGCTACCTAATTTGTAGGCTATGGGTTGATTTATTGATGAGGACATTGGTTCGAAACCTTTCGGGTGCTTCTATCAGCGCAGCGCAGGCATCGTCTGAGATGACTATTTTATTAGCCTAGTTATTTTTATTTCAGCACTTACAGTTGTTTTTGGCATTTGGATGGTTAATTAGCCATATGTGGTAGTTTTGTAATTTGTACCCTTTATTTTTTGCACATTTGAATATTTTGGAGATTTGTTGAGCCTATATATATGCTTTTAGACTAATGAACAAAAATGCTTTGATTAAAATTGTGTTGAGTTTGCTTTTCATTCCTCTCTTGTGTGAGACATTAAGAGGATATTAGGGTTTGTGAGAAACCATAGACTACACACCCCACCCCCCACCCCCCCACACACACTGTCGATCTCCTCCCTCCTCTCTTCACCCGACCACCCCCCCCCCCCCACCTTCCCCAACCCGACGCCACGCCCCCCCTCCTCCAACACCCCCGACCACCTAGCCGCCTTCCCCCACAGATCTGACCATCCCTATAAGCCCCACCATCATCCCGATACCTTACCCACTCCAAATCCCCAAATCTTCATTCAAACCCTAACCCTAATCCCCAAATCTTCATCCAAATCCTAAACCCTAATCCTCACATCAATAAAATGAGCTATGGAGGAGTACAACGCCATTGACTTTGACGATTCATCGAACTCAGATAATTTCTTTTCATTCCTCCATTACTTGTGGTATTGCCTATCATCTCTAGAATCTTATCTGAATTTTCTGTCGTCCACAAATATTGAGCGTGTGTATCTACTAGTCAAATAGTGTATGAATCATTATTGAATATCTTACTTGCTACGAACGCTTAAGTATGATCATTGAGTTTTAGGCTTGAATCTTTACTTGGGACTGTTAACTTATTCAATTTCTTGAAAATTCATCAAACTAATCACTAGTCTTAATTTCTAACTTGATCGGCACTACTTGTTGGCAGTGTTCTAAATGGCGTCCGCCTCGGGCGCCTAGGCGCTCAAAAAGAGGATAACGAACCGCATATGCAATAGGCGGTACTCTAGGCGTTGAGATGGCAGTTAGGCGTACAAGGCGGCGCCTAGGCGGTCGAGGCGGCGGTCGAGGCAACCGAGGCGGCTGTCGAGGCGGCCGAGGCGCCGCCTAGGCGGCCAAAATCGATCAGGCAGCTGACAGATTTTTTTGTAATTTTTTTTTTAATTCTTAAAATAGTCTCTTCATCTTCAACAGAAAAAAGACTCATCTTCATCTTCAACAGTAAAAAGCCTCTTCATCTTTACATTAAGGTGTTACTAGTTCACGTTATATTTTAAATTTTATATGACTGATTATTGTTTATGTCATTATGAATCTAAAGTTTACACCATAATCGTTGTTGAACTTCTAAAATCATTCTGGCCTAGCATCACTTGTGAATTGTGATGCATTTAAAAGATTTAGACTACAAGCAAAAATAGAGAAATATAACTTTTAAAAGGTTAATATATGAATATTTAAAAAATAAAAACAAAACGCCTAGGCGCCGCCTAGGCGTCCTAGGCGGTAGGCGGTCCTTGGCCGAACCGCCACCGCCTGACGCCGTTTACAACCTTGCTTGTTGGTAAACTTAATCTTTTAATATTCTTGAAAAAATCTCTATCTAGGATTAAGTTTACATCATTTATCCAACAACGTATTTTCTATTGAGTTGATCAGGTATGAACGGAACAAAATTGATCCGAAAAAAAGATTCAAACCCAGAGCATCCTCTACAATTTAACCTCTTCCTATAGTTTCTGGAGTATAGCCTACAAAAAATTGAGAGAATTTCTATTTCCTCTCTCATTTCCATTAAATACAGTACTAATTATG